>JAIOJX010000031.1:116791376-118108876 GCA_022376925.1 Tragulus kanchil
GGATGAGTGGAAATAAAGGTAACAGGTGGTCTCTAATGCCAGGGTGATGATCCATATCTGAGAGGCAATCCCTACTGGAAAGTACGATGACTTAGGCCGCTCCCAAGCTGGAATGCATGCACGGTCGCTCAGGTTGGATACTGCACAAGAGCAGTAAGTGGAAGGTCCTTCCCCTGTAGACTTTTTTAAAAAAATCTTTTTAAATCATTGTTACAACTTCCCAGTGATGGCAGTAAAGCATCCATTTCTGACAGAGTCTTTTAAAGCAATTTTACAACAGATGGAAATACGGTGTATTGGGGGAAGGGAGCTTTTCTCTATCTTGAACAACCGTGGGGGTGGAGGTGTAGCAGCTGTTTCCACATTTTCCAATTGAGAAAACATCTTCATATCTCTGGATTCACTTCGAGTTCTTGCTGACCTGGGTTATTCTATGTGCTATTCTATATTCCTGGTTATAAGGAATGGAAATTCAACTGGGCCGAGGAGATCAGGGAGCAAGAGGTAAAAGGCACCTCTGAACCTCAAGCTCGCTCACTGCCCCCAGGGCCTCTCTCCCTCTGGTGTCTTTGTTTCTCTCATGCTGGAGCTTGTCTTCCACCTGGCAAGGAAACAGCTCTGATCATCTGCAGGCTCAGAACTTCTGAGTTTCACCTAGTGTCTGCTCAGAATCTTTACTCGGAATCTGAAGGTCCCAGGGAAGGAGGGGGCGTCTCTGGTGGTGCAGTGGTAAAGATCCCACCCGCCAGTGCAGGAGACACAAGAGACGTGGATTCGATCCCTGGGTCGGGAAGATCCCCTGGAGGAGGGCATGGCAACCCACCCCAGTATTCTTGCCTGGAGAACCCCGTGGACAAGGGAGCCTGGTGGGCTACAGTCCATAGGGAAACAGAGTCAGACTCGACTGAAGCAACTTAGCACACCTGCAGGTGCAGGGATGAGACTCGGGGTGGACACTTGCTCCCCCTTGTGGCTAGGTTACCATAGGAGACCCAGATGGTCTGGGGAAGCAAGGTTTCCCCCAGAGAAAGGGGGCTGTTCCCAGAAGAGGGTAGTCAGAGCCAAGCAGACAATGCAATAATGTGCTGAGGGTTTGCTGCATGCACTGTGCTAAGCATTTACATGGTCACGCATTCAGTGCTGACCACTAGTCTGCATGGTAGGCGCTGTTGGTACCCAACTTTACAGGGAAGGGAACAGAGGCCCAGAGAGGTTACTCGGCTGGCCTGAGGCCACACAGCGCAAAGTGGATGAACCAGAATTTGAGCTCAGGTTCCCTCACACCGGGAGGGTGTGAGCACTACATACCACTGAGGCTGTCTTTTATAATTGCTGTGGTCCCTCTATCTTTGCCCTTCACCTTGCTTCTCCCTTTTCTTGGAAAAAGCATTCCTGAACATCTTGTAATCCTTGGCTATTGGTTTATATTTGGGAAACGAGGCACTAAGACTGGCCTGGGGAGTCAGTTCATGAGGCAGTTTCTCTGCTTGCTGGCTTCACCTCTGGGCATCCATCAAGTGTGACCATCTAACTGGGGACTCTTCTTAGTGCCAGAGGGGCAGGTGTTTCCTCAAAGATATTCATGGTTTTAAAAAGAGGAACCCTGTCAGGCTTCCCTGGTGGTTCAGTGGGTAAAGACTCCGCCTTGCAGTGCATGGGGTGTCGGTTTGATCCCTGGCCTGGGAAGATCCCACGTGCTGCAGAGCGGCTGGACCGATGTGTCCAACTACCAAGCCAGAGCTCTGGAGCGCATGCGCCCAGAGCCGGTGCTCTGCAGCAAGAGGGGCCACTGTGGTGGGAGGCCCACACAGACCAAAGAACAAAGATGGATGAAAATAAATAAATGAAAGACCAATAGAAGTGGCCAAAAAATTAAAAAAAAAAAAAAAAAAAAAAGAGGAACCCTCTCAACCTTTTGGTCTAGGAACAGAGGCAATTTTCACCATGTTGTGTAATCAGTATCTCTGAGTTCTGTGACTGGGTCAAGGTCCTGGAGGCTCCTATCTGGGTCTGACAGATGTTATCCTTTATCCCTGATCATAGGGTGGACCAAGGGGGTCCTTGGGAGGTTCCTCGGGGGTTAGCGAGCTGGCCTAGGCTGTTGGTCTTTTTTTTTTTTTTTTAAAGAGTTATTTACTGGGACTTCCCTGGTGGTCCAGTGGGTAAGGACACCGCCTTGCAGTGCAAGGGGCGCTGGTTCGATCCCTGGCCTGGGAAGATCCCACGTGCCACGGAGCGGCTGGACCGATGTGTCCAATTACCGAGCCAGAGCTCTGCAGCGCATGCGCCCAGAGCCGGTGCTCTGCGACAACAGAGGCCACCGCGATGGGAGGCCCACACGGGCCAAAGAACAGAGATGGATGAAAAATAGGTAAATGAAAGACCAAGAAAAGTGGCCTGCCCGACCCCCTCCCTCCCCAACCCGCGCCCCCCTAAAAAAAAAAAAAAAAAAGAGTTACTTACTTATTTATTTTCTGGTCACTTCTGTTGGTCTTTCATTTATTTATCTTTGTTTTTGGCATGTGTAGGCCTCCCATCGCAGTGGTCTCTCTCGCTGCAGAGCACCAGCTCTGGGCCCATGCGCTCCAGAGCTCCGGCTCAGTAGTCAGACACATCTGTCCAGCCGCTCCGCGGCACGTGGGATCTTCCCAGGCCAGGGCTCGAACCGGCGCCCCTTGCACTGCAAGGCGGTGTCCTTAACCACTGGACCACCAGGGAAGCCCTAGGCTATTGGTCTTACTCAGGGTGTGTACCTGCCACTCCTAGGTGCCCCGTGCATGAGAGGGGGGAGCCCCATGCCAACACACTGAATGTAGTCGTGGGAGAGGGCTTTTCCCAGACACAGACAGTCAACCGTATTTCTTGTTTCTCTCCATGGCTCACTCGTGCCCTCCGCCATCCTCTGGCTGCTCTCTCTGCCTGTCCCACGCAAGGCTCCACGCCCTCCAAGATGCGAACTCCAAGCAAAGACCAATCTGCAAGCAGAGACCACAGGAAGGACCCCACCCCCAGGCAGACTGGTCAGTTGCTCCCTTCCCAGGCTGGACACAGGCTATTTCCTATTCGCTGTGTTTTTAGCACCTCAAGACTGCCCAGCACAGATAGTGCTCAGTAGCCTAGGGTTGCTGAATGCCTGACTTCAGGGGTGGTATTCTTGTGGGTGGGTACAGGGTAGGCACACAGTCAATGTCTGAATAGATGGGTGAATGCATGGGCACTGCCTGCAGACGACCTCCAAACCTACTGGCTTAAAATGACAGTCATTTGTTTGGCTCTCACGTCTGCAATTTGGAAGTCCAGTCCTGGCTCGACTGGTGCTTCTCTGTCCTCAGCTGCGCCTACTTGGGCACTGGAGTTCTGTTCGGGGTCAGTAGGCAGCTATGCGTATAGGGCACCCTCCCAACCTTATCTTCCACTTCCTATCCATCCAGCCTTAGTGAACAGACGGGAATGATACAGTCACGGATCACACAGAGGGTTCATTCAGACAATATTCCCTGAGCACTTACTGTGCCCAGGTCCTGCTCCCAGTGTCAGGAGTACAGATGTGAATGAGATAGACGAATGTCTATTTTCTCATGAAACAGATGCTCTCAGGGGGAGAGAGAGACCATAAATAACAATCATAATAACTGTATAACAAGCCGTTTTAAGTTGCTATCAAGAAAAATGAAGGGAAAAAAAAGAAGGAGGAAGCAGGGTTAGGGTGAGAGAGTGATTAAAGAATGTTTTCTGTAAAGGGCCAGGGAGACCTCACTGAGAAGGAGCTGAGGGGCACCTTGTGGATGCCTGGGGAGGGGAGCTTCAGGCAGCGGGAGCAGCCAGTGCAAAGGCCCTGGGGTGAGCAGGTTTGGGCACCGTCACCAGTGGGAGTTGGGGGCAGGGGTGAAGCATAGTGAGAGAAGGGGCAAATGAGGAGAAGAGTTTGTTCATTTATTTATTTATTTTTTGGAGAGGAAAGTAAAGTTTATTAGAATGGAGGAAGGGAGAGTCGCTGCCAGTAGAGTGGGCCAGCTTAAGGGAGAACCGACGGAAAAGAGTTTAGAGGTGACGGGAGTCTGGTTGTGTTCCACGTGAGGACTTCCGGTTTTGCCCTAAGCGCACCAAGGCTGAGACCCAAGTGTCTGCCCCGCCCACCAAGTCTGACACAGGCTATTTCCTATTCGCTGTGTTTTAGCACCTCAAGACTGCCCAGCACAGATAGTGCTCAGTAGCCTAGGGTTGCTGAATGCCTGACTTCAGGGGTGGTATTCTTGTGGGTGGGTACAGGGTAGGCACACAGTCAATGTCTGAATAGATGGGTGAATGCATGGGCACTGCCTGCAGACGACCTCCAAACCTACTGGCTTAAAATGACAGTCATTTGTTTGGCTCTCACGTCTGCAATTTGGAAGTCCAGTCCTGGCTCGACTGGTGCTTCTCTGTCCTCAGCTGCGCCTACTTGGGCACTGGAGTTCTGTTCGGGGTCAGTAGGCAGCTATGCGTATAGGGCACCCTCCCAACCTTATCTTCCACTTCCTATCCATCCAGCCTTAGTGAACAGACGGGAATGATACAGTCACGGATCACACAGAGGGTTCATTCAGACAATATTCCCTGAGCACTTACTGTGCCCAGGTCCTGCTCCCAGTGTCAGGAGTACAGATGTGAATGAGATAGACGAATGTCTATTTTCTCATGAAACAGATGCTCTCAGGGGGAGAGAGAGAGACCATAAATAACAATCATAATAACTGTATAACAAGCCGTTTTAAGTTGCTATCAAGAAAAATGAAGGGAAAAAAAAGAAGGAGGAAGCAGGGTTAGGGTGAGAGAGTGATTAAAGAATGTTTTCTGTAAAGGGCCAGGGAGACCTCACTGAGAAGGAGCTGAGGGGCACCTTGTGGATGCCTGGGGAGGGGAGCTTCAGGCAGCGGGAGCAGCCAGTGCAAAGGCCCTGGGGTGAGCAGGTTTGGGCACCGTCACCAGTGGGAGTTGGGGGCAGGGGTGAAGCATAGTGAGAGAAGGGGCAAATGAGGAGAAGAGTTTGTTCATTTATTTATTTATTTTTTGGAGAGGAAAGTAAAGTTTATTAGAATGGAGGAAGGGAGAGTCGCTGCCAGTAGAGTGGGCCAGCTTAAGGGAGAACCGACGGAAAAGAGTTTAGAGGTGACGGGAGTCTGGTTGTGTTCCACGTGAGGACTTCCGGTTTTGCCCTAAGCGCACCAAGGCTGAGACCCAAGTGTCTGCTCTCTGACTCTGTCACTCACGGATTCACTCCACAAGCCTTTCTCCCTCCTGCCCCCTTCAGGTTCAGAGGAGGACGACCCCTTCGTCTATGGTGAGTTACCCACGGGGCTCAGGGGAGGGAGGGAGGGTGCAGGCAGGCCCCTCCCATCACCCTCTGCTTCTCTCTCCGCAGACGAGTACACCCTCCGGAAACGGGGGCTGCTGGTGGCAGCCGTGCTTTTCATCACGGGCATCGTCATCCTCACCAGTGAGCTCGGGGGCTGGGTGGGCAGAGCTTCAGGGGAGGGAGGGCAGTTACCTTGGCGTAAGCGCTGACCCGGCAGGCCCCAAACAAGATCATTTGAAAAGAGACAGATCCATGCACAACCGGGCTTCCCAGGCGGCTCAGTGGTGAAGAGTCCAATGAAGGAACCACAGGAGACGCAGATTCAGTCCCTGGGTCAGCAAGGCCTCTGGGAGAGGAGATGGCAACCTGCCCCAGCCGTCTTGCCTGGGAAATCCCAGGTCAGAAAAACCTGGTGGGCCACAGTCCACGAGGTCGCCAAGAGTCAGACAGGACTGAGCAGATGAGCACACACACACGTCTGTGCAAACCACCCCAGCACTCAGCGGCTGAAGACGATGCCCATTTACTGAAGTCTCAGTTCTGCAATTTGGAAGTATAGCCTGGGATCGGCTGGGGGGTCCTTCTGGTTGCAGCTGGATTTATTCGTGCCTCTGAGGTCACCGGCGGGTCAGCGGGGAGCTCTGGTTTGAATGGGAACGTCAGTTCTTTGCCCGAGGGTCTTCTGCTCTAGCAAGGCTAGCCTGGGCTTGGTCATATGGTGGTGGCAGGGGAACATGGGGTGCAGCCCACCAAATTAGCAACCACTGGGAGCTTTGATGCCTGGCCCGAGGGGTGAGGGCCAATATAGGTTGCACCAGGGCCTGGCAAGAGTTGAAACTGGAGAAGGAGGCCCCAAGCAGGAGCCATGGCTCCAGACAGCAGTTTCCAGCCACTGCCTCCAGGTGAGCCCCGCTAAGAGAGCGTAGGGCAGGGATCAGGGGGATCAGACACCTCAGCCCTTGCCCTTGTCTCTTCCAACATGGCTGGGGGCTGCGATCAGCTTCCCAGGGCCCAGTGCTGGCAGGAAAGAGGGGCAAAGGGAGGACCACAAGCAGAGAAACTAATTTTTTAATAGGTCTTTTTTTGTTGTTGTTAAATGTATTTATTTATTTTTGGCTAGTCTGGGTTTTCAGTGCTGCTGCAGGCTCTTCTCTAGTTGCAAGGAGTGGGGCTCCTCTCTAGTGGAGGTGACTAGGCTTTTTGTTGCAGGGACGTCTCTTGTTGTCGAGCTCGGGCTCTAGGGCACACGGGCTTCAGTGGTTGCGGCACATGGGCTCCATAGTTGTGGCTCACGGGCTTAGTTGCTCCGCGGCATGTGGAATCTTCCCGTATCAGGGACCGAACCCGTGTCTCTTGCATTGGCAGGCAGATCCCTTGCCACTGAGCTACAGGGAAGCCCAAGAAGTTTTTAAAATGCTACAGATTAAACAAAACACACGGGCCACCAGTCTGCAAGTTCTCAATTAAAGTGTATAACCCACACCAAGTTTTATGAACGATCTTGTCCAGCTTCCTTATCAGGAAAATGGGCACAGCCATCTTTGCCTTAAGGTGGAAGGCAGAACATGGATCAAGTTAGAAAGGGATCTCTGACACGTTTCTGATCTGTGCTGAATCAGGGAGTCGAGCGCTGTTGTCTCAGTTGTTCAACTTGTGTTTGTAGATACTCATATGGTTGTGCCAGGCACTGTTCTCTCCCCTACGGGAAAAGCGAGGCTCAGAGAGTTGCAAAGCTTGACCAACGTCACACAGCACATAAAACTCAGAGAAGGGCTGGACCCAGTCTGTGTGAGGGCAGAGCCTGGATGTTAGCTCTGGGGCTGTACATTGTTCCAGTGACATTTGTGAGCACCTACTCTGTGCCCAGTCTGTGCTGTGATGCTAGGGCCCTGGCCCTCACAGTTGATGGGAGATCACAATGAACAGGTCAGTGCTTTTTTGAGCAGGGTGGATATAGAACGAGGCTTGCCAGAAGGAAAATAAAGATGAGATTGAGAAGGATGGGAGAAAGGCACTCCCTCTAAAGAGATAAAAGCAGAATGGATTCAGATGATAAGGGGAAGGCAAGTGGAAAGCCCTGGAGGCAGGAATGGGCTGAGCTTGTTAAAAGAACCCAGGGGAGAGGCGGGGTGGCTGGGAAGGTGTGAGAGGAGAGGGGTGGAAATGAGTCCCGAGGGACAGGGAGGGCTAGGTAAGGGTGGCAGCCGGGAGAGGGCTGTTTTCTGAAATTCCCTTTGTTTTCTTTAAAACAAAGCAAAACATTTATTTGTTTCGTTGGCTGCCCTGGATCTTAATTGCATGCAGCGTGCAAGTTCTTAGCTGAGGCATGCAGGATCTAGTTCTCTGACCAGGGATCGAACCTGGATCCCTGCTTTGGGATCACAGACTCTTAACCACGGCACCACCAGGGAATTCTCCCGCCTCCTTTGTTTTCTAAGATTCCCCCTCATTTGCTTTGGCCCATCTCCCTGGCCTTCCTACTCTCCTTTAATCCCACCTGGCTCCTCTGGCCTCAGGACCTTTGCACTGACTGTTCCCTATGCCTGCAACACCCTTCCTCCACAGGTCCAGGTGGCTCCCCTTCATCTCCTTCAGGCCTTTGCTCACACATTGCCTCCCCCGTGCGGCCCCTCTCGTCATCACCAGGAGGATGCCCCCCGTTCCTGGGCCTCCCTGGCTCCTTCCTTGTTTTATTTTTCTTCACAGCATGCCTCCCTGTCTGGCTCATCACCATCTGTACCCTTGATGTTTCTCGTTGTTGGCGCCCCAACTAGGAAGTCAGCTCTACTAGGGCAGGGATCGTCTCCACTCGCGATCCCAGCTGTGTCCCCAGGGCCTGCGTCCCTGCCTGGCACAGAGCAGGTGCACATAAGTGTTTGCTGAACACGTGAATGCACGCACGCTAGGCCTCCTCTGTGTGTGCAGAGAGGAGCTGCCCCAGGACCCTTGCACCTGCTCTGCCCCTGTCAGCTTCTTGTCACTTGTTAGAGTCGCTTTGGAGCCTTCCAAGGGGGCAGGGTGGATGGGCCTCATCCTCCAGCATCCAGATCACACACAATAATCAGTATTGTTCTGACTCAAAACGGAACTGTTTCCTGTTTCCTCCACCCACAGGTGGCAAATGTAGGCAGTTGCCCCGATTATGCCAGAATCGTGACAGATGAGTCCGTAGGAGGTGGGGGCTGATGACCCGAGCCCCCACTGGCTCACGTGACCTTGCAGGACCAACAACAAAGCCCAGCCTGAGGAGGATGTGGATGGAGCCAGAGCCTGGACGGATGGCCTGAGCGCCTTACTCTCCCAGCCCTGCCTGCCCTGAGGACCGGCCAGCCCCCCCACTTATCCATTGTGTTCAGACAGGAAGTAAAGCACTGTGGTCTTTGCCCCAAGATCTCTGATGATTCTTGACTGGGGAACAAAGTATTGGGGGGTGGGGCAGAGTCCCCAGGAGTGAGAAGGTCACAGATTCCAGAGCCTAGGTAGCAGATACAGTGAACTAAGCCAACCTAGGGTGAGGTGGGAGGGACGGCGGATGGGCCTCGGGATTTCGGCCAATGAGGGGGTTAGCGCTGGATTCTGACCACAGCCAGTGGAGACCCCTGGCCAGGTTGGTGTGCAGAGCCTGGTGTCTCGAGCCAGCTCCCCCCTGCCATTGGGAGGTGGCACTGGTAGCTGGGCAAACAGAAATGGAGGGCCCAGGCCCATGGTGACTAGCTTTTTCTCCCACTCCGGATGCCTCCAGCCCCTGAGTGTGGACACTCCACCATGCACCCCATCCAGCCACAGCCCTGGCGGCCTCTTGGTGTGTCCACAGAGAAGGCCACCGACGTGGGCTCAGAGTCATCTGGGTGGGAAGTTCCGGGGTCGTGGGGTCCCAGAGCATGGTCGACAAGGGGTACCGTCTCCCGTGGGCACTTCCTGAAGACCCTCGGGTTCTACAGCCAGCGGTGGGGAGGGGCTCCACTGGATTAGTCAGGAGCAGACCCTGCAGAATTGCAGGGCTGCAGGCAGGGACCTCTGCCCAGGGTCAAGGGTCATCATGCCAAAGCAAAGAGACAAGAACGGTTCAAAGTGGTTACAAAACATTGTTTCACAAACTTCAGGTCACAGCTGGTTCACAGGTTACAAAGTCAGTCTAGTGGGCTGTGAGTAGCATTTGTTAAAAAGAAAGGAAGGAAAAGAAATAGTAAAATAGAGAAGTATCAGAAAAGAAAATGACTTCTCAATTTTTGCCACATTTTCTTTTTTTGTTTTAAAAGAAGGACATTTCTTGTTTTTGTTTAGTTGCTAAGTCACATCCAACTCTTTTGTGACCCCATGGACTTCAGCCCATAAGGCTCCTCTGTCCACGGGATTTCCCAGGCAAAAATAGACCACATTTTCATTCCATCTGTATTATTCATTTTTTTAAAGAGGACTCCTTTTTTCACTTAAAGAACTGTTTTTTTATTTAATCTTATTTATTAATTTTATTTTTGGCTATTCTGTGTTTTCACTGCTGCCGCAGGCTCTTCTCTAGTTGCAGGGAGTGGGGTCTACTCTCCAGTTGAAGCGAGCAGATCTCTGATGATTCTTGACTGGGGAACAAAGTATTGGGGGGTGGGGCAGAGTCCCCAGGAGTGAGAAGGTCACAGATTCCAGAGCCTAGGTAGCAGATACAGTGAACTAAGCCAACCTAGGGTGAGGTGGGAGGGACGGCGGATGGGCCTCGGGATTTCGGCCAATGAGGGGGTTAGCGCTGGATTCTGACCACAGCCAGTGGAGGCCCCTGGCCAGGTTGGTGTGCAGAGCCTGGTGTCTCGAGCCAGCTCACCCCTGCCATTGGGAGGTGGCACTGGTAGCTGGGCAAACAGAAATGGAGGCCCAGGCCCATGGTGACTAGCTTTTCTCCCACTCCGGATGCCTCCAGCCCTGAGTGTGGACACTCCACCATGCACCCCATCCAGCCACAGCCCTGGCGGCCTCTTGGTGTGTCCACAGAGAAGGCCACCGACGTGGGCTCAGAGTCATCTGGGTGGGAAGTTCCGGGGTCGTGGGGTCCCAGAGCATGGTCGACAAGGGGTACCGTCTCCCGTGGGCACTTCCTGAAGACCCTCGGGTTCTACAGCCAGCGGTGGGGAGGGGCTCCACTGGATTAGTCAGGAGCAGACCCTGCAGAATTGCAGGGCTGCAGGCAGGGACCTCTGCCCAGGGTCAAGGGTCATCATGCCAAAGCAAAGAGACAAGAACGGTTCAAAGTGGTTACAAAACATTGTTTCACAAACTTCAGGTCACAGCTGGTTCACAGGTTACAAAGTCAGTCTAGTGGGCTGTGAGTAGCATTTGTTAAAAAGAAAGGAAGGAAAAGAAATAGTAAAATAGAGAAGTATCAGAAAAGAAAATGACTTCTCAATTTTTGCCACATTTTCTTTTTTTGTTTTAAAAGAAGGACATTTCTTGTTTTTGTTTAGTTGCTAAGTCACATCCAACTCTTTTGTGACCCCATGGACTTCAGCCCATAAGGCTCCTCTGTCCACGGGATTTCCCAGGCAAAAATAGACCACATTTTCATTCCATCTGTATTATTCATTTTTTTAAAGAGGACTCCTTTTTTCACTTAAAGAACTGTTTTTTTATTTAATCTTATTTATTAATTTTATTTTTGGCTATTCTGTGTTTTCACTGCTGCCGCAGGCTCTTCTCTAGTTGC
Organism: Tragulus kanchil; assembly: GCA_022376925.1. Classification (NCBI taxonomy): domain Eukaryota; kingdom Metazoa; phylum Chordata; class Mammalia; order Artiodactyla; family Tragulidae; genus Tragulus; species Tragulus kanchil. Next base: position 116,802,401 of record JAIOJX010000031.1, read on the forward strand.
AGGGAGTGGGGTCTACTCTCCAGTTGAAGCGAGCAGACTTCTGTTGCAGTGACTTCTCTGGTTGTGGAACTCAGGCTCTAGGGCTCACGGGCTCCAATAGTTGCAGCACATGAGCTCCATAGTTGCAGCTCTGAGGCTCTAAAGGACAGGCTCTGTAGTTGTGGCTCATAGGGTTAGTTGCCCCGCATCATGTGGCATCTTCCTGGATCAGTGATCGAACTCATGTCTCCTGCATTGGCAGGCAAACTCTTTACCACTGAGATACCAGGGAAGCCCTTAAAAAACTATTTTAAAAGACGTAATATATATGGAAAATCAGTACTGCTTCATATAAATAGAAAGTCTCCCTAAAGATATATTCAATTAAAATGCATCTATTACATGTGATATATTTTGTATATCTCTGTATGTGGCATGTTATGTGTATAACATATGTATGTTATATGTGCAATATATATGGTACATGATATATAGTAGTAGTAGAGTTGGTCACTCACAGTCTTTCTCTGTGACCCCATGGACTGTAGCTCACCAGGCTCCTCTGTCTGTGGAATTCTCCAGGCAAGAATACTGGAGTGGGTTGCCATTCCCTTCTCCAAAGGATCTTCCTGACCTGAGGATCAAAACCAGGTCTTGTGCATCAAGACAAATTCTTTACCGCTGAGCCACCTGGAAAGTCCTAGGATCTTAATATAGGATATAGGTTCTTTTCTTTCTGTCAATCTATAATTATATATATATATATATATATATATACACACACATATATAACATATATATGTATAATAGATATACACACACATACATATAATTGGAAGGCTTTTAGGATATGTATATACCTATATATTATGTGTGTGTGTGTGTGTGTGTGTATACATACATACATACATACATACACTTGATTTTGCTCCCAGTTCCTGGCGCAGCTCCTAAAAGTCTTCTAACTTCCTAAGTGATAGGAAATTGCATTAAGAGTATCCTTTATTCTAGCTTTTGGTCTTTGATCCCCAGTTCCTGATGTGGAGCTCCTCAAGCCTTTGGAATTTCCTGAGTGATAGGAGAGTCTTTTGTTCTCACGAAACAATGCCTCGTGGGCTCCTGGGTGGGGGCTGAAAGACCATGCCATGGTTAGAAGCTTAGAATGTTCAGCCCCACTCCCTATCTTCTGCGCAGGAGAGAAAGGCTGGGAATGCGGTTAATGGTTGATTATGCCTACACGATGAAGAAGCCTCTATACAAATCCCCAAAGTATGGAGTTCAGAAAAGTTCCAGGTTTTTGCATGGTCAGGACACTCCCAGATCTTGCCTCATGAACTTCCTCCTCTGGCTGTTCACTTGTATCCTTGATCACCGCCTTTCTTATATACTAAACTGCCAGCGTAAATGTTTCCCTGAGTTCTGTGAGCTTTTCTGGAAACAACTGAATCCAAGATTTGGGAGAGTCCTGGGAACCTCCAGTTGGTAACCAAGTTGGACCCAAGTCATGTGCAACCTGGGGACCTGCGAGGGACTGGCATCTCAAGTAGGGGACAGTCTCGAGGGACTGAGCCCTTACCCTGTGGTGTCTGCATTAATTCTGGTTAGTGTCAGAACTGAATTGAATTATAGGGCATCCAGCTGGTGACACAGAGAACTGCTTGGTGGGGGAAAACCCACATCCGGAATCAGAAGTGCTGTGAGTGGCAGCAGTGAGGGTAAAGGAGAAATGCAAGGAGGAGGAGTGAGTTTTCCTTACAACTGTGTTTTAGAATTCACTTGCAAAGTCTTAGCCTAGAGCTCACTCCTCTAGCCTTTTCTTTCCCACCACCCTTTTCGTTAAGTGTTCATTAACCCCTAATCCAGTCCATTTTTACTTAAATTTGATGTAATAAACACTCAAAATCTCAGTGGCCTACAATGAAGATTTATTTCTCTCTCACACTGCGAGTTCATTGTGGGTCAGCCAAGAGCGATGATGTGACTTAAGCTAATGGAAAAGCTGTTATAGAAATATGCCTACTTACAATTGACAGAAAGAAAAGAGAACAAGATGAAACATACTGACTCTTGTCGCTCCTGCTGGGAAGAGATACTCATCGTGTCTGCTCAGATGTCATTGGCCAAAGCAGATCACATGACTACAGTTGAGGTCAAGAGAGCAGGAAATGACACCCTTCTTATAGGGAAGGAACTGGATATTGGTGAACAGTAATACAGCTTGCTGCAAAGGAAGTGTATTATCTCACATAGCAAGAATTCTGAAAGCAGAAACTGTGTTCAACGGCCAGAGACATAAGCCAGAAATAGCCATGATGTAAATGAGGTGATTTGTTTCTGTCTTACATAACAAAATTCTGAACCATGTAGCCCAAGCCTGGAAAAGGGGTTCCTTGATGTCCTGAGGGACCAGACTCCTACTGCCTCACGGCTCTGCCATGCTTAGAATGTGGCTGTAATCCTCAAGGTTGAAAAATGGCTGCAGGAGCCTCAGCCAGCACACTACATTCTAGGAAGAAAAGCAAGAGGAAGAGAAAAACTTGGGGTTAACCAGTTGGAGAGGTTAACCTACATTTCCCAGAGTCCTCCCGTTACCCATGGGCTTCTGGTCAGGGTGGGCCATGAGAGATATTCCAGTGGGAGGGCTGCTGTGGGGGGATTAGGGCAACGGCTATTTTGTGGCTCATACCGGTTGTCACTGACCTGCCCGCTCACCACCAGATGGGTCAACTCCTTTCAGAGAGACTTTTTAGGATCTCCACCCGAAGACGTTTATTCATACTTCTGGTTGGCCACTTCTATCTGCAAAAAGAAAACTGGGAAATGTCGTCTTTCAGTTGAGTCTACAACACCCTGAAACTTGTCCGGGGAAAACAAATCAATAGGCTGGAGGACTTTAGGGAGGTAGAGAGCAGGGCACTGAGCTCCTCCCAAGTCAAGGGGTGGGAGCTCAAGTCATTTTGATTCAAATACAAAAAAAGACGGGGGACTTCCCTGTCCATCCAATGATTAAAATTTTGCCTTCCCATTTGGGGTGCAGGTTTGGGGAGCCCCCTGGTTGGGGAGCTGAGATCCCACATACCTCACAGCCAAGAGAAACCCAAAACCAAACAAGCAAATAAACAAAAAAAATCAGAACGTAAACAACAGAAGCAACATTGTAACACATTCAACAAAGGCTTAAAAAATGATCCACATCACACAAAGCAAGAGAGAGTGAGAGATGGTAATTGTTAAGACTAACCTCTTCTGAGACCTTCAGGGGACAGCAACCCTGGGTCTCCGACTTGGAAAAGGCACCCAGAAACCTCCCTACTCGTGGCCCAGGGCTCCCCTGAAGGCTGTTGTCTGCTGCCCACACCCCTTCTGGCCCGACACCTCTTTCGGCTGTGGAGTGTCTGAATTGAAGCCTCTCTCTCCTCCTGACATCAGGGGCGAGGTTTCTTGCCAAGAGCTAATGTAAGCAGTTCTTGTCATGCGGCCAGGCTCCTGAGTCCAGTACTGACAAGGTTCGGGTTCTGGGAGAATTAAGACCAACTCACAGTAACAGGAAGAAATCTGCTTTGCTCGTGGGAGACTAGACTGCATTTATCGGGTGCCAGGAGTGTCCTCCAAACGCTTGCTTCAGGCAGGGCTGCTGCCTCTGAGAAGGCTGGTGAGTGGAGGAGCTCTGGCTCCTGCTGGTGGGAGATGAAACAGGATTTGAAACACCCTCTGAGTGGCTCTGTGACGTGTTGACCTACATTTCCCGGAGTCCTCCTCTGCCTCGTGTGCTTCTGGATAGGGTGGGCCACAAGAGACATTCTGGTGGGAGGCTGCTGGGTAGAGTTTAGAGCAATAGCCATTTTGTGGCTCGCACCTGTTTGTCACCGATCTGTGTACTCAGCTCGTTGACATCAGGCAACAGCTGGGCAGCAAGCTCTCCAGCTCCCCCGGGATCCAGCTCCTGGGCCAGGCGTGTGCTGAGCCCTGTGACCCAGGGATCTGACGCCGCTGGACACCTGAGCCACTAAGGTCAGAGGTGAAAGAACAATAGGGCTCTCTCGCTACCCTGTTGGTGGGAATGTAAACTGGTGCAGTCTCTACAGAGAAGAGGATGGAAGTTCCTCAAAAAACTAAAAATAGAACTTCCATATGATCCAGCAGTCCCACCCCTGGGCATATATCTGGACAAAACTATTACTCAAAAAGAAAGGGCTTCCTTGGTGGTCCAGTGGGTGGTAAGTCCACCTTGCGGTGCAGGGGGCACTGGTTCGATCCCTGGCCTGGGAAGATCCCATGTGCTGCGGAGCAGCTGGACAGATGTGTCCAGTTGTGAGCCTGTGCCCTGGGGTGCATGTGCCCAGAGCCGTTGCCCTGCAGTGAGAGGGGCCACTGCACTGGGAGGTCCACACAGGCCAAAGAATAAAGATGGATGGAAATCAATTTAAAAAAATAAAAATAAAAAAACAATAAAAGAGGCCAAGAAATTAAAATAAAAAAGATGCACACACCCCTATATTTACAGCAGCACTATTTACAATCGCAAAGACATGGAAACAACCTACATGATCACTACAGAAGAATGGGTAAAGAGGATGTGTATATATACACAATGGGATGCTACTCAGCCATAAAAAGGAATGAAATAATGCCATTTGCAGCAGCATGGATGGACCTAGAGATTACCATACTAATTGATTACCATACTAATATCATACTTTCATACCATATTGTATCACTGCCATGTGGATCTAAACAGGACACAAATGAACTCATCTACAAAACAGGCTCACAGACGTACAGCACAGACTTGTGGTTGCCAAAGAGGAGCGGGGCAGGAGAGGAAAGGATTGAGAGTCTGGGATTAACAGATGAAAACGAATGCACATAGATGGGATAAACAGCAAAATCCTATTATATAACACAGGGAACTTTATTCAATATTCTGTGATAAACCATAACTGTGGCTCGCACCTGTTTGTCACCGATCTGTGTACTCAGCTCGTTGACATCAGGCAACAGCTGGGCAGCAAGCTCTCCAGCTCCCCCGGGATCCAGCTCCTGGGCCAGGCGTGTGCTGAGCCCTGTGACCCAGGGATCTGACGCCGCTGGACACCTGAGCCACTAAGGTCAGAGGTGAAAGAACAATAGGGCTCTCTCGCTACCCTGTTGGTGGGAATGTAAACTGGTGCAGTCTCTACAGAGAAGAGGATGGAAGTTCCTCAAAAAACTAAAAATAGAACTTCCATATGATCCAGCAGTCCCACCCCTGGGCATATATCTGGACAAAACTATTACTCAAAAAGAAAGGGCTTCCTTGGTGGTCCAGTGGGTGGTAAGTCCACCTTGCGGTGCAGGGGGCACTGGTTCGATCCCTGGCCTGGGAAGATCCCATGTGCTGGGAGCAGCTGGACAGATGTGTCCAGTTGTGAGCCTGTGCCCTGGGGTGCATGTGCCCAGAGCCGTTGCCCTGCAGTGAGAGGGGCCACTGCACTGGGAGGTCCACACAGGCCAAAGAATAAAGATGGATGGAAATCAATTTAAAAAAATAAAAATAAAAAAACAATAAAAGAGGCCAAGAAATTAAAATAAAAAAGATGCACACACCCCTATATTTACAGCAGCACTATTTACAATCGCAAAGACATGGAAACAACCTACATGATCACTACAGAAGAATGGGTAAAGAGGATGTGTATATATACACAATGGGATGCTACTCAGCCATAAAAAGGAATGAAATAATGCCATTTGCAGCAGCATGGATGGACCTAGAGATTACCATACTAATTGATTACCATACTAATATCATACTTTCATACCATATTGTATCACTGCCATGTGGATCTAAACAGGACACAAATGAACTCATCTACAAAACAGGCTCACAGACGTACAGCACAGACTTGTGGTTGCCAAAGAGGAGCGGGGCAGGAGAGGAAAGGATTGAGAGTCTGGGATTAACAGATGAAAACGAATGCACATAGATGGGATAAACAGCAAAATCCTATTATATAACACAGGGAACTTTATTCAATATTCTGTGATAAACCATAACGGAAAAGAATACGAAAAAGAATGTGCATATATACATATGTATATTACGGAGTCACTTTGCTGTATAGCAGAAATTAACACAACGTTGCAAATCAACTATACTTTGATAAAATAAATTTTAAAAATAAAGAATGATGGGGTTCAGGTCCCCCTCATGGCTTTCAGATTGTTCTTGCCCTCCCTGACTTTGTATCTATTTTCCCTTCTTGACTTTTGCCCCACAGATTTCAAGTTCCAGCATCAAGCCCTTCAGAGACAGCTTACTCAGCTCTTACAATGGGGAAGGGTGAGACCCCTGTAACAAATCGTGTGTGTGTGTGTGTGCGCACATCTGTGATTCTGCTTTGCTGATACAGAAGTGGTTCCAGAAGAACAGACTCTTAAGGATGACTCTGGGGTTTTTCTGGAATTGGATCTCTGACCTAACCAGACTTTTGAAGTCGTTAATGACCCTGAATCCAGCGGTGAATGGGGCACAGAAGTCCGTGGCATGAAGTGGCAGAACCGTTACTCGGATCACCACCTGTGGCTTCCTGTGTCAGCTTCTACAGGAGGCAATGTTCAGGGGGACTCAGCATTTGCTTCCATAGAACATTTCAGTAAAACGATGAGTGCGCTGGATTGGTCGATTGCTTCTAACTGTGCTGGAAAACATGGGAGTAAGAGAATGGTGAACGTAGAGCTTTAAGTTCCCAGGCAAGAGCTCTCCTGTATAAAGGGCTTTGAAGCTTCCATGACTGCACTGAAAGAAACTTATTTCTCACAGTCATAGAGCCAAGAGTTCAAAGTCCAATACTGTAGATGACTGAATTACAACACAGATTGAACTTCCAACCTCATGGAGTCTTTTTTGGTTAAAGCATTGCTTGGGAAGGACTGAAAAGTGAAAAGTGAAAGGGTTAGTTGCTCAGTCATGTCTGACTCTTTGTAACCCCATGGGCTGTAGTCCACCAGGCTCCTCTGTCCACGGAACTCTCCTGGCAAGAGCACTGGAGTGGGTCGCCATTCCCTTCCCCAAGGGATCTTCCTGACCCAGGGATCAAACCCAGGTCTTCTGCATTGCAGGCAGATTCTTTACCACTGAGCCATCTGGGAAGCCCTAGGATTCTGAAAATTGAGACTTGGATGTTTGAGGAGATTCTAATAAGATTGGGGCCTCAAATTCTGCCATCTTTTCTTGCCTAAACCGGAAGCTGCCACCCTGCTGTACTGCTCTCCCTAAAGCAGCTTCCCTGTAAGACACTGATGGTTCTCCTCCTAACTTACTCCTACTCCCTTTTCTTGCTTCCAGAACCTCTAACTAGACTCAGGTCTCAACAGAACTCAAAAAGTGAGATTAAAATATGGCCCAGGAGGAGGTATGATAAACACTAAAAGAACCAGTAATTTCTGTTTGCCAAAAAAAAATTTTTTGGCCACTTCTATTGATCTTCAATCATTTATATTTGTTATTTGGCCTGTGTGGGCCTCGCATCGCAGTGGCCTCTCTCACTGCAGAGCACCGGCTCTGGGCGCATGCGCTCCAGAGCTCCGGCTCGGTAGTTGGACATATTGGTCCCGCTGCTTTGCCGCACGTGGGATCTTCCCAGACCAGGGATCGAACTGGTGCCCCTTGCAATGCAAGGCGGTGTCCTTACCCACTGGACCACCAGGGAAGCCCATGTTTGCCAAATTTTTTAAAAAGTAATTTTATTTATTTATTTACTTTAGACTGTTCTGGGTCTTTGTTGCTGTATGGGCTTTTCTCTAGTTGCCAAGAGCAGGGCTACTCTCTAGCTGCCGTGTGTGGGGTTCTCACTGCAGTGGTTGCTCTTGGAGCATGGGTTCTGGAGTGCTTGGTTTTCCATAGCTGTGACTCTGGGGCTCTCGAGCACAGGTTCAATGGCTGTGGCGCGTGGGCTTAGATGCTCCGCAGCATGTGAGATCTCCCTGGACCAGGAATTAAACCCATGTCTCCTGCATTGGCAGGTGGATTCTTTACCATTGAGCCACCAGGAAAGTCCCTCTGCTGGCTCATTTCTATTAGCGGAAAACTGGGACATATGTATGGAGATGTCTTAAGAGTGCTGGATCAAGGTGGGGGAATATTTAGTGGGTGAGGCAAACTGTGTTAACATTGGTGCACTAAGCAGAGACTAGATTCAGTGGGTGAGGGGGAGGAGCTAGGAATAGCTTTGACAGGTGGCTCGATTGTTTAATTGATGTATGTTCCCCAAACATGGCCTGTCCTGGGTGGAAATGTCAGAAGTCCCTTGGTGCCTCGCAGAGCATGAGTTAGCAAACTTCTTCTATAAAAGGCCAGATCGTCCATGTTTTAGGCTTCACAGGCCGGTGTCAGTTGTGACTATTCAATTCCCCCGTCAGAGAGAGAAAGCAGCCAGAGACGATCTGTGAGTGCGTGAGCGTGGCTGTGTTCCAATATTATTTACGAACACTGCAATTTGTACTTTGTATCGCTTTTAAAAGTATCATGAATTTATCTGGGAACATACATATCTGTAAACAACAAAACTGTAAAAGTTAAAAGTAAAATAAAAGTTTTTTTAAAAAAGTGTCATGAAATATTCTTTTTTTAAATTCTTACGGAAAGGGGTTTTGGGGGGCCTCTTTTATTGTTTTCTTATTTAGTTATTTTCATCTACCTTTATTCTTTGGCCTGTGTGCTCCTCCCATCGCAGTGACCTCTCCCATTACAGAGCACCAGCTCTGGGCGCATGTGCTCCAGAGCGCCGGCGGGGGATTGGACACACTGGTCCAGTCGCTCCTCGGCACGTGGGATCTTCCTGGCCCAGGAATTGAATTGGTGCTCCTTGCACTGCAAGATGGACTCTTTACCCATTGGACCACTAGGGAAGCCCTGAAATATTCTTCTTTTGATTTCAATTTTGATTAAAAATGTCAAAATCCCTTTCAGCCTGTGGGCCATACAAAAACAGTGGGCTAGAGTTGGCACCTGGACTGCAGTTTGCTGACCCCTGCTTTGGGGGATGGTATCCCAAGTCTAGGACCTGGAGGACACCATGCTAAAAAAATAAGCCAAACACAGAGAGACAAAGACAGCATGACTTCTAAGTGGAATCTAAAAAGGTCAAGTAGAGAGTGGGGTGGTGGTTGCCAGGAGTTGGGGAGTGAGGGAAATGGGAGACGTTGGTCAAAGGGCATAACATTTTAGTTATAAAAGAGGGATAAGGTCTGGAGAGCTCATGTACAGTGTAGTGACTATAGTTAATGATGCTGTATTTATCAGAGTAGCACTGATATTTGCTAAGAAAGCAGATCATAAGTGTTCTCATCCACAGGAGAAAAAAAGGGGCGACTATGTGAGGCGAAATGTTAATTAGCTTGATTTTGGTCATCATTTCACATTTTGTATAGGTATGTATCAGAACATCATACTGGAGCTTCCCTGGTAGCTCAGTAGTAAAGAGTTCACCTGTCAATGCAGGAGACATGGGTTCAATCCCTGATCTGGGAAGATCCCACATGTTGCGGAGCAACTAAAGCTGTGAGCCACAATGATGGAGCCTGTGCTCTAGGGCCTCGGAGACACAACTATGGAGCCCATGGGCGGCAACGACTGAAGCCCGTGTGCCCTAGAGCCGGAGTTGCACAACAAGAGAAGTCACCACAGCAAGAAGCCTGCTCACCTCTACTAGAGAGTAGCCCCCACTTCCTGGAACTAGAGAAGAACCTGTGGCAGCAGTGAAAACCCAGAATAGCCAAAGATAAATAAAAATTTAAAAACCCCATCATATTGTATACTTTAATCATAGACAATTTTTATTTGTTGGTTATACCTCAATTCAAGGGCTTCCCAGGTGGCACCAGTGGTGGCACCTGCCAGTGCAGAGATGCAAGAGACTTGGGTTTGATCACTGGATCAAGAAGATACCCTAGAGAATGGCGTCACAACCCACTGCAGTATTCTTGCCCGGAGAATCCCAGAGACAGAGGAGCCTGATGGGTTATTGTCCACAGGGTAGCAAAGTCAGACACGACTGAAGAGGTTTAACATACACACACACACACACACACACACGTCATTAAAACTGGGTGGAAAACCACACAGGCTTAGGCAGATGGGAATGTCAAATGGCTTTGTCATTTAAGACTTGCTTATCTACACGTACTGGGAGGATAAAGGGGATGCAGTTTTTCCCCATAACTGTTAGAAAGAAATTCATGACAGAGAGTCTGAGCATCCTTGAGGAGCTCTGTGATGATGCTTCTTTGTAGGTCAGAAATTCTAGGGGAAATGGCTATGATTAATTGGGATCTCTCAATGCAACAGGCATGCTGGGACCCAGAGGTAGCAGGGATCCTGGTGGCACTTACATGCCAAAGATGGACATGATTACCATAGTGGATAGTGGAGCTGAAGCAGTAAGGAGCACAGTGTGACTGGAAGAGGTCTTTGGCATTCACTTGTTTATCACAGCAGAATGTGCAGAAATAGAGTAGGCGCAGAGCCTACTAACGTCTTGCTTCATCTTAACAAGTAGATGAGTTTTGGGTCTGGTGAACAGAAGCCTGAACAGAATGATCAAAACAGAGTCACAGACCCTCGATCACATCCCACAGTTGAGCCCTTGATCAAAGGACAGCCCGCTTTCCTTGAGGAAGGACCTCATAACATAGGCAAAAATGTATGCCCTTAATCTTCCTTCTAGATGGCTCCAAAGAGACGTGTGTCTATTCACCAGGTGCTTGTGCAAAAATGTGAGTTACTCAGTCATGTCTGACTCTTTGCAACCCCACGGACTGCAGCCCACCAGGCTCCCTTGTCCCTGAGATTTTCCAGGCAAGAGTACTGGAGTGAGTTACCATTCTCTTCTCCGCGGGATCTTCCCCACCCAGGGACTGAACCCAGGTCTACCTGCATTGTATGCAGATTCTTTACCATCGGAGCCACCGGAGGAGCCCTGTACAAAAGCGAAAAAGAAATAGTCAAACTTTCCAAGGATTCCTGGACATGGTAGTTACTGACTCTAATTCCTAGAAATTCAAAGCATCAGTGTGGTCAGGTGATCAGTGGAGTTTGGGGGCAGCTCTGACTCACAGAAGGTCTAATCAATCCCTGAATCCACCTTCTAGATATTTCTTCAAAGCTGAAATGCATCACTGAAGTGGACATCTTGAGCAACTAGAAGAATCCCAGCCTTGATTCCCTGACCCGTGGAGGAGGGTTTGTATCGTAGGAAAAGCCAGGTAGGAGCCTTTCGAACTCTCTGTACCTATCGAAACGTGAAACCAAACGCAATACCATGTTGTCGGAGGGATGGCGCCACCACTGAAGACCTGAAGGAGGCAGGGGTAGGGATCCCCCATTCAACATGCCTATATGTGGCCAGTGAAGAAGATTAATGGGTCATTGAACAATGACAGTGAATTATCAGAGACTTAAGCAGTTGCAGCTGCTGCTCCGAAGGGAGCTTTGCCGCTGGAGCCATTAGCACATCTCCTGGGACCTAGTATGCAGTTATTGATCTGGAAAATGTTTTTTAATTTACGTTTTTATTGTTATTCAGTCGCCCAGTCGTGTCCAACTCTGAAACCCCGTGGACAGCCAGGCCTCCCTTTAATTGATTCCTGTTAGTAAAGGACAACAGAAGAAGTTTGTTTTCAGCTGGAAAGACCAGCCATTCACCTTCACTGTCCCCCTTCAGGGGTGCTCCAGCCCTGTGTCAGAATATGCTCTGGATTGACCTTCTCTTCCTTTTCCACGAGGTTTCGTGCTGGTCTAGGGTAGCACAATGATTTTAGGATGACCGGTTCTGATGAACGAGAAGTCGAAACCCCTTTAGACACTTTTTCAAGACCCATGCCTACTAGGGAAACCAATCTCACCCACAAAAACTTAGGGGCCTGTCACTTCAGTGAAAGTTCTTAGCATCCAGTGATTTGGGGCATGCTGGAGCGGAAGGAAGAGTTCCTGTACCTGGCCCCTCCTGACACTCAGAGAGAGGCACAGACCCAGGGTGCCCCTTGAGATCTGGGAGTCAACCTATATTCCATTTGCTGAGATTCATTTCCTAAGCGACCTGAAAAGCTGCCAGTTTGCAGTGGAATCCAGAACAAGATAGGGCATCCCAGGTGGCTCAGGAGTGACGAATTTGCCCGCCAGTGCAGGATCCGGCTGCAAGGAATCAGGGTTCGATTCCTGGGTCAGGAAGATCCCCTGGAGAAGGAAAGGGCAACCCACTCTGGTATTTTTCCCTGGAAAATCCCATGGACAGAGGAGCCTGGCGGACTACAGTCCATAGGGCCCCACAGAGTCAGACAGCAGCGTGACTGACTCGCACACACAGAGTGAGAGAAAGCTGGGCCACAGAGTCAGGCTCATGTGATGATGTTTGATGTGTCTGTGGTAAATAGGAATGCTGACGGAGACTCGGGCAGGCCGAAGCTGGGCAATCACAGTGTAGACCTGGAGGGTTTGGAAAACAGTCATGTCCTTCTTGGAAAATCATCACTCTGTTTAAAAATATGTATTTGTTTAGTTTTGGTTGCACTGAGTCTTCGTTGCTGCACTTGAGCTTTCTGTAGTTGCAGTGAGCAGGGACTCTTCTTCCTGTGGTGTGCAGCCTTCTCATCATGTAGCTTCTTTTGTTGCGGAGCACTGGTTCTAAGAGCCGAGAGGGATTAGTTGCTCTGGGGCGTGTGGGATCTTCCCAGATCAGGAGCTGGACCCAGGTTCCCCATCCTACGTGAGCATCCTTGCCTGGAGAATTCCACGGACAGAGGAGCCAGGCGGGCCACAGTTCATGGGATCACATAGAATCGGACACGACTGAGTGATGAATACTTCCACTCTCCCCTGCATTGGCAACGAGATTCTCATCCACTGTACCACTAGGGAAGTCCTCATCACTCTACTTTTGAGACTCAGCTTTATGCTTTCTACTGGGCTTTGGTAGGGACTGAATGCTTGACCGTGGCTGCCAAGATACCATATGATCTGAGCTAGTCGTCATTATTATGTGTGCTGTCTGACCCAGCAAACCATAATGTTGGGTGCGCAAAGTAACACTCCGTGGAAGTGGTGTATACAAGACTGGGCTCTCGCAGGTCCTGGAGACACAGTCATTTGCATGAGGAAGTTGCTCAGATGTCCTGATTCATCGTCTCCTGTTTCTCAAAAGACACTGAAGACTTAAGAGAAGTTCCTCGTGACCAGGTGATTGTGGAAGAGAAAACTCAGACCTGGTTTACATACAGTGCTGCAGGACATGCTAGCGTCACCCAAAAGTGGGCAGCTAATCACCTCAGCCCCTCTCTGGGGCACTCTTGGAGGAGACACCCCTAAAGGACAGGCGTAAAGGGAGATTTTCCCAGTGGACAGAAATTTGAGCTTCTAGTTGTCCATTTTGATTGGAAGGAGGGATGTCCAGAAATATGGATCTACATCAAGTGACACATTGGGACTCATGATTTGGCCGTGTGGTCAGAGATGGCTTCAGAGTCTGGGGAGGAGGGCTGTGGATAGATCTCCACAGAGCAGGAGGGTGCTCATTTTGAATGCTCACCAAAGAGCGACCTCAGAGAATAAGATTTTCAGAAGATAGGGTACCCCATTCTATGGACATCAGTCAGCCACTTTCCCCAATAATTCCTGTGTTTACCCAGGAAGGTCATGACCAGTGTGGCCAAGATGGCAGCGATGGAGCTTGTACACAAGCTCAGCAACAAGAGCTTCCTCTCACCAAGGCTGATCTGGCTACTGCCACTGGGAAGTGCTCTGGGGCGTGTGGGATCTTCCCAGATCAGGAGCTGGACCCAGGTTCCCCATCCACGTGAGCATCCTTGCCTGGAGAATTCCACGGACAGAGGAGCCAGGCGGGCCACAGTTCATGGGATCACATAGAATCGGACACGACTGAGTGATGAATACTTCCACTCTCCCCTGCATTGGCAACGAGATTCTCATCCACTGTACCACTAGGGAAGTCCTCATCACTCTACTTTTGAGACTCAGCTTTATGCTTTCTACTGGGCTTTGGTAGGGACTGAATGCTTGACCGTGGCTGCCAAGATACCATATGATCTGAGCTAGTCGTCATTATTATGTGTGCTGTCTGACCCAGCAAACCATAATGTTGGGTGCGCAAAGTAACACTCCGTGGAAGTGGTGTATACAAGACTGGGCTCTCGCAGGTCCTGGAGACACAGTCATTTGCATGAGGAAGTTGCTCAGATGTCCTGATTCATCGTCTCCTGTTTCTCAAAAGACACTGAAGACTTAAGAGAAGTTCCTCGTGACCAGGTGATTGTGGAAGAGAAAACTCAGACCTGGTTTACATACAGTGCTGCAGGACATGCTAGCGTCACCCAAAAGTGGGCAGCTAATCACCTCAGCCCCTCTCTGGGGCACTCTTGGAGGAGACACCCCTAAAGGACAGGCGTAAAGGGAGATTTTCCCAGTGGACAGAAATTTGAGCTTCTAGTTGTCCATTTTGATTGGAAGGAGAGATGTCCAGAAATATGGATCTACATCAAGTGACACATTGGGACTCATGATTTGGCCGTGTGGTCAGAGATGGCTTCAGAGTCTGGGGAGGAGGGCTGTGGATAGATCTCCACAGAGCAGGAGGGTGCTCATGTGTGAATGCTCACCAAAGAGCGACCTCAGAGAATAAGATTTTCAGAAGATAGGGTACCCCATTCTATGGACATCAGTCAGCCACTTTCCCCAATAATTCCTGTGTTTACCCAGGAAGGTCATGACCAGTGTGGCCAAGATGGCAGCGATGGAGCTTGTACACAAGCTCAGCAACAAGAGCTTCCACTCACCAAGGCTGATCTGGCTACTGCCACTGGGAAGTGCTCCATCTGCCAACAGCAGAGACCAACACTGAGTCCTGTATATGGAACTATTCATTCCCTGGTGGCTCAGAGGGGAAAGAATCTGCCTACAGTGCAGGAGACCCAGGTGTGACCGCTGGGTTGGGAAGATGCCCTAGAGAAGGGAGTGGCTACCCACTCCAGTATTCTTGTCTATAGGAATCCATGGACAGACGAGCCTGGAGGGTTATAGTCCCCGGGGTCACAAAGAGTTGGTCATGACTGAGCAACTAACACTTTACTTTTATTCTTCAAGAGGATAAATCAGGTGGATAATGGCTGGTTGATTACACTGAACAGCTTCCCTTATGGAAAGAGCAACACTTTTTTTTTTGGCAACTGCTTTGTTGTAATATAATTCACATGTCGTATGATTCACATTATTGAAGTGTACAAATCAATAATTTTTCGTATCACACTACTATATATAAAATAGATAACCACAAGGACCTGTTGGACAATACATGGAACTCTACTATTTTGCAATAACCTATAAGGGAGAATAATCTGAATATATATGTATATAGAAATATATCTGAATTATTGTGCTATACACCTGAAACTAACACATTGTAAATCAACTATAGTTCAATAAAATTAAAACAACAAAAATAGTAATTTTTCGTATATTCACAGATATGTACTACCACCACCACAGCAATTTTAGGCATTCTCATCACCCCCGAAATAAACCTGGGAGGATTCTTGGAAGATGGTGGAGCACGACACAGCAACAATCTGTCTGTCTGCCCATCTGGACAACATCGCTCTGACAGGATCTGTCTGGCACAACTATTTTGGAGCTCTGGAATGTAATGAAGACTCCTCCGGGGGAAACCTTGGTTGATAAGTTGCAGTTCATTTTAGGCAAAAGCATGACTTTCTCATCCTGTTTGAAGACTAAGTATGGTTTAAGGAGATATGTAGGTAGACAAAGGGAGGACAGTTGTGGCTTTGTAATGGTCTGACCAACTTCGATTAGAACTACAGTTCCCAGAATTCCTTTTCCTGGGATTCCTAGGGGAGATTCAAGGACCAGGAAGTAGCCATCATTTAGCAGCTCATAATGCTATCTCTTTTCTGCTGGTTCACTTCACTAGTCCTGCCGCAGCTCTACCTTGCCCCAGATCCTCCTTCCTCCTGGACCAGATGTGTGGGTTTTTCGTCTGTTTGAAGATTTCTTCATTTATCTGTCTGTGTCAGGTCTTAGTTGTGGCACACGGCTTTCTCTCTAGTTGTAGTGAGGCTCTAGCGTGCAAGGGCTTCATGAGTTGCAGCACTCGGGCTCAGTCGTTGCAGCACACAGGGTGAGTTGCCCCCCACGGCATATGGGATCTTGGTTCCCCGACCAGGGTCTTCTGCACTGGATGGTGAATTCTTAATCTGGACCACCAGGGAAGCCCCCCAGGTGTGCATTTAGCTCCATGGAGAAGGGCCCTGGGGTTATGTCACAGGATCGCAGAGTTGGACGTGACCCAGCACATGCGCACGCATGAAGGGTCCTGGCTTCAGCAGGACATCCACATCCCTGAGGTCATCAGAGAGGACAAGGACCAATAAGGGGTTCAGTCCATCCTCACGGAGTCCAGCCCGGGCTCTGTGTCCCGGTTGGTTCTTACTCTCGTCAACTTAATGTCCACCTTCCCTTCCTGACTACCTGCCCTGTGGACTTCAAGTCTGAACATCGTTCAGAGACGACACCCTGACAAAGCCTGTTTCACCAGCTCCCCAGATCACACAAGAGCGAATCCAGGTACAAGTTGCATCCTAGCTACTGGCCCATCTGTAGTACATCATAATGGTTCTGCTTTTCTGGAGCATTGCACTAACTTTTATCTGCATGAGCTCATTAACCTGCAGAGCTGAGTGTGTGTGTGTGCGCGTGTATGTGATAGAGAGAGGAGACGTGTAGCGATGCTTCAGTGAGCCCCACTTTTCCAAACAGAGAGGTGGTCCTAGTGTGAGGAGGTCACTGCCACAGGGCCACGTAATCAGGAAGCCCCAGTCTTGGCTAGAATTTGCCCAACACTCTCCCAAAGACTTCACGTCAGGCCTGGGCTGCTAATAACTAAATAGAGAGGCTGGCCTTACGGGGCACCTACTGTGAGCCAGACTGCATGTGCTCTGAGCATCTTAGGTAGCTGTCAGAGGTCACATCTATTGCTATGCCCATTTCACAGGGGAGGAAACTGAGGTGCAGAGGGGGCACTAGCTCCCTAGGAGGAGCAGACAGGGAGCCCAGAAGTGTCAGTCCCTGTACGGAGGGGCTCTGAGCTGCTGGATCCGGAGCACCCGGAGCACCTATTCTGTGCCAGGGCACTGAAGGCGAACGCTGGGGCTGTGACAGGCTCATAAACAGGGCGGGTTCCTCGAACGAAAATGAAGCAGGTCAGAAGTGACTGGGGAGGGGCTGCGGGGCCAGGGGACGGCTGGTTCGGTTGGGGTGGTCCAGCAGGCGGCTCAGAGGAGGGTACCCTTGGCTGAGACCTGAAGGCTAAGAAGGAGCTAGCTTGCAAAGTTCTTGGGGAAGAGGGTTCCAGGCAGTGGGCACAGCAGACACAAAGGACCAGAGGTGAGAACAAGCTTGATCTGTTTGAGGAACAGGAAAGAGGAAGGGAGGATGCTGTGGGAGAGTGAGAGAGGGAGGCGAGGGGAAGCTTTGCCCTGGGAGAGGGGTTCAGGGCAGCCGCAGGAGCCTCGGCAGGAGAGGAAGGAATGTGGGACGTGGTCTCCAAGGCAGGGTCCACTGTCCACCCCTCCTCTTGGCTCTTGGGGAGTCCAAATACCTCTTAGGCTCCCCCTCTCAGGCAACATCTTCATGCCTCCCCTGCCCTCACCGTCTGCAGTCCAACTCGAGCTCCCTCGTTGCTCTGAGGGCTCACGGGCGCTTTCTGAGCAGGAAGATGAGCTCTCATGCACAGTCCCCGCCTGCAGGTATCCATCCATCCATTCATTCATGTGCTTCTCCACTCATCCGTCTAATGTTGATGTGCCTCAGGTTTTTTGCTCTTGTAGGTCCCTTCTCTAGAGCACTCTTTTATCCCTACAGGTTTTGCTTCCAATGTCTCCTTTCCCAAGATGCCTTCCCTGACCACCTCCAGCTCATTTAGCCCCTTATCACCCTATTAGTCACTAAACTGCTCTTCATGATAAAACAGGATGGTCTGCTGCCTGGGCAGGGGACGGCTGACCCTCAATGGCTGACTCTCTCTATATATAAGAGATATATTAGCTTCGTGGGCATTAGTTTCTACATCTCATTTCCTCTGGGGAACTATCCTTTGGTGCTTTGTGTAATCTGGAGAGGGACAACCCCATTCCCCAGCTTTAGAAATGAGCACACCATCCGAATAAAGTCAATGAGAGAGAACTGTAGGATTTTTGTCAGAAACTGCTTTGAAAGCTGAGGATTTGTTCTGCCATGGTGACTTATCCGGCAGGCTGGCAGGCTGCAGCTGCTGGCGGAGGAAAGGACTTGTCTGAAAATGAAATTAGTATGGAGAAAGCAGAGGTGAGAAAGAGAGAGTGAGGCACAGTCCTGAGTGTGAGCACCTGGATTCAGCCATACCTGAAATCCATCCCCCCCCACCTCCTCTGGACTTCTCTATTCAAAGAATCAATAAGTTCTCTTTGTGTTTCATCTAGTTTTGATTTCAGTCACTTGCAACAGAAAGTCAGATTGATAATAAAGCCTCAAGGATACTTAGACAGTCAAGGTGCTTTCCCCTTGAGGGATGTGGGCAGGTACTTCCTTTACGCCTAAGTTACTCCCTCTTTAGAGGCTCCTATTTTTTGAGGACAAAACAAATCCTGTTTCAGCTTTGTTCAACCTGAGGGAGAAAAGAAGAATCCAAGTGACAGGTCAGAAGTCAGACGACTGTAGGAGTAACCCTCTGCAGAAACTGGGAATCTGCATTATTAATAAGCAAATCCATTTTCCTTTCTTCTTTGTAGGCAGAGCCCTGATTTTATAAGCTTGTCTATTAACCTGGCCCAAGCTTGTCACAGCTCTCCAGTCTTTTCATTAGTGATTGGTTCTGAAAGGGGCTATGACACACCATTGGCCAAGATACTGTGAGGGGAAGTTGGCTGGGAAGTGGTTAACAGGAGGTTTCTGGGATAAACTGTTTTTCTCTTAAAAAAAAAAAATGCAGGGGAAACTTCCTTTTTCTGCCTCCCACAGAAAATAGGGCAATGTGAGGAGGCATTCATTGCTGTGGAATTTGATTCTTTTAAACTCTTAGTCTAAAGCAAAATGGTAAGAGAGTCTATCTTTTACTTTCCCCTCCGTCTATGTGGGAGAAGAGTGGTAATAACATTCCTTTTTTTAAAAAAAAAAAAAAACCATTTATTTATTTATTTTTTTTTGGGGGGGGGTGGAGTGGGGAGGGAGGGGACGGTTGGGCCACCTCTATTGGTCTTTCATTTGTCTATTTTCATCCGTCTTTGTTCTTTGGCTTCTGTGGGCCTCCCATCGCGGTGGCCTCTGTTGTCGCAGAGCACTGGCTCTGGGCGCATGCACTCCAGAGCTCCGGCTCGGTAATTGGACACATCAGTCCAGCCGCTCCACGGCATGTGGGATCTTCCCAGGCCAGGGATCAAACTGGTGCCCCTTGCACTGCAAGGCGGTGTCCTTACCCACTGGACCACTAGGGAAGCCCAATAACATTCTTCTGCTTCACAAAGAAAATTCTCACAAATATTTACCCTTTTCAGAATTTGCATGCCAATGTAAGCATTATTCTTAGGGCAATAAATTAAGTAAGACAACAAATCAAAAGCACAGTTGTTGGAAGCTTAAAATTGTCTTTCAGGAGATGTATTAATTGCCTCTGAAGTCTGTATGGCCTGCAAAAAATATTTTCATGAAGAGTTTACTGATGCCAAGGAGTGTCTGATTTTCTGCAGCTGCATAGAAACATACCATTTCCACTTATTTTTCCATTGTTTTAAAAAATTTTGGCCTCTTTTATTTATTTATTTTTATCCATCTTTATTCTTTGGCCTGTGTGGACCTCCCATAGCAGTGGCCTCTCTGGCTGCAGAGCTCCGGCTCTGGGCGCATGTGCTGCAGAGCTCTGGCTTGCCATTGAACATGTGGGTCCAGCCGCTCCGTGGCACATGGGATCCTCCCGGGCCAGAGATCGAACCAGAGCCCCCTGCACTGCAGGGCGGACTCTTTACCCACTGGACCACCAGGGAAGCCCCAGCCACATAAAAAATCCATCAGATAAACCATACAGCTCGATGAACGAATAGAGGGAAAGACAGATACACGATGAGGCAAATATGGAAAACTCTTGACAACTGCAGAATTTAGATGATGAGTATATGTGCATTATGGTAAAGCACATTTAACTTTTCTGAAGAAAGTTTTCATAACTAAATACTGGGGAAAAAATAAAAACCAAGGCAACTGGTTCTACAGCTCTGGCAGGTACTTAAAGGAACAGTGGCTCATCTGGGCAGAATTCTGGAATTTTCTCAGGGACAGCCGGCCCTTTTCTCCTGCTGTGGTGCTACCATGGATGCTGTCCTCAGGGGCTACTGACTGCCATGAACAGATCGCAGACCAAGGGAGAAAAAAAGTAAGAAGAAATGGAAGTCTTTGTCACTGCGAGTTATAAAGATAACAGAGAAACCAAAAGCGACAATGGAGTTAACAAGAGCCAAGGCCCTTCTCTAAAGGCATCACATGAATGAGTTCGTTGACTCCTCAAACAACCTCTCGAGTTTTGTTTTTGTTGCTCAGTCGACTAAGTCATGTCTGACTCTTTGTGACTTCATGGACTGTAGCTCGTCAGCCTTCTCTGTTCATGGAACTCTCACGCAACAATACTAGAGTGGGTTGCCGTTTTCTTCTCCAGGGGCTCTTCCTGACCCAGGAATCGAACCTGTGTCTCCTGCATGGGCAGACAGATTCTTTACCACTGAGACTCCGGGGAAGCCCCTCATGAGGTAGGTTCTGTTATTATTCTCAGCCAAAGATGCAGAAACGGAGGCCCCAGGACGCTGGGTGGTATATCTTTGTATCCGAAGAGGATGGTGGGAATCGAATCCTCATCTTCCAGGGCAGGAAGTTGACCGAGAATGATTTTGTGGATAACACGGATGAACCAAAGACCAGAGGCAGAAACGTCTTGTTAAGCGAGATGGAAACCATGACAGAGGAAGACCTGCAGAAGCCGTGATTACCGCTCTTAGGGGGGGGGGGAGGATTGAACATGTGGGTCCAGCCGCTCCGTGGCACATGGGATCCTCCCGGGCCAGAGATCGAACCAGAGCCCCCTGCACTGCAGGGCGGACTCTTTACCCACTGGACCACCAGGGAAGCCCCAGCCACATAAAAAATCCATCAGATAAACCATACAGCTCGATGAACGAATAGAGGGAAAGACAGATACACGATGAGGCAAATATGGAAAACTCTTGACAACTGCAGAATTTAGATGATGAGTATATGTGCATTATGGTAAAGCACATTTAACTTTTCTGAAGAAAGTTTTCATAACTAAATACTGGGGAAAAAATAAAAACCAAGGCAACTGGTTCTACAGCTCTGGCAGGTACTTAAAGGAACAGTGGCTCATCTGGGCAGAATTCTGGAATTTTCTCAGGGACAGCCGGCCCTTTTCTCCTGCTGTGGTGCTACCATGGATGCTGTCCTCAGGGGCTACTGACTGCCATGAACAGATCGCAGACCAAGGGAGAAAAAAAGTAAGAAGAAATGGAAGTCTTTGTCACTGCGAGTTATAAAGATAACAGAGAAACCAAAAGCGACAATGGAGTTAACAAGAGCCAAGGCCCTTCTCTAAAGGCATCACATGAATGAGTTCGTTGACTCCTCAAACAACCTCTCGAGTTTTGTTTTTGTTGCTCAGTCGACTAAGTCATGTCTGACTCTTTTGTGACTTCATGGACTGTAGCTCGTCAGCCTTCTCTGTTCATGGAACTCTCCACGCAACAATACTAGGGTGGGTTGCCGTTTTCTTCTCCAGGGGCTCTTCCTGACCCAGGAATCGAACCTGTGTCTCCTGCATGGGCAGACAGATTCTTTACCACTGAGACTCCGGGGAAGCCCCTCATGAGGTAGGTTCTGTTATTATTCTCAGCCAAAGATGCAGAAACGGAGGCCCCAGGACGCTGGGTGGTATATCTTTGTATCCGAAGAGGATGGTGGGAATCGAATCCTCATCTTCCAGGGCAGGAAGTTGACCGAGAATGATTTTGTGGATAACACGGATGAACCAAAGACCAGAGGCAGAAACGTCTTGTTAAGCGAGATGGAAACCATGACAGAGGAAGACCTGCAGAAGCCGTGATTACCGCTCTGGAGGGAGGAAGTGGTGAGGGGAGGAGTCAGGGGTGGGCGGAGACAGGGGTGGGGACAGGCCACCATGGTAACATGTCAAGGGCTGTCAGGAAGTGAGACCAGAAGCGGTGAACCTTAGAATTGGCAGCCGCCGCTCCTGTGATCCCCAGGGTCTGCACCTCTCATCTGTGTGAGCATCCACACGCCAACAACGGTATCTGGGAGGAGAGGGCAACGGCATGAGCGTTGATGATGGAGCTTTGAAGGCCCCCACGGTAGGCTGGACAGCCGGCTGGCAGAGAAGACTCAGTCTGGAAGCGTGAGGCCAGGGGTATGCCCCATGAGCAAGCACACAGAGGCCCCAGCCAGGGATGAGCGACACCCGCACCAGGTACCACGGCAAACACGCACGAAGCACGGGTAGCCCTGTTCTAGGCTCTCCACTCGTATCCATTCATTTGATCCTTCTAACCAGAGGATGAAGGAGGGAAACGGAGGCACTGAGCAGCGACCACCTGCACCCCGAACAGGGCATCTCACTTTGGGGGCTCCTCTGTGAACCTCCTGCCACAAAGGATCACGGGAGAGTAAGAACAAACCATCAGATGCCTCCCTAAGTGGACACTTTCTAGATTCATTTCATCATCTGGGTCAAGTGCTGAGTGCGTCAGTGGAAGGGGGTGTCCATGTGTGTGTCTCTCTCTGTATGTGTTAGTCACTCAGTCGGGCCCAACTCTTTGCAACCCCATGGGCTGTAGCCCGCCGAGCTCCTCTGTCCGTGGGATCTCCAGGCAAGAATGCTGGAGAGGGTTGCCCTGCCCTCCTCTGGGGAATCTTCTTCCCCGGAATGGAACCAGGGTCTCCCACACTGCAGGCAGAAGCTTGACCAGCTGAGCTAACAAGGAAGTCCTAATGCTCCCCAGGACGCTGGGTGGTATATCTTTGTATCCGAAGAGGATGGTGGGAATCGAATCCTCATCTTCCAGGGCAGGAAGTTGACCGAGAATGATTTTGTGGATAACACGGATGAACCAAAGACCAGAGGCAGAAACGTCTTGTTAAGCGAGATGGAAACCATGACAGAGGAAGACCTGCAGAAGCCGTGATTACCGCTCTGGAGGGAGGAAGTGGTGAGGGGAGGAGTCAGGGGTGGGCGGAGACAGGGGTGGGGACAGGCCACCATGGTAACATGTCAAGGGCTGTCAGGAAGTGAGACCAGAAGCGGTGAACCTTAGAATTGGCAGCCGCCGCTCCTGTGATCCCCAGGGTCTGCACCTCTCATCTGTGTGAGCATCCACACGCCAACAACGGTATCTGGGAGGAGAGGGCAACGGCATGAGCGTTGATGATGGAGCTTTGAAGGCCCCCACGGTAGGCTGGACAGCCGGCTGGCAGAGAAGACTCAGTCTGGAAGCGTGAGGCCAGGGGTATGCCCCATGAGCAAGCACACAGAGGCCCCAGCCAGGGCTGAGCGACACCCGCACCAGGTACCACGGCAAACACGCACGAAGCACGGGTAGCCCTGTTCTAGGCTCTCCACTCGTATCCATTCATTTGATCCTTCTAACCAGAGGATGAAGGAGGGAAACGGAGGCACTGAGCAGCGACCACCTGCACCCCGAACAGGGCATCTCACTTTGGGGGCTCCTCTGTGAACCTCCTGCCACAAAGGATCACGGGAGAGTAAGAACAAACCATCAGATGCCTCCCTAAGTGGACACTTTCTAGATTCATTTCATCATCTGGGTCAAGTGCTGAGTGCGTCAGTGGAAGGGGGTGTCCATGTGTGTGTCTCTCTCTGTATGTGTTAGTCACTCAGTCGGGCCCAACTCTTTGCAACCCCATGGGCTGTAGCCCGCCGAGCTCCTCTGTCCGTGGGATCTCCAGGCAAGAATGCTGGAGAGGGTTGCCCTGCCCTCCTCTGGGGAATCTTCTCATCCCAGGAATGGAACCAGGGTCTCCCACACTGCAGGCAGAAGCTTGACCAGCTGAGCTAACAAGGAAGTCCTAATGCTCCCCATTGTGTTATAATGATTGCCCTAATTAAAAGACAGAAACAAGAAAGTGAAAAACATTTTAATATTAAAAAGAAAGGAGGAGTGTGGGGAGGAAAGGGTGGGTGGGGAAAGAAGACATAGGAGGTGGTAAACTGTCTCAAAGATTCCCATAATAAACGGAGAAAAGACTTTTGTCCTTAAAGGAACCGTCAGCAGGGTCTTAACCAGGCAGCCAAGGTGGTTTGCTGGGTGGGCTGAGTCATCCTGGATTTCATTCCCAGCTTTGCTAGGTCCCAGCTATGAGGGACGAGAGAGCCTTGGTTTCCCCAGGACCCCAGGTGGCCCCCGAGAGCAGACAGCCCACATGGCAGAGCGCCCTAGCTGTCTGTGTTAATGGGCGGCTGGGCTTGTCTGCATTCTGCTCATGCGATGTTACTACACTTACCCGGCTCTCAGTTGGCAAGCAAATCACAAGGCTATAAATAGCCAGCTCTTGGTTTCTCGTCAAGGCATTAAATATGATCTGGCATCCTGCCCAGGCTCCCTCTCAGGGCAGTTGGTGAGTGAGGGCTGTTTTGCAAAGATCTAGTGGGTGTCAGAGTCATGGGCTCCACCCCCTAGCTGCCCCGTGACACACCAGGTGTTGTCCCTCCTGCCCCGCGCCGGCCTTGGCGCCAGCTCACGCGGCCTCTCCCGGCCGCTGCCTGTTTGTCTGGACTCGGCGGTCTGGTCCAGCCTGCATTAGGTCAGTCTGTTCACAAGTGGGTTCTGGGAAGACTGTGCCAGGCGGCGGGTGGAGGGGAGAGGAGCGAGGGGCCGGACCGGCTGGTGAGTGCCGGGCTGTCCTGGGGCCTCCCTCCAGTTCACAGCGTTGACTTCTCAGAGGCTGACTTCGCCCCTGGCTCAGGAGAGGGACCCGCAAAGGCAACAGACACAGCCTCTGGACCCCCATCTCTGGGTTCAAGTCTCAGTTGCCTCACATGTACCCTAACACTTACCTATCTTCTCAGTGCCTCGATTTCCCCATCTGTAAAATGGAGACAAATCCCACTAGGATTAAATGAGTATTATTATTATTGTTATGTTAACCCATATGGTTGACTAGGTGATAACAGGCAAGATCCAAGATGTGTTATAATGATTGCCCTAATTAAAAGACAGAAACAAGAAAGTGAAAACATTTTAATATTAAAGAAAGGAGGAGTGTGGGGAGGAAAGGGTGGGTGGGGAAAGAAGACATAGGAGGTGGTAAACTGTCTCAAAGATTCCCATAATAAACGGAGAAAAGACTTTTGTCCTTAAAGGAACCGTCAGCAGGGTCTTAACCAGGCAGCCAAGGTGGTTTGCTGGGTGGGCTGAGTCATCCTGGATTTCATTCCCAGCTTTGCTAGGTCCCAGCTATGAGGGACGAGAGAGCCTTGGTTTCCCCAGGACCCCAGGTGGCCCCGAGAGCAGACAGCCCACATGGCAGAGCGCCCTAGCTGTCTGTGTTAATGGGCGGCTGGGCTTGTCTGCATTCTGCTCATGCGATGTTACTACACTTACCCGGCTCTCAGTTGGCAAGCAAATCACAAGGCTATAAATAGCCAGCTCTTGGTTTCTCGTCAAGGCATTAAATATGATCTGGCATCCTGCCCAGGCTCCCTCTCAGGGCAGTTGGTGAGTGAGGGCTGTTTTGCAAAGATCTAGTGGGTGTCAGAGTCATGGGCTCCACCCCCTAGCTGCCCCGTGACACACCAGGTGTTGTCCCTCCTGCCCCGCGCCGGCCTTGGCGCCAGCTCACGCGGCCTCTCCCGGCCGCTGCCTGTTTGTCTGGACTCGGCGGTCTGGTCCAGCCTGCATTAGGTCAGTCTGTTCACAAGTGGGTTCTGGGAAGACTGTGCCAGGCGGCGGGTGGAGGGGAGAGGAGCGAGGGGCCGGACCGGCTGGTGAGTGCCGGGCTGTCCTGGGGCCTCCCTCCAGTTCACAGCGTTGACTTCTCAGAGGCTGACTTCGCCCCTGGCTCAGGAGAGGGACCCGCAAAGGCAACAGACACAGCCTCTGGACCCCCATCTCTGGGTTCAAGTCTCAGTTGCCTCACATGTACCCTAACACTTACCTATCTTCTCAGTGCCTCGATTTCCCCATCTGTAAAATGGAGACAATAACAGTAACCCATATGGTTGCTAGGATTAAATGAGTATTATTATTATTGTTATGTTCCAGACAGTGTCAGGCAGTCTCAGAGTATCTGCTTTGAATAGGGTTCTCTGTTATTTCTACTCTCCCACCAGACTAGGTAGTTAACAGCAAAAACTTTGGAGCCGACCTGGTTGGGCTCAACGCCCAGCCCCACCATATATTACCTATGAACCCTTAGACATGGATCTTATCCCTCTGTGCCTCAGCTCCCTCATCAGTAAAACAGGGATGATGATTATGCCTCACAGAGTGTTGCAAGGCATGATGACACCTGCCAAGTGCTCAGAACCGTGCCTGGCACAGAGTGAGCTCTCTCTTGTTGCTATTGTTAGGAGCTCTACTCTCTTTCCATCGAGGGGCTGTGATGTGATCCTGGAGCAGCCTTCTTCTCTTCTTCGGAAGCATCGCTCAAGGATGATAGCAACACAGAAAAGGGTGGCGTAGAGAGATGAAGGACGATGATGTTGGAGTACTTTTTTTTTTTTTTTTAAGCTCCTGAATCTAACTGGACCTGAAGCCCTGGACATCTTGATTCCAAGAACCAATAAACTCCTTCTTAGCTTAAACAACTTTGCTTCTGTTACTTGCAGCTAAATGTGTTCTGATACAGAAAGCTATTGGAGGGCTCCAGTAACAGACAGGAAAGATACTAGAGGAGGTAGGGAAGCTAAGGAGAGGAGTGCTATGCCTTGAGAAGAGAAGGCTATGTGGAAGCAATACGCAGGCTCAACCTAGCGAGGTTAGCACCCCAGCTGTTATTACTTACTATCTCTGGTAAAGTGATTACATGCTGCTGCTTAGTCACTTCACTCACGTCTGACTCTGTGTGACCTGACGAGCTGGGGCCCACCAGGTTCCTCTATCCATGGAATTCTCCAGGCAGGAATACTGAAATGGGCTGCCATGCCCTCCTCTGGACTCCCCTTCAGGAGAGGGACCCGCAAAGGCAACAGACACAGCCTCTGGACCCCATCTCTGGGTTCAAGTCTCAGTTGCCTCACATGTACCCTAACACTTACCTATCTTCTCAGTGCCTCGATTTCCCCATCTGTAAAATGGAGACAATAACAGTAACCCATATGGTTGCTAGGATTAAATGAGTATTATTATTATTGTTATGTTCCAGACAGTGTCAGGCAGTCTCAGAGTATCTGCTTTGAATAGGGTTCTCTGTTATTTCTACTCCCCCACCAGACTAGGTAGTTAACAGCAAAAACTTTGGAGCCGACCTGGTTGGGCTCAACGCCCAGCCCCACCATATATTACCTATGAACCCTTAGACATGGATCTTATCCCTCTGTGCCTCAGCTCCCTCATCAGTAAAACAGGGATGATGATTATGCCTCACAGAGTGTTGCAAGGCATGATGACACCTGCCAAGTGCTCAGAACCGTGCCTGGCACAGAGTGAGCTCTCTTTGTTGCTATTGTTAGGAGCTCTACTCTCTTTCCATCGAGGGGCTGTGATGTGATCCTGGAGCAGCCTTCTTCTCTTCTTCGGAAGCATCGCTCAAGGATGATAGCAACACAGAAAAGGGTGGCGTGAGAGATGAAGGACGATGATGTTGGAGTACTTTTTTTTTTTTTTTTAAGCTCCTGAATCTAACTGGACCTGAAGCCCTGGACATCTTGATTCCAAGAACCAATAAACTCCTTCTTAGCTTAAACAACTTTGCTTCTGTTACTTGCAGCTAAATGTGTTCTGATACAGAAAGCTATTGGAGGGCTCCAGTAACAGACAGGAAAGATACTAGAGGAGGTAGGGAAGCTAAGGAGAGGAGTGCTATGCCTTGAGAAGAGAAGGCTATGTGGAAGCAATACGCAGGCTCAACCTAGCGAGGTTAGCACCCCAGCTGTTATTACTTACTATCTCTGGTAAAGTGATTACATGCTGCTGCTTAGTCACTTCACTCACGTCTGACTCTGTGTGACCTGACGAGCTGGGGCCCACCAGGTTCCTCTATCCATGGAATTCTCCAGGCAGGAATACTGAAATGGGCTGCCATGCCCTCCTCCAGGGGATCTTCCTAATCCAGGGGTAGAATCTGGGTCTCCTGCATTGCAGGCCAATTCATTACCATTGAGCCATCAGGGAAGTCATATCTATCTATCTATCTATCTATCTATCTATATTGAGACTCCATGGACTGTAGCTCACCAGGCTTCTCCATCTATGGAATTTTCCAGACAAGAATACTGGTAGCTCAGTGGTGAAGAGTTTGCCTGCCAATGCAGGAGACACAGGTTCGATCCCTGATCCGGGAAGATCCCACATGCTGCGGAGCAACTAAGCCCATGAGCTACGACTATGGAGCCTGTGCTCTAGAGCCTCGGAGCCACAACTATGGAGCCCATGTGCCGCAATTACTGAAGCCTGGGTGCCCTAGAGTCCGAGTTCCACAAGAAGAGAAGTCATCACAACAAGAAGCCTGCTCACCTCCACTAGAGAGTAGCCCCTACTCCCTACAACTAGAAAAGAGCCTGTGGCAGCAGTGATAACCCAGAATAGCCAAAAAGAAAAAAAAAGGAATACTGGAGTGGGTTGCCATTTCCTTCTCCAAGTGATTACATCATGGCTATAATACTTCAATCATTAATGTATACATTCTTACGGTGTGACTTTGTCCCTCTTCACATCAAGAGATATAGTCCATTCCCCTACGCCTTGAATCTAGGTTGACCTTGAAACTTGTTTTGGCCAATAGAACATGGTGAAAGTAATGCTGGGCCAATTCTAAGGTTAGAAACCTTCCAGGTCCCAGTTACTCTCTTGGACTCATGCCTTAGAAACCTTGGGGCCAGGTCCCAGTTTTCTGATACAGAAAGCTATTGAGGCCATGACAGGAAAGATACTAGAGGAGGTAGGGAAGCTAAGAGAGGTGCTATGCATTGAGAAGAGAAGGCTATGTGGAAGCAATACGCAGGCCCAACCTAGCGAGGTTAGAACCACAGCTGTTATTACTTACTATCTCTGGTAAAGTGATTACATGCTGCTGCTTAGTCACTTCACTCACGTCTGACTCTGTGTGACCTGACGAGCTGGGGCCCACCAGGTTCCTCTATCCATGGAATTCTCCAGGCAGGAATACTGAAATGGGCTGCCATGCCCTCCTCCAGGGATCTGCGTAATCCAGGGGTAGAATCTGGGTCTCCTGCATTGCAGGCCAATTCATTACCATTGAGCCATCAGGGAAGTCATATCTATCTATCTATCTATCTATCTATCTATATTGAGACTCCATGGACTGTAGCTCACCAGGCTTCTCCATCTATGGAATTTTCCAGACAAGAATACTGGTAGCTCAGTGGTGAAGAGTTTGCCTGCCAATGCAGGAGACACAGGTTCGATCCCTGATCCGGGAAGATCCCACATGCTGCGGAGCAACTAAGCCCATGAGCTACGACTATGGAGCCTGTGCTCTAGAGCCTCGGAGCCACAACTATGGAGCCCATGTGCCGCAATTACTGAAGCCTGGGTGCCCTAGAGTCCGAGTTCCACAAGAAGAGAAGTCATCACAACAAGAAGCCTGCTCACCTCCACTAGAGAGTAGCCCCTACTCCCTACAACTAGAAAAGAGCCTGTGGCAGCAGTGATAACCCAGAATAGCCAAAAAGAAAAAAAAAGGAATACTGGAGTGGGTTGCCATTTCCTTCTCCAAGTGATTACATCATGGCTATAATACTTCAATCATTAATGTATACATTCTTACGGTGTGACTTTGTCCCTCTTCACATCAAGAGATATAGTCCATTCCCCTACGCCTTGAATCTAGGTTGACCTTGAAACTTGTTTTGGCCAATAGAACATGGTGAAAGTAATGCTGGGCCAATTCTAAGGTTAGAAACCTTCCAGGTCCCAGTTACTCTCTTGGACTCATGCCTTGACCTTGTCAACATATCTGGGCTCACCTGTGGGAGGATAACGGACTGGAGGCTCCCCCACTGAATGTCATTTATCCCCTGAAGCAGGGTCATCTAGTCTCTGAGAGTTGACCACAGATACATGAGTGAGTCCAGCCAAGATCTGAAGAACCACACAGTTGAGTCCAGCCAATACTGACAATCCACAGACCGGAGAGAAGACTCTCAAGAGTCCCTTGGGCTGCAAGAAGATCAAACCAGTCAATCCTAAAGGAAACCAACCTTGAATATTCATTGGAAGGACTGATGCTGAAGCTGAAGCTCTAAAAGCTTCAGCCACCTTTGGCCACCTGATTCGAAAAGTCGACTCATTAGAAAAGACCCTGATGCTGGGAAAGATGGAAACTGAAAGGCAAAGGAGGTTCCAGAGCATGAGATGGTTAAATAGCATCACTGACTCAATGGACATGAGTTTGAGCAAATGCCAGAAAATAGTGGAGGACAGGGAAGTCTGGCATGCTGCAGTCCATGGGGTCACAAAGAACAGGACACGACTTAGGGACTGAATAACAATGAAAAATGTGAGAGAGCTCACCCGAGATCAGCAGAGCCAACCCCAGCCCACTGCCGGTGAGAGAATCATGAATGACCAATCCCGGCAGAGACAAGAACTACCCAATCGGTTGGCAGATTTGTAAACAACAATGAATGCTTACTCTTTTAAATCTCTGATTTGGGGGATATTTTGTTTTGCAGTTGTACCTGATAGATTAACTTTATATCCATGGGTAAGTGAATTCACCTCTCTGACCCTCAGTTTCAATGGTACTACCCTACAACTGGTGGCAGCAGTGATAACCCAGAATAGCCAAAAGAAAAAAAGGAATACTGGAGTGGGTTGCCATTTCCTTCTCCAAGTGATTACATCATGGCTATAATACTTCAATCATTAATGTATACATTCTTACGGTGTGACTTTGTCCCTCTTCACATCAAGAGATATAGTCCATTCCCCTACGCCTTGAATCTAGGTTGACCTTGAAACTTGTTTTGGCCAATAGAACATGGTGAAAGTAATGCTGGGCCAATTCTAAGGTTAGAAACCTTCCAGGTCCCAGTTACTCTCTTGGACTCATGCCTTGACCTTGTCAACATATCTGGGCTCACCTGTGGGAGGATAACGGACTGGAGGCTCCCCCACTGAATGTCATTTATCCCCTGAAGCAGGGTCATCTAGTCTCTGAGAGTTGACCACAGATACATGAGTGAGTCCAGCCAAGATCTGAAGAACCACACAGTTGAGTCCAGCCAATACTGACAATCCACAGACCGGAGAGAAGACTCTCAAGAGTCCCTTGGGCTGCAAGAAGATCAAACCAGTCAATCCTAAAGGAAACCAACCTTGAATATTCATTGGAAGGACTGATGCTGAAGCTGAAGCTCTAAAAGCTTCAGCCACCTTTGGCCACCTGATTCGAAAAGTCGACTCATTAGAAAAGACCCTGATGCTGGGAAAGATGGAAACTGAAAGGCAAAGGAGGTTCCAGAGCATGAGATGGTTAAATAGCATCACTGACTCAATGGACATGAGTTTGAGCAAATGCCAGAAAATAGTGGAGGACAGGGAAGTCTGGCATGCTGCAGTCCATGGGGTCACAAAGAACAGGACACGACTTAGGGACTGAATAACAATGAAAAATGTGAGAGAGCTCACCCGAGATCAGCAGAGCCAACCCCAGCCCACTGCCGGTGAGAGAATCATGAATGACCAATCCCGGCAGAGACAAGAACTACCCAATCGGTTGGCAGATTTGTAAACAACAATGAATGCTTACTCTTTTAAATCTCTGATTTGGGGGATATTTTGTTTTGCAGTTGTACCTGATAGATTAACTTTATATCCATGGGTAAGTGAATTCACCTCTCTGACCCTCAGTTTCCTCCGGTGAAAAATAGGTATCACTACATGCCTATCAAAATGGCCCAATGGTCAGTGGCTCCAGAACACTGAATCACCATTGTGTAAACAATGGACTCTGGGTGAGTATGATGTGTCCGTGTAGGTTCATCTGCTGTAACAAATGCATGATGCTGGTGGGAGATGCTGATATTGGGGGAGGTCACTTGTGTGGGGCAGGGGTATATGGGAAGTGTCTGTACTTGCCTTGCAATTTTTGCTGTGAACCTAAAAGTGCTCTAAAAATTGTCTTTTAAAAACTACAATTTAAAAAGGAATGAGGGCTTCCCCTGGTGGTCCAGTGGGTAAGGACACCGCCTTGCAGTGAAAGGGGCGCCAGTTCAATCCCTGGCCTGAGAAGATCCCACATGCCGCGGAGCGGCTGGACTGATGTGTCCAATTACCGAGCCGGAGCTCTGGAGCGCATGCGCCCAGAGCCGGTGCTCTGCAACGACAGACGCCACCGCGGTGGGAGGCCCACAGGAGCCAAAGAACAAAGACAGATGAAAATAGATAAATGAAAGACTGATAGAAGTGCTCTGCCCGCTCCCCTCCCTCCCCACCTCACCCCCCAAAAGATAAATAAATAAAATAAAATAAATAAAAAGGAATGAAAGAGCATTCCTGGTAGCTCAGTGGTGAAGAATTCGCCTGCCAATGCAGGAGATACGAGTTCGATCCCTGATTCAGGAAGATCCCACATGCTGCAGAGCAACGAAGTCCGTGAGCCACAACTATGGAGCCTGGGCTCTAGAGCCTCAGAGCTGCAACTATGGAGCCTATGTGCCCTAGAGCCCGAGTTTCACAACAAGAAAAGTCACCGCAACCAGAAGTCTGCTCACCCCAACTAAAGAGTAGCCCTCACTCCCTGCAACTAGAGAAGAGCCTGCAGCAGCAGTGAAAACCCAGAAGAGCCAAAAATAAATAAATAATTTTTTAAAAAAAGGAATGAAAGGAAAACGTAGATAAGGATAGCTAAAAATGGAATATGGGCCATGGTGTACCTTTCACTGTACTTGGAGGTGTGGAAAGAAGTGGCATTTCTCCTGCTGGGTGATGAAAGCATCTCACTAACCAGGGGGCCACATGGAGAGTGGCTGCTACTCCCTGCTCCAACCAATGGACCGCCCCACCCCTACCTGGAAGAAGTTCTACCTTGTTAGTCTTATCTTCTTCAATGGACATACGATCATGTGCCTCCAACAGCTCAGAAGCCTCCCATGGCTCCCATCTCACTATAAATAAAGTCTAAAGCCCTCACCCTGGCCCACAGAACCCTTCATGATCTGACCCTTGGCTGCCTCCTCGGGGTCCTTCCTGCTGCTGTCAGCTCCATCCACCCCAGAGCTGCCTGGAACTGCTTATGGGAGTAAGCTAAATAGTGGTACCCCAGAGAGGGTCACTGCCAATGCCCAATCTGTGAATATGTGGCTGGAGACACTGGAAAGGACTTTGCACATGTGACCAAGGCAAGGGTCTTGAAATGGGGCGATCACTGTGGATTATTGGGTGAGCCCAATGCAACACAGAGTTCCTCTAAGAGGAGAGCAGAAGAGTCAGAGAGAGAGTCAGACATTTGAAAATTCAACGTGGTGGGCCCTCCTTGGTGGTCCAGGGACCTAAGGCCCCACTCTCCCAATGCAGGGGGCCCAGGTTTGATTCCTAGTTGGGCAACTAGATCCTGCATGCTTCGACTAAGACCTGAGGCAACCAAATAAATAAATACCAACAAATACAGTGTGGCTGGCTTCAAAGTTGAAGTGGTAGGCAAGAAGCTGGAGGATGCAAGCAAATGGATTCTCCCCTTCAAGCCTCCAGAGGAATCCAGTTGCTGACGCCTTGAGGTTAGCCAGTTAAAGCCTTCTGCCCTTCAGAAGTATAGGATTAAAACTACATGTTGCTCTAAACCTTGAAGTTTGTGGCAATTATTCAGAGCAGTTACAGGAAAAGAATACACCCTTCCTCCGGATCCCTGCTTGCTCAGTTTTGTATTATTCAAGCTCAATCTGAGGTGGTATCTCTTCAGAGAAGCTGTCCCTGGCTATTCAAGGTCAGTAAATATTTTTTGAATAAATCATCAAAACTGGAGATGTACACTTGACCCCAGTCAAGGTTGAAGCAAGAGCTCACAAACTAACGCCCATGGGCTGAATTCAGCCTGCAGATCTGTCTTACTTGGCTGACACTGTGTTGGAAAACTTGTCTGGGCCAACATTCATCAGCGGGACAGTTTTAGTCAAGCATCTTCATTTCCAGAATCACATGGGACTTTCTGAAGAAACAGGCTCATGAACCCCCACATCACAGCAGCCTCCCGAGGCCTTATCCCGGACTTGTGCTTTCTGCTTGGCTCCGGGGGGGTCACTGGCTTCACAATGGTGGTGGCTCCATTAGGATTCCCTGAAAGCAAATACGAAAATATTGGGTTGGCCAAAAAGTTCGTTCTGATTTTTCTGTACATTCTTTCAGAAAGACCAAACAAGCTTCTTGCCTAATCCAATAGAACGTATCAGTGAGAAGACAGAAGACACAATACAGAGCAACCAGATGCGAATGTTAAGACTAAAAAAGTACTATAAACAAAGCAAATGGCTCACTGGATGGACTGAAGAGCAGAATGGAGATGACAGAGGAAGTCAGTGGACTAGAAGACAGATTAGTTGACTTTCTCCAACCTGAACAGCAGAGAAGACTTGCGGGAAAGTCACCAAGTCTCAGGGACCTGTGAGACAACAACAGGTCTACTTTCATGTCCTTGGGGTCCCAGGAGATGAAAGGGAATGTGGGGTTGAAAAAATATATGAAGAATATTTTCTTGGGAAGCAGAAGAGAGGAGCAATGAGGCGGGGTACAGGGTAAGTTGATAAAAGGTGTCCTCTTGAGCTGTTTGTAGCTCTGCACACGGGGTCACCGGGGACCCTCTGAGAGAAGGCGTGGCATGTCCTCTGACCTGTACCACCCAGGGTTGGGGAAGATGGACGCCTACTCTCCCACTCCGACCCTTTGGGAGTAAGGATTGCTTCTGGGAGCACCGACAGCCTACCCCACACCTGGCCCAGCAGGCTTTTGAGGGACATTAGGAACCGTGGCTGCATCCAGGAGCCATCCACAAGACCGCTGAAGCTGCAGGGGACTTCATGGTGGGCTGGGGGACAGGGCTGGGTGTGCCTGCTAAGTCACTTCCATTGTGCCCGACTCTTTGTGACTCAAAGGACTGTATCCCGCCAGGTTCTTCTGTCCATGGGATTTCCCAGGCAAGAATATTGGAATGGGTTGCCGTGGCTGGGTATATCGGTTGCCTATCACTGCCTACAAATTGCCATACATTTAGTAGTTTAAAGAGCAGACATTTATGATCACCCAGTTCCAGTGGGTCAGGAATCCAGACACAGCTTGTCTAAGTCCTCTACCCAGGATTTGACAAGGCTGTAGTCAACGTGCTTTTTCACTTTTTTGGGGGTGCGGTGGGGTGGGGAGGGAGGGGGCAGGCAGGCCACTTCTATTGGTCTTTCATTTATCTATTTTCATCGATCTTTGTTCTTTGGCCTGTGTGGGCCTCCCATCGCAGTGGCCTCTGTTGCTGCAGAGCACTGGCTCTGGGCACACGCGCTCCAGAGCTCCGGCTTGGTAATTGGACACATGGGTCCAGCCGCTCCGCAGCACGTGGGATCTTCCCAGGCCAGGGATCGAACCGGCGCCCCTTGCACTGCAAGTCGGTGTCCTTACCCACTGGACCACCAGGGAAGCCCTGTAGTCAAGGTGTTGATCAGGCTGTGTTCTCATCGGATGGCCCAACTGGAGAAGAATCTGCTTCCAAACTCATTCAAGCTTTTGGCAGAATCCATTCCTGGTGAGGTCTACTTTCATGTCCTTGGGGTCCCAGGAGATGAAAGGGAATGTGGGTTGAAAATATATGAAGAATATTTTCTTGGGAAGCAGAAGAGAGGAGCAATGAGGCGGGGTACAGGGTAAGTTGATAAAAGGTGTCCTCTTGAGCTGTTTGTAGCTCTGCACACGGGGTCACCGGGGACCCTCTGAGAGAAGGCGTGGCATGTCCTCTGACCTGTACCACCCAGGGTTGGGGAAGATGGACGCCTACTCTCCCACTCCGACCCTTTGGGAGTAAGGATTGCTTCTGGGAGCACCGACAGCCTACCCCACACCTGGCCCAGCAGGCTTTTGAGGGACATTAGGAACCGTGGCTGCATCCAGGAGCCATCCACAAGACCGCTGAAGCTGCAGGGGACTTCATGGTGGGCTGGGGGACAGGGCTGGGTGTGCCTGCTAAGTCACTTCCATTGTGCCCGACTCTTTGTGACTCAAAGGACTGTATCCCGCCAGGTTCTTCTGTCCATGGGATTTCCCAGGCAAGAATATTGGAATGGGTTGCCGTGGCTGGGTATATCGGTTGCCTATCACTGCCTACAAATTGCCATACATTTAGTAGTTTAAAGAGCAGACATTTATGATCACCCAGTTCCAGTGGGTCAGGAATCCAGACACAGCTTGTCTAAGTCCTCTACCCAGGATTTGACAAGGCTGTAGTCAACGTGCTTTTTTTTCACTTTTTTTTTGGGGGGGGTGCGGTGGAGAGGAAAGGGGCAGGCAGGCCACTTCTATTGGTCTTTCATTTATCTATTTTCATCGATCTTTGTTCCTCCGCCTGTGGGCCTCCCATCGCAGTGGCCTCTGTTGCTGCAGAGCACTGGCTCTGGGCACACGCGCTCCAGAGCTCCGGCTTGGTAATTGGACACATGGGTCCAGCCGCTCCGCAGCACGTGGGATCTTCCCAGGCCAGGGATCGAACCGGCGCCCCTTGCACTGCAAGTCGGTGTCCTTACCCACTGGACCACCAGGGAAGCCCTGTAGTCAAGGTGTTGATCAGGCTGTGTTCTCATCGGATGGCCCAACTGGAGAAGAATCTGCTTCCAAACTCATTCAAGCTTTTGGCAGAATCCATTCCTGGTGAGCCATGTGAGAGGGACTCTGGCTTTTGGATGGCTTCCCCCTCAAAGAGGGACACATGCGGCTTCCAGAAGCTGCCCATGGCTCCCTGCCGAATGGGCTTCCTCAGCATGCCCGCTGCCTCGTCAGGCTGGCAAGGCTCTCCCGCTCTAGCTGGCCGAGACAGTCTTCCGTGAGGTCACCTCATCAAAGGAGCAACGCCCCACACCTTCATAATATTCTAATGGTTAGAAGCAAGTCACAGTGCTGTCTACACTGAAGGGGGGAGTAACACAAAGGCAGGGACCCCAGGATCTGGGACTCACTGGGGTCCCCCTCAGGTCCACCCACCACCGCAGGGTGCTGACAGCCTTGGTGTGGGCGACATGCTCTCTGGTGCTGTGCAGGCGGGCCTGGCCTCGGATCCGTGCTCGACTGCAGCTACTCCCCTTCCAGCTGCTGTGCGATGGGCTACTGTGGATAATGGCACTGTGGGGGTTCCTGGGAGCAGCTATGGGGAGCACTCAGAGTCTTCTTTCCCTTTCTCACTTTTGGCCCCTACCCACGTTCACAGTGTGACCCCAGGCAGCTTGCTTGAGTCCTCTGTACCTTAGTGTTCTTGGCTACAGAAAGAGACTCATATAGATGGGTATGAGGATCATAAGGTTTGTGAAGCATGTGCGTTCTGACCAGAAGATCCCCCCAAATAATAATACATGTATATTCCCACCAACCGTGCAAGAGGGTTCCCTTTTCTCCACACCCTGTCCCGCATGTATTGTTTGTAGGCTTTCTGTGAGTGATGGCCATTGTGAGTGGTGTGGGTGAAGAAAGGCAGAAAGAGAAAGATAAATACTGCATACAACACATATATATGGAATCTAGACAGGTGGTACTGGTGAATGTATATGCATAGCAGCAATGGAGAAACAGATATAGAGGACAGACTAATGGACATTGTGGGGAGGGAGAAGAGGGCGAGAGGCATGGAAAGAGTAACATGGAAACTTATATTACCATATGGAAAAGGGACAACCCTTGAAATTTGCTCTAAGATTCAGGGGACACTAACAGGGGCTCCGTAACATCCTGGAGGGGAGGGACGGGGAGGGAGATGGGAGGGACGTTCAACAGGGAGGAGACGTATGTATGCCTATGGCTGATTCAGGCTGATGTTTGACACTAAACAACAAAACACTGTAAAAAAAAATTTTGTTTAATTAATAAACACACGCAAAATAATAATAAAACTAGTTCTCATTATTCTCCACCTCTGCTTCCCGGTGGACCTCCTTTGGTTCCCTATGAACATTCCGTCTTTTCGCAGAAGGGCCCCTTCTGTTTAATTCTATTACAGTCAGCTGTCTACACTGAGGGGAGTAACACAAGGCAGGGACCCCAGGATCTGGGACTCACTGGGGTCCCCCTCAGGTCCACCCACCACCGCAGGGTGCTGACAGCCTTGGTGTGGGCGACATGCTCTCTGGTGCTGTGCAGGCGGGCCTGGCCTCGGATCCGTGCTCGACTGCAGCTACTCCCCTTCCAGCTGCTGTGCGATGGGCTACTGTGGATAATGGCACTGTGGGGGTTCCTGGGAGCAGCTATGGGGAGCACTCAGAGTCTTCTTTCCCTTTCTCACTTTTGGCCCCTACCCACGTTCACAGTGTGACCCCAGGCAGCTTGCTTGAGTCCTCTGTACCTTAGTGTTCTTGGCTACAGAAAGAGACTCATATAGATGGGTATGAGGATCATAAGGTTTGTGAAGCATGTGCGTTCTGACCAGAAGATCCCCCCAAATAATAATACATGTATATTCCCACCAACCGTGCAAGAGGGTTCCCTTTTCTCCACACCCTGTCCCGCATGTATTGTTTGTAGGCTTTCTGTGAGTGATGGCCATTGTGAGTGGTGTGGGTGAAGAAAGGCAGAAAGAGAAAGATAAATACTGCATACAACACATATATATGGAATCTAGACAGGTGGTACTGGTGAATGTATATGCATAGCAGCAATGGAGAAACAGATATAGAGGACAGACTAATGGACATTGTGGGGAGGGAGAAGAGGGCGAGAGGCATGGAAAGAGTAACATGGAAACTTATATTACCATATGGAAAAGGGACAACCCTTGAAATTTGCTCTAAGATTCAGGGGACACTAACAGGGGCTCCGTAACATCCTGGAGGGGAGGGACGGGGAGGGAGATGGGAGGGACGTTCAACAGGGAGGAGACGTATGTATGCCTATGGCTGATTCAGGCTGATGTTTGACACTAAACAACAAAACACTGTAAAAAAAAATTTTGTTTAATTAATAAACACACGCAAAATAATAATAAAACTAGTTCTCATTATTCTCCACCTCTGCTTCCCGGTGGACCTCCTTTGGTTCCCTATGAACATTCCGTCTTTTCGCAGGAATCTTTGCATCTCTGGGGACCAGGTGAAGCCTCAGGTGTTTGGGCACCAGTGTGGGTGTGAGGGGTGAGCGCTGCCTTCTGGGTGGCAGAAATTCTGGAAGTTTCGGGTCTACCCCATTCTCGTTTCACAATGGAATAGCAGGGCCGTGAATTTTACGAGGCATTATTTCTGACTCTTGCACTCTGTAGAATAGTGTATAACATTTCCAGGAAGAGCTGGGCCTGGTGATGCCCACAGGTCAGCTGGGCCTGGCCTGATGCCTTGTCCCAGCAGAGGGGCCCGTCTCCTCTGTCTGGGGTATCTGAGCGAGCCCTCACTACTATAAGCATCAGGAAGGGAGATGTGCAAAAGCTGCCTGGGTCAGCACTCTGGTGGCCCCTCTCACTTGGGGAGCTATGGTGAGGCCTGGAGGCCCCAGGTGCCACTGAGATGGGATGGGGTGGGGGCAGGGCAGGCAACAGCCCAGTGCAGATCCGGGGGTCTGGGTGACCCACTCCCACTCCCCGTCCCTGCCTTCGTTCTTGAGGGA
Source organism: Tragulus kanchil (assembly GCA_022376925.1). Lineage (NCBI taxonomy): Eukaryota > Metazoa > Chordata > Mammalia > Artiodactyla > Tragulidae > Tragulus > Tragulus kanchil. The sequence continues at coordinate 116,842,457 of JAIOJX010000031.1, forward strand.
GCGTGGTGAGCTACATGGTTACAATTTACATGCCCAGAGGCTTACTCCCCACGTGGCCGCCTTCCGACCCTCCTTTCCTCCCTTTCCTCAAGCCCAATGCTTGAGTTGGGCCAGCTGGTTTGACCCGGTCCCCTCCATGGTGACTAGACCAGCAGTCCAGCCTCAGTTTCCTCATGTGTGACGAGGGGATTGTGAATGAGCGGACAGGCCAGGGCCTGGACCAAGGACAGGTCCATCGCCCTTAGCTGTGGCCCCAGCGCTGTTATGGCTCACACACGTTCAGAGTGAGGCGTGGGCGGGCCCAGGGCAGGAAGACAGGTGAGGCAACGAAGGCCCAGCTGACCAGGTCTCCTGGGCTCAGAGAGCTCGCTTTATTTCACCAGCAACATACGGTTTTTCTTCCCGCCCCGGGAAGAGCCGAAGCATTGCAGCAGCACCCAGAGCACGGCCAGGACGAAGGCCCCCAGCAGCATCAGCTTCACCTTCTTGAGGGCGGAGGTGGCTTCTTCTTTCCGGGCCTGTGGCTGTGGTTCAGGCTCTTCTGTGCTCAGAAACTGCAGTGGATCCACACTGACCTCGGGGTTGAATCGGCCTGTGAGCTCTTGCTGCACAAAGCACTTGTAAATGGCCGGCTGGGAGGCTTGCAGCGAGCTGCCGCCGGTGGAGGTGTCCAGGACGGTGTCGACCATCTTGCCGGAGAGCTGGTCCTTCCAGGTCAGGGGGATGTTGTCAGCTTCCCAGATGACGGGCCTGTGAAGGAGGACGAGGTCAGATGCCGTGCCTCAGAGAGAAAGGGTAGGCGGATGGATGCCTGAAAGGAGGCAGAGACACCAGCACCCTTCTCCTTGGGAACAGCAAGCAGACCATCCCCTCCAAGGAGAGCTACGCAGCAGAGAACAAGGGGAGGGTGGGGGCAGGAGGGCTGGGAGCTCTCGGAGCCCCGCCCCTTATATCCCCTGGCCACCTGGCCAAGCACCTCTAGCTCCGTTTCTTCATCTGAAATGGGGGAGGGGGAGGGATGTCATGATTGTACTGACCTCAGAGGGTCATTGGGAGGAATCACCCTAATTGTGTGTGCCCCCCTTTACCTGCCTGACCCCATTTCCTCCTCTCTCCCTCATTCAGTCTGCCCTAGCCATATCTCCTGCAGGTGCCTCCAAGGGCTGGGCACAGTCCTACCATGGGGTCTGTGCACTCAGCCTGGAATGCTCTCTCCCAGTGCGCATGGCTCTCTCGTCTTCTCTCAGCCACGGTTGCATGGCACCTTCTCAGGGACACATTCCCTGCCCCGCTTATTTAAAATGTACACCTCCCCCACTTCCACTCCCCTTCCTTTGTCACCGTCTACAATGCTGTGTTTCCTACACTGTCAAAGCAATGATACTCCAATTAAAAAAAAATGGAATGCTGTGTCTTTCCTTCATGTCCTTGATTTATTGCTCCGTGAAAGCAGGTATCTTTTTTCAGTTTTGTTCTTCATTTTGCATCGCTGGTGCCAAGAGTTTAAGCCCTTTGTTTACAAATGCCCAGTGAAAAACACGATCCGTGAATTCGCGAATCAAACCTATTACACACCCGTTGGGGCTGGGAACCGGAGGGGACCAGCAACAGATAACAACGACAAGGTGAGAGACCATAAAAGCAACAGTAACACCTGTTAGAGTCAGTGTCAGACCCTTTCGGGAGGGTCTTCACAGGCATTTGTCCCCTTAGGGATTGCGACGCCCATCCCCTGAGGCCAGAGTCCACAAGACCTCTGATCTCCCCAAATTCATGTCCTTACCGGAACCTCTGTATGTGACTTGATTTGAAAATAGAGTTTTTCCAGGTGTAATGAGCTCAGACAAGGTCAGACTGGAGTCAGGTGGGCCTTAAATCCAATATGACCTGTATCCCCGGAAGAAAAGAAGAGGGCTCCCTTGGTAGCTCAGTGGTGAAGAGTTCGCCTGCCAAGGCAGGAGACACAGGTTCAATCCCTGATCCGGGAAGATCCCACATGCTGAGGAGAAGCTAAGCCCGTGAGCCACAACTATGGAGCCTGTGCTCTAGAGCCTCGGAGCCGCAACGATGGAGCCCATGGGCGGCAACAACTGAAGCCCGTGTGCCCTAGAGCCCGAGTTCCACAACAAGAGACGTCCCCACAACAAGGAGCCTGCTCTCCTCCATGAGAAAGTAGCCCTGACTCCCTGCAACTAGAGAAGAGCCTGTGGCAGCAGTGAAAATCCAGAATAGTCAAAAGCAAATAAACAAATAAAAATTTAAAAAGAAAAAGAAAAGAAGGAGAGACAAGACATATGGGGAGAACATCAGGTGGGGATGGAGGCAGAGGCTGGAGCGATGCAGTTTACAAGTCAAGGCAGGCTAAGGATTGCCAGAAGTCAGCATGAAGCAGGGAAGGACTCCACCCAGCCTCTCAGAGGATTCATGGCCCTGCTGGCAGCTTGATCTGTCTACAGAGCTATAAGAGAAGAAATCTTTATTGGTTCAAGCCACCTGTTTGGTGGTGTTTTATCACACTGATGGGAGGAAACGAATACAACCCATATTCTGTATACGGGAAACTGAGGTCTAGAGGCCACAGGCTCAAAGTCACCCGTAATGGAGAGGGTTTAAGCCCTTTGTTTACAAATGCCCAGTGAAAACACGATCCGTGAATTCGCGAATCAAACCTATTACACACCCGTTGGGGCTGGGAACCGGAGGGGACCAGCAACAGATAACAACGACAAGGTGAGAGACCATAAAAGCAACAGTAACACCTGTTAGAGTCAGTGTCAGACCCTTTCGGGAGGGTCTTCACAGGCATTTGTCCCCTTAGGGATTGCGACGCCCATCCCCTGAGGCCAGAGTCCACAAGACCTCTGATCTCCCCAAATTCATGTCCTTACCGGAACCTCTGTATGTGACTTGATTTGAAAATAGAGTTTTTCCAGGTGTAATGAGCTCAGACAAGGTCAGACTGGAGTCAGGTGGGCCTTAAATCCAATATGACCTGTATCCCCGGAAGAAAAGAAGAGGGCTCCCTTGGTAGCTCAGTGGTGAAGAGTTCGCCTGCCAAGGCAGGAGACACAGGTTCAATCCCTGATCCGGGAAGATCCCACATGCTGAGGAGAAGCTAAGCCCGTGAGCCACAACTATGGAGCCTGTGCTCTAGAGCCTCGGAGCCGCAACGATGGAGCCCATGGGCGGCAACAACTGAAGCCCGTGTGCCCTAGAGCCCGAGTTCCACAACAAGAGACGTCCCCACAACAAGGAGCCTGCTCTCCTCCATGAGAAAGTAGCCCTGACTCCCTGCAACTAGAGAAGAGCCTGTGGCAGCAGTGAAAATCCAGAATAGTCAAAAGCAAATAAACAAATAAAAATTTAAAAAGAAAAAGAAAAGAAGGAGAGACAAGACATATGGGGAGAACATCAGGTGGGGATGGAGGCAGAGGCTGGAGCGATGCAGTTTACAAGTCAAGGCAGGCTAAGGATTGCCAGAAGTCAGCATGAAGCAGGGAAGGACTCCACCCAGCCTCTCAGAGGATTCATGGCCCTGCTGGCAGCTTGATCTGTCTACAGAGCTATAAGAGAAGAAATCTTTATTGGTTCAAGCCACCTGTTTGGTGGTGTTTTATCACACTGATGGGAGGAAACGAATACAACCCATATTCTGTATACGGGAAACTGAGGTCTAGAGAGGCCACAGGCTCAAAGTCACCCCGTAGGCAAATGGCAGAGCCCAAGACAGAAACCTCACATGAAATGCCCTTCCTCTCAGCTCCCTGGAGACATGGCAATTTTTGGCAATTCATGGCAATTCAGTGCCCTTTCATCTCAAGTTTCCTGTGATGGGCCCTCGGGTGCCCCTTACCTGGTAAATGACACGGAATAGCCATGCAGGAGAAGGAGTCCCATACATATTTGCATTTCGGAATTGTGGGCTTATTTTTTAAGGAAGCAGGTGTTACTTATATGCTTCAAGGAGGAGGAAGAAAGGGGAAAGGGAGATGAAGAGAGAGAAACAATACAAAAAGCTGACTTAAAACTCAACATTAAAGAAACTAAGATCATGGCATCTGGTCCATCACTTCATGGCAAATAAAGGGGGAAAAAGTGGAAGCAGGGACAGATTATATTGTCTTGGGCTCCAAAGTCAATGTAAACAGTGACTGAAGTTGAAATTAAAAGAGGTTTTTTCCTCGGAAGAAAAGCTATGACAAGCTTAGGTAGTATATTAAAAAGCAGAGACATCACTTTGCTGACAAATGTTCGTAGCCAAAGCTATGGTTTCTCCAGCGGTCATGTACAGGTGTGAGAGGTGGACCACAAAGCAGGCTGAGCACCAAAGAATCGATGCCTTCAAATTGTGGTGCTGGAGAAGTCTCTTGAGAGTCCCTTGGACTGCAAGGAGATCAAATCAGTCCATCCTAAAGGAAATCAACCCTGAATATTCATTGGAAGAACTGATGCTGAAATTGAAGCTCCAATCTTTTGGCCACCTGATTCGAAGAGTCGACTCACTGGAAAAGACCCTGATGCTGGGAAAGATTGAAGGCCAAAGGAGAAGGGGGTGACAGAGGATGAAATGGTTGCATGGCATCACTGACTTAATGGACATGAGTTTGAGCAAGCTCTGGGAGATGGTGAAGGACGGGTAAGCCTGGGATGCTGCAGTCCATGGGGCCACAACAGAAGTCACAGCTGGAATAACCAAGGGAAAGAAACCAGGTAGAGGTGGTGAAGCCAAATTCCACAGAACCAGCAGCTGCAGAGACCAAATTCCACATGAAGTCACCCGTAGGCAAATGGCAGAGCCCAAGACAGAAACCTCACATGAAATGCCCTTCCTCTCAGCTCCTGGAGACATGGCAATTTTTGGCAATTCATGGCAATTCAGTGCCCTTTCATCTCAAGTTTCCTGTGATGGGCCCTCGGGTGCCCCTTACCTGGTAAATGACACGGAATAGCCATGCAGGAGAAGGAGTCCCATACATATTTGCATTTCGGAATTGTGGGCTTATTTTTTAAGGAAGCAGGTGTTACTTATATGCTTCAAGGAGGAGGAAGAAAGGGGAAAGGGAGATGAAGAGAGAGAAACAATACAAAAAGCTGACTTAAAACTCAACATTAAAGAAACTAAGATCATGGCATCTGGTCCATCACTTCATGGCAAATAAAGGGGGAAAAAGTGGAAGCAGGGACAGATTATATTGTCTTGGGCTCCAAAGTCAATGTAAACAGTGACTGAAGTTGAAATTAAAAGAGGTTTTCTCCTCGGAAGGAAAGCTATGACAAGCTTAGGTAGTATATTAAAAAGCAGAGACATCACTTTGCTGACAAATGTTCGTAGCCAAAGCTATGGTTTCTCCAGCGGTCATGTACAGGTGTGAGAGGTGGACCACAAAGCAGGCTGAGCACCAAAGAATCGATGCCTTCAAATTGTGGTGCTGGAGAAGTCTCTTGAGAGTCCCTTGGACTGCAAGGAGATCAAATCAGTCCATCCTAAAGGAAATCAACCCTGAATATTCATTGGAAGAACTGATGCTGAAATTGAAGCTCCAATCTTTTGGCCACCTGATTCGAAGAGTCGACTCACTGGAAAAGACCCTGATGCTGGGAAAGATTGAAGGCCAAAGGAGAAGGGGGTGACAGAGGATGAAATGGTTGCATGGCATCACTGACTTAATGGACATGAGTTTGAGCAAGCTCTGGGAGATGGTGAAGGACGGGTAAGCCTGGGATGCTGCAGTCCATGGGGCCACAACAGAAGTCACAGCTGGAATAACCAAGGGAAAGAAACCAGGTAGAGGTGGTGAAGCCAAATTCCACAGAACCAGCAGCTGCAGAGACCTCAAGAGGCTGCTCGGGCTCCCCTTTGGTGTGGAAGGGGCTGCTGCTGGCCAGTGGGGAAGAAGGGCAAGGAGGTCCCCATGGTCAAGTATGTAATATAGGGTCTGCACTGCCAACCTTGTACCCCAGTTTCCCCAGACAAGGACTACATTCCTCTGAGCTGCAGTCTCCTTGTCTGGGATGAGCCTTCCTGGAGTCCACAGGTCCTTGGGAGAGGGAGGAAAGATGGCAGGAGATGTGGTATTAAGAACAGCAGCTGGGCTTCCCTGGTGGTCCAGTGGGCAGAGAGTCTGTCTTGCAGTGCAAGGGGCACTGATTCAATCCATGGCCTGGGAAGATCCCACATGCAGCGGAGCGGCTGGACTGGTGTGTCTAATTACGAGCCAGCGCTCTAGAGTGCATGCGTCCAGAGCTTGTGCTCTGCAGTGAGGGAGGCCACTGCAATGGGAGGCCCACACAGGCCAAAGAATAAAAGATGGATGAAAAATAAATAAATGAAAAACCAATAAAAGAGGCCAACATTAAAAAAAAACAAACAAACAACATTGTGGCCTCTTCCAGCCTCCACTCCAGGCTCAACCAGAACAACAACAACAACAAAAAAAACAGCAATTGCCCAGGGTCTGCTCTATGGGGAAAGTGCTGTACTGTGAGTGCTTGTAGTTCTGATTGCTGGGAAAGGGGCAGGTATTAGTCGCTTGGTCATGTTCGACTTTGTGACCCATGGACTGTAGCCCACCAGGCTCCTCTGTCTGTGGGATTCTCCAGGCAAGAATACTCAAGTGGGTTACCATGCCCTCCTCCAGAGGATCTTCCCAACCCAAGGCTCCGACTTGACTCTCCTGCATTGCAGGCAGATTCTTCACCATCTGAGCCACCAGGGAATCAGGTGGGCAGCGGGACATGTGAGGAGGGAAAGATTATCCAGGAGTTCCAGACAGAAACCCCGGAGAAGGAAATGGCAGCCCACTCCAGTATTCTTGCCTGGGAAAGCGCATGGACAGAGGAGCCTGGGAGGCTACAATCCATGGGAGTTGCAAAGAGTCGGACAGGATTGAGTAAGTCAACCACCACCCCCAGCAGGCAGGAAGACAGAACAAGAATGGGAGCCACCCGGGGACACAGATCTTGAGAGGCATCCAGCCTCTCCCCCCAGGCTTGCTAACCTTCCCAGATGAGTTTGAGGACTTGGCGTCTCACAACTTCTTGGGCTACCTGCACCACGGCCCCATCAAACGATGCCTGAGCTTCTCCCATTCCAGCTCTGACCACCCTGGGCTGTCTCCCCGCTGGGCTGGGGCTTCCAATGGACCAGGCCTGCCGCTAGCCTGAAGCCACCATGTGCACAGCACCGCCATGGACCCCAAGTCGGCTGAGTGCTGCCTGGGTGTCAGCTGTCCTCGTTCTGCCTCTGCGGGGGCTCAGTGGGCACCACAAGATTCTTGCCAAAGGAATGTCCAAAGAAGCCCACAGAGAGAGCCCATGGGGCTGATTCAGGACACGGAGCCCCTCCCTCTCTGCACAGAGGCACCACAAAGGCTCCCGGTTGGGGAAAGCCTGGCAAGGGGCCCAGGTCAGGGCTAGTAACCACTTCTATTACCTGTAGATAGATCCCAAGGGGCAGGTGAGCCACGCAGATCCCGAATGCTTACTGAACTGGAAGTTGTCAAAAACGACGTGTTCCCCACCGACCTGTGTACACAGGACGTGGCAGCTTTCCACCTGCATCTCGGGCTTCATGCGGCTGGACCACAGCTTCTCATCTTCCACGTAGAGCCAGCAGGGCATGGGATTTTCCAGAGGCCCCGTGACGTAGCAGTACCCCAGGCGTTTACGCTCCCCGGGCTCCCCACAGTAGTTACAGTCCTGCCAGGGCCCCCAGTGGGTGAAGATGACCTCCTTGCTACCCAGACTCAGGCTCTCATTCTGCAGGGGCTCTTGGCCCAGGTCTCTGTGTGTGATATGGAGGGTGGTGACATCTTGGAAGTCAATTTCATACTGTACCACATTTTTGCCGTCCTTGCCGATGCAGGTGTAGAGGCCTGTCTGCAGGGGCAGTGGATTTTTAATGAAAAGGCTGCCACTGGGCATGGTTTCCATGTTGCGGTAACTGCTGGGGTTGTTGGCCCAGGTGGCGTTGCCTAGCAGGAAGAAGAACTGCCACCGCGCCCCCGGGGCATTGCAGCGTAGGATGACATCATTGTTTGAGAGCAGGGCCAGCTGGCAATGCTTGCGGTTGGGACAGTGGATGGAAAAGACTGATTCCTGGGCCGAGACAGCAAAGCTCAGCAGCAGCCACAGGGGGGCCAACATGGTGGACGGGGACTGTGGCCACGCCGGGACCCCGCCTTGGACTTTGTGAGGTCATCCATGAGGCTCAGGCCCTGGCAGCAGGAAGGACTGTGGCTCCCCACCCCCAACAGGGTGTGATGTCACAATTCCCACGTGTGTCCTGTGACAAGTTAACAATCCTATTCCATTTCTCCTCCAAGCCTTCCACTCTGCTGAGGAGAAGGACACTTCATTGATCTGTTCAGGACTTTTCCCTACCACCTCCCTACTTTGGGGTTAAAGTGACCCATGTGAACATTCAACACCTTTTTTTCCCTTCTTTCTGAACGCCTGCTATGTTGGGGCCTTCCCTGGTGGCTCAGGTGGGAAGGAATTTGCTTGCAAGGCAAGAGACCTGGGTTCGATCCTGGGTGGGGGAAAATCCACTGGAGAAGGGAATGGCAACTGACTCCAATATTCAAGCCTGGAGAATTCCATGGACAGAGGAGCCTGGTGACTATGGGCTACAGTCCATGGGGAAAGGTGAGCCACGACCGTGTTCCCCACCGACCTGTGTACCCAGGACGTGGCAGCTTTCCACCTGCATCTCGGGCTTCATGCGGCTGGACCACAGCTTCTCATCTTCCACGTAGAGCCAGCAGGGCATGGGATTTTCCAGAGGCCCGTGACGTAGCAGTACCCCAGGCGTTTACGCTCCCCGGGCTCCCCACAGTAGTTACAGTCCTGCCAGGGCCCCCAGTGGGTGAAGATGACCTCCTTGCTACCCAGACTCAGGCTCTCATTCTGCAGGGGCTCTTGGCCCAGGTCTCTGTGTGTGATATGGAGGGTGGTGACATCTTGGAAGTCAATTTCATACTGTACCACATTTTTGCCGTCCTTGCCGATGCAGGTGTAGAGGCCTGTCTGCAGGGGCAGTGGATTTTTAATGAAAAGGCTGCCACTGGGCATGGTTTCCATGTTGCGGTAACTGCTGGGGTTGTTGGCCCAGGTGGCGTTGCCTAGCAGGAAGAAGAACTGCCACCGCGCCCCCGGGGCATTGCAGCGTAGGATGACATCATTGTTTGAGAGCAGGGCCAGCTGGCAATGCTTGCGGTTGGGACAGTGGATGGAAAAGACTGATTCCTGGGCCGAGACAGCAAAGCTCAGCAGCAGCCACAGGGGGGCCAACATGGTGGACGGGGACTGTGGCCACGCCGGGACCCCGCCTTGGACTTTGTGAGGTCATCCATGAGGCTCAGGCCCTGGCAGCAGGAAGGACTGTGGCTCCCCACCCCCAACAGGGTGTGATGTCACAATTCCCACGTGTGTCCTGTGACAAGTTAACAATCCTATTCCATTTCTCCTCCAAGCCTTCCACTCTGCTGAGGAGAAGGACACTTCATTGATCTGTTCAGGACTTTTCCCTACCACCTCCCTACTTTGGGGTTAAAGTGACCCATGTGAACATTCAACACCTTTTTTTCCCTTCTTTCTGAACGCCTGCTATGTTGGGGCCTTCCCTGGTGGCTCAGGTGGGAAGGAATTTGCTTGCAAGGCAAGAGACCTGGGTTCGATCCCTGGGTGGGGAAGATCCACTGGAGAAGGGAATGGCAACTGACTCCAATATTCAAGCCTGGAGAATTCCATGGACAGAGGAGCCTGGTGACTATGGGCTACAGTCCATGGGGTCACAAAGACTCAGACACAACAGAACGACTAAGCACCCATGCACGCTATTCTGCCGTGGGTACACTTGAGAGTGCTGAGAATGGAGAGGTGAATATATCCTCTGGTCCCCTTCTGACCTCCTATCCTTCCCCACCCAACTGTTCCAGCCATGTGGGCCTTCTTGCTGTCCCCTGAGTATATCAGGTGAGTAAAAAGCTCCTGCCTCAGGACCTTTGCACATGCTGGTCCTCGCACAGATCTCTGCAAAATTCAATTAATTTTAAACAAATACATGTTTTTCTCAGTGCCCCTTTTCCAAACTCCTTCTCACCTCTCAAATTGAAAATAATGATTATGGGGCTTCCTTGGTGGTTCAGTGGGTATATAGTCTGTTTTGCTATGCAAGGGGCACCGGTTCAATCTCTGGCACGGGAAGATCCCATGCGCTGTGGAGCGGCCGGACCGATGTGTCCAATTACAAGCCAGCGCTCTGGAGCGCGTGCGCCCAGAGCCGGCGCTCTGCAACGAGGGAGGCCACTGCAATGGGAGGCCTACACAGGCCAAAGAAAAAGGACGGATGAAAACAAATAAATAAAAAACTAATGAAAGAGACCAAAGTTTTTAAAAAAATGATTATACAGGCTTGACCTGCCATTGTTCAGTCATTTCACAAATGTTTACTGAATGCTCATCATGTGCTGGCCAATATTTTAATCAAAGCAGTGAACAGGTTCGCAGAACCTCTGTCCTCCTTAAGCTTATCTTCTGGTAGAAGAGACAGATGATAAACTAATATATAATACATAATGTCAAATACGGGCTTCCCAGGTGGGGCTAGTGGTAAAGAACCTGCCCGCCAGTGCAGGAGACTAAAGAGACATGGGCTTGATCCCTGGGGGAGGGCATGGCAACCCACTCCAGTACTCTTGCCTGGAGAATCCCACAGACAGAGGAGCCTGGCAGGCTACAGTCCACAGGGCTGCAAAGAGTTGGACGCAACTCAAGGGACTTAGCCCACATGCATGCAACATCAGATACAGTAGATTCTCATTACTTGTGACAATGTACTCTATAAAGCCACTGAATTGAAAAATAATAAAGCAGTAGTTGTAGAGGAATACAACTTTAGGGTTCTCCAGCCTTTGGACATATTTTTGTCAGCCTTTGAACGCATAACCTTGTTTTACGTATGTTTTTGTTTAAAGACACTGAATATATACTGTGAATTCATTAACATTGACGTTACAGCCAACAGCACTGAACAAAGCCATGCCCGCACAAATCTAATCTAACACATACACTCTCTTCATAAGCACACCGCGACCTTCTTGCACTTCCAAACACTTCAGCACCACTCTTGGGAGGCATTTTAAAAAACAAAACCAGGGAGTTCCCTGATGGTCCAGTGGTTAAGCATCTGCCTTTCCACACAGCAGAGGCAGGTTTGATCCTTAATTGGTGAACTAAGATGCCACATGCTGCGGAACAGCTGAGTGGGCACGCCACGACTACTTAGCCCCACACGCCATGGACAGAGAGAAGCCCACACACTGCAATGAAAGGTTCCGCACGACACAGGGAAGATACTGGGCAACACAACTACAGACCCCGGCTCCGCAAGAAATGCGAAAGAGAGTCCTTTAGTTTGAAATGGAAGAATGCTGGACAGCAACTTGAAATTATATGAAAAAATAAACGTCTCCAGCAATTATTAATCCAGGGGCAATTTTAAAGGCTAGTATTATTGTACTAAAATTGAATTTTAGTTTTTCTACATGACTTAAAGAGAAAGCATACAAAATAATTATTAACCTTTGTTATTGGGAAAAGAATGTATAAAGGTGCATTAAATATTTAGGAATAGATCTAACCAAGTCGGTGAAAGATGTGTATGCTGAAACTACAAAAGATTGTGAACAGAAATTAAAGAATATTTAAATAAATGGGAAGATATTCTGTGTTCATGAATGAACAGAAAAATTTTAAATTGTTAAGATGTCAACACCCCTCAAAGAAATCTGCAGCTTCAATATGGTGCCTACCAAAGTTTCAATAGCCTTTTTCAAAGAAATGAAGTAAATCTCTGGTATAGAATTGCATTGGACCCCGAATAACCCGAACAATCTTGAAAAAGAATAAAGCTAAAGCACTTATACTTCCCAATTTCAAAACTTACTACAAAGCTATAGTAATTAAAACAGTATGGTTCTGGCATCAGGGCAGACATATAGACCAATACAACTGAATAGAAAACCCAGAAATAAACTCTTACGTATATGGTCAATTGATCTTTGACAAGGGTGTCAAGATCAGTTAGTGGGTAAAGGACCATCTTTGTAACAGACAGTGATGGGAAAACTGGATAACATGCAAAAGAATGAAGTTGTAATTGTCATTGCACTGTGAGAAAAGTGGATCCTGCAGGGGTGCTGTGCAACAGCCTGGAGGGATGGGATGGGTGGGATATACATTATGACTAATCTGGGATCGTACATACCTGTAGACAACAAAACTCTGTAAAAGTAAAAAGTAAAATTAAAAAAAAGAATGAAGCTCTACATCATATACAAAAATTAACTTCAAGCTGATCCAAGACCTAACCTAAGAGTAAAACAATTAAACTCTCAGAAGAAAAGACTGGAGAAAATCTTCATGACCTTGGATATGGCAACATTTTCATAGATAGGAGGTTAAAATCACAAGCAACAAAAGAAAAAAAAAAAGCAGACAAACTAAGTTTTATAAAATTAAGAATTTTTGTGAATCAAAGGACACTAACAAGAAAGTGAAAAGAAAATGGATAGAATAGGAAAAATGTTTGCAGATTATGTATCTGACAAGGGATTAATATTCAGAATATTAAAAAGAACTCCTGGAACTCCTACAGGAGGTACCCCGGTGGCTAGTGGTTAGGATTCTTGTGTTTTCACTGCTGTGGCCCCAGTTCAGTCCCTGGGCAGGGGACTGAGATCCCACAGGCCCTGTTGTGCATGGCAAAACCAAAGCAAACTCCTACAATTCAACATCAGAAAACCAAACAACGCAATTCAAAAATGGGCAGATGTCTGAATATATATTTCTCCAAAGAAGACATACAAATGGTCAAGAAGTAGATGAAAAGGTGCTCGAGATTATTAGTCATTAGTGAAATGCCCTGAGGAGACTCTACTTCATGATGGAAGGCTCTTCAAGAAAACAGATAAACTGAGTGAAGAAAGTCAGACAGAGAAAGACAAATATTATAATGTATTGCTTATATGTGGAATCTTAAAAAAAAAAAAAAAAAAAAGGTACATGTGAACTTATTTCCAAAAGAAACAGTCACAGAAATAGGAAACAAACCTATGGTTATCAGAGGAGAAAGAGGAGGAGGGATAAATTGGGACTGACATACACACACTACTACATATAAACCAGGTTATGGGCTTCCCTGGTGGTCCAGCAGGTAAAGAGACCGCCTTGCAGTGCAAGGGGCACTGGTTCGATTCCTTGCCTGGGAAGATCCCACATGCAGCAGAACGTCTGGACCCGTGTGTCCAATGACGAGCCAGCGCTCTGGAGCGCATGTGTCCAGAGCCTGTGCCCTGCAGTGACAGAGGCCACTGCAATGGGAGGCCCACACAGGCCAAAGAGTAAAGATGGATGAAAATAAATAAATAAGAAACCAATTAAAGAGGCCAACATTTGAGAAAAAACCAAACAGGTTACTATTACAGACCTACTGTACAGCACAGAGAACTCTACCCAATACTCTGTAACGACCTACATGGGAAAAGAATCTAAAAAAAGAGGGGCTATGTATATAACTGATTTACTTTCCTGTACACCTGAAACTAACACAACACTAAAATCAACTAAACTTCAATGAAAATTTTATAAAGAGAAAGAGAAAAACAAGTGTGGATGAGGATGTGAACCCTTGTGCATTGCCGATGGGAATGTAAAAGGTGCAGGGATATGGAAAACAGTTTGGCAGTTCCTCATGTTTAAAAACAGAGCTATCCTATGAACTGCTCATTTGACTCCTAGGTATGTACCTGGAAGGACTGAAAGCAAGTATCTGTGTACCAGTGTTCACAGCAGCATTATTTACAATAACCAAAAGGTGGAAACAACCCAAGTATCTAACAACAGATAAGTGGATACAGATAATGAGGTGGAATGGGAAGTTATTGTTTAAGGTACATAATTTTTATTGGGGGTGCTGAAACGGTTAGGGTATACATGTGGTTATCAGTGGGCTTCCCTGGTGGTTCTGACGGGTAAAGAAACCACCTGCAATGAGGGAGACCTGGGTTCAATTCCCGGGTTGGGAAGATCCCCTGCGGAAAGGAAAAGCTACCCACTCCAGTATTCTTGGGCTTCCCTGGTGGCTCAGATGGTAAAGAATCTGCCTGAAATGCAGGAGACCTGGGTTCAATCCTGGGGTTGGGAAGATTCCCTGGAGAAGGGAGAAGTTACCCACTCCAGTATTCTTGCCTGGAGAATTCCATGGCTCGTCTGTAGGGTCCCAAAGAATTGGACACGGCTGAAGCGACTTAGCACACACTTCAGTGGTTGTGAGTACACAACTACGTGACTGTAATAACTGCCACCGAACTGTAGCCTCGCAAATGATTAAACTATATTACGGTATGTATATTTTACCAGAGTAAAAGAACAAATAAAGAAGTGTGGAGCAGGGAGGCATGTGAGCCGGTTGAAATTTTATAATAGTGGTCAGGGAAGGTGTCACTACCTTTAAGTAAAGCCCTAAAAGAGGTGGAGGATCAAGTTACCAACTGAGGGGAAGGTGTTCCCCAAATAGTGAAGGCCTGAAGTGGGAGGGTGATAGGCATTTCCCAACACCGAGGTCCCAGTGCTGAGGTCAGAGAGGGATCAGGCCACGCTATAAGTATTTTGACTTCTGCTGGAAAGGGGTAACACGCGAAAGTTTTGAGCAGAGGGTCGTGATCCAATTTGAGTTTTAACAAGAAGTGGTCGAACAAAGCAACCCTGGGTACCTAACCCGCCTGGGCGAGTATCTTTAGAAGCGCCTCGTTCCCCAGGATGCACTTCCGTTAGCCGCCAGCGGGCGGCAGCAGAGCCGCGTGAGCGCCTCGCGTTCCGAGAGTCTGGCTCGCCCCGCCCTGCCCTCGGCGCAGGTGGCCGGGTCCCTTGGAATCCCTCGGCGGAAACCCGTCCTTAAGTCCCAAATCTTCGCTCGGTCCCTTTAAGAGCCATAGTTTCCGGAGGCCTGACCTGGGGCGAGGGAGGCCCGGAGGCTGAACCAAGAATTAGGAAGGGGAGGGTGGAGGCGGAGAAAACTTCCAAAGTAGAATTCCAACTTCTTCTGGGCCTAATTTCCCTCGGGCGTCCCCTAGAGGAGGCAGACTTCTTTCCCGAGAACTTAACTTGGTTGTTCATATCACCTAAGTGGAAGGCGCGAGAGAACCGCAGAGCCACCGTCCCCCAGGTCGGGAGGACCCTCAGGGGAGGTGGAAAAGTCACGCGCGGTAACTAACTAGCCTCTTCCAGCCCCAAGCGCGCTCAGACGCGCCCCTCCCCGCAGGGTGCACCTAGGCGGGTCCATCGCCAGCGGAGGAGAGGGGTGTGGACAGAGAAGGAACAGGTGCGCGGCGGGTCCCGCCTCTCTCAACAGGTGAATCACCCTAGTTAAGTCTCGGTTCTCATGATTCGCACTCTGCTGCGCGTGATCGAAGCAGGAGGAGGCCGGACCTCGATCTCTGGTCTGTAGGTGCCTCCCGCGGGCTGGCCACTTGGTTCCAACCCTCGGGGGCCGGAGCGCACCTGGGTCAGCCCACTTCCGGGGAGGGAGGTGGAGGAGCCCCTCCCCACCGCCCACCCCCTAGCCCTGCCCTCTGCTCGCACCCCGTGTACCTGGGTCGATCCATTCCCCGGAGCCACGGGGGGTGGAGTGGCTTGGAGATCCACAGTGGGTCGAGCAAGTTTTCCCTAGAAAGCTGGACGCGTGCTCTTCATCCACAATGTTTTGTCTAGTTAAGATCCTAGAATAGGGTAGGGGAGCTTGGAATGGAGACAAGGAACGGAAGCGGGAAGGGGAGGCGCAGGCACCCCTCCCGGTCTTGGTGGGCGCCTCGCCCCCTACCCTCTCGGTACCTGGGAGGGGACGCGCGGGCGCGTCGCGCCCAGACGGCAGCGATGGCGCCTCTGGCCCGCCGGCTCTCTCGGCGGCTGGAGTCCTGCCCGGCTGCCGCGGGCTGGGACACGGTCTTCCTGTGGCTTTTTCTGATCACCTTGTGCACAGGTACGGAGAGCGGGGCCTCTGGTGCCGCGGCCGGCGGGAGGGCACTCTAGAAGCGCGATGATGGACTTCTACAGCGCCCTGGAGGCAGGAGAATCTTCGCTCGGTCCCTTTAAGAGCCATAGTTTCCGGAGGCCTGACCTGGGGCGAGGGAGGCCCGGAGGCTGAACCAAGAATTAGGAAGGGGAGGGTGGAGGCGGAGAAAACTTCCAAAGTAGAATTCCAACTTCTTCTGGGCCTAATTTCCCTCGGGCGTCCCCTAGAGGAGGCAGACTTCTTTCCCGAGAACTTAACTTGGTTGTTCATATCACCTAAGTGGAAGGCGCGAGAGAACCGCAGAGCCACCGTCCCCCAGGTCGGGAGGACCCTCAGGGGAGGTGGAAAAGTCACGCGCGGTAACTAACTAGCCTCTTCCAGCCCCAAGCGCGCTCAGACGCGCCCCTCCCCGCAGGGTGCACCTAGGCGGGTCCATCGCCAGCGGAGGAGAGGGGTGTGGACAGAGAAGGAACAGGTGCGCGGCGGGTCCCGCCTCTCTCAACAGGTGAATCACCCTAGTTAAGTCTCGGTTCTCATGATTCGCACTCTGCTGCGCGTGATCGAAGCAGGAGGAGGCCGGACCTCGATCTCTGGTCTGTAGGTGCCCTCCCGCGGGCTGGCCACTTGGTTCCAACCCTCGGGGGCCGGAGCGCACCTGGGTCAGCCCACTTCCGGGGAGGGAGGTGGAGGAGCCCCTCCCCACCGCCCACCCCCTAGCCCTGCCCTCTGCTCGCACCCCGTGTACCTGGGTCGATCCATTCCCCGGAGCCACGGGGGGTGGAGTGGCTTGGAGATCCACAGTGGGTCGAGCAAGTTTTCCCTAGAAAGCTGGACGCGTGCTCTTCATCCACAATGTTTTGTCTAGTTAAGATCCTAGAATAGGGTAGGGGAGCTTGGAATGGAGACAAGGAACGGAAGCGGGAAGGGGAGGCGCAGGCACCCCTCCCGGTCTTGGTGGGCGCCTCGCCCCCTACCCTCTCGGTACCTGGGAGGGGACGCGCGGGCGCGTCGCGCCCAGACGGCAGCGATGGCGCCTCTGGCCCGCCGGCTCTCTCGGCGGCTGGAGTCCTGCCCGGCTGCCGCGGGCTGGGACACGGTCTTCCTGTGGCTTTTTCTGATCACCTTGTGCACAGGTACGGAGAGCGGGGCCTCTGGTGCCGCGGCCGGCGGGAGGGCACTCTAGAAGCGCGATGATGGACTTCTACAGCGCCCTGGAGGCAGGAGAACTGGGGGAGGGGGAACGCAGAGACTAAGACCTCCTGATCCCCAAAGTCTCCGGAGATCCCTTGTGTGCCAGAGTGAGAGGAATTCCCTGTTCGTGCCGGAGAGCGCTCCCCCGCCCTTGTTCATAGATAACAGGAAGTGAAACTCCCTGGACAGCGAACCCGGGAGCGGCTTGGAGAATGGGACCCTTTGTTGGTAGGGGTGAAGGACCGCTGGGAGAGGCGGGGTGAGGACTCGGTAGCAGGTCGAGATTTCTAAGTCTGGAGGGGTAACGGGGAGAAGGCACTCGAAGGCTGGATTAGATGATTCCTAGGGAGAGATCAGGAAACAGCGTCCTGGCGTCGGGTGGGTGCGGTATTGGAAACTCCCCACCCCTAACCCAGTCGTGTTGTAAGAACATCCGCGTGAGCTCTGGTGAAAAGTATGGGCTTGCTTAGAAACCATCTTCTGCTGGATCCGATGCTTGTTTGGGCAGGGGGTATCGGGGGACTGTATCTTCCAGCAAGCACTTCTGGCTCGTTCGTGTGAGATGGCTTTGGGTAGGGTGAGGTGGAAGGCTGGTGGAGACATTACTGGGGCTTTTTAGCTCCTGTGTAACAAAGCCGTCCCAACAACTCCCAAATCTTATCCCCCTCCAGATTCACAGAACCCGAAGTAACGTTGTTTATGAAGGGGGCCCTTGAGCACTGTGGGCTTTGTCGGGGGTGAGGGTGGGGGGCATTTGGGCTTGCCTGTACAGACCACAGAGAGACCCCTTTCCATGAGAGGGTGCCCAAGGGAAGAGGGGAGACCAGGGCTGTCCGGAGGCTGCACTCTGGTTGGAGGAATGGACCGGATGACTGAAGGAATCTAGATGTCTCTAGTCCTGTGACGTTGGAGCAGCCGCTTCACCCCCGAGGGTCTGTTAAATGGGCATGATGATCGGCACTGCCTTGGGGATTTAGGAACCCGGCTGCCGCGGGCTGGGACACGGTCTTCCTGTGGCTTTTTCTGATCACCTTGTGCACAGGTACGGAGAGCGGGGCCTCTGGTGCCGCGGCCGGCGGGAGGGCACTCTAGAAGCGCGATGATGGACTTCTACAGCGCCCTGGAGGCAGGAGAACTGGGGGAGGGGGAACGCAGAGACTAAGACCTCCTGATCCCCAAAGTCTCCGGAGATCCCTTGTGTGCCAGAGTGAGAGGAATTCCCTGTTCGTGCCGGAGAGCGCTCCCCCGCCCTTGTTCATAGATAACAGGAAGTGAAACTCCCTGGACAGCGAACCCGGGAGCGGCTTGGAGAATGGGACCCTTTGTTGGTAGGGGTGAAGGACCGCTGGGAGAGGCGGGTGAGGACTCGGTAGCAGGTCGAGATTTCTAAGTCTGGAGGGGTAACGGGGAGAAGGCACTCGAAGGCTGGATTAGATGATTCCTAGGGAGAGATCAGGAAACAGCGTCCTGGCGTCGGGTGGGTGCGGTATTGGAAACTCCCCACCCCTAACCCAGTCGTGTTGTAAGAACATCCGCGTGAGCTCTGGTGAAAAGTATGGGCTTGCTTAGAAACCATCTTCTGCTGGATCCGATGCTTGTTTGGGCAGGGGGTATCGGGGGACTGTATCTTCCAGCAAGCACTTCTGGCTCGTTCGTGTGAGATGGCTTTGGGTAGGGTGAGGTGGAAGGCTGGTGGAGACATTACTGGGGCTTTTTAGCTCCTGTGTAACAAAGCCGTCCCAACAACTCCCAAATCTTATCCCCCTCCAGATTCACAGAACCCGAAGTAACGTTGTTTATGAAGGGGGCCCTTGAGCACTGTGGGCTTTGTCGGGGGTGAGGGTGGGGGGCATTTGGGCTTGCCTGTACAGACCACAGAGAGACCCCTTTCCATGAGAGGGTGCCCAAGGGAAGAGGGGAGACCAGGGCTGTCCGGAGGCTGCACTCTGGTTGGAGGAATGGACCGGATGACTGAAGGAATCTAGATGTCTCTAGTCCTGTGACGTTGGAGCAGCCGCTTCACCCCCGAGGGTCTGTTAAATGGGCATGATGATCGGCACTGCCTTGGGGATTTAGGAACAATGTGTGCCAGGCGCTCTCAACACCATGCGCCTGTCAGTGTCGGGCTGGTGACAAGTGACATGCTCCTGCCTCCGGAAGCACCTCCTTGTGCTCACTGCGGCCTCTCTGCTGACTGTGCCCTTGTCCTCAGCCCCGGCCGGTGCCATCCAGGTGACTGTGTCCGACCCCTACCACGTGGTGATCCTCTTCCAACCCGTGACCCTGCCCTGCACCTACCAGTCGACCACGACCCCCACGGCGCCCATCGTGATCTGGAAGTACAAGTCTTTCTGCCGGGACCGCATCGCCGACGCCTTCTCTCCCGCCAGCGTCGACAACCAGCTCAACGCCCAGCTGGCGGCCGGCAACCCGGGCTACAACCCCTACGTGGAGTGCCAGGACAGCGCGCGCACCGTCAGGGTGGTGGCCACCAAGCAGGGCAACGCCGTGACCCTGGGAGACTACTACCAGGGCCGGAGGATCACCATTACAGGAAGTAGGTGGAGGTGGGCCGGGGATGGGACGGGGAGGGCTTGGGGATGTCCCTCTTGGAAGCTCATCAGCACAAGTGTCTGAAAGCACTGGCCAAGGGAAGGGTTCTTCCTTCTACCCAACCATCCATCCCTTTATTGCACAGCAAAGGTTTATGGAGCACCTATCCTACCCCAGGTATCCTTGGAGGCCCTAGAAGTACAACGGTAAACAAAGTGATCAAGTCTCTTCCCTCCTGGAGCTTGAATTCCAGTGGGGGAGACACATAAGATAAACACAAAGCTACCATTCATAGCTTCATAGCAGAGCAGAAGAAGGGCTTCCCTGGTGGTCCAGTGGGTAAGGACACCGCCTTGCAGTGCAGGAGGCGCCGGTTCCATCCCTGGCCTGGGAAGATCCCACGTGCTGTGGAGCGGCTGGACCGCTGTGTCCAACTACCAAGCTGGAGCTCTGGAGAGCATGCGCCCAGAGCCGGTGCTCTGCAACAGCAGAGGCCACCGCGATGGGAGGCCCACACGGGCCAAAGAACAAAGATGGATTAAAACGAATGAATGAAAGACCATTAGAAGTGGCCAAAAAAAAAAAAAAAAAAAGACCATAGTGGCGTAGAAGAGTCGGACAGGGCTTAGCAACTAAACAACAAAAATAGACACGGCCTTTCAAGTGCTTGGGTAATGGAAAGAGAGGCAAGGCTTCTGTAATAATAATTGCAACAATAAGTAAAATTTTATAAGTAATGGACTTCCCTGGGGGCTCAGCAGTAAAGAATCCACCTGTAATGCAGGAAACGCAAGTTCCATCCCTGGGTTGGGAAGATCCCTGGAGAAGGGCATGGCAACCCACTCTAGTATTCTTGCCTGGAGAATCCCATGGACAGAGGAGCCTCGTGGGCTGTACTCCAGAGGGTTGTGAAGAATCAGGCACAACTAAAGCGACCTAGCACACCTGCATATCAGTAACAACTTATAAAGGGACTCCTGTAAGCCAGGCTCTAATCCAGGCTGACATGGATTAACTCATTTAGATGTCCATAATGGAGTGGGTAGATTCTGTTATTGTCACTTTACAAAGAGCCGGAGAGGTAAAGGGACTCTCACAGGGTCACACAGCTGGTGGAATTCTAAGTCACCAGTCCCTTTGGGTCTAGTCTCCAAGCCAGTAACGCCTCTGCTTGCCCAGGGAGGTCAGTGAAGAACCCACAGGGGAGGTAAGAGGAGTGAACCAAGGGAGTGAGGGATTTTAATGGAGAAAGCCTCCAGCTTGCCAGGTGCTTTATGTCCCCATTTACAGTCAGGACCATCTGAGGCACAGAGAGATCAAATCGTTCATCTTGGTGCACAGACAGCGAAGGGCTGGAGCTGGGGTTTGAAGCCAGCCCTTGTCCTTCACTGTCATGCAGCCTGCTCGTAGGAGGTGCCTGTTGGGGCCAGTCAGCTGCGGGGGGGTGGGGGAGCAGGCACTCATTCACTGACCCATGTGTTTGGTATTCATCAGGCATTTTCTAAATACCGGAAGCTACGGTAGGTGCTGGGGCCAGAGGGGTGAAGTGATGGGGCGGCCACAATCCCTGCCCTCAAGGAGGTGATGCTCTCGAGGGATGAGACAAGCGACAAAACAAAAAGATAAAGAAAGAGGAAGAGGATTTCAGAGCGTGCTGCCAAAGTGCTACAGAGAAAGCCGACTTGGCTGATACGTGATCATGACTCAAGACCGTTGAGAAGGAACTGGGACTGGACCCCAGAGAATCCGGGGGGCAGCGACGTGTGGTAGGCGGCAGTGGGCGAGGGGTGAAGGACGAGAGTTTTAATCATGGCCATGGGGGAAGAGAGGGAATGGGGCATCGCTTTGCAGACCCCAAGAGACCAACAAGCCCTGGGGCATATCCTTCCGCCTGTCTGTCACGTAGGAGGCCAATCCAGGGTGGGAAGATCCCGGGGGCTAACCCACTCTAGTATTCTTGCCTGGAGAATCCCATGGACAGAGGAGCCTCGTGGGCTGTACTCCAGAGGGTTGTGAAGAATCAGGCACAACTAAAGCGACCTAGCACACCTGCATATCAGTAACAACTTATAAAGGGACTCCTGTAAGCCAGGCTCTAATCCAGGCTGACATGGATTAACTCATTTAGATGTCCATAATGGAGTGGGTAGATTCTGTTATTGTCACTTTACAAAGAGCCGGAGAGGTAAAGGGACTCTCACAGGGTCACACAGCTGGTGGAATTCTAAGTCACCAGTCCCTTTGGGTCTAGTCTCCAAGCCAGTAACGCCTCTGCTTGCCCAGGGAGGTCAGTGAAGAACCCACAGGGGAGGTAAGAGGAGTGAACCAAGGGAGTGAGGGATTTTAATGGAGAAAGCCTCCAGCTTGCCAGGTGCTTTATGTCCCCATTTACAGTCAGGACCATCTGAGGCACAGAGAGATCAAATCGTTCATCTTGGTGCACAGACAGCGAAGGGCTGGAGCTGGGGTTTGAAGCCAGCCCTTGTCCTTCACTGTCATGCAGCCTGCTCGTAGGAGGTGCCTGTTGGGGCCAGTCAGCTGCGGGGGGGTGGGGGAGCAGGCACTCATTCACTGACCCATGTGTTTGGTATTCATCAGGCATTTTCTAAATACCGGAAGCTACGGTAGGTGCTGGGGCCAGAGGGGTGAAGTGATGGGGCGGCCACAATCCCTGCCCTCAAGGAGGTGATGCTCTCGAGGGATGAGACAAGCGACAAAACAAAAAGATAAAGAAAGAGGAAGAGGATTTCAGAGCGTGCTGCCAAAGTGCTACAGAGAAAGCCGACTTGGCTGATACGTGATCATGACTCAAGACCGTTGAGAAGGAACTGGGACTGGACCCCAGAGAATCCGGGGGGCAGCGACGTGTGGTAGGCGGCAGTGGGCGAGGGGTGAAGGACGAGAGTTTTAATCATGGCCATGGGGGAAGAGAGGGAATGGGGCATCGCTTTGCAGACCCCAAGAGACCAACAAGCCCTGGGGCATATCCCTTCCGTCTGTCTGTCTGGACCGTGGGCAGGGACCCAGCCCGTCAGCCTTGTTTCGGGGAGGGACCAGCCCTGTTGACCCCGAATGTCTCTGGGCAGTGGAGCCTGAAGCATCCTGTTGCTCGTGGGGACCAAAGGCTTCTGGGGAGTTCAGCCTGTGTAGGCCTCTACCCCGTCATCCAGGGGCTTCTCCAGCCTGGGCCGGGGTCTCCGGATAGCCCCGTCAGGCCACCTCCAGCGCTGAGCGTGCCCTTGCAGGCTGGTTGGATTCGTGGCCCCTAGGCTGAGTCCGTTACTGGTGTGACCTTCAGGCTCCATCTGGGGCAGGCTGTTCCTGCTCTAGAGGCTCCACAGGCCCAGGGCTTTCAAGTTGCCTTGACCCGGGCCCATGTTTGATAAGGGCTTCGATTTATAAACATCCATTGTGTGTGTGTGTCCTTGCAGGAAGCCCCATAGCCACGGGAGCTTCCTCCACTTCAGCTTTGAGGATGGGGAAAGGCCGAAGTTCCCTTTAGAACCGGCGGTGGTCACCAGCCACCCTGGTTTTAAAAGGGAAAGTCATCCCAGGCAGACCAAGTGGTGTCCGCAGCTGGGGCAGTTCCCGCTTCCTCTTCCGTCCTTCCTCGCTTTGGGTGATGTGGGCACCTGGACTGGGGCCCTGTTTCTACCTCTTCAGGCTGCTTGGGGGGACCCTGTGCTCACCACTTGGTAGCACTGGACCTGGGAGCTTGGGGGAGCCCTGAGATCGTGAGGCCACCTCTGCTGTGTGCAAATCAGGAACCGGAGGGCCGGAGAGGTGGAGGGAGGGCCACTCCTGTGCCCAGCTGGAGACCGGGCATTTTCTCCCTGTGCCTGAAACAGTCAGAGCAGTGCCCAGCCCAGGTGATGTCAGGGGCAGACGCAGACTGGGAACAGGGCGCGGCCTGGAGGAAGGAGGTGGACTCGGGCCTTAGAACTGATCAAAAGAAGCCGGAAAGCCGTATTTTTTTGTGTTTTGAAAACATCGTGTGGGCCAAACAAAACACACGGAGGCCCAGATCCGGCCCACGGGAGCCCAGACTTCAGCTCCAGGCCTAGCATCTCTTGCGGGGGCAGGGCCTGCCTTCATGAGCCCCCCGCCAGCTTTGAGTGGTGGGGGCCTTGTTCTAGGGCTCTGGGGGTGTGGGTTTAGAGAGGCCCATTCTGAGTCTGATTTAAAGATAGAAGTGGAAGCCCGTCAAGGCTTCAGCCTGTGTAGGCCTCACCGTCATCCAGGGCTTCTCCAGCCTGGGCCGGGTCTCCGGATAGCCCCGTCAGGCCACCTCCAGCGCTGAGCGTGCCCTTGCAGGCTGGTTGGATTCGTGGCCCCTAGGCTGAGTCCGTTACTGGTGTGACCTTCAGGCTCCATCTGGGGCAGGCTGTTCCTGCTCTAGAGGCTCCACAGGCCCAGGGCTTTCAAGTTGCCTTGACCCGGGCCCATGTTTGATAAGGGCTTCGATTTATAAACATCCATTGTGTGTGTGTGTCCTTGCAGGAAGCCCCATAGCCACGGGAGCTTCCTCCACTTCAGCTTTGAGGATGGGGAAAGGCCGAAGTTCCCTTTAGAACCGGCGGTGGTCACCAGCCACCCTGGTTTTAAAAGGGAAAGTCATCCCAGGCAGACCAAGTGGTGTCCGCAGCTGGGGCAGTTCCCGCTTCCTCTTCCGTCCTTCCTCGCTTTGGGTGATGTGGGCACCTGGACTGGGGCCCTGTTTCTACCTCTTCAGGCTGCTTGGGGGGACCCTGTGCTCACCACTTGGTAGCACTGGACCTGGGAGCTTGGGGGAGCCCTGAGATCGTGAGGCCACCTCTGCTGTGTGCAAATCAGGAACCGGAGGGCCGGAGAGGTGGAGGGAGGGCCACTCCTGTGCCCAGCTGGAGACCGGGCATTTTCTCCCTGTGCCTGAAACAGTCAGAGCAGTGCCCAGCCCAGGTGATGTCAGGGGCAGACGCAGACTGGGAACAGGGCGCGGCCTGGAGGAAGGAGGTGGACTCGGGCCTTAGAACTGATCAAAAGAAGCCGGAAAGCCGTATTTTTTTGTGTTTTGAAAACATCGTGTGGGCCAAACAAAACACACGGAGGCCCAGATCCGGCCCACGGGAGCCCAGACTTCAGCTCCAGGCCTAGCATCTCTTGCGGGGGCAGGGCCTGCCTTCATGAGCCCCCCGCCAGCTTTGAGTGGTGGGGGCCTTGTTCTAGGGCTCTGGGGGTGTGGGTTTAGAGAGGCCCATTCTGAGTCTGATTTAAAGATAGAAGTGGAAAAAGCGATGGGGCTGAGAGGGTGATAGGAAGAGCTCAGAGGATTTTGGAAAATGCAAAGTTTTAGGATGATTCCATGAAAGAATGTTGCAAAGGGACCCAGCAGATAGTAAGAGATCAATAACGGGGGGCTGGATGCTTGACCGTGAAGGGCAGTGTTGGTGCCCAAGGTCACCCTACCTTCCAGTCACTTTAAACTCAAACAGTCCCCACCTCCACCAGGAGGCACTTTCTGTCTGAGTTCTGTGCTGCTTATCACCCTCTGACCTGCAGTGTGTTTTCATTTTTATTTGTCTTTCAAGTTAGGAAAGGGCAGGAATTCGTAGCTGTCCCCTAAAACAGTGGTTCTCACAAACGTGTGGACCTTCAGACCACTTTTCACTCTTACTGAGGTGCTCAGAGGACCTTGTTTTTACAGTGAGAAAATGAAGAAGTTAAACAAAAATGTTTTGAACCATGGTACGAAAGTCTGTGGGTGCTGGGCTAAGTCACTTTGTCGTGTCGGACTGTTAGCGACCCCAAAGACTCTAGCCCGCCAGGCTCCTCCGTCCGTGAGATTCTCCAGGCTAGAATACTGGAGTGGGTTGCCATGCCCTCCTCCAGGGATCTTCCCAACCCTGGGACTGAACCTGCATCTCTTACATCTTCTGCATTAGCATGTGGGTTCTTTACCTCCTGGGAAGCCCTAATAAACTCTACAGATAAAGGGCATACTTTTATGAAAAGATCACCATATTTCCTAAAACAGAAAGAACTGTAATGAAAATGTATGGTGTTGCTTTTATAGTTTTGCACATCTCCTTAAAGTCTGGCTGAAGAGAAGCTGGATTCTCAAATCTGCTTTGGCATTCTGTACACTGTGATAACACACCTGTAGCCTCTGGAAACTCCACTCTACATTCATGGGATTAAGTGGAAAAGGCAAGATATCTGGGCTTCCCTGGTGGTCAGGTGGATAAGGACACTGCCTTGCAGTGCAAGGGGCGCCGGTTCGATCCCTGGCCTGGGAAGATCGCACGTGCCGCGGAGCAGCTGGACCGATGTGTCCAATTACCGAGCCAGAGCTCTGGAGCACATGCGCCCAGAGCCGGTGCTCTGCGACGACAGAGGCCACTGCGATGGGAGACCCGCACGGGCCAAAGAACAAAGATGGATGAAAATGGATAAATGAAAGGCCAATAGAAGTGGCCCGTCCCCTCCCCCACAAAAAGAAATTAAAAAAGAAAAAAAGGCAGATATCTTACTATTATTGTGAGAATAGCTTTGATCTCAGAAATTCCCTGAAGAGGTCTTGGCGAACCCTAGGTCCCACAGAGTGCACTTTGAGAACTGTGGCTCTCTAATCCAGCAGGTGACTCAGGTCCTGCCTGAAACTTCAGATGCATCCAGTAGTCGTGTGTCAAATACCGAATGGCTGCGTCAAGTGCCCATTTGAGTACAGCTGCGTGCCTGGAACACTGAGGATGGTCAGTGCAAGAAGGAAAGGGGGTTTCCAGAACCCTCTTTGTGGCCAGGCCCTGGGGGCTCAGCCGTGACCAAGACAGGTTGGGTGCTGCTTGCCTGGAGCCCACCTTCTCCCGGAGATGGGATCACAGCCAGTCAGCCCCTAAGCGGGCTGACGGAATTTGGCATTTGGGCAGGGGAACTGTGCCAGGGATGGGACTAGCCCTGTGAGGGTCTGAGAACACAGAGCCAGGCAGAGGGGACCACAGGAGTGCGGGCCAAGACAGGGTGAGCCCAGCAAGCCTATGGGGGACAGTGAGTGGAGGAGAGCGGTAGGGATGAGAATCCCAGTGGTAGGGTGGGGTGGCCAGTGGCCAGATGGCTCCCAAGGCCCTGTGGGCCAGGGTGAGGTGTTTGGAATGGTCTGCTGTTCTGTCACTGTCGTGTCGGACCCTTCTGTGACCCCATGGACTGTGTATAGCCCGCCGGGATTGTGGACTGTGGACTGTGTATAGTCCACGGGATTCTCCGGGCAAGAATACTGGCGGGGGCTGCCCTGCCCTCCTGCAGAGGATCTTCCTGATCCAGGGATCAAACCTACATCTCCTGCTTTGCAGGTGGATTTCTTACTGCTGAGCCACCAGGGAAGCCCTTGGAAGGGGTAGATAGGCATTGTAAGGCGGTTTCTTTATGGATGTGAGGTCTTCCTTCCAATGGAGGAAGAAGGTGCTGGTTTTTTCTTTCTTTCAATGGACTGATGTCCAGGGACTGCACACCTTGGCGCGCCTTGGAGCTGTCCCGGGGAAGGCCTGGGGGTCTGTGGGGCGGGTGGTGGGCAGGGCCACAGGAATCAGGGCAGCTGGGGAGAAAGACTGAGTCTGTGGGGATGCTCATCTCTGGCCCGTTCCTTCCTCTTGTGCTTCACGGGCCTAAGGTGCCCCATGCTGCTAAACATCTGAGGTATTTAACTAATTAGGGCCTGAGGAAAAGAGAGGAAACCGGATGTGCAGAAAGACTTTCATTACTGCTGTAATTAATAGGTTGGTTCCTTGCCTGGGGCTGCGTCCCGGGAGCGTCCCCAGCCCCGGGCCTGACCTGGATGGTGGGCACTGGTGGCTGGATGGGCCGAGGGCACTGGTCTGCGTCTCTCCCTCACACCCCCGCCTTCTCCTGCCTGGCGTCTCCTGATGCCTGGAATCTGGCCTGTTTATTTTTGCCTCCTTATCCCGGACCCAGGCCCCTGGGTCTGCACTAGGCTTCTGGGCGGGTCGTGTCACGAGTTGACTTTTGCTTTGAGAGATGGGACCCAGGGAGACTAGGGGCCTGAAGCGCTGACTCTGGGGTCAGACCATCCCCGCCCACCACCCCAGTTTTTGCCACAACTGTCTCGCTCATCGGTAATTTCACCAGACCGCTCCTCTCTACAATATAGGAAAAGGAACCTTCCCTTCACAGACTTCTCAAGTTCCCCACGTTACGTGTTTAGAACAGAGCCTGAGCGGTGGCATGCCCTCGGTGTGAGGGATGGACTTTCCCCTGGGGCGGCCACGGCCCCCTTCCCGAGGGGCTCGCGGTGGGCCTGGGGTCTCCAGCAGGGCCCTCACCTGTCTCCTCCTGACAGATGCCGACCTGACCTTCGACCAGACGGCTTGGGGGGACAGCGGTGTGTACTACTGCTCGGTGGTCTCGGCCCAGGACCTCCAGGGCAACAACGAGGCCTACGCGGAGCTCATCGTCCTGGGTGAGTGGGCTGAGCCCGGAGGGGCAAGCTCGGGGACGGGCCCCTCTGCTACTTCCGTGGGTCTGCCTTCTGCCTTCCGGCTGCCTCTCTGGGCTCTGTCGCCTGCTTCGCTCTCCCCTCACAGCACCACCAGTCACGTGGGCTCCCCTGCACCCTGCACCCCAGGCAGGGACCCCTCTCCCGCCCCGCAACATTTCAGATAAACCCGAGCCAAACTAAGGGGGGAAAGAAAGGGGGACTCTACTTCTCCTGGGTCTCGGTGTTGAAAAACATCGACATGCTCAGAGCTGATGCACAGTGAGCAAGGAGGAAGGGTGATGGTGTGTGTCATAGGGAGGTGGCTTCTGCCCCCAGTGCTGTCCCCCTCAAGGCTGCATCTCACCCCAGCATCCCTCTGCCCTGTTGGGATGGCTATGTGACTTTTGCATAGTCAGTGCTTCCCTCAAGCAAGGTTGCCCCCACATGCCCGAGGTTGGGCAGGGGTACTTACCAGCAGCGCCCCCACCCCGGCTATGAGCTGTTCCCCACGTGTGGAAGGAATGCTGCCATCAGCCAGATGCTCTGTGCTCAGCCAACACATATAGTCCCATGTGGCGTGTGCTATATGTGACCTCATTGCCATCATCACACGCATGATGCAAGGTTAACGCATGTGTGAACGAGCACACATGATGGGCTCCAGGAAGGACGCTCAGATCATATGACAGAGTTCACGGCCGGGTGACAGAATGCATGCACCCGTGGCCGGGAGGACTCCTGTGTGTTCTTCCGTAAAACGCACAGTTCCATCCGCATGTCTCAAACTTCAGCCTCAGGACCCACTACCGCTCAGATAATCCAGGAACACAGACAAGTTTGACATTGCTGTGGGTGGCGTTTACAGTTGCTTAACCTATGAGAAACCAAAACTGACTCCCAGGCACAGCCATCAGCGCAAATGACAGCCTCACAGGCCACGCAAGCGCCGCTGCGCCTCTGTTGGAGGGCAAGTGAAAAGAGCCAACGCCGGCTTCGCGTAATCCGGAGAGCTGCTTGGCCTCCAGGCTGGGGCCGCACTTTGAGAACTGCTGGTTTACACGCTGCCGCCACTGGGGTCAGGTGGCATGGCGTGCTGAGGTACTACAGCCAGGTGTGCGGACACCCCTGAGACACAGCACTCGAGGCACAGGGCGGCGAGCAGCACCTAAAGGAGGCACTGGCTGGGCCATGCAACTTGAATAAGGGAGCCTTGGTGGACACAGAACCAGGGCCATGCTCTGGCTTCTATGGGGTGTAAAGCACTTAAATACACACGCACGCATATATAATTTTTAATTTCACTGCACTGGGTCTTAGTTGTGGCTCTCAAACTTAGTTGCAGCATGGGGGATCTAGTTCCCTGCCTAGGGATCGAACCTTGGTCTCCTGCACTGGGAGCATGGAGTTTCAGCCACTGGACCACCAGCGGGGAGGCCCCCTGGGTTATAGGTACTTTTGCTCTTCTTCCAGGTTTAAAAAAAGAAAACAGAAATTCTTCTAGTTAGAGTGTTACAAAGATCATTTGTTACTATGTATTCAGAATTGTTACATTTTCTTCTTCAGACTTTAAAGCATAATCCAAACATGTTTCTGGGTCCGAGTGCACTGTGCCTTCTGTGGCTGATGGACCAGGACTGTCCCTCTTCCCTGGGATGGAACCCCTTGAGGCGATAGGACCATGGGTGTGGAAGACATGGAGTCCCAAATGGAAGTCGCATTTCCAGGACCCGTGGGATATGTTCTGGGACCCTTCTGGGCAACAGCATCCCCTGTCGGGGGCGGGGCGAGTGAATGAGTGCACCTGTGATGGAAGTCCTCTGGAAGACAGCACCCCCTGGAGGAGGGGGGTGCCAGAACTGCACGCCAGGATTCCTGTAGGCCACCCCGTCTCTTCTGCGGGGCACGCCTCCACCCCAATGAGGCTGGAGCAGGGGCGACCTGGGCTGGCCCTGGCCAGCATAATCTGTGTCTCTTTTGTCCCTCCAGGGAGGACCTCGGGGGTGGCCGAGCTCTTACCTGGTTTTCAGGCGGGGCCCATGGAAGGTACGGGGTGGAGTCCCACACACACCACTTACCGCTTCTCAGTCTCCTCCCCCTTTCTAAACAGTTCGCTTGGACCCCACGAAGAACCCCACCTGACTCCGACTCAGGGCATCTAGTGACCTGGCTCTGGGCTGTGGGGCGGGCGGGGCTGACAAGGGTCCTGGGGTGTAGGCAGGGGCTCCTGTGACTGGTGCCTGCAGTGTTCTTCTGGGGGTCGGGATCTGGGCAGCTGGCTCTGTCCTCTCATGGCTACAGCCCATCTTGTTCTGGCTAGGTCCCCTCTCGTTTACCACCTTGTCCAAATGAGCCTGGAGGGTGGGTTCCCTAGCTTTGGGGCTGGCCTGGTTGTAGAGGAGCGGGCGTCCCTCCGTGGCTGCACCCAGCCCCTCTCTTGGCGATCCCAGCGAGGGCTGAGGCTGCAGGTCCCCCAGCAGGGTATGCAGACAGCCCCTGTCCCCACCTCTGCATGTGCCCACATCCCTACGGCCTCCCAGGCCTCCGGGCTCAGGGCTGGTTCTCGTCTGCCCGCAGACTGGCTCTTCGTGGTCGTGGTCTGCCTGGCTGCCTTCCTCGTCGTCCTCCTGCTGGGCATCTGCTGGTGTCAGTGCTGCCCCCACACCTGCTGCTGCTACGTCAGGTGCCCCTGCTGCCCGGAAAAGTGCTGCTGCCCCGAGGCCCGTGAGTACCTCTCACCCCCGGCACGTCCACTCCCACTCAGCCTCCCTCCTGGGTCCCAGGGGAGGAGGCGGCCATCCGCCTGCTCCTCACTGCTCTGGAGGTCATGAGGGGAGCAATCTGGGAGGAAGTGGGCCAAGGAGGACCTGCTGCTTTAGATTATCATTTATATACTTTAACTCTTCACTTTTTTTTTTTTTCCCTCTAAGTCATCGTTTATTTTTCATCCATCTTTGTTCTTTGGCGTGTGTGGGCCTCCTATCGCGGTGGTCTCTCTCTTGTTGCAGAGCGCTGGCTCTGGGCACATGCGCTCTAGAACGCTGGTTCATAATTGGACACACCAGCCCAGCCACTCCACGGCACGTGGGATCTTCCCGGGACAGGGATCAAACCGGTGCCCCTTGCACTGCAAGGCAGACTCTTTACCCAGTGGACCACCAGGGAAGTCCTTCACTTATTTTTTGACTTTTCATTTATTTCAAGTCTTTCCTTTTGAAAGTATACACAACAAGGAAGAAAAAAAGAATTGAAATAGTACAAAACATTCACCAAGTAAAACTCCTTTTAAAAACAAAATCTTCAGTGAAAAAGGTCAGGAACTAAAGCAAGGTTCACAGCCCCACCAAATATGAAGCACCTTATAAAAACCCACATCCACACAAGGATGCTGGATTTCCCATGAATGCTGTTTAAGGACCGTCCAGTGCCTCAGTGGGGGTAGCTGCAGGCCTGAGACTAGACGTGGGCCAGAGGTGGAGGGGAAGAAGCAAACAGGAGACGGGGACGAGGGGAGGAAGAGAGTCTCCCTCCTCGGGGACGTCAGCACTGCCAGTTCTGTGGTTGCCTTCCAGAGAGCACTCTGCACTCAGTTACTGGGAATTTACCATGACTATTTTCATCAATGCTGACACAGAGTTCACACTGGTCACTTTCTTAGGCTCAGACACACCAGCTCTCTTGTTCCTTGTATTGAAAGTGGGCCATGAAAGCCCACTTCTCCACTAGTTCTCAGTTGAGGGCACTTACCTTTTCTTTGTCATTGTCAAGTTCACCGTATCTTTGGTTGACAAACAGATGACCTTGGCAGCTAGAAATAAATAACGTTATGTGTTAGGAGCACCTAGGCTATGAGAGACCAAAAGCGGCCTGCCCTTCTCACGGCACCTGCTCATTTCTAGGCCAAGAGTGAACAGGTGGCGGAAAGAATTACCCAGGGAGCTCAGATGTATGTGTCCTAGCATCCTTACACTTAAGGATGGAAACATCCTTAAGTGGAAACACTTAAGGTTTCCACGTACTGTAACTCCCGTATAACATAGTCCAGGTAAAATCAGAGGCACTTATTGCAAGCATGGTCATGTGGAGGGTCAAGGCCTGGCTGGACACCTTACCTGACTTCCCCTCTCAGCCTCAGTTTCCTCCTCTGTAAAATGGGGCCATGGCAGAACCCGCTGTACAGTGTGAGTCAGGATCCAGTGAACTGGTGAGTCCTGCATTTATGCAGGGCTTGGCCTACATAGAGCGGTCCACGCCCACTAGCTGCCTGCCGGACAGGGCTGCTGTCAGCGTCGGTAATGACCAAGGGCCAGGATGCAAATTAGAGCCTCACCACGCACACCACGTGACCTCAGATGAGCAGCCAGTTTCCTTCTCTGCAGGGTCCTGCTGACGCGGGGTGTCATGAGCATTAGGGGAAACGCTGTGTGTGAGGGCTCAGCACGGGGCCGCGGCTCAGATCGCGCTGGCTGATTTTCTGGTCACTGAACGCAGCGGTCGGCAACCTGCTTCATCGGTGCTCTGACAAAGCAATCCACTGCTCTCTGGAGGCCCAGGCAGGCCATCCCTTCCCTCTCATCATTTTCACTTGAGAGCGTCTTGCTTATTACTTGGGCGGGGGGTGTTAGGCCACCTCACAGGTGGGGTGGGATCCCTTGGGGCCGCAAACAAGTTTGCAGTCACCCCCACTAATTAAGGCTGGGACCAGGCCTGCAGATGCCAGTCCCAGGGCCCCACTTGCTCCATCCTGAGACCCTGTTCCCTGGAACTGAGATCCCATTAACTCCCTGCCAGAGGCCCTGTTATTTCTGCCACAGCCTCAGCCCTCCTGGAACGGCAACTCCCACAGCTAATTATAAAGCAGCACATCAGCCAAGCGCTGAGGGGCTTCTTTGGCTCGGGGGGTGTGGTGGGGACGAGCAGTGAGCCTTCTGCTGCCCAGCTGAATTGGGGCGACGGGAGCTTTCTGAGCCCGATGCCCGACTCCAGCTTCCTGTCAGAGTTCTGGGGCAGAGGCCCCTTGCCTGGGCTCAGGACTTAGCCTGACAGCAGCCTCCAGAGCCCGACCTCTTACCCAGGGAGGAAGGCGCTGAGGAGGATGTGGCCTTGAGCTGTCAGAGCAGGCGGGGGCGGGGTGGGTGCGGCTCCCAAGTTGGAAACATGAGAGTGGCTTTGCCACTTGGCTGAGGAAGTGAATGCTGAGGCTTCCCATCACCCTGGGGTCTGGAAGACCCTTCAGCGGGGATCCAGCGGGCATGATGGGAGCAGGCATGGGATTCCCCGCCCCGCGATGATCCATTTTTCTAGAGCAAGAGCTCAGCTATCAGAGGAAATACTTGTTTCTGGCTTATGGGTCCCACAGGTGGGCTTTATCGTCAAGGCACCTTTGCCCCGGCTGCTCTGTAAGAGTGCAGGTCCAGGGTGGCCACATCCTGCGATGAGCTGGCAGGAGTTTGATGTAAAATCTTGTCAGACCATCATACTGTCAAACGAACAGGTCCGCCAGACTCGGGCCATTGGTGTGCACGCCCTTGTCCTAAAACTCCCGTGAGGAGCGGCACAGGAGGTGTGGACTCAGTGCAGCTGATGTCCTGTAACCTCTGGGACTCTAGAAACCAGCCGAGCACCCAGGGAAGCTCCGCGGGGGGGCTGGGGAGAAGGCACGTGGCCCCTGGAGGCCTCCTCACGTCCTGTGTGTTCTCCCCAGTATACGCTGCAGGCAAAGCGGCCACCTCAGGCGTCCCCAGCATCTACGCCGCCAGCACCTATGCCCACCTCTCCCCTGCCAAGACCCCGCCACCCGCAGCCATGATTCCCATGGGCCCTCTCTACAACGGGTACTCTGGAGACTTTGACAGGAACAGCTCAGGTGAGGAGCCAGGTGCACTTGGGGTAGGGGGCTAGGGACTGGGGGCAGAGGGACGGGGCTGGGAATGCAGGGTTTTGCTCCTGACGCCAGTCTCCTTCAGTTGCTGGCCACAGCTCCCAGGTACCCCTGCTTCGTGACACTGACAGCAGCCTCCAGAGCCCGACCTCTTACCCAGGGAGGAAGGCGCTGAGGAGGATGTGGCCTTGAGCTGTCAGAGCAGGCGGGGGCGGGGTGGGTGCGGCTCCCAAGTTGGAAACATGAGAGTGGCTTTGCCACTTGGCTGAGGAAGTGAATGCTGAGGCTTCCCATCACCCTGGGGTCTGGAAGACCCTTCAGCGGGGATCCAGCGGGCATGATGGGAGCAGGCATGGGATTCCCCGCCCCGCGATGATCCATTTTTCTAGAGCAAGAGCTCAGCTATCAGAGGAAATACTTGTTTCTGGCTTATGGGTCCCACAGGTGGGCTTTATCGTCAAGGCACCTTTGCCCGGCTGCTCTGTAAGAGTGCAGGTCCAGGGTGGCCACATCCTGCGATGAGCTGGCAGGAGTTTGATGTAAAATCTTGTCAGACCATCATACTGTCAAACGAACAGGTCCGCCAGACTCGGGCCATTGGTGTGCACGCCCTTGTCCTAAAACTCCCGTGAGGAGCGGCACAGGAGGTGTGGACTCAGTGCAGCTGATGTCCTGTAACCTCTGGGACTCTAGAAACCAGCCGAGCACCCAGGGAAGCTCCGCGGGGGGGCTGGGGAGAAGGCACGTGGCCCCTGGAGGCCTCCTCACGTCCTGTGTGTTCTCCCCAGTATACGCTGCAGGCAAAGCGGCCACCTCAGGCGTCCCCAGCATCTACGCCGCCAGCACCTATGCCCACCTCTCCCCTGCCAAGACCCCGCCACCCGCAGCCATGATTCCCATGGGCCCTCTCTACAACGGGTACTCTGGAGACTTTGACAGGAACAGCTCAGGTGAGGAGCCAGGTGCACTTGGGGTAGGGGGCTAGGGACTGGGGGCAGAGGGACGGGGGGCTGGGAATGCAGGGTTTTGCTCCTGACGGCCAGTCTCCTTCAGTTGCTGGCCACAGCTCCCAGGTACCCCTGCTTCGTGACACGGACAGCAGCGTGACCTCTGGTGAGGACCAGTCCTTACATGCCTATGGGGAGGGGGCAGGGTCAGCATCCAACCTCCCGACCTGATCACCCCCAACCCCTGGTCCTAGAAATCCGCAGTGGCTACAGGATTCAAGCCAACCAGCAGGACGACTCCATGCGCGTCCTATACTACATGGAGAAAGAGCTGGCCAACTTTGACCCTTCTCGACCCGGTCCCCCCAATGGCCGTGTGGAACGAGGTGAGCCAGAGCCTTGGGGTCTGAAGGATTCTCGAGGGCGATGGAAGAACTATGTCTCCCTGATACCTGCCCCAAGAATGTCTGTTCTACATTCTGGACACAGTCCCTCATTCCCAACCGTGGCCACAGTGGTGTACAGACTCATCATCGCTAAACAGATGAGAAGCCTGGGGCCCCACCTGAGTGTATGAGCTGAGTGGGTGACATGCTGGGTCCTGGGGCTCCTGACATTCGGCCCTGACCGCCTCCCGCCAGTAAGCGACACCTTCCTTCCCTACAGCCATGAGTGAAGTCACCTCTCTCCACGAGGACGACTGGAGATCGCGGCCTTCGCGGGGTCCTGCCCTCACCCCGATCCGGGATGAGGAATGGGGTCGCCGTTCCCCCCGGAGTTCCAGGCGGTGGGAGCAAGAGCCCCACCCTGAGCGGCCGAGGAACGGCTGGGAGGCGGGGCGGCCCCGAGCCCGCTCTGTGGATGCTCTCGATGAGTACACCCGGCCGGGCTCTGCTGACTCGGGGAGGAGGTCTCCCGCAAGTAGCGGGAGCAGAGGTCGCGCCTATGCACCCCCGCGCAGCCGCAGCCGCGATGACCTCTACGACCGAGACGACTCTCGGGATCGCCACTACGATGACCTCAGGTCTAGAGACCGCCCTCAGGCTGACCCTCGCGCCCGCTACCAGCGCTCCCGGGACTCCCGGGACCGGGATGATAGGTCCAGGGACCCCCCTTATGACGGGCGGCTACTAGAAGAGGCCTTGAGGAAAAAGGGGCCAGCAGAGAGGAGGCCTTACCGGGAGGAGGAGGAGGAAGACGAGCAGGCCTACTACCCTCCGGCGCCTCCCCCTTACTCTGAGACTGACTCGCAGGCCTCACGGGAGCGGAAGCTTAAGAAGGTGAGCTAGGGGCCCCGAGAGTCTCCCTGGACCCTCTTCTCTAGTCCTACCCGGCTCACATACTTTTTTTCTTTCTCCCTTGCAGAATTTGGCCCTGAGTCGAGAAAGTTTAGTCGTCTGATCTCAACATTTTGTATGTAGCTTTTGTACTTTTTTTTAATTTGAAGGATTATTGATGATCTTCTATCTAACATTAATAAAACTTATGATCACAAGGCCTAAGTCTGGAGAGAAGCATTTGTTTTGCTGCGCGAAGCAGGGAGCCCGGACAGCTGCCGTGTGTGTCTGCAAAAGGCCGCGTGTCCAGTTCTCTCAAGGGACGTGTGTCCCGAGCCAGGAGGACAGGACCGGCTCTGCCTTCTCCCTATCTCCGCGGCCAGGAGTACGTGCCCCACGCTAGCCCCGCCCCGCCCTGCGTGCGCGCTCCGGCCCCGCCCTGACGTGCGCATGCGCCTCCGCGCACTTCAGCCCCGCCGCCGGGGGCGCGCGTGCGCGCTCCTCTCCCCGTACACTCCATCCACCCATCCCCCCCGACCTACTTTTCTGTCTCCAAACCCAGCCGCCTGCCTCGTCCCCGGCGACCAGAGCCCTTCTTCCAGGTCCCGGGTGTTCCATCCGGGCCCGCGTTCCACTCAGGCGGCCCGCCGGCGGCCGCGGATGCTGGGGCTGCGACCTCGCTCCCCGCCGAGACCTGGGCCCGCACGCCCGCGCTCCGCCGGAGACCGACAGCGCGCGCGCTCCCCGGGGGCTGCCCTCCCCCTGCGCGCGCCGGCCCCGGGCTCGCGCCCCCGCCGCCGCCGCCGCCGCCGCGCGCGCGCAGCTCTAGTAAAGGAGGAAAAAAAAGGGGGAAAAAATAGAAAGCGGCCGCGGCTGCAGCAGCGATCCGCCGCCGTACTGGGCCAGGCCGGGCGGCGGACGCGCAAGCCGGCGATCGAGGGGAGAGGCGGCGGCCATCCAGGGCGGGCCGGGTTTAAAAAAAAAGTCGCGGCGGCGGCGACTCCGGGAAGGAGGCCCGAGGGCCGCGTGCAGCGGGCGGGGGGCGGCTGCGCTGCGTCCCGGAGCCTAGAGCTGCCGGGAGCCGGCCGGCGGGCGAGCGGGCGGAGGCGGCTGCTGGAGCAGCGGCGGCGGCGGCGGCATCTCCTCCTCACATGACCCCACTGTTTGTCCCCGTGATCAGCGCGAGCGGCTCCCGTGTCTCCTCCGTCCCCTCCTGCCGCGCGGCGTGAGCGCCGGGCTCGGGGCCCCCCCGGCCGCCCGCCCCCTCCCTCCCTCCCTCCCTCCCTCCCTCCCCGGGCCCGGCGCCCCCGCCCCCACCCCCCCCATGGACATGCTGGACCCGGGTCTGGATCCCGCTGCCTCGGCTACCGCTGCTGCCGCCGCCAGGTAAGGGAGCCCGGCCAGCCCGTGCCCCCGCGCGCCCCGGTCCCGGCCCTTCGGCCTGGCGACCGGGCCGCCATGATCCCGAGCGGCCGCCCGGCCCAGCTCAAAATGGAGGCCGCGAGGGAGGGGGGACCCGCACCTATCCCCCTGGCCCCCGGTCCCAGCAGGGCCACCGTCCCAGGCAGGGCCGGGTGGGATGGGGGCCCTGCACCTGGGCGAAGGGGCGGGGGCGCGGGCAGCCCCGATCACTGCTGCTTCCTGTCCTCCCCGCAGTCACGATAAGGGACCCGAGGCAGAGGAGGGTGTTGAGCTGCAGGAAGGTGAGTGCTCGGGGGGCCCACCGGGACCGCGCCCTGCGCCCGGGAGAGCGCTGGGGGCGCCCTGGCCGCGCCGCCTCTGACCATCCCCCTACCCTGCTCCGATCGCAGGCGGGGACGGGCCTGGGGCGGAGGAGCAGACGGCGGTGGCCATCGCCAGTGTCCAGCAGGCGGCGTTCGGCGACCACAACATCCAGTACCAGTTCCGCACAGAGAATAATGGAGGACAGGTGAGGCTGCGGGCCCGAGGCAGGCGGGCAAGTGGAGGGTTGAGCCTCGGGTCGGGTCGCTCGGGCGGGCTGGGAGGGGCTCGGTCCTGGCCCCTGCCCGGGCCCCAGCGCGGGTCTCGCTGCTCTGCCGCCCCCTGCAGGTGACGTACCGCGTAGTCCAGGTGACTGATGGTCAGCTGGACGGCCAGGGCGACACAGCGGGCGCCGTCAGCGTCGTGTCTACGGCTGCCTTCGCGGGGGGGCAGCAGGCTGTGACCCAGGTGGGTGTGGAGGGGGCCACCCAGCGCCCCGGCCCCGCTGCTGCCTCTGTGCCCCCAGGTCCCGCAGCGCCCTTCCCACTGGTAGGTTCCCAGCATCCTCTGGGGGGGGGGGGAATGGAGAAGGGACACTTGACTCTGTTCTTGGGGAGCCCCAGGGGGTGGCGCACGTGGGACCAAGAGGCTGTCTTCAGGTCCTCGGGTCAGGTCTCTGGCCCACTGGAACCTGGGACAAGATCTTAGAAACATCTTTTTTGTCTTGTGAAATGGAGATCCCGGTAACAGGGCAGTCTCTCTGAGTTAAAAGCGGGTCCATTCACCAAGTGATTACCCAGTATCTGTCAGGTTCCGGGGCCAGTGAGACACAGGGCAGAGTGGTGCACAGAGGCATTCCCCACGCACTATAGAGAATGCAGTTGGCATCAACATGGCGGCTAGGGGATGGATTGGGGAGCAAAGATGGCTAAGGGTGGCCTCTGTCCTCCTGCTCCCTAGGCCGTTATCCAAAATCCCTTCAGCAATGGTGGCAGCCCGGCCGCTGAGGCTGTCAGTGGGGAGGCCCGGTTTGCCTATTTCCCAGCATCCAGTGTGGGAGATACCACGGCTGTGTCCGTACAGACCACAGACCAGAGCTTGCAGGCCGGAGGTAAAGGAAGGAAGGGGCCAGGGCGGAAGGCAGGGGCGGCAACAGGCCTAGCAGGGAGGGAAGCTCTCCCCCGACTGCCCCCGAGCCAGTTCTGACTTTGCCCCCAGGTTTAGCACTAACACCCACTTTTCCTGCAGGCCAGTTCTATGTCATGATGACCCCCCAGGACGTGCTTCAGACAGGAACGCAGAGGACAATTGCACCCCGGACACACCCCACTCCCGTATGTGCAGGAGACCCAGGAGTACGGGACCCTGGGAGGGCCTGGGGGGGTTTTGTAGCGCGTAGTCCCCCCGGGGGGGGGGGTGCCTGGCCCCTGCCCGGGCCCCAGCGCGGGTCT
This sequence comes from Tragulus kanchil, assembly GCA_022376925.1. Classification (NCBI taxonomy): domain Eukaryota; kingdom Metazoa; phylum Chordata; class Mammalia; order Artiodactyla; family Tragulidae; genus Tragulus; species Tragulus kanchil. Next base: position 116,882,015 of record JAIOJX010000031.1, read on the forward strand.
CGCTGCTGCCGCCCCCTGCAGGTGACGTACCGCGTAGTCCAGGTGACTGATGGTCAGCTGGACGGCCAGGGCGACACAGCGGGCGCCGTCAGCGTCGTGTCTACGGCTGCCTTCGCGGGGGGGCAGCAGGCTGTGACCCAGGTGGGTGTGGAGGGGGCCACCCAGCGCCCCGGCCCCGCTGCTGCCTCTGTGCCCCCAGGTCCCGCAGCGCCCTTCCCACTGGTAGGTTCCCAGCATCCTCTGGGGGGGGGGGGAATGGAGAAGGGACACTTGACTCTGTTCTTGGGGAGCCCCAGGGGGTGGCGCACGTGGGACCAAGAGGCTGTCTTCAGGTCCTCGGGTCAGGTCTCTGGCCCACTGGAACCTGGGACAAGATCTTAGAAACATCTTTTTTGTCTTGTGAAATGGAGATCCCGGTAACAGGGCAGTCTCTCTGAGTTAAAAGCGGGTCCATTCACCAAGTGATTACCCAGTATCTGTCAGGTTCCGGGGCCAGTGAGACACAGGGCAGAGTGGTGCACAGAGGCATTCCCCACGCACTATAGAGAATGCAGTTGGCATCAACATGGCGGCTAGGGGATGGATTGGGGAGCAAAGATGGCTAAGGGTGGCCTCTGTCCTCCTGCTCCCTAGGCCGTTATCCAAAATCCCTTCAGCAATGGTGGCAGCCCGGCCGCTGAGGCTGTCAGTGGGGAGGCCCGGTTTGCCTATTTCCCAGCATCCAGTGTGGGAGATACCACGGCTGTGTCCGTACAGACCACAGACCAGAGCTTGCAGGCCGGAGGTAAAGGAAGGAAGGGGCCAGGGCGGAAGGCAGGGGCGGCAACAGGCCTAGCAGGGAGGGAAGCTCTCCCCCGACTGCCCCCGAGCCAGTTCTGACTTTGCCCCCAGGTTTAGCACTAACACCCACTTTTCCTGCAGGCCAGTTCTATGTCATGATGACCCCCCAGGACGTGCTTCAGACAGGAACGCAGAGGACAATTGCACCCCGGACACACCCCTACTCCCCGTATGTGCAGGAGACCCAGGAGTACGGGACCCTGGGAGGGCCTGGCGTGGGGGCCCAAGGAAGAGAGGGTGTTTCTCCAGTGGGAGCTAGGCAGTTGAATACACAGCAGGCAGTCGGTGTCTTTTTTGGGGTCAGTTTTTTGCTTTGCTCTAGTTTAAGAAAACATCATGTCCCCTGCCCCCTATCCCCCGCATATGGGTTTGTCTCGCAGAAATCATGTATAAATCTGATTCCTTAATAGATGTTGGGACACATGGGCCAGAGGTAACGTGCACCCTTTTTTCCCCATTGCCTTCTAGGAAAATCGACGGAACGAGAACGCCACGGGATGAGAGAAGAAGAGCTCAGCATAATGAAGGTAAGGTCAGGGTGGAGCTGCTGGGCCTCACGGGCTCAAGCCGCCCTGGTGTTTGGAGTCACAGCTCGGCAGGCGGGTTGTTGGTGCATGTGCTCCGGAGGTGTTGGTAGAGTGTTGGGAAGGCAGAAGCAGAGGGGTTCGTGGTCAGCAGCAGATAGGCCGGAGGCATGAGCTGTAGCATATTCGTCATCCTGGCTTGTGACTTTGAAGTAATGACCCACAGTTTACATGTCAAGTTTCACCTTTGCGTGTGAATTTTCTATTCCTCTGGGAAAGTTAAGTTGCTCTAGTTCCCCTGAACCTGCCTTCCTACATGGCAGTGGGTTTGCTCAAGCCCCCCACCTGACTGCCAGCCTGGCTTGCAGAAGTAGCTCTGAGATGAGGGAGAGCCCCTCTGAAATGAAATCAGAAGAAGTCTGAGTCTCTGGCCAAGGCTCGAGCAGGAGCGTGTCCAGGGGGCGCTTGCACCCAGGCAGCCGTCGTTCTGCAGATACTTCCTGAAGGCGGGTTCTAGGCAGTACATGCTCTGTGCTAGGTCGGGGGTCTAGTCTGGCGTGTTGAGGAAGCTCAGGGTATTTCAGGCCGGTGTGTGACTGAACACTGACTGGAGAAACAGGTGACATGTGCCCAGGGATGTGGCCTTTGGGAGTGCCCGTCCAGCAGAGGGAGGCACAGGAAGCCAGGGTAGTGTGGGCTTGCTCCAGGGTGCTGGTCTGGTTATGGCAGACGTCCCACGTGGCGTTCTTGGGCAGGGAGAGCTGAGAGGGCCGGGGAAGGCCTTGAATGCCCGGGTGAGGCCCCGGAAGTCCTCGTGGTGTCTGATGAAGGCTGGGCTGGCGCCACTCTGCTCTCAGCTGCTCAGTGAGTTCAGGTCAGGCCTTCGCTCAGCACGAGTGCTGGGTGCCAGCCCCCTGCTAGGCCTCAGGTACACCCAGGTGATGGGACAGGCGTCTTGGCTCTCCCAGGGTGTTCTTTCTGGTGGGAGAGGCAGAAACTCCACAAAGCTACAGCAGGACATCAGGGAACATAAGTCACGTGTCACATGAAGGAAGATAAGGCCGAGTAAGGACTTGGCAGGTTACGGCGGCGGCGGGCTCTGCGGGCCTCTCAGAAATGACTCTTTTTTTTTTTACTTCTTTTTTTTAGTTTCTTTTTTTCATTTTTCTTTTTTTTTAATTTTTGGCCTCTTTTATTGGTCTTTTCATTTATTTATTTTCACCCATCTTCATTCCTTTGCCTGTGTGGGCCTCCCATTGCAGTGGCCTCTCTTGTTGCAGAGCACCGACTCTGGGCGCATGCGCTCCAGAGCGTGGCTCCTAATTGGACACACCGGTCCAGCTGCTCCACGGCACGTGGGATCTTCCCGGGCCAGGAATTGAACTGTGCCCCTTGCACTGCAAGGCAGCCCCTTTACCCACTGGACCACCAGGGAAGCCCTTGGAAGTGACTCTTGAGCAGGCGCCTGTATGGGCTGGTCACGCTCCTGAGGAAGAGTCCCTGGCAGCGAGGGACCACCAAGTGCAGACACCCAGGCCTGAGCTGAACAGACTCAGTGTGATTGAAGAACAGAATTCAGGAAAGGAAGGAGGAAGTTGGCAGAGTCGTGGGAGGACTGGCCAGGGCCAGGTCACCTGGGGCCTCCTTGTCACAGGCCCTCCCAGGGTCCCCCTTCTGGGTCTTTTCTCTGGTTCAGGGGGAAGCCAGGTGAGGGGTTGTGTATGGAGGCTGGAGGCTGAGAGTGATGGGACACCAGAAGCTAGGAAAATAGGAGGTGACCGTTGGGGATGGGGGTGGTGGGCGAGCTGTAGGGGAGACAACGCCAAGGATGAAGAACTAAGATGTCATGAGTCAGGTTTCACGATGCAGACGGGTTCATTTAGAGGGAAATAGTGAGCGTGAGCGTGGTTTGGAGGCATGGGAGGTTTGAGGGGTCTCCTGATTGGCTCCCTGGCAGTCGTAGCTCGAGTACGTACTGGTGGTGTGACCTGAGGCAGGCTCTTCATCTCCGCGCCTGTTTCATCGTGTCTCAGACGCCGTTGCCCCGACTCTCCCAGAGGCTCACAGGCCGCACTGTGAGCAGCGCGTTGAGTCCTGAGCCCCCAGCAGGGTGGTGTGCCACCTGGTGAGACCTCAGCAGACGACTCTTGGAATATCAGCCAGCCGCCCCCACTCCACCTCTTCTTACTCTGTCTCTCACTGGATTAATCCAGCTCCAAAGTCTTGACTCTTCTTTGCCCTGTAAAAGTCAGTCCTGCCCATGACCTTGCCCTTCCCGTCCAGCAGCAGCCTGCCCGCCCTCTCCTCGTCTGCAGGGCGTTTGACCCACCGTCTGCCCGACCGCCTCCCCCGTACCCTTGGCAGTCTGGCTCATTTCTCTACCAAAACGGCTCTGTAAGGTCACCCGTGACAACCTCATTACCAAATCCACTGGCTTCCTTTCCTGTCTGCGCTCCAAGCATCTGACCCTGCCTGTTCCCTTCCCTTCGGGAATGTTCCCTTTCGGCTCTGCTTGCTCTGATTCTTCTTCTGAGCCTGTTCCTGAGAGCAGGGCTCCACGGTCACCTGGGAAGCTAGTTCATAATCACAGTCTCCAGGCTGTCCTCGTAAGATACTGAATGGGTAGGACCGAGAGGATCTGGGAGCCGGTGATTCAAAAGTTCCCCAGGTGACTTTTCATGACGGACAAAGTTTGGAAGCACCTTTGACTGTTCGTGTCTCTTGAGGTCCAGCCTCTTCTTCCAGCCGTCTCAGGAGAGTGAAATGTCAGGCCCAGGGCTGATCAGTGTCCCCAGTTGTCGATGTGTGTCATCTCTCTCAGGAGAGAGTCTGCAGACTTTCTCCAGAAAGTGTGTGACTTCGGAAGGGTGAGCCTGCTCCCTGATGTCCTCCCAGGGCTCCCCCACCCCCTGCAGTCCACAAAGCTGTCTCTCTGCTCCATCTCTCTGGTGCCCCTCTGGATGCGTATTTTGGAGTGCTCGTACAAAATCCCCATTGCCGGATGTCCCCAAAGCGTCTCACTCAGCTTGTCCAAACTAGAACCTGCCGTCGTCCCTCTTTCCCAAAGCCGCCTTCCAAAGCAGCAAAAGGGACCCCTGTCGTGATCACCCCAGCCAGACCCGAGAGCTAGGCCGCTTCGCCTCTGCCCTCTTCTTCCCTCACAGCCGCAAGCCCTGAGACGCTATGCCGAAGTGGACCTCAGATCAGCCTTTTCTCCTTTTCCCTCTTTTCCACGTTTCTCGGTTCCACGGGGGCCCATCTGTGGGCTGCAGGTGCCTTGAGGGGCCCAAGGAAGGCAGTATATTGGCATGGTGGAAAGAGGAGTGGTGGTCCCCACAGCGAGCGGGGCAGCAGGTCTGCGTGCCTGAGGGTGGTCTGCCGGTGCCTACTGCTGCTGCCGTGTCAGCATTTGGGCCACAGAACCTCGCAGGAAGCCGGAAATCCAGGTCTATGTGCTGTCTGGTTTTTGAGTTGCTTTGTGTATTTCACTGGCTTCTACTCATACTGTTTTTTACCATTCCCTGACACCTCTACCAAATCCACTGGCTTCCTTTCCTGTCTGCGCTCAAGCATCTGACCCTGCCTGTTCCCTTCCTTCGGGAATGTTCCCTTCGGCTCTGCTTGCTCTGATTCTTCTTCTGAGCCTGTTCCTGAGAGCAGGGCTCCACGGTCACCTGGGAAGCTAGTTCATAATCACAGTCTCCAGGCTGTCCTCGTAAGATACTGAATGGGTAGGACCGAGAGGATCTGGGAGCCGGTGATTCAAAAGTTCCCCAGGTGACTTTTCATGACGGACAAAGTTTGGAAGCACCTTTGACTGTTCGTGTCTCTTGAGGTCCAGCCTCTTCTTCCAGCCGTCTCAGGAGAGTGAAATGTCAGGCCCAGGGCTGATCAGTGTCCCCAGTTGTCGATGTGTGTCATCTCTCTCAGGAGAGAGTCTGCAGACTTTCTCCAGAAAGTGTGTGACTTCGGAAGGGTGAGCCTGCTCCCTGATGTCCTCCCAGGGCTCCCCCACCCCCTGCAGTCCACAAAGCTGTCTCTCTGCTCCATCTCTCTGGTGCCCCTCTGGATGCGTATTTTGGAGTGCTCGTACAAAATCCCCATTGCCGGATGTCCCCAAAGCGTCTCACTCAGCTTGTCCAAACTAGAACCTGCCGTCGTCCCTCTTTCCCAAAGCCGCCTTCCAAAGCAGCAAAAGGGACCCCTGTCGTGATCACCCCAGCCAGACCCGAGAGCTAGGCCGCTTCGCCTCTGCCCTCTTCTTCCCTCACAGCCGCAAGCCCTGAGACGCTATGCCGAAGTGGACCTCAGATCAGCCTTTTCTCCTTTTCCCTCTTTTCCACGTTTCTCGGTTCCACGGGGGCCCATCTGTGGGCTGCAGGTGCCTTGAGGGGCCCAAGGAAGGCAGTATATTGGCATGGTGGAAAGAGGAGTGGTGGTCCCCACAGCGAGCGGGGCAGCAGGTCTGCGTGCCTGAGGGTGGTCTGCCGGTGCCTACTGCTGCTGCCGTGTCAGCATTTGGGCCACAGAACCTCGCAGGAAGCCGGAAATCCAGGTCTATGTGCTGTCTGGTTTTTGAGTTGCTTTGTGTATTTCACTGGCTTCTACTCATACTGTCACCAGTTTATTTCTTCTGCTTAATTTGGGTTTACTTTTTCATTCGATGTGGGGTATTTCTCGTTTTCTTAGGATTTTTTTCTTTTGCCCCATGAGTTATTTAGAAATGTGTTGTTTAACTTACAAATGTTTATGGGTTTTCTATACAACCTTTTGAGGGGGAGCTGTTTATTTATTTGGCTGTGTCGGGCCTTTGTTACATCCTGTGGGATCTTCCATGGCTGTGCACAGACTCTCTAGTTGTGGTGAGAAGGGTTAGTGCCCTGAGGCATGTGGGATCTTAGTTCCCCCACCAACATCTCCTACATTGTCAGGCAGATTCTCAACCACTGGGCCTCCAGGAAAGTCCCTCAGTATCTTTCCGTTACTGATCTGTAAGTTAGTTTGGTTGTGATCAGAGCAGATACTCTGTATATAGCTGTGAGTTCTTTGGAATGTATTGAGACTTGTTTTATGGCCCCCAGCATGATGTATTTTGCTGAGAGTTTCTGAATGTGTTTGCTGTCTGCTGATATGTGGGAAGTGTTCCTTAGTGGTAACTAGGTCAAGTTGTTGACAGGTTTTTTTATCTTCATTCATTTGTGTACTTGTCCTGTCAATTACTGAGGCGTATTAATGTCTCTAGTTCTATTTGCAGATTTGCCAATTTCTCCCATTGGTCCCAGCAGATTTTGCCTCTGGACTGTGTTTTGCATGTTGTAATGGCTATGATTTAAGCCTTCTGAGGAACGGAGCTGGCCTTGGTTGTAACTGGTCTTCCTCCATTTCTCTTGTGTCTTCCCAAGCCACAGGCCTGACCACATGCCGAGAAAGGCCCTGCACTCGGAGGCCTCGACCCGCTGGCAGGGCATTTAAGGCTTCGCAACCAGTTTCTATAAACTTTTCCTGCCCCCTGCCCCCTCCCAGGTGTTTCCTTGTCACCGTGGCTGGTTTCACGATGCCTGTTGGCCTGCTGTCCTTCCTCTCAGAAGCCAGCCCAAATGTTTTTCCTTTCTTTCTCTGAGGATGCACCCACCCCACTCCATGCAGAGAGCATCTCTCCACTCTGCCGTTGCCTAGGCACCGGGGCCTCCCCTCCGGTTAGATCACCCTGTCCTGTGGTGTCAGTTTCTGCTGTTGATGTGCCCTTCACGCTGGTGCTGTGGGCGCCAGCAGGACAGAGCCGAGTCCGCCGTGGACTGCGGCCTCGCAGAGTGCCCTGCGCACAGTAAGGCAGGCAGTAAGTTTTGAAGACGTGAATAGGAGCTAGTGGGGTTCCCCACCCCGCTCCCTGCCCCAGTGATGAAGCCAGGCGTGGGTTTGAGGGTGCGGGGCCATGGGAGGGTGGAGAAGGGACTGAGCAGCCGCCTGCTCTTGAGCTCCTCAGCTGGGGCCTCGGGAGGGACTGTTGCCCAGGGACGCCGGGGCGGACTCTCAGCTCCGCCGCTGTTGGGGCCACAGAGTCTCCAGAGGTCAGAGGACACGACCATCCTCGCTGGGAGGATTCACTCAGCAGGGTAGCGATGGGGCACACGTGTGTCCACTCACCGACCCCAGGACCAGGGTCAAGAGAAGCTCAGCACTGGGCAGCATTCTTACCGCGGTGGTGTGGGGGCGAGGGGGAGGTTGTGGGCGGCAAGAGGGGAACGAGGGAGGAGGAAGTGAGTCCACGTGGGAGGTGTGTCAGCCAGGCCAAAGTGAGGGGCACTTGGAGGGACCGATCCGCAGTGAGCGGGCAAAAGCAAGCGCCAGGATAAGACAGTGGGCTCTGCCTGTGGGCGGCCAGGCACGCTCCTTGAGGGAATAGCTGGGTGGAGGGGCACTGCTGGCCTCAGGAGGGGAGGGGGTCAGGGCAGGTTTCAGGCCCACCCCCTCTTTCTTACTTTCACCTGGACCTGTCCCCCCAGTCTCCCAACCCTGAGAAAATACCCCTTTGCCCTCCTTTCTAAATCCCAACGATGGTCCCCCCTCCTCTACAGACACCGCCTGTGTTTGTCCATGAACTGCCCTGGCAGTGGGGTAAGACAGGGAGGCGGGCCCCCGGGCTTTCTCCTGTGTCCCCAGCAGTGCCTCATACTGTTCTTAGTAGGCGGGGAAGGTCTGGGACAGCTTTGCCCAGGGAGCCCCAAACCAGGGCTCTCAGGCCGCAGTGCAGGCAGACCCCATGCCACTGTCAAAGGCTCCCAGTGAGAGAGCATCTCTCCACTCTGCCGTTGCCTAGGCACCGGGCCTCCTCCGGTTAGATCACCCTGTCCTGTGGTGTCAGTTTCTGCTGTTGATGTGCCCTTCACGCTGGTGCTGTGGGCGCCAGCAGGACAGAGCCGAGTCCGCCGTGGACTGCGGCCTCGCAGAGTGCCCTGCGCACAGTAAGGCAGGCAGTAAGTTTTGAAGACGTGAATAGGAGCTAGTGGGGTTCCCCACCCCGCTCCCTGCCCCAGTGATGAAGCCAGGCGTGGGTTTGAGGGTGCGGGGCCATGGGAGGGTGGAGAAGGGACTGAGCAGCCGCCTGCTCTTGAGCTCCTCAGCTGGGGCCTCGGGAGGGACTGTTGCCCAGGGACGCCGGGGCGGACTCTCAGCTCCGCCGCTGTTGGGGCCACAGAGTCTCCAGAGGTCAGAGGACACGACCATCCTCGCTGGGAGGATTCACTCAGCAGGGTAGCGATGGGGCACACGTGTGTCCACTCACCGACCCCAGGACCAGGGTCAAGAGAAGCTCAGCACTGGGCAGCATTCTTACCGCGGTGGTGTGGGGGCGAGGGGGAGGTTGTGGGCGGCAAGAGGGGAACGAGGGAGGAGGAAGTGAGTCCACGTGGGAGGTGTGTCAGCCAGGCCAAAGTGAGGGGCACTTGGAGGGACCGATCCGCAGTGAGCGGGCAAAAGCAAGCGCCAGGATAAGACAGTGGGCTCTGCCTGTGGGCGGCCAGGCACGCTCCTTGAGGGAATAGCTGGGTGGAGGGGCACTGCTGGCCTCAGGAGGGGAGGGGGTCAGGGCAGGTTTCAGGCCCACCCCCTCTTTCTTACTTTCACCTGGACCTGTCCCCCCAGTCTCCCAACCCTGAGAAAATACCCCTTTGCCCTCCTTTCTAAATCCCAACGATGGTCCCCCCTCCTCTACAGACACCGCCTGTGTTTGTCCATGAACTGCCCTGGCAGTGGGGTAAGACAGGGAGGCGGGCCCCCGGGCTTTCTCCTGTGTCCCCAGCAGTGCCTCATACTGTTCTTAGTAGGCGGGGAAGGTCTGGGACAGCTTTGCCCAGGGAGCCCCAAACCAGGGCTCTCAGGCCGCAGTGCAGGCAGACCCCATGCCACTGTCAAAGGTCATGAAAGCCCAGTGAGAGGCCAGAGGACGTGTATGCGTCCTGTCTGAGGGGCAGCTGCCGCTCCACCCAGCAGACAGAGTGAGACAATGGAGTGTTATGAGATAAATCACAAATCTGGACGCTTCAAGTAAAATCTCTCAGTAGCTTACCAGACCTGGCCTTCCAGACGGGGTCATGGGGTCTCTGGGTGACCCAGTGCACTGGTGACGGGCCAGTCCCCTGCGAACCACAGTGCCTGCCGGGGAAGCTGAGGCTCGCTGTCAGGGCCCTGGAAAAGGATTTCAAGTAGAGTGAGACGTGGTCAGACTGTGATATTAGTGATGATGACAACAGGATCATGGGACCCAGAGCCCTGGGGAGACCGGAGACCTGCGTACTGTGGAGAACCCAGTGCAGGGGCTGAGGGAGCCCGAGAGGGGCCCCTGGGTACTGTGCGAAGGGGCTGTGGCCCCTTCTTGCCTCCCAGAAACACGGGCCACTGAAGCCACACCTCTGTTTTTTCAAAAAAAGAGGCAGCTGTTACGTGAACTTCTCTCATCTTTAGATGTTGACTCAGATTGTTCAAAACTGCTGGGCCCGCCGACAGAACAGACCCACAGCCCCTCAGCTGTCGTGCTGCCCTGAGGGCACATGTGGCGCCTGAGGGTGAGAATTTCTTGGTTCCTACTGAGGAGCCACCTAGTGTAGGCTGGAGCCGGTGGCCTGGGCTCAGGTAGGGACCCTGCACTTGCTGGCGGCGTGGCCTCCGGCGAGCCCGGCTGTGCCGCAGTGGCCTCGGGTTTGCCTTGGGAGGTGACTTGCCCGGGCACAGAGGGAGCCCCGTGGCCTTAGCCTTGTGCCTGCTGTTCTTGCTGCAGTGGAGCGGAGGCGGAGAGACAAAATCAACAACTGGATTGTCCAGCTTTCAAAAATCATTCCAGACTGTAATGCAGATAATAGCAAGACGGGAGCGGTGAGTGTCCCCCCTCGATCCCCCGATGCCCTTGCAGAGTCCGCCTGAGCGCTGGGCGCGGGAGTCGTCGGGCTCAGGCGGTGGGCATCGGCCACTGGGCAGTGCTCGCTGATGCTCGTGCCCACCACCCCCAGAGTAAAGGAGGGATCCTATCGAAGGCCTGCGACTATATCCGGGAGCTGCGGCAGACCAACCAGCGCATGCAGGAGACCTTCAAGGAGGCCGAGCGGCTGCAGATGGACAATGAGCTCCTCAGGCAACAGGTGAGCCGAAGGGCTGGGCGGGCAGGGGAGGCGGTGTCCAGGAGCCCCAGGACCGCGGGGAGCCGGCCCTGACTGCTTGTCCCCCGTTGTGTCTGGCAGATTGAGGAGCTGAAGAACGAGAACGCCGTGCTCCGCGCCCAGCTGCAGCAGCACAACCTAGAGTTGGTGGGCGAGGGCGCCCGGCCATGACACCGCCCACCGAGCGGCGGGGGCCGCCTCCGGGCCCCTTCCGTCCCCTTCCCAAGCCCTTAGCACAGAGAGGGACAGACGCCCCTCCCCCAGCTGCGTTTTTTATAGTAGATTTTTAACAAAAAAAAATGGGGAGAGATAATGCATTTCTGTGGATAAGCGCCCACCGCCCTCCTCAACTTGGAAACCGTAGCCCCCTCGCCTGGTCTGTCTGTCTCCCTTCTCCCGGCCCTCACTCTACCCAGCACTTCCAGTGGTCTCGCCTGGAGGCCAGAGGGAGGAGGACAGAGCCCTTGCCGCGCCCCACTGCCTCCTCGGACTCTCGAGGTACCGAGACCAGGGTGCTCACGGGGAGGGGGGGGGCCTTGGGCGGCCAGCCCCCTGGGGCCTGGACCTAAGCAGGGAGGCCACGCCCCACCCCGCCTCTTGTTTCTGGAACCCTGCTCCCCTCTGGGTGTGTGAGTGTATTCTAATTTTCTTTATGGAAAAAATGGACAAAAAAAATAGAGAGAGAGGTATTTAACTGCAATAAACTGGCCCCATGTGGCCTCGCCTTGTCTGTCTGTGTATCTGTCCCTCTCGGGTGTGGGGAGGGATCTAGGTCTTCGCAAGGCTCCCAGGGACAGGACCTCCCTCATCTGTTCGTGGCCGCGTGCCGGTGGCGTCATCGTGTACCGCCTGGATACCTGGTCAGTTGGTTGTACGGATGGCGGAATTAAGGAATGAACAGCATCTCTGAGGCCCCAGGTGGTGCTCATGTGGTGTGGGGGCCAGGGGGAGCCAGGTCAAGGACCTGCCCTGTGGTTTTGGAAGAGAAGCTGGGGTCTTCCGTATCACGGGTTCCTGAAAACAGGACTGTCTCCTGACCCTGCCCTTCTGGGCTGCTGCCCTCCCCGCTGCACCAGCCAATGGTGGGGCCTGGCCTTGAGCCCCCCACCCCCAGGAAGGGCAGATGGCCAGGACGCCAGGCTTGGCCCGTCAGCCTGTCGCCTTGAGCCGTGTCTCTGGCGCCTCTGCCGTGACCCCTGCCCCTGGCTGATGATGAAACCTGGCCTGAGCGGAGATGCAGAGATGCCTGGCAGTGCTGGGGGATGCTGCCGTGCCTCCCTGAGGGTGAGCGTGCAGCTCTGTGCAGCTCCAGCCCCTCCCAGACTCTAGGTCCAGTCACTTTGCTGAACTGGTCACCTTGCTGAGCTCGCCACCCCGCACCCATCCCTCCCAGGTGCTCCCGGCTGCTTGCTTCCCTCCGAGAGCTCTGTCTCCTGTCCTGGCAGTTCTTCTGTCTGAGAGTGAGCACGCGCGCAGCTGCGGGGGCCTCACAGGAATAGGGAGGCAGATGGCAGGGAGCCGTGTTACTCCCAGGGTCCCCTGTCTTCATGGTCTCGCCTGGAGGCCAGAGGGAGGAGGACAGAGCCCTTGCCGCGCCCCACTGCCTCCTCGGACTCTCGAGGTACCGAGACCAGGGTGCTCACGGGGAGGGGGGGGGGCCTTGGGCGGCCAGCCCCCTGGGGCCTGGACCTAAGCAGGGAGGCCACGCCCCACCCCGCCTCTTGTTTCTGGAACCCTGCTCCCCTCTGGGTGTGTGAGTGTATTCTAATTTTCTTTATGGAAAAAATGGACAAAAAAAATAGAGAGAGAGGTATTTAACTGCAATAAACTGGCCCCATGTGGCCTCGCCTTGTCTGTCTGTGTATCTGTCCCTCTCGGGTGTGGGGAGGGATCTAGGTCTTCGCAAGGCTCCCAGGGACAGGACCTCCCTCATCTGTTCGTGGCCGCGTGCCGGTGGCGTCATCGTGTACCGCCTGGATACCTGGTCAGTTGGTTGTACGGATGGCGGAATTAAGGAATGAACAGCATCTCTGAGGCCCCAGGTGGTGCTCATGTGGTGTGGGGGCAGGGGGAGCCAGGTCAAGGACCTGCCCTGTGGTTTTGGAAGAGAAGCTGGGGTCTTCCGTATCACGGGTTCCTGAAAACAGGACTGTCTCCTGACCCTGCCCTTCTGGGCTGCTGCCCTCCCCGCTGCACCAGCCAATGGTGGGGCCTGGCCTTGAGCCCCCCACCCCCAGGAAGGGCAGATGGCCAGGACGCCAGGCTTGGCCCGTCAGCCTGTCGCCTTGAGCCGTGTCTCTGGCGCCTCTGCCGTGACCCCTGCCCCTGGCTGATGATGAAACCTGGCCTGAGCGGAGATGCAGAGATGCCTGGCAGTGCTGGGGGATGCTGCCGTGCCTCCCTGAGGGTGAGCGTGCAGCTCTGTGCAGCTCCAGCCCCTCCCAGACTCTAGGTCCAGTCACTTTGCTGAACTGGTCACCTTGCTGAGCTCGCCACCCCGCACCCATCCCTCCCAGGTGCTCCCGGCTGCTTGCTTCCCTCCGAGAGCTCTGTCTCCTGTCCTGGCAGTTCTTCTGTCTGAGAGTGAGCACGCGCGCAGCTGCGGGGGCCTCACAGGAATAGGGAGGCAGATGGCAGGGAGCCGTGTTACTTCCCAGGGTCCCCTGTCTTCATGCTCTTTGCTTGGGCCTTGGCAGCAATTCAGGAACAAGACTACTTTCCTCAGCTGTACCATCCACAGGCTTGTAGAGTGAACGCTGGATAGCCTGAGTGAGAGAGAAAAAATGGCCAAGGGCCCATCTCTGGAGTCACAGTTTGCTGTTCCCCTAGCCCATGTGCACCCAGAGATGATTCAGGTTGTATGTAGCAGTGCGGTTGCCCCAGTCAGGCAGCTTTGACTCAGCTCCGCTTCCGCGGTGTGCAGGAAGCCGCAGACCTGCCGTGCCCTCCTGTGTTTTCTGAAGGCAGGAAAACCTGGTGATGAGGGCACAGAACCCAGGCTGGAGGCCCAGCTCAGCCTCTGGCTGACCAAGCTTGGGCAGTGTCCTGATCTTTGCCTTTGGCTGTCTCCTGAAAAGTAAAGAAGGTAAGTCTCTGGACTTCTGTGGTGGTCCAGTAGTTTGCCGATGCAGGGGACACGGGTTTGATCTCTGGTCAGGGAAGAGGCCACAAGTTGCAGGTAACTTCACCCAAGCTCCACGGCTGCTGAGCCCAGGCACCACAGCTGCTGAAGCCCACACACTCAAGCCCACGCTCTGCAGCAAGGGAAGCCCCCGCCACGGGAAGCCTGCACATCACAAGGAAGTGTAGCCCTATGCGTCGCAACTAGAGAAGGCGCATGCACAGCAGTGAAGACCCAACCCAGCCAAAAATACATACATAAATACATCTTAAAAACCTCAGGTGTGCCGAGTGGACTCTTCTCTCCAGAGCAGAGTCTGGGCACCAGGGGGTCAGTGTCTAAGAAGGCAGAGCAAGCCCTGAATGCAGCACAGAGCCCAGGACGGGGCAGGCAGTCGCTGGTCAGAGCCAGGGTCGCACGGACCGAGTTAACACAGAAGTGAGTCAGTACACCTGCAGGCTTGCGTGGTGCAGTCATCAGGTGTTCGCTGTCACCGTCACTGCTGTCTCTTTTGGCCAAAAGTTCACAGGGACAGAACTTAAGGTTCTGACCCTTGAAAAACTCCACACGTGCTGGGGGCTCCTGGCAACACCAACTCCTGCCTGTGAGCGTCCCACAGTTCCCTCCCAGAAGCCAATTCCAATCTAATTCCACAATGGTGCCCTGAGAGCCTGCTCGGCATGAAGTCCTCTTCTAGACAGCAGTGACTGAGCTGTGATCAAGGCAGAGGAGAGAATATTCACATGGAGCTGACATGCTAGTCAGGATGTCAAGGAAACACCTGTGTTTAGGAAATGCTGTTCGTGTGTGTGTGTGTGTGTGTGTGTGTGTGTGTGAGTGAAAGTCACTCAGTTGTGTCCGACTCTTTGCGACCCCATGGACTGTAGCCCCCCAGGGTCGTCTGTCCATGGAATTCTCCAGGCAAGACTATTGGAGTGGGTTGCCATGCCCTTGTCCAGGGGATCAGGTCTCCTGCATGGCAGGCAGACTTTACCTGCTGTTCATGAATAACAAAGGACACAGGGAGAGTGCCCAGGGGGCCGGGAAGTGACAGCCATGCTGCTCGGGAATGAAGAGGTCAGGAAGGAGGGCAGCTTACTCCTACTCATCGACCAGTTCTACCGCTAGGCCAAAAGGGGGAATTTTTTTCTGAAATCAACAGGGTAACATCATGTCAGGGACAGTGACTGGAGGCGCGTGTCTGCAGCGGCGTCTGCCCCACCCCCTGGACACACCTCTGCTGCCGGAGGGTGACACAACCCTGTTCCCTCTGTTCCCGCTTATCTCTCCCGCCTTTTCGGCGCCACCACCTTCTAGGAAATGAGTCAGGCCAAATGGGAGGGGGCCTGGCATCCCCGCCTCCCCCAGGAGGCCCCATAAAAGCAGGTGTAACCGGGCTCCCAGACAGAGAACAGATCCCAGACCGACAGGGGGACAGCCAGCCAGACGGCCCAACGGCACTAAACATGCAGATCCGCGCCACCTGCCTCCTGCTGCTCCTCCTGGTCAGCCTGACCAGTGGCTCCATTCTCCCTGCCCAGGTGAGAGCCCACAGGACCTAGGCCCCGCAGGGCTGTCGGAATCGCCAAGGCCCCTGGGAGGAGACTGCAGAGGGCAGCTGGAGACCCTGGCCCTGGGCGGAGTTCAGGACAAGGCAAGGGGGGGCCAGGCAGCTGCTTAAAGCGTAGAGACGGGGTCCTGAGCGGCAGGGACTGCGGGCCCTGATCATTCCACAGGGCTGATCGAGTGCTTGCTCAGTGCACAGTCCTCTTCTAGACAGTGATGGCCTAGCGGTTGAACAAGGTAGATGAGAGAATATTCCCATGGAGCTGATGTCCAGGTCAGGGAATCAGTCAGTGAAGTTGACCCAAGGAAATACTTGTGTTTAAGAAATGCTGTTCATGAGTATCATGAAAGATGGTGGAGAGTGATGGGGGGTTAGCTATTGGGTGAGAAAATGTGATTTGACCTGTGACTGGGAGCGCAAGAGAAGGGGCCAGCCGAGCCGAGGCGGGGGAGGACCCGAGGAGCAGAGGGACTGGGAAGTGAAGGAGATGGCGCTTCACAATGGGACCAAGGGGCAGCCGTGCCACATCCTGTGGTCAGCTGTGCAAGCGCTGGTTCTCCTCCAAGGGCTGGGGAAGCCCTGCAGGCGCTGGAACGGGGAAAGCCGAGACCTGACTGATACCACGTGGGGACAGGTTGTAAGGGGGCAAGATACAGGGGCAGGGGCTGACACCTGGGCCACGGAGTGTTCTCCGAAAAAGCGAGCAGTGGAGAGAGGAGGAGACGGGCCTGGGAGGCTGGCAGGCAGGAGAGCCACCCGTGGGAAGGTGAGACGAGGCCAGGACGCACGGCCACCCTTGGGGTTCTTGCTGAGCCAGCAGACGCCCACCCCCAGGGAGGAGCTGCTCCGTGGGGCCCTGCCGTCCTCAGCGCCCCTTTTGCTTTGATAGTTGCAACAGCTCACAGACCTCCGGACCCAGGACACAGCTGGAACGGCAGCTGGCTTGACGGTGAGAGCCCCCGGGACGCCCCTCTGAGCCTCCCCGCCTTCCCTTGCCTATGCCCCACTCCGCCGGCTCACCACCCTTCCCTCCCACAGCCCGCGCTCCAGAGAGAGAGACGAGACACCCACTTCCCCATCTGCGTCTACTGCTGTGGCTGCTGTCGGCGGAAAGCAGGCTGCGGGATGTGCTGCAAAACATAGAGCATCCCCTCCCCAGCCCCCCGTGCCCTCCGCCTTTATTTATTCCTACTGCCCTCCAACACTCAGCAAACTGTCTTAGAATAAAATGGCTGGTTCTAGCTCTTGTTTTCCAAGCCAGAGTCTCTGTGGTCTTTGCTTCCTGCCCCAGGTCCAGGCCAGGGGCTTGTTTGGGCTCCTGTCTTGGGGGGCCAGTGCTCTTTGGTGGGGTGTGGGAGGGCGGGGGTTGGTGTGTGCAGGAGGTTCTGAGGAAGTCTGGTGAAGGATATTTGTTTTCTGTTCTTCCCACATTTCAAAGTTAGTTCCCGGAGCTGATGTCCAGGTCAGGGAATCAGTCAGTGAAGTTGACCCAAGGAAATACTTGTGTTTAAGAAATGCTGTTCATGAGTATCATGAAAGATGGTGGAGAGTGATGGGGGGTTAGCTATTGGGTGAGAAAATGTGATTTGACCTGTGACTGGGAGCGCAAGAGAAGGGGCCAGCCGAGCCGAGGCGGGGGAGGACCCGAGGAGCAGAGGGACTGGGAAGTGAAGGAGATGGCGCTTCACAATGGGACCAAGGGGCAGCCGTGCCACATCCTGTGGTCAGCTGTGCAAGCGCTGGTTCTCCTCCAAGGGCTGGGGAAGCCCTGCAGGCGCTGGAACGGGGAAAGCCGAGACCTGACTGATACCACGTGGGGACAGGTTGTAAGGGGGCAAGATACAGGGGCAGGGGCTGACACCTGGGCCACGGAGTGTTCTCCGAAAAAGCGAGCAGTGGAGAGAGGAGGAGACGGGCCTGGGAGGCTGGCAGGCAGGAGAGCCACCCGTGGGAAGGTGAGACGAGGCCAGGACGCACGGCCACCCTTGGGGTTCTTGCTGAGCCAGCAGACGCCCACCCCCAGGGAGGAGCTGCTCCGTGGGGCCCTGCCGTCCTCAGCGCCCCTTTTGCTTTGATAGTTGCAACAGCTCACAGACCTCCGGACCCAGGACACAGCTGGAACGGCAGCTGGCTTGACGGTGAGAGCCCCCGGGACGCCCCTCTGAGCCTCCCCGCCTTCCCTTGCCTATGCCCCACTCCGCCGGCTCACCACCCTTCCCTCCCACAGCCCGCGCTCCAGAGAGAGAGACGAGACACCCACTTCCCCATCTGCGTCTACTGCTGTGGCTGCTGTCGGCGGAAAGCAGGCTGCGGGATGTGCTGCAAAACATAGAGCATCCCCTCCCCAGCCCCCCGTGCCCTCCGCCTTTATTTATTCCTACTGCCCTCCAACACTCAGCAAACTGTCTTAGAATAAAATGGCTGGTTCTAGCTCTTGTTTTCCAAGCCAGAGTCTCTGTGGTCTTTGCTTCCTGCCCCAGGTCCAGGCCAGGGGCTTGTTTGGGCTCCTGTCTTGGGGGGCCAGTGCTCTTTGGTGGGGTGTGGGAGGGCGGGGGTTGGTGTGTGCAGGAGGTTCTGAGGAAGTCTGGTGAAGGATATTTGTTTTCTGTTCTTCCCACATTTCAAAAGACCTCGAAATTATGTTGCAACACCAGGGAATGAAAGTAAGTTTCCTCTTTGACATCTTAAAAGAGGGGTGAATTCAGATCTCGCACAAGGGTTCTCAAGCAAGGTCTGGGAATTCCTCCAGGGCCCCACCAGGGGGAGACTATTAAGATGCTGCCTCACTCTCCTCTCAGAGAGCAGAGAGCAGACGGCGGAGCTCTCCGGAGGCCTCCTGACACGTGACGATGTCATCCTCTGATAGCTAGCAGATGGTGTGCTTGTGTATCTTGTGCTTCCAAAATATTTCTCAGTTTCGGGACTTCCCTGGTGATCCAGTCTGCCTGCCAATGCGGGGGACAAGGGCTCGATCCCTGCTCCAGGAACTGGGATCCCACATCCTGGGGGGCCACTGAGCCCAAGCTCCACAACTAGAGAAGCCACTGCACTGAGAAGCCTGTGTATCACAACTAGAGTAGTTTCCACTTGCTCTCAGTGGAGAAAGCCCAGTTGCAACAACAAAGACCCGGTGCAGCCAAAAAAATAAAAAAATAATAGGGGCTTCCGTGGTAGCTCAGTGGTGAAAGAGTTCGCCTGCCAATGCAGGAGACGTGAGTTCGATCCCTGATCCGGGAGGATCCCACATGCTGTGGAGCAACTAAGCCCGTGAGCCACAACAATGGAGCCTGTGCTCTAGAGCCTCGGAGCCGCAACTACTGAGCCCATGTGCCCTAGCACCTGAGTTCCACAACAAAAGAAGTTACCGCAACAAGAAGCCTGCTCACCTCCACTAGAAAGTAGTGCCCACTCCCTGCAACTAGAGAAGAGCCTGCAGCAGAAGTGAAAACCCAGAATAGCCAAAAATAAAATAATAAATAAATACATGCATTTCTTTAAAAAAAAAATAAGAAAAATTTCCCAGTCTCAATTTCTAAAAGCTTAAGCAACTGTAGAGATAATTCCCCAGAACAAAATATTTTTGGAGCTCTCCTTACACTTTCAGAGTATAAAGGGGATCCTGAGACCAAAAAGTTTGAAAGCCACTAGCCTTCAGGGGCCACACAGGTGCGGTAAATGAGTGAGGCCTGATAGATTTCGGATATCCCCGCTTCTGATAGAAGAGGACGTGCAAGATGCATTTCACTATCATCTTAGCCCGGGAGACCACATCAGCGCTAGCATGCTGATAAAGAGCCTTGGCCATTTGACCTCACTGTTGTGTAAAGATAGGGGGTGGAGAGGCCGGGGGCCCCCTCAATAGAGGGCTGCCAGGCGTGGCTGTCGCGCCCACAAGCAGGCCACACATAATTAGGGCTGCTTTTCCAAAGAAGGTGATGATCCTTATTTTTATGTGAAATTTCCTCATTCTTAAAAATCCTGGCAACTGATGAAAGGAATCCAATTTTTTAAAAATCAACACCCTGGAAGCCAAACTAAAGCCAGCTGG
Organism: Tragulus kanchil; assembly: GCA_022376925.1. Lineage (NCBI taxonomy): Eukaryota > Metazoa > Chordata > Mammalia > Artiodactyla > Tragulidae > Tragulus > Tragulus kanchil. Next base: position 116,901,264 of record JAIOJX010000031.1, read on the forward strand.
GAGCCAGATCATTTCTGCACACCATCGGTTTTTGCCTTGGCAGCCACGAGAGGCTCGTCCTCTGGGAGAGGTATCCCCGGACAGAGATGGAAGGACAGGAGAGGAAGGGCTGCGGAGGGAGCGTGGCCGCCTCTCAGCTGTGGGGTCTCACAGGCACCCTTGCCCCGTTCTGGAGCCCCACCGCCTCACCTGTCAAGGGAGAGAAGCCACTGCAGGACTCAGCTCCCTGGGCTGTCGGGATGCTCAGCAATGGGAGAATGTGATTTTGGAAACCACCAGGTGCCTCGTCAACGGGAAGAGCTCTACTGACAGAGGAGGTGGGGGCCTCTTGGTCCCTCCTGGTAAGTAAATACCCCAGGGAAACTTGAAATCACCAATTACATTTGATGATATCAGTGTTCTGTTGTTGTTTTCTTTAATATTGATTTTTATTTATTTATTTGGCTGCACAGGGTCTTAGTTACAACCTCATGGAATCTTAGCTGTGGCATGTGGGATCTAGTTGGGGCTTCCCAGGTAGTGCAAGTGGTGAAGAACATGCCTGCCAATGAAGGAGACATAAGACGTGCAGGTTCAGTCCCTGAGTTGGGAAGATCCCTTAGAGGAGGGCGTGGCAACCCACTCCAGTATCCTTGCCTGGAGAATCCCATGGACAGCAGAGCCTGGCAGGCCACAGTCCAGGTGGTCACAAAGACTCAGATGTCATTGAAGCAACTTAGTACACATGCACGTGAAATCTGGTTACCTGACTAGGAAGCAAACTCCGGCCACCTGCTTTGAGAGTGCGGAGTCTTAGCCACTGGACCATCAGGGTAGTCCCAGCACTAGGGCTCTTCTCTCAGCTTAGCGAGTCCACCAGTGTGCACCTGAATCTCCCAGAGGGCCTGGCAAAAGGCAGATCCACCAGGTCTAAGCCAGGGCCCTGGAATGAACATTTCTAACAAGCTTCTAGCTGATATGGCTGCTGCTGGCCTGGGAGGGGCCAAAATCCGGTTGTTGAAGCTGCCGATGACTGTGACTTGGGGGGCCTCTGAGTTGGACCAAGCACCCCCCCTGTCTGAAAGAGAATTAGGCCCTTTTGGGCAATGTGAAATTTCCTCATTCTTAAAAATCCTGGCAACTGATGAAAGGAATCCAATTTTTTAAAAATCAACACCCTGGAAGCCAAACTAAAGCCAGCTGGGAGCCAGATCATTTCTGCACACCATCGGTTTTTGCCTTGGCAGCCACGAGAGGCTCGTCCTCTGGGAGAGGTATCCCCGGACAGAGATGGAAGGACAGGAGAGGAAGGGCTGCGGAGGGAGCGTGGCCGCCTCTCAGCTGTGGGGTCTCACAGGCACCCTTGCCCCGTTCTGGAGCCCCACCGCCTCACCTGTCAAGGGAGAGAAGCCACTGCAGGACTCAGCTCCCTGGGCTGTCGGGATGCTCAGCAATGGGAGAATGTGATTTTGGAAACCACCAGGTGCCTCGTCAACGGGAAGAGCTCTACTGACAGAGGAGGTGGGGGCCTCTTGGTCCCTCCTGGTAAGTAAATACCCCAGGGAAACTTGAAATCACCAATTACATTTGATGATATCAGTGTTCTGTTGTTGTTTTCTTTAATATTGATTTTTATTTATTTATTTGGCTGCACAGGGTCTTAGTTACAACCTGCGGAATCTTAGCTGTGGCATGTGGGATCTAGTTGGGGCTTCCCAGGTAGTGCAAGTGGTGAAGAACATGCCTGCCAATGAAGGAGACATAAGACGTGCAGGTTCAGTCCCTGAGTTGGGAAGATCCCTTAGAGGAGGGCGTGGCAACCCACTCCAGTATCCTTGCCTGGAGAATCCCATGGACAGCAGAGCCTGGCAGGCCACAGTCCAGGTGGTCACAAAGACTCAGATGTCATTGAAGCAACTTAGTACACATGCACGTGAAATCTGGTTACCTGACTAGGAAGCAAACTCCGGCCACCTGCTTTGAGAGTGCGGAGTCTTAGCCACTGGACCATCAGGGTAGTCCCAGCACTAGGGCTCTTCTCTCAGCTTAGCGAGTCCACCAGTGTGCACCTGAATCTCCCAGAGGGCCTGGCAAAAGGCAGATCCACCAGGTCTAAGCCAGGGCCCTGGAATGAACATTTCTAACAAGCTTCTAGCTGATATGGCTGCTGCTGGCCTGGGGAGGGGGCCGCACTTTGAAGACTCCGGTTGTTGAAGCTGCCGATGACTGTGACTTAGGGCAGAGAGCCTCTGAGTTGGACCAAGCACCTGCTCCCAGTCAAGAGCACACACAGGAGGTGTGCCTGAGGGCTTGGTTCTGCCCGGAGGTGAGTTTTATTCAGTCTGTACAATGTCTTAGACAAAAATTGTGCCAATACTTAAGATTGAGACATTTCACATAGAAATCTGGACTGCTGCTGCTATGGACCAAACTATGTCCCTCTGAAATGTGTATGTTGGGAATTCTCTAGCAGTCGAGTGGTCAGGACTGAGCACTTTCTCTGCGAGGGTCTGGGTTCAGTCCCTGGTTGGGGAACTAAGATCCTGTGAGCCACATGGCCAATTATTAAATGTAAATATTGAAGTCTTAATATTTTTGACTGCATGGCTCACATATGTGTTCCTTTTTTTTTTTTTATTGGTCCTTCATTTATTTATTTTCATCCATCTTAATTCTTTGGCCTGTGTGGGCCTCCCATCTTAGTGGTCTCTGATTGCAGAGCACCAGTTCTGGGCACATGTGCTCCAGAGTGCTGACTCGTAATTGGACACACTAGTCCAGCTGCTCCACAGCATGTGAGATCTTCCGGTGCCAGGGATTGAACCAGTGCCCGTTGCACTGCATGGCGTACTCTACCCACTGGACCACCAGGGAAGCCCCAACATGCATGATTTTAATCACCCCCCTGCCCTACCAGGGATCAAACCCACAGCCTGTGTGTTAGAGTCTTAACCACTCGACCATCAGCAAACACCTCAGATTGGGTCTTTACAGGGATGATCACATTAAAATGAGGTCATTATGGTGGGTCCTAATCTAACAGGTGTGGTGTGCTTATACAAGGTGGAAAGTTAGACACAGAGACCCTCATACAGTAGGACACCATGTGCAGTGGAAACTTCTAGTCTCCAGCGCCATGAGACAATTTGCTGCCATTTAGTTCAGCCTCTAAGTCGTGTCTGACCTTTGTGACCCCATGGAGTGCAGCACACCTGACTTCCTTGTCCTTCACTATCTCCCAGAGTTTGCTCAAACTCATATCCATGGAGTCAATGATGCCATCCAACCACCTCATCCTCTGTCACCCCCTTCTCCTGCCTTCAGTCTTTCCCAGCATCAGGGTCTTTTCCAATGAGTCAGCTCTGCACATCAGGTGGCCGAAGGATTGGAGTTTCAGTTTCAGCATCGGTCCTTCCAATGAACATTCAGGGTTGATTTCCTTTAGGATTGACTGATTTGATCTCCCTGCAGTCCAAGGGACTCTTGAGAGTCTTCTCTGACACCACAGTTTGAAAGCATCCATTTTTTGGCACTCAGCCTTCTTTATGGTTCAACTCTCACATCTGTACATAACTGCTGGAAAAACCATGAGACAATAAAGGTCTGTTTTGTTTTTTTTTTTTTAATTTTATTTATTTATTTATTTTTGGCTATTCTGGGTTTTCACTGCTGCTGCAGGCTCTTCTTCAGTTGCAGGGAGTGGGGGCTACTCTCTCATTGAGGTGAGCAGGCTTCCTGTGACTTACGACTTCTCTTGCTGTGGAACTCATGCTCCAGGGCACATGGACTTCAGTAGCTGTGGCACATGGACTCAATGGTTGCGAATCGGAGGCTTTAGAGCACAGGTTCAATAGTTGTGGCTCACAGGCTTAGTTGCTCCGCAACATGTGGTATCTTCCCGGATCAGGGATCGAACCTGTGTCTCTTGCATTGGCAGGTGAACTCTTCATCCCTGAGCTACCAGGGAAGCCCCAGGTCTGTTTTTTAAGCCACCCGATTTCTAAGATGTCACAGTTGCCCTAGGAAACCTGCCTTACCTGGCAGGTTCTGGTGGTCTGGCAGCATAGGTAGCTAGATCTGAGTAGCATCTCTCCTTTCTTCCAGCACATGCTCTCAGGTCCCTGAGTCCCCCTAAGGGCTGGAGACCCAGGTACAGCGCTCAGCAATAGCACCCTCTGTGGGATGCACTCACCTGTACCGTCCACCCCGAGAGACAGCCTTTGGTTCATACCAGAGAGAAGGTGGACCCCCAAACTGTCCAGGCATATGGCTCCAAGGAGGCTGGTGTTCACATGGAAGGCTAAGATATATGAGTTCTCTCGGATCTCTTTGTGCCCCCCTCACAGCCCAGGCACCAGGCCCCTCTCCTCTCTGGGACCCAGGCGTTCAAGCCCCACCCTACTCTCAATGAGCCTTTGTCCCTGCCTGGGAAAGGCACGGGCAGAGTCTGACATCATGAAGCCTGAGGTGGGGGTGGGACTCCCCGTGCCCCTCCACCCAGTCTCTTTGACTCCTCACTCCCCAGTCTGAGGGATTTCCCCGCTCCTCACCCCTTGTGCCCTGGGGCCGGGTTCTCCCTTGGGAGAAAGGACTCTTCCACCCTCCCTCCCCACTGCTCTGGCCTGAAGGAGGACAGAAGAACCTCCAGTGTGCCTGAACAGCTCATGATCAGACCACGACTACACGTAGTCACACCAACACCACCTTGCAAAGGTCATGATCAGCGGGCGGGGCTGGGGCGGCAGGAGGACTCCCGTGGAATCTGCACAGAGGGCCCCCACCCAGCTCAGAGAGTTGGCCCAGCCCGGGCGGGGTTACCTCAGGCACCAGGCCCTATTCTAGGGGACACAAAGGTGAACAAACCCTGCAGATGGACAGACGGACAGGCAGGCAGAAACCTGAGCTCAGGTGCCAGTGAGGAAGCAGCTCACCGAAGACGAACGAGGTGCTCAGGGTCTCGGAAGGACAGGCAGCATTTAAATATTTATTGCTTTATTTATAACCATCCTGAGTCCGTGTTGCTTCGAGGGCTTTCTCTAGTTGCCGCGAGCAAGAACTACTCAGGAGCTGTGGTTCGAGGGCTTCTAATTGAGGTGGTGTCTCGTGTGGCGAGCCCAGGCTCTTGAGCACAGATCCAGTAATTGTGGCACAAGGACCTCGTTGCTCAAGACAGGTGGGATCTTCCTGGACCAGAGACTGAGCCTGTGCTTCCTATATTGACAGATGAATGCATTACCACTGAGCCACCAGGGAAGGACCCAGGCAGCATTTAAACAGAGGGGCTCGGCTTGGTGAGAGGGGCCAGGCAGTGGCCGATCAGGGAGTTGGACGAGGCAAGGGGGCTTTCCAGGAGAAAGGAAGAACGCCAAGCCCTCCAGTCAGGATATTTGAAGAACGCACACTGTGTTTAGAAAGCTGAATTCGGGAGCTGGCCTCCTTGCAGGGTAGGTTGGGAGGAAGCAGACCAAGCCTTATCCTCCTGGAGGGCACGTTCTCATGGGAGGAGACAGTTAATACATAAAGTCATTACCAACGGCAAGAGGAGTCTGGAAGAGAATAGACCAGGCTGTAGGCACCAAACACGATACCCTCTTGGAGGCGGGAAGGGCCGGGAGCCAAGAGTGTGTGAGATCCTGCCTCCTCCCAAGTCACCCTGGCCTCTGTGGCCTCCCGGGCCCAGGGTTGTCACTAACGTTGCCTCCAAGATGCCCTAGATGCTGAGGACAAGGCCTTCTGCCTCCCAGCCTGAGACTTCCGGAGGTGTGAGAGCCCCCTCCCAGGGACCAGAACCGGGGTGCTCAGTGATGGAGCGGGACAGGCGAGTGCGGCAGCCACTCCCGGCCCCTCCAGGAAGGAGCTCGTGGAACCCAGGCCTCAGGCTGCCCGGTTCCACTGGTGGTGACAAGGGCCCTTTGTGCCCCCCTCCCCCGGGGGCAGGGAGGAGCTGGGCCCTGGAGGCAGGCGGCCCCTGGCACCCAGGGGGAGGGGAGGGGCCGGCGAGTGGGGGCCTAGACTCTGGGAGGCCAGGGGCCCAGCCAGCAGGCCGGCGGAGCAGAGGGTGCAGGAGCCAGAGCACCGAGTGAGTACTGCAGCCGAGAGGGCTGGGGACTGGGAGGACAGCAGGGGCCGGAGCTGAGAGCGCAGGGCAGGGCCACCCGGGGCATGGGCACCGCAGGGCAGTCTGGGCTGGGGATGGTGGCTGCAAGCTGCCAGGAATTTTAGGATGGCGGAGGATGCCGCTCAGGACTGCCCTGGGCGTGGGCTGGGATCACAGGGCTTTGGGAAGAAGCCACGGAGAGAACGAGGCCCCCGCTCCAGCGCCCCTCTGGCGAAGGGGCACGGAGGATTGTGACAGTTGGCGTGAACGTGGTCCCGGGCCAGGTGACGAGAGGGAGGATGCCCAGGTGATCACAGGTCCGCATCCTGCCTTCTGGGAGGAGGTGGGGGGCGGGTGCTTGGGTGGGCCTGTTCCAGTCCTGAGCGTGGCAAGGCGTGTGCGCACGGGCACGTGTATCTCTCTGAGTGAGTCTTCACCCACCTCAGTGTCTCTCAGCCTTTTTTCACATCCCACTAAGGAAAGCTTTTAGACCTGTTTTTCCGAATCCCATTCCTCCCATGCAATTTTAATGTCATGGATAGACTGTATATGTACCATGGCCCTTGCGAGAGCCGCAAACCTCTGTAATAATGAAAACTTGTCTGGACCCCACCCCAAGAACGAGTTTTCATCCTTATTCAGAAGGCGTGGTCTACACGTTTGTTTCACAGGTCTGGCCCGCGGGCCCTCGCCTGTGTCCACCCGCTGCACCTGCCTGTCTCAGATGCCAAGGTGGCACCTGCCATCTGGAAGATGCCAAGGTGGCATCTTCATCAGCCTGTGTCTGGGTGGGTCTGGCCATCGCCGCGCCGCAGGGTGTGTGCCGGTCCAAGTAACTCTGTGAGCATGGCACGCCGCGTGTGGGCCCGCGGGCCATGCCCGTACCTGTCCAGGTGTATGCGAGACAGGAGGGCGCGGTGGCAGGGATGTGTGTGTCTGCGGCACGGGGACCCCGGTGCCTGTCGGTGTGTGCAGGGTCCTGAGCGGTGCTCCTGTGCGAGCCGGCTCCTGGCTGGGTCTAGATCTGTCCCGTTTCATACCAGCATTTGCATGCGTCTGACTGCATGCGTCTGTCCGTGGGAAGAGAGCATCCGAGGCCAAAAAGGCAGCCACTTGGAAATGCTGGCTCCAACCTGAGGCGACCCACAGAGCAGGCGGGTGCTGGGGACTCGCTAACCCCAATCCCTGGTCCTTTGGGGCTCCACTCAGAGCCGGCCACCAGCTCTTCTCTCAGCCCCACGTACCCCTGAAGCCCCCCAGGATGAGGTGCCCTCCCCCCGAGGGAACAGGGCTCTTTTGTAGCTGGGATCTGGCCTCTGGAGGGTGGGGACACCAGGGCCGTCTGTGGGGTGGGAGGGGGCGGCAGGAATTCCCGCGGCATGTTGGGAATGCTGATGCTCTGAAACCCAGTCATTGATGGGGCTGGGTCTTTGCCTGCCACCCCCAGGCCTCGGCCGTGGGACAAGTGCTCCCTCGCCCCATTCACCGCTCCCCTCGCCTCTCCCCATCTGAAAACCCTGCCGCTCCCCTTTGCGTCCTCAGAGTTCTCCTCCGTCGCAACTTGCCGCAGGAGGTGACCACAGAGTAGCTTTGAGGCTGTGTGGGAGGATGCCAAACATCCAGAGACCACGGGCAAGGAGACCGTGTGGGCAGCCTGACAACGGCCACAACTCATGGTGGACCCTGCAAGCGGGGGCAGGGAGTCCTCGGGCCCCCGCCTCCTTGCACCTGTCTAATTCTTGTTCCAGGTTGGCTGGCTGACAACTTCAAGTGGGGCCAGGAGACCTTTGCAACTCAGGGAGACGGAGGTGAGAGAGGAGGGTTCCAACTTTCCTTCCTCCTGGCTTTCCCTGCTTCCTCTTGCACAAACTTGGCTCTGTTCTTACTTTATGGAGATCCCCGAGGGCATGATGGGGATAAGATCATTATTAGCACGTCACTAGCCATGTAGATAGCGTTACCGACTCAATGGACATTAATCTGCTCAAACTCCGGGAGACAGTGAAGCACAGGGAAACCTGGTGTGCTGCAGTCCACGGGTCAGACACGACTGAGCAACCAAATAACAACAAAAGTTTGGAGGTGAAGCCTGCAAACCTGGACAGGCAGGAGGGGCTTGAATCCTATCTTCACCACGTACTGGCTGTGTGACCTTGGGCAAGTTCCTCAACCTCTCTGGACCTCAGCTACAAAGAGAGGATAATAACTCCACCCACCTCAAAGTGATCAAATGAATTTGTATAGTACAGGGGGTGGTACACGGTTGGTACCATAGATGTGTTTGTGATTATCAGTAGTAATATGGCTAACATCCAGAGCCTTACTGGAAACCTTACATTTCATCTCCCCTGACCTTTAACCCTCTCCTCTCCCCTCTCCAGCTCCGCTCACCTGCTGCACAAAATGATATTCCTCACGGCGCTGTCTCTGTTTTGGATCATGATCTCAGGTAATGCCTGGGGGTCTGGGGGGCCTGGGGGCCTTGGCCGCTGAGCACGCTGGGGCTGTCTCTGTGGGCCCCTGGACCCCTCAGGGCGGTGGGAGGCGATGAGCGTGGGAGTTGGGGGCATCCGGGCAGGACGTGTCCCTCAGCCTCGGCGGTCCTGCTCGCCCACAGCCTCTCGTGGGGGTCAGTGGGGTGCCTGGATGCCCTCGTCCATCTCGGCCTTCGAGGGCACGTGCGTCTCCATCCCCTGCCGCTTCAGCTTCCCCGACGAGCTGCGGCCGGCAGTCGTGCACGGCGTGTGGTACTTCAATAGCCCCTACCCGAAAAACTACCCGCCGGTGGTCTTCAAGTCGCGCACGCAGGTGGTCCACGAGAGCTTCCAGGGCCGCAGCCATCTCCTGGGGGACCTGGGCCTGCGCAACTGCACCCTCCTGCTCAGCAACCTCAGCCCCGAGCTGGGCGGCAAGTACTACTTCCGTGGGGACCTGGGGGGCTACAACCAGTACACCTTCTCGGAGCACAGCGTCCTGGACATCATCAGTGAGTCCCCAGGCGTTGGGCGGGGGGTGCAGGGGGAACAGGAAGTCCTCCCAGTACCCTCCCGGGGAGGTCTGGCCGGGAGGACCAGGGACTTGGTTCGGCTGGAGGAAGGGGTACCAAGCCCTCTGCTCACACAACCAAGAAGATGTTAGAAATGGGCAAGGCGGGCCCCCAAGTTGTTCTGTTTGTCCCAGTGGAAAGCAGGGCTCTTACTCTTCCAGAGACACCTGGGAGAAAGGCATGGGACCGGCAGGTTGGGTTAGGGCCTCTGCATCTCCGTGTTAGCTGGGCTGCTGTGGGCACGTTGCTTAACTTCTCTGGGCCTTGTTTTCCTCATCTGAAAAACAGGGATAAGAACAGCCCTTAAGGTTCAGGGAGGGAATAGCGGTCGAGTGCGCAAAGCTCTGCCTGGCACATGGAGCCCAGCTCTAGCTAAATGGAGCTGCCTGAGAAGGCAGGGCATCTTTAAAGGGACAGGATGTGGAATCGTGACTCCCAGGCAGTCTGAGTTGTCATTGTTTTTGTTGTTGCTGTTGCTTCTGGCTGTGCCAAGTGGCCTGGGGGATCGTCATTTCCCGACCAGGGATCCAACCTCTACCCCCTGCAGTGGAAGCTTGGAGTCCTGACTACTGAATAGCCAGGACATGCTCTGAATTTTCAAGGGGAGCCCGAGCTGTGTATTTTCCTGTGTGTTTTTGGCATAGATGGCCGCTTCAGGTATTTTTTAAAATGTCCTACATTTAAGCCAAATAAAATGCAGCTCTGGGTCAGTTTGGGCAGAGTAGGGTCCACTGCTTTATTTCTGAGAGGTTCTGAGAGGTGCTTAGAGGCATGGAACCCTAAGATTCAGGTTCCCCATCAGCTCTGAGACTATAATGAGGAGCCAGATGACAGCCTTGATGCAGAAAGCAGTCCCCCCACTCCACGCCCCAGCCAGCCCAGCCGGCCAGATGCAGCTCCAGGACACAGACACACGCACACACACACTGGTGGAAAATAAGGCAAAGCACACACGGCAAGGAGAGAAGTTTCTTGAGGAGTATAATATAGTGTCCGGGGCCCAGCGGGCTTCCCAGCTTGGTAAAGAATCTGCCTGCCAATGGAAGAAGACACAAGAGACACAGGTGCGATTCCGTGGGACCGGGGCAAGGGAAGGGGTACGTGCCCCACGGAGGGAACAGGAAGTCCTCCCAGTACCCTCCCGGGGAGGTCTGGCCGGGAGGACCAGGGACTTGGTTCGGCTGGAGGAAGGGGTACCAAGCCCTCTGCTCACACAACCAAGAAGATGTTAGAAATGGGCAAGGCGGGCCCCCAAGTTGTTCTGTTTGTCCCAGTGGAAAGCAGGGCTCTTACTCTTCCAGAGACACCTGGGAGAAAGGCATGGGACCGGCAGGTTGGGTTAGGGCCTCTGCATCTCCGTGTTAGCTGGGCTGCTGTGGGCACGTTGCTTAACTTCTCTGGGCCTTGTTTTCCTCATCTGAAAAACAGGGATAAGAACAGCCCTTAAGGTTCAGGGAGGGAATAGCGGTCGAGTGCGCAAAGCTCTGCCTGGCACATGGAGCCCAGCTCTAGCTAAATGGAGCTGCCTGAGAAGGCAGGGCATCTTTAAAGGGACAGGATGTGGAATCGTGACTCCCAGGCAGTCTGAGTTGTCATTGTTTTTGTTGTTGCTGTTGCTTCTGGCTGTGCCAAGTGGCCTGGGGGATCGTCATTTCCCGACCAGGGATCCAACCTCTACCCCCTGCAGTGGAAGCTTGGAGTCCTGACTACTGAATAGCCAGGACATGCTCTGAATTTTCAAGGGGAGCCCGAGCTGTGTATTTTCCTGTGTGTTTTTGGCATAGATGGCCGCTTCAGGTATTTTTTAAAATGTCCTACATTTAAGCCAAATAAAATGCAGCTCTGGGTCAGTTTGGGCAGAGTAGGGTCCACTGCTTTATTTCTGAGAGGTTCTGAGAGGTGCTTAGAGGCATGGAACCCTAAGATTCAGGTTCCCCATCAGCTCTGAGACTATAATGAGGAGCCAGATGACAGCCTTGATGCAGAAAGCAGTCCCCCCACTCCACGCCCCAGCCAGCCCAGCCGGCCAGATGCAGCTCCAGGACACAGACACACGCACACACACACTGGTGGAAAATAAGGCAAAGCACACACGGCAAGGAGAGAAGTTTCTTGAGGAGTATAATATAGTGTCCGGGGCCCAGCGGGCTTCCCAGCTTGGTAAAGAATCTGCCTGCCAATGGAAGAAGACACAAGAGACACAGGTGCGATCCCTGGGTTGGGAAAAGCTCCTGGAGAAGGAAATGGTAATCCATGCCAGTATTCTTGCCTGGAAAATTCCATGGGCGGAGGAGCCTAGGAGGCTACAGTCCACGGGGTCACAAACAGTCGGACATGACTGAGCACACAGCATTCGGCACAGATGATGCGGCCAGAGCCACAGGGTTTGAAGCTCCGTTCATCCCGTTCTAGCCGTAGCCTCAGCTTCCTCATCTGCAAAATGGGCAAAATAGCATTGCCCACCTTCTAGCTTTGGCAGGGCTGGAAGGACTGAGTAAACACTGAGACTGTATAACAGGGCTCTATATCATTGTCTGCATGATTATGACATCCTTGATTCTGCCGAGGGCTCTTGGGTGAAGGGTACGCAGGTGGAGGGCAGGTTGTAGGGAATCCTGCATCCAAGAATGGGAAGGGAATCAGGCGCCAGGAATGGAGTCAGACAACAGCGTGGGGTGGGGGCGGGGGTGTGCGACCTGCTTCCTCACGCTCCATCTCCTGGGCTCACCCAGACACCCCCAACATTGTGGTCCCGCCGGAGGTGATGGCAGGCACCGAAGTGGAGGTCAGCTGCATGGTGCCTGACAACTGCCCGGAGCTGCACCCGGAACTGAGCTGGCTGGGCCACGAGGGGCTGGGGGAGCCGGCCGTGCTGGGCCGGCTGCGCGAGGAGGAGGGCACCTGGGTGCTGGTGTCGCTGCTGCACTTCGTGCCCACCAGGGAGACCAACGGCCACCGGCTGGGCTGCCAGGCCTCCTTCCCCAACACCACGCTGCAGTTTGAGGGCTACGCCAGCCTGGACGTCAAGTGTGAGCCCCGGCTCCGGGCGGGGGCGGGCCGGGGCCGGGCGGGGGCGGGGTCTGCGCACGCGCCCTGAGGCCCTGTGTCCCCTCACCCCGCCCCGTGCCGCAGACCCCCCGGTGATTGTGGAGGTCAACTCCACCGTCGAGGCCATCGAGGGCTCCCACGTCAGCCTGTTCTGCGGGGCCGACAGCAACCCACCGCCGCTGCTGACCTGGCTGCGGGATAGCATCGTGCTCCGGGAGGCGGTGGCTGAGAGCCTGTCTCTGGAGCTGGACGAGGTGACCCCCGCCGAGGACGGCGTCTACGTCTGCCTGGCGGAAAACACCTACGGCCAGGACAACCGCAGCGTGGGGCTCAGCGTCATGTGTGAGTTGCCGCCTTGTGCGCACACCCCACGGGCACCCGGGAGCCTGCCTTGGCGAGGGCGGAGCTGGGGGACCAGGGGTGGGGGCGATCAGGACCATGCCTGCAGTTAAGATGAAGATGCAGAGGAAGTCGCAGGTTAAGGAGTTCTTTCGTTCTCCCCACCGGTGTTTGGCAAGCAAGTGTGTACCATTCTTCTGGCCAGGGCAAGATCCAGATGGAAGAGAAACAGAGGCAGTCCCTGCCATCCAGGAACGCTTATTCAATTCAGTTTCCTGGGGGGCTGAGCGGGTTTGGTCTCAGGGATTGCATTTTGTTTTATTTTTTAATTCTCTGTTTATTTGCTTGCATCTTGTGGAATCTTAGGGGCTTCCCAGGCGGCTCCGTTGTAAGGAATCCGCCTGCCAATGCAGGAGATGCAGGTTTGATCGCTGAGTCGGAAGATCCCCTGGAGAAGGAAATGGCAACCCACTCCAGTATTCTTGCCTGGAAAATCCCATGGACAGAGGAGCCTGGCGGGCTACAGTCCATGGGGTCACGAAGAGTCGGACATGACAGAGTAACTGAGCACACACATGTGGGATCGTAGTTCCACAACCAGGGATTGAACCCTTGTCCCCTGCATTGCAAGGCAGATTCTTAGCCACTGCCCTAGCAGAAAAGCCCTGGAATCTGCATTTTAAAATAAGCCCTATTGCCATTCCCATGGGAGGGTTGAGGGGAACCCAGGCCCTGTGGGCGCCCGGAACATCCTGGGGCTTCAGGGGGCGGCTCAGACAGGATTCTTCGCCAGGAGTCAAGGAGAGGTCACCCAGTCATTCATTCATTCACAAATATTTATTGAGGCAACGTGCCCAGGGCTGGGGATAATGAAAATGACAGCGCCGGGCCGCGTTGGATTTCCTCAGCAGTTTCTGAGTGCCAGGCACAAAGACGCTTTCCCTGACATCCCTCTGGCTGTCTCCCCCTGCACTCCCCTCTTCCAGTCTCAGGGGAGCCTGCCCTCGGCAGCCTAGTTAAAACCATAACTACCCTGATTTCCCTTCCCATCTTTATTTTCTCCAAACCGCTCATCTCCCTCTTGCCAACTATATACTTGATTTCCTTCTACCATATCTGTGCACACGGAACAAGGCTTCACCTGCCTAGTTCAGGCTGAAACCGTGCATGTCACAGTCCTTTCTCAGCGACCCCTATATAGTTGGCAATATGATTAAGCCTATGTCCAGCTTAAAAAAAAAAATAGAAATAGGGTCCCGAAGGGTTAAGACATGGGTCTACACGCAGCTGGGAAGGGGCACGCCAGGGCTCAGACGCAAAGCACCGTGTCTGTGGAGATTTCTGTCTTTGGGATCAAGACTGCCAGGCCTGGGGTCCCCTGGGCCCTCCCGAGCTGGAGTCTCCTACTGGGGGATCCGGGGTCACATTTGGGGGGGTTAAGAGGTGGCTGGCAGAAGAAGCACGCCTGGCTTCTGACCATCGGCCCCTGTCCTGCCCCGTAGATGCGCCCTGGAAGCCGACCGTGAACGGGACAGTGGTGGCCGTGGAGGGGGAGACAGTCTCCATCTTGTGCTCCACACAGAGCAACCCGGATCCCATTCTCACCATCTTCAAGGAGAAGCAGATTCTGGCCACGGTCATCTATGAGAGCGAGCTGCAGCTGGAGCTGCCGGCCGTCACACCCGAGGATGACGGGGAATACTGGTGCGTGGCTGAGAACCAGTACGGCCAGAGGGCGACTGCCTTCAACCTGTCCGTGGAGTGTGAGTCCCCCCTGCGGCCCCGGCCCCCGATGAGAGCAGATGGGCTTGATTCCTGCCACCCACCCCTGCAGGCGAGCTCCATGGGGGACACTCAGCATCCCAACCAAGGGTCAGCTTTGTTCCAGCAGGTGGGGATGGGGAAGCTGGATCCACAGCAAGAACAGGTCCACCTGAGGGATTTCCCTGCCTGTCCAGTGGTCAAGTCTGCACGCTTCCAATGCAGGGCATGGGCATGATCCCTGGTTGGGGACCTAAGATCCTACACATCGTTGTTGCTTGGTTAAAAAAAAAAACAAAAACAAAACTGTACAGTGTCCCCACACCTTGGGGTGGGCGTTTGACCAAGGAGATTTTTGAATCCTGTGGCCACTGCCTCTTTGAAGCGTTAAAGTGTTAGTTGCTCAGTTGTGTCCGACTGTTTGTGACTCCGTGGACTGTAGCCCGCCAGGCTCTTCTGTCCATGGGATTTTCCAGGCAGGACTACTGGAGTGGGTTGCCATGCCCTCCTCCAGGAGATCTTCCTGACCCAGGGATCGGACCTGGGTCTCCTGTATTGTGGGCACATTTTCGACCAACAGAGCCACCAGGGAAATCCACGTGCATTAAGTGAAACAGTGACCCCAACCTCTAACTCTGTGGAGGTGCCAGGCACTGTTGGAAGCTCTGGACAGGCACTCTTTCATCCCTGTGACATCGGCCTGGGGTCCCCTGGGCCCTCCCGAGCTGGAGTCTCCTACTGGGGGATCCGGGGTCACATTTGGGGGGGTTAAGAGGTGGCTGGCAGAAGAAGCACGCCTGGCTTCTGACCATCGGCCCCTGTCCTGCCCCGTAGATGCGCCCTGGAAGCCGACCGTGAACGGGACAGTGGTGGCCGTGGAGGGGGAGACAGTCTCCATCTTGTGCTCCACACAGAGCAACCCGGATCCCATTCTCACCATCTTCAAGGAGAAGCAGATTCTGGCCACGGTCATCTATGAGAGCGAGCTGCAGCTGGAGCTGCCGGCCGTCACACCCGAGGATGACGGGGAATACTGGTGCGTGGCTGAGAACCAGTACGGCCAGAGGGCGACTGCCTTCAACCTGTCCGTGGAGTGTGAGTCCCCCCTGCGGCCCCGGCCCCCGATGAGAGCAGATGGGCTTGATTCCTGCCACCCACCCCTGCAGGCGAGCTCCATGGGGGACACTCAGCATCCCAACCAAGGGTCAGCTTTGTTCCAGCAGGTGGGGATGGGGAAGCTGGATCCACAGCAAGAACAGGTCCACCTGAGGGATTTCCCTGCCTGTCCAGTGGTCAAGTCTGCACGCTTCCAATGCAGGGCATGGGCATGATCCCTGGTTGGGGACCTAAGATCCTACACATCGTTGTTGCTTGGTTAAAAAAAAAAACAAAACTGTACAGTGTCCCCACACCTTGGGGTGGGCGTTTGACCAAGGAGATTTTTGAATCCTGTGGCCACTGCCTCTTTGAAGCGTTAAAGTGTTAGTTGCTCAGTTGTGTCCGACTGTTTGTGACTCCGTGGACTGTAGCCCGCCAGGCTCTTCTGTCCATGGGATTTTCCAGGCAGGACTACTGGAGTGGGTTGCCATGCCCTCCTCCAGGAGATCTTCCTGACCCAGGGATCGGACCTGGGTCTCCTGTATTGTGGGCACATTTTCGACCAACAGAGCCACCAGGGAAATCCACGTGCATTAAGTGAAACAGTGACCCCAACCTCTAACTCTGTGGAGGTGCCAGGCACTGTTGGAAGCTCTGGACAGGCACTCTTTCATCCATGTGACATCCCAATGAGGCAGGTTCTCTCTCTCTCTCTCTTTTTTTAAAGATTTATTTATTTATTTATTTTTGGGCGGGGGTCGGGTTGGGGAGGGAGGGGAGTGGTCGGGCCACTTCTATGGGTCTTTCATTCCTCTATCTTCATCCATCTTTGTTCTTTGGCTCCTGTGGGCCTCCCATCGCGGTGGCCTCTGCTGTCGCAGAGTGCCGGCTCTGGGCGCATACATTCCAGAGCTCCGGGTCGGTGATTGGACACATCGGTCCAGCTGCTCCGCGGCACGTGGGATCTTCCCAGGCCAAGGATCGAACCGGCGCCCCTTGCACTGCAAGGCGGTGTCCTTACCCACTGGACCACCAGGGAAGCCCGAGGCAGGTTCTCTTACTGTCTCCAGCTTCTAGAGAAGGGAACGGAGGCCCCGGGAGGATCTGTCACTCACGCGCGGTCATCCAGGCAGAACTGAGGTTCAGATCCAGGGGTCTGGTTCCGTTCTTCTGTACTGCCCAAAGCTGACCTCATCCTGCGTCATGACATCAGAATACATTGATCAGGCGGTGGTTATGTGCAAGAGCTGTGCGGCTCGGTGGGAGGAGGGGATGGGAGCGAGAGGACACCAAGCATATTCAGACACGGAGCAGCCAGAGAGATGAGACGGATGCACATGAAAAGCTATCTGTCTTGGGCATGGAGCCCATTGTTCCACTGCCCACCAGCATGCTTCCTGACCTCCCCTCCGACCTCCCCTCCACGGGCAGCAGGGCCGACACTCTGCCCTGGCCCCGGATGTCATCTGGGTCCTAGCTCCCAAGTGACAGGTCCACTCCCCTTTTCCAGCAGCTCCTTCTGGAACGTCCCACAGGGGGCCCCCCCCCCCCCGATCATTTCAGGCACTACGGAGGGGGAGCCCTCCTCCAGGAGATCTTCCTGACCCAGGATCGGACCTGGGTCTCCTGTATTGTGGGCACATTTTCGACCAACAGAGCCACCAGGGAAATCCACGTGCATTAAGTGAAACAGTGACCCCAACCTCTAACTCTGTGGAGGTGCCAGGCACTGTTGGAAGCTCTGGACAGGCACTCTTTCATCCATGTGACATCCCAATGAGGCAGGTTCTCTCTCTCTCTCTCTTTTTTTAAAGATTTATTTATTTATTTATTTTTGGGCGGGGGTCGGGTTGGGGAGGGAGGGGAGTGGTCGGGCCACTTCTATGGGTCTTTCATTCCTCTATCTTCATCCATCTTTGTTCTTTGGCTCCTGTGGGCCTCCCATCGCGGTGGCCTCTGCTGTCGCAGAGTGCCGGCTCTGGGCGCATACATTCCAGAGCTCCGGGTCGGTGATTGGACACATCGGTCCAGCTGCTCCGCGGCACGTGGGATCTTCCCAGGCCAAGGATCGAACCGGCGCCCCTTGCACTGCAAGGCGGTGTCCTTACCCACTGGACCACCAGGGAAGCCCGAGGCAGGTTCTCTTACTGTCTCCAGCTTCTAGAGAAGGGAACGGAGGCCCCGGGAGGATCTGTCACTCACGCGCGGTCATCCAGGCAGAACTGAGGTTCAGATCCAGGGGTCTGGTTCCGTTCTTCTGTACTGCCCAAAGCTGACCTCATCCTGCGTCATGACATCAGAATACATTGATCAGGCGGTGGTTATGTGCAAGAGCTGTGCGGCTCGGTGGGAGGAGGGGATGGGAGCGAGAGGACACCAAGCATATTCAGACACGGAGCAGCCAGAGAGATGAGACGGATGCACATGAAAAGCTATCTGTCTTGGGCATGGAGCCCATTGTTCCACTGCCCACCAGCATGCTTCCTGACCTCCCCTCCGACCTCCCCTCCACGGGCAGCAGGGCCGACACTCTGCCCTGGCCCCGGATGTCATCTGGGTCCTAGCTCCCAAGTGACAGGTCCACTCCCTCTTCTCCAGCAGCTCCTTCTGGAACGTCACCTCCATATTTCCAGTCCCCCAGCTTCCTCCCCAGCCGCAGCCTGGCCTCTGGCGCCTGTCTCCCAGACTCACTTATTTCACCTCCTGTGGTCCCCACCAAACACGTTTGTCAGAAGGTATTGAGTCCGTACTCGGTGCTCTGCAAGTGGCCACAGTTGTTCAGTAGCTCAGTCTTGTCTAGCTCTTTGTGACCCCCTGGACGGCAGCACACCAGGCTCCCCTGTCCTTCACCATCCCCTGGAGCTTGCTCAAACTCATATCCATTGCCTCAGTGATACCATCCACCCATCTCGTCCTCTGTCGTCCCCTTTTTCTGCCCTCAGTCTCTCCCAGCATCAGAGTCTTTCCCAATGAGTCAGTTCTTCACAGCAGGTGGCCAGAGGATTGGAGCTTCAGCTTCAGCATCAGTCCTTCCAGTGAACGTTCAGGGTTGATTTCCTTTAGAATGGACTGGTTTGATCTCCTTGCTGTCCAGGGGACTCTCAAGAGTCTTCTCCAGCACCACAGATTGAAAGCATCCATTCTTCGGTGCTCAGCCTTCTTTATGGTCCAGCTTTCACATCAGTCCACATGACTACCGGAAAAACCGTAGCTTTGACTATATGAACCTTTGTTGGCAAAGTGAAGATAGATTATTTCTGGGGTGCATCATCCAGGGCAAGGCGATGGCCGTCACTGCTCTCTTAACCTTTCACCTTTTGGGGGCAGCTTCCCGCCTGGTGTCTGTTCACTCCCGGCCTCCGCTGGGATCATGTGTATGGGTTGTGCAGTACGCTGCCTTCTCCATACATGCCTCACACTTTCCCCCATTATACCTACTTTCCAAAGTGCTAAGAGACGGAGAACTTCCCGAGCACCTGATGAAAGTCCCTGAACATAAACACATCTCCACCTCGTGTACATTTTCAGTCACAGACCCTCCTGTCCCATGGTCTGGAGCCCGCCAGGCTCCTCTGTCCATGGACTTCTCCGGGCAAGACTACTGGAGTGGGTTACCATTTCCTCCTCCAGGGGATCTTCCCCACCCAGGGATTGAACCCAGGTCTCCCACACTGCAGGCAGATTCTCTACCATCTGAGCCACCAGGGAAGCCCAGTCAGAGTGGCAGCAGCAAACAGCCCTGAAGGGCCTACGCTGAGCCAGGACTGCATCTCTAGCATGTGTTATTTTGCTGCGCCCTCATGGTGCCTCCCCTTTTTTAAAAAAATATTTTCTTTTTATTGTGGTAAAAGTCACATTATATAAAGCAAGCTATTTTAACTGTATTTATTTGTACATTCAGGGACACTAAGTACATTCACATTGTTGTACAACTCTCTCCATCCCCCGTCTCCCAGATTTTTCACCTTCCTAAACGGAAACTCAGTCCCCTTTAAACACGAAGTCCCCATTCCCCCTCCCGGGTACCCTCTTGAAGCAGCTGTGTATTATCATCATCTCCCTTCACTGACAGAAGCTGAAGGGCAGACTTCCCCAAGGTCATGCAGCTGGAAGGCTGGCCAGTGTCAGGATTCTTCTGGACTCCTGTCTGCCCAGTTTGTAAAACTCTGGCTGCTTCACTTCCCTGCAGTCCCTGGTTCCCAAGGGCTCAGGCCTTCAGTCTTCCGGGGCGGGGAGGGGTGGGAGGCAGAGGTGCCCCACCTGAACCCCTGCTGAGCCTGTCTCTGGGCTCCAAGGCCTGGGTCCACAGTGCTTGCCTTCTGGGAGTCCAGCCTGAGCTTTGACTATATGAACCTTTGTTGGCAAAGTGAAGATAGATTATTTCTGGGTGCATCATCCAGGGCAAGGCGATGGCCGTCACTGCTCTCTTAACCTTTCACCTTTTGGGGGCAGCTTCCCGCCTGGTGTCTGTTCACTCCCGGCCTCCGCTGGGATCATGTGTATGGGTTGTGCAGTACGCTGCCTTCTCCATACATGCCTCACACTTTCCCCCATTATACCTACTTTCCAAAGTGCTAAGAGACGGAGAACTTCCCGAGCACCTGATGAAAGTCCCTGAACATAAACACATCTCCACCTCGTGTACATTTTCAGTCACAGACCCTCCTGTCCCATGGTCTGGAGCCCGCCAGGCTCCTCTGTCCATGGACTTCTCCGGGCAAGACTACTGGAGTGGGTTACCATTTCCTCCTCCAGGGGATCTTCCCCACCCAGGGATTGAACCCAGGTCTCCCACACTGCAGGCAGATTCTCTACCATCTGAGCCACCAGGGAAGCCCAGTCAGAGTGGCAGCAGCAAACAGCCCTGAAGGGCCTACGCTGAGCCAGGACTGCATCTCTAGCATGTGTTATTTTGCTGCGCCCTCATGGTGCCTCCCCTTTTTTAAAAAAATATTTTCTTTTTATTGTGGTAAAAGTCACATTATATAAAGCAAGCTATTTTAACTGTATTTATTTGTACATTCAGGGACACTAAGTACATTCACATTGTTGTACAACTCTCTCCATCCCCCGTCTCCCAGATTTTTCACCTTCCTAAACGGAAACTCAGTCCCCTTTAAACACGAAGTCCCCATTCCCCCTCCCGGGTACCCTCTTGAAGCAGCTGTGTATTATCATCATCTCCCTTCACTGACAGAAGCTGAAGGGCAGACTTCCCCAAGGTCATGCAGCTGGAAGGCTGGCCAGTGTCAGGATTCTTCTGGACTCCTGTCTGCCCAGTTTGTAAAACTCTGGCTGCTTCACTTCCCCTGCAGTCCCTGGTTCCCAAGGGCTCAGGCCTTCAGTCTTCCGGGGCGGGGGGAGGGGTGGGGAGGGGCAGAGGTGCCCCCACCTGAACCCCTGCTGAGCCTGTCTCTGGGCTCCAAGGCCTGGGTCCACAGTGCTTGCCTTCTGGGAGTCCAGCCTGAGCTGGACAGAAACGTCCTTCAGTCCCCTGTCTGTCCTCAAAAGTTTATGTACCCTACCCCTGGGGCTTCATGCTTGCTGACGGTGGGTGCCCCTGAGCAGGGGTCCCGGCGGGGAAACTGCAGGGCGCTCACTCTCACTGAGCTCTTGTGATGAGCAGGTCTGAACCCTTTGCACATACTGCCTTGTTCTCACCACCACATGGTTGGAGGCAAGGACTGCTCTTCCTCCCCGTTTGATAGGAAGACACCCTCTTAGTTTCCCACGCCTCTCCTCTGAACTCCTGGCTGGGTATCCGTTGCCTTCGGGCTTCCCTGGTGGCTCAGACAGTAACGAATCTGCCTGCAACTTGGGAGACACAGGTTCCATCCCTGGGTGGGGGAGATCCTCTGGAGAAGGAAATGACAGCTCATTCCAATATTCTTGCCTGGGAAAGCCCTTGGACAGAAAGCCTGGGGGACTACTGTCCATGGGATCCCAGAGTCAGGACTGAATCACTGACACTTTCCCTTCCTTCCTGCTGCTCACGTGCTCCCTCTGCTGGAATGGTTCGATTTGCGGGTGTGGACATGCATGTTCAGGCACATTAGCAAATCCTCAGTCCCTGGGTGGGATGTTAAAGTTTCTTTCAACACATTCCTGCTCCCACTTCAGAGTGGAGTCCCTGTTACCCCTGGCAAGCCAAGCATCATCACCCCTGTTTGCACAGATGAGAAGTCCATCTTGGAGGTCCAGGAAGCTGAGTGTCCTGATCCGGGCCACCAGCCAGTAGATGGCACAGCTGGAATTCAAGCTGAAGTTGTCCCACCCCAAACCGCCCATCCTTTGCGGGATCTGGGTTTTGATGAGGATCGGTCAGGGTTTCACAGGTCTTGGACTGCCGGCCACGCTGCAGAGATGCTGAGCACACATAGCAGGGGCCTGACTTCCCTCAGCCCTCTCACAGCTGGACCAGCAGTACAGCCTTGAATGAAAGGATTGTTGTTAAAAATATTAATCACTGTCAGTTCAGGTTGGTCATTACTAATTTACTCCATGGTGTGTTAATTCATTAATACTATAACAAGCATGGAGCTTCCCTGGTGGCTCAGTAATAAAGAATCTGCTGGGATTCCCTAGTGGTCCAGTGGGTTAAGACACCGCCTTGCAGTGCAAGCGGCACTGGTTTGATCCCTGGCCTGGGAAGATCCCACGTGCCGCGGAGCGGCTGGACCGATGTGTTCAACTACCAAGCCGGAGTTCTGCGACAACAGAGGCCACTGCGATGGGAGGCCCACACAGGCCAAAGAACAAAGATGGATGAAAATAAATAAATGAAAGACCAATAGAAGTGACCAAAAAACCCCACCAAACCATAATTTTTTTAAAAAAAGGGAATCTGCCTGCTAATGTAGGGAATGTAGGTTCTATCCTTGGGTCTGCAAGATCCCCTGGAGAAGACAATGGCAACCCAGTGGGTTTTTGATTTATTAAACTGGGAGATACGTATGTACTCACTGAGGTTCCAAATGTGAATGATCCTTATTACAAATACATGGGTCACATGGCTCCCTGTCCCATTACAGTTACCCGAACATTCTTTTTGACTGGAAATTGAGTGAAGTAGGTGGGCCAAGAATCTTGATATGGAAGGACTGGGAGCCAGAGGTCAGCCTAGAGGGAGCAGAGGAGAGTGCACGACTCCTGGAAGGAAAGATTCAGTCCTGGATTTTCTTTCAACACATTCCTGCTCCCACTTCAGAGTGGAGTCCCTGTTACCCCTGGCAAGCCAAGCATCATCACCCCTGTTTGCACAGATGAGAAGTCCAGCTTGGAGGTCCAGGAAGCTGAGTGTCCTGATCCGGGCCACCAGCCAGTAGATGGCACAGCTGGAATTCAAGCTGAAGTTGTCCCACCCCAAACCGCCCATCCTTTGCGGGATCTGGGTTTTGATGAGGATCGGTCAGGGTTTCACAGGTCTTGGACTGCCGGCCACGCTGCGGAGAGGCTGAGCAGACCTAGCAGGGGGCTGACTTCACTCGGCCCTCTCACAGCTGGACCAGCAGTACAGCCTGGAATGAAAGGATTGTTGTTAAAAATATTAATCACTGTCAGTTCAGGTTGGTCATTACTAATTTACTCCATGGTGTGTTAATTCATTAATACTATAACAAGCATGGAGCTTCCCTGGTGGCTCAGTAATAAAGAATCTGCTGGGATTCCCTAGTGGTCCAGTGGGTTAAGACACCGCCTTGCAGTGCAAGCGGCACTGGTTTGATCCCTGGCCTGGGAAGATCCCACGTGCCGCGGAGCGGCTGGACCGATGTGTTCAACTACCAAGCCGGAGTTCTGCGACAACAGAGGCCACTGCGATGGGAGGCCCACACAGGCCAAAGAACAAAGATGGATGAAAATAAATAAATGAAAGACCAATAGAAGTGACCAAAAAACCCCACCAAACCATAATTTTTTTAAAAAAAGGGAATCTGCCTGCTAATGTAGGGAATGTAGGTTCTATCCTTGGGTCTGCAAGATCCCCTGGAGAAGACAATGGCAACCCAGTGGGTTTTTGATTTATTAAACTGGGAGATACGTATGTACTCACTGAGGTTCCAAATGTGAATGATCCTTATTACAAATACATGGGTCACATGGCTCCCTGTCCCATTACAGTTACCCGAACATTCTTTTTGACTGGAAATTGAAAATGAGTGAAGTAGGTGGGCCAAGAATCTTTTGCGCATATGGAAGTGGGCTTTGCTCAGGACTGGGAGCCAGAGGTCAGCCTAGAGGGAGCAGAGGAGAGTGCACGACTCCTGGAAGGAAAGAGAACATAGATTAAGAAGCAACCTTCAGTATTCTATTATAATTTCATATTTTGGAAAATGAGAGGGTAAAAACCATCCTAGTATTTTTGTAATTTAGATAGCAGGGAAGCTCAACAAAATGATCCTGGGTAGAGAATGGTATCTGGTGAATCTTGTGAGGGAGGGAGGGTCAGGACACAGGGGTTCCAGAGAGTGAGGGGGCGTCTTCAGGATGGCCTGGAGAGGGAGCAGCTTACCGTACGAATCTTCCCAGAGCTCCTGCCAGGTGAAAGCGATGTTCTAGAGACTATCCTGGTAGTCCAGTGGTTAAGATTCTGAGCTTCTACTGCAGGGGACACGGGATTGATCCCTGGTCAAGGAATTAAGGGGCTTCCCAGGTGGTGCTAGTGGTAAAGAACCTGCTTGCCAGTGACATAGGAGACTGGGGTTCAATCCCTGGGTTAGGGAGATCCTTTGGAGGAGGGCATGGCAACCCACTCCAGTATTCTTGCCCGGAGAATCCCATGCACAGAGGAGACTGGCAGTCCGTAGAGTCACAGAGTCAGACGTGACTGAAGTGACTTAGCACGCATGCACACACAGGGAATTATGATCCCGCATGCCTTTCCATGTGGCAGATAAAGAAAAAGGAAAGGGATGTTTTAAGTGTGGGGACCGAATGGAGACAGAGCAGCCCGTCTGGATGGAAATAGGAGAGCAGTCACAGCAGTATGTAACCTGGGTAGGGACAAGTGCGGGGGAGCAAACCCGAGCAAATGGTTAGTGAAGGGAGCTACAGCTTACACCGTGCGGTCTGAGAACGAGCCGCGGTCTGTGCTGAAGCTGCCTGGAGTGAGGATGTGAGTTCGCAGGTGTCAGGCAAGTGATCCAATCTGAGGGAGGAACAGCGGAGCTGGGGGTGTGGGGAGAAGTTCAGGAGTGTGAGAGACAGAAGGGAGGCCGGCGTGGCTGGAAGGGGGTGTGCCAGGGTGGGAGCAGGAGATCTGAGCATGGCTGAGTCCTGCCGGGCCCCACAGACCACGGCGAAGAATTGGGGTTTCATTCTAAGTGATGTAGGGAGCAGTTGGAGGGGGTGAGTTTGAGCAGGGAGTGCCATGATCTATTTATTTATTTTATTATTATCATTATTTTTTAAAGTGACAGATTTTTATTTATTTTATTTATTTTTGGCTATTCTGGGTTTTCAGTGCTGCCACAGGCTCTTCTCTAGTTGCAGGGAGTGGGGGCTACTCTCTAGTTGAAGGGAGCAGGCTTCTTGTTGCGGGGACTTCTCTTGTTGTGGATCTCGGGCTCTAGGGCACACGGGCTTCAGTTGTTTTGGCACAAGGGCACCATAGTTGTGGCTCCGAGGCTCCAGAGCACAGGCTCCATAGTTGTGGCTCACGGGCTTAGCTGCTTCGCAGTATGTGGGATCCTCCCAGATCAGGGATCAAACCCGTGTCACCTGCATTGGCAGGCAAGCTCTACCTCCGAGCGACCAGAGAAGCCCCCTATTATTATAACTTTTAGAGATTTTATTTCAGCTTTCTTTTTTTGCTCGCATTGTATGTATTTATTTTTGGCTGTGCTGGGTCCTTGTTACTGCCCAGGCTTTTCTCTTGTTGAGGTGCTCGGGGTTCTTGTGGCGGCTTCTCTTGTCACTGAGCACAGGCTCTCGGCACACGGGCTTCAGTAGTTTCAGTCCATGGGCTCAGTAGTTCATTCCCAGGCCCCAGGGCAAAGGTCAGTAGCTGTGCTGCCTGGGCTTAGCTGCTCTGCACATGTGGATCTTCCCGGTCAGGATCAAACCCGTGTCACCTGCATTGGCAGGCAAGCTCTACCTCCGAGCGACCAGAGAAGCCCCCTATTATTATAACTTTTAGAGATTTTATTTCAGCTTTCTTTTTTTGCTCGCATTGTATGTATTTATTTTTGGCTGTGCTGGGTCCTTGTTACTGCCCAGGCTTTTCTCTTGTTGAGGTGCTCGGGGTTCTTGTGGCGGCTTCTCTTGTCACTGAGCACAGGCTCTCGGCACACGGGCTTCAGTAGTTTCAGTCCATGGGCTCAGTAGTTCATTCCCAGGCCCCAGGGCAAAGGTCAGTAGCTGTGCTGCCTGGGCTTAGCTGCTCTGCACATGTGGATCTTCCCGGGTCAGGGATCGAACCCATGTCTCCTGCATTGGCAGGTGAATTCTTTTACCTCAGACTCAGGCACCAGGGAAGCCCTTCATGTTTTAAAAATATATGTATGTATCTGGCTGCACCGGGTCTTTGCTGAAATACTCAGGGTCTTCATTGTGGCTTGCCAGATGTTTTAGTTGTAGCACGTGGAATCTAGTTCCCTGACCAGGGACTGAACCTGGCTCCCTGCATTGGGGGTGCAGAGTCATAGCCCCTGGACCATCAGGGAAGTCCCTATGATCTGATTTATGTTTTACAAGGTGAATGGAGTCAGGGTGTAAGAGAGCTTGTGGGGCTTCCGCAGTGGCTCAGAGGTAACGAATCTGCCTCCAGTGCAGAAGATGCAAGAGATGCAGGGTTTGATCCCTGGGTTGGGAAGATCTCTTGGAGGAAGGCACGGCTACCCACTCCAGTATTCTTGCCTGGAGAATCCCATGGACAGGGGCGTCCAGCGGGCTTCAGTCCATAGGGTCGCAAAGAATCGGACACAGCTGAAGCAACTAGGCATACACACACAAGAGAGAGTGTGGGGGGCAAAGGCAGCTCATCTCAGCAACAGCCCAGGAGCCCCCCGAGACCCCACCTCCAGCCCACCGGGGCTCGGTCTCCTCCCGCAGTTGCTCCCGTGATCCTCCTGGAGTCCCACTGTGCGGCGGCCCGGGACACGGTGCAGTGCCTGTGCGTGGTGAAAGCCAACCCCGAGCCGTCCGTGGCCTTCGAGTTGCCCCTGCGCAACGTGACCGTGAACGAGACAGAGCGCGAGTTCGTGTACTCGGAGCGCAGCGGCCTCCTGCTCACGAGCATCCTGACGCTGCGAGGGCAGGCTCAGGCCCCGCCCCGGGTCATCTGCACCTCCCACAACCTCTACGGCACCAAGAGCCTGGAGCTGCCCTTCCAGGGAGCCCGTGAGTGATGTGGCCTGGGGCTGGGGGTCAGGGGACAGACGGGAGCCTCATTGGACCCAAGCTCCCCTCCCCGGGGCTGATAATCTGGGCTGCTGAGCGAGGGTCCGGCTGTGCAGTTGATTGGGAAGTAAAGAGGTGCTTTCCAGCCAGTTACGGGAGGCTGCTCCCAGCGTGCCTACTCTTCGCTGGCGCCTCCAGCAGCTCA
This sequence comes from Tragulus kanchil, assembly GCA_022376925.1. Taxonomy (NCBI): domain Eukaryota; kingdom Metazoa; phylum Chordata; class Mammalia; order Artiodactyla; family Tragulidae; genus Tragulus; species Tragulus kanchil. The sequence goes on from JAIOJX010000031.1 coordinate 116,928,174, forward strand.
GGCCTCCAGGCTAGCCATTCAGTGCAAGGGTGTGTAACTATGTCCACTCCCACCGCTGCCCCAACTTGTCTCCTAAGAACCCCCAGTGTCCTCGCTTCCCACCCGCAGCCCTGAGGGCGCCCGGGTCTCCTCTCTCCTCAGACCGCCTCATGTGGGCCAAGATCGGGCCGGTGGGAGCCGTGGTGGCCTTTGCCATCCTGATCGCCATTGTGTGCTACATCACCCAGACGCGCAGAAAGTGAGCAGCCTGCGGGGCTGAGCTGGGGCGGGGCTGGGGGGGTGGGGGTAGCCACCCAGCACAGGGCGGGGGCAGATCAGTTGGAGGCTGCGGGTGGGTGACGGAGAGCGGATTCTGCCTCGAGATGTCAGCTGGATGGAGGACTGTGGGCTCTGGCCAGCAAGAGCTGCCGTGGCCCGGCCACATGTGTCGGTGCCTGGATGGAGCACTTCCGGCCGGTCCTCACGGGTGCCCCAAGTTCGGTGCTGGGGGCTCCTGCCACTCCCGTGTGACGCGGAGAACCGGTAACCTGGCCTGTGGCCGTAGCCTTGGTCACAGTGGGTTCTAGAAGCCCCAGCGATTACATATACCAAAAGCGCTCCCCGGTCCCAAGTCACACCCACCCGCTGCTATTTCTCCTCCTGTGTTAACACACACATCAGCTCTCCCGACAAGGCATCAATCCTGATGAGGAATCAATCTCCCGCTCCGCATCCTGGCGGCCAGGGAGTGAATGGGGAGAGGGCTCAGAGGAGCCGGGCAGGGGTCCTGAAAGCGCCAGAGACCAGGGCCCGGGTAGCTCATCCTCAGCTGCGAAGCAGGGCAAGAACGTGCTCACCGAGGGGGCTGCCTGCCCACCTTAGACATGCGTGGGAGCAGCTCGGGGGCCCCTTGGGCCAAACTCCTAAGGTAGACAGGGGTGCAGATAGAGAGGGGAGGGCGAGACCTGAGAGTCGCCCTGGGGCTGACATGTCCTGCCCTGCAGAAAGAACGTGACGGAGAACCCCAGCTTTTCGGCAGGGGACAATCCCCCAGTCCTGTTCAGCAGTGACTTCCGTATCTCCGGGGCGCCGGAGAAATATGAGGTGAGGCCAGAGCCCTGTGGTGCCAAACTAGCTGGAAATTCTGAGTGCCAGGGGCACTGAGGGCCTGGGAGGGGCCTGGGGGGCCTGGGGGAGGGGGAGCTGACCCCGCTCAAGGGGACGAGAGGACCTTCGGAGGATGCTTGACCCTGGGCTAGGATGCCCTGGGCTAGGATGGGACACTCACGTGGGGGCTGTGAGGGGTTCTGTGGAGTCTGGGGCCCATGAGAAGCCCTGACGCGCCCCGCTGGGTCTGTGACGGCATTTCCTTCTCCAATAGTCCAGAGAGGTCTCTACCTTGGAATGAGCACCCCCAGGAGGTAGGTTCCGGGGCCTCCGTGTGCCCACCTCTGGGCCCTGGTTGGGCCTTGGGGTTGGCGTGCATGTGTGTGCGTCCCTGTCAGGCGTCCAGGTTGATCCCCAGGTCAGTGTGGCCTTGTCCGGCGCCCCTGGCTTTGTCTATTCTGTCCCATCTGTCTGTCTGTGGCCACTGTCCTGTGTGTGTGTGTGTGTCCGAAGGTGGGAGGTCAGGGGCGGGGAGCATGAAGGGGAAGCCAAAGCGGAACCTGCAGGATGTCCCAGGTAGAGGAGGGACCACACCAGACCCCAACCTACTGAGCCAGGCATTTACAACAACTGAGAAGAGTGGGCTCCCGACCAAGTGGCTTTGATCTAGGAAGGCTTTATGGGATGAATTGGGTGCCCCCCAAATTCCCACATCGAGGTGGGTTTCTTGGAGACATTGAATCCGTAGGCAGCTCGCAGGCGTAGCAGCGAGGAGGATGCTTCGCGTAGGGGGCATCTGCATGTGTAGGGCGTCACAGGGTGACCCTGGCCCGTGGGGCCGGCTGGGCGGCTGGACCTTGAGGAAGGAGGCTCCCACGGGACTCCTCTCTGGAGCTGTGGGGTGTCAGCGACCCCGGCGTTTGCAGCTGGAGAAAGTGGAACAGGACCTCCTAACGGGTTGGCTCCCTTCATAGAGCGAGAGGCGCCTGGGATCTGAGAGGAGGCTGCTGGGTCTTCGGGGGGAGCCCCCGGAGCTGGATCTGAGCTACTCTCACTCGGACCTGGGAAAACGACCCACCAAGGACAGCTACACCCTGACGGAGGAACTGGCCGAGTATGCTGAGATCCGCGTCAAATGAGGAAGCCGGGGGCAGTCCGCGCGGCCCCCCGCCCCTCCAGGACCCTCGCCGGCTCCCACTGGCTGCGGGGCCCTTCTCTGCCCACAGTCGTGGGGGCGGGGACAGGGCAGGGCCAGGGCAGGTGACAGGGAGGGGTCTGGCCTCCCCCTCCTTCCCAGCTGTCCCTGCCCCACCAGCCCCGACCTCTGCCTTGTGGCTTCCCTCTAACCTTTAACCTCATCTGTCTGGAGGGGAGCTCTGTCTGTCCATGTTATTTATTGCTACCCCCTGCCTGGTCTCCTGCCCCCACACCTGGCCCCAGGACCTCTATGGAGGGACGGGAAATAAATGCGCCGAAGCCACCTGTCTAGTTCCTGAGGGTGTCTGACCCATCCCTGGGACCCTGTCTACTGCCTCCTTGCCCTCCCACCCTGGGATTCCAGCCCCGAGCCCAGGCCAGCTGCCCTTAAGTGGCTCTCGCTCGGAGCCGGCAGCTGTGGTCTGGGTCTGGTCCACGGGCGGTTGTGTTTGACAGCTGGGTGATTTCACAGAACAACCCTCATTGCTGCTTCTGTAGGAAGCAGAGTTGGAGCTGCGGCCAGCCCTGGCTCTCACATCCACACCGCCGCATCTCCCGGACAGAGATGGTGGCTGCTTCTTCGGAAGGGGCCTGGCTCCCGATTTGCCGTGGTCCCCCCAGTCCTGGCTGGCTTCACTCACTGCCTGTCCCTCCTGTGCCCCGGGGGTGGCAGAGGGGCTCCAGATCCGTGTTTCCTCCTGTGGCAGTTTGACTGCCGTGCATCACATTCATACTGTCCTCTACGGTGTCAATCCTGCTTACATTAGTTAATATTTATTTTGGCTGCACCGTGCAGCTTGCGGGATCTTAGTTTCCTTACCAGGAATCAAACTCTGGCCCCAGAAATGAAAGCACCGTGTCTTAACCACTGGCATGCCCGTGGGCTCATCCCTGTCTGACTCATTGCAGCCCTGGGATTGCAGCCCGCCAGGCTCCTCTGTCCATGGGATTCTCCAAGCAGGAGCACTGGAGCGGGTTGCCATTTCCTCCTGCAGGAGATCTTCCCGAACCAAGGATCGAGCCCTTGTCTCTTTCGTCTCTCGCATTAGCAGGTGTATTCTCCACCACTCGACCACCAGGGAATTCCCAATCTTTCAAACTTCATTGACGCAGGAAATATCCATCAGGCACCAGTTGTGTATTGAACCCCTTTAGGAAGCTGAGGCTATCCTGGGAAGGTCCTCCATGACCTTGCAGGACAACCCTATGAGAACTCTCTGTCTCAGAAAATCCACGTGGTTTTCCCAGGGTTTTCCCAGGGTTCCACAGCCAGGAAATGGTGTGGCCAGACCCTGGACTCAGGTCTTCTTGAATTTAAAGAAGACCAGACTCTCCAGCATGCATTGGTATCAACAACTAACACTTTTGTTGAGCGCTTACAACATGCCCCATGATTCTACATGAATTGATCTCCATTTTCCTTCCCTAACGACTCTGACCATGCTTCTCCAAGTGAGATCCTGGAACCAACATCAGCCTCACCTGGGCATCTGTCAGAAAGGCAGATTCTCAGGCTGCGCCCAGGCCTCCGGGCCTTAGCCCAGCAGTCAGTGATTTGATGAGTCCTCCTGGTGGAGGAAGGCACTGCGGCCCACTCCAGTGTTCTTGCCTGGAGAATCCCATGGACCATGGAGCCTGGCGGGCTACAGTCCACAGGTTTGCACAGACAGACGCGACTGAAGTGACTTAGCACGCACATGCACCTGGTGATTCTGATAAGCTGACCTGGAGAATCTGGAAGAGCTGAGGCATAGCAGCTACATGATGTCCTTGCGAACTGATGACTGTGCAGCCCAGACAGAGCACCTGCCCGGGGCCTGGCTCTGGAGCCCTGCACTGACCCCTGTACCTCACTGCCGTTTCAGTGAGAAACACCAGGAGCTTGTAAGTCTGACGTTGCTGAAGGGGCAGCAAGAATAGACCTGCGGGTCTGAGGGTGATTTGGGCGATTTCAGAGGAACGTGGTTCTGCCCTGGTTTTTTTGGAGATGTTGGGAGATACAACAGTGACCAAAGTCAACGTCTAAAGACAGAAATAACCCAACTGTGTTAAGTGGGTAGGGGACGAGGCTACTTTGGCTGGAATAGGTTGTCCCCACGCAGGAGAAAAGCTGAGAGGCAGGTGGTGGTAAGGCTGTGGGCATCGGGGAGAGACTCCATCCTGAGACCTGCCCCGTCCTCCCCACACTGGCAGTCCTGCAGGGAGAAGGACATTAAATAGATGACCTCAGACAGAATGCCTGGCTGCTACACACGACACCTGGTCCCAACAGGGAAGGCGGGTAGAGACTAGAACAGAAGGCGACTTAGGGTCTCAGGGTGGGGAGGCATCTCTATGGAAGGCAAGTCACTCAGGAGCGCCCTGTGGGAAGTCCCCAAGTGGAAACGTGTTTGGCAACGTTCCAGGAGCCGACCCGAGGCGGGAGAGCGTGGCAGAGCGCAGCTGGGTCTGCATGGCAGCCATATGAGACTCTCAGCCAGCTCTGCCGCGCATGTGCAGGACCCCGCCCTGGCACACCTGTCCCCTGACAACAGCCCCTGCGGCTCCAGCAGGTCTGGCAGGGGGGGAAAGCCCCTGGGGACTTCGCCCTGAGAGGCAGAGCAATGTCAATAACCAGAGCTCTCGAGTGCTGCCTGAGGCACAGCCTGAACGCTGCTGGGCGAGCCGTGTGTTCCCAGGAAGGGGTTGGAGCAGCTTTTAGTTGAATGATCGTGCTTCATTTAGTCTGTGTCAAGTAAAAGGAAACTAGCGTGCCAACTGTGATTTAAAGAAAAATTTTTAAAACTTTTAATTTTTTACTGGCGTGTAGCTGATTAACACCATTGTGATAGTTTCAGGTGGACAGTGAAGGGACTCTGCCCTACATACACAAGTAAGACTGTTCTACCTTGGATTGGGACTTAAACCCAAAGCCCAGTTTGGGAGTTGAACCCATGTGGCTGGGACTCAAACCCAGTCAGAACCCACCATATCTGGTTTCAGAACCTAATGGAGCTCAGGTTCTTCTTGTCAGCGAGAGACAAAGTGATAGGTAAGAAGTGGATTTATACTGATTCAGAGAAAAGCACACTGCACAGACAGAGTGTGGGCCATCGTGGAGGGCGAATCCAGCAACCCGGAAAACGTGGCGTTCTTAGCTTTTATGGGCTGGGTCATTTCATAGGCTTATGAGTGGGAGGATTATTCCAACTCTTTGGGCGAAGGGGCGGAGCCATCATGGCGCCTCTGGGTGTGTCTTTTAGGATCAAAGTCTAGTCTGCCATCTTGGACCCATTTGATTCTAATGGGTTTACGTTGTGTCCTTGAGCTGTGTCATTCTTCCAGAAAATTGTGCCCTGCCCCTTTCCCTCCTGTTACACGAGTATCCATTCCCCAAACTCCCCTCCCATCCTGGATGCCACATAACATTGAGCAGAGCTCCCTGTGCTCCACCGTAGGTCTTTGATGGTATTATTTTAACTACAGCAGTGTTACATGCCCATTCGAAAGGGATAGTTAGGAAGCTGGATTTTTATATGTATAAAAGCTTAGAAAGAGGCAAGTTAAAACCAATCAAGTGAACTGATTTCAAAAAAATTTTTAAAGCATGAAATGCTGCGCTGGGTCATAAAAAAATGCCCCGCATACACCTGTCCCCTGACAACAGCCCCTGCGGCTCCAGCAGGTCTGGCAGGGAAAGCCCTGGGGACTTCGCCCTGAGAGGCAGAGCAATGTCAATAACCAGAGCTCTCGAGTGCTGCCTGAGGCACAGCCTGAACGCTGCTGGGCGAGCCGTGTGTTCCCAGGAAGGGGTTGGAGCAGCTTTTAGTTGAATGATCGTGCTTCATTTAGTCTGTGTCAAGTAAAAGGAAACTAGCGTGCCAACTGTGATTTAAAGAAAAATTTTAAAACTTTTAATTTTTTACTGGCGTGTAGCTGATTAACACCATTGTGATAGTTTCAGGTGGACAGTGAAGGGACTCTGCCCTACATACACAAGTAAGACTGTTCTACCTTGGATTGGGACTTAAACCCAAAGCCCAGTTTGGGAGTTGAACCCATGTGGCTGGGACTCAAACCCAGTCAGAACCCACCATATCTGGTTTCAGAACCTAATGGAGCTCAGGTTCTTCTTGTCAGCGAGAGACAAAGTGATAGGTAAGAAGTGGATTTATACTGATTCAGAGAAAAGCACACTGCACAGACAGAGTGTGGGCCATCGTGGAGGGCGAATCCAGCAACCCGGAAAACGTGGCGTTCTTAGCTTTTATGGGCTGGGTCATTTCATAGGCTTATGAGTGGGAGGATTATTCCAACTCTTTGGGCGAAGGGGCGGAGCCATCATGGCGCCTCTGGGTGTGTCTTTTAGGATCAAAGTCTAGTCTGCCATCTTGGACCCATTTGATTCTAATGGGTTTACGTTGTGTCCTTGAGCTGTGTCATTCTTCCAGAAAATTGTGCCCTGCCCCTTTCCCTCCTGTTACACGAGTATCCATTCCCCAAACTCCCCTCCCATCCTGGATGCCACATAACATTGAGCAGAGCTCCCTGTGCTCCACCGTAGGTCTTTGATGGTATTATTTTAACTACAGCAGTGTTACATGCCCATTCGAAAAGGGATAGTTAGGAAGCTGGATTTTTTTATATGTATAAAAGCTTAGAAAGAGGCAAGTTAAAAACCAATCAAGTGAACTGATTTCAAAAAAAAAATTTTTAAAAAGCATGAAATAAAAATGCTGCGCTGGGTCATAGCCAAGACAAACATCCTGAAGGTCCCTGGCAAACCTTCAACGTTCAGAATACAGTGACGTGAACTGTCACAAAACCCGTCTCTTAGGAGGGGTTGACATTTAGTGATGGTACTTAGTTATCACACTCTGCCCAGCGCCTGAACCCTCCAGAATTCACCTGCTCCGTCGACACAGAGTTATTGAGCTCCTACATGTGCCAGGCCTGTGCTGGGCTCTGGGGATGCTGCACAGAACCACGCTCTGACTGCTGCGGCTGACGTCACGGGGAGGAGATGGACCAAGATCAGATAAACGTGTGGTCTGACAGCGAGTGCGCTAAGAAGGAAGCTTAGGGAGATAGGATAGTGTGTGCCTGAGACAGCATGTGGCTGATTTAGAAAGCCGTTATCGGAGCAGAGACCAGGATGGGGGGAGGGTGGGAAGGAGCTCAGTCAATTTCTGCGGGATGTGGGTCGAGGGAACGCCAAGATCAGGTGCAAATGCCCAGCATGGGAATAAATTTGTTGTGGTCATGAAACAAGAAGGAAACTCGCCTGTCTGGGGGCGGTGTGTAGGAGCCGAAACGGTTGCCCAAGGGAGCCTGATCACAGCGGGGCTTTAGGCCACTGTCAGAACTTGGACTCTGAGTGAACTGGGGAGCTGCTGGACGGTTATACACAGAGGAGCATTTGGGAGGGGCTGGAGCTTTCAGAGACCCTGCTGGTAGCTGTGTGAACAGTGAGTCCAGGGGATCAGCAGACCCAGGCTGGGGGCTCAGGAGGCCATGACTCCTGTTCAAGAGAGGAGAAGTAGGGGAGCCAGAGGAGATAGTCAGGACCTGCTCAGGAGGGGGTATGGATGGAACTGGCTGGTATGGAGAGGAAGAGAGGTGCCCACTTCCTCAGATGCTGAAGAGGCTGAGAGAAACTAGCTTGATGGAGAACACAGTGATCTCTGCCCAGCACATTCAAGCACACACAGTTCTGATGGGACCCCCTGTTGGGACATTTCAAGCTAAGGCAGAGCCAGAACTGTGACACGGGGACTCAGAGCCAGGGACACAGGCCCGAGAAGAGCTGGAACAGAGGCAGTTCAGATGAGTTCAATCAGTCGTGTCTGACTCTGTGACCCCCATGGACTGCAGCAGGCCAGGCTTCCCTGTCCTTCGCCATCTCCCAGCGCTTGCTCAAACTCATGTCCGTCGACTCAGTGATGCCTTCCAACCATCTCCATCCTCTGTCGTCCCCTTTTCCTTCTGCCTTCTAATTTTCCCAGCATTGGGGTCTTTTCCAATGAGTCAGCTCTTTGCATTAGGTGGCCAAAGTATCAGAGGTTCAGTTTCAGCATCAGTTCTTCCAATGAATATTCAGGATTGATTTCCTTTAGGATTGATTTTGATCTCCTTGCAGTCCAAGGGACTCTCAAGAGTCTTCTCCAACACCACAATAGAGGAACAGAGGCAAGCAAGTCTCATAGCTGCACCTGTCGGGAGGGAGGGGAGACAGCATGTGGCTGATTTAGAAAGCCGTTATCGGAGCAGAGACCAGGATGGGGGAGGGTGGGAAGGAGCTCAGTCAATTTCTGCGGGATGTGGGTCGAGGAACGCCAAGATCAGGTGCAAATGCCCAGCATGGGAATAAATTTGTTGTGGTCATGAAACAAGAAGGAAACTCGCCTGTCTGGGGGCGGTGTGTAGGAGCCGAAACGGTTGCCCAAGGGAGCCTGATCACAGCGGGGCTTTAGGCCACTGTCAGAACTTGGACTCTGAGTGAACTGGGGAGCTGCTGGACGGTTATACACAGAGGAGCATTTGGGAGGGGCTGGAGCTTTCAGAGACCCTGCTGGTAGCTGTGTGAACAGTGAGTCCAGGGGATCAGCAGACCCAGGCTGGGGGCTCAGGAGGCCATGACTCCTGTTCAAGAGAGGAGAAGTAGGGGAGCCAGAGGAGATAGTCAGGACCTGCTCAGGAGGGGGTATGGATGGAACTGGCTGGTATGGAGAGGAAGAGAGGTGCCCACTTCCTCAGATGCTGAAGAGGCTGAGAGAAACTAGCTTGATGGAGAACACAGTGATCTCTGCCCAGCACATTCAAGCACACACAGTTCTGATGGGACCCCCTGTTGGGACATTTCAAGCTAAGGCAGAGCCAGAACTGTGACACGGGGACTCAGAGCCAGGGACACAGGCCCGAGAAGAGCTGGAACAGAGGCAGTTCAGATGAGTTCAATCAGTCGTGTCTGACTCTGTGACCCCCATGGACTGCAGCAGGCCAGGCTTCCCTGTCCTTCGCCATCTCCCAGCGCTTGCTCAAACTCATGTCCGTCGACTCAGTGATGCCTTCCAACCATCTCCATCCTCTGTCGTCCCCTTTTCCTTCTGCCTTCTAATTTTCCCAGCATTGGGGTCTTTTCCAATGAGTCAGCTCTTTGCATTAGGTGGCCAAAGTATCAGAGGTTCAGTTTCAGCATCAGTTCTTCCAATGAATATTCAGGATTGATTTCCTTTAGGATTGATTTTGATCTCCTTGCAGTCCAAGGGACTCTCAAGAGTCTTCTCCAACACCACAATAGAGGAACAGAGGCAAGCAAGTCTCATAGCTGCACCTGTCGGGAGGGAGGGGCCACCCGGTAAAAGAGGAACGATGCCCTGGCCTCAGAACATGTCAGCACAGATCCCTTCGTCCCTCCCCTCCTGTCAAACACGGGTAGCTCCTGACTGAGAAAAGCCGTCCCTGGTGCCTTCCAGGCTGTGTTGACCTGGGGGTAGGGGATGGGACTGGCTCCGCTGTACAGAGTGTTTTCCGTGCTCCCAATGGCTCATGGCATGCTTGGGAAGTTGGAACCGCCAATGTCTGCACCGCCCTTAGAGGGGAAACTGAAGGAGGTTCTGGCTGACAGATGGCAGGACTGGGGTTTGAACCCAGGTCTGTTCACCAAGTGTCATATGTCGTACGTCATGGGCCGCTGAGTGCAGTACAGGTGTGACCTCACCAGCCCTGTGAGAAAGGCACTGCTATCCCCATTGTTCAAGCCAGCACGGTTACACTGCCAGGTGGGGAAGGAGCCCAGGGCTCACTGTGATGCTCCCAGGTGCCCTGCTCCACCGCCTCTGGGGCAAGGTGGGGACAATCAAGCCAAGTCACCCCAAGCACAGATCATCCACCTCTTTGGGGGGAAAGATGTGAAGGCATCAGAGCTATGCTGTCTGGAGTCCTGCTTCTCCATCCCTGAGCCTCGTCCAGGCAGCCCTTGCCCTCCAGAAATCAAAACGTGTCCTTGAGCCCCCTGCCCAGTTTCCTCCTGGAATAGCGCCATCAGCAATGCCTCGGGCTGTGCCAGCCGACACTCCTAGCTGGTGAGCAGGAATAGGCCTCCCTAGCGGGCCCTGCGGAAGGCTTCTGGGATCTTGTCTCCAGGCCTGGGACTACCCTCTTGAGATCATGGCTTTGCCTTTGTTTCTTTAAAAAAAAAAAAAAGGCAAACTTTTTATCTTGAAATAATTATGGACTCAAAGTGACAAAGATAGAAGAGAGAAGTCTGGCATGCCCCAGGTCAAGTTTCCTCTGATAGTTACTTGTTACATAATTATGTATCGTACAGCCTGCGTGTGGTTCTAAATCCTTTTATCTCATATCTAGATGTACCTAACCACTGCAGACAAGGTACAGAATTGTTCCCTCATCACCAAGATCACCCTTGAGGTCACATCCGCCTCCTTTTCCTCCACTCTAACCCTTGGTAACCAGTAGTCTGTTCTCCATCTCTCTCTTTCTGTCATTTCCACAATAGGGCGTAAAAGGAATCACATGATTCATAACCCTCTAGGACTCTTAAACGAATATACTTATGTATTTGACTGCACTGGTCTTAGTTTGGGTTTGCAGGATCTTTTAGCTGTGGCACGGAGCTCTTAGTTGCAACGTATGAGGATCTAGTTCCCTGACCAGGGATGGAACTCGGGCTTCTTATAGTGGAAATGCAGTATGTTACCCCTGGACCACCAGGGAAGTCCCTGGATGGTTTTCTTTTTTTTTTTTAAACTCCGTATAACACCCTTCAGAATTTTTCAAGTTGATATCGCTCCCCTACCTCATTCTAATTACTACTCATGGATATATCACAATTTTTGGACATAACACGCGGAGTTGTGATACATCCACGGAACACTATATAGTAACAATGTGTTGTGTACATTGTACTATGGAGCACGTAGGTATATCACAATTGTTGAACCATTTAGTATTGAGGCACATGTCGATTGTTTCCAGTTGGGGGCTAATGCAAATCAGGCTGCTATGAATGCCTGTGTACAGGTTTTGGTGTGGACATAAATGTTCACTTCTTGGGCATCAAGGCCTAGAGGTGCCATTGCCAAGTCACACAGTAAGGAGTAGTTTTCCAGAAACTTACAACTACTTTCCAGAGTGGCTGTACCATTTTCCTTTCCCACCAGCCAGGTATGAATGATCCAGTTTCATTGGATCCTCACCAACATTTGCTTGTCTTATGACTGTTTATTTTAGTTGTGTCATTGGTATGCAGTGATTTGCACGGTCTTAATTTGCATTTCACTAATGGCTAGTAGTGCTGAACATATGCTCACGGGTCTGTTTGCTGTCTGTGTATCCTCTTTGGTGAAGTGTCTTTTCATGTCTTTTGTCCATGTTCTAATTGCCTGTACAGCCCACCTGCTTAAAATGTATCCTTCAGTGCTTTTAAGTATATTCACAGCCATTGTGTAACCATCCCCATGTTAATTTTAGACCATCTCATTACCCCAGAAAGAAACCTGTGACCATTAGCGGTTGCTCCCCGTTTCCTTTCGGACACGCCCACCCCAGCCCTAGAAAGTAAAGAAATCTATTTTATGTCTCTATCGACTTCCTTTACTTCTTAGGAGTGGAATCGTATAATACATAGCTTTTTGTGATTGACTTCTTTTACTTTATGTTTTTAAGTTTATTAGTTCACAGGATTTGCACAGTAGGCCATTTCTCTTTATTGTCAATGAATAATATTTCGTTGAATGGATATACCATATCTTCTTGATTCATTTTAGGCATCTGGGATGTTTCCAGTTTTTGGCTTTTATGAGTTAACGAGCTATGAACAGTTGTGTTCAGATTTCTGAGTGGATGTGTTTTGATTTTCTTGGGCATATACCCTAGGAATAGAATTGCAGGGGCAGATTGGAATTCTTTGTTTAACCTTTTGAGAAACTGTCTTGAGACTGTTCTTCAAAGTGGTTGGACAATTTTACAATCCCTCTAGAAATGTATAAAAGATTCCATTCCTCCCCATCCTTTCCAGCATTTGTTGTTGCTCCTATTTTGTATTTTTGCTGTCTAATAGGTGTGTGGGAATGATAGTTCATTGTGATTTTAATTTGCTTTTCTCTAAAGGTTAATGATGCTGAGCATCTTTTTATGTGATTATTTTCTATCTATAGTCCATCTTCAGTGAACTGTCTCTTCTTGCCTTTTGTCCATCTTCTTTTCCTCATCTTTTAATTGGATTGTTTGAAGTTTTCTTTGACTGTTGAGGTTTGGGAGTTCTTTATACATTCCTTCTAGGTATGAGTTCTTTGTCAGGTAAGTGGCTTGCAACCATTTTCTCCAAGTCTATAGTTTGTCCTTTCATTCTCTTAAAAAACACTCCTGGAGCAAAAGGAAATTAATTGTGAGGTCCAGTTTATTTTAGGGGTCATGCTTTTGGTCTCATGTCTAAGAATTCTTCATCAACTCCTCATGCTCTTCAAGTTGTCTTCTATGGTACCTTCTAAAAGTCTTATGGCTTAATGTTTCCCATGTGAGTCTTTGATCTACTCTGAATTAATCTCTGTATAAAGTAGAAGATATACGTTGAGGTTCATGATTTTCCCGAGGCTATTTAGTTGTTCCACCACCCTCTGTTAAAAAGACAATTTCTCCCACTGAACTGCTTTTTGCTCTTATCAAGTCTTAGTTGGCCATACTCATGGAGGGTTATTCCTGGGTTCTCTAACCTATCCAGTTGACTGACATGATTATCCCCCGTCAGTACCACACAGTTTTGATTTTTGCATATTCCTTTATAATAAATCTTCAATCAGGTAGAGTGATTTCTCTCCCCTTATTCTTCTTTTTCAGAAATGTTTTCTATTCTAGTTCTTTTTCCTTTCTGTATAAACTTCAGAATTTGTAATTACAAAAAATCTTGCTGGGATTTTGAAAGTAATTGTATGAAATCTGTATATCAGTTTGGAGAGAATTGATATCTTTACTGTGTTTAGTGTTTCTGTTCATGAACATGGTATTTGTTTAAGTCTTCTTTGATTTTTTCTTAGCAGTGTTTCGTAGTTTTAAGTGTACAAGTCTTACATATGGTTTGTTAGATTTATCACACTTAGGTAAATCTTTTTCTAAGCCATTGGAAATGGAATTTGAGGTGGAGCAGGGGGAGGGGAGGTGATACAGAATCTATAGGGTTCCTTTGAGGTGAGCTGTCAGAATTTTCATGTCTAATAGGTGTGTGGGAATGATAGTTCATTGTGATTTTAATTTGCTTTTCTCTAAAGGTTAATGATGCTGAGCATCTTTTTATGTGATTATTTTCTATCTATAGTCCATCTTCAGTGAACTGTCTCTTCTTGCCTTTTGTCCATCTTCTTTTCCTCATCTTTTAATTGGATTGTTTGAAGTTTTCTTTGACTGTTGAGGTTTGGGAGTTCTTTATACATTCCTTCTAGGTATGAGTTCTTTGTCAGGTAAGTGGCTTGCAACCATTTTCTCCAAGTCTATAGTTTGTCCTTTCATTCTCTTAAAAAACACTCCTGGAGCAAAAGGAAATTAATTGTGAGGTCCAGTTTATTTTAGGGGTCATGCTTTTGGTCTCATGTCTAAGAATTCTTCATCAACTCCTCATGCTCTTCAAGTTGTCTTCTATGGTACCTTCTAAAAGTCTTATGGCTTAATGTTTCCCATGTGAGTCTTTGATCTACTCTGAATTAATCTCTGTATAAAGTAGAAGATATACGTTGAGGTTCATGATTTTCCCGAGGCTATTTAGTTGTTCCACCACCCTCTGTTAAAAAGACAATTTCTCCCACTGAACTGCTTTTTGCTCTTATCAAGTCTTAGTTGGCCATACTCATGGAGGGTTATTCCTGGGTTCTCTAACCTATCCAGTTGACTGACATGATTATCCCCCGTCAGTACCACACAGTTTTGATTTTTGCATATTCCTTTATAATAAATCTTCAATCAGGTAGAGTGATTTCTCTCCCCTTATTCTTCTTTTTCAGAAATGTTTTCTATTCTAGTTCTTTTTCCTTTCTGTATAAACTTCAGAATTTGTAATTACAAAAAATCTTGCTGGGATTTTGAAAGTAATTGTATGAAATCTGTATATCAGTTTGGAGAGAATTGATATCTTTACTGTGTTTAGTGTTTCTGTTCATGAACATGGTATTTGTTTAAGTCTTCTTTGATTTTTTCTTAGCAGTGTTTCGTAGTTTTAAGTGTACAAGTCTTACATATGGTTTGTTAGATTTATCACACTTAGGTAAATCTTTTTCTAAGCCATTGGAAATGGAATTTGAGGTGGAGCAGGGGGAGGGGAGGTGATACAGAATCTATAGGGTTCCTTGGTGGCTTCAGTGGTAAAGAATCTGCCTCCGGTACAGGAGCTGCAGAAGCCACAGGTTGGATCCCCAGGTCAGGAAGATCCCCTGGAGGAGGGCATGGCAACCTACTCCAGTAGTTTTGCCTGAAGAATCCCAGTGACAGAGGAATCTGGCGGGCTGCAGTCCATAGGATCACAAAGACTCGGACATGACTGAAGTGACTTAGCCTGCATGTACACAGAATTCTATAAATGTTCTGTTAACCAATCATGACACAATGATATTAAGTCAGTAATAGTTACATGATCACAATAGTAAAAGATGTTTATCAGTTTTCACTATCGATAGCCAGACTTTAAAAAAAAAAAAAGGTAATTACAATTGCAAGATGTAATGGGAACATGATTAACCTAACAATATAAAATAATTACATATAACTTGGGGGGTCAAGCAGAGCGACGTGGTTGGTGGAAGTACATACCTGCACATGTTTTCATCTGCTCAGCCAACTTGGTTGGTGCATTTAATCTGTTGACATGGAAGTGATTATCAATATGTATAATCTTACCATTTTCTTAATTGTTTTGACTTTATTTTCTGCTTTGCCTTCTCTTGTCTTCAGCCTAGAGAAATTCCTTTAGCATTTGTTGCAAAGCTAATTTGGTGGTGCTGAATGCTCTTAACTTTTGCTTGTCTGGATTTTATTTCTCCATCAAATCTGAAGAAGAGTCTTGCTGGGTAGAGTGTTCTTGGTTGTAGGTTCTTCCCTTTCGTCACTTTAAATATATCATGCCATTCCCTTCTGTCTTGTAGAGTTTCTGTTGAGAAATCAGCTAATAGCCTGATGGGAGTTCCCTTGTATGTTGTGGTTTTTCCCTTGTTGCTTTTAATACTTTGTCTGTCTTTAATTTTTGTCAGTTTGATTACTATGTGCCTCTGTGTGTTCCTCCTCAGGTTTATCCTGCCTGGGACTCTCTGTACTTCCTGGACTTGATTATTTCCTTTCCATGTTGGGGAATTTTTCAGCTATTATCTCTTCAAATATTTTCTCAAGTTCTTTCTCTCTCTTCTCCTTCTTAGACCCCTATAATGCAAGTGTCCATATGCTTAATGTTGTCCCAGAGGTCTCTCAGGCTATCTTCATTTCTTTTCATTCTTTTTTCCATATTGTGGCAGTGATTTCCACCATTCTGTCTTCCAGGTCATTTATCCACACTTCTGCCTCAGTCATTCTGCTATGGGTTCCTTCTAGGGTGTTACTCATCTCTGTTTGTTTGTTCTTTAGTTCTTCTACGTCTTTAGTAACCATTTCGTGCATCTTCTCAACCTTTGCCTCTGTTCTTTTCCCTACATCTTGAATGATAGTCACCATCATTATTCTGAGTTCTTTTTCTGGAAGGTCGCCTATCTCCACTTCATTTAGTTATTTCTATGGGGGTTTATCATGCTTCTTCATCTGGGACATAACTTTCTGGTTTTTATGCTGATGAACTTTCTGTAGTGTTTTGTTTTAGTTGCTGTGGATTGTGGTTCTTCTTGTTTCTGTCTGCCCTCTAATGGAGGAGGCTGAGGGGCTTGTATAACTTTTCTGATGGGAGGGACTGGTGTTGAGAAAAACTGGGTCTTGCTCTGGTGGGCGGAGCCTTGCTCAGTAAAGCTTTGACCCAATTATCTACTGATGGGTGGGGTTGGGCTTCCTCCCTGGTAAGTTTTTGACCATCTACCGGCTCTAAGGTCTGGTTAATGGTGGCCTCAAGGAGGGTTTATGCCAAAGGGGACCTTCCCAGACAGATGCTGCCAGTACCCCCGTCCCTGTGGTGGTACCTGCCAACCCATGCCTCTACAGGAGACCCTCCGACACTCGCAGGTAGTTTTGGCTCAGTTTCCTGTGGGGTCACTGCTCCTTTCCTCTGAGTTTTGGTGTGTACAGGCTTTGTCTGTTTCCTGTAAGACTGAAGTCTCTGTTTTCCCCGGTCCTATGGAAGTTTTGTAATCAAATCCCTCTAGCCTTCAAGGTCAGATTCCCTGGGGATTCCCAGGCTTTTTGTTTAGTCCCCAGGCTAGGAAGCCTGACATAGGGTTCTGAACCTTCACAACAGTGGGAGAACTTCTTTAGTTTTATTTTTTATTTTTTATTATTTTTTAAAGATTTATTTATTTATTTATTTGAGGGGGGTGGGGTGGGGAGGGAGAGGAGCAGGCGGGCCACTTCTATTGGTCTTTCATTTGTCCACTTTCATCCTCTTTGTTCTTTAGCCCGTGTGGGCCTCCCATCGCAGTGGCCTCTGTTGTCGCAGAGCACAGGCTCTGGGCGCATGCGCTCCAGAGCTCCGGCTCGGTAATTGGACACATCAGTCCAGCCGCTCCGCGGCACGTGGGATCTTCCCAGGCCAGGGATCGAACCGGCGTCCCTTGCACTGCAAGGCAGTGTCCTTACCCACTGGACCACCAGGGAAGCCCCTACCCCACCAATTTGAACCAAAAGCCCAAGAAATCTGGAATTGTATTTTAAATTTCAATTTCCAAATAATCATTATTAATATAAAGAAATATGACTAATTTTTCTGTTGATCTTGTATTCTGCAACCTTGCTGAATTCAAGGTTAATTTTAGAATTAACCTTTAGAATTAACCTTAATTTTAGAATTTTTTTTTGTAGGTGCCTTGGGATTTTCTGCATAGACCGTTATGTTATCTGTGAGTAGATTTTATTTCTTCCTTTCAGATATATGCTTTTTATTGCCTTTCTTGGTCTTCTTATGCTGTCTAGAGCTTTCCGTACTATACTGAATAGGAGTGATGGAGAGTGAACATCCTCGCCTTGTTACCAAGCTTAGAGGGAGAAAGTATCAACACTGTTAATAGGGCCTTCCCTGGTAGTTCAGTGGTAAATAATCCGCCTGCCATGAGGGAGACCTGGGTACCATCCCTGAGCTGGAAAGATTCCCTAGAGAAGGGCATGGCAACCCACTTTAGTGTTCTTGCCTGGAGAATCCCATGGACAGAGGAGCCTGATGGGTTACAGTCCATGGGTTTGCACAGAGTCAGACACCACTGAGCAACTAAGCAGCAGCAGCAGCAGCAGAATGAGTTGCCTCCACTATTTTCTACACAATCAAATCCTCTAGCCTTCAAGGTCAGATTCCTGGATTCCCAGGCTTTTTGTTTAGTCCCCAGGCTAGGAAGCCTGACATAGGGTTCTGAACCTTCACAACAGTGGGAGAACTTCTTTAGTTTTATTTTTTATTTTTTATTATTTTTTAAAGATTTATTTATTTATTTATTTGAGGGGGGTGGGGTGGGGAGGGAGGGGAGCAGGCGGGCCACTTCTGTTGGTCTTTCATTGTCCACTTTCATCCTCTTTGTTCTTCCGGCCCGTGTGGGCCTCCCATCGCAGTGGCCTCTGTTGTCGCAGAGCACAGGCTCTGGGCGCATGCGCTCCAGAGCTCCGACTCGATAGTTGGACACATCAGTCCAGCCGCTCCGCGGCACGTGGGATCTTCCCAGGCCAGGGATCGAACCGGCGCCCCTTGCACTGCAAGGCAGTGTCCTTACCCACTGGACCACCAGGGAAGCCCCTACCCCACCAATTTGAACCAAAAGCCCAAGAAATCTGGAATTGTATTTTAAATTTCAATTTCCAAATAATCATTATTAATATAAAGAAATATGACTAATTTTTCTGTTGATCTTGTATTCTGCAACCTTGCTGAATTCAAGGTTAATTTTAGAATTAACCTTTAGAATTAACCTTAATTTTAGAATTTTTTTTTGTAGGTGCCTTGGGATTTTCTGCATAGACCGTTATGTTATCTGTGAGTAGATTTTATTTCTTCCTTTCAGATATATGCTTTTTATTGCCTTTCTTGGTCTTCTTATGCTGTCTAGAGCTTTCCGTACTATACTGAATAGGAGTGATGGAGAGTGAACATCCTCGCCTTGTTACCAAGCTTAGAGGGAGAAAGTATCAACACTGTTAATAGGGCCTTCCCTGGTAGTTCAGTGGTAAATAATCCGCCTGCCATGAGGGAGACCTGGGTACCATCCCTGAGCTGGAAAGATTCCCTAGAGAAGGGCATGGCAACCCACTTTAGTGTTCTTGCCTGGAGAATCCCATGGACAGAGGAGCCTGATGGGTTACAGTCCATGGGTTTGCACAGAGTCAGACACCACTGAGCAACTAAGCAGCAGCAGCAGCAGCAGAATGAGTTGCCTCCACTATTTTCTACACAATAGATTATGTAGCATTGGTGCTAATTCTCCTTTAAATCTTGGATAGAATTCTCCAGTAAAATCATATTGGCCTAAACATTTCTTTTTCACATTTTAAACGAGTACTTATAGGGCTATTAAAATTATCTGACTCATACTGATTGAGTTGTGGTAGTTTGTACTTTTGAGGAATTGATTTATTTAATTTAAGTGGCCAAATTTATATACAGAGTTTTTCATGATATTCCCTTATTATCTTTTTGATGTCTGCAGGGTATGTAGAAATAGCCTCTGTTTCACTTTCAGTATTAACAATTGCTCTCTCTCTTTTTTGTTTGTCAGTCTTGCTAGAGATTTGTCAATTTTTTTGATCTTTTCAGTGAACCAGGTATTTTGTTTCCTCTGTTATTTTTCTGTTTTCAGTTTCATTGATTTCTGCTTTTATGTGTGTTATTTCTTTCCTTTCACTTGCCTTGGGTTTGTTTTGCTCTTGTCTAGTTTCTAGAGATGGAATCATGTTATTGATTTGAGATACTTATTTTTCTTCTTCTTCTTCTTTTTTTTTGGCTTGGAGGCTCTTAGTTCCCCAACCAGAAATTAAACCCTGGCCCTTTGCAGTACAAAGTACCAAAGTACCAAGTCCTGACCACTGGACTACCAGAAAACTCCCAGAGTTACTTTTTTCATGTAAATATTCAGTGCCATAAATTTCTCCCTTGTGTCCCACAAAGTTTAACACGTTCTATTTTCACTTTCTTTCAGTTCAATGTATTATTAAATTTCCCCTTTAAATGTTCTCTTTGACCCATAGGTTATTTAGAAGTGTGCTGTTTGGTTTTCCAGTGTTTGGAGATGCTTCTGTTGTTGATTTCTAGTTTGATTCCATTGTAGTTAAATCATATACTCTATGTGGTTTTAATTATTTTCAATTTTGGAGGCTTGTGCATGGCCCTAAATTTAGTGTTCTTGCCTGGGAAATCCCATGGACAGAGGAGCCTGATGGGTTACAGTCCATGGGTTTGCACAGAGTCAGACACCACTGAGCAACTAAGCAGCAGCAGCAGCAGCAGAATGAGTTGCCTCCACTATTTTCTACACAATAGATTATGTAGCATTGGTGTTAATTCTCCTTTAAATCTTGGATAGAATTCTCCAGTAAAATCATATTGGCCTAAACATTTCTTTTTCACATTTTAAACGAGTACTTATAGGGCTATTAAAATTATCTGACTCATACTGATTGAGTTGTGGTAGTTTGTACTTTTGAGGAATTGATTTATTTAATTTAAGTGGCCAAATTTATATACAGAGTTTTTCATGATATTCCCTTATTATCTTTTTGATGTCTGCAGGGTATGTAGAAATAGCCTCTGTTTCACTTTCAGTATTAACAATTGCTCTCTCTCTTTTTTGTTTGTCAGTCTTGCTAGAGATTTGTCAATTTTTTTGATCTTTTCAGTGAACCAGGTATTTTGTTTCCTCTGTTATTTTTCTGTTTTCAGTTTCATTGATTTCTGCTTTTATGTGTGTTATTTCTTTCCTTTCACTTGCCTTGGGTTTGTTTTGCTCTTGTCTAGTTTCTAGAGATGGAATCATGTTATTGATTTGAGATACTTATTTTTCTTCTTCTTCTTCTTTTTTTTTGGCTTGGAGGCTCTTAGTTCCCCAACCAGAAATTAAACCCTGGCCCTTTGCAGTACAAAGTACCAAAGTACCAAGTCCTGACCACTGGACTACCAGAAAACTCCCAGAGTTACTTTTTTCATGTAAATATTCAGTGCCATAAATTTCTCCCTTGTGTCCCACAAAGTTTAACACGTTCTATTTTCACTTTCTTTCAGTTCAATGTATTATTAAATTTCCCTTGAAATGTTCTCTTTGACCCATAGGTTATTTAGAAGTGTGCTGTTTGGTTTTCCAGTGTTTGGAGATGCTTCTGTTGTTGATTTCTAGTTTGATTCCATTGTAGTTAAATCATATACTCTATGTGGTTTTAATTATTTTCAATTTTTGGAGGCTTGTGCATGGCCCTAAATTTGGTTTGTCTTGGCATACGTTCTATGGACACTTGAAAATAATGTGTATTTTGTTGTTTTGGGGTGGAGTGTTCTGTGAATGTCAGTGAGATACTGTTGGTTGATGGTGTTGTCCTTGCCGCTTTTTTGTCTAGTTCTTCTATCCATTGTTGAAAGGGAGTGTTGAAGTTTCCAGCTAGAATTGTGGATTTGTCTGTTCTTTCATTTTTATTGGGTTTGGCTTCACATGTTTTGTAGCTCTGTTGTTTGGTACTTAGACATTTCGATTGTTGTGTTTGATGGATCTACCCTTCCCTGATTACAGAACATCCCTCTCAGGTTTGGGTCATTTTCTTTGTTCTGAAATCTACCATACCTGTTATTATTATAGCCGCTTATGCTTTCTTTTTAAAATTGAGATATAATCAACATGTAACACTAGTTTCAGGTGCATAACATAATTATTTGATATTTATATAGACTGCAAAACAATCAGCAAGATAAGTCTAGTTAACATCCATCAGCATACATAGGTACAGCTTTTCTTCTGGTGATGAGAACTTTTAAGATCTACTCTCTTAGCCACTGTCAAATATACAACACAGTAACAGTAACTATGGTCACCATGCCTTACATCCTTAGGACTTACTTATTTTATAACCAGAAGTACCTTTTATCCACCTCCATTCCCTTTACCCACCCCCTAGCCCCTGCCTCTGGCAACCACCAATCGGTTTTTTGAATCCATGAGGTCATTTTCATTTTTTTTTTAAGATTCCACATGTAACTGAGATCATATGGTATTTGGCTTTTTCTGATGTAGTTCACATAGTGTGATTCCCTCCAGTCCCATCCGTGTGGTAGCAAATGGCAGGATATTCTTCTTTTATGGCTGAATAATATTCTTTTAAGTACATTTCCTTTATCCACTCATCCATCGATGGACGCTTAGGTTGTTTCCACGTCTGCAGGGACCACTGGGGTGTGCCAACATCCTTTTGAGCTAACGTTTTGTTTCCTTCAGATAAATACTCAGTGTTGCTGATACAGACAGCCGGGGGCGTGGCCAAGAACAGTGAAAACTCGTCACTGACAACTTCACTGTGCTTCCCCTTTCACTCTTAGATGCTGCCAGGGTCCCTGAAGAGGGAAGACACATGAGGAAACAGGTAAAGACGCTTCTGTTCTCTTTTGAATCTGACGCGCAAGCATGGAGTGGCCACCCCGTACCAGGCACCATTCGGGGGGCTGGGAGTGCAGTGGGAACTCCCTCCCTCCTCTTGCCTGTGTGTTAACAGGTAGTAGCCCCCTGTCTTTGAACGTCCCTCCGGTGAGTCTTCTGAGGGCAGGAGGGGTCGTTGCATGCCCAGGAGGGAAGTGTGGACTCAGGGAGGCCAAGTCTGAGGTCCTGCAAGGCTCTACGCAGGCTGGTGTTGGGCAGAGCACGGGTCTGGAGGCTTTGTGCCCAGTGCCGTCTGTCCCCAGCCTCTGCGCACCATCCTGCCTTAGCAGCCTTCCAGCCTCAGGTGTGGGGCCCTCCCATTGTGCCCCCGAGGCTTCCTGGAAGAGCTCCGCGGGGTAAGCATGCAGCCCTGCTCTGAGAAGCACCTCTCTGCCACTTGTCTGGTATTCTCCAGCTGGTGGGGCACGCTGGCCCAGCTCCTGGAGGCGAGTCTCTAACTCTGGCCCTTGCCACAGCTCTTATGGAAACTCCAAGGGGGCCCAAGCGCATCCTTTGGCACACTGGCCCTCAACCCTGCCAAGTTTTTCATGGAAAATGTCAAATAGTTCCTCTGGTTAGAGAAGTGTGGGTTGTATCCCACCGGTAAGCAGGGAGCATGCTTACTCCACGCTGGGAAATGCACGATGCATAAACAGCTGGTTAAAGGTTTGAAAAACGCCTGCAGTAAAGGATCCCCCTTCGCGTTTGTTAATCCAGCTTCTCTCAGATGGTTGTGGCCTTGAAGACTTTTTTTCGGTGTAACATGATCACCTTTGGAGCTGAATGAGCTCTGTGTGAAGAGTCTACCCCGTCCGTGCCCAGGGCCGGACCAGCAGAACTGCTGGGCCTGGAGACAGACCCGCTTCTTACTTTCAGCGAGCAGCCTAGCTTTCAGGGAGGGGTTGATGGCGGGGGCGCCGATGTGTGGGAACTGTTGGCTGGGCGTGGGCGTGGGGAGGAGCCACAGGTCTGGGCTGAGACAGGAGACACACTCTGTGGCCACAACCTGGTGGTCCCCTCGAGGGACAGGCCCTGAAGGTGCAACCATGCAAATTGGGACTTAAATTTAACTCTATGTAAATATAACTCTATGTAAAACATCTAGCAAGCAGGAGGTCCAGCTTACCACACATGCACATGCGCACACGCGGGCAGTGGTTGCACATCAGCAGCCTTTGGCCTCGTCTAGCCCACAGACAGGTTTTGTTTGACCCACATTGTGTTTATTTGGCTTTTTTCAAAGCAAGACATTCCACCTGAACTGTCACCTTCTTACTGCTTTTAAAACAGTAGAAGATCAGGCAGTGCTTGAGCCCACGTTCCCACTTGACAGGGACTGAGATAGGCCATATTCCCTTTACTCAAGGCTTGTGTCCCCCCACCTGGTTGGTTTGTTTTCTACTCGGCCCAGGGTGGGGAGGGGCATCTGAATGGGACCTTTGCCCTACGTTCCCCTGAGTTCTCTCAGGTCCATCTAAATGCTCCCTTGGTATCATACTTAATGACTGGTGTTAGAGTTTATTTTTTTTCCCCTGGTCTTTAAAATCAGAGTCTGGCCCCGTCTCTCTCCTATGTGAAACCCTTCCCTAGTTGCTGCACGGTAAGCTCCAAGTCACCCAGGGCCTGGCATTTGAGGGGCTCACTGGCTGGGTGCCGCTCAAAGCCTGAGAGCTGGGCAGCAAGTTTATAAAAGTTTGGATGGATGGATAGAAGAAAGGAAGGTGTGCTGAGAGAAAGAGGCTAGTCCGACATGGTCCTCGGGCAGATGGGAGAGGCAGGACATATCCAGAAAAGATACTCCAGAGCTTCTCGAATTCCGCATCTTGCTGAACAACCCAACACAGTCCTCTTGGGAACGGGGAAGAGGGGTTGGAGTAGGTGAGCAAGAAGAGCTGCCTGAAAGACGTCAGCGACCAGGTGGCTCAGACACAAACTCTTCCTGGCCCAGGATCCTGCCTAGACACCGCGCCATGCATCTGCTCGGCCCCTCGCTGCTGATTCTCGGTAAGAACGGTGGCCCAGGTGGGCGCCTGGGGCTGGGTGGACTGTGGGAGCTGGAGAGAGAGGGAAGACACACACACACACACACACAGGCTTCCCAGGTGACGCTAGAGGTATAGAACCTCCTTGCCAATGCAGGAGGCATAAGAAACGTAGGTTTGATCGCTGGAAAGATCCCCTGGAGGAGGGCATGGCAACTCACTCCAGTATTCTTGCCTGGAGGTTCCCCACGGACAGAGGGGCTTGGTCATGGGTCACAAAGAGTCAGACATGACTAAAGCCACTTAGCACACATATGCGTGTGTGTGTGTGTGTGTGTGTATACACATCCTCTCCCTCCCCGTCTCTTCACAAGAAATTCTTTGTTCCTTTGAAAGTTCTCAATGACCCTCAGTAATGCTTTCTGTTCTCTCTGATGGGTTTCAGGATACTTGGCTTTCTCTGACTCAACTAAAAATACCTGGGATTTTCAGCATCCCAAGATCCTCTATGCCTGGGAAGGAGCCTGCATCTGGATTCCCTGCACATATAATATCCTAAGGAGTGGGAGACACACCCTAGATAACCTGACTGTGTACCACAATTATGACTATGACTCTGTAGCCAAGCACCACACTGGGACCATCCTCTCTTATAACCTGAAAAACGGGGAGCTCACCTCTAATCAGGAAAGAGTACGATTCCTGGGAAACACCAGAGACAACTGCACCCTCCTCCTCAATCCTGTCAAGGTCAACGACAGTGGTCGTCTGGGGCTGAGGATGACATCGGGGAAAGAGAAATGGATGGAGCCTATAAACCTCAACATCTCCGGTAAGGGCCCGGGGGTGGGCTCCTTCGGTCTGCAGAGAGGAAGGTGGGGGAACAACCCAATTCCTGGTGTTCGGATCACATGCCAGGCTGCCTTTAGAGGCCAGATGGGGATGCCTGCGAGTCACCAGGGTGGCACAAGACCGTGGTGCCCAGGGCAGACGGGAGCGTGGGCGCTCACCCCTCCGCGAGCTGCTGCCTGCCACTCAGCTCCTGTGCATTCTAGAATCTGGCTTCCGGTTCCCGGGTTTTTCCTGAGAAGATGGAGATCTGAATTTTCAAGTGGAATCTCCTGAAGTGTTTGTGGGAGGGATGAATTCTGATTGGCCCTTCTTCGTGGCCACTTGACACACGGACAGGATGTGAACCAAGCACAGGTGGGGAGCACCCCAGGGGCCGTGCTTACTCTGTTCCCCGGCCTGTTGATTGGGTGGCTGGAAGCTGGGGAAGGGGGCAGGCCGGGGTCAGCAGGGGCGCTGCCCCGCCTCTCACCCTGTGTTTAGGGTGAGAGATTCCGCAATCTGAGGGTGGCCTGGCCGAGGGGAGAGTGCGGGCAGGCTGCACACAGGCCTCTCCGCTAGAAGAATCCCCTCCAACAGTGCAGGAGGTCTCTGAATGGAAGGCAGGTTTCTCACCCAAGCTAAGAAATGCTTGTTGAACGAAAGGGGTAACAGTCCACCCAGGAGTGTGGGGGAAGTGATCTGGAAAACACGGAGAAGGCAAACACCAGGGAGTGTGACTGAAGTAAGCATAAGACATAAAACACAATTCCTAAGGAGAATCCTCTATGCCTGGGAAGGAGCCTGGGATTCCCTGCACATATAATATCCTAAGGGGAGACACACCCTAGATAACCTGACTGTGTACCACAATTATGGCTATGACTCTGTAGCCAAGCACCACACTGGGACCATCCTCTCTTATAACCTGAAAAACGGGGAGCTCACCTCTAATCAGGAAAGAGTACGATTCCTGGGAAACACCAGAGACAACTGCACCCTCCTCCTCAATCCTGTCAAGGTCAACGACAGCGGTCGTCTGGGGCTGAGGATGACATCGGGGACAGTGAAATGGATGGAGCCTATAAACCTCAACATCTCCGGTAAGGGCCCGGGGGTGGGCTCCTTCGGTCTGCAGAGAGGAAGGTGGGGGAACAACCCAATTCCTGGTGTTCGGATCACATGCCAGGCTGCCTGCAGAGGCCAGATGGGGATGCCTGCGAGCCACCAGGTTGGCACAAGACCGTGGTGCCCAGGGCAGACAGGAGCATGGGCGCTCACCCCTCCGCGAGCTGCTGCCTGCCACTCAGCTCCTGTGCATTCTAGAATCTGGCTTCCGGTTCCCGGGTTTTTCCTGAGAAGATGGAGATCTGAATTTTCAAGTGGAATCTCCTGAAGTGTTTGTGGGAGGGATGAATTCTGATTGGCCCTTCTTCGTGGCCACTTGACACACGGACAGGATGTGAACCAAGCACAGGTGGGGAGCACC
Organism: Tragulus kanchil; assembly: GCA_022376925.1. Classification (NCBI taxonomy): domain Eukaryota; kingdom Metazoa; phylum Chordata; class Mammalia; order Artiodactyla; family Tragulidae; genus Tragulus; species Tragulus kanchil. The sequence continues at coordinate 116,954,516 of JAIOJX010000031.1, forward strand.
CCAGGGGCCGTGCTTACTCTGTTCCCCGGCCTGTTGATTGGGTGGCTGGAAGCTGGGGAAGGGGGCAGGCCGGGGTCAGCAGGGGCGCCGCCCCGCCTCTCACCCTGTGTTTAGGGTGAGAGATTCCGCAATCTGAGGGTGGCCTGGCCAAGGGGAGAGTGCGGGCAGGCTGCACACAGGCCTCTCCGCTAGAAGAATCCCCTCCAACAGTGCAGGAGGTCTCTGAATGGAAGGCAGGTTTCTCACCCAAGCTAAGAAATGCTTGTTGAACGAAAGGGGTAACAGTCCACCCAGGAGTGTGGGGGAAGTGATCTGGAAAACACGGAGAAGGCAAACACCAGGGAGTGTGACTGAAGTAAGCATAAGACATAAAACACAATTCCTAAGGAGAATCCGCTTTCACAGGGTCTTTCAGAGGATGTTTTGACTGAGCACAGAGGTGGCCGGGAGAGGCTGGGGATGCCTGATGGGTTATTCGGAGCAGCGTGTCTAAAGCGGGTCCAGCTCCCTGGCTTCCAGCGTGGCCCCTGTTCTTTTTATTTTTCTTTCTTTCTTTTGTATTTTATTTTTTACAGAGCTTTGTTGTTAACTGCCACATGTCGACCCAAATCTTTCTTTCTTTTTTTTCTTTTTTTTAAAAAAAAAAACAGTTTTGCTGCGATATAAGTCTCACACCACTCACCTACTAGAAATGTACAATTCAGTGGTTTTTTTAGTGTATTTATAGACATGTTCAAGCATCACTACAGTCAATTTTGGAACATTTTCATCTCCTCAGAAAGAACTTCTGCACCTTCATCTATCACTCTCGTGTTCGTTAATTTGTGTGTAGATCTGGCTGGGCCACGGTACCGTGGAGTCTGATCAAACAGTATTTTGGATTTTCTAGGGAGATGTTTTTAGGTAAGATTAAGTGTTTTTAATTTGCTGATTTAATTGGAGGATAATCACTTGACCGTGTTGTGAGGGTTTCGGGCATACATCAGCATGACTCGGCCATGGTATACGTGTCCCCTCCATCCTGAGCCCCCTCCCTCCTCCCCCCGCTATCCCTCTGGGTTGTCCCCGAGCACCGGCTTTGAGTGCCCTCCCTCACACCAAGCTCACGCTGGTCATCTGTCTGACACGTGGCAGGGCCCAGGTTTCAGCACTGTTCTCTCGGACCACCCACCCTCTCCTCCCACGGAGCCCCTGCTGTTTTGCAGAGAGGGCTCCTCCACCCCGCATCGAGCTCCCTCTGGACATCAGGGAAAACCAGAGAGTCACGGCCACCTGTTCGCTGAATTTCGCCTGCTATGAGTACCCGATCCACCTGCAGTGGTCCCTGGAGGAGACCGTGACCACCTCCACCTTGCTCACCACCAAGACCGTCTCCACTCAGAGCAGCCTCACGTTCCAGCCACAGTGGACTCACGACGGCAGGAACCTGACCTGCCAGCTCTGGGACCCCGCGAAACAGCAGGTGCTCTCGGAGGAAACCGTGGGGCTGAACGTGAAGCGTGAGTCTCCGGGAAGCTCCTGGGGGAGGGACGAGGGTCCTGTCATCCCTTCACCCACCCAGAGGGTCCTGGGAGCCCACAGAAGGAAGCGTGATGGGTCTGTGATGGTCCCCACAGATGGGAATGGTGCAGGCACAGCTCCTCCACCTTCCCCGTCATCCATTGCTGGTATTTCAGGACGCAGAGTTCATCTGCTCTGGTCAAAAGGAATAAAATAGTTTAGTCTACCCTCAAGCTGGGATGCGATTTAGGGATCACCTGGCTCAGGTGTTTTTTGTTCCCCTGGGGGGATGGGGTGAAGAATTTTGTCACATCATTTTTTGAGCCTCGTTCATTCATTAAATATTTACTGTGAACCTACTAGGCACAAAGCCTTATTACCTCTGCCAGGCATAGAGCCGTGAGCAAAGTTCTTGTCCACGTGGAAGTAGCATTGCGGTGGGGAGACAGAGCAAACAGGCGACCCGGGGAATAGAGAACATCATTGCAAGTGGTGCTGAGAGTATTAAGAAAACAATAGAGACTTCCCTGGTGGTTCAGTGGCAAAGAATCCACCTTGCAATGCAGGGCACACGGGTTCAGTCTCTAGTCAGGGAACCAAGATCCCATATGCAGAGCAACTAAGCCCACATCCCACAACTAGAGAGTCTGTGCTGCAATGAAAGGAAGATGCCGCATGCTGCAACTAAGTCCCAATGCAGCCAAATAAATACATATTTAAAAGGAGAAAAAGAAAAAGTGCAGGGTTAGGAGAGAGTGAGGGAGGGACGGAGGCTGAGCTTGAGCCGAGACTCAAGTGAAGGGGAGGGATTGAGGCGTGCGTGCGGTATCTTTGTGAGAAGAGCACTCCGGGGAGGAGAAAGAACAAACCCAAGACCTAGAGGTAGGAACATGGCGCATCTGCCACAGAGCAAGGGGCCATCGACCTTGCACACCATCCAAGGGGCCCAGTGGGAGGAAAGGAAGGCTGAGAGGGACTGGGACACTAAATCTTGGGGGCTGCAGTGAGGGTTTTGGGGTTTTCTCTAAGCTTGGAATCCACCAAATGGCTTCAAGCCGGAGAGTGGCAAGATTTGATGGCCCATCCTGGGAAGGCTGCTGGCTGCTGGTGGAGACCAGACCTTCAGGGACTGGGGTTGCGGGAGCAGAGGGATGAGTTAGGGGGCAGTGGCAGTCTCACCCTTGGACCAGCCCACCCTTGTTGACCAGGGTGACCATGAGTGGCTCCACACCCTCGGCCTACTTTGTCAAGGCCTCTGTTTTGTTTTTGTTTTTGTTTTTTTTGCCTCTAAGTCATCATTTATTTTTCACCAATCTTTATTCTTTGGCCTGTGTGGGCCTCCCATGGCAGTGGCCTCTCTCGTTGCAGAGCACCAGCTCTGGGCACGTGCGCTCCAGAGCCCTGACTTGTCATTGGACACACTGGTCCAACCACTCTGCGGCATGCGGGATCTTCCCGGACCAGAGATTGAACTGGTGCCGCTTGCACTGCAAGGCGGACTCTTTACCCACTGGACCACCAGGGAAGTCCTAGGCCTCTGCTTTATTGGAATAAAAGCCCTGCAGCTTCTCAACGCTTTATGCCCTCTGAGAATCCCCTATCCCTTCCCACTGTGTCCCTCCAGACGTGCCCAAGTTGAAGATCCAGGTTGAGCCCAAAGAAGGCACTGTAAGGGAGGGAGAGCTTGTGACCATGAGTTGCCACATCCTTAGCAGCAACCCCCAGCCCTGGAGCGTGACCTGGTTCAAGAACTGGATGGCGCTGCCGAAGCAAGGGACTGAAACACTCACTCTATCCAAAGTGACCAGGACGATGAGTGGGCACTACTCTTGCCAGGCTCACAACGAACTGGGCTCAAACCAGTCGGAAATGGTCGACCTGCAGGTGCACTGTGAGCCTCCCGGGAGCTGGGGAAGGGGACAGACCGGGGGTCAGCAGGGGCGCCGCCCAGACTCTCAGGAGGGGAGCCACAGAGCCCTTGGCTCACACGCACCCGCCTCCTCGGCCCCTTCTTGCAGATGCTCCGGACCCTTCCAGAGTCCAGATCGCCCCCTTGCCAGTTAAGGAAGGAGATAGCATAGAGCTGACTTGTATATCACCAGCCAATCCTCCTCCAACTAATTACACCTGGTACTTCAATGGGCACGAAATGCCTGGAAAGATGGGCAGGACCTTGCAGATCCCTCAGGCCCTCCTCAAGCACACTGGGAAGTACTTCTGCTTGGCGGAAAATAGTCTTGGGCCGGGAAGATCTGACCAGGAAGCTGACCTGGACGTCCAGTGTGAGTAATCACAGAGGAAGTGGATGAGTTTGAGAGCAGACAGCAAGCAGAGACCAGGGGCTCCTGACAGACCAGCTTCTGGGGGCAGGGGCCGCGCCATTGTTCACAGTTGTATCCTTAGCACCAGCGTAGGGCCCTGCTTGTGGGAGGTGCTCACTAGATGTTTGCAGACTGAATAAATGACAAGCTGCCAGGGTCCTCGGAGACTGGCCGTCACTCTGCAGCGGCCGAGTTCCTGAAGGGGTCCTGAAGTGTTCGAGGAGAACTGGGGCAAAATGCCGTCGCCTCTCTGTTGTCGGGCCCTGTTTAACATCAGTGAGCCTTGTCACTGAGCAGAGCCCGGGACAAAGAGAGGCCTTAGGTTTGATCCTTGGACCCCTGGGGTGTCCTGTGGGTTAGTGTTAATCCCTCAGTCATGGCCGACTCTTTGCGACCCATGGACTGAGGCCCTCCAGGCTCCTCTGTCCGTGGGATTCTCCAGGCAAGAATACTGGAGTGGGCTGCCATGCCCTCCTCCAGGGGATGTTCCCAACCCAGGGATCGAACTGCATGGCAAGTGGACTCTTTACCAGCTGAGTCACCAGGGAAGCCCGAGAAAACTGGAGTGGGTAGCCTATCCTTTCACCAGGGAATCTTCCCGACCCAGGAATCGAACTGGGTTCTCCTACATTGCAGGCAGATTCTTTATCAGCTGAGCTACCAGGGAAGTCCATGGTAGCTTCATCGTCTGGGGTGTCATAATCTAGGCCAAATACACTGGATGCCCAAATCCTGGGATCTAGACACCAGATATGCATTAAGACTAGCAACTGCAATGCATTTACCACCTGCCACGCGGCTCTAATGGCCTCCTCCCACCCCATCCTCACAATGGTTCCACAAGGTTAGCTACTTGCAGGACCCCATTGACAGATGAGTAAACTGAGGCCTACAGCCCCTGGTCACACTTCAAGGGGCAGGATCCAGTAGCCTGGCTCCAGAGCTATGCTTTTTTTTTTTTTTTTTAGTGAATGCCCTTGCTATCGTGCCCGCGCTCCGTGCCCTGGACTCAGGCAGAGAGCCACAGACAGCAGCCCCTCCTCGCAGGGTGCCGCATGTACGCTGCCCAGGGCTGTGGTTTTTTTTTTTTGAGAGGAAAGTAAAGTTGATTAGAGCGGGGAAAGGTAGAGTCGCTGCCAGTACAGCCGGCCGGCTTAAGGGAGAATCAGCATGGAAGACGCTGCTAGAACAGCGGGTCGGCTCAAAGGAGAACCGACCCCAGGGCTGTGCTCTTAACCGCTGCGCCATCCTGCTTCCAACCACAACCAGACCAAATGGCCAGGGCGAGAGGGAAGATGCAAGAAGGAAGCGCAAGCCTTCCCTCAGCTAATTAAGGAACTGCATGAATGCAGGCCATGGGGAGCCGGGAGGGAAGCTAGGAAGAACAGGTGTGATGGGTGGCTGGCTTTTCTTTACCCCCTCTTTGGTTTTTTCCCAGATCCCCCCAAGCGGGTAGCCACGGTGATTGTGAACGCCACGCTGATTCGAGAAGGAGACAGTGTGACCCTGTCCTGCACCTACAACTCTAGTAACCCCAGAGTTAGTCGATATGACTGGAAGAGCCCAGGCTCCCAGGGCCAGCGGTTACAGGAGAAGCTGACGATTCAACAGGTGCCCTGGAACGCAGGGCCCGTCACGTGCGCGGCCTGTAACGAGTGGTGCTCGTGGTCCGCCCCTGTCGACCTGAACGTCCACTGTGAGTGCCCCAGGCTGGGAGAGGTCGGGGGTGTGGCCCAGGTGGCGCTCCAGGATCTAAGGGCGAGGAGTCCAAAGCCTGGACCACAGTCCTCACAGAGAACTGGGGGGTGAGAGTCGGGCCGCCAAGCCGAGGGGAGAGGGAGTCTTGGGGATCCCGGAGGTCAGCCTGAGGTCCTTGCTCTCCAGATGCCCCCAAGGACGTGAGCATCCAGATCAGCAGCCCCCGTACAGAGATTCGATCTGGGAACCGGGTCACGCTCCGGTGTGAGCATTCAAGTAGCCGCCCCACGGATGTCCACTTCCTCTGGAAGAAAGATGGAGGCCTTCTGGAGGAAGAAAAGACACTGACCTTTGAGGCCATCACTCCAGAAGACGCTGGGACCTACCACTGCCTGGTCAACAACTCCATAGGACAGACCTCGTCTGAGGCCTGGCAGCTCCGAGTGCTGTGTGAGCACCGGGAGCTGGGGGCGGGCGGCAGAGGCGGGCAGGGGCCCGGCTACCCGGGTCCTGACTCGGCCTCTCCTGCAGATGCTCCCAGGCGTCTGCGAGTGTCCATCAGCCCGAGAGACGGAGTGGTGGAGGGGAGGATGGCCATCCTGACCTGCGAGAGCGACGCCAACCCTCCCGTGTCCCACTACGACTGGTTTGATGGGAATAACCAGGACCTCCACCATTACGGTCAGACGCTGAGGCTGGAGCCTGCGGCACTGCAGCACTCGGGCGCCTACTGGTGCCGGGGGACCAACCGACTGGGCCAGAGCCAGTCTCCCCCCGCCACCCTCACCGTCTACTGTAAGGCTCCTTCGCTCGTCTTCTCCGGCCCCGGCCACTCCCGGGGCTTCCGTCCGAGGCTGTGCGCAGTGTGCTCAGACTGCCCCGCTGATCCTGCCCCGCCCCCTCCCCTCTGTCCTGCAGGGGATGGTGGGGGAGGGCCGACCCCTGTGCTCAGAGGCTGCCCGGCTCCGCACAGGGCTGTCCTGTCTCCCCGTCTCCTGCCCCGTCTCTCCAGGAGGACTCTCTCTCTGCCGGTTCCGTCCTTCTAGACACCCTGAGCCCTGACTCACTCCCTCTCTCTGTCCCTCTCTCTGACTGGCTGTTTCTATCTTTTGATTTTTTTTAGTGGTTTTCTCTTTTAGATAATGTAAGTCCATGGTAAGAAACTAAAACAGACACCTCTCCTTTCTTGCCCCCTGAGAACACTGCCTCTTCCCTCCCTTGAGGCCATTTCCGTTGGCAGCTGGCTACGCCTCCTCACAGGGGTGCTCTGCATGGGCACCATAGGCCTCTAGACACCCATGCCTGTACACCTTTCTCTGTTACTCAGACAGTGGGAGAGCTCACACGTTGCCCTGAATTTGCCTTTCTTCCATGTAATAATTATTCCTTGGAGAGGGTTCTAGATCTGTGCATATGCAAGGTGTCTGAAGAGTCTGGAGACACAGGCGGAAATATTTCCTTATTGTACTTTTGTCAGATGAATGATCAGAGTCAGGGCTTTAAATTGAGAAGTTCCCTACCATCCAAAGCTGGTGTTAAAGGGAGCCGACCCGAGGGTGCCATTCGGAAAAGTGGCATAAAATCACTTTCTCTGGGTCTCCCCTTGGCAGATACCCTGAGGGGTGCCTCTTTCCCCTCAGGGTGGGATGTCGCAAAACCACGTGCCCCGTGCCCTCCTCAAGGCTGGATGCAAGGAGAATTGTAGGCTAGATTCCCACCTGGGCTTGCTAGGTCGAAGGACAAGTGATTTTGAGTATGGGCTTCCCAGGTGGTGCTAGTAGTAAAGAACCCACGTGCCCATGCAGGAGCGGCAGGAGACCTGGGTTAGGAAGATGCCCTGGAGGAGGGCATGTCAATGCACGCCAGTGTTCTTGCCTGGAGGACCCCATGGACAGAGGAGCCTGGCGGGCTACAGTTCCTGGAGTCCCAGAGTCGGACATGACTGTCCTCTCCTTCAGAGACTTAGCACGCACGCACGCAAGCAGCACTCTGTTGAGGCAGCACCATTTTTGAGGGTCTCGAGCTCTGTGTGCCCAAGTCTGTCACAAAGCAGGAGCTCCTCTCGAGAATAGTCAGCTCTTCCCTTCTAAGGAGATGTCCAGAGAGCTGGACTGAGCTTCTCCCTCTTTTTCTGTGACGTGCGCCCTGAGCGTGGAGGAGAAGTCACTCAGGCCAGAAGGACGGTGGCCTCGCAGAGAGAAGCCGAGGATGCCTCCCAGGCAAAGGGCCCTGGGGCAGAGCCCGGCTGCGACCTGTCTGAGGCAGTCAGCCACTGACGCACCCCCCTTCTTCATCAGATAGCTCGGCCACCATTGGCAGGCGCGCGGCCTTGGGCGTGGGCTTCTGCTTGGCCGTCTTCCTCCTGGGCATCTGGGGAGTCAAGCTGCGGAGAAGGTGAGCGCTGCCCACCCCCTGCCTCCTTCGTTCCCCTCCCCGCATCCCAGGGAGCCACCCGAGTTGCTCCATGCTGCAGCGCCCCGTGCGCCATGTCCACAGGGCGCTCCTCTTAGGCCCTTGGCCCTCGCTGAGCGCCTCTTTATTTCTCAGCTGGAAGAGGATTCGAGGAGAGCAGGGCCATCCAGAAAGTTTCAGTGGACAGAGCTTCTTTGTGAGGAATATCAAGGTAGGATGGGAGGAAGGGGAGGGAACAGGAAATGTGGGGCTGACCTTGGAGTTAAAAGAGAAACAAAGTGGAACAACCACTCTTAAGACAATCTGAAAATCAACAAAATTAGGGAAGCGAGGATCCCACATGCCTCAGGAAGAGGAAAACATAAAACAGAAGCAATAGTGTAACAAATTCCACATGCAAAAAAAAAAAAATCTTAAAAAAACCATAAGTGGATAGGGGTGAGAGGGCCCAGTGGGTGGGTGGGGGAGCTAGAGCGGGGAAAGGGGAGCTTAGAGCTGAACCTTTGTCTTTCTCTCAGGCTAGAAGGACCCCCCAAGCTGAACGCCCCCACTCTTTGGGGTGCTACAACCCAGTGATGGAAGATGCCGTCAGCTACGCTACGCTGCGCTTTCCTCTTGGCGAGACTGACGCACGGAGTCTTGGGTACCAGGGAGACGACACCTGCGCCCTGGGAGGGACGTGGCGGGGCCGGAGGAAGGGCTCAGTCCTGCCTCCCTCTTTGCACCTGGCCTGTGTTTCATGGCCTCATCCTAGCTCTGTAACAACTCCCTGGGGGAATGATCTCGGGCACTGGACCTGTTCCTTCAAGCCCATAGCCAGTCTCCTTCAGTGAGGTTGAGGCTTCATGAAACCTACACACATACCTTCCCTCACTGGACACAGGAGCTCCTACTGTGAACCCTAGACATCACACACCCGGGACTGAGAGGCTGGGGGTGCTCTCAGAGTCGAGGGCAGGTGGAAAAAGGAACAAAGCGCGTGCAAAAGGCTTCATTGGTGGTCATCTATCTGTCTTCTCTCTCAGAGATGCAGGGACCTCAGAGATGCAGGAAATTCGCTCAAGCAGGGACGACACGGTCACTTATGCTGTAGTGCAGAACCGCCAGGTGGTAAGAGGGCAGGGTTGTGGAAGACGGGGGTGGGGGGCCTCACCTTGCCTGTGAGTCCCAGATGGGAAGGACCTGGCTGGACTCAGTGGTGGCAGAGGCTGGACAGGGGTGCGGGCTGCCCAGACCCTGGCATGGTCAGAGCGTGGGCAGGGGCCTCCCAGTTAGAAAGACGGGCTGCAGTCATGTTTACAGACAAGAGGACTCCTGCTTGGGCTCTCCCGGGGTGGAGGCAGGAGGGAAGGGGCAGGGAAGGTGGACTGTGGGAGGCTGCTCACCACACTGTGACTTCCTCAGGCCGACTATGAGAATGTGACTCCCGAGGTCCCGGAAGATGAGGGCGTTCATTACTCGGAGCTGGTCCATTTTGGGGACGGGAAGCGGCCCCTGGCCCAGGAAGGAGTGGAATACGTGACCCTCAAGCACTGATGGACCAAACCGGCTGAGGTTGGAGGTGCCCAGGGCTGCAGGGGCCAGGGTGGTTCGGGAGTCTTCTCAGGCCCTGCTGCTCCGCTGAGAAGTTACCCACGCCCACGCATGCCTGGGGGGTCACCACAGCCCAGCTGGTGTGGACAGCTTGGTACATAGTCCAGAGACAATTTCCTCTCTCACCACCGTTAACCCTGACCCTCGGAAGGGTCTGTCCCTGGTCCTTTCCCTCATCTACATGCCTACCCTGAAATGTACAAATCCCCAGCCCCACCCAGCCACCTGTTACCACCTGCATGTATGTGTGTGTTAGTCGTTCAGTAGTGTTCAACTTTTTGTGACCCCGTGGAACGTAGCCTGCCAGGCTCGTCTGTCCATGGGGTTTTCCAGGCGAGAATACTGGAGTAGGTAGCCATGCCTCCTCCAGGGGATCCTCCCAACCCAGGGATTGAACCTGAGTCGCCTGCATTGCAGGTGGACTGTCTATCATCTGAGCCACTACCTACCCGCTCCCAAACCCCATTCCCCAGATGGCGGTGTCCCTGTGGGGATCAGCTGGTCATTATTATTATTTTTTTTTTTTTGGAGGGGGCTGTTTTGGGGAGGGAGCGGGGCAGGCGGGCCACTTCTATTGGTCTTTCATTTGTCTATTTTCATCCATCTTTGTTCTTTGGCCCGTGTGGGCCTCCCATCGCAGTGGCCTCTGTTGTCGCAGAGCACTGGCTCTGGGCTCGGTAATTGGACACATCCGTCCAGCCTCTTCGCGGCAGGTGGGATCCTCCCAGGCCAAGGATTGAACCGGCACTCCTTGCGCTGCAAGGCGGTGTCCTTACCCACTGGACCACCAGGGAAGCCCCTGGTCATTATTTTTTATTTCTCTCTCACCCCGTTCCTTTGACGCGCCAGCCCCACCCTGATAACTGCAATCACTAATCTTATGCCCTAAAATTTTCCCTCAGGGGAAAAGCCCAGGGAAAGAGGAACAGAAACGGATAGAGAGAGGCACTGCCCTGGTCCATTTTGGGGACGGGAAGCGGCCCCTGGCCCAGGAAGGAGTGGAATACGTGACCCTCAAGCACTGATGGACCAAACCGGCTGAGGTTGGAGGTGCCCAGGGCTGCAGGGGCCAGGGTGGTTCGGGAGTCTTCTCAGGCCCTGCTGCTCCGCTGAGAAGTTACCCACGCCCACGCATGCCTGGGGGGTCACCACAGCCCAGCTGGTGTGGACAGCTTGGTACATAGTCCAGAGACAATTTCCTCTCTCACCACCGTTAACCCTGACCCTCGGAAGGGTCTGTCCCTGGTCCTTTCCCTCATCTACATGCCTACCCTGAAATGTACAAATCCCCAGCCCCACCCAGCCACCTGTTACCACCTGCATGTATGTGTGTGTTAGTCGTTCAGTAGTGTTCAACTTTTTGTGACCCCGTGGAACGTAGCCTGCCAGGCTCGTCTGTCCATGGGGTTTTCCAGGCGAGAATACTGGAGTAGGTAGCCATGCCTCCTCCAGGGGATCCTCCCAACCCAGGGATTGAACCTGAGTCGCCTGCATTGCAGGTGGACTGTCTATCATCTGAGCCACTACCTACCCGCTCCCAAACCCCATTCCCCAGATGGCGGTGTCCCTGTGGGGATCAGCTGGTCATTATTATTATTTTTTTTTTTTTTGGAGGGGGCTGTTTTGGGGAGGGAGCGGGGCAGGCGGGCCACTTCTATTGGTCTTTCATTTGTCTATTTTCATCCATCTTTGTTCTTTGGCCCGTGTGGGCCTCCCATCGCAGTGGCCTCTGTTGTCGCAGAGCACTGGCTCTGGGCTCGGTAATTGGACACATCCGTCCAGCCTCTTCGCGGCAGGTGGGATCCTCCCAGGCCAAGGATTGAACCGGCACTCCTTGCGCTGCAAGGCGGTGTCCTTACCCACTGGACCACCAGGGAAGCCCCTGGTCATTATTTTTTATTTCTCTCTCACCCCGTTCCTTTGACGCGCCAGCCCCACCCTGATAACTGCAATCACTAATCTTATGCCCTAAAATTTTCCCTCAGGGGAAAAGCCCAGGGAAAGAGGAACAGAAACGGATAGAGAGAGGCACTGCCCTGGGCCAGTTCCTCCTCGGGGAGGCATTCCACGGCGAGGATTATGTTGCTGTGACCCCCGTTCCTGGGGTCACATGTGTAACAGACCCGGAGCTGCAGAATAAAGATGGTTCAGATATCGCACCAAAGAGCCGGTGACTGCTTTCCAGCGGGCAGAGTCTGAGTTGGGACAAGGGAGGTGGGGCAGGTGTCCTGGGGGCCTGGGGCGAAGGGAGCGGTCACGATCAAATCCCCAGATTGGAGAGTCCATCTTCTCATTGCCAGGAGGCGGCTGGCATCACAAACAGAGGCTGGGTCTTGACCTTTCCACTTGACCAGCCGAGTGATCTGGGCAACGTTCCCCGGCTTCTCTGAGCCTCAGTGTCTTCGGCTGTAAAAAAGGAGATGCAGGTGCTCCGAGACAGGAAATAAGCTATCATCTTATGTCATATTATCAGATGGCTAACACAGCAGCCAAAAGTCCCTAAACATCAAATTCCCATCTGATTTGCATCTCTTGAAGATTGTGAAAAGGGGAAGGCCAGTTCACCACTCACAACACTTCTCCAAAAGTGAGCTGGCTGAGCCCTTTCGCAATCCACAGCTGGCCGGCTTCTTGCAGGAACCTCTTGAGGAACCTCTGACACTTTCTACCTTCCTTTACCCCTCCTCTTGTTCTCGAGCCTGTTCCCGGGCCGACCTGCCCCCTGCTTCTCTGTCTGTTCTCTCTCACCCATCCTGCTTCTGCCAAGGGGCCAAGGCCCATTTGCCTTCAGGGCAGGGACGTGCGACCGACCAGTCAGCAAGATGTCCAGCAAACTCCCGGCCTGCACTGGGTGCTCCGGAGGTCTCACCTTCCTCTCCTGTCCCCCTTTCCCCATCTGCTTGATACCAGATGCTCTCTGCGAGGTCATGCTTGGCATACCTGAGGAGTAGGCCACTGATCTCCCCATCGACCGATCCTCGGTTTGATTTCTCCTTCCTTCCTTCTTTTTTGACCACATCCTGTGGCTTGGGGTATCTCAGTTCCGGGATCCTCACAGTGAAAGTGCTGAGTCCTAACTGCTGGACTGCCAGGGAAATCCCTGATTTGACTTCCTGTGAGCACCATATGCTTTTCTAGCCCTGAGAAAGGCTTTGAGAACTGTTGAGAGGAGAAGGGCATGGGGACCAGAGTCACTCAACCCATTCAACCGTGTGTCTATTGAACACCTGTTACTGCATCCAGCACAGAGCCAGTTGTTGGGATATCAAAAAAAAAAAAAAAAAGATACAGTACAGTCCTAATCGTGGAGGTCTCTCGTCCAGGTGCCCAGAGGGTTTTAGATGCTGAAGGAGCCGAAGGCAGCCTGAGAGGACTGGCACAGGCTCCATGGCAACCAGCGGGTGACCTCCCATCCTGCCCCCGAGCCTGGCTGCTGCTGTCAGGCTACTTCATGACCAATTGCCCGAGAGACGTGGCTGTCATCAGGCCCTGGCCGAGGCGGGCATAGCTGCTGACCGGGAGGCCCTGGGACCAGAACACAGGCAGCCTGCCGCCCAGCCCCAGACTTCATCGTTCACCCGACGCCCTGAGTCCCTTGCTGTGTATGCAGCAAGCGGTGGACAGGCAGACAGAAAGCTTCGCCTGCACTGACCAACATTCTAGCAGCTGTTTAGCTGCTCAGTCGTGTCTGACTCTTTTGCGACCCCATGGAGCCCGCCAGGCTCCTCTGTCCGTGGGATTCTCCAGGCGAGATTACTGGAGTGGGTTGCCCTTTCCTCCTCCAGGGGATCTTCCCGACCCAGGAATTGAACCCAGGTGCCCTGCATTGTAGGCGGATTCATTGCCGACTGAGCTACGAGGGAAGGCCCACGTTTTAGCAGAGGAGTTGGCACGTCTGATGTCCCAGAGTCATCGGTGCTCCAAATAAAGACCACACAAGATGCTAGCAGAGGAGCAGAGGCAGGGCCCGTCGGATGCAGGGACCGAAGGGTTCTCTGAGAACACGATGCTGGGTAGACACCTGAGCTACCAGGCGGGAGAGCCAGTGGAGAAGGGCCTGAAGACCCGCTGTCTCCCTTGGCACCCGGCTTCAGTCGTCTCCCAAACACTCGTCATGAGCGTCACGGTAAAATAGCACTCCTGTTGATTGTTCCTCGGTTCTGTCAGTTTCTCAGTGTTTCCAGAAGATGACACCCTAAACAACAAGGCGGCGAGTGCTTCTCCATCCCAGGGGAGGTGCTGGATGACATACACGGGGCTTGGAAGGGAGTGATGGAGAATCTGAGGTACAAAGAGGAAATACGGTCATTTGGGGCATCCCAAACTCAGCCTGCCCTTGAAGCTGGATGGGAAGCACTTCCAGGGAGTGATTTTGGAAGGAAGGCATAGGGTCGCTTAATCGGAGGTCTCGTCCAGGTGCCCAGAGGGTTTTAGATGCTGAAGGAGCCGAAGGCAGCCTGAGAGGACTGGCACAGGCTCCATGGCAACCAGCGGGTGACCTCCCATCCTGCCCCCGAGCCTGGCTGCTGCTGTCAGGCTACTTCATGACCAATTGCCCGAGAGACGTGGCTGTCATCAGGCCCTGGCCGAGGCGGGCATAGCTGCTGACCGGGAGGCCCTGGGACCAGAACACAGGCAGCCTGCCGCCCAGCCCCAGACTTCATCGTTCACCCGACGCCCTGAGTCCCTTGCTGTGTATGCAGCAAGCGGTGGACAGGCAGACAGAAAGCTTCGCCTGCACTGACCAACATTCTAGCAGCTGTTTAGCTGCTCAGTCATGTCGGACTCTTTGTGACCCCATGGAGCCCGCCAGGCTCCTCTGTCCGTGGGATTCTCCAGGCGAGATTACTGGAGTGGGTTGCCCTTTCCTCCTCCAGGGGATCTTCCCGACCCAGGAATTGAACCCAGGTGCCCTGCATTGTAGGCGGATTCATTGCCGACTGAGCTACGAGGGAAGGCCCACGTTTTAGCAGAGGAGTTGGCACGTCTGATGTCCCAGAGTCATCGGTGCTCCAAATAAAGACCACACAAGATGCTAGCAGAGGAGCAGAGGCAGGGCCCGTCGGATGCAGGGACCGAAGGGTTCTCTGAGAACACGATGCTGGGTAGACACCTGAGCTACCAGGCGGGAGAGCCAGTGGAGAAGGGCCTGAAGACCCGCTGTCTCCCTTGGCACCCGGCTTCAGTCGTCTCCCAAACACTCGTCATGAGCGTCACGGTAAAATAGCACTCCTGTTGATTGTTCCTCGGTTCTGTCAGTTTCTCAGTGTTTCCAGAAGATGACACCCTAAACAACAAGGCGGCGAGTGCTTCTCCATCCCAGGGGAGGTGCTGGATGACATACACGGGGCTTGGAAGGGAGTGATGGAGAATCTGAGGTACAAAGAGGAAATACGGTCATTTCTCTGGAGGGAGCTATGGGTCCGCCGAGAATCTCGCACGGCCTGCCCTTGAAGCTGGATGGGAAGCACTTCCAGGGAGCCCCTGGGGATGCTTACTCTGGGTGACTTGAAATTGGGGGAAGGCATAGTGGCCTGTTGACCGATCCTTTCTCCCCCAAGAAAGTCAAAGTCCAGAAAGGCTGTGTTGGCAGTCTGACACAGGAGAGAGAAGGACAGATGGACAGACACGGAGCAGTCAGAGACTGGGAGACAGGGTCACAGAGACGGCCTGGGGTCATTTTAAATCCCACGTTGGGAGGATGGGGCTTCCCAGGTGGCTCAGTGGGTACAGTTTGCCTGCAGTGCTGGAGACGCAGGCAGGCACGAGTTCGATCCCTGGGTCAGGAAGATCCCCTGGAGGAGGGCATGGCAGCCCACTCCAGTATTCTTGCCTGGAGAATCTCACGGACAGAGAAACCTGGCGGGCTCCAGTCCATGGGGTCACAAAGAGTCCGACACCACTGAAGTGAATGAAAATGCAGGTAGAGAAAAGATGACCCCAACAGGGAGGTGAACGACTCAGTTTTCAGAGGCTGAAAGGTAAGCAGCCAGTGGCCCACTGGGGGCCCCCTTACAGCCCAGGTACTTCAGTGCCGCCAAGTTGACTTTTCTTGTTCCTTGTCTCCTCCTACCAACACGGGGATGGTTGGTAACCACTTGGGGGGAGCTTCCCTGATGGTCCAGTGCCTAAGACTCCATGCACCCAAGCAAGGGGCCTGGGTTCGATCCCTGCTCAGGGAACTCTGTCCCGTATGCTGCAACTGAAATCCAGCACAGCCAAATAAATAAAAATATAAAAATAACTACAAACCAGAAAAGCAACCATGGTCATCAGGCCAGAGGCCTGAAGACCCGCTGCCCCGACCCGGCTTCAGTCGTCTCCCAAACACTCGTCATGAGCGTCACGGTAAAATAGCACTCCTGTTGATTGTTCCTCGGTTCTGTCAGTTTCTCAGTGTTTCCAGAAGATGACACCCTAAACAACAAGGCGGCGAGTGCTTCTCCATCCCAGGGGAGGTGCTGGATGACATACACGGGGCTTGGAAGGGAGTGATGGAGAATCTGAGGTACAAAGAGGAAATACGGTCATTTCTCTGGAGGGAGCTATGGGTCCGCCGAGAATCTCGCACGGCCTGCCCTTGAAGCTGGATGGGAAGCACTTCCAGGGAGCCCCTGAGAGACGCTTACTCTGGGTGACTTGAAATTGGGGGAAGGCATAGTGGCCTGTTGACCGATCCTTTCTCCCCCAAGAAAGTCAAAGTCCAGAAAGGCTGTGTTGGCAGTCTGACACAGGAGAGAGAAGGACAGATGGACAGACACGGAGCAGTCAGAGACTGGGAGACAGGGTCACAGAGACGGCCTGGGGTCATTTTAAATCCCACGTTGGGAGGATGGGGCTTCCCAGGTGGCTCAGTGGGTACAGTTTGCCTGCAGTGCTGGAGACGCAGGCAGGCACGAGTTCGATCCCTGGGTCAGGAAGATCCCCTGGAGGAGGGCATGGCAGCCCACTCCAGTATTCTTGCCTGGAGAATCTCACGGACAGAGAAACCTGGCGGGCTCCAGTCCATGGGGTCACAAAGAGTCCGACACCACTGAAGTGAATGAAAATGCAGGTAGAGAAAAGATGACCCCAACAGGGAGGTGAACGACTCAGTTTTCAGAGGCTGAAAGGTAAGCAGCCAGTGGCCCACTGGGGGCCCCCTTACAGCCCAGGTACTTCAGTGCCGCCAAGTTGACTTTTCTTGTTCCTTGTCTCCTCCTACCAACACGGGGATGGTTGGTAACCACTTGGGGGGAGCTTCCCTGATGGTCCAGTGCCTAAGACTCCATGCACCCAAGCAAGGGGCCTGGGTTCGATCCCTGCTCAGGGAACTCTGTCCCGTATGCTGCAACTGAAATCCAGCACAGCCAAATAAATAAAAATATAAAAATAACTACAAACCAGAAAAGCAACCATGGTCATCAGGCCAGAGGGCAGTGGAGAGGGAGGATGGAACAGCCCAAGACCTGTTATCAGGTGCGGGGCGAGCGGAAGCTCTGACCAGGAATGATGATCTCATTATCCAACACACTACAGGCCAAGTGGAGACGCTATGGTGACCAGAGGGCCTTCTGTCCTCCGAGAGTGAGTCTGGGCCTGCCCATGAGCTCGTCCAGGAGCAGAGAAGACCTAGCCCCCAGAGCAGGTGTGAACAGGTGTGGGGGCGGCAAGCCGGAATGAAGCTGTGTTCACCTCATACCCCCCTCCCCGCTATTTACAGGGTGCTGGCCAGGCACTCCCCCGTCCCCCTAGAGAAAGCCCACACCTCTGACCTCTCCCCCCACCCCTGACCTCTCCCCCCACCCGGGTTCACCCCACCTTGGACCCTCACCTCCTTCGGAGATGGCCCATTAGCTGCTCATCCAGGCTGTGAGCACCTCGGGCTAATGGCCCCGCCACCCCGCCCTTCCCTCCCTTCCGGCTCACTGCCCATCCCGGCACCCTCCCTCGGGGCACTCCTGAGCCTCACAGACATCTGGCAGCACCCAGAGGTGAGTCCCTCTTTCTGTGACTTCTCTCCCCATGGTGATGATTCGCCGGGTCCCCACCTGCCGCTGCTCAGGGGCAGCCCCTGAAGTCGGCTAAAGGCACTCCCTGATGCCAAGGCGACCGCGTTTACCCCGGGCTCTCCTCGGGCAACCCTTTTCTGCTGCCCTTGGCCACAACCTCCACCTGCCCCGACCTCTCCTCCCCTCAGCTGGGAGTTGCCACCTGCCCCACGCTGCCTGCCTAGAGGAGAGCCACTTCTTCTCTTTCCAGGAAACTGGGGAAGGGGTGCAAACACAAGAGCATACTTTCCTCGCCTGAGAAAAACACCCCGTCACGCTTTACTCTGGCTGTTAATTCTTTCCACCCCTTGTTTCCCCAGAGCCTCAGAAATCAAGAAGTCGTCCCTCTTCAGACCTGCCTGCCTGTGTTCCATCTCCTGTGACACAGCGATCGGGTGCTCCATTTTAAGGAGACACGTGGTGTACAGAGAGCAGAGGGCTGACGGCTAGTGGGCCCCCGCTAACCCAGGCTCGACGGCCGAGGAGCTGCCTCTATGGGCGTCCGCCTCCCCAACCATCTCCCCAGAAGACGCTTCACGTCCTGAGCAGCGCTGAGATCGGTCTGTGACTCCGGGAGCCCTGCCTCTGGTCCCGGAGATCTGAGATCAAGGAGCCAGCGGCGCCCACGAGGGGCCCCATGGACCTGCCCCCGCAGCTCTCCTTCGCCCTCTACGTGGCCGCCTTCACGCTGGGCTTCCCCCTCAATGCTCTGGCCGTGGCGGGCGCCGTGGCCCACGCCCGGCTGCGCCTCACCCCCAGCCTGGTCTACGCCCTCCATCTGGGCTGCTCTGACCTCCTGCTGGCGACCTCTCTGCCGCTGAAGGCGGTGGAGGCCCTGGGCGGGGGGGTCTGGCCCCTGCCGGACCCTCTCTGTCCTGCCTTCGCCCTGGTCCACTTTGCTCCGCTCTATGCGGGCGGGGGCTTCCTGGCCGCCCTGAGTGTCGGCCGCTACCTTGGGGCCGCCTTTCCCTTGGGCTACCAGGCTGTGCGGAGGCCGCTCTACTCCTGGGGCGTGTGTGTGGCCATATGGGCTCTGGTCCTCTGTCACCTGGGGCTGGTCTTTGGGCTGGAGGCCCCGGGTGGCTGGCTGGACAATTCCACCAGCTTCCTGGGCGTCAGCACACCCGGGCAACGGCTCTCCGGTCTGCCTGGAGGCCTGGGACCCGGCCTCGGCCGGCCCTGCTCGCTTCAGCCTCTCGCTCCTGCTCTTCTTTCTACCCCTGATCATCACCGCCTTCTGCTACGCGGGCTGCCTCCGTGCACTGGCCCACTCGGGCCTGAGCCACAGACGGAAGCTAAAGGCGGCCTGGGTGGCCGGTGGGGCCCTGCTCACGCTGCTGCTTTGCTTAGGACCCTACAATGCCTCCAACGTGGCTGGCTTCCTGCACCCCCAAATCGGAGGCTCCTGGCGGAAGCTGGGGCTCATCGCAGGTGCCTGGAGTGTGGTGCTCAATCCACTGGTGACCGGCTACTTGGGAGGGGGCCCTGCTCGGGGAACATCCTGTGTGGCAAACACAAAGGGAAGGGCATCCCAGAAGTAGCCGCCACTGCGGAGGAAGGACGGAGCAGGGCGCCGATCTCAAGGAAGGGTGGGGCGGCCTCACTTGGGAGCACCCCGGAGCCTCTTATGGGAAGAAATGAGCCTGGAAGAAGACGGCCCCTGATCCTTCCAAAAGGAAGGGTGGGGCGATCCTGAGATCAAGGAGCCAGCGGCGCCCACGAGGGGCCCCATGGACCTGCCCCCGCAGCTCTCCTTCGCCCTCTACGTGGCCGCCTTCACGCTGGGCTTCCCCCTCAATGCTCTGGCCGTGGCGGGCGCCGTGGCCCACGCCCGGCTGCGCCTCACCCCCAGCCTGGTCTACGCCCTCCATCTGGGCTGCTCTGACCTCCTGCTGGCGACCTCTCTGCCGCTGAAGGCGGTGGAGGCCCTGGGCGGGGGGGTCTGGCCCCTGCCGGACCCTCTCTGTCCTGCCTTCGCCCTGGTCCACTTTGCTCCGCTCTATGCGGGCGGGGGCTTCCTGGCCGCCCTGAGTGTCGGCCGCTACCTTGGGGCCGCCTTTCCCTTGGGCTACCAGGCTGTGCGGAGGCCGCTCTACTCCTGGGGCGTGTGTGTGGCCATATGGGCTCTGGTCCTCTGTCACCTGGGGCTGGTCTTTGGGCTGGAGGCCCCGGGTGGCTGGCTGGACAATTCCACCAGCTTCCTGGGCGTCAGCACACCGGTCAACGGCTCTCCGGTCTGCCTGGAGGCCTGGGACCCGGCCTCGGCCGGCCCTGCTCGCTTCAGCCTCTCGCTCCTGCTCTTCTTTCTACCCCTGATCATCACCGCCTTCTGCTACGCGGGCTGCCTCCGTGCACTGGCCCACTCGGGCCTGAGCCACAGACGGAAGCTAAAGGCGGCCTGGGTGGCCGGTGGGGCCCTGCTCACGCTGCTGCTTTGCTTAGGACCCTACAATGCCTCCAACGTGGCTGGCTTCCTGCACCCCCAAATCGGAGGCTCCTGGCGGAAGCTGGGGCTCATCGCAGGTGCCTGGAGTGTGGTGCTCAATCCACTGGTGACCGGCTACTTGGGAGGGGGCCCTGCTCGGGGAACATCCTGTGTGGCAAACACAAAGGGAAGGGCATCCCAGAAGTAGCCGCCACTGCCGGAGGGGAAGGGACGGGGAGCAGGAGCGCCGATCTCAAGGAAGGGTGGGGCGGCCTCACTTGGGAGCACCCCCGGAGCCTCTTATGGGAAGAAATGAGCCTGGAAGAAGACGGCCTTCCAGCTGGAGAGAGGGATGGAGGCCTGGAGGTGAGCGGCAGGAGGAAGGTAAGCGGTCGTGCACACAGGACTTGCCGCTTCCTCTGTCTCTTGTCTCTTCGAATCCTGACCGCCCTGACTGTGGGTAGACCTTGTGGGGAAGGAGGAAGGGAAGTTTGCTCTAAGCCAGAGGAACTGCCAGAACTCTTGGGGAGATGTTGCTCCACAATCATTTCAGAGGAAAGAGCATTTAAATTTCTGGACACTGTGATACCCTTCAGGGCTCACAAGGGGGCAGCATGAGAGTGGCTAACAGGAAGCTTGTAGGAAACCGATGCTTTGATGGGAAAGGGAAAATATTAGGAACACCAGAAACAGTCAAAACAAACATGCGTGACTGCCACTATACCAAGAGTTTTACAAGTGGTGTCTCATTTCGTCCTTCCACAATCCTCTGCCTGACCCGTGCGGCTGCCATGCAGAGGAGCAGGTTGCTCGCAGCACAACGGTGTCGGCAGGAGGGCACGCGCCAACTGCATTTCTAGCCTGTGCTTTGCTCACCAAGCTGTGTGCCTGCTGTGGCGTGGCTTCCATCCAGGAGAAGGAGTGACTTATTCTAATTTGGACAAAGATGCTACCCACTTGGTCAAGTAGTGCAACCACCCTGGGGTAGGGCTGTGTGTGCTCAGCAGCGGGGGAAAGTGGAAGTGTTAGTCACTCAGTTGTGTCCGACTCCTTTAGATTCCCCTTGAGACCCCATGGATTGTAGCCCGCCGGGCTCCTCTGTCCATGGGATTCTCCAGGCAAGAATACTGGAGTAGGTTGCCATTTCCTTCTCCCCTGACCCAGGGATTGAACCTGCATTGCAGGCAGATTTTTTTTTTTTTTAATTTTTTGGCCTCTTTTGTGGGTTTTTTTGTTTATTTTCATCCATCGTTATTCTTTGGCCTGTGTGAGCCTTCCATTGCAGTGGCCTCTCTTGTTGCAGAGCACCGGTTCTGGGCACATGCGCTCCAGAGCCCTGGCTTGGAATTGGACACACCGGTCCAGCCACTCCGTGGCATGTGGGATCTTCCAGGGCCAGGGATCGAACCAGTGCCGCTTTACTGCAAGGCAGACTCTTTACCCACTGGGCCACCAGGGAAGCCCATGCAGGCAGATTCTTTACTGTCTGGGCCATCAGGAGAGAGAGAGCACCTTTTCCTAATTTGCACTAAAGAGCTGCATGAGTTTGCTATGGTCTTGGAACCAGGTATGATGATTATTTTCAACTTTTGAGGTTAAGAAATTGGCCTCAGATTCTTTTGCAATGGAACAGTGAACCTAAGATGTGCTCCTTCAAGGAGGATCCCAGGGTACATTTGGAAAACTTAGGGGTATCTGGGCTAGTGCCTGTCCTTGTGGTCCCTTTTGCGAGGGTGAATGGTAGCACCCTGAACCAAGAGTGAATGGGCAGAGGAAAATGGCAGAGAGAGACAGAGCTCGTGGGCGTCTGCCTCTGAGGCAAGGTGTAGGAAGCAGACTTGTTCCTCTAATGGTGATAAAGATGCAAGCACATAGAAGCCAAAAAAAAAAAAAGTGGTAGCTACGTGCCGGACGTGCACAAACTGGTTTACAGAAGTTATCTCTTTTCACACTTAAATGTCTGCAAGGCAGGGGACGTCCCTGATGGTCCAGAGGTTAAGATGCTGGGTTTCCACCACAAGGGGCGTGGGTTGGATCCCTGGTCAGGGAACTGAGCTTCTGCATGCTGCGTGGTGTGGCCAAGAAAAACAAACAAATGTCTCCAAGGGCAAAGATTTTTGTTTCATTTGCTGATATATCCCCAGCAATTAGAAGAGAGCCGAGCACATAGTAGGAGCTCAGTAAATATTTGCTGAGTGAGTGAACGTTTTTAACAGCCTTCCAAAAATCGTTTTATTACCCCTTCTCGTAAGTATGGAGGGCTTTCCTGGTGGCTCAGTGGTAAAGAATCTGCCTGCCTGTGCACAAGACAAAGGAGACATAGGTTCGATCACTGGGTGAGGAAGATCCCCTGGAGTAAAAAATGGCAGCCCACTCCAGTATTCTTGCCTTTCGGAAATCCCACTGGCAGAGGAGCCTGGTGGGCTACAGTCCATGGGGTCGCAAAGTGTTGGACACAACTTAGCGGCTAAACAACAATTATAAATAAATTCAGAAACAGGCCAGAGATGTGAAGTCACTGGCCCGAGGCTCTGTCGAAACCAGAAACAAGTGTATTCTCTGCGGGGTGGAGACTCCAGAGGATTTTGGCCAAAGCCTCAACTCCGGCCCAGGGGGCCCCCTCCCCTAAGGCTACAACTACGCTCCTTTCCACTGCACCAGAGTGCCTGCTGTTGCCACCAGGCCACCTCTTCAGTGACTTGTGCTTCCTCCACTTAGGGGAGATTTCGACTCCTCCCTGCGGCCCCTCAGAGCCTGCCCCCAGCATCCTCTAGAGACCCTCACCCCTTGGGCCGTGAACCTGCTTCCAATGCTCCCAACAGGTGCCCCTGTGAACTCCCCCCTCCCCCCGTGCCTGCCCTGTTTCTTCCAGGGACTCTTGGCCTCTGTATTATTGGTGTCTTTATTATCCTCCCACCACTGAGTCCCTCCCAAGGACACCCTCTCCCACCAAACGTAAGCACCACTTTATTTCTAACAGCTTATTTGAGAGAAAATTTACATCTTGTAAAATGCACCCATTTTAAGGGTACCATTCTGTGATTTTTACTGAATTCACCGAGATGTGCAACTATTACCCTAATGCAATTTGGGACATTTTAAAAATTATTTATTTATTTTTTATTTATTTGGGTGCATCAGGTCTCAGTTGTGGTACGCGGGACCTTTCATTGCAGCACTTGGTTCATCAGTTGCAGTGCGCAAGCTTAGTTGCTCCAAGTCATGTGGGATCCTAGTTCCCCAACCAGGGACTGAACCTACGTCCCCAGCACTGGAAGGCAGATTCCCAACCATTGGACCACCAGGCAAGTCCCTAGGACATTACTTTGATCGAAATGGAAGATCCCTCAGGCTCACTTACAGCTAATCCCACTTCCACTCTCAGACCCCAGACAACCTGTCATCATCTACTTTCCAAATCTACAGATCTGCTGTTCTGAGAAGTTTCATAAAAATGGAAGCACACATGGTCTTCTCTGTCTGGCTTAATTCAGCTAGCACCATGTGTTTAGGTTCATCCATGTTATGGTATGTGTGGGTGTTTCATTCCTTTTCATTGCCAAATAGTATTCCATTGTCTGCTACTCCACGTGCTTTATCCATTCACTGAATGATGGATCACCAGGTGATATTTCCACTTTTTGGTTATTATGACTAATGCTCTTATGAACTTTTATGAGCAAGTTTCTGTGTGGATACATGTTTTCATTTCTCTTAAGTCCATAGTTAATATTAGTCCTGTCTGACTCTTTGAAAGCCCCATGGACTGTAGCCCACCAGGCTTCTTTGTCCGTAGGATTCTCCAGGCAAGAAGACTGGAGTGGGTTGCCATTTCCTTCCCCAGGGGATCTTCCTGACCCAGCAATCAAACCCACGTCTCCTGCTTCAGCAGGTGGAATCTTTACCCCTGAGCCAAACGGGGAAGCCCCTGCTATGGATTATGTGCCTGCTAAAAGGTAGCTTTTACCATCATTGCCACCAACATTAACATTATTACTAGAGGCCCGGAGGCAAGCCCACCCCACCAAGCGGGATGATGGCAGCTGACACCTGTTCAGCGCTCATGTGGATTAACACTTGAATCTACACAAGTCTATGTGACTGGTATGATGATGATGCCTGGTCTATCGATGAGAAAGCAGAGACTCAGAGGGCTTAAGTCACTTGGCCCAAATTACAGAGCTAGTGAGTGACGGGGCCTGCATTAACCCCAAGCCCGGCTCCAGAGCCCAGGCTCTGCATGACTGTATCACCACTTCCTGCCCTTACAAGGCAAACTGGATGTGTGCCATTCTAGAGCAGCAGATAAAACTCAAGTGGAGGATCAGAGTGAAGACAAAAGTCTGCATATTCCCTCTGAGGCCGCCAAGGAGCCAGGCACGCGAGCAGTCGAGCAGTCGTGGAATTTGCTCCTCGCTTTGCATACTGGCCTGCCAGGCTGCTGCTAACGGAGCTAAAGGCATCCTTTGTGCCCTTGCTCTACAGCGGGTGACGTCATGGGCACTGCCAGGTTTTTATCAGTTCTGCCAGATGATAGCTCACCGGACTTGATCTGGAGAAGCCGGCAAGGTGCTGAGCGGCGGAGCCCTCGGGTTCTCAAAGCAGCAGGTGAGCAGGGGTTCTCGGGGGCTCTGTGGAGGGCACCCTGGTGCTCAGGGAAGGGGAACAGGAGGCAGGAGACGACCAGGAAGAGAGGGACAAGAAAGGGCCAGGAGACAGGGTGTGATCAGGAAGAGAGGCAGGCTGCCCTGCTGGGGAAAGCGTGAGGGAATGGGGTCGGGGGTGTTCTCAGCTGCTGGCTGGGAATCAGATGGTACAAGACCTCCACCCAGGCTGCCATCTCTGTCTGTCTGTTTCTCTCTCCAGTGGCCATGACCGGCCCCGACCGGTCTTTATTCCTTGGCAATCACTGGCTCTTTTTCTCCGTGTACCTGGTCACCTTCCTCGTGGGGCTGCCCCTCAACCTGATGGCCCTGGTGGTCTTCGTGGGCAAGCTGCGGCGCCGCCCCGTGGCCGTGGACGTGCTCCTGCTGAACCTGACGCTCTCGGACCTGCTCCTGCTGCTCTTCCTGCCCTTCCGGATGGTGGAGGCGGCCAGTGCCATGCACTGGTCTCTGCCCTTCATCTTCTGCCCCTTCTCCAGGTTCCTCTTCTTCACCACCATCTATCTCACGTCCCTCTTCCTGGCAGCCGTGAGCACCGAGCGCTTCCTGAGCGTGGCCTACCCGATCTGGTACCAGACTCGGCCGAGGCCAGGGCAGGCTGGCCTGGTCAGCGGCGCCTGCTGGCTCCTGGCCGCTGCTCACTGCAGCGTGGTCTACATCATTGAATTATCGGAGGGCTCCTCCGTCAGCCAGGGTATCAATGGGACCTGCTACCTGGAATTCCGGGAGGATCAGCTGGCCTTTCTCCTGCCCGTTCGGCTGGAGATGGCGGTGGTCCTCTTTGGGGTGCCCCTGCTCATCAGCAGCTACTGCTACAGCCGCCTGGTGTACATCCTCGGGAAGGGAGCCAGCCATCGCCGGCGAAAGAGGGTGGCCGGGCTGGCGGCCGCCACGCTGCTCAACTTCCTCGTCTGCTTCGGGCCCTACAACGTGTCCCACGTGGTGGGCTACATCCAGGGTCAGAGCCCAATGTGGAGAAGCTACGTGCTGCTCCTCAGCACCCTGAATTCCTGCGTCGACCCCCTCGTCTACTATTTCTCGTCATCTGGGTTCCAGGCTGAATTCCAGGGGCTGCTGAGGAGGCTGACCGGGGCCTGGGGCCCTTGGCGGCCGAAAGCGGGCCTGACCTCGAAGAGTGAGGGAGAGGGGCCGCCGCAGGAACTGTCCAACGTAGAGGCCAGGTAGCGGACTCCAGGGGGGCTCTGCAGAAGGTGGTCCCTGTGGGCGGGGCTGCAAGGCGGACCGTCCCCAGGGGCAGTTTCAAGCTCAAGTCAGGCAGGACCCTGGATAGTCAGGGACTGAGCGGGCACTCTGCCTTAGGATGTGCCCACAAAAGCCCAGCTTTTGATCTCACCACACTGCCCCCCCTTCCCGTTCCCCGACATGCTCAGGAAGTGGTCAAGGTGACAGAGAGCTCTGAAGAAAAAGGAGCTCCCCAGGGCAACAGGCCAGTTCCTGTTCTTTGCTGGAGGTAAAGGAGGAGCCGAGAGCAGTGCCCAAGGGCCCAGGGAGCTGCCCAGTGACTTGGGACAGGAGACAGGAAGAATCTGTCCTTCAGAACTCCTGACGCAGCTGGTGGGGGTGGGGACACAGGACTCCAGGCGTGAGGGAGCACCCTGCTCTCCCAGGCGATTTTCCAGAAAGTTTCCACTGTTCAGTAAATTCAGGTTTTCAGAGACATTTGTGGAAAAAATGACAGAAGAGACATTACAAAATAAACTGAGTAGCAAGCAAAAGAGAATGGTGTTTTCTTAATTTTTTTTCATGGCCTATGTCAGTGGTATATGTGAGTGTATCGTAGGTGGAATTGATGGATAGAAGGTTAAGAGAGGCAGGTTTTCCCCATGCTACAGGTAAGAGACTGTGCCCAGAGAGGTTTGGTCTCTAACCTGGGACCCCATTGCCCGCCAGTGATGGAAGCAGGACTGGAAGCTGAAATCAGCCGACTCTGAAACCCAGGTCCCTAAGCTGCATGTCGTACGCCTTGAACAGGCCCAGTCAGACTTCCAGAGTCAGCTGAGGCAGACGGACCGGGACGAGGGTGCACAGATCACAGTGAGAAGCAGAACTGGATGCAAAGCAGATAGATGGTCTGTGCATCTACATCCTCTTCCCAGTAAAGAAACCTCCTTGAAAAAAAATGAAGAGAATTAGTCAGTACAGTTGACTTTGGGTTACCGGAAAGACAAATGAGTGTCCTTTAGAGCTATTTTTATCAAACTGTGATCATGTTGTAATTTTTTGCCTTTCACTGAGGGGTGGGTGGTAGCTGAGAAAGAGTTGGTTGCGGCCTCCTCCCCGACAAAGCAACCAGAGAAAGGCTGGCACTGTGGACAGTCAGGTTTAGTTCAAAGACGTTTATTGTGCCCTTACTGTGTGCAGCTGGCTGGGCTCAGAACCTCAGGGAGTCAAATGCTAATGTCTTTGCTGTTGTTTAGTCGCTAAGTCCTGTCCAACTCTTTTGTGCCCACAAAGCCCAGTTTCTCACCACACTGCCCCCTTCCCGTTCCCCGACATGCTCAGGAAGTGGTCAAGGTGACAGAGAGCTCTGAAGAAAAAGGAGCTCCCCAGGGCAACAGGCCAGTTCCTGTTCTTTGCTGGAGGTAAAGGAGGAGCCGAGAGCAGTGCCCAAGGGCCCAGGGAGCTGCCCAGTGACTTGGGACAGGAGACAGGAAGAATCTGTCCTTCAGAACTCCTGACGCAGCTGGTGGGGGTGGGGACACAGGACTCCAGGCGTGAGGGAGCACCCTGCTCTCCCAGGCGATTTTCCAGAAAGTTTCCACTGTTCAGTAAATTCAGGTTTTCAGAGACATTTGTGGAAAACATGACAGAAGAGACATTACAAAATAAACTGAGTAGCAAGTCAAAGAGAATGGTGTTTTCTTAATTTTTTTTCATGGCCTATGTCAGTGGTATATGTGAGTGTATCGTAGGTGGAATTGATGGATAGAAGGTTAAGAGAGGCAGGTTTTCCCCATGCTACAGGTAAGAGACTGTGCCCAGAGAGGTTTGGTCTCTAACCTGGGACCCCATTGCCCGCCAGTGATGGAAGCAGGACTGGAAGCTGAAATCAGCCGACTCTGAAACCCAGGTCCCTAAGCTGCATGTCGTACGCCTTGAACAGGCCCAGTCAGACTTCCAGAGTCAGCTGAGGCAGACGGACCGGGACGAGGGTGCACAGATCACAGTGAGAAGCAGAACTGGATGCAAAGCAGATAGATGGTCTGTGCATCTACATCCTCTTCCCAGTAAAGAAACCTCCTTGAAAAAAAATGAAGAGAATTAGTCAGTACAGTTGACTTTGGGTTACCGGAAAGACAAATGAGTGTCCTTTAGAGCTATTTTTATCAAACTGTGATCATGTTGTAATTTTTTGCCTTTCACTGAGGGGTGGGTGGTAGCTGAGAAAGAGTTGGTTGCGGCCTCCTCCCCGACAAAGCAACCAGAGAAAGGCTGGCACTGTGGACAGTCAGGTTTAGTTCAAAGACGTTTATTGTGCCCTTACTGTGTGCAGCTGGCTGGGCTCAGAACCTCAGGGAGTCAAATGCTAATGTCTTTGCTGTTGTTTAGTCGCTAAGTCCTGTCCAACTCTTTTGCAACCCCATGGACTGCAGCCCGCCAGACTCCTCTGTCCATGGGATTTCCCCAGCAAGCACACTGGGATGGGTGGCCGTTTCCTTCAGGGAATCTTCCCAAGCCAGAGGATCGAACCAGTGCTTCCTGCCTTGGCAGGTGGGTTCCATACCACGTGTCTTAAGCATCTGTTTTCTTCCATGGGTTTAGGTCACCGGGGAATGAGGACTGGCTGTGGGTGGGGCACTGAGTCTCAGGCGAAGGGAGAGAACCATCATCTCCGAGCAGAGACGAAGGCATGAGTTGTCCCTCTGTCCCTTGGCACATCTGTCTGGCCCAAGGCACTCGGGCCTTGATGTAAACATGGGTGTGCATGGCTCAGAAAGGGCACGGAGATGTCGTGGATTCCTATAACTCCAGGACTGGTAGCGAGGACCCAAGTCTGAGGACAAAGAGGAATTGGAAACTCAGCATTCCAGAGAGAGCTATGGAGAACAGGAGACTGACTCTTCCCCAGGGTTTATCCTGAGGAGGAAGAGGCGGCTTAGCTGGCGGATGGTCACCCAGCACCACCCCCATCCCCGGCTGTGTAAGCCAAAGGCCGAGAGGGAGGAGGAAGAAAGGCATTGCAGGCTGGGTGGCGGTGAGGATGGAGTGGCAGTGTTTCCATGGCTCTGAGAAGGCGAGGGAGGGGGGTCTCAGGGAGTGGGAGGGGGGGTCTCAGGGAGTGGGGGTGGGTTCTAGGGCTGCTGCTCTGTGCCCTTCTAAGCAGGGGAGGGCGATGGGCAGAGAGATGGCGTGGGCCCGTGTGTATGAGGGACGGAGCATCATACATTCTCCCCACTAGGCAGAGCCGGCAGGTATGAGGTTCCCGTGGGTGAGGGCGTGGCAGGCACGGGGGTGAGGGGTGGGTGGCGAGCGGGAAGTTCTGGGGTTTCAGAAAGAGGAAGTGGTCCAACCATGTTAGATCTCCCAGGACTGAGGAGGTCAGAGAACTCAATTCCATTTGCAAAAGAGAGCCAGTAACTGGGCACCTGACTCTCAGCAAACACTCCGGCTACTCACTATCAGATAAAGCACTGCTTCTCAAATGTGTTCATTACTGTTCCCTCAAGAATGTTTTGGGACATTTCCCTTCTACTCAGTATCTTCTCTTTTCTGTCCATGAATTTTTCTTTTTTTTTTTTTTTTAGAATTAAAAAAAAAGTTATTTGGCTGCCTCGGGTCTTAGATGCAGCATACGGTGCCTTCAGTACATCTCTGGAGCTTATTAGTTGGGCGTAGAAGCCCCAAAGCATGCATTGCAAAGTGAATTCTTTTTTTTTTTTTTTGGCCACTTCTATTGGTCTTTCATTTATTTCCGTCTTTGTTCTTCGGCCTGTGTGGGCCTCCCATCACAGTGGCCTCTTTAGCTGCAGAGCACCGGCTCTGGGCACATGCGCTCCAGAGCACTGGCTGGGTAGTCGGACTCATCGGTCCAGCCGCTCCACAGCACATGGGATCTTCCCAGGCCAGGGATCGAACCGGCACCACTTGCACTGCAAGGCGGTGTCCTTACCCACTGGACCCTCAGGGGACCCTGCAAGGTGAATTCTTAACCCCTGAATCACTAGGAAGTTCCCCATGACATGTTACCACAACTGAAATACTCAGTATCTATTAACTTAGCACCACCCCATCCCGGCTGTGTAAGCCAAAGGCCGAGAGGAGGAGGAAGAAAGGCATTGCAGGCTGGGTGGCGGTGAGGATGGAGTGGCAGTGTTTCCATGGCTCTGAGAAGGCGAGGGAGGGGGGTCTCAGGGAGTGGGAGGGGGGGTCTCAGGGAGTGGGGGTGGGTTCTAGGGCTGCTGCTCTGTGCCCTTCTAAGCAGGGGAGGGCGATGGGCAGAGAGATGGCGTGGGCCCGTGTGTATGAGGGACGGAGCATCATACATTCTCCCCACTAGGCAGAGCCGGCAGGTATGAGGTTCCCGTGGGTGAGGGCGTGGCAGGCACGGGGGTGAGGGGTGGGTGGCGAGCGGGAAGTTCTGGGGTTTCAGAAAGAGGAAGTGGTCCAACCATGTTAGATCTCCCAGGACTGAGGAGGTCAGAGAACTCAATTCCATTTGCAAAAGAGAGCCAGTAACTGGGCACCTGACTCTCAGCAAACACTCCGGCTACTCACTATCAGATAAAGCACTGCTTCTCAAATGTGTTCATTACTGTTCCCTCAAGAATGTTTTGGGACATTTCCCTTCTACTCAGTATCTTCTCTTTTCTGTCCATGAATTTTTCTTTTTTTTTTTTTTTTAGAATTAAAAAAAAAGTTATTTGGCTGCCTCGGGTCTTAGATGCAGCATACGGTGCCTTCAGTACATCTCTGGAGCTTATTAGTTGGGCGTAGAAGCCCCAAAGCATGCATTGCAAAGTGAATTCTTTTTTTTTTTTTTTGGCCACTTCTATTGGTCTTTCATTTATTTCCGTCTTTGTTCTTCGGCCTGTGTGGGCCTCCCATCACAGTGGCCTCTTTAGCTGCAGAGCACCGGCTCTGGGCACATGCGCTCCAGAGCACTGGCTGGGTAGTCGGACTCATCGGTCCAGCCGCTCCACAGCACATGGGATCTTCCCAGGCCAGGGATCGAACCGGCACCACTTGCACTGCAAGGCGGTGTCCTTACCCACTGGACCCTCAGGGGACCCTGCAAGGTGAATTCTTAACCCCTGAATCACTAGGGAAGTTCCCCCATGACATGTTACCACAACTGAAATACTCAGTATCTATTAAGGTGTGTGGCTCTTTGGAAGGCCACAAACCACTGTAAGACTTCTTGATTTCCCCAGAACTAAGTCTTCACATCTTTGGGAGCAATGTTGCCCCTGTGGAGAATGCATGAGCTAGAGCGAGAAAGCCTGTCTCATGCAACTGCAGCCCAATGAAGTTAGATTCATTAACTTGCTAGAGGAAAGGATACACACACACTCCAGAAGAAGTGGGGGGCATCTCACAAAAGAAGAGATGGGGTTCTTCGAGGTTTGGGGGGAGGGTGATGTTCAGGTGATGTTTTGATGACGTCATCTTTGATAGGCTTAAAGCCCAGCAGGCCTGGATGGAAAGAGGTCAATTTCAGGCCTGCACTGAGAAGCAGACTCAGGGTCCTATTTTTTTGGAAAATACAAGATAAAGATTAAGGTGGGATTTGGGGGTCTGAAAACTCCTTATCTGATGCTCTGAGGGCTGAAGAGCCAGGCTGCCTCTCTGTGTCGCCTGCGGCGGCCAGCCAGTGCCTCTAGGCAGCAATGGAATGTTCCATTCTCACTGACAGGATTTCAAACAGCCATGTGTCTGACAGTCTGTGATTGTTTTTTCTTTGCTTTATCTATTTAGTTTTAATTTTTTTAGGCCACGCCACACTTTTTGCAAGATCTTAGTTCCCTGACCAGGCATTGAACCTGGGCCCCAGCAGTGAAAACACAGACTCCTAACCCCTGTCAGTGAGTTCCCAGACTGTAATGTCAGAAAACAAGGTTTTCTTAGCAGTAACATTGTGTTAATTAACAAAACAAATTTTTAAAGGGTTACCCAAAGGAGTCAAGGATGGCCCTCTTCCTCCTAGAAGCCGTGTGGTCCAGAAAGATGAGAGGAAGGTAGCCATGCCTCATCTCTGTCACAGGGTCCCCCAGGTCACTGGTCAAGCGTCAGCTCGTATGGGAATGGGAGGAGGCTCTTTAAATCAGCAAGTGTGACACCAGAAACCTGGGAAGTTGGCGGATCGAAGCCTGGCACCACTTGCACGGGCCCAAGGCGGTGTCCTTACCCACTGGACCCTCAGGGGACCCTGCAAGGTGAATTCTTAACCCCTGAATCACTAGGGAAGTTCCCCCATGACATGTTACCACAACTGAAATACTCAGTATCTATTAAGGTGTGTGGCTCTTTGGAAGGCCACAAACCACTGTAAGACTTCTTGATTTCCCCAGAACTAAGTCTTCACATCTTTGGGAGCAATGTTGCCCCTGTGGAGAATGCATGAGCTAGAGCGAGAAAGCCTGTCTCATGCAACTGCAGCCCAATGAAGTTAGATTCATTAACTTGCTAGAGGAAAGGATACACACACACTCCAGAAGAAGTGGGGGGCATCTCACAAAAGAAGAGATGGGGTTCTTCGAGGTTTGGGGGGAGGGTGATGTTCAGGTGATGTTTTGATGACGTCATCTTTGATAGGCTTAAAGCCCAGCAGGCCTGGATGGAAAGAGGTCAATTTCAGGCCTGCACTGAGAAGCAGACTCAGGGTCCTATTTTTTTGGAAAATACAAGATAAAGATTAAGGTGGGATTTGGGGGTCTGAAAACTCCTTATCTGATGCTCTGAGGGCTGAAGAGCCAGGCTGCCTCTCTGTGTCGCCTGCGGCGGCCAGCCAGTGCCTCTAGGCAGCAATGGAATGTTCCATTCTCACTGACAGGATTTCAAACAGCCATGTGTCTGACAGTCTGTGATTGTTTTTTCTTTGCTTTATCTATTTAGTTTTAATTTTTTTAGGCCACGCCACACTTTTTGCAAGATCTTAGTTCCCTGACCAGGCATTGAACCTGGGCCCCAGCAGTGAAAACACAGACTCCTAACCCCTGTCAGTGAGTTCCCAGACTGTAATGTCAGAAAACAAGGTTTTCTTAGCAGTAACATTGTGTTAATTAACAAAACAAATTTTTAAAGGGTTACCCAAAGGAGTCAAGGATGGCCCTCTTCCTCCTAGAAGCCGTGTGGTCCAGAAAGATGAGAGGAAGGTAGCCATGCCTCATCTCTGTCACAGGGTCCCCCAGGTCACTGGTCAAGCGTCAGCTCGTATGGGAATGGGAGGAGGCTGGAGCTTTAAATCAGCAAGTGTGACACCAGAAACCTGGGGAAGTTACAGAAGAAGTCATTAAGAAAGTGGCAAATATAGTTCGCTGTGGCCTGACTGAGGACAGTGAGTGGCGAGCCCACTGCAGCTCAGACTAGATTCTCCACGAGCCCATATCCGTCAGAGGAAGGCAGAAGGGGAGGCAGGAAAGCAGGGAGGAAACTAGACCCAGGGAGGTGGCTGGCCTGACACCTTTCCTTGAGCCGAATACATCACCTGAGCCTCATCTGAGACCAGAGCCTGTGGGTCGTTTAGCAAGTGACCTCTCACTCTGTGTGTGTGCCTGGGGAGGCGGTGGGGGGCGGGGAGCTGGTGATGCAAAACGGGAGAGGTAAATCTGCTTCACTTGGACCCTGGCATGGAGCTAAAAGCAGACCAGGTTACGGTCAAAGGAGGAGGGAGGTGGGGGGTGAAGAACAGGTTGGGTCGAGGATGGGAGGGATAGGAACAAGACGCCTGGGTGTCTGCAAAACTTCTTGCAAGAATCATCCAAAAGAAGGAGACAGAGCAGCAGTAAAAGTAGAAAGAGACGTGGAAGAAGAGTCAGGCAGTTGATTCTGGAAGAGGAGAATCAAGGAGCAAAACAGAGCCTCGGGTGGGGAACAGATGGAGTTAAACAGTGTCAGGAAGTGCGTGACTTTTAACCTTCCTCTCTCAGACATAATTCCTTGGGTGGGGAAAAAAAAAAGGTCCAAGTAGTTGTGGCCCCTAAAACTGCAAAGAGACACAAGAAGCCTACTGACTTCCTTTAAAGCCAGTTCTGAGAAATCATACAGAGGGAGAGGAAGGCATCAAGAGGGTAGGCCACATTCTGGGGAGAGGATACTGGGATCACACACCAGGACGAGGATGGGCTGAAAGGAATGAATGCCGGTAAACACTGCAGGAAGTGGGAAGGGACATGGAGTTTACCCCTCTGGAGGCGTGGAACTAGAGGAGGGAAAATGTCACAGAACAGGATATGGGGTATAGGCATGTTTTGGGAAGACAGTGATTTCACTGAGTTCAGACCAGAAGGGTACAAGGAGACAACGAAACCAACCATCCCCGCTGCAGGTCCCCCGGCCCCATCCCCTTTATCCATGACTGGGCTCAGGATGGACACATGACCCAACTTGAGCCAAAAGAATGGTAGGAAGTCTGCTGAGGGTCTCTGGGAAAGGTGTTCCTCCTTACTAAAGGAGACAGATGTGTGAGGAGCAGCCCTCTCCTTTCCTGATTTGGAAGCTTTTCCATGAGGATGTGATACGTGGAGATAGCTGCCATTCTGGGACCATAAGACCACATACTGGAAGATACAAGGTAACAAGCTGAAGGTGGCAGAGAAGAAGGATGGAGGGGCCGGGGTCCTTGAGGAGCTTGTTGAGCTGGGATCACCACCTCCAGACAACCCAAAGGTTGACTTGCTAGAAGCCAGAGAATTTTCTAACTTGCAGGCGAATGTGGTCATTGCTGCTCAGTTGCCAAGGCCTGCCCAGCTCTTCACAGCCCCATGGACTGCAGCACCCCAGGCCTCCCTGTTCCTCACCGTCTCCTGGAGTTTGCCCGAGTTCATGTCCACTGCATCAGTGATGCCGTCTCACAACCTTGTCCTCAGTTGTCCTCTTCTCCTCCTGCCCTCAATCTTCCCCAGCAGAGAGTTTTTTCCAGTGAGTCAGCTCTTCGCATCAGGTGGCCAAAGCATTGGAGATTCAGCTTCAGTATCAGTCCTTCCAATGAATATTCAGACTTCCTTTAAGATGGACTTGTTTGATCTCCTTGCAAACAAATGTATCTTAACTTCAATGGATATGCCTGTACCCCTAAGCATCCTGTATCCTACTGGAACCTATCCAATGACGTCTTCTCTTATGTTAAATTATTTTATGATCCTGGAATTTCTAAATTCTATTTGCTTTGTAGGAGCTATGAAATCTTAGTGTTTATTTTACTTATGATGAGTGGACTCAGGGAAGGTTTCTTATGGTTCCAGTCAGTAGCTCTGGTATCACAATACTAGAATCCCCCTGGTGGCTTAGGTGGTGAAGAATCTGCCTGCAATGCCAGAGACCTGGGCTTGATCCCTGGGTCGGGAAGATCCCCTGGAAAAGGGAATCGCAACCCACTCCAGTCTTCCTGCCTGGAGAATCCCACGGACAGAGGAGCCTGGTGGGCTACAATCTACGGAGTCACAAAGAGTTGGACATGACTGAATGACTAATGCTTTCATATTTTTCATTTAGAAAGGGGCTTCTGAGAGCTGACTGACTGCATGGGCTGCATGGACACAGCACTACAAGACAAAGAACAAACCTTTGACAAAGCAGATATTTTCGAAGGCCGAGTATCATCTGACTGATAGTCTCCCATCCAAGTACTAATCAGGCTGGATCCTACTTAGCTTCTGAGATCAGACGAGATCGGGTGTGTTCAGGAGGGTATGGCTGTAGATTGACTGATAGTCTCAGCTGGAAGTTCTCCTCCTTTCATTGATGAAATTTCCCAAGCTTATTATGGCATTTAAAAAATTTTATGTTGGAATATAGTTGATTAGCTATGTTGTATTAGTTTCTGCTGTACAACAAAGTGAATCCATTATACATATTCAGGTACCAACTCTTTTTAAAGATTGTTTCCATACAGGTCATTAAAGAGTATTCACAACCTTGTCCAGTTGTCCTCTTCTCCTCCTGCCCTCAATCTTCCCCAGCAGAGAGTTTTTTCCAGTGAGTCAGCTCTTCGCATCAGGTGGCCAAAGCATTGGAGATTCAGCTTCAGTATCAGTCCTTCCAATGAATATTCAGACTTCCTTTAAGATGGACTTGTTTGATCTCCTTGCAAACAAATGTATCTTAACTTCAATGGATATGCCTGTACCCCTAAGCATCCTGTATCCTACTGGAACCTATCCAATGACGTCTTCTCTTATGTTAAATTATTTTATGATCCTGGAATTTCTAAATTCTATTTGCTTTGTAGGAGCTATGAAATCTTAGTGTTTATTTTACTTATGATGAGTGGACTCAGGGAAGGTTTCTTATGGTTCCAGTCAGTAGCTCTGGTATCACAATACTAGAATCCCCCTGGTGGCTTAGGTGGTGAAGAATCTGCCTGCAATGCCAGAGACCTGGGCTTGATCCCTGGGTCGGGAAGATCCCCTGGAAAAGGGAATCGCAACCCACTCCAGTCTTCCTGCCTGGAGAATCCCACGGACAGAGGAGCCTGGTGGGCTACAATCTACGGAGTCACAAAGAGTTGGACATGACTGAATGACTAATGCTTTCATATTTTTCATTTAGAAAGGGGCTTCTGAGAGCTGACTGACTGCATGGGCTGCATGGACACAGCACTACAAGACAAAGAACAAACCTTTGACAAAGCAGATATTTTCGAAGGCCGAGTATCATCTGACTGATAGTCTCCCATCCAAGTACTAATCAGGCTGGATCCTACTTAGCTTCTGAGATCAGACGAGATCGGGTGTGTTCAGGAGGGTATGGCTGTAGATTGACTGATAGTCTCAGCTGGAAGTTCTCCTCCTTTCATTGATGAAATTTCCCAAGCTTATTATGGCATTTAAAAAATTTTATGTTGGAATATAGTTGATTAGCTATGTTGTATTAGTTTCTGCTGTACAACAAAGTGAATCCATTATACATATTCAGGTACCAACTCTTTTTAAAGATTGTTTCCCCATACAGGTCATTAAAGAGTATTCACAAGAGTTCCCTGTGCTATACAGTATGTCCTTATTAGTTAGCTATTTTATATATTTGTTGTTGTTGTTTAGTTGCTAAGTTGTGTCTGACTCTTGCAACCCCATGGACTATAGCCCATCAGGCTTCTCTGTCCACGGCATTTCCCAAGCACGAATACCAGAGTGGGTAGCCATTTCCTTCTCCAGTGGATCTTCCCAACCAGGGATTGAACCTATGTCTCCTGCTTGGCAGACAGATTCTTTACCACTGTGCCACCCGAGAAGCCCATTTTATATAGAGTACTGTGCATATGTCAATCCAATTTGTCCCTCCCTATCTCTTAATCACAGTAACCGTAAGTTTGTTTTCTGTTTCTGTAACTTTATTCCTTTTTTTAAAAAATTATTTGTTTATTTTTGGCTGTGCTGCGTCTTTGTTGCTGCTTGGGCTTTCTCTAGTTGCAGTGCAAGGGCTTCTCACTGCAGTGGCTTCTCTTGTTGTGGAACACAGGCTCCAGGGCATGAAGGCTTCAGTTGTTGTGGCTCCCAAGCTCTAGAGCACAGGCTCAATAGCTGTGATGCTTGGGCTTAGTTGCTTCGAGGCATGTGGGATCTTCCCCAATCAGGGATCGAACCCATGTCTCCTGCATTGGCAGGTGGATTCTTTACCACTAAGCCACCAGGGAAGCCCTCAATTTCTATTTTGTAGATAATTACATTTGTACCTTTTTTTTTTTTTTTTTTAAAGATTTCACAGGTAAGTGTTGTCATACAAGATTTCTCCTTCTCTGTGTGACTCGCTTCACTCAGTACAGCAGTCTCTAGGTGCATCCACATTGCTTCAAAAGGCATTATTTCATTCCCTTTTCATGGCTGAGTAACATTCCAATGTGTATACAAATCACATCTTCTTTATCCACTCCTCTGTCAACGGACATTTAGCAACAAACTGTCTTCTGTTATGCTAACAAGGTGACTTTTAGACCCTTGTCAAAGGATGAGGATTGATGGCCAGTGGAACCGACTGTGTGACGAACCTTCAGTCCTGCCTTGCTGACCTCCAGGGAGATGGGAGAGGGGCTGGAGGTCGAACCTGTCACCAGTGGTCAATGATTCAATCAATTACGTCTATGTAATGAAGCCTCCATAAAACCCCAAAGGGATGGACTCTGGAGAGCCTCTGGGCTGGTGGACACCTGGAGACTCGGGCAAAGTGGTGTTCTGGGAGAGGGTGTGGAAGCGACCCACTACCCCTGGGTAGACGGTGTCAGAATTGAGTCGAATTGTAGGACACCCAGCTGGTACTGGGAGAACTGCTTGGCGGTGTGGAGGAAATGACACCCCGGCTTGGATTTGGTACCAGAACCCCTTTAAGTAATAGAAAGCATATCAGTGATTGTCAGGGGCTGGGGATGTGGGACCAGAAGAGGACTGGCTCAGAGGACACCAGAGGGACATTTCAGGGAGACAGAAATGTTCTATAACTTGACTGGGGTAGGAGTTACACAGATTTGTCAAAACTTAGCAAACCCTTTCCTTAAAATGACTACTAGGACTTCCCTAGTGGTCCAGTGATTAGAAATCCATCTTGCAATGCAGGGAAGGCAGGTTCAATCCTTGGCTGAGGATATAAGATCTCACATACTGAGGAGTAACGCACCCTGTACACCGCAACTACTGAGCTCGCGCATTCCAAGCCCATGCGCTGCAACTGGAGAGTCCATGATTCTGAGTGCTGCAACCCAACACAGACAAAAAAGAAAAAGGCTGTTTCTGAAATTTTGTATTCTTTTATGCTGATAACCAATTCAAAACGTGAAAAGACTGTGTGCAGTATGTATGTGTGTGTATATATATATATATATATATATATATATATATATATATATAACAGACCTGAGGCTGTGGCCTGGCTCCTGGGCTTCTGGTTGGAGATGGCAGATGTTGGAGATGGATGGGTAGGGAGGGAAGCAGGAGGAAGCGCAGCTCAGGGAGAATTCTGTCCAGATCTGAGGGCGGAGAACTACTAAGACCTGCTGACTTTCTAAAATCTTTCTTACCAGTCCCTGATTCTCATTCAGACGTCCCTGTCTTCTGTTATGCTAACAAGGTGACTTTTAGACCCTTGTCAAAGGATGAGGATTGATGGCCAGTGGAACCGACTGTGTGACGAACCTTCAGTCCTGCCTTGCTGACCTCCAGGGAGATGGGAGAGGGGCTGGAGGTCGAACCTGTCACCAGTGGTCAATGATTCAATCAATTACGTCTATGTAATGAAGCCTCCATAAAACCCCAAAGGGATGGACTCTGGAGAGCCTCTGGGCTGGTGGACACCTGGAGACTCGGGCAAAGTGGTGTTCTGGGAGAGGGTGTGGCGACCCACTACCCCTGGGTAGACGGTGTCAGAATTGAGTCGGTGTAGGACACCCAGCTGGTACTGGGAGAACTGCTTGGCGGTGTGGAGGAAATGACACCCCGGCTTGGATTTGGTACCAGAACCCCTTTAAGTAATAGAAAGCATATCAGTGATTGTCAGGGGCTGGGGATGTGGGACCAGAAGAGGACTGGCTCAGAGGACACCAGAGGGACATTTCAGGGAGACAGAAATGTTCTATAACTTGACTGGGGTAGGAGTTACACAGATTTGTCAAAACTTAGCAAACCCTTTCCTTAAAATGACTACTAGGACTTCCCTAGTGGTCCAGTGATTAGAAATCCATCTTGCAATGCAGGGAAGGCAGGTTCAATCCTTGGCTGAGGATATAAGATCTCACATACTGAGGAGTAACGCACCCTGTACACCGCAACTACTGAGCTCGCGCATTCCAAGCCCATGCGCTGCAACTGGAGAGTCCATGATTCTGAGTGCTGCAACCCAACACAGACAAAAAAGAAAAAGGCTGTTTCTGAAATTTTGTATTCTTTTATGCTGATAACCAATTCAAAACGTGAAAAGACTGTGTGCAGTATGTATGTGTGTGTATATATATATATATATATATATATATATATATATATATAACAGACCTGAGGCTGTGGCCTGGCTCCTGGGCTTCTGGTTGGAGATGGCAGATGTTGGAGATGGATGGGTAGGGAGGGAAGCAGGAGGAAGCGCAGCTCAGGGAGAATTCTGTCCAGATCTGAGGGCGGAGAACTACTAAGACCTGCTGACTTTCTAAAATCTTTCTTACCAGTCCCTGATTCTCATTCAGACGTCCCTGTCCACGCCAGCAGCCCTTCTCCCAGCAAAGGTCCCCGGAGGACACAGCCAGGCAGAGGAGATGAGCTCCTAATACCCCACCATCCCCAAAACCCTCCGTCTGGATCCTGCCTCCTCCTCCTGCCCCCACTCTCCTGAAGGCACTGTTCTGGAAGGCTCTACCCTTTTGCCTTTGCTCTACACCCTTTCCCCAGGTGTTAATGCATCACCATGGCTTATTATCATTGATGGCTCCCAAATCTCCTGTGTACCCAGCTGTGTCCTTGGAGCATCCCCAATTCTCAAGTCCAAACAAAGCTCTTCACTTCCTCCCCAAGATTTGGCCCTCCCACCCAGCCTGTCCCACCTCTACAAGTGGTGGATTCGACCTTTCTGTCTATGCCAGAAACCCAGGCATTATTTTGTTTCTAAAAATTTATTTTTTTTAATTAAAAAACATAATCCTACTATAAAAAGGAACTTTCTTTCAGAGAGAGAGATGTACATACAGTTCTGTGAATTTTAACACACACAAGCCGGGTGAGGCAGAGCATGGTCAAAGCCAGATGCCTCGCACGACCACCACGATCAAGATAAAGTGCAGTCACAGTCACGTCTGCTTCTCGGCCCTAACCGATGACGACCACAATCTGCTCCCTGTTAGCAGTTTCACCTTCTCAGGACTGTCACATAAATGACATCCTCCAGGTTTTCACCTTTTGAGACTGGCTGCTTTCACTCAGCAGAAGGCCTTTGATATTCATCCCTCTGATACCATCACAGCCTGTTTCCATTTATTGCTGTTCCACTTTGTGACTGCACCGCAGTCTCCTTGTTCCTACACCCCCTGAAGGACCTACAGATTGTTTCAGTTTAGGGCAGTTATGATGGTGGCGGTCTGGTGAGTCCAGAGCCTGACAGAGGAGGACAGGAGGCTGGAGACTTGGTGTTCAAGTCCAAAGGGCAAAAAACTGGGATGTGTTGATGATGCAAATGAGGTCTAGTGGCATTGCATTCCCTCTTGCTGAGGGGAGGGGAGCCTTTGTGCTGTTCCATCTTTGACTGGACGAGGCCCACCCATATTCATGAAAGGACATTTGCTTTACTCAGAGTCTACCGATTGAACCCTAAATCTCACCCCAGAACATCCAAATGTCTAGAACAATGCTTGATCCAAATGCCTCCCCACCATCCCCAAAAAACCCTCCGTCTGGATCCTGCCTCCTCCTCCTGCCCCCACTCTCCTGAAGGCACTGTTCTGGAAGGCTCTACCCTTTTGCCTTTGCTCTACACCCTTTCCCCAGGTGTTAATGCATCACCATGGCTTATTATCATTGATGGCTCCCAAATCTCCTGTGTACCCAGCTGTGTCCTTGGAGCATCCCCAATTCTCAAGTCCAAACAAAGCTCTTCACTTCCTCCCCAAGATTTGGCCCTCCCACCCAGCCTGTCCCACCTCTACAAGTGGTGGATTCGACCTTTCTGTCTATGCCAGAAACCCAGGCATTATTTTGTTTCTAAAAATTTATTTTTTTTAATTAAAAAACATAATCCTACTATAAAAAGGAACTTTCTTTCAGAGAGAGAGATGTACATACAGTTCTGTGAATTTTAACACACACAAGCCGGGTGAGGCAGAGCATGGTCAAAGCCAGATGCCTCGCACGACCACCACGATCAAGATAAAGTGCAGTCACAGTCACGTCTGCTTCTCGGCCCTAACCGATGACGACCACAATCTGCTCCCTGTTAGCAGTTTCACCTTCTCAGGACTGTCACATAAATGACATCCTCCAGGTTTTCACCTTTTGAGACTGGCTGCTTTCACTCAGCAGAAGGCCTTTGATATTCATCCCTCTGATACCATCACAGCCTGTTTCCATTTATTGCTGTTCCACTTTGTGACTGCACCGCAGTCTCCTTGTTCCTACACCCCCTGAAGGACCTACAGATTGTTTCAGTTTAGGGCAGTTATGATGGTGGCGGTCTGGTGAGTCCAGAGCCTGACAGAGGAGGACAGGAGGCTGGAGACTTGGTGTTCAAGTCCAAAGGGCAAAAAACTGGGATGTGTTGATGATGCAAATGAGGTCTAGTGGCATTGCATTCCCTCTTGCTGAGGGGAGGGGAGCCTTTGTGCTGTTCCATCTTTGACTGGACGAGGCCCACCCATATTCATGAAAGGACATTTGCTTTACTCAGAGTCTACCGATTGAACCCTAAATCTCACCCCAGAACATCCAAATGTCTAGAACAATGCTTGATCAAACAAAGCAGAACATAAATTGAAACATCCTACTCAGTACTATTTTAATTTCTCAGATGAAAAACTGAAGTAGAGAATATTTGCACATTGTATACAGTAATTTGTGGGTTTTTTTCTGTACTTGCTTTTTTCTTACTTGCAGTTTTTTGAATATTAGTACATAAGCCCTGTATCAGTTATGTATGTAGAAAGATAGTGGTCTTTTCTAATATTTATTTTTATTTATTTATTTGGTTGCACTGGGTCTTCTTTGCAGTATGTGGTATCTAGTTCCCTGACCAGGGATCGAACCCAGGTCCCCTGCACTGGGAGCTTGGTGTCTTACCCATTGGACCATCAGGGAAATCTTGATAGTGGTCTTGTTAATGATATGTTTTTCCACAGCTTTATATTTTTATTTGCTCATCTTTGTCATTTCTTTGATGAATTGTGTTTATATCATGCTAGGAAAAAGCCATTTGGTTTATAAAGCTTAAAAACTGTAGGGCTTCCCTGGTGGTCCAGTCCTTAAGGAATCCCTCTGCCAAAGCAGGGGACATGGGCTGGATAACTGCTCTCAGAATATCCCACATGCCTCCGAGCAGCTAACCCCCAGTGCCACAGCAACTGAGCCTGCACACAGCAACGAAGTCAATAAATTTAAAAATCTTAATAAAATCATATAATATCTATACAATGTCTCTATAATATTTTTTGCCAAAAGAAAAACAGCCCTCCACACCACATTATTTCAACCTTTATCCAAAAATGTGCAAAATGTGTAGCCCTGAGCTTCCAATGGTGACCTCCAACCTCATAGGCAAGTGGGAGA
Source organism: Tragulus kanchil (assembly GCA_022376925.1). Taxonomy (NCBI): domain Eukaryota; kingdom Metazoa; phylum Chordata; class Mammalia; order Artiodactyla; family Tragulidae; genus Tragulus; species Tragulus kanchil. Next base: position 116,997,557 of record JAIOJX010000031.1, read on the forward strand.
GAGTCAGCACAGAAGTTCAGAGCTCCTCCTCTTCATGGAGAAGGGAAGCTTCAAGTGTGCACAGGATTCGAACATCCGGGCCCTATGAACAACGGCACCCTCTCCTAGCACAATGAGTCGTCACCCCAGTGCTCTCCATTCTCTTCAGTGGAAACCCCAGGGAGGAGCCTTTGTGCTGTTCCATCTTTGACTGGACGAGGCCCACCCATATTCATGAAAGGACATTTGCTTTACTCAGAGTCTACCGATTGAACCCTAAATCTCACCCCAGAACATCCAAATGTCTAGAACAATGCTTGATCAAACAAAGCAGAACATAAATTGAAACATCCTACTCAGTACTATTTTAATTTCTCAGATGAAAAACTGAAGTAGAGAATATTTGCACATTGTATACAGTAATTTGTGGGTTTTTTTCTGTACTTGCTTTTTTCTTACTTGCAGTTTTTTGAATATTAGTACATAAGCCCTGTATCAGTTATGTATGTAGAAAGATAGTGGTCTTTTCTAATATTTATTTTTATTTATTTATTTGGTTGCACTGGGTCTTCTTTGCAGTATGTGGTATCTAGTTCCCTGACCAGGATCGAACCCAGGTCCCCTGCACTGGGAGCTTGGTGTCTTACCCATTGGACCATCGGGGAAATCTTGATAGTGGTCTTGTTAATGATATGTTTTTCCACAGCTTTATATTTTTATTTGCTCATCTTTGTCATTTCTTTGATGAATTGTGTTTATATCATGCTAGGAAAAAGCCATTTGGTTTATAAAGCTTAAAAACTGTAGGGCTTCCCTGGTGGTCCAGTCCTTAAGGAATCCCTCTGCCAAAGCAGGGGACATGGGCTGGATAACTGCTCTCAGAATATCCCACATGCCTCCGAGCAGCTAACCCCCAGTGCCACAGCAACTGAGCCTGCACACAGCAACGAAGTCAATAAATTTAAAAATCTTAATAAAATCATATAATATCTATACAATGTCTCTATAATATTTTTTGCCAAAAGAAAAACAGCCCTCCACACCACATTATTTCAACCTTTATCCAAAAATGTGCAAAATGTGTAGCCCTGAGCTTCCAATGGTGACCTCCAACCTCATAGGCAAGTGGGGAGAGAGAGTCAGCACAGAAGTTCAGAGCTCCTCCTCTTCATGGAGAAAAGGGAAGCTTCAAGTGTGCACAGGATTCGAACATCCGGGCCCTATGAACAACGGCACCCCCTCTCCCCTAGCACATGACTGAGCCCCCGTCCTGTTCACCCCAGTGCTCTCCATTCTCTTCAGTGGAGAACACACGCACAGTTCTGGAAACTTGGACAGGAATCCGGTGCATGGTGCACGTGGCAAGCAGCCTGCTGATAGGGGAGGGTTAGAGCCTGCTTCCCTGCCTCTTGACCGGCAGGACGGTGCACAGCCCAGCTTCCACCTCCTCACTCTCCTCACCTCTGTTCTCTTCCTCAGAAACCTTATTGCTTATGGTAACAGTCTAGGGTCGCCCAGTACCCGTGTGGGGCCAGAACCCAACTAGAGGCGGAAGGTTACAACTGGTTGCAACAGTAAGTCATTCAAACTGAGCCTGGGTTGGCGGGACAACTTGAGGTTGGCCACCGGGCTGGTGATCTCCTGGTGACTATGATTCTGGGCCATGACTTCTACACTGTTACACTCGCCCCACTGGCCCCTAGCCAGGTGAGGCAGAGCATGGTCAAAGCCAGCATGTGCTCCACATCATCTTCCTCTACCTTGAAGACGAAAGAGCAGGTGTGGCCTGAGAGCTCATAAGCAAAGAAAGCACAGTCCATAGTGCCTGGGGCCAACACTCCCTCCCCCAGCCTCCTGGCCAGGCTCGACTCCACTGACTGAAAAACACCAATACGGCAGCAGCACCGGCGGCCAAAGGGCAAGGGCCATTTGCCACAACTTCTGCGTTTTTGAAAAATATATTTGATCGTTAAAAATGTGCTTTAGTTACCTAATTGTAACTCTTTCAAACAGACAGCCAGCTATCCCAACATCATTTACTGAATACTCCACCCTTTCCCACAGTTATCTGAAATGAACCTGCACTTGGATCGCTTAAGTTGAATGACCTCTGAAAACGTAAACTAAAAACATCATTTTTACCCATCCTATAAGCAAAAATGTTAAAGATCTCAAATAGCCAGCATTGGAGAAGACGTATGGAGATGAATGCTCTCATACACAGTTGCTGGGAACGGACGTTACTGAACATTTTCAGGAAGGGAATATGAAACTATCTACCCAAAATGTTAAAGGGCATCTCTTTGACCCAGGAATTATATCAACTACATTTCTAAAGAACTGATCTAACCAAAATGCTCATGCAGGTCTAGACGGACAGACAGATTGATCCACAACAAGACAGTGTGATAACAAAGGAACAGGAAGGTGAAAATGGACCCTAAATGGGTCCATACATGGTTCTAAAAAAGCATACCCTGCAGCTATCAGAAAGAAAACAGTAGGGCTTTCTTGGTGACTCGGTGGCAAAGAATTTGCCCACCAATGCCGGAGACATGGGTGTGATCCCCGGTCCGGGAAGATTTCACGTGCCATGGAGCCGCTAAGCCTGTGGGCCACAGCAGCTGAGCCTGTGCTCTCAAGCCCGGGAATGGAACCTACTGCAGCCTCAGTGCCCTAGAGCCTGTGCTCTGCAACAGGAGAAGACCTCTTTAGCCCCACGAGAGAAAAGCCTGCGCAGCCAGGAAGACCCAGTACAGCCAAAAAAGAAAAACAAATAAATACTTAAAGAAAAGAATATAGTAGTTCTGTGTGTACTGACATGGAAGGATCACCAAGGCAGGTTGTATGGTGAAAAATGAAACATTTCAGAACATTATATCTAGTATGATTCTATTTATGCATTTTTAAATATATATATTTATATATGAACATGTATGGGTATAAACAGAAGAGAGTTTACTAGGAATGGAGAAGTGTCAGGGAGAAGTGAAGCTGCCTTTCACATATGACTTCTGTATTGTTGGATTCTTTTACAGTAAGAATTCAAGTTTTTCCATAATAGCTTACGGAAAAACCCTAACAAACTTTTTGGTCATCCCACCATTATTATGCATTTTTTTAAAAAAAATAAATAATAACGGAAGAACACTCATCGTTTCGATCTGACAAGCTAGAACAGAAAACAGGCACAGGGATTCAAGCTGCCTGAACCCTCAGAGGGGCCACTGTGAGGTCAGCTGGGACTGAGGATGGACCATGTCACCTGCTTAGTTCTCCAAGGGTCCATCCCTGGACCTTGGTGGCTCAAATCTAAAGCAGAGAAGGCAGGAGTCTCTCTAAAAAAAATAGGCCTGGTGTCACCTGAAGACAGGGGGAAGTGAGCAGGGCGGACCAGCAAATAATGACCACCTGGGCCAATCCATAGCAAATGTTGGGAGGGTCACTGCCTCCTGTGCACAGCGGGGGCATTATCCCTTTATGCAGGGGTTAGCATATGCCCTTGGACACTGCCATTTCTCCCACCGATATAGAAACCGCAACCTAAATGGGAAGGAAATCCAGAAAAGAGGGGGTATGTGCATACATCTAGCTGATTCACCTGCTGTACAGTAGAAACTAACACCACATTGTAAAGTAACTATACTCCAATAAAAAAATTTTTTAAAAAGATTACAAGGGCAAAGTTCTAGGAAAAATGTAACTCAATAAAACTGACTTTAAGAGAGAAAAAAAAAAAAGATAAAAGGAAATGCACCCACAGGGTGAGTATCAGAGAATCACACCCAGACAGAGCTCTGCCTGCCTGTCTCCGGGGAGCCAGTCCACAGGAAATCATCAGAAATAAGTTCAAAAGGCAGTCAGATATCTGGCAGGCATTACTGGTCTCTTCTCAGACTGGTCTCCAGGCTCCCCCAAAGAGCAGGCACGAGACTTCCCCCCAGTTAAAGGGCTCTTGTGAATGACCCGAGAGGCGTGGCAACAGCCTGTGAGGTACAGTGTCATACTCTAAGGGGAGGAGCCGCCTATCACAACAGCTAGAAAACAGAACTTTTAAATGGTTACTTAGAAAAAAGAAATGCACGAAGCCGAGGCTGTCCCTCGGTGCCAGGCGTCTGGCTTGCAAGCATTCTTCCGTGAGAGGGAGGAGGTGAAGTTATCACTGACGCACTAGGGGACTGCTCAAAAACGTCCTCCCTGAGGGCAGGTGCTCCATACACGTCAGGAGCATCCTTCTTCCCGCAGAGAGTGGCCAGGGAAGATGGAGAGCCCTGCCTTAGTCCGTGGGGCTGCCTGACAAAAAGCACAACAGCAGAGCTGGCAGAGAGCTTCAGTTTGCTAAAGCTGTCCCCCAGGGATGATCTCTCTAACTTGTAAAATCATCCTGAGAAGCTGACATCGGTCTGTTTTCTTGACAGAAGACAGAACAGAGGATCTGATCTGTGACATGAACGCAGGGTATTAAATAGGTGAACCTCTGCTGCTTCAGTTTCAGACCCAAATCAATCAACCAGTACCAAGACCCGCTACAACCTAATAGGGTTAGATCTTCCATGCAGACTCTGGAAACTGGTTTTGTGAACGTGAGCTCAAGACTCGCCTCTGGCCAAATACAAGGACCTGGGAAGCGGAAGAGGCAGACAGGGAGGAGGGTGTGGGGGCCTGTGAGCGTGCTGCGTCCTGATCCCAGTGGGAAAAAGGGGGTTGCTTCCTGCGCGCCAATGAGATGACAACAGAGGGATGTCGAGACGGCCACTGGCAGAGCAGGACAAGCCCCTGGGTTTAAGGATGCAAGGGCTGGCGCCAGATGCTTGCCGGGAGAAATAAAAGCCTAAGAGCTCGCTGGGACGGGCAGGCACAATGGGAGGGACAAAAGTGTAAGGCTCTCTTGGACAAAAGTGGGTCCTTTAGGTTCCGTAGGCGGCGACCTCAGGGGGTGGAGCTTGCGAGACCTCAGGGGGTGGAGCTTGCGACGCTCCCGCTCAGGACTCTGGGGCTTCTTTTGGTTGCTCAACTGGCTTTGGCTCCTGCTGGAAATCTGTAGGCAAGTTTGCAGAAACCGTACCAATGCCTTCAGTGCTGTCCTACGAAAGCCTAGTTCACCCCGTGGTGGGAGCCGTGGAATTGACAAGATGATCCTGAAGTTTATATGAAAATGCCAGGGATCCAGGGCAGCCAAAATAATCTCAGGGAAGAGGACGCATCTTTCCAATTTCAAACTTAGTACAAAGGTACAGGAATCAACAGTCTGGTACTGCTACAAGTATAGACAGGCAGGTCAACAGAACAGCAGTCCAAAACAGAACAGAGTCCAAAAAAATAAGCCTACAAATTTGTATTCAGTTGACTTTTGGCAAGGACACCAAAGAAAATGGAGAAAGAACAGTCTCTTTAATAAATTGTGCAGGGACATCCACACGCAACAGAATGGATGGACCCTGTGAAGTTGGACCCCTACTTCACACCATACACAAAAATTAACTCAAAAGGATCCACAGATCTAAATGTAAGAACTATAACTACAAAACAGTTAGATGAAGACATTGACACAAATCTTCATGACCTTGGATTAGGCAGTGGTTTCTTACACATAATGCCAAAAGCACAAGTAATAAAAGAAAAAATGTATACATTGGAGTTGATCTAAATTAAGACTTTGTGCTTCAAATACTACTGAGAAAGTAAAAACAACAAAATGGATAACATTTTTGTAAGTCATATATCTGATAAAGTGTTTATAACTCAATAATAGAAAAGCAAATAGCCCAGTTTAAAAAAATGCACAAATGGGGCTTCCCTGAGGGTCCAATGATTAAAAATCCACCTTGCAATGCAGGGAACACTGGTTTAATCCCTGGTCTGGGAAAATCCCACATGCCAAGGAGCAACTAAGCCTGTGCACCGCATCTGCTGAGCCCATGTGCTACAACTGCTGAAGCCCATACGGCTAGAGTTCATGCCCCACAACAAGAGAAGCCATGACAATGAGACGCCCATGCTCGCTGCATCTAGAGAAAGCCCATGTGCAGCAACAAAGACCCACCACAGCCGAAAAGTAAAAATTAATAGCTCTTTTTAAAAAATGCACAAAGGGGGGCTTCCCTGGTAGCTTAGTGGTAAAGAGTTCGCCTGTCAATGCAGGAGACATGGGTTCTATCCCTGATCCGGGAAGATCCCACATGCTGCAGAGCACCTAAGCCCGTGAGCCACAACTATGGAGCCTGTGCTCTAGAGCCTCGGAGCCACAACGATGGAGCCCATGTGCCACAACTACTCAAGCCTGTGTGCCCTAGAGCCCGAGTTCCACAACAAGAGAAGTCACCGCAACAAGAAGCCTGCTCACCTCCACGAGAGAGTAGCCCCCACTCTCTGCAACTAGAGAAGAGCCTGCAGCAGCAGTGAAAACCCAGAATAGCTAAAAATAAATAAATAAATAAATAAAAATTTTTTAAAAATGCACAAAGGATTTGAATAGACATTTTTCCTGTGAAGATATACAAGTGGTCAATAAATACATGAGGGCTTCCCGTGGTGGTCCAGTGGGTGGGGACGCCGCCTTGCAGTGCGGGGGGCGCCGGTTCGATCCCTGGCCTGGGAAGATCCCACGTGCCGCGGAGCGGCTGGACAGATGTGTCCAATTACCGAGCCGGGGCTCTGGGGTGCATGCGCCCAGAGCCGGTGATCTTTGGTGACGGACGCCACCGCGATGGGAGGCCTACAGGAGCCAAACAACAAAGACCGATGAAGGTGGAGAAATGAAAAGACCAATGGAGGTGGCCCGCCCGCTCCCCTCCCTCCCCAACCCGACCCCCGCCCATAACAAATAAATAAATCTTAAAAAATAAATAAATAAATAAATACATGAGAGGGCTTCCCTGGTGGTCCAGTGGGTAAGGACACCGCCTTGCAGTGCAAGGGGCGCCGGTTCGAGCCCTGGCCTGGGAAGATCCCATGTGCCGCGGAGCGGCTGGACGGATGTGTCCAATTACTGAGCCGGAGCTCTGGAGAGCACGTGCCCAGAGCCAGTGCTCTGTGACAACAGAGGCCACCATGATGGGAGGCCCACACGGGCCAAAGAACAAAGATGGATGAAAATAGAGAAATGAAAGACCAATAGAAGTGGCCCACCCACGCCCCTCCCTCCCCACTCTCCTCAAAATAAATAAATAAATAAATGCTAAAAAAAAAAAAAGATCAGTGGTAATACTTATTTTAAAAAAATAAAATAAAATAAATACATGAGAAAAACAGTAGTTTTCAGAGAAATACAAATCAAAACCACAATGGCATTCTATTTCACACCTACTAGGATGACTGTAATTAAAAGCACAGATAATGACAAGTGTTGCAAGGATATGGAGAAACTTGAAACCTCATGGTTTCTTGGTGGAAATTTTAAGTTGCATAGTCACTGTGGAAAATAGTTTGGTAGTTCCTCAAGATGTCAAAGAATTACCAGCAATTCCACTCCTAGAGAAATGAAGACACATCCGTACAAAGTCTATCCATACTGCGAATGTAGCAGAATTATTCATAAAGCCAAACAGTAGAAATAACCCAAATCTACCAGCTGATGAAAGGATAAACAAAATGTGATATATTGGGCTTCCCCTGGTGGTCCAGTGGGTAAGGATACCACCTTGCAGTGCAAGGGGCGCCGGTTCGATCCCTGGCCTGGGAAGATCCCACGTGCCACGGAGCGACTGGACTGATGTGTCCAATCACCGAGCCGGAGCTCTGTGACGACAGACGTCACCACGATGGGAGGCCCGCAGGAGCCAAAGAACAAAGACGGATGAACATAGAGAAACGAAAGACCAATAGAAGTAGCCCGCCCGCTCCACTCCTTCCCCAACCCGACCCCCACCCAAAATAAATAAATAAATAAATCCTAAAAAAAAAAATGTGATATATTCATATAACAGAATCTTTTTCAGCCACAATAGGAAATGAAGTTCTGATTCTGTAACACGGAGGAGCCTTGAAAGAAGCCAGTCACAAGAAAATCGTGTTATTTGGTTCCATTGAGGTGAAACATACCTAATAGGCAAAATAGAGACAGAAGATAGGTCAGTGGTTGGCAGGACATGGGAGGAGAAGAGAATGAAGAGCGACTGTTTAGGGAATGGGTTTTCTTTGAAGGTGATAAAAATGTTCTGGAGTTAGATAGTGGTGAATATTGTGCAACTCTGAGTATCTGAAAGAACCACTGAGTTGTAAAGAAAAGAAAAACACAGATACAGCTGAAATACCTAGAGGGAAGTGAGTGACTTTTAAATTAAGTTTGGAAAAGAAGAAAGACTTAAAATCAGTAAGAAGTTAGATAAGGGGCTTCCCTGGTGGTCCAGTGGATAGAGTCAGCCTTGTAGTGCAAGGGGCACTGGTTCGATCCCTGGCCCTAAAGGATCCCATGTGCTGCAGAGCAGATGGACCGGTGTGTCCAATAGAGAGCCAGTGCTCTGAGGCACATGAGCCCAGAGCCAGTGCCAAAGAGAGAGGCTGCTGCAGTGGGAGGCCCACACAGGCCAAAGAATAAAGATGGATGAAAATAAATATTTAAAAAACCAATAAAAGAGGCCAAAATTTAAAAAAAAGTTAAATAAGAATATAAAAATAAACTCACACAAAGGAAAAGGAAGGTAATGAACAGAAGAAATTAGTAAAATAGAAACTATAAACACAAGATGTCCTGCCAAAAAAATAAAAGAGGGCCATTTTGCTGGAAATCAGAGTAAAATCATTTTATAAATGATCCCATGAAAGAGGCAGCCTCCAGGAGCAACACTGCTATAGAGAGGATGCTCAGGGGCTAAGGATGGGTCAAACGGGGCCAAGGAGGGGAGGCACCCCACATACAAAGGAAAGGTGCCGATTAGGGAGATCCAAGGACAGGCAAAAGGTCCCCATGGGAGAAGGGGCTGGCACTGTCCCATCCAGAGGGCATTGGCTCCAGGTCACAACTGGATCAGCCCAGCAAGACATCCATTGCGCCCCCCACCTTCTCTCTGTCCACAGGGTGAGACCCTCAGTGGACCTGAAGCAGAGCTAACATGTACGAGAGGAGAGGACACAAGGTGGTGTGCAGAAAGAGAACCCAGACAGCGTCCCAGCCTCCTCTGCAGGCTGTGAGTCTGAGGCTCTGCAGAGCTGGGCGGAGAGGAAATACTTAGAACAGAATTAGGAATTCCGATGTTATACAGGCCTGGAACTATGTGATTATTTCACTGGACTGGACATTTTATTGTCTAAGAGTGTCTGAAGATGCCATGGCACCCTACGAGCTATGTTCTGGAGTTAGATAGTGGTGAATATTGTGCAACTCTGAGTATCTGAAAGAACCACTGAGTTGTAAAGAAAAGAAAAACACAGATACAGCTGAAATACCTAGAGGGAAGTGAGTGACTTTTAAATTAAGTTTGGAAAAGAAGAAAGACTTAAAATCAGTAAGAAGTTAGATAAGGGGCTTCCCTGGTGGTCCAGTGGATAGAGTCAGCCTTGTAGTGCAAGGGGCACTGGTTCGATCCCTGGCCCTAAAGGATCCCATGTGCTGCAGAGCAGATGGACCGGTGTGTCCAATAGAGAGCCAGTGCTCTGAGGCACATGAGCCCAGAGCCAGTGCCAAAGAGAGAGGCTGCTGCAGTGGGAGGCCCACACAGGCCAAAGAATAAAGATGGATGAAAATAAATATTTAAAAAACCAATAAAAGAGGCCAAAATTTAAAAAAAAGTTAAATAAGAATATAAAAATAAACTCACACAAAGGAAAAGGAAGGTAATGAACAGAAGAAATTAGTAAAATAGAAACTATAAACACAAGATGTCCTGCCAAAAAAATAAAAGAGGGCCATTTTGCTGGAAATCAGAGTAAAATCATTTTATAAATGATCCCATGAAAGAGGCAGCCTCCAGGAGCAACACTGCTATAGAGAGGATGCTCAGGGGCTAAGGATGGGTCAAACGGGGCCAAGGAGGGGAGGCACCCCACATACAAAGGAAAGGTGCCGATTAGGGAGATCCAAGGACAGGCAAAAGGTCCCCATGGGAGAAGGGGCTGGCACTGTCCCATCCAGAGGGCATTGGCTCCAGGTCACAACTGGATCAGCCCAGCAAGACATCCATTGCGCCCCCCACCTTCTCTCTGTCCACAGGGTGAGACCCTCAGTGGACCTGAAGCAGAGCTAACATGTACGAGAGGAGAGGACACAAGGTGGTGTGCAGAAAGAGAACCCAGACAGCGTCCCAGCCTCCTCTGCAGGCTGTGAGTCTGAGGCTCTGCAGAGCTGGGCGGAGAGGAAATACTTAGAACAGAATTAGGAATTCCGATGTTATACAGGCCTGGAACTATGTGATTATTTCACTGGACTGGACATTTTATTGTCTAAGAGTGTCTGAAGATGCCATGGCACCCTACGAGCTATGCAATCTGTAGGAAGAAGGGATGCAAGGTGGAAATAAAGTTAACTTGAACTTGTCCAGTCCGGCCCATTGAATAACGTGGTTATATTTATTTTAGGGGCTTCCCTCAGCAGTAAAGAATCTGCCTGCAAGGCAGGAGACAGAGGTTCAGTCCCTGGATTGGGAAGATCCCCTGGAGGAGGGCATGGCAACCCTCTCCAGTGTTCTTATTGGAAAAGATCCTGATGCTCGGAAAAATAGAAGGAAGAAGGAGAAGGGGATGACAGAAGAGGATGAGATGGTTGGATGGCATCACCACCTCCGTGGACATGAGCAAGCTCTGGGGGATGGTGAAGGACAGAGAAGCCTGGCGTGCTGCACTCCATGGGGTTGCAAAGGGTCAGACACAACTGAGTAACTGAACTGAACTGATTCTTGCCTGCAGAATCCCATGGACAGAGGAGCCTGGCGTGCTACGGTCCATAGGGTCTCAAAGAGTCAGGCATGACTGAAGCGACTGAGCACACACAGGTTCAGGTTAGGTGGCCTCAGGGTGCAGTAAGGTGCTTCTCTGTCTGTAGCATCTGCATGTCTAGGGCAGTTGAGGTCGGTGCAGGGAGGGGCTGCTGCCTGGGAGCGCATCCTGTGCTTGGAGCACCGAGCTCTGGACCATCTGCTCACATCAGGGCCTGTGGAGGCGCTGGCCTGGAGGGTATCTGGCCCAGGCCTCATCATCATTCTTCTGATGTGAACACTTAATAAGGTTAAATATACAGTTTCAGGAATATCTGGACAGGACCTAACTTTGAGCCTGTGGCCCATTTCTGGCTCTGTGCTATAAAGAAGTCCACGAAAAAACATTCTAAAACTATTTTGTGAAGGGTACGATTCTATTTCTTTGTTGTTAGGAGTCTTCCCCACTGTTAAATCCCATTTGGGCATTTTGTCACTTTTTGTTTTCAGATACTGGGGACTTCAAAATATGGAAGTGGTCTGGACTATCCTGACCTCTGAGAGGTCCCGCTGTGCGTCTCTGGTCATCCTTTGGTTGCCTCACATCTGAAATCCTCCCTGTGTTGAGGAAACTGCACACATGTGAATCTTGAATCTTGGTGAGAAGCAGAGCCCAGCTTCCATTGGAGAACCGGGTAATTCTGGGCCCTTATTTTCTGAGCAGCCCTCCTAGTTTAGCCCATCAAGTCCGCCTGCCCCAATTCTGAATTTTAGGCTACTCCTGATACAGGGAAGGAGGGCAGTTGTGGTGAGAAGTCTAGGGCCCAAGGTTCAATGTAGAGTGTGTGTGTGTGTGTCTGTGTGTCTGTCTGTCTGTCTGTCTGGTGAAAGAACTACGGAATCCTCATTGGGCTGGGTCAGAGGCACAACTTTTACTGTGGTCCTGGCTACACAGCTTTCTTTATTCTAAGTCTGATTCTCCAGCCCTGCTGACAAGTCTCTAAGCTACCCAACCTCTTCTCAGATAATCCCTACATTAGCCAGAGTTGACCTCCATTACTTCCATTAAGAGCCCTCACTGAGACCCTGGCTGGCATAATGGTTATGGCCTAAGAGAGCCTGCACGCTATTGAGAGATGCCCAACCCACTCGTAATCAGAAGAATGGGACGAAGGACTAAAAAATGTGGAAATTATAAAAACTGTTATATTATGACATGTAATGTTTTGGATGGAATTATTATGTCACTGAATTAAATTCTAAAAATGCAAAGAAAAAATAAAATAAAAGAATACTGGAGTGGGTTGCCATTCCCTTCTCCAGGGAATCTTCCCAAGCCAGGGATGAACCACACATCTCCTGCAATGCAGGGGATTCTTTACCATCTGAGCCATCAGGGAAACCCTTCTTATTTCTTGCAGGACCCCACTCAAGAGCCCTTCTCGTATTGCCCTTGCTCTCTGTCCCTTTACTCTGGCCCCTCAGCTTGAGATTACATATCTGTTTATCAATCTATTTCTTGTCTTGTCACAATGAAACGTCAGCTCCGGAGGGCAAGGCTGGTTCATCACTGATTCCCCAGCGACAGCAAGTGCTGTTAGCTGGGGGCCCTCAGAGACAACTCACTGGGTGAATGTGTGGGTGTCGGTCCCTTCTCTCTTACAGCTCACAAGTCTCACACCTTGCTTTTTCTCACCTAACACTACACCTCAGCATCTGATCGACCTTGGCCTGCCTCATTATTTGTAACAGATGCTTACTATTTTAACAGGTGGAATGCCCCATAATTTTTATTTAACCAGACCCTTTGCTGATGGACATAGGTTGTTCTGAGTCTTTTATTTTCATAGAACTAACAAACAAAAATCACTGTGATGAACACACTTGTCTGTGCATGTGAGAAAGCATATGCATACAATAAACCTATGAAGGTCAACTTGTTGGGTCAGATGTTATCGAATTTTTACGTTTGAGAGATGTCAAATTGCACTCCCTGGATACTTGTCCTAAGCAACAGGGGGAAAGAGGGGCATAGCAGATGAGGTCAGAGTATGATAGGGACAGGAAGCCAAGACAGTAAAATTTGGAGGCCATTTTAAGGACCAGGGCTTTGATGAATAAGACCATGGGATTTTTGAGTAGAGGAGAGACAGACCTTCTCATGTTTCAAATGGTCATTCTGGCTGTTGTGTGAAGAATAGACTGAAGCGGACCCCAGAAGCAAAGGGACCAGACAGGAGCTAATGAAGGTACTCGGGTGAGAGATGGTGATGGCGGCCTGACTAGGTGGTACAGGAGATGTGGGGAGAATGTGTTTTGAAGACAGAGCGGAGAGGATTTGCTGATGGAGTAGTCAAATCCTGAGAGGCATTTTCAAAGAATCTAAGAGATCTCTAAGGATTTTGGTCTGTACAACCAGAAGGACGGGGTGGTGAGGTCCATGTCCCCAGGTGGATGTGACGGTCTGGACAGGCAGCAGCTGGAGAGGGGGCGGGGAGGCGTCTGGTGAACCTCAGTTTCCTAACGGATGAGGTTTCCTGATCTCAGACTGTTCATGTGGTTTCAAAGTTCCACAGAACTGCAGTGAGCTGAATTGTCAGGGGCCCAGCTTGAGTGGGGGCAGTGACTAACTCGAGCCCAGCTTCTCGATCTGGTCCACATTCCTCTTTTCTGTTTGCTGCAGCTGTTGGTATGTGCTCGACTGCACACCTCTATCCCTATCATCTTAAAACGTACAACAGCAGATGGGACGTCCCTGGCAGTCCAGCGGTTAAGATGCTGTGCTCCCAATGCAAGGGGCATGAGCTGACCCCTGGTTGGGGAACTAGATCCCACAGACCACGTAGTGTGGCCAAAAAATAAAATAAAAACTACAGCAGAAATGAACACAACATTGTAAAGCAACTACACTCCAATAAAAATTAATTTAAAACAATCAATAAAAGAATTGCAATCATCCCAAAAATAAAAAATCTCCCAGTCACTCCATTTTCTGCATGGTCACCTCTGACCATCACCCCACCTGTTGTCTCTGGACGCTATAAAGGAGAGTCATGGTTCTTTGTTGTCAAGAGGCCAGGAAGGTTCTGAATCAGAAGGGAGCTATCAGATTCAGACTGGCCACAGAAGTTTATCAGGATAGAACTAATCCTTAGAGGGACAGATAAGATCAACAGAGGAGACCCCGTCATCTAAGGTCAAGCAACTCCAGATGAGCCTGCACGCTCAGGCTCGCCCTGTGTGATCTTAGAGGGCCCAGCGGCTGTGCAGCCTGGCCTGTCTTCCAGGCCAGCCACACTGGCCTCCTTTCTGTCCCCCCAACACTGTGAGCTTGTTCCCAGCACAGTGCTTTGGAATTTGCCATCCCCTCTACCTGGAATGATGCTGGGAAAGATTGAGGGCAGGAGGAGAGGGGACAACAGAGGATGAGATCGTTGGATGCCTCACTGACCCTATGGACATGAGTGTGCACAAGCTCTGAGAGATGGCGAAGGACAGGGAAGCCTGGCGTGCTGCCGTCCACGGGGTCACCGAGAGTTGAACACGGCTGAGCGCCCCAACAACAACAGCCAAGTGCCTGTCACAGACAAGGGATGGTGCCAGGCTTTTTCCCAAGGACAGATTTCAAAATCATCATTTCCAGAAGAACCACTGGTGAACCTCAGTTTCCTAACGGATGAGGTTTCCTGTCTCAGCTGTTGGTTCAAAGTTCCACAGAACTGCAGTGAGCTGAATTGTCAGGGGCCCAGCTTGAGTGGGCAGTGACTAACTCGAGCCCAGCTTCTCGATCTGGTCCACATTCCTCTTTTCTGTTTGCTGCAGCTGTTGGTATGTGCTCGACTGCACACCTCTATCCCTATCATCTTAAAACGTACAACAGCAGATGGGACGTCCCTGGCAGTCCAGCGGTTAAGATGCTGTGCTCCCAATGCAAGGGGCATGAGCTGACCCCTGGTTGGGGAACTAGATCCCACAGACCACGTAGTGTGGCCAAAAAATAAAATAAAAACTACAGCAGAAATGAACACAACATTGTAAAGCAACTACACTCCAATAAAAATTAATTTAAAACAATCAATAAAAGAATTGCAATCATCCCAAAAATAAAAAATCTCCCAGTCACTCCATTTTCTGCATGGTCACCTCTGACCATCACCCCACCTGTTGTCTCTGGACGCTATAAAGGAGAGTCATGGTTCTTTGTTGTCAAGAGGCCAGGAAGGTTCTGAATCAGAAGGGAGCTATCAGATTCAGACTGGCCACAGAAGTTTATCAGGATAGAACTAATCCTTAGAGGGACAGATAAGATCAACAGAGGAGACCCCGTCATCTAAGGTCAAGCAACTCCAGATGAGCCTGCACGCTCAGGCTCGCCCTGTGTGATCTTAGAGGGCCCAGCGGCTGTGCAGCCTGGCCTGTCTTCCAGGCCAGCCACACTGGCCTCCTTTCTGTCCCCCCAACACTGTGAGCTTGTTCCCAGCACAGTGCTTTGGAATTTGCCATCCCCTCTACCTGGAATGATGCTGGGAAAGATTGAGGGCAGGAGGAGAGGGGACAACAGAGGATGAGATCGTTGGATGCCTCACTGACCCTATGGACATGAGTGTGCACAAGCTCTGAGAGATGGCGAAGGACAGGGAAGCCTGGCGTGCTGCCGTCCACGGGGTCACCGAGAGTTGAACACGGCTGAGCGCCCCAACAACAACAGCCAAGTGCCTGTCACAGACAAGGGATGGTGCCAGGCTTTTTCCCAAGGACAGATTTCAAAATCATCATTTCCAGAAGAACCATTCTTGTTGTTGTTGGTCAGTCACCAACGTTGTTGTTGTTCACAACCGTGAACAGAACCCGTCTTACCTTGACTTACTATTAACCCCCCATTAGAAGGAGTGGGGTCACTTCAGGAGGCACTGCCAGGGGGTTTCCTGAGAGATTCCTGAGGCCTTGGAAATGGTCCAGGATCCTGGCACCTGCTAGAAGAGAGCGTTCTGTGGCTCTGCTCCTGATCTGGGCATCAGCTCTGCAAGGCTGAGGGTGGAGGTGGAGAAATGAGGCTCCTCCTTTGTCACTATAAGCTAACGAGAGCATCCCAATCTGGCAGTCTTTGCCTTTTTAGTAAGGTTCTGTCGCTCAGTCAAAGCCAGATAGAAAAATGGCATAAAATACCTTGGTAGAGAAGGAAAGATAATTATGTTGCTGTGTATCAAACATTAGAACCACTTCCTGGATGCCCGTTCTCGTTGGGTTAGGGAGAGCAGGCTGCAGAAAAGTAGAGAGACCACCTGGGTACCAAGGTGGGGAGTGATGAGCTAAGTGAGCAGAGATCCTTTCTGGAGGAGAAACTCTGAGGCTGAGGGTCATGCTTCCTGGGTCACGGGGAGAGACCCAGAGCCGCTGTTGAGAGCATCGGCACACAAGCCCATTCCCTGAGGAGGGACGAAGCATCCCCAGTGAGTGTTCACATCTATGTCTGCCTTGAGATGCTAGCAGGGAGCAGTGTGGGCCCTACACGGGTAGATGAGAGGAGAGGGTGGTCCAGGCCTGACAGAGATCATGGCAGAGGGGAATGACTGGGGAGAGGAGCCAGAAACAGACTACTAGTCTGAGTCCAAGGGAAAAAACATCTGTCAGGAAGGGACCTAATGAGCCAGAGGAAGTTAGGCAGTGCTCAAGATACTAACCAGATTCAGCCAGAGCTCCCTGGAAAGAGAACAGGAAATTGATCAGGTCAGGGGCCTTGAGAGAAAAGACAGGGAGCAGGAAAACAGGAAGACAGGAACAGGTGAAGAAAGAGCAGAGGGAGCAGGAAATGGACACGTGTGCAGAACTGTCTGGAACACCAGCCCACAGAAAGGAAGAATAGATTACTTGGAACGCAGGAGGAGGAGAAATCTCAAAAGAAGCCTTCAGATATGGATTCGGGAAGAAATACATTTGGTGGGGCAGAATTTGGTGGAGGATCCAGGTCACGTTGCCTTGGCAAGAGCTCAGCTATCGACCTTCCCCTCTTTGACCATGTGACTCTTCCAGGTATAAAAAAAAACTTGTGGTTTTTTTCTCTTTTTAAAAAAAACTATTTATTTATTTATGGTTGCATCAGGCCTTAGCTGAAGCATATGGGTTCTTTGTTGTAGTGCACGTGCTCCCTGGCATGTGGGATCTTCATTCCCCGATCAGGGATCAAATCTGCGTCCCCTGCATTGGAAGGCAGACTCTACCACTGGACCACCAGGGAAGCCCAATAAACTGTTGTGGTTTTACTGTGGGGGGAGGGGAGAGATGGTCCAGTTAGACAAGGTTCCACTTGCTGCTGAGACTTGACATATTTGCAAAGCTGTCCATCTGCCTCCCAATGAAGGCAAAATTCCCAACTTTGCTTATGCTCAGGAAACAGGATGCAGGGATCACAGCCCCAGGAAGATGGGGGATAGAAAGAGTTTGTGCAGATACACTTAGGAAGAAGGAGCAGAGTATGGGGTTAACTTCAGAAGAAGGAGAAGAGGTCCAAAAAATTCAGGAAGGAGCCAGTGGGTCCCTGAGGAGGGACGAGCATCCCCAGTGAGTGTTCACATCTATGTCTGCCTTGAGATGCTAGCAGGGAGCAGTGTGGGCCCTACACGGGTAGATGAGAGGAGAGGGTGGTCCAGGCCTGACAGAGATCATGGCAGAGGGGAATGACTGGGGAGAGGAGCCAGAAACAGACTACTAGTCTGAGTCCAAGGGAAAAAACATCTGTCAGGAAGGGACCTAATGAGCCAGAGGAAGTTAGGCAGTGCTCAAGATACTAACCAGATTCAGCCAGAGCTCCCTGGAAAGAGAACAGGAAATTGATCAGGTCAGGGGCCTTGAGAGAAAAGACAGGGAGCAGGAAAACAGGAAGACAGGAACAGGTGAAGAAAGAGCAGAGGGAGCAGGAAATGGACACGTGTGCAGAACTGTCTGGAACACCAGCCCACAGAAAGGAAGAATAGATTACTTGGAACGCAGGAGGAGGAGAAATCTCAAAAGAAGCCTTCAGATATGGATTCGGGAAGAAATACATTTGGTGGGGCAGAATTTGGTGGAGGATCCAGGTCACGTTGCCTTGGCAAGAGCTCAGCTATCGACCTTCCCCTCTTTGACCATGTGACTCTTCCAGGTATAAAAAAAAACTTGTGGTTTTTTTCTCTTTTTAAAAAAAACTATTTATTTATTTATGGTTGCATCAGGCCTTAGCTGAAGCATATGGGTTCTTTGTTGTAGTGCACGTGCTCCCTGGCATGTGGGATCTTCATTCCCCGATCAGGGATCAAATCTGCGTCCCCTGCATTGGAAGGCAGACTCTACCACTGGACCACCAGGGAAGCCCAATAAACTGTTGTGGTTTTACTGTGGGGGGAGGGGAGAGATGGTCCAGTTAGACAAGGTTCCACTTGCTGCTGAGACTTGACATATTTGCAAAGCTGTCCATCTGCCTCCCAATGAAGGCAAAATTCCCAACTTTGCTTATGCTCAGGAAACAGGATGCAGGGATCACAGCCCCAGGAAGATGGGGGATAGAAAGAGTTTGTGCAGATACACTTAGGAAGAAGGAGCAGAGTATGGGGTTAACTTCAGAAGAAGGGGAGGGAAGAGGTCCTAGAAATGGAAGGGAGCCAGGATTTGTCAAGGGAGAGAGGGTGCTGGTGAGGGCCAGGGCACAGGTGAGAGCAGGAAGAACAGAAAAGGTGAGCTCAGTTCCAACTAGGTGGGGAATCCCTCTGCTCACAGGACCCTCTGCTTCTGAGATTTTCCAATTTGGGAGTGAGATACACGGATGGGCCACCAGGAATATGTTACCAGCCATAGGTTAAGCACTCAAGTTTAATTTTAAACGTACACTTTTTAATGATGAATTAGAGGAGATTTAAAGGTTACTCTTTCTTTAACTTTTTATTTTATAGTGGAGTATGGCCAATTAACAATGTGATAGTTTCAGGCGGACAGCAAAGGAACTCAGCCCTACACATACATGTATCCATCCTCCCTTAAACTCCACCCTCATCCAGGCTTCCACATAACATTCAGCAGAGTTCCGTGTGCTATACAGCAGGTCCTTGTTGGTTATCCACCTCAAATACAGCAGCGTGGTGGTGGTTAGTCGCTAAGTCACGTCTGATTTGTTTACAACTCCATGGACCATAGCCCACCAGGCTCCTCTGCCCATGGGATTTTCCAGGCAAGAATACTAGAGTGGCTTGCCACACTCTTCTCTAGGGGATCTTCCTGATCCAGGGATGGAACCTGAGTTTATTATATTGGCAGGTGGATTTGTTACCACTGAGCCACCAGGGAAGCCCACAGCAGTGTGGACAAGGAGATTAAAGGTCATCCTTGATTGACATAAATGCTTTCTTCAAGGGTAGGGTGAACGGGCAGGTGGCGTATGTGAACTGCGGCAGTTCTGGAGAAACCACTGGTCATATGTGGTGCAGAGGAAAACAAGCTGAGGCCAAGGACTTAGGATGAGTCCCAGAGTCACATGACTGAGTTGCGGCATGGCCTGGACTGGAATTCTGGTCCAGGTTCAGGCCCCGACCCGAACCTACAGGCTGTCTTCCAACAGCTCCACACAGAGTCGAGGAGCAGCATGTGTGAGATGCACCTTAGGCTTGAGCTGCTTTCCTCTTCAGGCTCAACCAACCTCCCATTTTCAGAGGGGAGACTGAGATGCCTGTGTTCACGCCAAATGACTTGGGGAGAGAAAAGAAAAGAGGTCAAAGACAAGAAGAGAAAACTGCCACAAGCAGGTCAAGTAGAATTTGGCAAAGTCCCTAGATAGTCTTGTGACGACTCCCTCTTCATGATGAAGTACAGTTCATACCGTCGTTCATTGACTGACAGAGGCTGTTCAGCACTTGCTATGTGTCAGGCACGGTTCCAGGTACTAGAGACAGAGGGCCACATGGCCCTCATAGTCTTTTTTTTAATTTAATTTAATTTTTATTTATTTATTTTTGTCTGCTCTGGGTTCTTTGCTGCTGTGCACAGGCTAGTTGCAGCCAGTGGAGGCTACCTTTGATTGCAGTGGCCTCTCTTGTTGTGGAGCACAGGTTCAGTGGTTGTAGCAAAAGGGCTTGCTTGCCCCGAGGTATGTGGGATCTTCCCAAACCGGGGATCAGGCCCATGTCCCCTGTGATGGTGAGAAGATTCTTAACCACTAGACCACCAGGGAAGCCCCCTTTCTAGTGGGGACTTGGAAACCTCAGAATTTTTCCTGTAGGAGATGCTGAGACATCAAAGTTCTTAAGACTCTCTCAGTTTGTAGGATGGAAACGGAGAAGAGGAAGATTCTAAAGAAGTAATTTTGCTGTGAAACAAGAACTACTTCTTTCTCCCTGACACACAGAAGGGAGAATACTACTCCTTCTGCAGCAAGAGCAATAATCCCTCAGTGATGCCTGGGATTAAAGGCACCACTAGAAAAAGGGTGTGGACAAGGAGATTAAAGGTCATCCTTGATTGACATAAATGCTTTCTTCAAGGGTAGGGTGAACGGGCAGGTGGCGTATGTGAACTGCGGCAGTTCTGGAGAAACCACTGGTCATATGTGGTGCAGAGGAAAACAAGCTGAGGCCAAGGACTTAGGATGAGTCCCAGAGTCACATGACTGAGTTGCGGCATGGCCTGGACTGGAATTCTGGTCCAGGTTCAGGCCCCGACCCGAACCTACAGGCTGTCTTCCAACAGCTCCACACAGAGTCGAGGAGCAGCATGTGTGAGATGCACCTTAGGCTTGAGCTGCTTTCCTCTTCAGGCTCAACCAACCTCCCATTTTCAGAGGGGAGACTGAGATGCCTGTGTTCACGCCAAATGACTTGGGGAGAGAAAAGAAAAGAGGTCAAAGACAAGAAGAGAAAAATGCCACAAGCAGGTCAAGTAGAATTTGGCAAAGTCCCTAGATAGTCTTGTGACGACTCCCTCTTCATGATGAAGTACAGTTCATACCGTCGTTCATTGACTGACAGAGGCTGTTCAGCACTTGCTATGTGTCAGGCACGGTTCCAGGTACTAGAGACAGAGGGCCACATGGCCCTCATAGTCTTTTTTTTAATTTAATTTAATTTTTATTTATTTATTTTTGTCTGCTCTGGGTTCTTTGCTGCTGTGCACAGGCTAGTTGCAGCCAGTGGAGGCTACCTTTGATTGCAGTGGCCTCTCTTGTTGTGGAGCACAGGTTCAGTGGTTGTAGCAAAAGGGCTTGCTTGCCCCGAGGTATGTGGGATCTTCCCAAACCGGGGATCAGGCCCATGTCCCCTGTGATGGTGAGAAGATTCTTAACCACTAGACCACCAGGGAAGCCCCCTTTCTAGTGGGGACTTGGAAACCTCAGAATTTTTCCTGTAGGAGATGCTGAGACATCAAAGTTCTTAAGACTCTCAGTTTGTAGGATGGAAACGGAGAAGAGGAAGATTCTAAAGAAGTAATTTTGCTGTGAAACAAGAACTACTTCTTTCTCCCTGACACACAGAAGGGAGAATACTACTCCTTCTGCAGCAAGAGCAATAATCCCTCAGTGATGCACAGAGGGGAGACAAAAAGAGTCGAGCTCACCTTGGTTTGGGGCAGGGAAACCCAAAATCCCGAAGGAGATTCTGACAGCATCTTTTGTCTCTTCAAGATGGCCCCAAGTTCCCGAAACCTGGGACTTGTCCTCATCTACTTTATATATTTCCTCTTCAATTTCCTTACCAACCTCTTGGCACTGTGGGCCTTTGTGGGGTGGGCTTGTCCCCCAGCCCGTGGGGAGCCCAGAGACCCTTTCAGGGATCTTTGGGGTCAAAACTATTTTCATAATTGATATTAAGGTGCTGACTCCCTGTTTTTCACTCATCCTCTCATAAAGGAATGCACAGCGGAATTTTTCAGAGACTACATGTGGTAATCACAACACATTGAATATAGAAGTGATATGAGAAGATAGCCACCTTCTATTAAGCTAGACATTAAAGATTTCTGCAAAATGTAACACAATACCATTCTCACTAGTTTTTTTTTTTTTTAAATGGTTATTTTCATGGAGCTATGTTATTTATATGAATGTATAACTGTCTTATGATTAGTAATTATTTTAAATAAGTTAATACCTATTTTGAAAATAAAAGTCTTAATTTCTAATATGGTAAAGGTCAATAGCTATAGTCAATTTCAACATTTAAAACCTATATAAATGTAAAAAAAAAAATCACTCTGGGGTCCTCTGTGATCATATATTTATTTATTTAATTGTGTTGGGTCCTATCTATGGAGTACAGGCTCGTTTCAGAGATGGCTCTTCCCCTCGAGGGTCCAATATGAATCCCAGAGAACCCACAGGAGGGCACAGAGATCGCGGCTCCAGTTTAAACCTGGAACAGTCTCAATGCCCCTCAGTCAAGTAGGCAACCTCAACTCTGTCATCGTCGGGGAGCCAGGCCCAGAGATGAAGTCATAAACCTCAGAATTTTTCCTGTAGGAGATGCTGAGACATCAAAGTTCTTAAGACTCTCAGTTTGTAGGATGGAAACGGAGAAGAGGAAGATTCTAAAGAAGTAATTTTGCTGTGAAACAAGAACTACTTCTTTCTCCCTGACACACAGAAGGGAGAATACTACTCCTTCTGCAGCAAGAGCAATAATCCCTCAGTGATGCACAGAGGGGAGACAAAAAGAGTCGAGCTCACCTTGGTTTGGGGCAGGGAAACCCAAAATCCCGAAGGAGATTCTGACAGCATCTTTTGTCTCTTCAAGATGGCCCCAAGTTCCCGAAACCTGGGACTTGTCCTCATCTACTTTATATATTTCCTCTTCAATTTCCTTACCAACCTCTTGGCACTGTGGGCCTTTGTGGGGTGGGCTTGTCCCCCAGCCCGTGGGGAGCCCAGAGACCCTTTCAGGGATCTTTGGGGTCAAAACTATTTTCATAATTGATATTAAGGTGCTGACTCCCTGTTTTTCACTCATCCTCTCATAAAGGAATGCACAGCGGAATTTTTCAGAGACTACATGTGGTAATCACAACACATTGAATATAGAAGTGATATGAGAAGATAGCCACCTTCTATTAAGCTAGACATTAAAGATTTCTGCAAAAATGTAACACAATACCATTCTCACTAGTTTTTTTTTTTTTTTTTAAATGGTTATTTTCATGGAGCTATGTTATTTATATGAATGTATAACTGTCTTATGATTAGTAATTATTTTAAATAAGTTAATACCTATTTTGAAAATAAAAGTCTTAATTTCTAATATGGTAAAGGTCAATAGCTATAGTCAATTTCAACATTTAAAACCTATATAAATGTAAAAAAAAAAATCACTCTGGGGTCCTCTGTGATCATATATTTATTTATTTAATTGTGTTGGGTCCTATCTGTGGAGTACAGGCTCGTTTCAGAGATGGCTCTTCCCCTCGAGGGTCCAATATGGATCCCAGAGAACCCACAGGAGGGCACAGAGATCGCGGCTCCAGTTTAAACCTGGAACAGTCTCAATGCCCCTCAGTCAAGTAGGCAACCTCAACTCTGTCATCGTCGGGGGAGCCAGGCCCAGAGATGAAGTCATCCACGAGGAGCAAGAATGAGCTCTCAGTTGGGAGGGAACAGAGTGTGGGGGGAAGACTGAACGAGACCACAGCCTACCTTGGCCCCCCGGAACGGCATTCTTGCCCCTACCAGTCCTGTGCCTGACCTTGTCCTCCTGTCTTACAATGGAAACACAGACCATTAGTGCCTGTCAGCAGTTAGCAAATAGTTTTTAGTACATTCTTGGCTTTGCTGTATCTACCTAGTACCTGTTTTGTCCTTTTTTTCTTCTTCTTCTTCTCCTGCCACTCCTTTCCTATTATCCCTCTGTCCTTTCCCCTTCTGGCTCCTTGTTTCCTTCCGGCACACAAGAGTTTCTCTAGAGGGACAGAGGCAGCCACTGTGCGGGCATTCTCTGGGTTGAAGGATCGCTTCATTTCCCTCCTTCGCTGTCTCCTTTTACTTTAGCCACACTGGCCATCTCCTTTGCATTTTCTCAGTGCTTCTCTCCTGCCCTGAACGTCAAGTTCTGTATTGCTGTGGCTTCCAAGGAAGTAAACAAGTCCCATATTGGAGAGCATCTCAGACGAGAGTTTCGGACACCTCGCTTTCAAAACAAGGGTGGCAGTATCTGTTGATCTCTGCATATTCCTTCCTATAACTCTTTATAAGTGGTCCTGACTCGACTACCCCCTTCCCGGACGTGCTTTCCAAGCAGAAGAGGCTGACGTTTCAAACAGCAGAACCTAAGAGAATGATGTGACCTTGAGGTGGGGAACGCATGTAGGAGATAGACCGTGTGCACAGCTGCGTTCACGGGTTTTTATCGCTCTTCAACACTGTGTCCACGTGTTAGAGGCTCCTCTGTGGCTGGGGGGGTAGTGGACTGCCGTCTAGTTTCCTATCTGCTAGGCTCAGAGGTGCTTTGGGGACCGCAGCAGGTGGTGCTGGGCCGGGCTCACTTTGTAGGGCAGACATAGCTTCCTCTGGGATCTCCGCTGTCTGTGTGTCCTGCATCACTCTCTGATCTACCCTCCAAATACAAGTCGCAATGAGATACTGGGCTTCCCATCGTCCTTTCATTTCAGAATGAAAATGGGCCTAGGATTTGGCAGTTTACTCCGTCTCACTTGATGAACTAAGAACTTGACTATGCAGAGCTGTCAGGTAACTGGGAGGTGGCCCGAGGTCACGGGGATCTCAGCTTCAGGACGTTGACTCTCACAGTGTTCAGCACTCATCCAGGGCTGGGCAACCAGGCAGCAGCTTTTGAGCTCAGACACTTATGTGTGAACAAACTTTAGCACCCACTGAGAGCAATTCGGGGTCCACTAGCACCCTGGAAAAGAGAGACCCTCAGCAGCAAGACTGGAGAGCTGGGGTCAGCCTGGCCTACACAGCGTGCTCCTAACCAGCTGCCAGCCTCGATGTTTCGGACTTTGTCTTTGTCACCCGCTCTCTGTAATTTACAGAACTCTGCCTCCTTTCCTTCCTTCCACCTATCATTTTTGCTTCTGAAATAAGAACCATTTGTGTAACACCAATACTTCCCTAAAGAAAGACACGCATTATGTGGCTGTAATCCAACCCGATGCTTTCAGTGCTTCTCTCCTGCCCTGAACGTCAAGTTCTGTATTGCTGTGGCTTCCAAGGAAGTAAACAAGTCCCATATTGAGAGCATCTCAGACGAGAGTTTCGGACACCTCGCTTCCAAAACAAGGGTGGCAGTATCTGTTGATCTCTGCATATTCCTTCCTATAACTCTTTATAAGTGGTCCTGACTCGACTACCCCCTTCCCGGACGTGCTTTCCAAGCAGAAGAGGCTGACGTTTCAAACAGCAGAACCTAAGAGAATGATGTGACCTTGAGGTGGGGAACGCATGTAGGAGATAGACCGTGTGCACAGCTGCGTTCACGGGTTTTTATCGCTCTTCAACACTGTGTCCACGTGTTAGAGGCTCCTCTGTGGCTGGGGGGGTAGTGGACTGCCGTCTAGTTTCCTATCTGCTAGGCTCAGAGGTGCTTTGGGGACCGCAGCAGGTGGTGCTGGGCCGGGCTCACTTTGTAGGGCAGACATAGCTTCCTCTGGGATCTCCGCTGTCTGTGTGTCCTGCATCACTCTCTGATCTACCCTCCAAATACAAGTCGCAATGAGATACTGGGCTTCCCATCGTCCTTTCATTTCAGAATGAAAATGGGCCTAGGATTTGGCAGTTTACTCCGTCTCACTTGATGAACTAAGAACTTGACTATGCAGAGCTGTCAGGTAACTGGGAGGTGGCCCGAGGTCACGGGGATCTCAGCTTCAGGACGTTGACTCTCACAGTGTTCAGCACTCATCCAGGGCTGGGCAACCAGGCAGCAGCTTTTGAGCTCAGACACTTATGTGTGAACAAACTTTAGCACCCACTGAGAGCAATTCGGGGTCCACTAGCACCCTGGAAAAGAGAGACCCTCAGCAGCAAGACTGGAGAGCTGGGGTCAGCCTGGCCTACACAGCGTGCTCCTAACCAGCTGCCAGCCTCGATGTTTCGGACTTTGTCTTTGTCACCCGCTCTCTGTAATTTACAGAACTCTGCCTCCTTTCCTTCCTTCCACCTATCATTTTTGCTTCTGAAATAAGAACCATTTGTGTAACACCAATACTTCCCTAAAGAAAGACACGCATTATGTGGCTGTAATCCAACCCGATGCTTTCAGATGACCTATTTACATCTTCAATGGGGAAAAGATGAAGAACAAAACAAATTCATCTAAACTTCTGGGCAATCCAGTTGATTTTTTTTTTTTTTTCAAAGATTTATTTATTTATTTTGGGCGGGGGTTGGTTTGGGGAGGGAGGGGAGCGGCCGGGCCACTTCCATTGGTCTTTCTCTATTTTCATCCGTCTTTGTTCTTTGGCTCCTGTGGGCCTCCCATTGCGGTGGCGTCTGTCGTCGCAGAGCGCCGGCTCTGGGCACATGCGCTCCAGAGCTCTGACTCGGTCATTGGACACATCTGTCCAGCCGCTCCGCAGCACGTGGGATCTTCCCAGGTCAGGGATCGAACTGGCACCCCTTGCACTGCAAGGCGGTGTCCTTATCCACTGGACCACCAGGGGAAGCCCCCAGTTGACTTTTAAATGTAAGAATGGAATTCCAAACTCTTGACACATTCAGCTATATCACAAAAAGTAAATCCATGGGTATGGTATTTTGTAAATGATCTTTTAAATAAAAACCTATGTAGGGCTTCCCTGGTGGTCCAGTGGGTAAGGGGTCTGCCTAGCAGTGCAAGGGGCGCCAGTTCGATCCCTGGCCTGGGAAGATCCCACGTGCCACGGAGTGGGTGGACCCATGTGTCCAACTACTGAGCCAGAGCTCTGGAGCACATGCACCCAGAGCCGGTGCTCTGCTGCAACAGAGGCCACTTCAATGGGACGCCCGCACAGGCCAAAGAACAAAAAATAAATAAATGAAATATCAATAGAAAGTGGCCAAAAAAAGAGAAAAAAAAAATGGAAGAGGCCAAAATTAACAACAACAACAAAAAATCCTATGCAATTTTCTTTCTTTCTTTTTTTTTTAAAGACTCTTGGTTTAAGATTTTCTGCACTGGAGTTTTCCTTATTTTATAGGACAGAATTACCTCACCCTCATTTAAGTGGAGATATGTTGATCTAAAATATAGATAGGATTTCTGATCTGAGGTGTTGTACTAACTGGAGGAAGGGGAAGGCTTAATACTAATTCTATTTGCCACTGTCGTCCTGAAATAAACTGTGCATTTGATTTTTTTTTTTTTGTCAGCGAAGATTAAAGAAAGTTCATCAGGGTAAAAGTCATGAATACACTTAGTGTCCTTTATCGCAGGGCTTACAGAACCCCAGTGAGAGCCTCAGTTTTGCAGTTAGAGTACTTGACAACATCTAGTTCATATAATCTAGTTCAATACAATTGTTGCACCTGTCGATAAATTATTCCTGAAGCACTGTGTCAAGGGTTGGGGGAAAGATTTGAAGATACCATGAGCAATACCATATTGCAGTCCCTTCCAGTTTTCAGGTTACCGGAGGGGAGGGTGAGCTTCCACGGGAAAGGAAATCAGGTCACTCGGTTTATGTAAACTCGTATAAGAGCTCTGTCTCCGAGCTGGGCTCAGGATACCACACCTCCAGTCGGCACTGCACAACCTTTGAACACATGTCATTTTGATAATAATATGTTGCTAACCGCTGTTGTTTGTGTTAAACAAATATTGTTTTGCAAAGATAAAATTTCATTAAACATGAATTTTCAAGCCATCCATTCCAGCCTACTTGCATAATGTCCTTCTGAGATTGTCACCAGCCCCCACCACTCCCCCCCCTGGCAAGAGGTTCTCAACCCGTGGGTAAGGGTCCCAGCTGCAAGCGCCAGTTCGATCCCTGGCCTGGGAAGATCCCACGTGCCACGGAGTGGGTGGACCCATGTGTCCAACTACTGAGCCAGAGCTCTGGAGCACATGCACCCAGAGCCGGTGCTCTGCTGCAACAGAGGCCACTTCAATGGGACGCCCGCACAGGCCAAAGAACAAAAAATAAATAAATGAAATATCAATAGAAAGTGGCCAAAAAAAGAGAAAAAAAAAATGGAAGAGGCCAAAATTAACAACAACAACAAAAAATCCTATGCAATTTTCTTTCTTTTTTTTTTTTTTAAAGACTCTTGGTTTAAGATTTTCTGCACTGGAGTTTTCCTTATTTTATAGGACAGAATTACCTCACCCTCATTTAAGTGGAGATATGTTGATCTAAAATATAGATAGGATTTCTGATCTGAGGTGTTGTACTAACTGGAGGAAGGGGAAGGCTTAATACTAATTCTATTTGCCACT
This sequence comes from Tragulus kanchil, assembly GCA_022376925.1. Classification (NCBI taxonomy): domain Eukaryota; kingdom Metazoa; phylum Chordata; class Mammalia; order Artiodactyla; family Tragulidae; genus Tragulus; species Tragulus kanchil. Next base: position 117,025,761 of record JAIOJX010000031.1, read on the forward strand.
GTCGTCCTGAAATAAACTGTGCATTTGATTTTTTTTTTTTTGTCAGCGAAGATTAAAGAAAGTTCATCAGGGTAAAAGTCATGAATACACTTAGTGTCCTTTATCGCAGGGCTTACAGAACCCCAGTGAGAGCCTCAGTTTTGCAGTTAGAGTACTTGACAACATCTAGTTCATATAATCTAGTTCAATACAATTGTTGCACCTGTCGATAAATTATTCCTGAAGCACTGTGTCAAGGGTTGGGGGAAAGATTTGAAGATACCATGAGCAATACCATATTGCAGTCCCTTCCAGTTTTCAGGTTACCGGAGGGGAGGGTGAGCTTCCACGGGAAAGGAAATCAGGTCACTCGGTTTATGTAAACTCGTATAAGAGCTCTGTCTCCGAGCTGGGCTCAGGATACCACACCTCCAGTCGGCACTGCACAACCTTTGAACACATGTCATTTTGATAATAATATGTTGCTAACCGCTGTTGTTTGTGTTAAACAAATATTGTTTTGCAAAGATAAAATTTCATTAAACATGAATTTTCAAGCCATCCATTCCAGCCTACTTGCATAATGTCCTTCTGAGATTGTCACCAGCTCACCACTCACCTGGCAGAGGTTCTGCCCACCACCCCAACTTGGGCAGAGACCTGTTGGCTTACGGAACTCCACTGAAGAGCCCCGCTCTAGCATTTACAACATCACACGCAGGAGGAAGCCCTGTTACGGGGACAGGTGCCAAGTGATAAGAGGGAGGCGGGGAAGAGAGAAACGATTTGTGGACTTCAGGACTTCCCCCCAGCGCAGCAATGCTGCTTTGAACATCCCTGTACGTGCCTTTCTGTACACTTGTGGGAAAGTTCCTCGAGGGAGGGAAATACTGGGAGCATGGATACCTGCATTTTCAGTTTCAGCAGAAACTGCCAAACTACTCTCCAAAGTGATAGCATAAACCCAGCTCTTTCTGGAAAAAAAAAAAAAAAAGTACTTTGGCCACCTGATGTGAAGAAATGACTCATTGCCAAAGACCCTGATGGTGGGAAATAGAAGGCAGAAGGAGCAGGGAACAGCAGAGGGACAAGATGGTTGGATGGCAGCACTGAGTCAGTGGACATGAATTGAAGCAAGCTCCTGGAGATGGTGAAGGATGGGAGAGGCTGCCGTGCTGCAGTCCATGGGGTGGCAAAGGGTCAGACATGACTGGGCAATGAACTGAACTGAAGAGAAACCCCTGCCACCACAACCCCCGTCTCACCAGCTCTTCTTTCAACTCTGGCCTTTCAGTTGACATAAGGTCAGGAAAGGGAGGAAACAGACCAGGTATGTACTACCTGCCAGCAGGAAAAGGAGTTCAAATGAGGCCTGAGACCCTCAAAGTAACCCAGCGGATTGGCATATGCTCCAGACATACACACAGCATGTGTGTGTAAGTGGACTATGTGTATATTTCCATATATTGTACCTTTATACACACGAGCAGATCTTCCCGGGTGGCTCGGTGGTAAAAAAAAAAAAAGATAACCCGCCAGCCAAGCATGAGATGCAGGTTCAGTTCTTGGGTCAGGAAGATCCCCTGGAGAAGAAAATGACAACCCACGTCAGTATTCTTGCCCGGGAAATTCCATGGACAGGGGATCCTAGTGGGCTACAGTCCATGGAGTGGCTGAAGACAGGAATGAAAAAACCCACACAGTATGCTGAGATTGTCACCAGCTCACCACTCACCTGGCAGAGGTTCTGCCCACCACCCCAACTTGGGCAGAGACCTGTTGGCTTACGGAACTCCACTGAAGAGCCCCGCTCTAGCATTTACAACATCACACGCAGGAGGAAGCCCTGTTACGGGGACAGGTGCCAAGTGATAAGAGGGAGGCGGGGAAGAGAGAAACGATTTGTGGACTTCAGGACTTCCCCCCAGCGCAGCAATGCTGCTTTGAACATCCCTGTACGTGCCTTTCTGTACACTTGTGGGAAAGTTCCTCGAGGGAGGGAAATACTGGGAGCATGGATACCTGCATTTTCAGTTTCAGCAGAAACTGCCAAACTACTCTCCAAAGTGATAGCATAAACCCAGCTCTTTCTGGAAAAAAAAAAAAAAGAACTTTGGCCACCTGATGTGAAGAAATGACTCATTGCCAAAGACCCTGATGGTGGGAAATAGAAGGCAGAAGGAGCAGGGAACAGCAGAGGGACAAGATGGTTGGATGGCAGCACTGAGTCAGTGGACATGAATTGAAGCAAGCTCCTGGAGATGGTGAAGGATGGGAGAGGCTGCCGTGCTGCAGTCCATGGGGTGGCAAAGGGTCAGACATGACTGGGCAATGAACTGAACTGAAGAGAAACCCCTGCCACCACAACCCCCGTCTCACCAGCTCTTCTTTCAACTCTGGCCTTTCAGTTGACATAAGGTCAGGAAAGGGAGGAAACAGACCAGGTATGTACTACCTGCCAGCAGGAAAAGGAGTTCAAATGAGGCCTGAGACCCTCAAAGTAACCCAGCGGATTGGCATATGCTCCAGACATACACACAGCATGTGTGTGTAAGTGGACTATGTGTATATTTCCATATATTGTACCTTTATACACACGAGCAGATCTTCCCGGGTGGCTCGGTGGTAAAAAAAAAAAAAGATAACCCGCCAGCCAAGCATGAGATGCAGGTTCAGTTCTTGGGTCAGGAAGATCCCCTGGAGAAGAAAATGACAACCCACGTCAGTATTCTTGCCCGGGAAATTCCATGGACAGGGGATCCTAGTGGGCTACAGTCCATGGAGTGGCTGAAGACTTGGACAGGATTTAGTGACTAAACAACAGCCACAACAGTATGGGCGGGGTTGGGGAGCACTCCTTCAGGCCCTTAGGGTAAGGGAGTGGTCCATCTCCCCAGTCCTCATCTTTCTTTCTTTCTTTTTTTTTTTTTGCTCCTTAGTCAGGTTTATTTTCCTCTAATGAGACAGTTTAGCATCTCAAAGTTTGTCATTCTACACTCTTACAAACTTTAGTTATTACCATCAAAAACACAAAAACGTGGCAAGACCTCAAAACACAAATAAATACCAAATAAAACCACACACAATATACAGTGAACAAAAATATCCAACAGAATAATGCTATCAGGAGGTCAGGCGCATTGCTGACCCACAGTCACGACATGGTTATTGCTGGGCACTAATGGACACGGTCCTTGTGTGTGTTTTCTTAGAAGAGCAGAACACGGGACGTGGTCACTGGTCACGATCACTTGGACTGTCAAGATGGGTCCTCACAGAGAGCGCTTGCACAGACGCACATGTTTTAAAACAGGCAGATTAAAAATACAGAGTCAAATGAGAGATTGGCCTTCTTTGGTCTTTGTTTTGGGTAAGAGAACTGGACGCAGAGGTGGGCCATCAGGGAAGGAACCGGTTCGGAACGTGGGACAGGTGTCTGTGTGGGTTTACACTTCCCTGACCTCGGACTCGGTCCCGCTGCAGGCGGTCCTAGCAATCCTGGAAAAGCACGGGAGGAAACAGACCAGGTATGTACTACCTGCCAGCAGGAAAAGGAGTTCAAATGAGGCCTGAGACCCTCAAAGTAACCCAGCGGATTGGCATATGCTCCAGACATACACACAGCATGTGTGTGTAAGTGGACTATGTGTATATTTCCATATATTGTACCTTTATACACACGAGCAGATCTTCCCGGGTGGCTCGGTGGTAAAAAAAAAGATAACCCGCCAGCCAAGCATGAGATGCAGGTTCAGTTCTTGGGTCAGGAAGATCCCCTGGAGAAGAAAATGACAACCCACGTCAGTATTCTTGCCCGGGAAATTCCATGGACAGGGGATCCTAGTGGGCTACAGTCCATGGAGTGGCTGAAGACTTGGACAGGATTTAGTGACTAAACAACAGCCACAACAGTATGGGCGGGGTTGGGGAGCACTCCTTCAGGCCCTTAGGGTAAGGGAGTGGTCCATCTCCCCAGTCCTCATCTTTCTTTCTTTCTTTTTTTTTTTTTGCTCCTTAGTCAGGTTTATTTTCCTCTAATGAGACAGTTTAGCATCTCAAAGTTTGTCATTCTACACTCTTACAAACTTTAGTTATTACCATCAAAAACACAAAAACGTGGCAAGACCTCAAAACACAAATAAATACCAAATAAAACCACACACAATATACAGTGAACAAAAATATCCAACAGAATAATGCTATCAGGAGGTCAGGCGCATTGCTGACCCGCAGTCACGACATGGTTATTGCTGGGCACTAATGGACACGGTCCTTGTGTGTGTTTTCTTAGAAGAGCAGAACACGGGACGTGGTCACTGGTCACGATCACTTGGACTGTCAAGATGGGTCCTCACAGAGAGCGCTTGCACAGACGCACATGTTTTAAAACAGGCAGATTAAAAATACAGAGTCAAATGAGAGATTGGCCTTCTTTGGTCTTTGTTTTGGGTAAGAGAACTGGACGCAGAGGTGGGCCATCAGGGAAGGAACCGGTTCGGAACGTGGGACAGGTGTCTGTGTGGGTTTACACTTCCCTGACCTCAGACTCGGTCACTCTGCAGGCGGTCCTAGCAATCCTGGAAAAGCACGCCAGCTCTGCGTTTACCGATTAGGTCGTCGAGTTTGCTGTGGAAGTTACATACTGGTCTAAGGGGACTCGTGAGGAGCGGGTGGGTCGCCACTAACTGCAGGAGAGACGCAGCCCTCCCGGACTCCGCCTCTGGTCGCGAGCGCACAAGACAGACTAGGCACAGCAGCAGCAGCAGCGATGAAATGGGAGCCCTGCGTCCAGCCGCTCGGGCCTCCGCAGCCAGGACCCCGGCGGGCCAGGCTGCGGAGGCCAGTGTGAGCGCCCGCCCCCGCCGCCCTGCCGGCGGCCGGCAGCGCCCCACATTCCGCGGAGACCACCGGTCACCTGCCCTCGCTGGGGCCTCGTGCCGACCCCGTCGGACCTGGACCCCAGTGGACACATTCCACTTTGGAAAAAAACAGAACTCTCGAGATTTGCAAACAGAAGGCAGAACCATGGACTTGGGCTGAGCAGCAGACTGGGAGAGACTCCCCCAACCCCGTGTCACAGATGCAAAGGCACGCCTGGGTCCCCCAGCTCTCCTCAACCTGGTCAGTAAAGGTCTGGATGGGAAGTTAAAAACCAGTATTTCCAGCTCTGCCCGAGGCCTTTCCAGCGCTGACCATCAGCGCTGACCATCAGCACCAGCAGAGGGGCAGGCTTCAGAGGCGGGGCCGCGGCCCAGCCCTCCAGGCGCCCCATCTCTGGCCCGCGCCCCATCTCTGGCCCACGCCCCTGAGCACCCATGCCGCCGAGGACCCACGCCCCTGAGGCCGGGCGGAGACGCTGGCCCAGGGGTCGGCATCCAGCACAGCAAGACGGTGGCTAATTGGAGCACGGGTGGGAAGGAGTGGGCCCTAGCAGCTGGAGACGTACACCCCAGGGTGCACTTGGGGTCCTGCCCCTGGGCCCCGCGTGTTTAAAGATTCACCCAGCTGCCCACGGCTGCAGGCAGGACGCCAGGCCCGTCGCGGACAACCACCCCCAGGATGCCGAGTGCAGGGCCGTCGGTGGGGACAGGCGGCAGGAGACGGGCTGTCTGGGCCAGGGTGGCCGTGGGGCCCGGCCGCGTTGGAGGGCCTGGTGGCGGGGGACAGCAGGTCAGGGGAGGCACCTGCTGGGGGGACGGGGGCTGTCTGGCCCAGAGCCTCCTGCTCAGCGGGCGGCTGGGCGCCAGGGCCGGGGTGGGTGGATGGAGGCCCTCCTCATCCACCTGCAGTGACCACGCCACCCTCCTGTGTGACAGGCGAGTCCCTAACGTCTCCTCTGCATCACCAACACACCAGGGAAACTGAGCACACCGGCCTGCGACAGGCCCGGGTGGGCACAGACCGGCGCCCCGACCCCGCTGGGGCGGCATCTCCACGAGGGGCAGCGGCGGGGACGGGCAGGCCGACCACACAGGAGTCGCCCAGTGTCTCTGAAGCCCTGCAGCGGCTGGCCCGTGGGAGACCGGGGGCCCCCGCCCCGCCGCCCTGCTGGCGGCCGGCAGCGCCCCACATTCCGCGGATACCACCGGTCACCTGCCCTCGCTGGGGCCTCGTGCCGACCCCGTCGGACCTGGACCCCAGTGGACACATTCCACTTTGGAAAAAAACAGAACTCTCGAGATTTGCAAACAGAAGGCAGAACCATGGACTTGGGCTGAGCAGCAGACTGGGAGAGACTCCCCCAACCCCGTGTCACAGATGCAAAGGCACGCCTGGGTCCCCCAGCTCTCCTCAACCTGGTCAGTAAAGGTCTGGATGGGAAGTTAAAAACCAGTATTTCCAGCTCTGCCCGAGGCCTTTCCAGCGCTGACCATCAGCGCTGACCATCAGCACCAGCAGAGGGGCAGGCTTCAGAGGCGGGGCCGCGGCCCAGCCCTCCAGGCGCCCCATCTCTGGCCCGCGCCCCATCTCTGGCCCACGCCCCTGAGCACCCATGCCGCCGAGGACCCACGCCCCTGAGGCCGGGCGGAGACGCTGGTCCAGGGGTCGGCATCCAGCACAGCAAGACGGTGGCTAATTGGAGCACGGGTGGGAAGGAGTGGGCCCTAGCAGCTGGAGACGTACACCCCAGGGTGCACTTGGGGTCCTGCCCCTGGGCCCCGCGTGTTTAAAGATTCACCCAGCTGCCCACGGCTGCAGGCAGGACGCCAGGCCCGTCGCGGACAACCACCCCCAGGATGCCGAGTGCAGGGCCGTCGGTGGGGACAGGCGGCAGGAGACGGGCTGTCTGGGCCAGGGTGGCCGTGGGGCCCGGCCGCGTTGGAGGGCCTGGTGGCGGGGGACAGCAGGTCAGGGGAGGCACCTGCTGGGGGGACGGGGGCTGTCTGGCCGAGAGCCTCCTGCTCAGCGGGCGGCTGGGCGCCAGGGCCGGGGTGGGTGGATGGAGGCCCTCCTCATCCACCTGCAGTGACCACGCCACCCTCCTGTGTGACAGGCGAGTCCCTAACGTCTCCTCTGCATCACCAACACACCAGGGAAACTGAGCACACCGGCCTGCGACAGGCCCGGGTGGGCACAGACCGGCGCCCCGACCCCGCTGGGGCGGCATCTCCACGAGGGGCCGCGCGGCTGGGACGCGGGCAGGCCGACCCACACAGGAGTCGCCCCAGTGTCTCTGAAGCCCTGCAGCGGCTGGCCCCGTGGGAGACCTGTCACTCTGAGCTAACGTGAAAAGGGTGCCCGCGTGCCCCAGCCGACACCCGCTCCGTGGGGCCGGGGCCCTGGCGGCCGGAGGACAGCGAGCACCAGCACCAGAGGCAGCCAGGCGAGGGCCCTCTCCAGGGCCGCGGGACCCTGCTGCCCCCGTGGCCTGGAGCTCCTGCCAGGCTGCAGCCTGCCCTGGGCACAGCGAAGCTGGGTCCCTTGCCACCTCCTGCCGGGAGGGGCTGCTGCAACGTCCCCCCCACCGGCCGGGTGCTCCTGGGGTGCTGCGTCCCGTCCTGGGGCAGGGAAAGAATTGTTGTTTCTTTTTCTTTTTTTAAACAGACCAAGATGCTGTTACCCTAAACTTGTCTCTACTGTCCGGACTCCTAGTGAAAGTGGAGGAGGAGCCTCAGGGCGGTCCCTGCGGGTCACCCCTGGCCTCTCGGGAACACCGTCGGAGGCCAGGTGGGGGCCGCAGGGCAGCCTCCCTCCTGGGAAGCCCCGGCCTGGAGGAGGTCTGGCACGTCCGAGGGAGCCGGGGTCCCTCAGCACTGGCAGGGTCCCCTCCTTGGTGAGCGGAACACGCGACACGACTGGACAGGACCGAACACACGTGACCCGACTGGGCAGGACCTAGGACAGCAATTCGCCCTCGAAGCAACGGAGGGGAGACGAGGAGATGAAGACAGGGGCGTGACAGCGGCGGAGGGCGGGCAGGGCTGGAGCCACGAGGTCACGCATGGACGCCCGGGGGCGCGGTGGAGAGGTGCTTCCAGCAGGCACTGGGGCGAAGGCACACCCAGGGCAGTCGGCAGCACCAGAGACACGGGGCCGCCGGGCACCACCAGCCGTCCCTGCGGCCGCCGGCGGCCCGCGCAGGCAGTCGGAGGGGCGCGTCTTTTGGACCAGCGGCACAGAGGCGCGGTTCACACACTGGTTTTGCCTAAGAAGCACCCGTCGGTGTAGCACCCGTCAGTGTAAGAGCACCCATGGAGTGGGGTGCACAGCAGGGCGCGGGGCAGGCCCGCTCGTCAGCTGGACTGTCGCGAGGAGCTGCACGGGGTGAGATGCGCCCCCGGGCAGGCGCAGGCTGGACGGGGCTGGACGACGGGCCCCGGGGCCACGCTCCCCCCGCGGGGAGAGGGCGGCCCGGGTGCCCGTGGCCCGGCCCGGTGGCCGGGGGGGCGGTCTGGAATGCGCAGAGGGCCTGCAGCCCAGGATGGGGAGGCGCCGCGCCGGCCCGGCCCTGCCTGAGCTCGCGGGGCGAGAGATCTGGAATCTGAGATGAGGAAGCGATGGAGGCTGCAGGCGCCGGCGGCCCCCGCAGGGACGGGGTGGGGTGAGGCCCACAGGGGGCCGCTCGCGTGGGCCGGATCGTCGCCTCCCGGGGTCACGGGGAACACGAAGCAGCTGGGGCCGAGAAGCAGCATGTCACATCTAAGGCACGTGTACAGGATGCCACCATCTCTACGCACGGCGGGGACGGGTGCAGCAGGAGGACAAGGAGCAGTCCTCATCTTTCTTAACCAATCTAGGCTGTCAAGAATATTAAAGGAGAGCATTAAGATGGAATAGGGCATCTCTGTGGCGGTTCAAACAGTAAAGAATCTGCCTGCAACGCAGGAGACCCGGGTTCAATCCCTCGGCAGGAAGATCTCGGCAAGAGGAAATCTGCAACCCACTCTAGTATTCTTGGCTGGAGAATTCCGTGGACAGAGGAGGCTGGTGGGCTACAGTTTATGGGACTGGAAAGAGTCAGACATGACTGAGTGACCACATTCCATCTTTCGAGGTTCAGTTCAGTTGAGTTCAGTCGCTCAGTCATTTCCAACTCTTTGCGCCTGATGGACTGCAGCACGCCAGACTCCCCTGTCCAAGGTAGAGTAATGCAATTAAATGCAAATAGCTGGTGAGGGCCTATGGTATGGCACATTGGGAAAGAAAAAAACAAAGAAGGTACAGTCTGCTTGTAGGACATGTGTTTGTTTGTTTTTAACATTTCTTTTTCCCTTTAAACTTTGGCCTCTTTCACTGTTTTTATTTATTTATTTATTTTCATTCATCTTCATTCTTTGGCCTGTGTGGGCCTCCCATTGCAGTGGCCTCTCTCCTTGCAGAGTACTAGGTCTGGGCACATGCGCTCCAGAGCGCTGGCTCGTCACTGGACACACAGGTCCAGCCGTTCCATGGCACGTGGGATCTTCCTAGGTCAGGGATCAAACAGGTGCCCTTTGCACTGCAAGGCAGACTCTTTACCCACTGGACCAGCAGGGAAGTCCCCTGCTTGAAGGACATATGTTAATTTAACCCTAAAAATGCCTTCCAATGTACACTAGGCATAAACAAATCCTGTTTGATTCCACATATATGAAACACCTAGAATAGTCAAATTCATAGAGTCAGAAAGTACACTGGTAGATGCCAGAAGTCAGGGTGTGGAGATGGGGCGGGAAGGGAGGAGGGGAGTTAGTGTGTAATGGGGACAGAGTTTCAGTTGAGGAAGGTGAAAAATTGGGGAGATGGACAATTTGGGAAATGTGAATGTACTTAGTGCCACTGAATAGTACAACCGTAAAACAAATATGGCTAAAATAGTAATGCTTTATATTATGTGACTTTTACCACAATTTAAAAAAAAAAAAAAAACTATAAAAAGGAGCAGAGGGCCTTCCTGGTGGCTCAGTGGTAAAGAATCTGTCTGCCAATGCAGGAGACATGAGTTTGATCCCTGACCTGGGGAGATCCCACATACCATGGAGCAACTAAGCCCATGTGCTACAACTATTAGATCGGTGATCTAGAGCCCAGGAGCCGCAACTCCTGAAGCCCACGTGCCCTAGAGCCTATGCTCTGTAGCAAGAGGAGATGCAGCAGTGAGAAGCCTGCACACCACAACTAGAGAGTAGCCCCCGCTCACTGCAACTAGAGAAAAGCCCAAGAGCAGCAATGAAGACCCAGCACAGCCAGAACTAACTAACTAAACAAAAAGAATGTTTTCAAAAGCAGCAGAGACGGGTTTCTTCCCCATTGGGTTGCTTACATAGGAAGTGCATCTGATCTGAGAAGAAATGGTGCCTAGAAGAAAATCCTGGTCCTGGAGGAGAGCCCAGGTTGACAAGTGGAGTAAAAGGGAAACAAGATGCCGGGATTCTAAGGGAGATCTAGGGCACAGGGGTAGGGGCCAAGCGTCCTGGTTCATGGGGATGAGAACCAGCCTGTTGATTCTGGACCAGGTAACAGGCAAAGGCAAGACACATTTCTTGTGGAACCACATGATCTGTCATGTATTTATGTGTCTTTGTCAAATGGGTGCCAAGGAAGCTAGAGTCACCTTGGATCAATATAGCTGAAGCAGAGAAGAGGTACGGAAAAGGTTACAGAGTCAGGGGATGGGACACTGGGAGACATAATCAGAGGCCCTGCCTGCACACGGTGACCAGCTGTGTCAGGACCCTGGCCTCCAGAGCACAGCTGAATATATGGCCCTGCTTTCTTCTTAGGTGCTCATGTGTCTAGGGATTCTAGAGTGGTTCTGTTGCAGGAAGGTGGATCCCTACCAGGGCCTGAAATTGAGCTCTTATCTAACACTCAGAAGTGAATTGTCCAAGGAGACACACGTTCTGACAGAGCAAGAGATTTTATTGGAAAAAGTGCTTGGGCAGAGAGCAGTAGAGTAAGCGAACCCAGGAGAACTGCTCCGCCTCGTGGCTTGTAGTCTTAGGCTTTATGGTAATGGGACTAGCTTCTGGGTTGTCTTTAGCCAATTGTTCTGACTCAAGAGTCCTTCTTGGTGGCATGTGCATTGCTCAGCCAATATGGATGCCAACGAGAAGGATTCTGGGAGGTGGTTGGACACACAGTGTCTTCTTTTAACCTTTCCTGAGCTCTTCTGGTTAGGGGGAGCTTATTGGTATCATGTCTCTTACAACTCACTCAACTGGTTACTATGGAGCCTGGTAAGGGTGGGCCATTTCAGTCAGTGTGCTTCCCCTAACAGTTCTGTGAGACAGGGAAGAAGAACAGTTGATTCACCCGGGTTCTGACTACAGAAAATAGACCAAATGAGGAGTGTGGCCAGGGCAGGGCAGGAGGACAAAAGCTTCCCCATTGGGTTGCTTACATAGGAAGTGCATCTGATCTGAGAAGAAATGGTGCCTAGAAGAAAATCCTGGTCCTGGAGGAGAGCCCAGGTTGACAAGTGGAGTAAAAGGGAAACAAGATGCCGGGATTCTAAGGGAGATCTAGGGCACAGGGTAGGGGCCAAGCGTCCTGGTTCATGGGGATGAGAACCAGCCTGTTGATTCTGGACCAGGTAACAGGCAAAGGCAAGACACATTTCTTGTGGAACCACATGATCTGTCATGTATTTATGTGTCTTTGTCAAATGGGTGCCAAGGAAGCTAGAGTCACCTTGGATCAATATAGCTGAAGCAGAGAAGAGGGAAGGAAAAGGTTACAGAGTCGGGGGATGGGACACTGGGAGACATAATCAGAGGCCCTGCCTGCACACGGTGACCAGCTGTGTCAGGACCCTGGCCTCCAGAGCACAGCTGAATATATGGCCCTGCTTTCTTCTTAGGTGCTCATGTGTCTAGGGATTCTAGAGTGGTTCTGTTGCAGGAAGGTGGATCCCTACCAGGGCCTGAAATTGAGCTCTTATCTAACACTCAGAAGTGAATTGTCCAAGGAGACACACGTTCTGACAGAGCAAGAGATTTTATTGGAAAAAGTGCTTGGGCAGAGAGCAGTAGAGTAAGCGAACCCAGGAGAACTGCTCCGCCTCGTGGCTTGTAGTCTTAGGCTTTATGGTAATGGGACTAGCTTCTGGGTTGTCTTTAGCCAATTGTTCTGACTCAAGAGTCCTTCTTGGTGGCATGTGCATTGCTCAGCCAATATGGATGCCAACGAGAAGGATTCTGGGAGGTGGTTGGACACACAGTGTCTTCTTTTAACCTTTCCTGAGCTCTTCTGGTTAGGGGGAGCTTATTGGTATCATGTCTCTTACAACTCACTCAACTGGTTACTATGGAGCCTGGTAAGGGTGGGCCATTTCAGTCAGTGTGCTTCCCCTAACAGTTCTGTGAGACAGGGAAGAAGAACAGTTGATTCACCCGGGTTCTGACTACAGAAAATAGACCAAATGAGGAGTGTGGCCAGGGGCAGGGCAGGAGGACAAAAGCAAACTCACATGTGAGTTTGTTTTAAATAATCAGCTCAGGAAAATAAGTAAAACAGGATACTTGAATGATGAAGCAGAACCGCATCAGGAAGCATCATCATGGTGTGAGAAGATGAATTAGGTTTGTGGGAACAGAGTCTGGGGGAAAACAGAGAGGGCTGATAAAGAGCTCAACCCTTGACCTTCCTCTTCCTGGTGCACGGCAAGTTCAAATGCAAATGTTCTGGGCTCCTGGGAGACCCTGAGATGGCAGAAGTACCTGTGTCTCTGCACCTTCATCCACAAGCTGGGAGACATCCATTCAGGGCTGAACACAGAGACATCTGCTTCTGAATGGGATGAGGCTCATCGCCCCAAACACTGAGCAACTCCTAGGAGAAGCACCCTAAAATCCAGGAAAGGAAGATGATGAGAGGCCCAAGTGACCACAGGGTCATCTAATCAGGATCAAGGTGAGGAGTTCATGACTAGAAGAGTGAAGGTCAAGAACACTGAGTGACAACTGAAGAGATAAACTGGTGGAGGGATTACGCAGGTCGTGGTGGGGAGGCCCCCAGCAGACCGGCTCTTCTTTGTCAGAGTATCACGACAAGTAGAAGACAGTTCCTTTAGATGGCGTTACCAAGACAAGAGCTTTCTGAAGAAAGACCAAGAAGTCATCAGCTATTGCTTTCTGCTGATGACATGGCCATTCTGGTAAAAGACTGACCCTAAAGCAGAGCCAAATGAGAAGAGAGAGCCCCAATTCTGCTGCTTCACTAGGAGCCTTCTTGTTTTGGGCATTGGGTTGTCTTAGCCAATTGTTCTGACTCAAGAGTCCTTCTTGGTGGCATGTGCATTGCTCAGCCAATATGGATGCCAACGAGAAGGATTCTGGGAGGTGGTTGGACACACAGTGTCTTCTTTTAACCTTTCCTGAGCTCTTCTGGTTAGGGGGAGCTTATTGGTATCATGTCTCTTACAACTCACTCAACTGGTTACTATGGAGCCTGGTAAGGGTGGGCCATTTCAGTCAGTGTGCTTCCCCTAACAGTTCTGTGAGACAGGGAAGAAGAACAGTTGATTCACCCGGGTTCTGACTACAGAAAATAGACCAAATGAGGAGTGTGGCCAGGGGCAGGGCAGGAGGACAAAAGCAAACTCACATGTGAGTTTGTTTTAAATAATCAGCTCAGGAAAATAAGTAAAACAGGATACTTGAATGATGAAGCAGAACCGCATCAGGAAGCATCATCATGGTGTGAGAAGATGAATTAGGTTTGTGGGAACAGAGTCTGGGGGAAAACAGAGAGGGCTGATAAAGAGCTCAACCCTTGACCTTCCTCTTCCTGGTGCACGGCAAGTTCAAATGCAAATGTTCTGGGCTCCTGGGAGACCCTGAGATGGCAGAAGTACCTGTGTCTCTGCACCTTCATCCACAAGCTGGGAGACATCCATTCAGGGCTGAACACAGAGACATCTGCTTCTGAATGGGATGAGGCTCATCGCCCCAAACACTGAGCAACTCCTAGGAGAAGCACCCTAAAATCCAGGAAAGGAAGATGATGAGAGGCCCAAGTGACCACAGGGTCATCTAATCAGGATCAAGGTGAGGAGTTCATGACTAGAAGAGTGAAGGTCAAGAACACTGAGTGACAACTGAAGAGATAAACTGGTGGAGGGATTACGCAGGTCGTGGTGGGGAGGCCCCCAGCAGACCGGCTCTTCTTTGTCAGAGTATCACGACAAGTAGAAGACAGTTCCTTTAGATGGCGTTACCAAGACAAGAGCTTTCTGAAGAAAGACCAAGAAGTCATCAGCTATTGCTTTCTGCTGATGACATGGCCATTCTGGTAAAAGACTGACCCTAAAGCAGAGCCAAATGAGAAGAGAGAGCCCCAATTCTGCTGCTTCACTAGGAGCCTGAAAACTTCCTTTTGGAGGCTGTCACCCAGTTGCTCAGTAAAAAATCAGAATAAAGTAAAGAGTTTATTCGCCTGCTTACAATTTACCATAGGGGAGAATCTTCAGTTTTGTCAGGTGGTGCAGTGGTGAAGAATCTGCCTGCCAATCCAGGAGGAGCAAGAGAGTCTGGTTCGATGCCTGGGTCAGGAAGACCCACTGGAGTAGGAAATGGCCACCTGTTCCAGTATCTTGCTTGGAAAATTCCATGGACAGAGGAGGCTGGTGGGCTACCATCCACAGGGTCACAAAGAGTCAGACACAGCTAATCACATACACACACAAGGGTTTTCACAAATGTTGCCCCATTTATTCATCCAAACATTCTCGGGATGGGATGGGAGGGCAGGTATGTTTTCTGTGTGGCTGAGGCCTTCCATCCCTGGCCACAAGCCACAGTGCTTCTCTATTCACAGAGGGTTACAACCCACCAGGAAGCCCAGAGACATTAAATGCCCCAAGACTTCACAACTGATCAAGACAGAACCACGTGGGAATCCAGGCCAACATTGCTGAGCTCTGCCTTTGGAAGGTTCAGGAGGGAATGAGGCTAAAAGGCATCACAGTGGTCAGCTGGCCCCCCTTCTGCCTCCCCTTCTGCCTCTGGTTCCTGTCCTCACAAACGAGCCTGACAGTTTCCCATGAGCACCAGGTGTCCAGACAGGATTGTGAACTTGAACAACCCCACAACAGCCACTGGACCTGCTCTGCCTCTGTGACAGTGTCTCTCAACATTAGTGTGCACCAAAACCTCCCGGAGGGCTGGTTAAAGCCCAAATCACAGGGCTCCCACCCCTAGTGTCCGATTCAGCAGGTCTAGGGTGAGGGGTCAAGAATGTGCCTTCCTGGGCTTTCCTGATGGTCTAGTGGTGAAGAATCCACCCGCCAATGCAGGCGACACAGGTTTGATCCTTGGCCCAAGGAAACCCCTACATGTCATAGAGCAACTTAACTCGTGTGTCGCAACTAGTGAGCTCAAGCTCTAGAGTCCATGAGCTGCAAGTACTGAGCCTGCGCTCCAGCACAAGAGAAGCCACCACAGTGAGAAACTTGCACACCACAACGAAGAGTAGCCCCCACTCATCACAGTTAGAGAAAGCCCACATGCAGCAATGATAACCCAATGTGGCCAAAAATAAATAATCTTTTTTTTTTTTTTAAATGCATTTCCAACAAGTTCCCAGTTGATGCTGATGGTGCTAGCCCAGAGGTCACACTTTGGGAACTGCTGATCTATGTGATGACTCATTGGAAAAGACACTGATGCTGGGAAAAACAGAAGGCAAAAGGAGAAGGGGATGACAGAGGACAAGATGGTTGGATGGCATCACTGAGTCAATGGATATGAGTTTGAGCAAGCTCTGGGAGATAGCAAAGGACAGCAAAGCTTGGCCTCCTGCAGTCCATGGGGCTGCAAGGAGTCAGACACAACTGAGCGACTGAACTGAACTGATCTATGATCTATTAAGAGTCTTCCCCTCCCAGAAGGAAGAGTGCTTATGGGGTTCTGAAATCCTCATGAGAATAATTCTTCAGCTGGAGAAGCAGAAAGGATGAGGGAGTTAGACGAATTCAACAGAGATCCAAGGAGCTGGTTTTCCAAGAGGCGCATGACAGAAAATCCAGTAAAGAAACAGCAGGAAAAGATGCAAAAGCCAGTGGGAAACAGTGAGAAGCGAAGCAAAGGAGAGGACAGAATGATATGGTCCAGCCTTGAGTTTCACTTCAGTTATCAAAAACAGTATCCCAACTCTTACAATGTCCACCTACCTCCTGCAATATAATTTAGTAACTAATGGGATTTTTAAAAAACCACCTTTCCTCAGATATAATTTAGCATTATCCTAAACAAAGATAAAATACTAATAGTAACAGCCAGCAGTTACATGTGTCTGCTATGCCCCAGGTACCCACTTACATACACACATTTGTACATGGATGTACACGTGTATACATGCATGTGTGAACATGTATACACATTCAATTCAGTCCTCGCAAGGTAGGTGTCTCATAACCCACATTCCACAATGAGGAAATTGAGGGAGGCCTGGAAGTGAGTCACCCTGCCCAAGGTCACACAGCTAACAAGTAGCAGAACCAGGACTCCAACCCACGCCGCGGGCTCCAGGGTCCATGTGCTCCAGTCCCGGAAACCAGGGCTGGAGATAACAGCCTGCCTTCTCCGTACCTCTCAACCTTTACTAAAAATGAGCCATAAGCCGACTTTCACTGGCCCACATCATAAAACACCGCTACTTTAAAGATTTTTTTTTGTGTGATATGGACCATTTTTTAAGTCTTTTTTATTTTTTAACTTGGTACAACATTGCTTCTGTTTCACGGTTTGGTTTTTGGGTCATGAGGATTGTGGGAACTTTAGTTCCCCAATCAGGGATGGACCCCGAACCCACCGACCACTGTCCCTGCCCCATCCCACACTGGAAGGCAAAGTCTTAACCATTGGACCTCCAGGGAAATCTTTTCTTTCAGTTTTTGAAATACAAAACTCTATCAAATATGCATTTTCAAAGTTGTTACTCCTTCCCATCCTATACCCTCTCTCTTCAAATACCCACACGGCCCTCTGTTCCTCAGAAAGACTAAAGGTGGGGCATGGGTCAGGCAGGGCTGGGGAACAGCCCCCAGTCTATAAGGAAGTCCCTCAGTATCCTGCTGGCCAGAGAGGAGGCGGCATTCAGTACGAATCTCCTGCCTTGACCTCAGGAAAGCACGGGGCAGGGGTGGAGTGTGCCGTGGCGGTGTAGCATTTCTCATTCCACATCAGCCGCAAGGCTGTAAAAGTGGAGGAGGCGAGGCCAGCCAGGGAGAAGCAGGAAGAACACACCTTTGTCCTGGCATGGTCCTCCTCTTCCTGTTTGTTCAGCCTTAACACCTGGGCAGGAGCAGCATCCACTGTCCCCAAGCAACCACGGGCGGAAAGGGGGTAACCACATGGGTCAAAGGATCCTGGAAACCACCGGCGACTTGACTTCTGCTCCAGACTGAGATTCCGCCGTCATGTTCATGGTCAGCAGGGGCGACAAGAAAAGACTCAGGAGAGGAGCCCTCCTCCTCCCTCCTGACATTTCCTCGCCCGTGTTCTGTGTCATTCAGTGAATAGCGGATGGCCACAAACATCCACAGAAAATAAGAAGAGTAAAATGACGCACGTCAAATAGTCCAGAGACACAAAGAACAGTGTTTCCCCTTATGTTTCTACTAGTCTAGAAAGTGGGCCTGTGTTGGAAGCCAGTGAAGCCAGATGACCGAGATGGAGGGGTGAATAACAGACGCCAGGTCCCTGCTAGGGGACCCTCATCATTTGGTCTCTCCAGTGCTTGGGGGGCAGGGGGAGTGTGGAACAAAGCCCTGAGAGAGACAGACGAGCAGGACACTTCTGTACTGCCACAGATAACCAGAGGTGTAAGGGTTAGGAGGGAAAGGGGCAGGGCACAATTTTTGAAAAGAATGACAGCCCAAGGATGTAGCATAAACCCATTAAAATCAAATGGGTCCAAGATGGCAGACCAGACCTTGATCCTCAGTCAGCAAGCTAAATGACAGACCCAGAGGTGCCTGACAGTTCCACCCTTTCCTAAAAGAGCCGGAATAATCCTCCCACTCATTAGCATATGGAATTACCCAGCCCATAAAAGCTAAGAACGCCATGTTTTCAAAGTTGTTACTCCTTCCCATCCTATACCCTCTCTCTTCAAATACCCACACGGCCCTCTGTTCCTCAGAAAGACTAAAGGTGGGGCATGGGTCAGGCAGGGCTGGGGAACAGCCCCCAGTCTATAAGGAAGTCCCTCAGTATCCTGCTGGCCAGAGAGGAGGCGGCATTCAGTACGAATCTCCTGCCTTGACCTCAGGAAAGCACGGGGCAGGGGTGGAGTGTGCCGTGGCGGTGTAGCATTTCTCATTCCACATCAGCCGCAAGGCTGTAAAAGTGGAGGAGGCGAGGCCAGCCAGGGAGAAGCAGGAAGAACACACCTTTGTCCTGGCATGGTCCTCCTCTTCCTGTTTGTTCAGCCTTAACACCTGGGCAGGAGCAGCATCCACTGTCCCCAAGCAACCACGGGCGGAAAGGGGGTAACCACATGGGTCAAAGGATCCTGGAAACCACCGGCGACTTGACTTCTGCTCCAGACTGAGATTCCGCCGTCATGTTCATGGTCAGCAGGGGCGACAAGAAAAGACTCAGGAGAGGAGCCCTCCTCCTCCCTCCTGACATTTCCTCGCCCGTGTTCTGTGTCATTCAGTGAATAGCGGATGGCCACAAACATCCACAGAAAATAAGAAGAGTAAAATGACGCACGTCAAATAGTCCAGAGACACAAAGAACAGTGTTTCCCTTATGTTTCTACTAGTCTAGAAAGTGGGCCTGTGTTGGAAGCCAGTGAAGCCAGATGACCGAGATGGAGGGGTGAATAACAGACGCCAGGTCCCTGCTAGGGGACCCTCATCATTTGGTCTCTCCAGTGCTTGGGGGGCAGGGGGAGTGTGGAACAAAGCCCTGAGAGAGACAGACGAGCAGGACACTTCTGTACTGCCACAGATAACCAGAGGTGTAAGGGTTAGGAGGGAAAGGGGCAGGGCACAATTTTTGAAAAGAATGACAGCCCAAGGATGTAGCATAAACCCATTAAAATCAAATGGGTCCAAGATGGCAGACCAGACCTTGATCCTCAGTCAGCAAGCTAAATGACAGACCCAGAGGTGCCTGACAGTTCCACCCTTTCCCTAAAAGAGCCGGAATAATCCTCCCACTCATTAGCATATGGAATTACCCAGCCCATAAAAGCTAAGAACGCCATGTTTTCAGGGCCACTGGATTTGCTCTGCCATGGCCCACACTCTGTCTGTGGAGTGTGCTTTCTCTGAATCTGAATAAATCCATTTCTTACCTATCACTTTGTCTCTTGCTTAATTCTACCCTGCAAAGAGACATGAAGAACCTGAACCTCAGTGGTGCCAGACATCGGGTGAGTGATTTTAATTAACAGGGTTTTGGCTGGGTTCGAGTCCTGGCCGCGTGGGTTCAAGTCCCAAACAGGGTCTAGGCTGGGTTCGAGTCCTGGCCGCGTGGGTTCAAGTCCCAAACAGGTTTGATTTAAGTCTGGGTCCTGGGTTTAAGTCTCAAATTAAGGAAGAACACTTTCAGAGGGGCCTTCAAAACCCACACATCAGAGACTTCTCTGGCGGTCCATGGGTTAAGAATCCACCCTGCCATGCTGGAGATCTGTGTTCCTGGCCGGGGATCAAAGATCCCACATGCCGCAGAGCACCTGAGTCTGCGCACTCCAGTTATAAAGTCCACTCGCCACATCAAAGCTCCTGCATGGGTCCATGCATGGCAGGAAACAACAAAACTCTGCAAAAATAAAAATTCAAAAATAGTTCCTGCATGACGCCAGGAGGATCCCGCAAGACGCAATGAAGACCTAACACAGCCAAATAAATGAACAGATTAAAAGCACACACACACACACACACACACACACATTAGATTGTTTCACTTCTCTGCAAAAGCCCATCGATCGTTTCCTATTGCTTTGAGGATGAAACCCAAATCTTCCCCTTGCGTTGTGTGACTCAGTTCCCATGAATCTATTTCAGGCTAGTTCCGCTGCAGCCACACTGGCCTTCTTTCAGTTCCTCCGTCTCACTGGGCTTTGTGTGGCCTCAGGGCCTTCGCACAAACCATCCTATCCTCCCCTGGCTCTTCTACAGTCCCACCGGGGCTCCTGCAGTTCTCTGCTGAAGTGTCACCTGTTAGGTTTATGGGCTATTATTAAAGGGTTAATACGGCAGCTTCAAACTCCCCGACCCTAAAGGGTCGGCATCATAGGGCCGGTTGCTGATCTGCTGGCGCCTGAGACTCTCTCAAGGCCTGCGATAAGGAGATTGCCCTGGCCATGAAGATTCTTCACCAGGTGCAGAAAGTAACAAGAACTGCACACCCCCATGTCCACAGACAACTCAAGGACAGCAGACTCATCACTAAGTTCCCGCTCAGTTTAGACAAAGACTTCATTTCTGCGCCTGCTCTGAAGAATCCCCTCCCCTCTTTTCTTCTCCCCTTTCCTCCCTAATAAAACCTCCTCATCCCATCTCTGGGGTGCGATTTCCCCGGCCCATCTCTCGGACCTGTGGATCTCTCCCGGGAACTCTTCCCAGATGGGCTCTTTCCCTAACAGCTTGCTGTCCGCCGTGTCTTTGCGATTCTTACATCACCCCGTTAGGGAGCACTTCCCTCCCACTCAGGTAAAGCACTCTCCCGACCTCTCACTGAATTCTAGTCTATCATCCTAATTTATTTCTTTCATAGAATGTGCTACCAAAAAAAAAAAGTTATCTTCTATGTCCACATAGATACTCTTCTATTCTCCCTGGCAACCCTTCACCCCACTCTGCTGACAAGAGCGACGTCTGTCTTGTTTGATGCCCAGCCCCATTCACTCCTGGACAGGTGAAATGCACCATCTGGTTGTCCCCTTGCCCTCAGCTGCCCGATTCAAGAGGCTGGCAGGAGCATCTGAGGAGGCGACAGCTGTCCTGAGCCCATGAAGTTCAGGAAGCTGGGGAGAGAGGAGGAGGTGACACAGAAACCAGGGTGTAGAGCCGCGAAAAGAGAAGAGGCCTGTGAGCAAGTGTGGAGTTTCATTCCCCAGACAGCAAGGGGCTTAGTGGGGCCATTCAGGACATTTTTCTGGGCTGGCTGGAGTCCCTGGACTTGAAGGCACCCCAATTTCTAGGACATATACTCTGCTGTTCAGAGAATGTCACATGATGCAGAGCTGGAAAGATCAAGCTGCTTTGACTGGACCATGCTGGGAAAGGAACAGGAACTTGATGAGCCTGACATAGCCCTGGGTGAGGGTGGAGATGAAGGGAGGTGAAGAAAGAAGAGAAGGAAGGGGTAAGACACAGTAAATCGAAAGGATCTGAAAGATGGGACTTTCCAGGTGGTTCAGTGGCTGAGACTCTGTGCCCTCAAGGCAGGGACCCTGGGTTTGATCCTCGGTAGGGAACTAGAGCCTATATGCCTAATGATTCTGCATGCCGCAACTAAAAAGATTCCACATGCTTCAACTAAGACTTGGTGCAGCCAAATAAATAAATAAATCTTATTTTAAAAAAGAAAGAAAGAAAGAAAGAAAGAAACGACCTGAATGAATCCTTGGAAGAAAATCTGGGTTATGTGGATAACCCATTAGTCATGTCTGGATGTGAGAGTTGGACCATAAGGAAGGCTGAGTGCTGAGGAATTGATGCCTTTGAACTGTGATGCTGGAGAAGACTCATTTTTAATAATTTTTTTTAAAGCTTTTTGGTGGGGGCCCCTTTTCATCTACCCTTCCTAGGCTTTTTCGATTCTTACATCACCCGTTAGGAGCACTTCCCTCCCACTCAGGTAAAGCACTCTCCCGACCTCTCACTGAATTCTAGTCTATCATCCTAATTTATTTCTTTCATAGAATGTGCTACCAAAAAAAAAAAGTTATCTTCTATGTCCACATAGATACTCTTCTATTCTCCCTGGCAACCCTTCACCCCACTCTGCTGACAAGAGCGACGTCTGTCTTGTTTGATGCCCAGCCCCATTCACTCCTGGACAGGTGAAATGCACCATCTGGTTGTCCCCTTGCCCTCAGCTGCCCGATTCAAGAGGCTGGCAGGAGCATCTGAGGAGGCGACAGCTGTCCTGAGCCCATGAAGTTCAGGAAGCTGGGGAGAGAGGAGGAGGTGACACAGAAACCAGGGTGTAGAGCCGCGAAAAGAGAAGAGGCCTGTGAGCAAGTGTGGAGTTTCATTCCCCAGACAGCAAGGGGCTTAGTGGGGCCATTCAGGACATTTTTCTGGGCTGGCTGGAGTCCCTGGACTTGAAGGCACCCCAATTTCTAGGACATATACTCTGCTG
Source organism: Tragulus kanchil (assembly GCA_022376925.1). Classification (NCBI taxonomy): domain Eukaryota; kingdom Metazoa; phylum Chordata; class Mammalia; order Artiodactyla; family Tragulidae; genus Tragulus; species Tragulus kanchil. The sequence continues at coordinate 117,047,987 of JAIOJX010000031.1, forward strand.
TTCAGAGAATGTCACATGATGCAGAGCTGGAAAGATCAAGCTGCTTTGACTGGACCATGCTGGGAAAGGAACAGGAACTTGATGAGCCTGACATAGCCCTGGGTGAGGGTGGAGATGAAGGGAGGTGAAGAAAGAAGAGAAGGAAGGGGTAAGACACAGTAAATCGAAAGGATCTGAAAGATGGGACTTTCCAGGTGGTTCAGTGGCTGAGACTCTGTGCCCTCAAGGCAGGGACCCTGGGTTTGATCCTCGGTAGGGAACTAGAGCCTATATGCCTAATGATTCTGCATGCCGCAACTAAAAAGATTCCACATGCTTCAACTAAGACTTGGTGCAGCCAAATAAATAAATAAATCTTATTTTAAAAAAGAAAGAAAGAAAGAAAGAAAGAAACGACCTGAATGAATCCTTGGAAGAAAATCTGGGTTATGTGGATAACCCATTAGTCATGTCTGGATGTGAGAGTTGGACCATAAGGAAGGCTGAGTGCTGAGGAATTGATGCCTTTGAACTGTGATGCTGGAGAAGACTCATTTTTAATAATTTTTTTTAAAGCTTTTTTGGTGGGGGCACTTCTATTGGTCTTTCATTCATCTATTTTCATCTATCTTTGTTCTTTGGCCTGTGTGGGCCTCCCATCGCAGTGGCCTCTCTTGCTGCAGAGCACCCGCTCTGGGCGCATGTGCTCCAGAGCTCCGGCTCGGTAGTTGGACACACCAGTCCAGCCGCTCCGTGGCACATCGGATCTTCCCAGGCCAGGGATCGAACCAGAGTCCCTTGCACTGCAAGGCGGTGTCCTTACCCACTGGACCACCAGGGTGGGAGGGTGGGAGGTTTTCCTGACCTCAGGAGTGGCAGATGCGGCCATTTCATCGCTTTACTCCAGCAGAGCTCAGCTCCTGCCACTGACTTTGTTCTTGGAGCGTCTAAGGAAAACCAAGCTCCAATTTGCCCCACTTGATCAACCCCAGCTGCTCTGCCCAGGGGTTTGTCTGTCTCCTACCTCTTCATCTCAAACAGGAAGTCTTCCCACAGGGATTTGTAACTTTCAAAAGCGTCCTCCTGGCACATGAAGGCGAGCTGATAACAAACACGACTGTGTGCACGTTGACCCAGTGCTGAATTCTGTCTGACTCTCCCAGGTACCTCTCGGGCTCTCCAGAGAAGGGTGAACTGGGTTTGAAGGAAAAGCGAAGTTTGATGGGCCGTTTGTCAATAAGGTTGTTCCAGGTGGTGTTCCTTAGTAGTTCAGGGTGACAGACTGTGCCGTATGTCTCTTGTCCTGAGGTCCCAGCCAGGATTTCGAGGCTGACCCTGCTGGCCCAGATTGGTTTGGCCACCACACGTGCCTGCAGCATGTTGCTTAAGGCTGGGGCCAGCCTTGCTTGAAAGTGACAGTGGGAAAAGCCAAGTTCCCAAAGCACCCGAAGAGGGAGCTCTGTATCAGGACCTGCTACACTCAGATCCCGTCTGCACCGTGATGTTCCCGCTTCTCACTCTCCCTGGAAAGTGTAGTGACATATTCATGACTGGCAATGGCATTGTAATGGCTCACCTTGCATCCGCTTGTCTCTTTGTTTACTTGACCTCACAAATCCTGGTCCTTTCCATTTTACCAGGAACCACTGACTGGGGTGTTTCGCCACTGGCTGCCACAGGCCAGTGTGGCTCAGCATAGCTTTAGGGAAATGCTGAGCAAGAGGACCAGATGCAGGGAAAGACATCCGGGCCTGGCTGGGGATGGACCACTCTGCCTGGGGCTCCTGGCTGGCCTGGATGGCATGTGAGCATCAGCCTGCATTCATATTCAGACCCTGTGGATGTCATTGTTGCTATCTACATCAGTTCAGTTCAGTTCAGTTTAGCCACTCAGTCATGTCCAGCTTTTTGTGACCCCATGCACTGCGGCATGCCAGGCTTTCCTGTCCTTCACCATCTCCTAGAGCTCACTCAAACTCATGTCCATTGACTCACTGATGCCATCCAACCATCTCATCCCCTGTGGTCCCCTTATCCTTCTGCCTTCTATTTTTCCCAACATCAGGGGCTTTTCCAACGAGTTGTCTCTTCACATCAGGTGGCCAAAGTATTGGAGCTTCAACTTCAGCATCAGTCCTTCCAATGAATATTCAGGTTTGATTTTCTTTAGGACTGACTGGTTGCATCTCCAAGCAGTCCAAGGGACTCTCAAGAGTCTTCTCCAGGGGCTTTCCTGGTGGTCCAGTGGGTAAGGACACCGCCTTGCAGTGCAAGGGGCACCAGTTTGATCCCTGGCCTGGGAAGATCCCACATGCCATGGAGCAGCTGGGCCAGTGTGTCCAATTACGAGCTAGCGCTCTGAAGTGCATGCACCCGGAGCCCATGCTCTGCAACAGGAGAGGCCACTGCAATGGTAGGCCCACACAGGCTGAAGAATAAAGACGGATGAAAATAAATTTTAAAAATAAATAAATAAAAGAGGCTAGAATTAAAAAAAAAAAAAAGAAAAAAAAAAGCAAAGGGTAGGAGCTCAGTCAGTCAGGCATGGAGGAAAAGGTACATAAAATCAGGGAGGTACCTTATCCTAATTTTCTTCACCCAGGCAGAACATCCTCGGAGATCTTCACTCGATTCCACAGTTCTCTGCATCCATGACTGGCCTGGCAGCCTCATCCGTGTGCTTAGCCTCATGCTGCCAGACCTGACACTTCCAGCTCTTCACAGCCCATTTCTGACTCCCCTGCCTTCCCCTTCCTCTAGTCCCACCTCTGCTTCCACAGCAGCATCCCCTGGGGCCCATGGCTCCAGGCTGGACTGCTGCTGAGGATAAGCAGCAGGGCCTTCCCAGACAATGGGGCCTTCTCCTTCCCCGCCATGTGGGGCAGCTGCTGCTTCAGCGACGAGGCCCCTGGCTCCTAGCCCACGGTGCTGAGTTGGGGTTATTTCACTGAGACACAAAGAGCACTTGTGTCAAAGAAAATATAAATAAAAGTCATCTACACTGACAGCTGGCTGAGGTAGTGACAGACTGTTTCCATCTAATCTTGTGTCCCTAAGACAACACTGACCACTGCCATCAGAATGTGGTTTGAAGTATATTCATCCAAACCCAGGAGGGACTCCAGGGGTCACAGAACCAGACAGGAGTGTGTGGCTGGTTACAATGGCCTGTGTAGGACATTCTTTCCCATCTGCTGAGGTTCTTCTTCTTCTTCTTGAAGAGCAGATCTGGTGGTGTAGGCTGAGATGGGTTCATATGCCTTTGCAGATGCAATGCAAAGGCAGAAGGTGTGGGGCAAGAAGAGGCTCACTTGCAAAAGTTGCAAAAGTGTAACCTGGAAGAGACTACCAGTTGTCCCACTTGGTAAAAGGTGTGATTTTTAGTACCCAGCTAAAAGGCCAGTCACACCCGTGTTTTGCAGGTAGGTGTGGCTATGTGACTAAGTTCTTGTCAGTGAGTTAGGAGCAGAAGTGTGGTGTGGAACTTCGAAGAAGTCTGTTAAATTGAGAAGGGGTGAATGCTTCCTTCCCTCTTCCTCTATTGTACTACCAGGAACACAGATGTGACGACTGGGGTTCCTACTTCTACATTCGAGCAGGAGGCAAGGGTCACCTAAGACTGGAAGAGCAGAGAGCTAGAGAGTTCCAAAGTCTTCCTGGAGGTGCCAAGGACAGTCCTTGACTACCTATCTTCAGCTGCTATTAGGTGACAGAGAAAGATAGCTATCTTATTTACACCCTATTAATTACCTAGGGTTGTTATATTATATAGAATCCAGTCCTGATTGAAGTTTCAGTCTATGCCAACTTTACAGGTATCTAAAATTTTGATCTTCAGTTTTTGATGACTTTTTGGATGATATTCAAAATTCCATTTTCAAAATGGAATTAAAATAATTTAGGAGGCAAAGGTGGCTTTCCAGGTATTGCTGGTAGTAAAGAACCCACCTCCCAGTGCAGAGGACATAAGAGACTCACGTTTGATCCCTCGGGTGAAAAGACCCCCTGGAGGAGGGCATGGCCACCCACTCCAGTATTCTTGCCTGGAAAATCCCCATGGACAGAGGAGCCTGGTGAGCTACAGTCCATACAATCATAAAGAGTTGGGCATGACTGAAGCAACTTGGCATGCATGCACACACACAGGAGGTGAAGGAGAGCAGCAATATCACAAAAGCAGCTGCTCATTTGGCTTTCTTCTTCCCTTTTGTTCCTCTCTATCCATCATCTGTTTTCCTTCCAACATTTGTGACGACCAGTATATCCCTCTCTAAGTGGCAGAAGTTGGAATAAGGATGGCCCTGGGGAGGCTGAGATGGGTTCATATGCCTTTGCAGATGCAATGCAAAGGCAGAAGGTGTGGGGCAAGAAGAGGCTCACTTGCAAAAGTTGCAAAAGTGTAACCTGGAAGAGACTACCAGTTGTCCCACTTGGTAAAAGGTGTGATTTTTAGTACCCAGCTAAAAGGCCAGTCACACCCGTGTTTTGCAGGTAGGTGTGGCTATGTGACTAAGTTCTTGTCAGTGAGTTAGGAGCAGAAGTGTGGTGTGGAACTTCGAAGAAGTCTGTTAAATTGAGAAGGGGTGAATGCTTCCTTCCCTCTTCCTCTATTGTACTACCAGGAACACAGATGTGACGACTGGGGTTCCTACTTCTACATTCGAGCAGGAGGCAAGGGTCACCTAAGACTGGAAGAGCAGAGAGCTAGAGAGTTCCAAAGTCTTCCTGGAGGTGCCAAGGACAGTCCTTGACTACCTATCTTCAGCTGCTATTAGGTGACAGAGAAAGATAGCTATCTTATTTACACCCCTATTAATTACCTAGGGTTGTTATATTATATAGAATCCAGTCCTGATTGAAGTTTCAGTCTATGCCAACTTTACAGGTATCTAAAATTTTGATCTTCAGTTTTTGATGACTTTTTGGATGATATTCAAAATTCCATTTTCAAAATGGAATTAAAATAATTTAGGAGGCAAAGGTGGCTTTCCAGGTATTGCTGGTAGTAAAGAACCCACCTCCCAGTGCAGAGGACATAAGAGACTCACGTTTGATCCCTCGGGTGAAAAGACCCCCTGGAGGAGGGCATGGCCACCCACTCCAGTATTCTTGCCTGGAAAATCCCCATGGACAGAGGAGCCTGGTGAGCTACAGTCCATACAATCATAAAGAGTTGGGCATGACTGAAGCAACTTGGCATGCATGCACACACACAGGAGGTGAAGGAGAGCAGCAATATCACAAAAGCAGCTGCTCATTTGGCTTTCTTCTTCCCTTTTGTTCCTCTCTATCCATCATCTGTTTTCCTTCCAACATTTGTGACGACCAGTATCCCTCTCTAAGTGGCAGAAGTTGGAATAAGGATGGCCTCAGTGGTGGGAGGATCGCTGACTGAGGGGCACATGCAGGTCCTCCGAAAGATGCTGAAAATGGTCCCTAGCTTCATCTAGTCACACAAATACATACATAGGCTAACAGTCATCAGCTTACCCCTACGATGAATACACTTCATTGTATCTATGCTACCCTTCGATCAAAACAATTTATAAAATATATCTCTCAAATCCCTTGTATTGTTTTTATAGATAGTATAGTCACAGAAGTATTCTTCCTTGGAATATTTGCTACTCCCATTTTATTTAATTTTGGTACTCTCCCCTTCTTCCTAACCTGATTTTTTCAGATTCAGAAAGCATTCAGTTAATCACCATTTCCCTAGATGCACTTGTAGCCAGGAGTTGGCATGAGATACCATGCTAGGCAATGAGAACTAGGCAGAAATTAGCTGGGAAGGATTCTAGAAGTGCTATAATTTTCTTGATTAAAAAAGTGGTAGATTTGGGTAATAATAATGTGCAGGTTCATCAATGGTAATAAATGTACCCCTTTGGTGGGGGAGGCTATATGTGGCAGGGGTATGTGGGAAATCCTTGTACCTTCTGCTCAGTTTTGCTATAAGCCTCAAACTTGACAAAACAAACTTTTTTTTTTTTTAAGTTTTTAAAGGGATAGATCTCTCTGTGTCAGTCTCTGTTACATGGCATTCTGGGCACATCTGATGATCCCCAACTAAGGTACAAGTTTTTTACCTTTATACGTGGTGGTTGAGACTTCTTGAGACAAAAAGGGACATTTGGGTGCTAATTCACTGTGACTTTGTGCCATGTACCATGTGACTTTGTGCCATGTAGCAAGGGTCCAAAGCAAAAAATGAAAGAAAAAGATCTTGAGGACACCTCCCAAAAGAAGAAGACTTTATTTGCATGGTCCCAGCTCAAAAAAAAAAAAAGAAAAAAAAATATATAGAGAGAGATTTGGCCATGCTGGATCTTTTTAAAATTTATTCTAGGGGCTTCCCCTGGTGGTCCAGTGGGTAAGGACACCGCCTTGCAGTGCAAGGGGTGCCGGTTCGAGCCTTGGCCTGGGACGATCCCACGTGCTGCGGAGCGGCTGGACCCATGTGTCCAATCACCGAGCCGGAGCTCTGGAGCGCATGCGCCCAGAGCCAGCGCTCGGCAATGACAGACGCCACCGCGATGGGAGGCCGACAGGAGCCAAAGAATAAAGACGGATGAAAATAGAGAAATGAAAGACCAACAGAAGTGGCCCACCCGCTCCCCTCCCTCCCCAACCCGACGCCTGCCCAAAATAAATAAATAAATAAATCTTAAAAAAAAAAAAAAAAAGCAAGTTGGAGAAGCTGGCTTTAAAAAAAAAATTATTCTAATTGGAGGATAATTATTCAACAATATAGTGATGGTTTTGGCCATCTCAGTAGTGTTTTTAAATGAACTTGTGTTTCACTGATCATAACATCAACTCCAACCATTTGGAAAACTGTAGCGTGTGTATTGAGCTTCCCTGGCAGCTCAGCTGGGAAAGAATCTGCCTGCAATACAGGAGACCTGGGATAGGCTACCCACTCCAGTATTCTTGGGTTTCCCTGGAGGTTCAGACAGTAAAAACAACTTGCCTGCAATGCAGGTGACCTGGGTTCGATCCCTGGGTTGGGAAGATCCTCTGGAAGAGGGCATGGCAACTCACTCCAGTATTCCTGCCTGGAGAGTCCCATGGATAGAGGAGCCTGCTGGGCTACAGCCCATGGGGTGCAAAGAGTCGAACACGATTGAGCAACTTGGCAAGCACGCACAGCATATGTTTATATATGAATACATTTGGGTTTTCAGATCTTTTCCTCTCACTGTTCATCTGCAGGCTTCACAACCTGCAGATTTGGGACAACCATGTGACTTTTCAGCTTGGAAACACTGCGTCTCTGCTTTTTCTCAGGCAGAACGTGGGCTGTAGCAACTGAAATTCAAATGGTTGCTTTGTGCTGTTTATGCTTTGTGAGTTTTGTTAGTTTTTAATTTTATTATTTTTTTACAGAGTTTTGTTGTTTACTATACCACACACCAACCTGAATCCGCCATAGATGTACATATGACCCCCCTCCAAACCTCCTGCCCCATATCCCTCCCCATCCCACCTTTCCGGGTTGAGTGCTGGGTCTTAGCTGCACAATAGGGGTTCTTCAGTTTTGGCATGTGGGATCTAGCTCCCTAACTAGGGATTGAACCCAGGTCTCATGCATTGGGAGCATGGAGTCTTAGCCATTGGACCATCAGGGACATCCCCTATCCCACCTTCTCTCTTTCTTTCTTCAATTTTTTAAAACTTTTTATTTTATGTTGGAGTACAGTTGACTAACAATGTTGGGATAGTACCAGGTAAACAGTGTAGGGATTTAGCCATCACATACATGCATCCATTTTCCCCCAATCTCCCCTCCCATCCAGGCTACCACATAACACTGAGCAGAGTTCCCTATTCTATACAGTAGGGCCTTTATGGTCATCCATTTTAAGTAGAGCCATGTGGACTGTCCATCCCAAACTCCCTATCTCTTCCCCCGATTCGTCCCCTCTCTACACCAGCTTCTCTTGAGAAGTGTTCATTGCTCACTATGGGCCCCGAATTCTTCTGGAGACAGAAGGCGGAACTGGTGGAGGATGACTCAATGTCAAGAGGATCTTGGTTCATAGAAGCTTTTCTGAGACCTGGTAGTGAAGTATTACATCAAGTGCATCACGCTTTCTCAACCTATTTTAGCCATTTCCTACTTTCAAGAAACAAACTACTTTCTATAGACTGCATTAAGAAACACAGAGCTTTCGCCTCTGCTGGGAAACGCCACACGGTCTGCGACACCCGCTGCCTGCCCCCTAGGTTCCTGCTACTCTTCCCACGCCTCTTGACAGAATCAGCTGTCTAATTTAAATTTCCTAAGATTCTGGAACCGGGGCTACCCAGGGAAACTCAAGCGATGCCATAGCTAGTAGGGGAAAAAGACTTGCCTATGAAACAGGTTAAGTGAGAAACGTGGAGGAAGCCTGGGCTGAGCAAAGGAACTCAGAGCATTTGGTTTTGCCCCGAGCTGGCTCAGCTTTTGCCGGTTCAGCCAGCATCTGCCAGCAAGCACTCCTAGCTTCACTAGGAGAATTGCCCCACTTCTGCTTCTCCTGTCTCTTAACTCAGGGTCCACGTGGAAAGGCAGTCCAAGAAAACAGCCAACAGCCTTTTCCAAGGGTGACAAGAGCCCATGAAAGTTTCCTGGTGGTTGGGGTGGGAAGCCGTGTGTGGCCAAGGGGGCGGGGGCAGGAGACTCTTTAGTTTCTGCTCTTGCTCTGACAGTTAGTTCTGCAGGGACAGCCGTGGCAAAGAGGGGTCAGGAAGACAGGACAGACCTCTTCAAGAGTCCAGGAATGAAGGATCAGTCCTCTCCCAAGCTGTTATTTCTATTCCACAGAATCTCAGCCTTTATACAACATTCTTGCTCATAAATGCTATATGACACAGCACATTTAATAGAGAGCAACAGTAAAGGGTGTCTCCCCTCCGGACCCTGTGGTGTCTGGGGATAGAGCAGGAACGAGAAAGGCTGAGGCTGCCTGTGTACCCTAGGAAATTCGGGGTGAAGGTCATTTCATCACGGTTTCAGGGAAAGAGCCAGGGCTACACCAAGAAGGCTGGCAACCAAGCCGATACTCCCTGTGGGACAGAGATAACATGACCTTACACCCTTACCTGCATGGGCAAGGTGTCCTCCTGTGTGGGATTTACAGGACGCCTGGGGGGACCCGCCCAGTGTAGCGGAAGCCAACACAGTGGTGGCCCCTGTGAACTCCACGGCCAGAGGACCTAGGTCCCCAGGGTAGAGTTAGGTATTCTATTTACCAGCTGTGTGACTTCAGGCAAATGACTCCTTATACCTCAGTTTTCTGATCTATAAAATGGGCACGAACAGGCCAATCTCACAGATGCATTTACAGATTGAGCTGATCTCTGCAAAACCCTTAGCATAATGCCTGGTACGTGGTGTCATTCACATGTGCAGTAAATGTGGACTGGTATACTGGTTTCCTATGTCTGATGTAACAAACTGTCACAAACTGGGTGGCTTAACTCCACAGACATTCATTCTCTCAACAGTTCTGGAGGCTAATAGTCCCAAACCAGCATCACTGGGCTCGGGAAAACTCACCCTGCCCCTTCCAGCTCCCGGTGGCTGCTGACGCCCCTTGACTTACTGGCCGCATTACTCCAGTCTCTATCTCCATATTCACACTACTTTCTCCTCTTCAGTTTGAAATCTGCCTCTGCCTCCTACCTCTAAGAACATTTGAGATGTTTAAGGACCACCTAGATAATCTAGAATAATCTCCCCATCATCAGTTCAGTTCAGTCACTTGGTCATGGCCAACTCCGTGTGACCCCCTGGACTGTGGTCCCCTGGTCAGGCTCCTCTGTCTACGGGATTCTCCAGGCAGGAATACTGGAAGGGTTGCCATGTCCTCCTCCAGGGGATCACCCCAACTCACGGGTTGAACCCAGGCCTCCTGCACTGCAAAGTCCCCACCACTGAGTCACCAGGGAAGCCCCTCTGTATATATCTGACCCCATGGACTGTAGCCTGCCAGGCGTTTTCGTCCATGGAATTTTCCAGGCAAGAATACTGGGGTGGGTTGCCATTTCTCTCCCCAACCTCCACTGCTACTTTCTCCTGAATCCAAGCCATCACTAGTCCTCCCAGACAACTCCAATGGACTTCCGTTTTGTCTCTCTGCTTCCAACTTCATCCCCCTGAAAACCATTTTTCACATGGCACCAGCATGAGTTTCTCCAGTCTCCTCATGTCACCCTCCTGTTATGGGCGTGACTTCCCACGGCTTCTGAATGGAATTCCAACGCCTTCCTGTGCTCAGTGAGCCCCTGTATAGTTTCACTCTAGCTCACCGTGCTTCAGTCACACTGGCATTTCCATTCCCCCCAACACATAAAGGTGCTTTCTGCCTGGCCCTGGCCAGTTCCTGCTCCTAGATCACTCGGCCAGAACCTGACACAGCCCCTTCACTGATCTCAGCTCAACAGCGCAGATGTCAGCTCAGCTCAACAGCAACCTCAGAAATGGCTTCTCTGACCCCTGCCCCCCATGACCATTCTCCCCGTCATCACCCTGCTTCATTTCCTTCATAATGTCTATCACTGCGTAATTCCTCCTTTATTCCTATCTGCTTGTTTGCTTACATCTCCACGAGACAGTAACAGCCCTCATGGGTGTGAGTATATTTTGTTTAATAGTCCCAAACCAGCATCACTGGGCTGGAAAACCCTCCCAGTGGCTGCTGACGCCTTGACTTACTGGCGCATTACTCCAGTCTCTATCTCCATATTCACACTACTTTCTCCTCTTCAGTTTGAAATCTGCCTCTGCCTCCTACCTCTAAGAACATTTGAGATGTTTAAGGACCACCTAGATAATCTAGAATAATCTCCCCATCATCAGTTCAGTTCAGTCACTTGGTCATGGCCAACTCCGTGTGACCCCCTGGACTGTGGTCCCCTGGTCAGGCTCCTCTGTCTACGGGATTCTCCAGGCAGGAATACTGGAAGGGTTGCCATGTCCTCCTCCAGGGGATCACCCCAACTCACGGGTTGAACCCAGGCCTCCTGCACTGCAAAGTCCCCACCACTGAGTCACCAGGGAAGCCCCTCTGTATATATCTGACCCCATGGACTGTAGCCTGCCAGGCGTTTTCGTCCATGGAATTTTCCAGGCAAGAATACTGGGGTGGGTTGCCATTTCTCTCCCCAACCTCCACTGCTACTTTCTCCTGAATCCAAGCCATCACTAGTCCTCCCAGACAACTCCAATGGACTTCCGTTTTGTCTCTCTGCTTCCAACTTCATCCCCCTGAAAACCATTTTTCACATGGCACCAGCATGAGTTTCTCCAGTCTCCTCATGTCACCCTCCTGTTATGGGCGTGACTTCCCACGGCTTCTGAATGGAATTCCAACGCCTTCCTGTGCTCAGTGAGCCCCTGTATAGTTTCACTCTAGCTCACCGTGCTTCAGTCACACTGGCATTTCCATTCCCCCCAACACATAAAGGTGCTTTCTGCCTGGCCCTGGCCAGTTCCTGCTCCTAGATCACTCGGCCAGAACCTGACACAGCCCCTTCACTGATCTCAGCTCAACAGCGCAGATGTCAGCTCAGCTCAACAGCAACCTCAGAAATGGCTTCTCTGACCCCTGCCCCCCATGACCATTCTCCCCGTCATCACCCTGCTTCATTTCCTTCATAATGTCTATCACTGCGTAATTCCTCCTTTATTCCTATCTGCTTGTTTGCTTACATCTCCACGAGACAGTAACAGCCCTCATGGGTGTGAGACCACGCCTATATATATATATTTTTTTTTTTTTTTGGACCCAGATAACCCCAGTGCTTGGCACCGATCCCGCGAGATCCTAGGGAGTAGATACATGTGTGCTGAATGAGTGAGTGAAAAGACAGCTCCTTACTTATTGTCAGTGCTGTTACCGGTGAAATCGTGCATTCCCTTCAACTGTCATATTTGCTAAGCAAGACCTATACAACATAGGTACACTAGTCTGAATTAGCACTGTTGACTGTGAGGAAGGATCTCTGGGGCTTCCAGCAAAAGTACTGCTGCTGCTGTGCTCAGTCATGTCCGAGTCTTTGTGACCCCATGGACTGCATCTCATCAGTCCCCTCTGTCCATGGGATTTTCCAGGCAAGAACGCTGAAGTGGGTTGCCATTTCCTTCGGCAGGGAGGAAAAGTACTGGGAGTGTCTTAATCTACAAGAGAGCTCCTGAGGGACTACTGGCTGGGATTACTTATGATGGTCCCAGGAGAAGATAAACTGAGGCACCTAAGGACAAATATCTCTGAGTTTTTGAAAGCATCCCCTCTCTGTTCCAATTCTTTCACTTACCCATCCACACATCAGCCAAGAAATAATTATCAAGAGTCTAATATGTGCCACGCTCTATGCCAAGCCCTGGGGACACAACAGTGAGCCAAACAACCATGAAAAGTAAAAGTGAGGTCGTTCAGTCAGGTTCGACTCTTTGCGACCCATGGAATTCTCCAGGCAAGAATACTGGAGTGGGTAGTCTTTCCCTTCTCCAGGGAATTTCCCGAGCCAGGGATTGAACCCAGGTCTCCCACATTGCAGGTGGATTCTTCTTTTTTTCCTTTGGCAGGTGGATTCTTTACTGTCTGAGCAACCAGACGGGAAGCCCGAGAATTCTGGAGTAGGTAGCCTGTCCCTTCTCCAGGGGATCTTCCTGACCCAGGGATCGAACCGGGGTCTCCTGCATTGCAGGCAGATTCTTTACCAGTTGAGCTACAAGGGAATTCCATATTCACTGCCATTATGGATAAGAAGGGAGACCGACAATTAGCCAATCCTCTCACAGAGAAATGTAGATATGTGCTCTGAAGAAATAGTAAATAGTGCTAAAGAGTGACAAATAATGAGAAAAAAAATTAATGAAATCTGCAATAGTACAAAAAATACTTAGGAATCAGTTTTAAGAAAAGACATGGGGGGGGCTTTCCCTGGTGGTCCAGTGGATAAGGACACCGTCTTGCAGTGCAAGGGGCGCCAGTTCGATCCCTGGCCTGGGAAGATCCCACGTGCCGCGGAGTGGCTGGACCGATGTGTCCAATTACCAAGCCAGAGCTCTGGAGCGTATGCGCCCAGAGCCAGCGCTCTGCAACGACAGATGCCACCACAATGGGAGGCCCAAAGGATGACCAGAGAAACGAAAACCCCATGGACTGCATCTCATCAGTCCCTCTGTCCATGGGATTTTCCAGGCAAGAACGCTGAAGTGGGTTGCCATTTCCTTCGGCAGGGAGGAAAAGTACTGGGAGTGTCTTAATCTACAAGAGAGCTCCTGAGGGACTACTGGCTGGGATTACTTATGATGGTCCCAGGAGAAGATAAACTGAGGCACCTAAGGACAAATATCTCTGAGTTTTTGAAAGCATCCCCTCTCTGTTCCAATTCTTTCACTTACCCATCCACACATCAGCCAAGAAATAATTATCAAGAGTTTAATATGTGCCACGCTCTATGCCAAGCCCTGGGGACACAACAGTGAGCCAAACAACCATGAAAAGTAAAAGTGAGGTCGTTCAGTCAGGTTCGACTCTTTGCGACCCATGGAATTCTCCAGGCAAGAATACTGGAGTGGGTAGTCTTTCCCTTCTCCAGGGAATTTCCCGAGCCAGGGATTGAACCCAGGTCTCCCACATTGCAGGTGGATTCTTCTTTTTTTCCTTTGGCAGGTGGATTCTTTACTGTCTGAGCAACCAGACGGGAAGCCCGAGAATTCTGGAGTAGGTAGCCTGTCCCTTCTCCAGGGGATCTTCCTGACCCAGGGATCGAACCGGGGTCTCCTGCATTGCAGGCAGATTCTTTACCAGTTGAGCTACAAGGGAATTCCATATTCACTGCCATTATGGATAAGAAGGGAGACCGACAATTAGCCAATCCTCTCACAGAGAAATGTAGATATGTGCTCTGAAGAAATAGTAAATAGTGCTAAAGAGTGACAAATAATGAGAAAAAAAATTAATGAAATCTGCAATAGTACAAAAAATACTTAGGAATCAGTTTTAAGAAAAGACATGGGGGGGGGCTTTCCCTGGTGGTCCAGTGGATAAGGACACCGTCTTGCAGTGCAAGGGGCGCCAGTTCGATCCCTGGCCTGGGAAGATCCCACGTGCCGCGGAGCGGCTGGACCGATGTGTCCAATTACCAAGCCAGAGCTCTGGAGCGTATGCGCCCAGAGCCAGCGCTCTGCAACGACAGATGCCACCATGATGGGAGGCCCAAAGGAGCCAAAGAACAAAGACGGATGAACACAGAGAAACGAAAAACCAATAGAAGTGGCCCGCCTGCTCCCCTCCCTCCCCAACCCGACCCCTGCCCAAAATAAATAAATAAATAAATCTTTAAAAAAAAAAAAGAAGATATACAGGGCTTCCCTGGTGGTCCAGTGGGTAAGGACACCGCCTTGCAGTGCAAGAGTCACTGGTTTGATCCCTGGCCTAGGAAGATCCCACATACTGCGGAACAACTGGACCGATGTGTCCAACTACCGTGCCGGAGCTCTGGAGTGCATGTGCCCAGAGCCAGTGCTCTGCAACAAGAGAGGCCACAGCAATCAGAGGCCCACACAGGCCAAAGAACAAAGATGGATGGAAATAAATAAATGAAAGATCAATAGAGTGGCCAACCTCTCCCCCCCACAATACCATTAAAAAAAAAAAAAAGGAGATACACAAATGGCCAAGAAGTACCTGAAAGATGCTCCACATCAACAGCTGGCAGAAAAATACAAATAAAAAACACAATGAGATACTACTACACAATAATCAGAATGATTAAAACTAAAGACTAACCAATACGAAGTGTTGACTTAGAACCAGTACCAAGTATGTGGAGCAACCAGATGCTCATACATTGCTGGTGGGAATGAAAATGGTACAGCCAGCTTGGAAAACTGGCAGGTTCTTCAAAAGTCAAATAAAAGATTTACCATACCACCTTGTCAATACACTCCCAGGTGTTGCCCAAGAGAAATGAAAACATTCACACAAAGACTTGAACAACAAAATACACAGCAGCTTCATTTACACAAGTCAAAACTGAAACAAAACAAAACAAAACCAATGTCTATCAACAGGTAAATGAATAAATGAAACATAAAATCTCTTAAAACAAAGTACTATTCTCTGAAAACAGACCACCACTCAGCAACAGAAAAGACGCCAGGAGAACATATAAATAGGGAATCTAACTCAATCTAACTCAAACTCAGGCAGGATTCTCTGAAGGGAGAGAAGGATACCAGAAAGACTAAGGAGTAACTGGGGAGACTAGAGTGGGCAATGAGAAGCAAAGAGCATTTCAGGAAGGGTTTCAAAGGCCTCTGGAAGAAGGAAAGATGACACAGTCACAGGAGTGAAAAATAACCTTGCTGAGAAAGCAAGGAGAAACGAGTGATGTGAGTTAAGGTGGGAAGTTGGCAAGGACCACACCAAGTGGGCCTAAATTAGGCCTTGTTAAGTGTTTTGGTATTTATCCTAAAAGTAATAAGAAGCCCCTGAAAGGATTTTAAACAACAGAGTGGTATAATTGGCTTGACATTTTAAGAAAGAATCCACCTGCCAATGCTGGAGACATGGGTTCAATCCCTGTTCTGGGAAGATGCCACATGCCTCAGAGCAACTAAGTCTGTGTGCCACAACTACTAAGCCTGTAGTTCTAGAGCCCAGAAGCCACAACTGCTGAAACCCACATGCTCTAGAACCCATACTTCTCAACAAGAGAAGCCGTTGCAATGAGAAACACTTGCACCAGAACCAAGAGGAGCCCCTGCTTGCCTCAACTAGAAGAAAACTCATGCAGCAACAAAGACCCAGCACAGCCATATAAATAAACTATGCTTTTAAAAAAGTACCTCCAAACTGTTAAGAAAGAAAGAACCCACTAAATGCAGTAGGACTGAAATCAACTTTCTGGAGAGTAAGTGGCTATGGGGGAACTAGTCATGGCCTCTGCTGTAATCTGGTGACCACAGTGGTGGGTGGCGCATTGAAAATGGTACAAGTAAAGAAATGAAAACCACCTTGTCAATACACTCCCAGGTGTTGCCCAAGAGAAATGAAAACATTCACACAAAGACTTGAACAACAAAATACACAGCAGCTTCATTTACACAAGTCAAAACTGAAACAAAACAAAACAAAACCAATGTCTATCAACAGGTAAATGAATAAATGAAACATAAAATCTCTTAAAACAAAGTACTATTCTCTGAAAACAGACCACCACTCAGCAACAGAAAAGACGCCAGGAGAACATATAAATAGGGAATCTAACTCAATCTAACTCAAACTCAGGCAGGATTCTCTGAAGGGAGAGAAGGATACCAGAAAGACTAAGGAGTAACTGGGGAGACTAGAGTGGGTAATGAGAAGCAAAGAGCATTTCAGGAAGGGTTTCAAAGGCCTCTGGAAGAAGGAAAGATGACACAGTCACAGGAGTGAAAAATAACCTTGCTGAGAAAGCAAGGAGAAACGAGTGATGTGAGTTAAGGTGGGAAGTTGGCAAGGACCACACCAAGTGGGCCTAAATTAGGCCTTGTTAAGTGTTTTGGTATTTATCCTAAAAGTAATAAGAAGCCCCTGAAAGGATTTTAAACAACAGAGTGGTATAATTGGCTTGACATTTTAAGAAAGAATCCACCTGCCAATGCTGGAGACATGGGTTCAATCCCTGTTCTGGGAAGATGCCACATGCCTCAGAGCAACTAAGTCTGTGTGCCACAACTACTAAGCCTGTAGTTCTAGAGCCCAGAAGCCACAACTGCTGAAACCCACATGCTCTAGAACCCATACTTCTCAACAAGAGAAGCCGTTGCAATGAGAAACACTTGCACCAGAACCAAGAGGAGCCCCTGCTTGCCTCAACTAGAAGAAAACTCATGCAGCAACAAAGACCCAGCACAGCCATATAAATAAACTATGCTTTTAAAAAAGTACCTCCAAACTGTTAAGAAAGAAAGAACCCACTAAATGCAGTAGGACTGAAATCAACTTTCTGGAGAGTAAGTGGCTATGGGGGAACTAGTCATGGCCTCTGCTGTAATCTGGTGACCAGCGGTGGTGGCTTGCATTGAAATGGGATGGTGGCAATGGAGAGAGATGGACAGAGTCATTACGCACTTGTGTGTTGAACTACATTAGGGGCACAAAGAAGAAGATGGTGTTAAGATGGCCTTTAAGAGTGACTCTACGATTATGGTTCAGGGATGAAATTGGAAGAGATCCCATTACCGAACGTAGAGAATAGAGAATGCTGGAAGAAGCTTTAGTTTGGTGGAGAATGTCTAAAGTTAGGTCCTGACACAATGAATTTGAGGTGCATGGGAGACATCCAAATGACAATGTCTACCGAGTGCCAAAAAATTGAAGCCTTTGAACTGTGGTGTTGGAGAAGACTCTTGAGAGTCTCTTGGACTGCAAGGAGATCAAACCAGTCAATCTTAAAGGAAATCAAGCCTGAATATTCATTGGAAGGACTGATGCTGAGGCTGAAGCTCCAATCCTTTGGCCACCTGATGCAAAGAGACAAGTTATTGGGAAAGACCCTGATGTTGGGAAAAATAGAAGGCGAAAGGAGAAGGGGACAAGATGGTTGGATGGCATCACTGAGTCAGTGGACATGAGTGACATGAGTTTGAGTAAGCTCCAGGAGATGGTGAATGACAGGGGAAACCAAGTGTGCTGCAGTCATAGGGTCACAAAGAGTCAGACACGACTGAGCAACTGAACTGAACACATGTACTTACACATGTGTATGTGAAAGCTCATGGAAGCTCAGGATAAAGATTGAAAATTAGGTGTTATGAAGGTGGTCATTGAAGCTGTAGAAATGGACTCAACAGACTAGAAAGAGAGCATGGAATGAGAATAGGAAAGAACCTAGAACCAAGTCTTAAGGAGTTCCAACTTTTAGAGGGTGAGTAAGAAAAGGTGGGCTAGCAAAGGAAAATGAGAAGTGACCAAAGAAAAGGCAGGGACACCAGAAGAGTACAACCTACGGAATTCATAGAAAGAGAGGATAAGAAAAAACTCTGCAGCAAAAAGCAAAATATAAATAAACTATGCTTTTAAAAAAGTACCTCCAAACTGTTAAGAAAGAAAGAACCCACTAAATGCAGTAGGACTGAAATCAACTTTCTGGAGAGTAAGTGGCTATGGGGGAACTAGTCATGGCCTCTGCTGTAATCTGGTGACCAGCGGTGGTGGCTTGCATTGAAATGGGATGGTGGCAATGGAGAGAGATGGACAGAGTCATTACGCACTTGTGTGTTGAACTACATTAGGGGCACAAAGAAGAAGATGGTGTTAAGATGGCCTTTAAGAGTGACTCTACGATTATGGTTCAGGGATGAAATTGGAAGAGATCCCATTACCGAACGTAGAGAATAGAGAATGCTGGAAGAAGCTTTAGTTTGGTGGAGAATGTCTAAAGTTAGGTCCTGACACAATGAATTTGAGGTGCATGGGAGACATCCAAATGACAATGTCTACCGAGTGCCAAAAAATTGAAGCCTTTGAACTGTGGTGTTGGAGAAGACTCTTGAGAGTCTCTTGGACTGCAAGGAGATCAAACCAGTCAATCTTAAAGGAAATCAAGCCTGAATATTCATTGGAAGGACTGATGCTGAGGCTGAAGCTCCAATCCTTTGGCCACCTGATGCAAAGAGACAAGTTATTGGGAAAGACCCTGATGTTGGGAAAAATAGAAGGCGAAAGGAGAAGGGGACAAGATGGTTGGATGGCATCACTGAGTCAGTGGACATGAGTGACATGAGTTTGAGTAAGCTCCAGGAGATGGTGAATGACAGGGAAGCCAAGTGTGCTGCAGTCATAGGGTCACAAAGAGTCAGACACGACTGAGCAACTGAACTGAACACATGTACTTACACATGTGTATGTGAAAGCTCATGGAAGCTCAGGATAAAGATTGAAAATTAGGTGTTATGAAGGTGGTCATTGAAGCTGTAGAAATGGACTCAACAGACTAGAAAGAGAGCATGGAATGAGAATAGGAAAGAACCTAGAACCAAGTCTTAAGGAGTTCCAACTTTTAGAGGGTGAGTAAGAAAAGGTGGGCTAGCAAAGGAAAATGAGAAGTGACCAAAGAAAAGGCAGGGACACCAGAAGAGTACAACCTACGGGAATTCATAGAAAGAGAGGATGTGGAAACTGTGTTGAAAGCTAATCAAATACGAAGAAAATGTCCACTGACTTTAGTAACAGAGAGTCACTCCTTAAGAGGAGCAGATTCTATGCAAAAACAGGGATGTAACCCAGATTAAGACTTGACTGAGGGATGACTAAGGAATAAGAAAGTAGAAAAAGTGATTCCATGAACTTAAGCTAATGGGTCCAACTTCCCAATTATAATAAACGTGATGAGGACAGAAAATTGAACTCAGGAGAGACTGTGAAAGGTATGACTTTTGTGAAAGCTCACCCCTTGTATTCAGCTGAGAGGTGGCATTTCTTTCTCCTGTGACACAGATGAGTGTTATGAATTCAAAAGTTTCCTTCATTATACCACCTTCAAAACGACCGTGAACACAGAGAAGGGAGCTTATGCGGGACTTTCAACATAAGATGACACACAACAGGTATGAGAAAAGCATGAGGTGAGGGAAAAAGAGGCAGAAGCATCCTAACTCTCAGCACCTGCTTTCCACTCAGGCTCCACTTGGCAATGAGACCAGATCTTGTGAATATTTTTAGACAATTACAAAATTCTTGCTTAGAGAATTCCATGGCTCATCCACGGTTGCAAAGGGTCAGACACGACTGAGCAGCATCACTTTCACTTTCCAACACAGATGACACACCATACGGTATGAGAACAGCATGAGGTGAGGGAAAAAGAGGCAGAGATAAGCAATCCTAACTCCTCAGCACCTGCTTTCCACTCAGGCTCCACTTGGCAATGAAACCCAGATCCTTGTGAACACTGATCAAAAATCATAAAAGCGAAACAATACAAATAATTTCAGTAGCGAGCAACAGAGAACGGTCTGTTCCCCAGTTCCCCAGTTAAGCTGGAAAATGCACGCATGTGCCCAAGGAAGGAATTAGATGGAAAGACAGAACTCCTTGGTTCTAGAGCAGCAGACAAGTGAAGACCAAGCAAAGCTAACTATGAAGACACCTAGGACAGCCTGAGCGAGCAGCCCTGACGCCCATACAGCACCACGTGCAGAGCAGACAGCTAGTGGGAAGCTGCTGGAGGGCACAGGGAGCCCCGCGCAGGGCTCTGTGATCACCCGGAGGGGCTGCTTGAAGGGTGTGGAGGGATGGGGTCTCAGAAGGAGGGGATCAACACAGACCTATCGCTGATTCACACTGCTGTACAGCAGAAACTAACACAATATTGTAAAGTTATAATACTCCAATTTTAAAAAGTAATCAGTTAAAAAACCAAAAGATACCTGGACCCTGGAGTTCTAGGCCACAAAGCTAACGACTGAATGAATGAACAAGGAGTAAGTGTAAGTCCTAAGGGCCTGGGGATCCTCTGAACAGGGGCCAGGGCACAGGTGCAAACCAGACACCTGTTGCCTGGGTCAACTTCCTTTTCAACCTCAGGAGAGACTGTGAAAGGTATGACTTTTTGAAAGTTCACCCTTGTATTCAGCTGAGAGGTGGCATTTCTTTCTCCTGTGACACAGATGAGTGTTATGAATTCAAAAGTTTCCTTCATTATACCACCTTCAAAACGACCGTGAACACAGAGAAGGGAGCTTATGCGGGACTTTCAACATAAGATGACACACAACAGGTATGAGAAAAGCATGAGGTGAGGGAAAAAGAGGCAGAAGCATCCTAACTCTCAGCACCTGCTTTCCACTCAGGCTCCACTTGGCAATGAGACCAGATCTTGTGAATATTTTTAGACAATTACAAAATTCTTGCTTAGAGAATTCCATGGCTCATCCACGGTTGCAAAGGGTCAGACACGACTGAGCAGCATCACTTTCACTTTCCAACACAGATGACACACCATACGGTATGAGAACAGCATGAGGTGAGGGAAAAAGAGGCAGAGATAAGCAATCCTAACTCCTCAGCACCTGCTTTCCACTCAGGCTCCACTTGGCAATGAAACCCAGATCCTTGTGAACACTGATCAAAAATCATAAAAGCGAAACAATACAAATAATTTCAGTAGCGAGCAACAGAGAACGGTCTGTTCCCCAGTTCCCCAGTTAAGCTGGAAAATGCACGCATGTGCCCAAGGAAGGAATTAGATGGAAAGACAGAACTCCTTGGTTCTAGAGCAGCAGACAAGTGAAGACCAAGCAAAGCTAACTATGAAGACACCTAGGACAGCCTGAGCGAGCAGCCCTGACGCCCATACAGCACCACGTGCAGAGCAGACAGCTAGTGGGAAGCTGCTGGAGGGCACAGGGAGCCCCGCGCAGGGCTCTGTGATCACCCGGAGGGGCTGCTTGAAGGGTGTGGAGGGATGGGGTCTCAGAAGGAGGGGATCAACACAGACCTATCGCTGATTCACACTGCTGTACAGCAGAAACTAACACAATATTGTAAAGTTATAATACTCCAATTTTAAAAAGTAATCAGTTAAAAAACCAAAAGATACCTGGACCCTGGAGTTCTAGGCCACAAAGCTAACGACTGAATGAATGAACAAGGAGTAAGTGTAAGTCCTAAGGGCCTGGGGATCCTCTGAACAGGGGCCAGGGCACAGGTGCAAACCAGACACCTGTTGCCTGGGTCAAGAGAAAACATTCTGATTATCTTTGTTTCCTCAAGCCTGTGTTTCCGAGGGCCTATGAGGAGCTTCTAAGCTGGAGCTATACAAGTCAGAGAGGAAGAAATTGTGAGAAATGGAGGTTGAGTTCAGCCCACCGGAAGTGGGACCATATGAGGGAAGGGAATGCAGCCTGAGCACCATGTCCCTAGGAAAGGCCCTGCAGGCACAAGAGGTCCCCTGAATCTCTGCCCCTTTCCCAAGTCAGATGGCATGTCTGTGCCCTGAGCCTCCAGATGCTCTACCAGGAGGCTCACTCTCTCCAAAGCGGGTCAAGGGCCTTGGCTGGGAGGCACCCTTTCCACTTATGGGCATTCATTACTTGTGAAGCACTGGCTAGTATGTTTTATCTCTGCTGCCTTGGAGACCTCTCAGAGAGTCCGAGGATGTAAGTATTCCTCTCCTGGCTTGAATGAAAAGAAAACTGAAGTTCAGAAAATGAATCTGCCTCGAGGTTGGCATTATAGGAATGGATTTGTGCCCACATCTGCATGGTTTTAAATCAAATACTGTTTCCACACCAACAATTTGTAGGCTAAGAGAAAGGGATCAGTTTTGACGGAGAAGGCGAAAGAAACTTGTTAGCGGAAGAGGATAGAAAACTATACCCAAAGAGGAAAACTGAAGAAGAAAAGGAAGCATAAAACCTCTTTTTTGGACATGGAGCAGAATTACAAAAGAAATCACCTAGAAAGAGAGGGAGACGAGATCATCTGACTTGGGAAATGGTGGTGAGGGGGGGGCGGGAAGGGCGGTAGGGGAAGCCTAGAATTGAAAAAAAGAGGGGGGGCCCCCATCAGGTGCAAGCACAGACCTAGCCGGGGCCTGATTGACACACTGCTGGTACAAGAGATAACACACTATCGTGATTAATGTTTTTGGTAAAGTTATAATACTCCAATTTTAAAAAGTAATCAGTTAAAAAACCAAAAGATACCTGGACCCTGGAGTTCTAGGCCACAAAGCTAACGACTGAATGAATGAACAAGGAGTAAGTGTAAGTCCTAAGGGCCTGGGGATCCTCTGAACAGGGGCCAGGGCACAGGTGCAAACCAGACACCTGTTGCCTGGGTCAAGAGAAAACATTCTGATTATCTTTGTTTCCTCAAGCCTGTGTTTCCGAGGGCCTATGAGGAGCTTCTAAGCTGGAGCTATACAAGTCAGAGAGGAAGAAATTGTGAGAAATGGAGGTTGAGTTCAGCCCACCGAAAGTGGGACCATATGGGGGAAGGGAATGCAGCCTGAGCACCATGTCCCTAGGAAAGGCCCTGCAGGCACAAGAGGTCCCCTGAATCTCTGCCCCTTTCCCAAGTCAGATGGCATGTCTGTGCCCTGAGCCTCCAGATGCTCTACCAGGAGGCTCACTCTCCAAAGCGGGTCAAGGGCCTTGGCTGGGAGGCACCCTTTCCACTTATGGGCATTCATTACTTGTGAAGCACTGGCTAGTATGTTTTATCTCTGCTGCCTTGGAGACCTCTCAGAGAGTCCGAGGATGTAAGTATTCCTCTCCTGGCTTGAATGAAAAGAAAACTGAAGTTCAGAAAATGAATCTGCCTCGAGGTTGGCATTATAGGAATGGATTTGTGCCCACATCTGCATGGTTTTAAATCAAATACTGTTTCCACACCAACAATTTGTAGGCTAAGAGAAAGGGATCAGTTTTGACGGAGAAGGCGAAAGAAACTTGTTAGCGGAAGAGGATAGAAAACTATACCCAAAGAGGAAAACTGAAGAAGAAAAGGAAGCATAAAACCTCTTTTTTGGACATGGAGCAGAATTACAAAAGAAATCACCTAGAAAAGAGAGGGAGACGAGATCATCTGACTTGGGAAATGGTGGTGAGGGGGGGCGGGACAGGGCGGTAGGGGGAAGCCTAGAATTGAAAAAAAAAAAAGAAGAACTAAGGACAGAAAATCTGAGTTTAGAAATCAGAGGGAGGGTCTGTGCTGGAGGCAGGGGAAGGGGAGAGATAAAGACACTGGCAGCGTTTCCTTTGGGTTCAAGAGGACATGGCACTCCATTACAGAGCTTCCCCCATTGGGTCACATGATCAGTGTTGGTATAAAAGCTTTCTGCCCGATGGGTTTCTTATCACTCTTTGCTGTGTGAAATGAGCAGTAGCCATGGCTAATGCTCGGTTCCTCTTCCCCAGCAGCTTGCAGACTCTCCTTCAAGACTAAGCCCAAGAAGTCATCTACCTGGAAGGAAGACAAGGCAAGGCAGCTCGCTTAGTGCTTGCGCTCTGGGGAGGGATGCGGGGTCACAACGGGAGGGGGAAGCACGGGGAGTGGGTGGACCAAACCTGTCTGAAACCGAATGGAAGGCTCACAACCAGAAATGGCAGGCAGTGGGGTCTTGGAATTGTGCAGCAGAGCCTGACCTGGAGAGAGGGTGGAGGGGCCAGACTGTGGGCGGGCAGTGAGCGTGACAAACCCAGCTGAAACTGGGATCCCATTAGGAAGCATTGCTCTGTCAAAGCACGCGGCTCAGGAGCCCGCGACAGCCCCTGCGCTTTGCTGCATGCTCTCTGAAGCCCCTAGGGGGGCAGGCCCACAGACAGGGTGGCTCAGCCCTCCTCCCTGGGGCTCCTCCCAGCACTTCTCCACCTTCCTCTCTGCACTAGAGTCCCTGCGCCTGTACTGGCCCGCCCAGGGAGAGCTGGAGGAGAATGTGTGTGCTGCAAAGGGGGCACCTGCTTCCTGGGTGTGTGGTGGGTTTCTGAGGAGGAGCCAGCCCTGGGTCACGGGGCCCGGGTTTTCACAGCCCGAGTCCTCCTGAGAGACACCCTCCTTGCTAGGGTGAGGCTTGCCTTTTCTCTCTGCAGGTCACTGACTGGACAAAGGACTTGAGGCAAGTTCCTGACAGTAACTTCCTGTGTCTGGGAGGAGAGAGGGAGAAAGGCTGAGGAGAAAGGCAGGGGGAATTCCCTTGGGAAGACATATGATGGTAAATATAATAACTACTGCTTAATGCCCAGCCCCAAGCAAAGTCAATAATTGCTCTGGGCAGTTCTGGCAGGTGGTGTGAGCAAGCAGTGGGGGCAGAAAGGCCTGGCTGGGAAAGGGAGACAGCCTGCGAGGACGTCCACAGACTGAAGCAGACCAGGCTCTGCAGGCGGAGGGCCAGTCCTCCTGACCCTGCCCCCTGCCCTTTCTCACCCTCCTCCAGGACAGTCATGCCAACCCCGCACAGCTCCTCGATCCTGGCGGCCTACATCTTCATCCTCCTCACCGGCCTCCCGACCAACCTCCTCGCGCTGCAGGCCTTTGTGAGGCGCGTCCGCCAGCCCCGCCCGGCACCCATCCACGTCCTCCTGCTCAGCCTGACGCTGGCGGACCTCCTGCTGCTGCTGGTGCTGCCCTTCAAGATCATCGAGGCCGCGTATGACTTCCGCTGGAAGCTGTCCCACCTAACCTGTACCCTCACGGGTTTCAGCTTCTTCAGCAGCATCTACTGCAGCACGTGGCTGCTGGCAGCCATCAGCGTCGAGCGCTACCTGGGAGTGGCTTTTCCCGTTCAATACAAGCTGTTCCGGCGGCCTGTACATGGAGTGATTGCTGCTCTGATTGCCTGGACCGTGTCCTTTAGTCACTGCACGCTGGTGATCGCTGTACAGAACCTGAACTCAACGCACAGGACCACGGAAGCAGATGAGACCTGCTACGACGACTTCACACCAGACCAGCTGCGCCTGGTGCTTCCCGTGCGGCTCGAGATGTGTCTCGTCCTCTTCTTTATCCCCATGGCCGTCACCATCTTCTGCTATGGGCGCTTTGTGTGGATCATGCTCACCCAGGCCCACACTGGGGCTCAGAAGCGGCGCCGAGCTGTGGGGCTGGCCATCGTGTCCCTCCTTAACTTCCTGCTGAGCTTTGGACCCTATAACATATCCCACCTGGTGGGCTTCCACACCAATACCAGCCCCAAGTGGCGAGTGGACGTTGTGGTATTCAGTAGCCTCAACGCCAGTCTGGACCCCTTGCTTTTCTATTTCTCTTCTTCAGCTGTGCGCAGGGCCTTCGGGAAAGGGTTGCAGGCTGTCCACCGTCGGACCTCCTCTCTGCTGGGACGCAGAGGCCAAGAGGCAGCGGGTGTGGCAGATGAGGACAAGGGTGTGAGTCAAGCAGATGGAGTGCAGAGCTCCGACTTCACCACGGACTAGGGATGCTCCTGCATCGTGGAAGGCATTCTTCAGTTTTGTAGGACTTAAGCATGCTGGGAGACGGAGAACCCAGGTTCCTGGCCCCAATTCAGGAACCCTGAGACCCAACCCACTATTGGGACTGTACACACCTCTCTCACCAGCTCCGTAGCCCTCCCTGACTGAATCTCCTTCACAGAGGAGCAGAGCTCCAGGACACAAGAAGAAATGGTTGGGCACAGAAGCTCTCTCAGACCAGATTGCTGAAGCAGTGTAGCTCACAGAGATTCCAACAGTCCCTGTGAGGTGGTGGGGAGCCGGAGCAGAGTCCTACAGCATCTTGCTGTGCATGCAGGTGTGCTAAGTCACTGCAGTCATGCCCGACTCTGTGCGACCCTTTGGTCAACAGCCCCCCAAGCTCCTCTGTCCATGGGATTCTCCAGGCAAGAGCACTGGAGTGGGCTGCCATGCCCTCCTTCAGGCGGTCTTCGGACCCAGGGAGCAAACCTCGTCGCACATCTCCCGCGTTGGCAAGCGGGTTCTTCACCACATCCTACCAGTTGTGAAACAACACGTGCACACTGGCCTAGTTGTTGGTGCGAGAAAGAAGCCCGTGGAAAAGACAGAAGAGAAAGACTAAACGAGGTCAAAGAAGCTGCAGGATGGTCCTGAACCAAGGGCACTAGGAGGGAGGACGGGGGCTTAGACCGCTAAGGACCTGGGTGTGGACAGTATCCAGCCGACCTGCTGCTTTGTAAGTACGATCCAGTCTTCATGTGTCTGGGGTCTGGGCCTTGTCTTCTGTCTTCTCCCTCCATGGTGGTCCCCGCAGGTCAGAACCCGGCCTGGCACCCACCAGTGAAAGCTCAACTCTCACTAGCACAGGAAGAGACAGCCTAGTCTGGCAGAGTGCACAGAAAGATTAGGGACTTCCGTGGCGGGCCAGCGGTGAAGACTCTGCACTTCCACCGCAGGAGGGCACAGGTTTGATCCCTGGTCGGGGAACGAAGATCCTGCATGGGGAACTTAGATTTGGAACGCCACATGGTGTGACCAGAAAAAAACTGATCGAAAATAAAGATTACAAAACCCCAAAGAGAGTGTCCATAATTTTTGCAACATTTCTCCAAGGACAGAGAGGGCGAAAATGGGACGAATCCCAGACTCTGGAGCCAAGCGGGAGGGGGATGCATCTGAAAGCACAGCAATCCGTTAAAGTTAAGATGTCGCCAGAGTGCAGTGAGTCAGCAGAGTAAGCATGGATGCATTCCTGCTTAGGCGGAGGCACAGACACTGGATTCAGAAAGACTGGGGTGAGTCCCAGCTCAGAGCTATCAGTGTATCACAGAGGCTTTAAGCATGTTATCCTTCCACTCAGAAACCCCCTGAGTCTTCCTTTCCTCAAAAACTTTCCTCCCCAGAATTCACATCTCATCACCCCATTGCCTGGTATGTATCCTCTCTCCCTTTCCATGCCACCTGCCGAGCTCATTTCTCTGGGGAAAGAAGGGGGAAGAAGGACCCCTGGACTGCACTCCCCAGTTAATGGAGCCTCCAGCACCTAGTGGTTTGTAACAGAGGTTCCACAACAGAGGGCTTCCTGGCGGCTTGGCTGTAAAGAATCCGCTTGCTATGAAGGAGACAGAGGGTCGATCCTTGCATCTGGAAGATGCCCTGGAGAAAGGAATGGCAACCTACTCCAGTAGTCTTTCCTGGAGAATCCCATGGATAGAGGAGCCTGGTGGGCTACAGTCCTTAGGGTTGCAGAGAGTCAGACACGACTGATGAGACTCAGCAGGCACAGACTCCACATCAGAGTAACATGTAGAGGTATACAAATTCCACAAACAGCCCCTTCACATCTACTGACCTGGAATCACTGGGGATGGAGCTCCCCAGTAGTTGAGTTTTTAAAAATTTCCCAGGTGATTACGAGAGGCAGCTCAGGTCAGAAACCACTGCTCAGGGTCCCAAGAAGATTACTCTTCAGAGACCTTTTCTTGCTTCTAAGTCCCCCTCACCTCAACCCCATACCCTGCCATCTTCCGGTTGCTTGCGTTTCCCTCTCTTGTGAGACACTGCTCAACACTGACTCTCTCCAGAGAGGTGGCCCTTCTTACTCCCACTCAAGTGAGAGCTCATTTTCTGCTTTTCTTCAAGACGACACCTCACTGGTGTCATTCAGAGCTATGGTTTCCATATTAATTCTGATTGCCAGCTGGATGACCTTGAGCACAAGCCTGCAAGTCACCATTTCCAAATCACAATAATGAGGACACCATACGTCTCTCTGGGAGATTCTGATGATTCAAAGGAGACTGCTAAGAAACTATTGAATGTCATTAGCTCTGAGATATCAACCCAGGGGACTTTCATGGGTTGGTGGTCCAGGGTTAAGAATCTGCCTTGCAGGGGACACAGGTTCCATCTCTCATCAGAGAACTTAGATCCCAGATACCACAGCAGCAGCTAAATCTGAGTCCTGCAAGGAAGACCCAGTGCAGACAAAATTGTTAAATACATTAAAAATTTTAAAATAATCATATCAGTGCATGTGACACATAGACGTACACCCACTTAAAAGAAACACAGTGAGTAGAACATTCAAAGTTACAGAAATAATATATAGTCAGCTATTTAGGATGGTTTGACAGTCCTGTGTCAGAAAAAAATTATTGGATTTTCAGCTGACTGTAGGCTTATTATACATATGTAATACACCTTCCCCCAAAAAAGACTGACTTGATTTGGGATGACATAAAAAGAAATTGAGTCTAAATAAGATGATGATAAATCCCATTCTATTGAGGTCTAATCAGTACTCTCTTTAGTACTAAGCAGCACAATTTCAAAAAGGACATTAGCTAAAGGAATCGAGCCCAGAAAAATTCACCAAAATGCTTTGAGGATTTAAAACAGAACGCATGCATGCAGGCTCCGTCATGTCTAACTCTTTGCGACTCCATGGACTCTAGTCCACCAGGTTCCTGTGTCCATGGGACTTCCCAGGCAAGGATACTGCAGGGGGTTGTTATTTTCTTCTCTGGGGGATCTTCCCGAGCCAGGGCTCGAACCCCACCTCTGCCAGGCACTGTTCCTGAGAAGGAGCCTGAGACCATGAAGAGCACTTTCAAAGGTCCGTAGTAAACGGGAATTTGAATCCAGGTCTTCCAGGCTCCAAAATGCCTGCTGCTTTCACTGACCCGTGAGAAGCAAGAAGGAGAATGTTGAATAGGTAGCTGGGGCAAGATAAAGTTCATTTTATGGAAGATGGATTCTCTGTCGCCCCACAGAGAAGACAAGGATCGTGGGCAAAACAGGCAGAGAGCGACACCTTAGGGCTCAACAGTCAGGGCTCAACAAGGTAAACACTCCCTGGTCTCCAGGAATTGTGGAGTAGAAGACACTCGTCTTAGACTTGGAGCAGATGCCCACATCTGGGGAGGACCCACTGGGTTAACTGCCAGACTCCTTCAAACTCTGAGATCCCCAGGGCTTTAAGACCATGGCTACCCTTGCTAAAACGTGCAAGAAAATCTCTGGATGGCGTGCAAGAAAATCTCTGGAGACTTTCACGGTGAAATGTTAGCTACCTGCTAACAAGTATTTGATCTCCATCATGTCACTTGATAGACAGCCTGTATCATTACTGGGAAAAGAGTAATTCATTTGTTTATCAAATGTGCACTGACTTTTCACCTACTTATGCTTCCTGGGGGGCTCAAATGGTAAAGAATCTGCCTGCAGTGAGGGAACCCTGGGTTCAGTTCCTGGGTTAGGATGACTCCCTGGAGAAGGCAAAAGCTACCTACTCCAGTATCCTTGCTTAGAGAATTCCATGGCTCATCCACGGTTGCAAAGGGTCAGACACGACTGAGCAGCATCACTTTCACTTTCCAACACAGATGACACACCATACGGTATGAGAACAGCATGAGGTGAGGGAAAAAGAGGCAGAGATAAGCAATCCTAACTCCTCAGCACCTGCTTTCCACTCAGGCTCCACTTGGCAATGAAACCCAGATCCTTGTGAACACTGATCAAAAATCATAAAAGCGAAACAATACAAATAATTTCAGTAGCGAGCAACAGAGAACGGTCTGTTCCCCAGTTCCCCAGTTAAGCTGGAAAATGCACGCATGTGCCCAAGGAAGGAATTAGATGGAAAGACAGAACTCCTTGGTTCTAGAGCAGCAGACAAGTGAAGACCAAGCAAAGCTAACTATGAAGACACCTAGGACAGCCTGAGCGAGCAGCCCTGACGCCCATACAGCACCACGTGCAGAGCAGACAGCTAGTGGGAAGCTGCTGGAGGGCACAGGGAGCCCCGCGCAGGGCTCTGTGATCACCCGGAGGGGCTGCTTGAAGGGTGTGGAGGGATGGGGTCTCAGAAGGAGGGGATCAACACAGACCTATCGCTGATTCACACTGCTGTACAGCAGAAACTAACACAATATTGTAAAGTTGTAATATTCCAATTTTAAAAAGTAATCAGCTAAAAAAACCAAAAGATACCTGGACCCTGGAGTTCTAGGCCACAAAGCTAACGACTGAATGAATGAACAAGGAGTAAAGTGTAAGTCCTAAGGGCCTTGGGATCCTCTGAACAGGGGCCAGGGCACAGGTGCAAACCAGACACCTGTTGCCTGGGTCAAGAGAAAATATTCTGATTATCTTTGTTTCCTCAAGCCTGTGTTTCCGAGGGCCTATGAGGAGCTTCTAAGCTGGAGCTATACAAGTCAGAGAGGAAGAAATTGTGAGAAATGGAGGTTGAGTTCAGCCCACCGAAAGTGGGACCATATGGGGGAAGGGAATGCAGCCTGAGCACCATGTCCCTAGGAAAGGCCCTGCAGGCACAAGAGGTCCCCTGAATCTCTGCCCCTTTCCCAAGTCAGATGGCATGTCTGTGCCCTGAGCCTCCAGATGCTCTACCAGGAGGCTCACTCTCTCCAAAGCGGGTCAAGGGCCTTGGCTGGGAGGGGCCCTTCAGTTTATGGGCCTCCATTACATATGAACCACTGGCTAGTATGTGTTAGGCCGATGGGGGCCCATGGGGCCTAGCCGTTCCAGGAGGCAGTGGTCTCAGGACGCAACCCAGAGATATCCCACTGATTCATCACTGGCGCCAGCTGCATCCGGAATCTTCCTGCCCAGACAGAGTACAGCTTGAACAAAGAAAATGCCTCTGCGCAGGCGCAAGACCTTACCCCTCCCCTGACTTAGTTTTTTTTTTACCCTGAGCAGATAAAAGCCCCTTACCCCGCCTCTGGGCGCGACTTCATGGGCCCTGCTCATGGACCCTTGAACCTCTCCCGGGAGTGGGATCCCAAATAAAACTTAAGTTTTTGCTTATAATTAGGCTGACTTGCCTATCTCTTGCTGTGCCGAGATCTTACAGTATGCTTTATCTACACTGACTCAGGGACCCCTCACAGAGTCCTGGGATGTAAGTATTCCTGTCCTCGCTTGACTGAAAAGGAACTAAAATTCAGAAAATTAATCTGCCTGAAGGTCGCCATGATGGGAATGGATTTGTGCCCACATCTGCACGGTTTTAAATCCCACACTGTTTCCATACCAACAATCTGTAGGCTAAGAGAAAGGGACCAGTTTCGACGGGGAAGGCGAAAGAAACTTGTTAGTGCAAGAGGATAGAAAACTCTACCCAAAGAGGAAAATTGAAGAAGAAAAGAAGACTAAAACCTCTTTGTTGGAGATGGAGCAGAATTACAGAAGAAATCACCTAGAAAAGAGAGGCAGATGAGATCACCTGATTTGGGAAATGAGAGGCTGGGGAAAGCCTGGAATTGAAAAAAAAAAAAAAAATCAAGAACTAAGGACAGAAAATCTGGGTTTAGAAATCAGAGGGAGGGTCTGTGCTGCAGGCAGGGGAAGGGGAGAGATAAAGACCTAGCAGCCTTTCCTTTGGTTCAAGAGGAGACGGCACTCCATTACTGAGCTTCCCCCATTGGGTCAGGTCAACTACAAATTGACATTTACCAATTACATTGCCAACAACTGGACAACAATTTACCCTTTGCCTCTGCAGAGACCGGATGCTGCTGTTGAGAGCCCCTGACTTTCAACAACCCCTGATGGAGATCACGGTTGGGTAGAGGCTCTCTGTGCTCTAAGGTGGGGCAGGTCTTTAGATAGGTGGATGCCTTTTAGGAAGACCACAATCCTTGCATTTCCCCACATCTAGAAAAGCAGTAAATTCCTTCATGATGAAATCAGATCCTAATGATTAACTGAAAACCCTTCGTAAAATGACTGTTTAATGATATTAAACTCCCCCTTCTCAAAACCTTATATATTGAACTTCTTCCTGCTGCCTCTTGGGAGCAGTATCTCAGAGCTCTCTGGGGTGCTGCCTCCAGGGTTGCAGTCCTAATCATGCCCCAAATAAAACTTACCCACAACTCTCAAGTTGTTCATCTTTTTCTAGTCAACAGTCACATGATTACTGCTGGTATAAAAGCTAGATTTCTTTTGACTTTTTGCTGTGTGGGATGAGCAGTAGCCATAGCTTATGCTCGGTTCCTCTTCCCCAGCAGCTTGCAGACTCTCCTTCAAGACTAAGCCCAAGAAGTCATCTACCTGGAAGGAAGACAAGGCAAGTCAGCTCGCTTAGTGCTTGCGCTCTGGGGAGGGATGCGGGGTCACAACGGGAGAGGGAAGCACGGGGAGTGGCTGGACCAAACCTGTCTGAAACCGAATGGAAGGCTCACAACCAGAAATGGCAGGCAGTGGGGTCTTGGAATTGTGCAGCAGAGCCTGACCTGGAGAGAGGGTGGAGGGGCCAGACTGTGGGCGGGCAGTGAGCGTGACAAACCCAGCTGAAACTGGGATCCCATTAGGAAGCATTGCTCTGTCAAAGCACGCGGCTCAGGAGCCCGCGACAGCCCCTGCGCTTTGCTGCATGCTCTCTGAAGCCCCTAGGGGGGCAGGCCCACAGACAGGGTGGCTCAGCCCTCCTCCCTGGGGCCCCTCCCAGCACTTCTCCACCTTCCTCTCTGCACTAGAGTCCCTGCGCCTGTACTGGCCCGCCCAGGGAGAGCTGGAGGAGAATGTGTGTGCTGCAAAGGGGGCACCTGCTTCCTGGGTGTGTGGTGGGGTTCTGAGGAGGAGCCAGCCCTGGGTCACGGGGCCCGGGTTTTCACAGCCCGAGTCCTCCTGAGAGACACCCTCCTTGCTAGCGTGAGGCTTGCCTTTTCTCTCTGCAGGTCACTGACTGGACAAAGGACTTGAGGCAAGTTCCTGACAGTAACTTCCTGTGTCTGGGAGGAGAGAGGGAGAAAGGCTGAGGAGAAAAGCAGGGGGAATTCCCTTGGGAAGACACATGATGGCAAATATAATAACTACTGCTTAATACCCCGCCCCAAGCAAAGTCAGTAATTGCTCTGGGCAGTTCTGGCAGGTGGTGTGAGCAAGCAGTGGGGGCAGAAAGGCCTGGCTGGGAAAGGGAGACAGCCTGCGAGGACGTCCACAGACTGAAGCAGACCAGGCTCTGCAGGCGGAGGGCCAGTCCTCCTGACCCTGCCCCCTGCCCTTTCTCACCCTCCTCCAGGACAGTCATGCCAACCCCGCACAGCTCCTCGATCCTGGCGGCCTACATCTTCATCCTCCTCACCGGCCTCCCGACCAACCTCCTCGCGCTGCAGGCCTTTGTGAGGCGCGTCCGCCAGCCCCGCCCGGCACCCATCCACGTCCTCCTGCTCAGCCTGACGCTGGCGGACCTCCTGCTGCTGCTGGTGCTGCCCTTCAAGATCATCGAGGCCGCGTATGACTTCCGCTGGAAGCTGTCCCACCTAACCTGTACCCTCACGGGTTTCAGCTTCTTCAGCAGCATCTACTGCAGCACGTGGCTGCTGGCAGCCATCAGCGTCGAGCGCTACCTGGGAGTGGCTTTTCCCGTTCAATACAAGCTGTTCCGGCGACCTGTACATGGAGTGATTGCTGCTCTGATCGCCTGGACCGTGTCCTTTAGTCACTGCACGCTGGTGATCGCTGTACAGCACCTGAACTCAACGCACAGGACCACGGAAGCAGATGAGACCTGCTACGACGACTTCACACCAGACCAGTTGAGCCTGGTGCTTCCCGTGCGGTTCGAGATGTGTCTCGTCCTCTTCTTTATCCCCATGGCCGTCACCATCTTCTGCTATGGGCGCTTTGTGCGGATCATGCTCACCCAGGCCCACACTGGGGCTCAGAAGCGGCGCCGAGCTGTGGGGCTGGCCATCGTGTCCCTCCTTAACTTCCTACTGAGCTTTGGACCCTTTAACATATCCCACCTGGTGGGCTTCCACACCAACACCAGCCCCAAGTGGCGAGTGGACGTTGTGGTAT
Source organism: Tragulus kanchil (assembly GCA_022376925.1). Lineage (NCBI taxonomy): Eukaryota > Metazoa > Chordata > Mammalia > Artiodactyla > Tragulidae > Tragulus > Tragulus kanchil. Next base: position 117,082,215 of record JAIOJX010000031.1, read on the forward strand.
TCAGTAGCCTCAACGCCAGTCTGGACCCCTTGCTTTTCTATTTCTCTTCTTCAGCTGTGCGCAGGGCCTTCGGGAAAGGGTTGCAGGCTGTCCACCGTCGGACCTCCTCTCTGCTGGGACGCAGAGGCCAAGAGGCAGCGGGTGTGGCAGATGAGGACAAGGGTGTGAGTCAAGCAGATGGAGTGCAGAGCTCCGACTTCACCACGGACTAGGGATGCTCCTGCATCGTGGAAGGCATTCTTCAGTTTTGTAGGACTTAAGCATGCTGGGAGACGGAGAACCCAGGTTCCTGGCCCCAATTCAGGAACCCTGAGACCCAACCCACTATTGGGACTGTACACACCTCTCTCACCAGCTCCGTAGCCCTCCCTGACTGAATTTCCTTCACAGAGGAGCAGAGCTCCAGGACACAAGAAGAAATGGTTGGGCACAGAAGCTCTGTCAGACCAGATTGCTGAAGCAGTGTAGCTCACAGAGATTCCAACAGTCCCTGTGAGGTGGTGGGGAGCTGGAGCAGAGTCCTACAGCATCTTGCTGTGCATGCAGGTGTGCTAAGTCACTGCAGTCATGCCCGACTCTGTGCGACCCTTTGGTCAACAGCCCCCCAAGCTCCTCTGTCCATGGGATTCTCCAGGCAAGAGCACTGGAGTGGGCTGCCATGCCCTCCTTCAGGCGGTCTTCGGACCCAGGGAGCAAACCTCGTCGCACATCTCCCGCGTTGGCAAGCGGGTTCTTCACCACATCCTACCAGTTGTGAAACAACACGTGCACACTGGCCTAGTTGTTGGTGCGAGAAAGAAGCCCGTGGAAAAGACAGAAGAGAAAGACTAAACGAGGTCAAAGAAGCTGCAGGATGGTCCTGAACCAAGGGCACTAGGAGGGAGGACGGGGGCTTAGACCGCTAAGGACCTGGGTGTGGACAGTATCCAGCCGACCTGCTGCTTTGTAAGTACGATCCAGTCTTCATGTGTCTGGGGTCTGGGCCTTGTCTTCTGTCTTCTCCCTCCATGGTGGTCCCCGCAGGTCAGAACCCGGCCTGGCACCCACCAGTGAAAGCTCAACTCTCACTAGCACAGGAAGAGACAGCCTAGTCTGGCAGAGTGCACAGAAAGATTAGGGACTTCCGTGGCGGGCCAGCGGTGAAGACTCTGCACTTCCACCGCAGGAGGGCACAGGTTTGATCCCTGGTCGGGGAACGAAGATCCTGCATGGGGAACTTAGATTTGGAACGCCACATGGTGTGACCAGAAAAAAACTGATCGAAAATAAAGATTACAAAACCCCAAAGAGAGTGTCCATAATTTTTGCAACATTTCTCCAAGGACAGAGAGGGCGAAAATGGGACGAATCCCAGACTCTGGAGCCAAGCGGGAGGGGGATGCATCTGAAAGCACAGCAATCCGTTAAAGTTAAGATGTCGCCAGAGTGCAGTGAGTCAGCAGAGTAAGCATGGATGCATTCCTGCTTAGGCGGAGGCACAGACACTGGATTCAGAAAGAGGACTGGGGTGAGTCCCAGCTCAGAGCTATCAGTGTATCACAGAGGCTTTAAGCATGTTATTCTTCCACTCAGAAACCCCCTGAGTCTAAATAAGTTGATGATAAATCCCATTCTATTGAGGTCTAATCAGTACTCTCTTCAGTACTAAGCAGCACAATTTCAAAAAGGACATTAACTAAAGGAATCGAGCCCAGAAAAAGTCATCAAAATGCTTTGAGGATTTAAAACAGAACGCATGCATGCAGGCTCCGTCATGTCTAACTCTTTGCGACTCCATGGACTCTAGTCCACCAGGTTCCTGTGTCCATGGGACTTCCCAGGCAAGGATACTGCAGGGGGTTGTTATTTTCTTCTCTGGGGGATCTTCCCGAGCCAGGGCTCGAACCCCACCTCTGCCAGGCACTGTTCCTGAGAAGGAGCCTGAGACCATGAAGAGCACTTTCAAAGGTCCGTAGTAAACGGGAATTTGAATCCAGGTCTTCCAGGCTCCAAAATGCCTGCTGCTTTCACTGACCCGTGAGAAGCAAGAAGGAGAATGTTGAATAGGTAGCTGGGGCAAGATAAAGTTCATTTTATGGAAGATGGATTCTCTGTCGCCCCACAGAGAAGACAAGGATCGTGGGCAAAACAGGCAGAGAGCGACACCTTAGGGCTTAACAGTCAGGGCTCAACAAGGTAAACACTCCCTGGTCTCCAGGAATTGTGGAGTAGAAGACACTCGTCTTAGACTTGGAGCAGATGCTCACATCTGGGGAGGACCCACTGGGTTAACTGCCAGACTCCTTCAAACTCTGAGATCCCCAGGGCTTTAAGGCCATGGCTGCCCTTGCTAAAACGTGCAAGAAAATCTCTGGATGGCGTCTGAGACTTTCACGGTGAAATGTTAGCTGCCCGCTAACAAGTATTTGATTTCCATCACATCAAGCCTTTACTGTATTTCTTTACTAGGAAAAGAGTAATTCATTTGTTTATCAAATGTATACTGACTTTTCATCTACTTATGCTTCCCTGGTAGCTCAAATGGTAAAGAATCCCCCTGCAATGCAGGAGACCTGGTTTCGATTCCTGGGTTGGAAAGATCCACCTGGGGAAGGAAATGGCAACCCACCCAGTATGCTTGCCTGGAGAATCCCACGAACAGAGGAGCCTGGCGGGTTACAGTCCATGGGGTCTCAGAGTCGACATGCCTGAAGCAACAAACACTTTACTTTCACATGTCTACTATAAACCCGATACTTTTCTAGGGACTAGGGAATGTGTAAGAGACAAGGCTTCCATTTTTGTGTGGGGAAAACAAATGGTCAATATCCAAGTAAACAAATAACAAGGTAATTTCAGAATGTGCAGATGGTTCTTACAAATGGGCCAAAATAGAGATTTGGGGAAAGTATACTGAGGGATTGAGAAGATTTAGGAGATTTTCCAGAGTCAATGATGGTCAGTTGAGATCTGAACTGCAAGAAAGAGCACCATACAAATACCCACAGGAAGAGCAATCTAGAAACAGGAGTCCCTGGTGCAAAAGCCCTAAGGAGGGAGAAAACCTAAGCATGTCAGGAGCAGAGAGCTGCTATCTCCATCTTATTTCAAGAACAGAGCAGTGGTCTGCAGACCCAAGCGTGTGTTAGAGTCAACGGGAGGGTCTGCTAAAGCACAGATTACAGTCCTCCCTCCTGATTGTTTCCAAATCAGTAGGTCTGGGACAGTTCAGTTCATTTCTTCAGTCATGTCTGACTCTTTGCCACCCCACGGACTGCAGCATGCCAGGCAACAAGGTAAACACTCCCTGGTCTCCAGGAATTGTGGAGTAGAAGACACTGCCTTAGACTTGGAGCAGATGCTCACATCTGGGAGGACCCACTGGGTTAACTGCCAGACTCCTTCAAACTCTGAGATCCCCAGGGCTTTAAGGCCATGGCTGCCCTTGCTAAAACGCAAGAAAATCTCTGGATGGCGTCCGAGACTTTCACGGTGAAATGTTAGCTGCCCGCTAACAAGTATTTGATTTCCATCACATCAAGCCTTTACTGTATTTCTTTACTAGGAAAAGAGTAATTCATTTGTTTATCAAATGTATACTGACTTTTCATCTACTTATGCTTCCCTGGTAGCTCAAATGGTAAAGAATCCCCTGCATGCAGGAGACCTGGTTTCGATTCCTGGGTTGGAAAGATCCACCTGGGGAAGGAAATGGCAACCCACCCAGTATGCTTGCCTGGAGAATCCCACGAACAGAGGAGCCTGGCGGGTTACAGTCCATGGGGTCTCAGAGTCGACATGCCTGAAGCAACAAACACTTTACTTTCACATGTCTACTATAAACCCGATACTTTTCTAGGGACTAGGAATGTGTAAGAGACAAGGCTTCCATTTTTGTGTGGGGAAAACAAATGGTCAATATCCAAGTAAACAAATAACAAGGTAATTTCAGAATGTGCAGATGGTTCTTACAAATGGGCCAAAATAGAGATTTGGGGAAAGTATACTGAGGGATTGAGAAGATTTAGGAGATTTTCCAGAGTCAATGATGGTCAGTTGAGATCTGAACTGCAAGAAAGAGCACCATACAAATACCCACAGGAAGAGCAATCTAGAAACAGGAGTCCCTGGTGCAAAAGCCCTAAGGAGGGAGAAAACCTAAGCATGTCAGGAGCAGAGAGCTGCTATCTCCATCTTATTTCAAGAACAGAGCAGTGGTCTGCAGACCCAAGCGTGTGTTAGAGTCAACGGGAGGGTCTGCTAAAGCACAGATTACAGTCCTCCCTCCTGATTGTTTCCAAATCAGTAGGTCTGGGACAGTTCAGTTCATTTCTTCAGTCATGTCTGACTCTTTGCAACCCCACGGACTGCAGCATGCCAGGCTTCCCTATCCTTCACCATCTGCCGGAGCCTGCTCAAACTCATGCCCACTGACTCAGTGATGCCATCCAACCATCTCGTCCTCTGTCATCCCCTTCTCTTTCTGCCTTCTATTTTCCTCAACATCAGGGTCTTTCCCTATGAGTTGTCACTTTGCATCAGGTGGCCAAAGTATCCCAGGTGATGGTGATGCTGATGCTGGCATCTCAGGGACTACCCACCAGGCTGGAATCTTGTGAAATCGGGAGAGAGTGAAAGAGGAGGTCAAGGAAGTCAGCAGGGGCCAGACGATATACTGTGCTTTAGACCCCAGATAAAAGCATGAGTTTATCACAAGAGTTTCTGAAGCAAGAGGGTGAAATAATCTGAGTTCCATTTTCAGGTGATCCCCGTGGTATCTGTGCCTACCACTGAAGGGAGATGGTTATTAGGATCAAGAAGATAATATACACAACAGACTTAAGAATCATAAAGTACTCTAGGGCTTCCCTGGTAGCTCAGTGGTAAAGAACTCACCTGCCAATGCAGGAGACACAGGTTCGATCCCTGATCTGGGAAGATCCCACATACTATGGAGCAGCTAAGCCCATGAGCCACAACTATTGAGCCTGTGCTCTAGAGCCTCGGAGCCACAATTACGGAGCCCATATGCCGAAACGACTGAAGCCCGTGTACCCTAGAGCCCGAGTTCCACAATGAGAGAAGTCACCACAATAAGAAGCCTGCTCACCTCAGCTAGAGAGTAGCCCCCACTCCCTGAAACTTGAGAAAAGCCTCTGGCAGCAGTGAAAACCGAGACTAGACAAAAATAAATAAATAAATTAATTAATTACTTAAATTTAAAAAAAAGAATCATAAAGAACTCTAGGAAAAACAGGGTGTTTTCATCATGCTGAGAGCTCCATGAAAGTGGGGCTGTTTCCTCTTTCATGAGCATTGGATGCCCAAGAGCCAAATAGCCAGGAGGAAGCCTTAGAAGTTATTACACATCCACTTGATAAATAAATGTCCCCAGTGTAAGCTGGTTCTTCAGATGAGGATGCAGTGGGTTGGGGATGAAAAGTAACGAAAGCCCTGACTTGCAGCCCTTGCTGACTTCTGCAGCCACGCACACCCTCCAGGGCCAGTTTCTACACTGAACAGGGGTTTGGCAAGCAATACTAACAACTGGCTCTTGTAAACCAGCTCAGGCACATTGCTGGATGTGCTGCCTGGTGTATAAGTTCAACTGGCAGGTTGGTCCCATCCTACCTGAGGAAACTCTCTCTCCCTGGTTACAGGGAGTACCAGGCTCGAGCACAGGACTTTTAACATGATAAACACTAGCTAAAAGTGGCTGACTGGGCCAGATTCAAGAGGATCCGGGTGGCTTGGTTACTTGCGGGACTCCTCTGAATTCCCTGCAGGATGACAGATGGGTATACAGAAATATTAGTGCCCGGTTAATGAATAACACAGACAGCAGCCCAGAGCCGCTACCAGGAAACAGGGGTGGAGGTAGCTGACTGAGCCTGACCCCGGGGCCCTGACCAGCAGGAAAGGGGAACCTGGCATTAACTATTTCACTTCCCCTTTCTGGGAAAAAATGCTCCTGTGCCCCTTCCTCAGAAACTCTCACTGATCACACATGTCGTGGGGTTCTGTGGGGGGGTCACCGGAGCTGGAGAAGGAAGGTGTGGGTGGATCTGGTCGGAAGGAAAATACCCTGCCAACATTCCAACTCCACTTCCTGTCACTCCCCTGCTTCTTCACTTCAGTTTGTTAGTTCTCTCTCTTTCAGCTTCCTCTACCTTCTATGGTTAAATATTAATACTTCTGCCCCATTTTTTTTCCTTTTCATTATTTTTCTCTTGTCACGGGCAATGAGGACATTTCTCAGCTACAAGTTGCACATTCAACCAGGAAACTGGGCCAAAGATCGCTAAGCCTTCAGACTCATAGGCCAGTTACCCACTTGGCAGAGTTTCAAATGTGTGATAAACGAGAAGATGTGAAGGGGTGGGGTCCTCTTTCATGAGCATTGGATGCCCAAGAGCCAAATAGCCAGTAGGAAGCCTTAGAAGTTATTACACATCCACTTGATAAATAAATGTCCCCAGTGTAAGCTGGTTCTTCAGATGAGGATGCAGTGGGTTGGGGATGAAAAGTAACGAAAGCCCTGACTTGCAGCCCTTGCTGACTTCTGCAGCCACGCACACCCTCCAGGGCCAGTTTCTACACTGAACAGGGGTTTGGCAAGCAATACTAACAACTGGCTCTTGTAAACCAGCTCAGGCACATTGCTGGATGTGCTGCCTGGTGTATAAGTTCAACTGGCAGGTTGGTCCCATCCTACCTGAGGAAACTCTCTCTCCTGGTTACAGGGAGTACCAGGCTCGAGCACAGGACTTTTAACATGATAAACACTAGCTAAAAGTGGCTGACTGGGCCAGATTCAAGAGGATCCGGGTGGCTTGGTTACTTGCGGGACTCCTCTGAATTCCCTGCAGGATGACAGATGGGTATACAGAAATATTAGTGCCCGGTTAATGAATAACACAGACAGCAGCCCAGAGCCGCTACCAGGAAACAGGGGTGGAGGTAGCTGACTGAGCCTGACCCCGGGGGCCCTGACCAGCAGGAAAGGGGAACCTGGCATTAACTATTTCACTTCCCCTTTCTGGAAAAAGTGCTCCTGTGCCCCTTCCTCAGAAACTCTCACTGATCACACATGTCGTGGGGTTCTGTGGGGGGGTCACCGGAGCTGGAGAAGGAAGGTGTGGGTGGATCTGGTCGGAAGGAAAATACCCTGCCAACATTCCAACTCCACTTCCTGTCACTCCCCTGCTTCTTCACTTCAGTTTGTTAGTTCTCTCTCTTTCAGCTTCCTCTACCTTCTATGGTTAAATATTAATACTTCTGCCCCATTTTTTTTCCTTTTCATTATTTTTCTCTTGTCACGGGCAATGAGGACATTTCTCAGCTACAAGTTGCACATTCAACCAGGAAACTGGGCCAAAGATCGCTAAGCCTTCAGACTCATAGGCCAGTTACCCACTTGGCAGAGTTTCAAATGTGTGATAAACGAGAAGATGTGAAGGGGTGGGGTGGGGGAGCGAAGGCAGGCTGCGGTCAGCTGCTCACCCACAGCTTACCCAAGCAGGGGCTCTATTCTAACCTCAGCTCCCGCTTCCCAAACATTGTCCCCGGCCATCTGTTCACCCCAGTCTCAAGGAAACAGTGTTAGGAAAGTAAACATACTGCTCCCAAATCTAGATGCTTTAAATCACGTACAGCAGTCTTGACTTTCTAAAGTGCCACATCAGGACTTCCCTGGTGGCCCAGTGGATAAGAGTTCGCCTACCAGTGCAGGGGATGCAGGTTCAATCCCTGGTCTGGAATGATCTCACGTGCCGTGGAGCAAATAAACCTGTGTGGCACAAGTGCTGAGTTTGAGTGCCAAAGCCTATGGTCTGCAACAAGAGCAGCCACCGCAGTGAAAGCCTGTGCACCCCAATGAACAGCAGCCCCCACTTGCTGAAACTAAAGAAAGCCCAAACAAAACAACAAAGACAAGCGCAGCCCAAAGTTAATTTTAAAAAAGATGAACTCACTTAAAAAAAAGAAGTGCCTTGGGGAGAGGGAAAAGTGAATGAGAGATATGGAAAGAGCAACACGGAACTGTATACTATCATATATAAAAGAGGTAACTCTTGTCAATGCACTGCGGGATTAAGGGATCGTACATGGGGGCTATGTGAGGGCCTAGAGGAGTGGGGGTGGGGGAATGGGATATACATATGACTAATCTGGAATTACACATATCTATAAATGACAAAACTCTGTAAAATCAAAAAAGAAGAAAAAAACGAAGTGGCACATTAGATCTCAAGTCATCACATGTAGCCATTCCTTCATCCACGGTTTGTGGAGGCCTATGGAGAATAAGACCTTTCTAGGTGCTAAAAAAGGAAGGCCTACCCCGCTCTCTCTTTCAGCTTCCTCTACATTCTATGGTTAAATATTCCTCCATCTCCCCCATTTTCTTCCCATTTCATTACTTTACTCTCGACACGGGCAATGAGGACATTTCTCAGCTACAAGTTGCACATTCAACCAGGAAACTGGGCCAAAGATCGCTAAGCCTTCAGACTCATAGGCCAGTTACCCACTTGGCAGAGTTTCAAATGTGTGATAAACGAGAAGATGTGAAGGGGTGGGGTGGGGGAGCGAAGGCAGGCTGCGGTCAGCTGCTCACCCACAGCTTACCCAAGCAGGGGCTCTATTCTAACCTCAGCTCCCGCTTCCCAAACATTGTCCCCGGCCATCTGTTCACCCCAGTCTCAAGGAAACAGTGTTAGGAAAGTAAACATACTGCTCCCAAATCTAGATGCTTTAAATCACGTACAGCAGTCTTGACTTTCTAAAGTGCCACATCAGGACTTCCCTGGTGGCCCAGTGGATAAGAGTTCGCCTACCAGTGCAGGGGATGCAGGTTCAATCCCTGGTCTGGAATGATCTCACGTGCCGTGGAGCAAATAAACCTGTGTGGCACAAGTGCTGAGTTTGAGTGCCAAAGCCTATGGTCTGCAACAAGAGCAGCCACCGCAGTGAAAGCCTGTGCACCCCAATGAACAGCAGCCCCCACTTGCTGAAACTAAAGAAAGCCCAAACAAAACAACAAAGACAAGCGCAGCCCAAAGTTAATTTTAAAAAAGATGAACTCACTTAAAAAAAAGAAGTGCCTTGGGGAGAGGGAAAAGTGAATGAGAGATATGGAAAGAGCAACACGGAACTGTATACTATCATATATAAAAGAGGTAACTCTTGTCAATGCACTGCGGGATTAAGGGATCGTACATGGGGGCTATGTGAGGGCCTAGAGGAGTGGGGGTGGGGGAATGGGATATACATATGACTAATCTGGAATTACACATATCTATAAATGACAAAACTCTGTAAAATCAAAAAAGAAGAAAAAAACGAAGTGGCACATTAGATCTCAAGTCATCACATGTAGCCATTCCTTCATCCACGGTTTGTGGAGGCCTATGGAGAATAAGACCCCTTTCTAGGTGCTAAAGGCACAACAGTGCACAAGGACAAGGCTCCTACCCTCAGGCAGCTCACATTCTAGGGAAGAGGCACACAGAAAGACAATAAACAGACGCTCTGAGGCAGTGCCAAAGGCCCTGAAGACAATAAAACAGCGCTGGGGCAGGGCATGACTTTGAGGGATGGATGAGTGGCTTGGGAAGGCCACTGGAAAGCGCCATCTGAGCTCTGACCAGAACGATGAGAAGAAATCACACAAGCCAAGACCTGGAGAGAAAATGTTCCAAACACAGGGTTCGAAGCAAGTGGAAGGCTAGAACAAGTTGAATTTGCACAAGGGACAGAATGGCCAGGGTGACTGGGCCTCAGTGATGGCTGGAACGCAGGCGAGGGTCAGACCATAGGGGGCCTTGAGGCTTCTAACAGGAAGCGCAGTGCCTTCACTTCTCCCTGCTTAACAGCATGGAAAACTGAGGCTCGGTGTTGTTGAGGAATGCATGCCAGTCCCCCGTCTTCTCCATCTCTGGTGCAGATCCCAGACTCCCTGTCAAAACTAGAGGTGCTCACTGGTTCTCCTGATCAGTTATCTTTCAACAAAAGAGAAAGGGACTAGGAAACGTGATTCATGAGGTGTGCGGCAGTTTGGTATAGAATGCTGGGGAGGGAGTTAGAAACTGACAGAAGCGACTCGGGGGAAAGAAAGCAAGGAGAGGTGGAACCAGACACTTGAGTGCCCAGAGCAGAGATCAGCCTGGAAAGCTAGGTTCTGGGAAGGAGTCGTGGGGGGAGGCGGGATGCCAGGGGTCTGAGACAGCCTGGGTGGGAGGCAGATGCGGCAACCAGGCACCATCCCAGGCCTCTTGGAACAGAAATAGTGGTGTGAGGACAGAGTCGTGGAACTCGGAGGAATCTCTGAAAACCTCCAGTCCAGTGCGTCTCAACCCTGCATGAGGTTCTAAAAATGCCTGTGCACTTGGGCACCTTATTTTGTTGCAGCTCCCAGGTGCTGGGAAGCTTGGAGGGGTGAGGATCACCATATCTAGACCTGCTCCTCCACTGGACTAAACAGAAGAGTTTCCAGGGAGGCAGTGGTCGCAGTAACTGCAACCAAATCCTGGCTTTCACTGTGCTTTAGTTTTCTGATTAAAAAAAAAAAAAGTGGGGCGAGCACATCTTTGTGTTATTATGAGGATTGTGAGTGACAGTCGCTCAGTCATGTCCAATTCTTTGCCATGTCATGGGCTATAGCCTGCCAGGCTCCTCTGTCCATGGAATTCTCCAGGCAAGAATACTGGAGTGAGTTGCCATTTCCTCCTCCAGGGGAATTTGGAGGATTGAGTGTCATATTATACATACAAAACACTTAGAACAGCAGTACCTTGCACCCTGTAGATATTTATACATGGCAAGTTTTTAAAAATGTGATTCTGTATGTTCTGCATGGAGGCCTCCAAATGCTTCTCATGCATGGCTCTCAGAATAAAAGCCAAGGTCTCCCAGGGCCAGCAAAGCCTTACGTCATCTGACATTTGTCCATCTGCCAAAGCTCGTCTCTTTCTCATTCCTGCCCAGCACCCTATCCCGCGTGCTTCATTTTTCCTTTGTGCAAATTCCAACTTGCTAAGATCTTGCGTTCTGATCCTCTGCACTTGCTGTCCCTTTTTTCCCTCTTCCCCTAGATCTCATGAGGCTGAGTCCTTAGCTTTCAGGCTGCCTGTAACTTAAATTTTATTTGCTTGGGCTTCCCCAGTGGTCCAGTGGGTAAAGAGTCTGCCTTGCAGTGCAAGGGGTGCTGGTTTGATCCTTGGCCCGGGAAGATCCCATGTGCTGCAGAGCAGCTGGACCGGTGTGTCCCATTACGAGTCAGCTCTCTGGAGCACATGCGCTCAGAGCCAGTGCTCTGCAATGAGAGAGGCCATTGCGATGGGAGGCCCCACAGGCCAAATCCCATAGTGGTGTGAGGACAGAGTCGTGGAACTCGGAGGAATCTCTGAAAACCTCCAGTCCAGTGCGTCTCAACCCTGCATGAGGTTCTAAAAATGCCTGTGCACTTGGGCACCTTATTTTGTTGCAGCTCCCAGGTGCTGGGAAGCTTGGAGGGGTGAGGATCACCATATCTAGACCTGCTCCTCCACTGGACTAAACAGAAGAGTTTCCAGGGAGGCAGTGGTCGCAGTAACTGCAACCAAATCCTGGCTTTCACTGTGCTTTAGTTTTCTGATTAAAAAAAAAAAAAGTGGGGCGAGCACATCTTTGTGTTATTATGAGGATTGTGAGTGACAGTCGCTCAGTCATGTCCAATTCTTTGCCATGTCATGGGCTATAGCCTGCCAGGCTCCTCTGTCCATGGAATTCTCCAGGCAAGAATACTGGAGTGAGTTGCCATTTCCTCCTCCAGGGGAATTTGGAGGATTGAGTGTCATATTATACATACAAAACACTTAGAACAGCAGTACCTTGCACCCTGTAGATATTTATACATGGCAAGTTTTTAAAAATGTGATTCTGTATGTTCTGCATGGAGGCCTCCAAATGCTTCTCATGCATGGCTCTCAGAATAAAAGCCAAGGTCTCCCAGGGCCAGCAAAGCCTTACGTCATCTGACATTTGTCCATCTGCCAAAGCTCGTCTCTTTCTCATTCCTGCCCAGCACCCTATCCCTCTTGCTTCATTTTTCCTTTGTGCAAATTCCAACTTGCTAAGATCTTGCGTTCTGATCCTCTGCACTTGCTGTCCCTTTTTTCCCTCTTCCCCTAGATCTCATGAGGCTGAGTCCTTAGCTTTCAGGCTGCCTGTAACTTAAATTTTATTTGCTTGGGCTTCCCCAGTGGTCCAGTGGGTAAAGAGTCTGCCTTGCAGTGCAAGGGGTGCTGGTTTGATCCTTGGCCCGGGAAGATCCCATGTGCTGCAGAGCAGCTGGACCGGTGTGTCCCATTACGAGTCAGCTCTCTGGAGCACATGCGCTCAGAGCCAGTGCTCTGCAATGAGAGAGGCCATTGCGATGGGAGGCCCCCACAGGCCAAAGAATTAAGATGGATGAAAATAAATAAATGAAGGACCAATAAAAGAGGCCAAAATTAAAAAATTTTTTTTTTTTTTTTTTTTTGCTGGCAGGACTTTCTCCTCAGCCCTGTCTAAAATTGCCTCCCTCTGATACACTCACTCATATTATCTTGAGTTACTGCATGCATCACTCTCCGATATCACCTATTTTTTTCTTGATATTTTCATAAAAAGTATACATGCACACAGTTGAACAAGTCTAGTAGTTTGCTGTGAAAAACAGCGTTTTCCTCACCCTCTTGCCCCATCACAGACATTTACCCCTGGAGGCAACAGGAAGAGGTAAATATCACCGTTTTCAACTTAATATTTATTCCTCCTCTCTGTAAGGAACTTACTTTTTGTTGTTGTTGTTACTTACTATACTTGCTAATTTTTCAATATCAGGTTTTATCTGCTAACTTCCCCCTGTCAGATGTGGATTTGGCTTTTCCCAAACATAAACACACATACCCTTCCCACTCTGCATATTCATAATATACTTACATGATAATTGTGTTAGAATAAGACTCAATGTTTATGTTACTGTGATTATGTAAATCATGAAAGTCTATAGTAAACTATGACTACATCTATACTCTGTACAACTTTACCCCTACCCTAAAATTAATATTTGCCTTATTTTTCATTTCTTTAGCTTTTTGCACATTTCTCATTGATTCCACCCAAACTCTTTGCCAACGGTCTTATTTCTTCTCAAGACCTTCGGAGTTACTAGAAGGAGACAGATTGATCTCCTTGAAGAGATCTCTTCAAGAACTTTCTGATCTGCTCCAGTCTGGACTGGTGGTAGTTTACGCCAGCTGACTCCTGGACATTTTTTAATTGAGAGGGTTTTTAAATTTTTTTTTTTTTTTTTTTTGCTTCTCTGCTCTTGCTTCTCTTCCTTGGTTTATGTCCTCTAACTAAAAGCATCTCTAGAAAATAGCAATTTGAGACTCTGCACTGCCATAAAATGTCTTCATTCTACCTTCATGCTTCATTGATATGAATAGTGTGTGGAATTCTAGATTGGAAATCATTTTCCTTCAGAATTTCCAAGGCAATGACATATTGCCATCCAGCTTCCAGTCTTGTTGAAAATCCCCAAGGCATTACAATTCCTCTCATCCAAGTACTAACCAGGCCCGACCCTGCTTAGCTTCCCACATCAGACAAGATCAGGCACGTTCAGGTTGGCATGGCCATAAACTCCCAATTTCTGATCCTTTGTTTACAGCCCATCTTAGTCTCAGTGGAAGCTTTACCCTTCTCACAATTATTCTAAAATTTTATCCATCACACTAGGCACTTGGACTCTTCGATGTGCAAAATTATATCCTTCAGCTTGGGGAAATTCTCTTGAAATATTTTGAGATTATTTTCCTGCCTTTGTGTTCGCTCTTTTCTCCTTCTAGAACTCGTATTATTTGGGGGATATTGGACCTTTTAGCCTGGCCCACTAATTTTTCCTTCTCTCCCATATTCTATCACTCCATTCTTTTTTTTCATCACTCCATCCTTTTTTTTTATCACTCCATCTTTTCTGATCTACTTTCTGTGAGATTTCCTCAAGCTTATCTTCCTGCTCTTTTGTTTAATTTTTCCTTTTTGTTACCAACTTTTACATCCAGGGTCTTTCTTTCATTCTTGACTTTTGTTTCCTGGTTGTAATATCCACTCTGATCGCTTCAAGGAATTTTTATCTTCCTGGTCTGAGTTACCTTTCTAAGTGCTGGCCTCTATTCTTTATCTCAGAAGCTGTCATCAGACATCTGGCAATCCTTGATTGTCAGCTCATCAATCTTGAAGGGAAGGAGAGACTCATATCTATTTGAGATATATAAAGAGCATATATAAAAATATGACATGATCTTCAAAGCAATCGTTCATCATTTTTTTCAGTTCATTTTGAAAGGGGGAGTGAATTACACAAGAGTGTGAATACAACGAGGTGGGACCCCCGGGGCTGTATTGGAGGCTGCTTTCCATGGGTACTAGATAATGAGCAGATGCTGTGAGCACGGGAGTTAGGCTTCACTGGAGGGTAATTCAGCTGGGTAATTTAGTTGCGGAACTTCTGATGTCAATACTTAGGGGTTTTCTTCTTGGGCAGATCAAATTTCCCGGCAAAGATTCTTCTAATCTCCTACCTGGAGGGTGAAAGTTGGATTGTCAGAAATTTAGGATTCAAATGAAAAAGACAGCTGGAAAGTCTCAACATATAGCGTTCCTTTAATCTCTGATGTACATCATGTCGCTCCATCTTCCTACTGTTTCTGGTGCCCCGCCATCCAAAGACCCTCTGTGTTCCCCTCTCCAGAGAATAAAGCTTCCGTCTTTGCCTGTTGGGGGCAGATGTCTTGCATCAGGAAACTGAGGATGAGATCTGAGGGATGAGGATGAGATCAATTAAACTTTTGGCCAAGCTTCATGTTACCTTGCCCTTCATCTCCAGAGGTACCTCTTCCCACTAGCTCATGAACCTTCTGTGGGCTCTGCAGTAGAAGCTTGGTTGAGTCTTGGCTTTCCCCACTACTGGCTTGGGATTCAACTTTCATAGGTAGGTATGCCAAGTCAGTGACCAGTCACCAGAGGAACCAGTGGTAAAGAATTTGTCTGCTAATGCAGGCGATGCAAGAGATTCAAGTTCGATCTCTGGGTAGGAAACATCCCCTGGAGGAGGAAATGACAACTCACTCCAGTATTCTCGTCTAGAAAATTCAATGGATGGAGGAGCCTGGTGGGCTACAGTCCATGGGGTCGCAAAGGGTCAGACATGACTGAGCAGGCACACAATCATCTGCCTTCCCGCTGTCAAAATTTTGGTGGCATTGCATCCTCTTTTCCCTGTTCTTCTAGGTCTAGTGCCTTTCAAAAAGATCTCTTTGCTGTCATTACAGAGTGATGTCAGGAGGGAACCAATGGAAACACGGGTATTCAATCTCTCATCATTAGCCTCAAGTATTTCTTTTATTATTATTGTTATTTGGTTGTTTATTGCCTATCATCCCCCCTTGAATGTGGGTTCCAGGAGCATCCATCTGTTTTGTTCATCTGTGCATCCCCAACATCCAGAACCATTCCTGACACAGGTGGACATTCAACAAATACCTGGATCAGTTCGCTGGAGAAGGAAACTTGCTACTCACTGTCAACAAGGCGGTAACAGACCCAGCTCTCCTGACTTTCCATCTTGTGTTCTTCTGTCACAGGGTGGGTAATTTTGCTGACTAAACAAAATCACATAACAGGTCATTGTCACGTAACAGGTTACAATGTGCTTTACATGTTACAGAGTGCTTTCAGAATCTTATCTCATTTGGGTCTGACACCAATCCCTGAGCCAGATAAGAAACAAATTATTATTGGGCCTAATACAGTTATGACTCTTGCCAAGAACTGTCCTGTGCCAAAGAAATCACCACCTTTTTTCCTGAACTTTCACCCCACGCTGCTGTAATTCGTCTGGCCCCTCCTGCCATTTCCTCTTCCAGTATGACTCTTAAGGCTTGGCGCTTCTCAAGGAAACAGTCCTCAAGATTCCAAGACCAGCTCTCTGACAAAGAGGAAAACAGGTACAGACATGGGTCAGGAATCCAAGAGCCTTTGAGCAAACAGAATGCCTGAGTTTTGTGACATGGTTGGAGCAGAGAAAGAAGATAAGGAAGACTATTTGAATTAGTCGAGCATACAGAAAAGGCTGGGACTGGGTGGGAGTGGGGGGATTAGATGCTTGAAGGAGAGAGAGTAAGTCCCAGAACGAAAAAGCAGTATGTGTATGGTGGGAGAGCAGTAAGAAAGGAATAACCATCTACCATAACTGGTAGACTCTCAAAAAAGAAAAGGCAGTGGGGCTGGAAGGAGATGAGAAGAAAAACCATTGGACGATGATAAAGACAGATTCTATAAAATATGACATCACTATCTTGAGACCTAAGATTGGCAGTCTCCGGACAGTCTGAGCTCTGCCTGAGGCTCCCAGGAAAAGTGGAAGTAGAAGCCACAGTTCCCTCCCGGGAAACAAGATGCAACTTCAGACCACAAGTTTCAAGGGCACAGGTCATAAAAGGGTGTGAGGGCCCCACACTTTCCTTGAGCTACTTACTGCTTTCTCTTGGACTCTGCCTGCCACCTCCTGGGAAGACAAGGTTATTACCTGCCTCCAAAGTCTGGGCAAAACTCCACGAGAGAATCCAGGACAGGAGAGCCTGGCTGGCAGGGTGCGGTCCAGGAGCATCCATCTGTTTTGTTCATCTGTGCATCCCCAACATCCAGAACCATTCCTGACACAGGTGGACATTCAACAAATACCTGGATCAGTTCGCTGGAGAAGGAAACTTGCTACTCACTGTCAACAAGGCGGTAACAGACCCAGCTCTCCTGACTTTCCATCTTGTGTTCTTCTGTCACAGGGTGGGTAATTTTGCTGACTAAACAAAATCACATAACAGGTCATTGTCACGTAACAGGTTACAATGTGCTTTACATGTTACAGAGTGCTTTCAGAATCTTATCTCATTTGGGTCTGACACCAATCCCTGAGCCAGATAAGAAACAAATTATTATTGGGCCTAATACAGTTATGACTCTTGCCAAGAACTGTCCTGTGCCAAAGAAATCACCACCTTTTTTCCTGAACTTTCACCCCACGCTGCTGTAATTCGTCTGGCCCCTCCTGCCATTTCCTCTTCCAGTATGACTCTTAAGGCTTGGCGCTTCTCAAGGAAACAGTCCTCAAGATTCCAAGACCAGCTCTCTGACAAAGAGGAAAACAGGTACAGACATGGGTCAGGAATCCAAGAGCCTTTGAGCAAACAGAATGCCTGAGTTTTGTGACATGGTTGGAGCAGAGAAAGAAGATAAGGAAGACTATTTGAATTAGTCGAGCATACAGAAAAGGCTGGGACTGGGTGGGAGTGGGGGGATTAGATGCTTGAAGGAGAGAGAGTAAGTCCCAGAACGAAAAAGCAGTATGTGTATGGTGGGAGAGCAGTAAGAAAGGAATAACCATCTACCATAACTGGTAGACTCTCAAAAAAGAAAAGGCAGTGGGGCTGGAAGGAGATGAGAAGAAAAACCATTGGACGATGATAAAGACAGATTCTATAAAATATGACATCACTATCTTGAGACCTAAGATTGGCAGTCTCCGGACAGTCTGAGCTCTGCCTGAGGCTCCCCAGGGAAAAGTGGAAGTAGAAGCCACAGTTCCCTCCCGGGAAACAAGATGCAACTTCAGACCACAAGTTTCAAGGGCACAGGTCATAAAAGGGTGTGAGGGCCCCACACTTTCCTTGAGCTACTTACTGCTTTCTCTTGGACTCTGCCTGCCACCTCCTGGGAAGACAAGGTTATTACCTGCCTCCAAAGTCTGGGCAAAACTCCACGAGAGAATCCAGGACAGGAGAGCCTGGCTGGCAGGGTGCGGTCCATGGGCTCACACGCAGTTGGACACAACTTAGCTACTGAACAGTAATAACAAAGGGCCTGGAAGGCCCCCAAACCCCAGAGGCTGTGACCTCTGTTCCTCACATGCAGCCCGGAATCTCTCAGAAGTTGAAGGGATCAGAGGTTGACAAGGGAGCCCCCTCCTTAATCCTGCATCAACTCTTTGTGAGTCTTGGTGTGGCAAGAGGCTCAAAGCATCTTTCTCAAAAGATAATTTTTTTAATTTATTTATTTTTGTCTGTGCTGGGACGTTGTTGTTGCACTGGCTTCTGTCCAGCTTCGACGAGCAACCTCGACTACTCTCTAGGTGCAATGCTTGGGCTTCTCACTGTGGTGGGTTCTCTTGTTGCAGAGCATGGACTCCAGGGCACGTGGGTTTCTGCGGCTGCAGCACATGGCTCAATAGTTGTGGCGCACGGGCTTAGCTGCTTCGTGACATGCGGGATCTTCCTGGACCGGGGATTGAACCCATGTCTAGAGGCTCAAGACATCTTACTAAACTACAAAAACACATGCAGGGTCAATTGCACGATGATGGTAATGAGACTTTGATGGTGATCACCTGGCAGTGTATACAGATGTCAAATTAAAACAGTCTACACTTGAAATTTATACAATGGTATATATCAATTTCACCTCAATATAAAAAGAGGAACTGACACTTTCTTTTAAAAAAAGATTTATTATTTATTTATGTGGCTGTACTGGGTGCAGCCTGCAAACCCTTAGTTGTGGCATGGGAGCTCTTAGTTCCCTGACCAGGAACAAACCCACCCAGGGCCCCCTTCACTGAGAGCACAGAGTCTTAGCCAATGGACCACCGGGGAAGTCCCAGGAAATTAAAACTTTCTAAAGTGAGGAAGAAAGAAAGGAAGGAAGGAAGAGAAAACTGCAAAAGATCATTTAAAAAGATAGGAATTAAAACTTTCTAAAAGCATAAAGAAAACGGTATTATCCATTACGTTATTCATAAAATAAGCATATATGACAGGAGCAGCTAAGTGTCCCAAGACCTTGACAGACACAGTCACAGTGCTAATCCCTCTGTGCACACTCTTCAACAACTCCTTACCAAACCACCACGTCGGTTCTGCCACGGCTTTTCTTTTTACAAAAATGGAAACTGAATTTTAGATTGACTGATAAATCACTTGCCCAATATCCCCCAGCAAAGAAAGTGGAAGGGGTGGGACGAGAACATGGGCCTCTGTGACTCTGGAGCCTGAGTGCTGGCCATCATTTTATTGTGTCTCTCAACGAAGTGCCGAGCATGCACACAGGCACGAGTCTGAAATCAGGAAAGGCTACGCAGCAGCCAACAGGGGCTACTTAGGGAGTTGAGGAAGGGAGCTAGGTCAGCTTTCATCTGCTACTTTACATCATTCTGTACTCTTTGCCTTTTCCCAGTGAGCACATGGGTGCTCCCCAAATACACACACAAAAGAAAAGTCGAATTCCTTCAGTATTTTTTAAAATGTTGGCCTCTTTTATTCTTTATTTATTGATTTTCATCCATCTTTATTCTTTGGCCTGTGGGGGCCTCCCATTGCAGGGGCCTCTCTCGCTGCAGAGCACCAGCTCTGGGTGCATGTGCTCCAGAGCGCTGGCTTGCAATTGGACAAACCCATCCAGACGCTCCATGGCATGTGGGATCCTCTCGGGCCAGGGATTGAACCAGTACCCTTTGCACTATAAGGCGGACTCTTTACCCACTGGACCACCAGGGAAGCTCTCCTTTAGCATTTAGGTCTTGTTTACTGAGCAATGACTATGTACTATGTCCCGTGCTAAGCACTTCATATTCGAGACTCACTGGCCCCTCACAACTGGGTCTAGAGGGAGGACATTAGCATTAAACCCCTTTACAGAAGAAGAACCTGAGGCTCAGAGATGTGCACTGACCTTGTCAAGGTCGCGTAACCATGCAGGGACTCCACTCAGGTCTGACTCACTTCAGAGCCCTGATTTCACTTGCTTCAGTGTGCCAGTCATGAAGGAATGATCACGATGATAGTAACAGCAGTTTAAGTGATTATCGTATGCCAGACCCGGACTTTCTGTTCATGATCTCATCAAAGCTCCATGTCCACTCCCATTTTACAGATGAGAAAACTAAGACTCAGCAGACAATGTCTCTTACTTGCTCAGGATCACCCAGGAAAATTGGAACTAGAATCCAAATCACCATACATGGCACTGGCATCCACCCAGCTGCTCAAACCAAAAACTCAGTACTTATCCTTGACTCCTTCCTCTCTCTCCATTTTCTCCTTATCTAAGTCCATTGGTTCCAGTTGGTTCCAGCTTCCAAAATACAGACTCACTTCTTACTAACCAGCTACTGCATCACCACCGGAAGGGACCTCCATCTCTCAACAGAGCCACTGCCGAGGACTGCTCACCGATTGCCACGTTGCCATTCCTGCCTCTCGCACTACCTCTACTCTGCCGCCAAAGGGCTCTTTTTCAAATCTCTTGATAAATATCCTCTCATGCAGCCTTTCTCAGGATCTTGGGAGAGAATTAAGGCCTGCAGAGAATGGTATGAGCGAGTGTTTTCTCAATTTTCCAAAGGATAATACTGGTTAATACCATTCTCTCACTAACACAATAGGAGATGACCTAATTCACGACGCCCAGTAGATGCCTTAGTATGTAAGGGTTTAATTCTCTGCAAGAACTGGGCGGAGACGTCTGCAAACGTTCCCTGTCACACTTCAAACATCAATGGCCACAGCCTATGGGGCCCTTGTGACCTGCCAGTCACTATACTTCCACCTGTGCAGGGTCATTTTTTACTAACCTTTCCCTGAGCACAGAGTTTATTTCCATTCCTCAACCACAGAAGTTCCAATTTTACTTCAAGGGTTTTACAGAGTCTTTTCCATCTGCCTGGAACTCCTGCCCCCAGGTCGTTCAGGACTGGCAGCTCAGCTGTTAGCAGCTCACAGAGACTCCCTGACACCTTAATTAAAGAGACACGGCCAATTCCTGCTATTCCACTGCCCCTGTTTTTATTTTCCAGCATATATTTGTCATGATCTTAAATTATCTTCTTCCTGTGTTCACTTACCTATTGTGTGTCTCCCTAATGAGAGCTGAGCACGCAGGACCGTTCCACTTTTTCAAGGATGCATTCTCAATAACCAGGAGAAAACTTTTCAACATGTTGTTCGACTTACCTATTGTGTGCAATCTCCATGTCCACTCCCATTTTACAGATGAGAAAACTAAGACTCAGCAGACAATGTCTCTTACTTGCTCAGGATCACCCAGGAAAATTGGAACTAGAATCCAAATCACCATACATGGCACTGGCATCCACCCAGCTGCTCAAACCAAAAACTCAGTACTTATCCTTGACTCCTTCCTCTCTCTCCATTTTCTCCTTATCTAAGTCCATTGGTTCCAGTTGGTTCCAGCTTCCAAAATACAGACTCACTTCTTACTAACCAGCTACTGCATCACCACCGGAAGGGACCTCCATCTCTCAACAGAGCCACTGCCGAGGACTGCTCACCGATTGCCACGTTGCCATTCCTGCCTCTCGCACTACCTCTACTCTGCCGCCAAAGGGCTCTTTTTCAAATCTCTTGATAAATATCCTCTCATGCAGCCTTTCTCAGGATCTTGGGAGAGAATTAAGGCCTGCAGAGAATGGTATGAGCGAGTGTTTTCTCAATTTTCCAAAGGATAATACTGGTTAATACCATTCTCTCACTAACACAATAGGAGATGACCTAATTCACGACGCCCAGTAGATGCCTTAGTATGTAAGGGTTTAATTCTCTGCAAGAACTGGGCGGAGACGTCTGCAAACGTTCCCTGTCACACTTCAAACATCAATGGCCACAGCCTATGGGGCCCTTGTGACCTGCCAGTCACTATACTTCCACCTGTGCAGGGTCATTTTTTACTAACCTTTCCCTGAGCACAGAGTTTATTTCCATTCCTCAACCACAGAAGTTCCAATTTTACTTCAAGGGTTTTACAGAGTCTTTTCCATCTGCCTGGAACTCCTGCCCCCAGGTCGTTCAGGACTGGCAGCTCAGCTGTTAGCAGCTCACAGAGACTCCCTGACACCTTAATTAAAGAGACACGGCCAATTCCTGCTATTCCACTGCCCCTGTTTTTATTTTCCAGCATATATTTGTCATGATCTTAAATTATCTTCTTCCTGTGTTCACTTACCTATTGTGTGTCTCCCTAATGAGAGCTGAGCACGCAGGACCGTTCCACTTTTTCAAGGATGCATTCTCAATAACCAGGAGAAAACTTTTCACAGGGAAGCAATCTGTTTAAAAAAGTGTGTTTAGAGAACTTATCAGACATTTACGATGTGTCAGTCACTGGGCTAAAAGCTTTGCAATGTTTCCTTCTATCAACTCCACCACTGTCCAACGGAAATACAAATAAGCCATCCTTAATTCATTTGGGGGGGGAGGGGGCAGTTTGGGGAGGGAGCGGGGTGGGCAGGCCACTTCTGTTGGTCTTTCATTTATCTATTTTCATCCATCTTTGTTCTTTGGCCCGTGTGGGCCTCCCATCGCAGTGGCCTCTGTTGTCTCAGAGCACGAGCTCTGGGCGCATGCGCTCCAGAGCTCCGGCTCGGTAATTGGACACATCGGTCCAGCCGCTCCGCGCTATGTGGGATCTTCCCAGGCCAAGGATCGAACCGGCGCCCCTTGCACTGCAAGGCGGTGTCCTTACCCACTGCACCACCAGGGAAAACCCATCCTTAATTTTTAATAGCCGTATTATAAGGAGTTTAAGAAAAAGATGAAGTTAACATTAACAATATAGTTTATTTAATTCGGCATGTTCAAAGTATATTATCTCAGCATGCAACTGATTTTAAAACAGAGAAATGTTACTTTTGTCGGGGGGGTACTCCTCTTCCGTACCTCCACTCTGCCTTCTAGGTTCTGAAGAGCTCAGCTCTGACTTGAAGTTTGGGGATTTGAAGGCTCGCAATTCAGGGCTGGGCCTCAAAGTCCTTCAGACTATGTCTCAGCTTTTCCGCCTTTTCTGTGCCTCTCTCAGTGTGCCCGTGCCCTTCAAGTGAGAAGCAGGGAGGCAGTCCTCAACAGAGGCCAGAAAGCGCCTTCCCGTGCAGATGCTCAACCAAAACCAGTGTGGTAAGTAGCAAACGGCAAGCACTGGGATCAGCAAAGGTTTTACCCGGAAGTGGACCGGAAAGAGCGAAGGAATGGGCGCCAGAGCCAAGGAGCATGCGCAGGGCAGATTCCACCGGAAGTACCTGAGGGGGGAAAGGAAGCTCTGCGTGCAACTCACTGGGGCTCAGGTGTCTTCCTTGACGCTTGGCGTCCTCCTCTAGCCATGGAACTGGGGCAGCCAGAGAGGAGTTAGCGATGGTGTTTGAACGCGAGTCGGAACTGGACATTGCCTTCTCCACTGGGAATAATACCAACAAAGTTTGGGCCCCAAGGGGAGGATGGTTTTACTACTGGGCAGGTTCTTTGCGGGGAGGAAGCTAGACGGGGCTTCTCTCAGATCAGAAGAGACCTTGGGAGGTTTCTCTGGGGTATGGTTGGTTGGTTGATCAGCGCTGGGGCTCAGTAATGTCTGAATCTTTGCGACCTCATGGACTATAGCCCACCAGGCTTCTCTGTCCGTGGAATTTTCTGGGCAAGAGTACTGGAGTGGGTTGCCATTTCCTTCTGCAGATCTTCCTGACCTTGGGATCGAACCCACGTTTCTTGCATCTTCTGCATTGGCAGGCAGATTCTTTACTACTAGTACCACCTGGGAAGCCCTCCTCTGGGGTTTATTGATAAATGAATCAAAGCCAAAGTAAAATGTGTTGGAAAAATCATACCATGTTGTAAAGGTTTACGTTGAATGGATTATATAATACAAAAATATATCCAGGACAATATGATGGTGCTGATGATTTGATTTATAAGAAATAGCAAGGTGGCCTGGTAATGGGACACTATTTTTAAGTTGCATAGTAAATGAGACCTTGGTTTCACAATCTAGTCAGTCTGCCTCTGTAAATCTGCATAATCTGATTTGCGGTTAATTTAAGGAGTCAAATGTTCATTTTCCTGGCTCCTACTTTCATAGGGGAGGAGCCCCAGATGTTCTGTTAGGAATTAGTGAGCAAGATTATCCTGAGTATAAGGGGAATCTATGATCATCAGAAGTCTTGAGGGATCTTTTCATCAGGTCACCAATGCTGGATATTGATCCCTGATGTTATACTGGAAATGAGAAGTGCTGTGTGTAGGCAGTGAGGGTTGGCATGGTGGGGTAATGGGGGAGGTTTCTGGTTGAGATTATCACCGTGATCCCATGACAACACATTATTTAAGGAATCCAAAGAATCACATGAGAAGCACTAGGGGGCTTTTTTTTTTCTTTTCCCTGGCTGTGCCGCGTCTTAGATGCAGCATTCTGGATCTTCAGTGTTTGTTATGATATATGGGATTTTTTAGTTGCAGCATGCAGAACCTTTAGATATGTCATGCCAAGTCTTAGTTGCAACATGTGGGCTCTAGTTCCCTGTTGTTGGTGTTGCTGTTAAGTCGCTCAATCATGTCTGACTCTTGGCAACCCCATGAACTGCAGCACCCCAGGCTTCCCTGTCCTTCACCATCTCCCAGCGCTTGCTCAGACTCATGTCCATTGACTCAGTGATGCCATTCAACCATCTCATCCTCTGTTATCCCCTTCTCCTCCTGTCTTCAGTCTTTCCCAGCATCATGATCTTAATCCTCTGAGTTGTCTCTTCACATCAGGTGGTCAAAGTATTGGAGCTTCAGTTTCAGCATCAGTCCTTCCAGTGAATATTCAGGGTTGGTTTCCTTTAGGATTGACTGGTTTGATCTCCTTGCAGTCCAAGAAACTCTCAAGAGTCTACTCCAATGCCACAGTTTGAAGGCATCAATTCTTCCATGTTCAACCTTATTTATGGTCCAACTCTCACATTCATACATTACTGCAGGAAAAACCATAGCTTTGACTGTATGGACCTTTGCTGGCAAAGTGATGTCTCTGCTTTTGAATATGCTGTCTAGGTTTGTTATAGCTTTTCTTCCAAGGAGCAAGCATCTTTTAATTTCATGGCTGTAGTCACTATCTGCAGTGGTTTTGGAGCCCAAGAAAATCCACTCCAATATTCCCTGACCAAGGGTCAAGCCTGGGCCCCTTGCAAAAGGAGCATGGAATCTTAACCACCGGACCACCAGGGATGTCCTGGCACTGAGGTATACTAAGATAGGGTTCCTCATCTGTTAGAGAAGGAAAATACTGTTTCAGGAGGTTCATGCTGTGGGAAATGTTGGGGCCACTGCTGTAGGGCCAAGATGGCATGGGGCCTTGGAGAGGGAGTTCTCAAAGGAACATGTAAAGGGAAGTAATTGTTTGGCAGACTTCGAAGGAGGCTTGATTGTGCATAACCAGATGAAAGCTTCGGCATGGACATGGAGACTGGTCCTTCATTCAACTCACAAGTGTCTATTGAGTTTCTACCATGTGCCAGGCCCTATATGTGAGGGATACAGTGGGAAGCAAAAGAGTTCCTGTCTTCACCAGACTGACTTTCTCTGTCTAAGAAATAGAATTTAAGCCATATATGTAATTTAAAAGTTTTCATTAGTCAGATTTTGAAAAAGTAAGACAAGGGATATAAATGTTAATGTACTTTCTGTAACCCAATATATCCAACATATTATTCCAACATATAAAACAAGTATTAGTGAGATGTTTATTTTTTATTTTAAAATTCAGTGTATGTAGTTTACAGTTGCCCCATATCCATGCCCCAGTCACCACACTTCAGGGGCTCCATGGCCACATGTGGACAGTGGATAGCTGCATTGACGAGTACAGTGACTACTATAAAGATAACAAGTTAATAGAGATGCTTCGGGTAGTGAATAATGCTATAACAAGATAGGTAGCAGAACTGGGAGATCAGAAGGGCAAGCGATTCTTTATGTAGATGGTCAGACTGGGAAGGTCTCACAGAGGAGGTGTTATTTCAAGAGAGCTGAGTGAAGTGAGGGAGCAAGGGAAGCGGGGGGATGAGTCATGCAGAAGAGGGAGCAAGCAGCGACTGTTGGAGGAGCCCCAGAGAGGCTGGTGGCTGGACCCAAGTGAGCAGGGACATCGGGGAAGTAGGAAAAGAGGCCCGTCATAAAGTCTGTAGGATTTATTCTGAAAGTAATGAGAAGTCACTGGAAAGTCAATGGTGGAAAGATGGCAGAATCTGATTTATCATGACGGAAGGAGCTTACAGGGCCCCTGGGAGGTGACTGTGTGCGCTTGGGTGATGGAGGGTCTGGTGGAAGGGCAGATGGGATAGCAGTCAGCTGCAGTAGGGGGCACTGAGGACCACTTCTTCAGTCACCCATGTGAGAGACTCGAGTTCGTATGAGGAACGGGAGCAGTTTGTTAGTGGGAGAGGAACCGGGGGCTTTTTGTTTGTTTGGATTGTCATTGGTTTAGGGGAGGAGCACCCAGGAATGTTGTCATAGATTTATCTGATGACTGTCAAGAAATGCAGTGGGAGTCTTAATAGGAGGATAGTTATCAAGGGTGGCATGTTGTGTTCACTGAGAGGACATTCCATCTGTCAGAGTTCTTGGGCTGCCTCCCACAGTACCGTAGTTGTGAGGAGTTGTAATGAAAGAAAGTGAAGTCGCTCAGTCGTATCTGACTCTTTGAGACCCATGGACGAGCTGTGGAATTCTCCAGGCAAGAAGATGGGAGTGGGTAGCCTTTCCCTTCTCCAGGGGATCTTCCCAACCCAGGGATCAAACCCAGGTCTCCCGCAACCAGTATGTGAAACCAGTATTTAGGAGGTTGCGTGAGGAGTGTGGAGTCAGCCACAGAACTCCTTCAAGGTTGACTGGCTTTGGGCAAATTGAAATTAAGGTGTGTTTATTGTTGTTGTTTTAAGATATTTTATTATGAAATATTTCAAACATACATAAACATACATAAAAATGAGAAACCATACTAACAAAGCCCAGTGTACACATCCTTCAGCTTCATGCATCTTAACTTTTTGACCTACTTACTTTGGTCTTGTTTTAATATCGAAACCATCATAAACAGAGTCAAAGCCTTTTTGGCCTTTTTTTTTTTTTTTTTTTTTTTTTTGGGGGGGGGGGGGCGGGTGGGGGGGTGAAGGGGGCAGGCGGGCCACTTCTATTGGTCTTTCATTTATCTATTTTCATCCATCTTTGTTCTTTGGCCCATGTGGGCCTCCCATCACGGTGGCCTCTGTTGTCTCAGAGCACTGGCTCTGGGCGCATGCCAACTTTGGACACATTAGAAGTGAGCACTGGAAAGTCAATGGTGGAAAGATTCTGTTTTCATGACGGAAGGAGCTTACAGGGCCCTGGGAGGTGACTGTGTGCGCTTGGGTGATGGAGGGTCTGGTGGAAGGGCAGATGGGATAGCAGTCAGCTGCAGTAGGGGGCACTGAGGACCACTTCTTCAGTCACCCATGTGAGAGACTCGAGTTCGTATGAGGAACGGGAGCAGTTTGTTAGTGGGAGAGGAACCGGGGGCTTTTTGTTTGTTTGGATTGTCATTGGTTTAGGGGAGGAGCACCCAGGAATGTTGTCATAGATTTATCTGATGACTGTCAAGAAATGCAGTGGGAGTCTTAATAGGAGGATAGTTATCAAGGGTGGCATGTTGTGTTCACTGAGAGGACATTCCATCTGTCAGAGTTCTTGGGCTGCCTCCCACAGTACCGTAGTTGTGAGGAGTTGTAATGAAAGAAAGTGAAGTCGCTCAGTCGTATCTGACTCTTTGAGACCCATGGACGAGCTGTGGAATTCTCCAGGCAAGAAGATGGGAGTGGGTAGCCTTTCCCTTCTCCAGGGGATCTTCCCAACCCAGGGATCAAACCCAGGTCTCCCGCAACCAGTATGTGAAACCAGTATTTAGGAGGTTGCGTGAGGAGTGTGGAGTCAGCCACAGAACTCCTTCAAGGTTGACTGGCTTTGGGCAAATTGAAATTAAGGTGTGTTTATTGTTGTTGTTTTAAGATATTTTATTATGAAATATTTCAAACATACATAAACATACATAAAAATGAGAAACCATACTAACAAAGCCCAGTGTACACATCCTTCAGCTTCATGCATCTTAACTTTTTGACCTACTTACTTTGGTCTTGTTTTAATATCGAAACCATCATAAACAGAGTCAAAGCCTGATTGGACCTTCTTTTTTCTTTTTTTTTTTTTTTGTGGGGGAGGGGGCAGGTTGGGGAGTGAAGGGGGCAGGCGGGCCACTTCTATTGGTCTTTCGTTTATCTATTTTCATCCATCTTTGTTCCTTGGCCCATGTGGGCCTCCCATCGCAGTGGCCTCTGTTGTCTCAGAGCACTGGCTCTGGGCGCATGCACTCCAGAGCTCCGGCTCGGTAATTGGACACATTGGTCTAGCCGCTCCACGGCACGTGGAATCTTCCCAGGCCAGGGATCGAACCGGCGCCCCTTACACTGCAAGGCAGTGTCCTTACGCATTGGACCACCAGGGAAGCCCTGGACCTTTCTTGATCCTGTTTTCTTCTCTTCCCAGGGTAACAGAATCCTTAAGTGAGTGAAATCCTTCCCACCAATATTTATGGTTTTACTGCGAGTACATGTACCTATGAACATATAATACTGCTTTGCTTGGTTTTAGGCTTTATCTCAGCGGTTTCACATTACAGATATTACTTTGCAATTTGCATTTTTCTTGTCAGTATTTATTTGTTAAAAGGCTTTCTACTTTAATTTTTTTTCCTTCTGGATTAGGTTTCTTTGCTTATTTGTATTGCCACTCTCCACCCAAGATGTACCCGCAGGTAGTTTTTTTTTGTTGTTGTTTTGTTTTTTGTTTTTTGTTTTATTTATTTATTTATTTATTTATTTTAAAGGTTTTACAGAGTTTTGTTGTTCACAGACATGTATGTTCCCAGATCAGTCATATGCATATCCATGGTCCCCACCCGCCCAGATCCCCCCATCCCACCCCTCCAGACCTTCGCCCCAAGCCTTTGTAAGCACTCCTATTCCCTTAGCACTATGACACTAGCTATCTTTTCCACACATAACACTATAGGTTTCCTTGTTACTTCCTCCATGCTTCCCCCTCCCTATTTCTTCGCCACGATATCCCTATGTTTATGCTCTGTTTTTTCATGAGTTCCCTGCGTGTGATATCAAGACCGTCCTACTAGATTCCATATATGTGTGTTAGTATACTGTATTTGTCTTTCTCTTTTTGACTTACTTCACTTTTTATGATAGGTTCTAGAGCCAGCCACTTCATTAGGACTGAGTTTTCTGCATTTCTTTTAACAGCTGAGTAGTATTCCATTGTATATATGTACCAGAGCTTCTGGATCCATTCATTTGTCGATGGAGATCTAGGTTGCTTCCACGTTTTGGCTATTGTATAGAGAGCCCCGCAGGCAGTTTTTATGGTTTAACATATTTTGGATTTTTTAGAACATAACGTGTCTGCAATCAATGGCTCCATGCTGTGTGACTGAAACTCTGCTTCTGTTCACAGGTGCCAAATAGAAATGCAGAGACAGAATTTGGGGTGAAGTAGAAGAGTCTTTTTTATTGCTTTGCCAAGCACAGGAGGCCACAGGGAGCTAACACCCTGAATGTCATGTGACCGATCCTGGAGAGGTTAGTCGGGGAGGTTTCCAGTGCTGAAGAAGCCAAGTATCATCAGCTACTGGACAGTTCTTGGATTAGTCGGCATCAAGGTGAGCTTTCAAGTATCATCAGCCTTCTGGTTTCATCCTGTCTAGGGGTCTATGTTCTTGTGATCAACAGTTTTCGTCTGGAGAGGGGGTCTGCTTCCTCTAAACTCAGTTTAGGAATGTGTGTCAGGCCTTTATCGATAATCTTTCAGGGAACTGGGAGTTCTGTGATTCTGCTATGTGGCAGAATGGTAGTCTATTGTTAACCAGTTCCCTAGCCCAGCAGCGATTCTTTGTTTCTATATCTTCACTTTTCCCAATCATTAACTCCTGTCAGCATTTTACTTCCAAAGACAAGGACGTAGGGGCTTATACATGGTGTCACTGGGATTGTCTAATACCTTTTTGCTTCTTCTCTGTTTTGCAGGTTAACCTTGAGAAAAAGTCCGTTTCTCATTGAATTCTTCTCTAAATGTCCATTTCCTCATGACTGATTATCTACAGACTAGCCTTGCGGACTGTGATTCAATCTCATCGGTCAACTGGGTTCCTTATGATTTTCAAGTAACAGAACATAAGGCCACTGCCAAGATTTTAGAAGAGAAATGGCAAAGATAACACTATAATCAACTTGCTCTAGGAGTCTGTTTTGGATTTGCATTTGAATGTGAGGATGTCTGGCATTTTGAAGACTGGAGTAGTAGGAACAATACAAAAAATTCCAAATTATACCTATTGTAGGTATGTACTGTCTTCTAGACCTGCACTGGCCAGTCTGGTAGCCCCTACCCACATGCAGTTCCTGATCGCTTGAAATGTGTCCAGTGCCACATGTTGAAAAGATCGTATTTGGGGACTTTCCTGGTGGCTCAGTGGTAAAGAATCTGCCTGCCAGTGCAGGAGACACAGGTTCGATCAGTTCTTCAGGAATAGAAGCAGAGAACAGAAACATAACGTGTCTGCAATCAATGGCTCCATGCTGTGTGACTGAAACTCTGCTTCTGTTCACAGGTGCCAAATAGAAATGCAGAGACAGAATTTGGGGTGAAGTAGAAGAGTCTTTTTTATTGCTTTGCCAAGCACAGGAGGCCACAGGGAGCTAACACCCTGAATGTCATGTGACCGATCCTGGAGAGGTTAGTCGGGGAGGTTTCCAGTGCTGAAGAAGCCAAGTATCATCAGCTACTGGACAGTTCTTGGATTAGTCGGCATCAAGGTGAGCTTTCAAGTATCATCAGCCTTCTGGTTTCATCCTGTCTAGGGGTCTATGTTCTTGTGATCAACAGTTTTCGTCTGGAGAGGGGGTCTGCTTCCTCTAAACTCAGTTTAGGAATGTGTGTCAGGCCTTTATCGATAATCTTTCAGGGAACTGGGAGTTCTGTGATTCTGCTATGTGGCAGAATGGTAGTCTATTGTTAACCAGTTCCCTAGCCCAGCAGCGATTCTTTGTTTCTATATCTTCACTTTTCCCAATCATTAACTCCTGTCAGCATTTTACTTCCAAAGACAAGGACGTAGGGGCTTATACATGGTGTCACTGGGATTGTCTAATACCTTTTTGCTTCTTCTCTGTTTTGCAGGTTAACCTTGAGAAAAAGTCCGTTTCTCATTGAATTCTTCTCTAAATGTCCATTTCCTCATGACTGATTATCTACAGACTAGCCTTGCGGACTGTGATTCAATCTCATCGGTCAACTGGGTTCCTTATGATTTTCAAGTAACAGAACATAAGGCCACTGCCAAGATTTTAGAAGAGAAATGGCAAAGATAACACTATAATCAACTTGCTCTAGGAGTCTGTTTTGGATTTGCATTTGAATGTGAGGATGTCTGGCATTTTGAAGACTGGAGTAGTAGGAACAATACAAAAAATTCCAAATTATACCTATTGTAGGTATGTACTGTCTTCTAGACCTGCACTGGCCAGTCTGGTAGCCCCTACCCACATGCAGTTCCTGATCGCTTGAAATGTGTCCAGTGCCACATGTTGAAAAGATCGTATTTGGGGACTTTCCTGGTGGCTCAGTGGTAAAGAATCTGCCTGCCAGTGCAGGAGACACAGGTTCGATCCCTGGTCCAGGAAGATTCTGCATGCCACAGAGCAACAAAGTCATAACTCTTAAGCCAGTGCGTGAGAGCCTGGAACCAAAACTACTCAGCCCACGAACCACACTATTGAAGCCTGCACGCCCTAGAGCCCATGCTCTGCCATAAGAGAAGCCATGGAAAACCCATGCACTGCAACTAGAGAGTAGCCCCCGCTCTCCACAATTAGAGAACGCCTGTGCAGCAACAAAGGGACATACGGTACTTTATGTATCTGTTCTTTTATTGATGGACATTTAGGTGATTCCCCTGCTGAGCTGTCGTGAGCATTGCTGCCGTGAGAAACTGGATACCTGCCCTTTGCACAGAGGTGCAACTGCCTAGGGTGGCAGTTGCTGGGGTGCCCGTGAGGTATCCACAACTTTGTATTTCAGTCCCACTTTTATGATTCAGGAGTCTGACAAGAAATTCCATTGAAAGAAAGTTAAACCCAGCCATGATTTGCCCCTTTGCATTTTATTTTATTTTATTTTTTTTCTTATTTAAATCCAGACTTTAATTACAAACAGAATTCCAAACTTCATCCCGCCTTTCTGGCCCAGGTCTGATTCTTTTTTTTTTTTTTAATTTTTATTCTTTATTTTAAAGGTTTTACAGAGTTTTGTTGTTCACAGACATGTATGTTCCCAGATCAGTCATATGCATATCCATGGTCCCCACCCACCCAGCTCAATGACTGATATCTACAGACTAGCCTTGCGGACTGTGATTCAATCTCATCGGTCAACTGGGTTCCTTATGATTTTCAAGTAACAGAACATAAGGCCACTGCCAAGATTTTAGAAGAGAAATGGCAAAGATAACACTATAATCAACTTGCTCTAGGAGTCTGTTTTGGATTTGCATTTGAATGTGAGGATGTCTGGCATTTTGAAGACTGGAGTAGTAGGAACAATACAAAAAATTCCAAATTATACCTATTGTAGGTATGTACTGTCTTCTAGACCTGCACTGGCCAGTCTGGTAGCCCCTACCCACATGCAGTTCCTGATCGCTTGAAATGTGTCCAGTGCCACATGTTGAAAAGATCGTATTTGGGGACTTTCCTGGTGGCTCAGTGGTAAAGAATCTGCCTGCCAGTGCAGGAGACACAGGTTCGATCCCTGGTCCAGGAAGATTCTGCATGCCACAGAGCAACAAAGTCATAACTCTTAAGCCAGTGCGTGAGAGCCTGGAACCAAAACTACTCAGCCCACGAACCACACTATTGAAGCCTGCACGCCCTAGAGCCCATGCTCTGCCATAAGAGAAGCCATGGAAAACCCATGCACTGCAACTAGAGAGTAGCCCCCGCTCTCCACAATTAGAGAACGCCTGTGCAGCAACAAAGGGACATACGGTACTTTATGTATCTGTTCTTTTATTGATGGACATTTAGGTGATTCCCCTGCTGAGCTGTCGTGAGCATTGCTGCCGTGAGAAACTGGATACCTGCCCTTTGCACAGAGGTGCAACTGCCTAGGGTGGCAGTTGCTGGGGTGCCCGTGAGGTATCCACAACTTTGTATTTCAGTCCCACTTTTATGATTCAGGAGTCTGACAAGAAATTCCATTGAAAGAAAGTTAAACCCAGCCATGATTTGCCCCTTTGCATTTTATTTTATTTTATTTTTTTTCTTATTTAAATCCAGACTTTAATTACAAACAGAATTCCAAACTTCATCCCGCCTTTCTGGCCCAGGTCTGATTCTTTTTTTTTTTTTTAATTTTTATTCTTTATTTTAAAGGTTTTACAGAGTTTTGTTGTTCACATACATGTATGTTCCCAGATCAGTCATATGCATATCCATGGTCCCCACCCACCCAGATCCCCC
This sequence comes from Tragulus kanchil, assembly GCA_022376925.1. NCBI lineage: Eukaryota > Metazoa > Chordata > Mammalia > Artiodactyla > Tragulidae > Tragulus > Tragulus kanchil. Next base: position 117,115,708 of record JAIOJX010000031.1, read on the forward strand.
CACCCCACCCCTCCAGACCTTTGCCCCAAGCCATTGTAAGCACTCCTATTCCCTTAGCACTGTGACACTAGCTATCTTTTCCACACATAACACTATAGGTTTCCTTGTTACTTCCTCCATGCTTCCCCCTCCCTATTTATTCACCACGATGTCCCTATGTCTATGTTCTGTCTTTTTTTTTTTTTTTCATGAATTCCCTGTGTGTGATATCAAGACCGTCCTACTAGATTCCATATATGTGTGTTAGTATACTGTATTTGTCTTTCTCTTTTTGACTTACTTCACTTTTTATGATAGGTTCTAGAGCCAGCCACTTCATTAGGATTGAGTCTTCTGCATTTCTTTTAACAGCTGAGTAGTATTCCATTGTATATATGTACCAGAGCTTCTGGATCCATTCATTCGTCGATGGAGATCTAGGTTGCTTCCATGTTCTGGCTATTGTATAGAGAGCTGCAATGAACATTGGGGTACAGGTGCTTCTTTCAGTTTTGATTTCATCAGGATATAAGCCTAAGAGTGGGATTGCTGGGTCATAGGGTGCTTCTATTTTTAGTTTTTTAAGAAATCTCCAGACTGTCTTCCATAGAGGCTGTATCAATTTACATTCCCACCAGCAATGCAAGAGGGTTCCCTTTTCTCCGCACCCTCTCCAGCATTTGTTGTCTGCAGATTTCTTGAAGATGGCCATTCTGACGGGTGTGAGGTGATATTTCATTGTAGTTTTAATTTTTCCTGTATTTTCATGTAGTATACGGACTCGATCATCATACCCTCTTCATCAAATTGTAAGAATTAAATAAGATCATGACCGTAAAGTACAAACACAGTATCTTACATGCGGTAGGCACACTTTTTGTGTCTCTTGGACAGGAAATGAAAATCATTCAATTCTCTAAGGCTTTGGGGTCTAACAGAACCTAGGTTCAGAGCCTGGCTCTCTGCTTCCCCTCTGGGCGCCCTTGGGAAAGTCTCGTCACCCATCTGAGCAGCCGTTTCCTCATCTGATAGGAGAGAGCAGATGCATGCTGTTGTGACTCTGTGTCTGTGTCATGAGCTGACTGGAGTTACAGAGCATAACGGTAACAGCTACCCTTTGTTAATAGGCATGTTACACTAACATTTATCGAGTGTCTCTTAATTCCTATGAAGTACCATTATTATTCCCACTTTACAGATGACAAAACTGAAGCCCCAGTAGGTGGCCACCCAGAGGTCACAAAACTGGTAAAGTGGTGTCTGTGTGTGCTCAGTCATGTCCGATTCTTTGCAACTCCATGGTCAGTAGCACACCAGGCTCCTCTGTTCGTGAAACTTTCTAGATAAGAATACCGGAGTAGGTTGCCATTTCCTACTCCAGGGGATCTTCCTGACCCAGGGATCGAACCTGCATCTCTTGTATCTCCTGCATTAGCAAGCAAATTCTTTACCTCTGCACCACCTGGGAAGCCCTTGAAACCAGGTCTGCCTGATTTTGAAACATGTATTCTAACCATCGGGCTATAGGGCCTTAAATGCCTTTGGCAGCTGCCCATCATTCTCAGCAATGATTTCTAAACATTTTTTTTTATGAAAGGAAGCATTTTTGTCCAGGAAAATCTTATACAGAACCCAGTGTACAAAGCAAACAAATGTTGTACAACTCCATTTAAAGTGGGAGTAACGTCATAGGTCCAGGCCGGTTTAATCCTCGCTCTGTTCAGGCCATGTGAACCTAAACAAATGACTCATTTCTCTGAGATTCAGTTTCTTCATTTAAGAGAGGCCAACCTAGTAACTTTGTTATGTGGATCAACTGAGACAATGCATGCAAAACACTTGGCGTGAAGCCTGCCTTGCGATAAGAACCAATTAAGAGTGGCTGTTGTTGGGGTTGTGACTCTGTCTGTTGCCACCTGCAGGAACCTCGTCACCGACTGCAGGATGAAGTGGAAACTTCTCACCCTTGTAATCCTGGACCTCCATCCTCTGACTCAGCCTACGTGTCCAGCCTTCAGCGCCTACACTGCATTACAGCATCCCCCTCTAGTACCCTGCGCTACCGATTCTGCATTTATGCTCCGTCCACCGGGGGGACCCTCCATGATCTACCCCTTGCTCCAAAAGTACAAAGTGCATTTTTGAAAAAATACTGATGGGGCTTCCCTGGTGGTCCAGTGGGCAAAGAGTCCGCCTTGCAGTGCAAGGGGCACAGGTTCGATCCCTGGCCCAGGAGGATCCCATGTGCCAAGGAGCGGCTGGACCAGTGTGTCCAATTACAAGCCAGTGCTCTGGAGCGCATGCGCCCAGAGCCGGTGCTCTGCGACGAGTGAGGCCACTGCGATGGGAGGCCCACACAGGCCAAAGAATAAAAAGATGGATGAAAATAAATGATGACTTAGAGGCAAAAAATAAATAAAAATAAATAAAAGAAGACTTTAAAACAATAAAAATAAAATTCTTTTCATTTTATTTATTTATTTATTTTTGACTATTCTGGGTTTTCACTGCTGCCACAGGCTCTTCTCTAGTTGCAGGGAGTGGGGGCTTCTCTCTAGTTGAGGTGAGTGAGCTTCTTGGGCATTGACTTCTCTTATGGTAGAACTCGGGCTCTAGGGCACACGGGCTTCAGTAGCTGCAGCTCCAAGGCTCTAGAGCACAGGCTCCAATGTTGTGACTCATGGGCTTAGTTGCTCTGCAGCATGTGGGATCTTCCCAGACCAGGAGTTGAACCCATGTCTTCTGCATTAGCAGCTGAACTTTTTACCACTGAGCTATCAGGGAAGCCCCGAAAAATTTTTAATAAAGGTTACATTTAGTCATGATGAAAAAAAATTTCCTATGGAAAATTTCAAAACAGACAAAAGTAAAAGCCCAGTATAAGGAGCCCTCACATATTTATGGCTTAGCTTTAGTACTTACCAATCTTATTTCCTATAGCAACTCCAATGTACTCACCCCCCCTAGATTATTTGGAAGCAAATCTCAGACAGTTGAATCATTTCATCTCTAAATTTGTCATGTACCTCTGAGGTAAAGAATATTTTTTGAAAAACAGAACTATGGGGTTTCCCTGGCAGCTCAGGGTTAAAGGATCCACCTGCCAATGCAGGAAACTTGGTTCTATCCCTGGTCTGGGAAGATTCCCCCTGCTGTGGAGCCACTAAGCCCGTGTGCCACGACTGCTGAGCCTGTGCTCTAGAGCCTGGGAGCCACAACTGGAGAAAAGCCTCTGCAGCAACAAAGACCTTCTCGAGTTCCCTACCAGTGTTTCACATGATGGTTTTAGCAGTCACTGATGCTAGCCTAGACCCATTATTTTATTAAGTTTTGCAAATGGTGATATTATAATACTATTATTCAGTTTAGATTTATTAGCTTCAAATCCTTGTATAAAGAAAAATTATTTATATTCCCAGAAGTGCAGTTCCTACAGGAAAGAGAATAAATGCTTCATTCCCTTTATTTAGCGGTTTTCAAAATAATGAATTGGTTCCCAAACAGCCTCTAAAGGTAACAAATGAGTAGTTGTTCTTTTTCAGTCCTATCAGGAATTCTTCAGTGCCTAGCTCAGACGTTGTTTCTCCTAGTTGTTTTACCCTGACTCAAAAAGAATTTCTCTTTTCTGAGGTGTTTTTTCTTTTAATTCATCTTGGCCTCACCCAAAATAAATTTGGTGACTCTGATGATAAAGAATCTGCCTGCAATGCAGGAAACTCAGTTTTGATCCCTAAGTGGGGGAAAATCCCTGGAGGAGAAAATGGCAACCCACTCCAGTACTTTTGACTAAAGAATTCCATGGACAGAAGAGCCTGGTGGATTACAGTCCATGGGTCCCAGAGAGTCAGACATGACTGAGTGACTAACACACACACCATTCAGCATGTGGCACCTTAGTTCCCTGGCCAGGGATGGAACCCATGTCCGTTACATTAGAAGGGCAGTCTTAATCACTGGACCACCAGCAAAGTCTCTCTCCCTTCTGAATTTAAACACATATTTTCTAGTGGTATCTAGGGCGTTCTGCACTTTCCTTGTCTTTCAATGGATCAGAAGTTCCTTGGAGGTATTCTGCACACCACTTAACGTAATGCCTCAAGCAGTGCTTCTCAGACTTCACTGTGTATTTGAATCCTATGGGAAGCTGGGGGAGTGGGGGGAGCGGGAGAGTCTCTGTTAAACTGCACATTCTGCTTCATTAGCTCTGGGGCAGCCTGAGCTTCTGCTTTCTTTCAAACCCAAGTGGTACCTGGGCTGCTGGTCCAAGGACCGCACTTTGAGCAACAAAGGGTATGGTAAATGTAGAAATCCATCCCATTCACTCGGTAAGAAGTTCCTACTCAAGACTAGTTCATGGGCTAGGTCCTGATACCTTAAAATGCAGAATTCTATTTTTTATTTAAGTTTTCAAATTTTTGGGGGATATTATAATACTATTATTCAGTTTAGATTTATTAGCTTCAAATCCTTGTATAAAGAAAAATTATTTATATTCCCAGAAGTGCAGTTCCTACAGGAAAGAGAATAAATGCTTCATTCCCTTTATTTAGCGGTTTTCAAAATAATGAATTGGTTCCCAAACAGCCTCTAAAGGTAACAAATGAGTAGTTGTTCTTTTTCAGTCCTATCAGGAATTCTTCAGTGCCTAGCTCAGACGTTGTTTCTCCTAGTTGTTTTACCCTGACTCAAAAAGAATTTCTCTTTTCTGAGGTGTTTTTTTTTTTTTTTTTAATTCATCTTGGCCTCACCCAAAATAAATTTGGTGACTCTGATGATAAAGAATCTGCCTGCAATGCAGGAAACTCAGTTTTGATCCCTAAGTGGGGAAGATCCCCTGGAGGAGAAAATGGCAACCCACTCCAGTACTTTTGACTAAAGAATTCCATGGACAGAAGAGCCTGGTGGATTACAGTCCATGGGTCCCAGAGAGTCAGACATGACTGAGTGACTAACACACACACCATTCAGCATGTGGCACCTTAGTTCCCTGGCCAGGGATGGAACCCATGTCCGTTACATTAGAAGGGCAGTCTTAATCACTGGACCACCAGCAAAGTCTCTCTCCCTTCTGAATTTAAACACATATTTTCTAGTGGTATCTAGGGCGTTCTGCACTTTCCTTGTCTTTCAATGGATCAGAAGTTCCTTGGAGGTATTCTGCACACCACTTAACGTAATGCCTCAAGCAGTGCTTCTCAGACTTCACTGTGTATTTGAATCCTATGGGAAGCTGGGGGAGTGGGGGGAGCGGGAGAGTCTCTGTTAAACTGCACATTCTGCTTCATTAGCTCTGGGGCAGCCTGAGCTTCTGCTTTCTTTCAAACCCAAGTGGTACCTGGGCTGCTGGTCCAAGGACCGCACTTTGAGCAATAAAGGGTATGGTAAATGTAGGGGAAATCCATCCCATTCACTCGGTAAGAAGTTCCTACTCAAGACTAGTTCATGGGCTAGGTCCTGATACCTTAAAATGCAGAAGGTTTTTTCGTGGATGTGGGTTTTTTCTTTTAATTATTATTTGGCCTCTTTTCTTACTGATTTTTTTATTCATTTATCTTTATCCATCTTTATTCCTTGGCCTGTGTGGGCCTCCCATGGCAGTGGCCTCTCTTGTTGCAGAGCCCCAGCTCTGGGTGCATGCTCTCCAGAGCCCTGACTCGTAATTGGACACACAGGTCCAGCTGCTCCACCGCAAGTGGGATCTTCCTGAACCAGAGATTGAACTGGTACCCCTTGCACTGCAAGGTGGACCCTCCACCCACTGGACCACCAGGGAAGCCCCTGGTGTGTTTGTTTGATTATAGTTTTTCTTTTTTAATTTACCTTTTTGAATACATAATAGTATACATGATTAAATTTTTTTTTCTTTTTCATAAAATCCGAAAGGGCACACAGTGAGGGTACACCAGTCACCAGAGGTGATCACTGCTAATCCTAGAGTTTTATTCAAGAGATACTTTATGCATACAAGAGCATATATTTGTACCATCTTTTTTTTTTAACATATTATGCACAGTGCTCTGCCACTATTCTTTTTTTCATTTTACTGTATCTTAGAGATTGTTCTATACTTCAACATATCTCTACATCCTCTTTAATGAGTGACATAATCTCCACATAGAAAGCATTTGTTGTTTTTATGAAGTGTACAGTGGAATGTAGTTCAGATGGTAAAGAATCCTCCTGCAATGCAGGAGACCTGGATTCACTTCCTGGGTTGGGAAGACCCCCTGGAGAAGGGAGAGGCTGCCCACTCCAGTATTCTTGCCTGGAGAATCCCATGGCTTGTCCATTGGGTCAGACACGATTGAGTGACTTTCAAAAAAAAAAAAAGAGTGAAATGTGGCTACTTCTTGACTTCTTCCTCATCCTACATATTCCTCAGAGAGAACAGGTATCTTGCCTTCCATTCTTTGAAACCTGTTGGTCCTTTTTTTTTTTTTTTCAGTTTCATTTAATAGAGAGCACAGACATCACCTATTTACAAAAGCATGTCTGTGTGTGTTTTTTTTTTCCTTCAGATTCTAGTCTTCCTAGACTCAAATGATTTCTTAACTCTGTACCCACTCAGCACTCACAGATTACTCAAAGACATTTTCCTGTGTTAATAAAATACTGGGTTGACCAAACAGTTCATTCAGGTTTTTCCATATTATCCTATGGAAAACCCTGAAGGAACTTTTCAATCAGCACAACATGACTGTGCAATGCTGAAGGCATAAATGTGTGTAGAATGTTTATTGGTGGAGTTCAGGACATGCTACTTCCAAGTATGCTATCTTAACATATTGAATATTTCAATCTGAAGGCATCTAAGAAAATAGATGCAGGAGGGACTCTCTGACCTTCCCTAGAAGCTGGTGGTAAGACTCTCATGTGAGAAGTACCCTCCCTCTCCACCCAGGGGAAAGAAGCATGCTTGTCTCCAAGACAGAGGAATCTTAGTGACCACATCTTGCTAAGTTTTCCCAGTTTACTGAGCTCAGACTCCTTTTGTCCATTTTCCCACTCTTCATCAAACCGAGCACAAAAACATACACTATTGCCTGCTGCTTCAGGGCTTCCCTTATTTATGAGGGCTCCCATATCATATAAAACTTATACTATATAAATTAGTATGCTTTTCTCTTATGAACATGTATTTTGCTACAGAAACCCAGCTGAGAACCTAAAATAGTAGAAGGAAAAGATTTTTTTTTCCTTCCCAATATTTTTAAGGGAAAAAGTAAAAACATTAATGATAGAAGTCTTCAGTCACTTCCCTCTGCTTCCATGTGCCCCTTCCCTGTCACATGGTTTCTCTCCATCTATGAGTCCAGAGTTTTGCATTAATCATTTTCCAGCTTTCCTTTCTCAGTGGTTCTCAAGTCATTAGAAGCACCTAGAGAGCCTGGAGAATCCCATGGCTTGTCCATTGGGTCAGACACGATTGAGTGACTTTCAAAAAAAAAAAAAGAGTGAAATGTGGCTACTTCTTGACTTCTTCCTCATCCTACATATTCCTCAGAGAGACAGGTATCTTGCCTTCCATTCTTTGAAACCTGTTGGTCCTTTTTTTTGTTTTTTCAGTTTCATTTAATAGAGAGCACAGACATCCCCTTTTTACAAAAGCATGTCTGAGGGTGTTTTTCCTTCAGATTCTAGTCTTCCTAGACTCAAATGATTTCTTAACTCTGTACCCACTCAGCACTCACAGATTACTCAAAGACATTTTCCTGTGTTAATAAAATACTGGGTTGACCAAACAGTTCATTCAGGTTTTTCCATATTATCCTATGGAAAACCCTGAAGGAACTTTTCAATCAGCACAACATGACTGTGCAATGCTGAAGGCATAAATGTGTGTAGAATGTTTATTGGTGGAGTTCAGGACATGCTACTTCCAAGTATGCTATCTTAACATATTGAATATTTCAATCTGAAGGCATCTAAGAAAATAGATGCAGGAGGGACTCTCTGACCTTCCCTAGAAGCTGGTGGTAAGACTCTCATGTGAGAAGTACCCTCCCTCTCCACCCAGGGGAAAGAAGCATGCTTGTCTCCAAGACAGAGGAATCTTAGTGACCACATCTTGCTAAGTTTTCCCAGTTTACTGAGCTCAGACTCCTTTTGTCCATTTTCCCACTCTTCATCAAACCGAGCACAAAAACATACACTATTGCCTGCTGCTTCAGGGCTTCCCTTATTTATGAGGGCTCCCATATCATATAAAACTTATACTATATAAATTAGTATGCTTTTCTCTTATGAACATGTATTTTGCTACAGAAACCCAGCTGAGAACCTAAAATAGTAGAAGGAAAAGATTTTTTTTTCCTTCCCAATATTTTTAAGGGAAAAAGTAAAAACATTAATGATAGAAGTCTTCAGTCACTTCCCTCTGCTTCCATGTGCCCCTTCCCTGTCACATGGTTTCTCTCCATCTATGAGTCCAGAGTTTTGCATTAATCATTTTCCAGCTTTCCTTTCTCAGTGGTTCTCAAGTCATTAGAAGCACCTAGAGAGCCTGTGAAAACATGAATCTCTGGGCCCCATCTCCAGTTTCTGATTTAGCAGATCTGGGGCAAGAGCCAAGAATCTTGTTTCTTGTCAATTCTTGTGTGGTGCCAATACTGCTTATCCCAGGACTACACTTTGAGAGCTGCTTTATCTTGAAGATACTCTTGCCTTCCATGCGATGACTCGTATCCTCCCCTAAAACCAGCTCACTCAATAAACACAACTTAAGGACTTCCCCTTCTCATTCTCTACTCCATTTCCTATCACCCAATTCAATCTTTGTTAAATATTTTAATTGATTGTGGTATTTGATCATCTTTCTTGTTTTCCATTAAAGATCCTATTTATAAGTTGCTTCTCATTTGCGTGTGTGTTGTGTCAACTAGAAGAATAGGTGTAAACAACACTGACATGTCTTATTCATCGAGACTTTAAGCTCCTTGAAAGCAGGAACCCAGTGAAGGGGTTCAGAGCATGCTGTGTTAAAATATTCTGCTGTGATGATTGATGATGGATTATTTTGAGCTGAGGACACTTAGGAAACAGCAGGTAACAGGAAGGGGTTCCTGATACCCTCTCCCCACACCTAAAAGCAGGTGGAAAATTTTCCCTTCTCTTCCCTGTACCAGGAAGAGAAGAACATTCTTATCATCAGAGACTGGGAGTTGACTCCAGTCTGTGTAAACAAACCTACTGAAATAACCCTTATCTTTCCAGTTACCCTCACATACTTCCTAGTCACTGTCCCACAGTTTATTGCCCCTAGTCCAAGCCTGTTTGCTTTGTCACTTCCCTACAATTTATTGTTCTCTTTTGTTAAAAGATGTGCAGTGTATAATCTTTTGAACCTAATGACTTCTTTGGGTCTTTGTTTTCCATCTGAAGATACCTGTGTATATGTAAAAGCAAATTAAATGTGTATGCTTTTCTCCTGTTAATCTGTCTCATGTCAGTTTAATTATTAGGCCAACCACAGACCTTAAGAGTGTTGAGGAAAGTTCTTCTTTCCCCCTACACAACCTTAACTTCTCTTTGTAGTTTGCTTCTTCAAGTAAGCAAGCTACAGGCCACAGTTTGCAAGTTCGGTTGCTCATAAGGGCCAAAAGGCAATGTAAATAGGCGAAACTCTCCTGATCTGGAGACCATGTCCAGTGTAAAGAGGGCAGTTGTTACTTGGATTTAAGCCAATTGTGTGTCCCTTGTTCTCTCATCTTCCCAGTTTTCAAGAGAAACCAGAAGTAATCCCGACTAATTCAACATGTGTAGCACACAGAGTAGGCATGCAGAGTACACAGATTCCAAACCGAGTACATTTGCAGAAACTGCAACTGAATCCATCCATTCCATGTTTCTAGACCTTTGTGGTAAATGGATGGATAGATGAATGGGTCAGTGACCAAATAATGAATCTGGGTTGTTGCAGAAGTTCCAGGGGTTGGGGCCGGGGTGGGAAGAGGGGAGAGGAGAAGACAAGCAATTGTTGAGGACCTGCTATATACCTTGCCCTGTGCAAAGGGTTTTACATACTTTATCTCATTGACCTTCATAATAATACCTCAAGGTAGTTATTATCATTCTTATTTATTTCCATACTAATTTCATAGATAAAGAAAGGAGACTTAAAAAGGCACAGGGTCACAACACTAGTGTTCTTTATTTGTAACCTACCTAACTAAAAAAAAAAAAAAAAAGATTACAGATGGGCTCTTATTTTAAGCTGGGTCCTGATCCTTGGATCTCAGATAGCTCTGTTATACCAAATTACCACCACCAGAGGACTCAGGTTCTCAAAAGGCAGGTCAGGCAGGGTGCCAGATGTTCAGGAGGTAGGTTTACTTCCTTGGGGACCTTACCAAGCTGATCACAGCTTCATGCTCCTCACAGATGTCAGCCAGTGTTAAGGAGCTAAGACACAAGGGGTCTCTTGCCAGCCTGATAATGTCCTTCCCACTTCCTACTGTCTCACTCCTTACTACCCTCTCTAAGTTGTGCATGTGGCTGTGTGCACGTTCAGTCGTGCCTGAGCCTTTGTGAACCCGTGGACTGTAACCCACCAGGCTCCTCTGTCCATGAGATTTTCCAGGCAAGAACATTGGAGTGGGTTATTACCATGCTCTCCTCCAGGGGATCTTCCTGTCCCAGGGATCGGACCCTCCTCTCTGGTATGCCCTGCCTTGGCAGGTGAGTCCTTTACCACTCAACCACCAGAGAATCCCTTCTACTTACCACCCTCTCAGAAGTCAAGATTTCCACCTACCAGCCTTGGAGACCACTCCATGTTAATTCCTTTCTAGAGCCCAGTAAGAAAAGGACAGAGAAACAGATCCAGGAGCTGTTTGTTTGGAAAACATTTAATTGGAGTTACTGAGGCAGCAGAGGGTGATCATAGGATGGTGGTCAGTGATTTGCTCTTTTAGTGGGATCAGCAGTGCTGGGTCTCAAAGTGCTGGTCACTGGGCATCAGGAACTGCACTCCGCAGTCCTTTCAGCTAAGGAAGAGAGGGTATGGTCAGACTGGAGACCCTTGGGTGCTGGCAGCCAGTCCTAAGGAAGCCCAGGAGAGGGGGGATCCTGGTGGAAATTTCTGCTTCCCTCATCTAAGTTCTCATTCTCCTCTGAGTTATAGACTTGTTTTGTTGTCATTGGTTTGCTCTGTTTTGTGGGGTGTATAGTTGATTTACAATGTTGTATTAGTTTCAGGTGCACAACAAAGGGAATCTGTTATACATATGTGAAAGTCACTCAGTCATGTCTAACTCTTCATGACCCCATGGATGAGCCATGGAATTCCCCAGGCAGGAATATTGGAGTGAGTAGCCTTTCCCTTCTCCAGGGGATCTTCCCAATCCAGAAATCAAACCCAGGTCTCCCTCATTGCAGGTGGATTTTTTACCATCTGAGCCACCAGGGAAGACCATACATATATGTATATGTATAGGATTCTTTTCCCATATAGGCCATTTTACAGTACTGAGTAGAGTTTACTGTGCTATACAGCAGAGCCTTAGTAGTTATCTATTTGCCCATTTTATGTATGCTGCTGCTGCTTAGTCCGTTCAGTCATGTTCAACTCTGTGAGAGCCTATGGACTGCAGCCTCCAGGCTCCTCTGTCCGTGAAATTTTCCAGGCAAGAATACTGGAGTCTGTTGCCACGCCCTCCCCCAGGGGGTCTTCCCAACCCAGGGATCGAACCCGCGTCTCCTGCATTGCAGGCAGAGTCTTCACCACCGAGCCACCAGGGAAGACTACCCTCCTTTTATGTATCGTCGTGTGTATATGTTAGTCCCAGCCTTCCAGCTTACCCCTCCCCTCCCTAACCCCCTGATAACCGTAAGTTTATGTTCTACATCGGTAACTCTATTTCTGTTTCTGTAGATAAATTCATCGGTGGCCTTTCTTTGGATTCCGCATATAAGCAATATCACATGGTATTTGTCTTTCTCTGTCTGACTGACTTACCTTTGATCAGGAGAAAGTTTAATATCCTCCTTCCATGTCCCCGCTGCTTCTGCTCAGACCCTGTGCTTTTTCCCCCCACCCCCAGCCTCCTTTCTCTCCTAATGCCCACTGCCTCTTACCTTAGGAAAGGCATCCCAGTTAAGAAAAGGAAGTTTCTTTTTGATTGACTGAGGCAGAAAAAGAGAATGAGAGTGATGTGTCACAGGTTAGGTGAACATAGGTCAGTAAACATTTGCGTGCCCTATGTATTGGTGATGATGTCGTCCTCTTACAATTACAATAAGAGGGAATATATCTTGAGCCCAGTTCTGTGCCTGCCTTGTACTGACTGCTTTATAGGCATGATTTCATCTGGTCTTTGCAGCAATCCTTTTTCTCCCCCATCATGCCTCTTTTATTTTCATAGTCATTTTTCACACATCTTTTATTCTTTGGCCTGTGTGGGCCTCCCATTGCAGCGGCCTCTCTCGTTGCAGACCTCCGGCTCTGGGCGCATGCACTCCAGAGCGCTGGCTTGTCATTGGACACACCAGCCCAGTCGCTCCGTGGCATGTGGGATCCTCCCGGGCCAGGGATCCCCTGCACTGCAAGGTGGACTCTCTACCCCCTGGACCACCAGGGAAGCCTTGCAGCGATCTTTTGATGTCAGTATGGACATCATCCCCACAGCACAAATGAGGAAACTGAGGCTCAAAGAACTGAAGACATTTGTACAAGGGCACGTAGCAAGTGTGTGTGGTGTCACACTCCACAGACTCTTAATTTCAGCACTGCCGCAGACCTAGCCTTCTATATTTTTAAAATATTCATTGTGATTTAGTTATCTGTCCGCTCTTTGGGTCCCACTAGTTAGTAGGCAGGCCTCGCATTGCAGGCAGAGTCTTCACCACCGAGCCACCAGAAGACTACCCTCCTTTTATGTATCGTCGTGTGTATATGTTAGTCCCAGCCTTCCAGCTTACCCCTCCCCTCCCTAACCCCCTGATAACCGTAAGTTTATGTTCTACATCGGTAACTCTATTTCTGTTTCTGTAGATAAATTCATCGGTGGCCTTTCTTTGGATTCCGCATATAAGCAATATCACATGGTATTTGTCTTTCTCTGTCTGACTGACTTACCTTTGATCAGGAGAAAGTTTAATATCCTCCTTCCATGTCCCGCTGCTTCTGCTCAGACCCTGTGCTTTTTCCCCCCACCCCCAGCCTCCTTTCTCTCCTAATGCCCACTGCCTCTTACCTTAGGAAAGGCATCCCAGTTAAGAAAAGGAAGTTTCTTTTTGATTGACTGAGGCAGAAAAAGAGAATGAGAGTGATGTGTCACAGGTTAGGTGAACATAGGTCAGTAAACATTTGCGTGCCCTATGTATTGGTGATGATGTCGTCCTCTTACAATTACAATAAGAGGGAATATATCTTGAGCCCAGTTCTGTGCCTGCCTTGTACTGACTGCTTTATAGGCATGATTTCATCTGGTCTTTGCAGCAATCCTTTTTCTCCCCCATCATGCCTCTTTTATTTTCATAGTCATTTTTCACACATCTTTTATTCTTTGGCCTGTGTGGGCCTCCCATTGCAGCGGCCTCTCTCGTTGCAGACCTCCGGCTCTGGGCGCATGCACTCCAGAGCGCTGGCTTGTCATTGGACACACCAGCCCAGTCGCTCCGTGGCATGTGGGATCCTCCCGGGCCAGGGATCCCCTGCACTGCAAGGTGGACTCTCTACCCCCTGGACCACCAGGGAAGCCTTGCAGCGATCTTTTGATGTCAGTATGGACATCATCCCCACAGCACAAATGAGGAAACTGAGGCTCAAAGAACTGAAGACATTTGTACAAGGGCACGTAGCAAGTGTGTGTGGTGTCACACTCCACAGACTCTTAATTTCAGCACTGCCGCAGACCTAGCCTTCTATATTTTTAAAATATTCATTGTGATTTAGTTATCTGTCCGCTCTGGGTCTTAGTTGTGGCAGGCGAGATCTAGTTCCCTGACCAGGGATGGAACCTGGGCCCCCTGCATTGACAGTAAGAAGTCTTAGTCACTGGGCCACTAGGGAAGTCCTTGACTTAGCCTTTTAAATTTGGGTAAGCCGCCCAAGTTAGAACTTTGTTTTCTTCCTGGAGGATGAGGGGATTTAAATAAACCCTTGATGGGTTAAGCGCATCTTTCGGGGATTCGTCTTTGCGGCCCTGTTAGGGAACTAAGGTGTGGCCGCAACAGCCTCCCAGGGAGACTTTCTTCAGCTGAGCAGTATCCAAGTGGGACGGTTACTCCCTCCCAGACCCCAGAAGAGCCGCGAAAGGGCTAGACTAGAATGTGTTGCCATGACTTGAGCAAACAATCCATAGAGAAAGGACACCCAAGCGCTTACCTCAAAGAGAGCGTGCCAGTTCAGAAATTCATCGTTCTTAAAAGCCTGTGTAGAGAGACGAAAAGAGACCAGAAGAAGGTCACTTCCAGGGAAGGACAGAGCTTAGCCCCTGGCCCTCTGGGAAGGTGAGGGACCCAGGAAGCCTTGCAAGCTCTCCTCCCAGGCATCGATCTCCTTGAGGATGGAGGTACTCGTAGGGGCCGCTCTAGAGAGTGAAACTTACGGATCGCAAGTTGTCAACGTTCAGGAACTGGGCATTAAAGGCCTAGTCAAAGAAGCAGGGTGTTAAGCAGAACATGAAGAAAGAGGGGTTGAACTCATAGTCAGAGAGGAGGAAAGCAAGTGATTTACCTCGGGTCCTGATGCATAATTACTGATGGTGGTTTCTTCCTGGAAAGCCAAGAAGAGAAAGGCACTCAGTGATCCCCTGAGAGCAGATCCCCTTCCCCAAGCCTCTCTGCCCCTCCGCCTCTGCTCCAGGCCAGCCCCAGTCTCCTTCCCCCCTTGTGGGGGGAGCTCAGTTAACCCCCTCCATCTCAGTATGGTAGATGGCTGGCAGACGCTCCGATGACGAGAAAGGACTGGAGGGGGGCAGGTGGGAGACTGAGAGGTGGGAGCCGAGGCCTGTCTCCCCTGTAGGCAGCAGGAGGAGAGAGTGGAGAAAGAGGACTCCTCCCAGGAAAAACAAGTTTGTGTGGTTCCGCGATTGACTCCGCGGGGTGTTCCTGAGACACCCACAATTAATCCACGGAGCTGAGTGCCGGAGACTAGCAGGCAGGTGGGACCCCTTTCTGAGGTGCCCTGTCTGCCTTTAATTGAGGAAAGCCAGTTTGCTTTGTGACGTGATTGCCACCGGAGTCCTGGTCTCCATCTCTCTCCATCCGCACCCCTGGACCTCAGTGCCTCCGGCCTGTAACCCTCCCCACCTCATCTGCCCCGCTCACTCTCCAACCCTTATTTCTTCCTTCTCACAATAGAGGTCGCAAACAGTAACCTACAGCCTAGACCCAAATATTTCCATTTCATTATCATTTGGCTTGTTTGCTTTTTAAATTGAATTAAACAAATTTTTTTTATACAAGGGGTCTTGACCCCTAGACTAGAATGTGTTGCCATGACTTGAGCAAACAATCCATAGAGAAAGGACACCCAAGCGCTTACCTCAAAGAGACGTGCCAGTTCAGAAATTCATCGTTCTTAAAAGCCTGTGTAGAGACGAAAGAGACCAGAAGAAGGTCACTTCCAGGGAAGGACAGAGCTTAGCCCCTGGCCCTCTGGGAAGGTGAGGGACCCAGGAAGCCTTGCAAGCTCTCCTCCCAGGCATCGATCTCCTTGAGGATGGAGGTACTCGTAGGGGCCGCTCTAGAGAGTGAAACTTACGGATCGCAAGTTGTCAACGTTCAGGAACTGGGCATTAAAGGCCTAGTCAAAGAAGCAGGGTGTTAAGCAGAACATGAAGAAAGAGGGGTTGAACTCATAGTCAGAGAGGAGGAAAGCAAGTGATTTACCTCGGGTCCTGATGCATAATTACTGATGGTGGTTTCTTCCTGGAAAGCCAAGAAGAGAAAGGCACTCAGTGATCCCCTGAGAGCAGATCCCCTTCCCCAAGCCTCTCTGCCCCTCCGCCTCTGCTCCAGGCCAGCCCCAGTCTCCTTCCCCCCTTGTGGGGGGAGCTCAGTTAACCCCCTCCATCTCAGTATGGTAGATGGCTGGCAGACGCTCCGATGACGAGAAAGGACTGGAGGGGGGCAGGTGGGAGACTGAGAGGTGGGAGCCGAGGCCTGTCTCCTGTAGGCAGCAGGAGGAGAGAGTGGAGAAAGAGGACTCCTCCCAGGAAAAACAAGTTTGTGTGGTTCCGCGATTGACTCCGCGGGGTGTTCCTGAGACACCCACAATTAATCCACGGAGCTGAGTGCCGGAGACTAGCAGGCAGGTGGGACCCCTTTCTGAGGTGCCCTGTCTGCCTTTAATTGAGGAAAGCCAGTTTGCTTTGTGACGTGATTGCCACCGGAGTCCTGGTCTCCATCTCTCTCCATCCGCACCCCTGGACCTCAGTGCCTCCGGCCTGTAACCCTCCCCACCTCATCTGCCCCGCTCACTCTCCAACCCTTATTTCTTCCTTCTCACAATAGAGGTCGCAAACAGTAACCTACAGCCTAGACCCAAATATTTCCATTTCATTATCATTTGGCTTGTTTGCTTTTTAAATTGAATTAAACATTTTTAATTAGGTAGTTTGTAAATGAGATTCTCAGGTTCTCATGAAAACTTTTCAATTCTGGCTACACTGGGTACGTTTTCGCACCTAGCAGCAGGCAAAAATGGCATACAGACTGTCCCGTTTGAGATGGGACAAGATCGCTCCACCTGCCCTGAGGCGCCACCAGCCTTCTTGCTCCCTGATGTCACTCACTCTGACCTACACAGTGGAGTCCCTGCTGTAGGCTTTCACATCCAGCATGGACATTCTAGCCCCAGGGTGGGATAAGCTCGGAGGAAGGGGCCTCAGGAGGTTTCCTGGCTGGAGACTGCTTCCTAAGGATCCTTGCTATGGCCTAGGCTCCAGAGTAGCAGGGTGCTTCCAGCCACCTGGGAGCCATTCCCAGGCGTACAAACCCCAAAAGGTGGATCTGAACTCAGACGACCAACTTCAGCCCCTGTCGCCTCTCAGGATGTCCACAGTCGACCATCCCTTCCAGAACCAGAAGCCTCTCTGTCCCTTCCCCAGGAATGCTTTGTCTCCTTCCTCATGTCTTTCCTTCCCCAGAGCCCCAGCTTTGCCCTCAGTCCCTGGTCACAGCCAGAGATAAGAGCCACTTATCCAGGGACTGAGGGAGGGCGAAGAAATGGAAGAGTCCGTCGGCTAAGAGGTCTAAGAGAAAGAGAAGCCAGGTGACCCGCTCACCTCAGAGCTGCCCAGCGCAGCCCCCTGAGCAGAGTGGAGCGCCAGGACAGAGAGCAGAACCACAGCGGGAAGAACGGGGATCTTCATTCTGTCACGTTTGGGGTGCTCTGAGGCAAGGCAACGCAAGGCTTGCCCTATATATTCCCAGGCAGGCCTATCTGAGCAGAACTGGGGTCCCCACCCCACTGACTCACCCCCAGATCCTGTTGCCCACCCCCAGGGCTCTGGGGAGGGGAGGTGTGGATTGCTCCTCACTTACCTTGGATTTCTCAATTCATATTCCACCCCAGGCACTCGAAAGGCGAGCCAGCAATGGGATTCTTCATGCAAACAGAGTTGAAATGGAGACAGGTTGGACCTGTCGCTCCAAGAGATGGGCTGTGGCTCCCAAGCAACCTGTCCTTTTGTCTTTGTCTCTTTTCCATATACTTCCTCTTATAATCCAGGCTTTTCCCCAGCCTATCCAATTCTGTCTAAACTCCCTACACTGGCATTGAAGGCCTTCCAGGCTCTGGCCTCAACCCACCTTTCTAACTTTACCTTCTTTTGCTCCCTCTGCACATACCTCACATTCTGGCCAAACTGGACTCATTACCAAAGATACTCTTTTTCTCCCTTCTCCAAGCAGCTGCCCATGACACCCCTGTGCCTAAAATGCCCTTCCCTCCACATTTGTTCTCTGAACCCAACATCTGTCTTGGATAAAGCTTCCGTAATGTCCCTCGTCATCCACTCATCCACTGTTGTATTGTTTTGTTCATTGCTCAGCTGTGTCCAGTTCTTTGTGACTCCATGCACAGGGGCTGCCAGGCTCCTCTGATCACGGGGTTCTTTAGGCAAGAATACTGGAGTGGGTTGACTATTCTCTTCTCCAGGGGTTAATTGGCTATGAAGCGAGGTGAAAGTCATTCAGTCATGTCTGACTCTTTGCGACCCATGGATAATTCTCCAGGCAAGAATACTAGAGTGGGTAGCCTTTCCCTTCTCCAGGGGTCTTCCTGACCCAGAAATTGAACTGGGATCTCTTGCATTGCAGGCAGATTCTTTGCCAGTTGAACTACTAGAGAAGCCCTAATTGAGAATACCCCAATGTAAAATTTATAACTATCTACCTATATATACACCACAATGTTAAAAACCTCATAGGGTTCTACAGGAAAATCAGTACCCATTATCCCCACTCTAAACTTTCCCCTCCTCAGAACTGCCATGCCAGTTCACTTCTGTCTCTCTGGCATTGTCCCTAGAGTATCTTGTGCTCTTCCCTTTTAGAATGTCAAGTTCCTTGAGGTCAAGAACTGTATTTTTTTTTTAAAGATTTATTTATTTATTTATTTTGGTCAGGGTCGGGTTTGGGGAGGGAGGGGAGCAGGTGGGCCACTTCTATTGGTCTTTCATTTCTCTATATTCATCCGTCTCTGTTCTTTGGCTCCTGTGGGCCTCCCATCGCGGTGGCGTCTGTCGCTGCAGAGCGCCGGCTCTGTCTGAGCTCCAGAGCTCTGGCTCGGTAATTGGACACATCAGTCCAGCCGCTCTGCGGCACATGGGATCTTCCCAGGCCAGGGCTCGAACCGGTGCCCCTTGCACTGCAAGGCGGTGTCCTTACCCACTGGACCATCAGGGGAAGCCCAAGAACTGTATTTTGATCACCTTTATATGCCCCAGCCCCAAGCCTTCCACAGTGGAGGTGGATTTGACACGTGCTAGATTTTAGATATCTGAGAATTTAAGCATACTTCCACCGAGTTGCACACATTCTTCCTTTGGGGCTGGAGCCATTATCAAGCTGTCCATCCTTCACTTGGGTCTTCAGAGAGGTAACTGTCTTCAGCTAAGAAGAAAAGAACAGAGAAACACAGGAAAGCCAGAGCAGGTCCTAGCACGACCCAATTGAAGACAGGCTCTAGGTTCTGCACGTTGAGTGCCTACACTATCTCCTTGAGCTGCGTCTGCTCCCCACCCTACTCCCCCAGCTTGGGAGTTGTATCGCCTCAATGTAACCACTAGTCCCCAGCTTCAACAAAACATTCAGTCATGTCTGACTCTTTGCGACCCATGGATAATTCTCCAGGCAAGAATACTAGAGTGGGTAGCCTTTCCTTCTCCAGGGGTCTTCCTGACCCAGAAATTGAACTGGGATCTCTTGCATTGCAGGCAGATTCTTTGCCAGTTGAACTACTAGAGAAGCCCTAATTGAGAATACCCCAATGTAAAATTTATAACTATCTACCTATATATACACCACAATGTTAAAAACCTCATAGGGTTCTACAGGAAAATCAGTACCCATTATCCCCACTCTAAACTTTCCCCTCCTCAGAACTGCCATGCCAGTTCACTTCTGTCTCTCTGGCATTGTCCCTAGAGTATCTTGTGCTCTTCCCTTTTAGAATGTCAAGTTCCTTGAGGTCAAGAACTGTATTTTTTTTTTAAAGATTTATTTATTTATTTATTTTGGTCAGGGTCGGGTTTGGGGAGGGAGGGGAGCAGGTGGGCCACTTCTATTGGTCTTTCATTTCTCTATATTCATCCGTCTCTGTTCTTTGGCTCCTGTGGGCCTCCCATCGCGGTGGCGTCTGTCGCTGCAGAGCGCCGGCTCTGTCTGAGCTCCAGAGCTCTGGCTCGGTAATTGGACACATCAGTCCAGCCGCTCTGCGGCACATGGGATCTTCCCAGGCCAGGGCTCGAACCGGTGCCCCTTGCACTGCAAGGCGGTGTCCTTACCCACTGGACCATCAGGGGAAGCCCAAGAACTGTATTTTGATCACCTTTATATGCCCCAGCCCCAAGCCTTCCACAGTGGAGGTGGATTTGACACGTGCTAGATTTTAGATATCTGAGAATTTAAGCATACTTCCACCGAGTTGCACACATTCTTCCTTTGGGGCTGGAGCCATTATCAAGCTGTCCATCCTTCACTTGGGTCTTCAGAGAGGTAACTGTCTTCAGCTAAGAAGAAAAGAACAGAGAAACACAGGAAAGCCAGAGCAGGTCCTAGCACGACCCAATTGAAGACAGGCTCTAGGTTCTGCACGTTGAGTGCCTACACTATCTCCTTGAGCTGCGTCTGCTCCCCACCCTACTCCCCCAGCTTGGGAGTTGTATCGCCTCAATGTAACAAAACACTGTCACCAAGCAGCCTTCTCCACAGCCAGGTTCAAGCAACTCGACCGGTTGCTGAGGTACCAGGGAGATGCTGGAACATAGACAGGTGCCTAGACAAGGCAAAGCCTCATTTACGAGTGGGCTTTTGGGACGTCAAGGGTGGGCCACTGCTTAAGACTTTGCCTTTCAGTGCAGCAGGTGTGGGTACCATCCCTGGTCTGGGAGTTGAGATCCCACATACCTTGCAGTCAAAAAACCAGAATGTAAACAACAGGGGCACTATTGGAACAACTTCAATGAAGACTTTAAAAATGTTCCCCATCCAAAAAAAAAAAAATCTTAAAAAGGAAAAAAAGACTGGACTCTATTCCCAAACTTGATGGGATACAAAGAAATAAAAGGTCTAGCAGGGGAGGACCAGGTCTTACTCACCAGCAATCTTCATGAACCCCAGAAGCTAGCACATTGGTTCAATTCTCCTGTTGTCCCCACAGCCCAGTCCCCAGCATCTGGCCTCTCTTTAGCCTCAGGAAGCGCCTCTGTCTTTCTAGCAGTACCTCCCGCTCCACAGAGCTGTCTGAGGAGACGGAGCTAGAGGAATCACCAAGCACAGCTGACCAGTGGATGCCACACAAGGTTGGTGCTCCTGGAGGGGACGAGTGAGAAAATGACAGACGGGTGGAGCACCTCCCGAAAACATTTTCTGGAGGACATGAGTTTCAATGCATGATGAATTCTGACCAATTAACTAACAGGGCCCGAAGGAACTCATTAACCACCATTCTGTCAGCAATGGGTCAACTCTGAATGAAGCTGAATGAAGAAGGAGCAACCTGGGACTTCCCTGGTGATCCACTGGTTAAGAATCCACCTTCCAATGTAGGGAACATAGGTTCGACTCCTGGTGAAGGAACTAAGATCCCACGTGTTCCAGGGCAACTCAGCCGGTGAGCCACAACTACAGAGAAGCCCACATGCCACAACAAAGATCCAAAGCAGTTAAAAATAAATAAACACTTAAAGGAAAAAAAAAAAAAAAGAGGGCTTCCCTAGTGGTCCAATGGGTAGAGAGTCCGCCTTGCCGTGCACGGGGCACAGGTTCTATTCCTAGTCAGGGAAGATCCCACATGCTGTGGAGTGGCTGGACCAATGTGTCCAATTACCGAGACAGCACTCTGAAGCGTGTGCGCCCAGAGCCGGTGCTCTGCAACAAGAGAGGCCACTGCAGTGGGAGGCCCACACAGGCCAAAGAATAAAGATGGATGAAGATAAATAAATAAATAACCAATAAAAGAGGCTAAAATTAAAAAAAAAAGAAGAAGAAGAAGAATGAACAAAATGAAGAATCACCAAAGGAGAATTGATATAATGAAGTTCCACCAGATCCACTAAGGGAGGAGCCCTTCGGCCTGGGTCATCCAGAAAAAAACAGATGAACCCCACATCATCACCTCTTGGGCTCCAGAGATCTTTTGCAACAAACTGATATCCCTGTTTTCCTTTCCACCTCATGCTAATGCTGCTAATAATAATGTGAGCCAATTTACTGATGTCTTAACTTGGTGACCGACCTTGTGCTGAGCACTCTCATGATCTCACTGGAATCTCACAGCACTCCAGTGAGACGGGTATTACAGTCATTCACCTTTGGTAGGTAGGAGAGCTGCGGCTTATGGAGATGAAACAGCTCGCCCTCGCTCACACAGCCAGGGTGTGGCGAGGCCAGCGTTAGAGCCCTGGATTCTAGAGCTTGTGTCTGTGCTGCTCCTTTCCTGTGCTGCGTTCTGCAGAGGCCCTCAGCCTGCCCACCTAGGGCCTTGTCCGAATTAGACCCATGTCCTGAGAGTTGGACAGCAAGACACCCACTCTCCGCCAGGGGGCCTTCTTTACATTTTTTGTTTATTTAATTTTGGGCTGTGCTGGGTCTTTGTTGCTGTAGGGGCTTTTCTCTAGTTTCAGCGAGTTGGGGGCTACTCCCTATTGTGGTGTGCGGGCTTCTCATTGCGGTGACTTCTCTTGATGTGGAACACAGGCTCTAGAGCACCCAGGCTCAATAATTATGGCACATGGATTAGTTAAATTGATGCGGTGAGCCACAACTACAGAGAAGCCCACATGCCACAACAAAGATCCAAAGCAGTTAAAAATAAATAAACACTTAAAGGAAAAAAAAAAAAAAAGAGGGCTTCCCTAGTGGTCCAATGGGTAGAGAGTCCGCCTTGCCGTGCACGGGGCACAGGTTCTATTCCTAGTCAGGGAAGATCCCACATGCTGTGGAGTGGCTGGACCAATGTGTCCAGTGCGAGACAGCACTCTGAAGCGTGTCGCCCAGAGCCGGTGCTCTGCAACAAGAGAGGCCACTGCAGTGGGAGGCCCACACAGGCCAAAGAATAAAGATGGATGAAGATAAATAAATAAATAACCAATAAAAGAGGCTAAAATTAAAAAAAAAGAAGAAGAAGAATGATGAACAAAATGAAGAATCACCAAAGGAGAATTGATATAATGAAGTTCCACCAGATCCACTAAGGAGGAGCCCTTCGGCCTGGGTCATCCAGAAAAAACAGATAAACCCCCACATCATCACCTCTTGGGCTCCAGAGATCTTTTGCAACAAACTGATATCCCTGTTTTCCTTTCCACCTCATGCTAATGCTGCTAATAATAATGTGAGCCAATTTACTGATGTCTTAACTTGGTGACCGACCTTGTGCTGAGCACTCTCATGATCTCACTGGAATCTCACAGCACTCCAGTGAGACGGGTATTACAGTCATTCACCTTTGGTAGGTAGGAGAGCTGCGGCTTATGGAGATGAAACAGCTCGCCCTCGCTCACACAGCCAGGGTGTGGCGAGGCCAGCGTTAGAGCCCTGGATTCTAGAGCTTGTGTCTGTGCTGCTCCTTTCCTGTGCTGCGTTCTGCAGAGGCCCTCAGCCTGCCCACCTAGGGCCTTGTCCGAATTAGACCCATGTCCTGAGAGTTGGACAGCAAGACACCCACTCTCCGCCAGGGGGCCTTCTTTACATTTTTTGTTTATTTAATTTTGGGCTGTGCTGGGTCTTTGTTGCTGTAGGGGCTTTTCTCTAGTTTCAGCGAGTTGGGGGCTACTCCCTATTGTGGTGTGCGGGCTTCTCATTGCGGTGACTTCTCTTGATGTGGAACACAGGCTCTAGAGCACCCAGGCTCAATAATTATGGCACATGGATTAGTTATTCCAACGCACATGGGATCTTCCCAGACTGGGAATCACACCAGCATCCCTTGCATTGGCAGGTAGATTCTTTTTGTTTTGTTTTGTTTTTTAATGTTAGTTCATGTCTTTTATTAACCAATATACAATTACTTGTCTTCTGGTTTGTTGAAACCATAGGTCAGCCAATATCTGCTACAGTAATGTCCATTAAAGTGACTGGCCATAAAAACCCCAGCGCCACATTCATCTGAAGGACCCTCTCAGCAAAGGCGGCTGATTTGGCCATTCTCATCTGTCTTCTAGACTTTCAGAGCAGCCAGTTTAACCTCCTTTCTCTTACACTTGTTCTTCTTGGGAGTGGTGTAAGACTTCTTCTTCCTTTCTTAGCGCCGCCACGAAGTCTCAACACAAGACGAAGAGTGGACTCCTGAATGTTGTAGTCAGACAGGGTACGTCCATCTTCCAGTTACTTGCCAGCAAAGATCAGTCTTTGCTGGTCAGGAGGAAGTCCTTCCTTATCCTGGATCTGGGCCTTGACATTTTCTATTTATCCAAGGACTCGACCTCGAGAGTGATGGTCTTCCCCGTCAGGGTTTTCACAAATATCTGCATCTGGGCAGCAGTTCCACTGCAGATGGCGGACCCGAAAGGAAGGCTGGCAGGTGGATTCTTAACCATCTTCGATAGGCAGGAGAGCTGCAGCTTATGGAGATGAAACAGCTCACCCTAGCTCAGCTCAGCCCCAGGTGTCCTTCTGCAGTGGGTGACCTGCACAGCCCTAAATGGCAGCTCTGAGCAGGCGTGCA
The DNA here is from genome assembly GCA_022376925.1 of Tragulus kanchil. Lineage (NCBI taxonomy): Eukaryota > Metazoa > Chordata > Mammalia > Artiodactyla > Tragulidae > Tragulus > Tragulus kanchil. The sequence goes on from JAIOJX010000031.1 coordinate 117,140,024, forward strand.
CCCATTTCAGTGAATTAAATTATGTTCTTAAAAAAAAAAAATTATGTTCTTACCAAGTGCAAACAAAGAACTAAGAGCTCAATGGTCCTCATTGAGCATATGCCCGAGGATGAACCTGTAATTGCTTCAGATTCTAAATGCCTCTTATAGTAGGAGCCTCTTGCCACACCAAGGGTGTGTTTAAAGATAGTCTTGTAGTATTTAAAGATGGATGCTTTTCATATAATGCCTCTAAACACAAGCCTACGATTTCATGTGCACAACCTAAGAAGTTCCGTTCTCATTCTGAAGGGAAAAAAAAAGCTGGCCTGTGCCCAGGGAGCTCTGCTCAATGTTGTGTGGCAGCCTGGATGGGAGGGCAGCTGGAGGAGACGGGACACGGGTATATGTAGGGCTGAGTGCCTTTGCCGTCCACTTGAATCTACCACAGCCTTGTCCATCGGCTACACTTCAGGATAAAATTGAAAGTTTATTTTTAATTGGCCATACTGGACTTATGATTGTTTCCGCTTGGCACTTTGCCGATGGATTTTCAGGGGGAGTCTTGGTGTTCTGTGATTTATGCTGGAAATGCTAATCTAGAGTCTAGTGTCTCTCCAAGCTCGCTCCTCTTCTCCCATCGAAACTGCCTCAGTGAGTTTGCGCTTCCCCGAGCGTCCAGTGGTTGGGCAGGTTGAGGAAGAGAGGGACAGAGGGATCCTCACCGGCAGAAAGGGTGCCCGCAGTTCAGGCAATGGGACCATCAGCAGGAGAACCTGCGCAGGGTTCAGCCTTGCTCTGGCCACAACCCACAGGGCCAGTGGACTTGAGCACAGTCGCCGAGCCTGGCTCTGTGTCACTCCAGCCCCAAGTCCGGTTAATCTCCTAGTTCCCACTTCGAGAATACCAGTAAATCCCTATTTTCCCACAGGTCTTGGCCCACCCCACCCCAAATCTGCCAGAACTTGACTGTGGGTAGGAGGCGAGGCCCAGCCCTGATTGCTGCAACTACAGACACACCTAGGAGCTGGGAGCAGCATCCTGGACTCAGGAAAGGAATGGAGGAATGGGAGCACTGAGGGGCAGGGTTGAAGGGCGGCACACTGGGGTCTCAGGGTCTTCGTGAGTGTCTAGGTGAAAAGCCTAGAATCCTTGGAGAGAGAGGGGGCTGGGGCACGGGCTCTGGGGAGGCAGAGCCCAGGGCGTCCCTGTCTCCTCCCTTCCTTCCTCTGCCAGTGTTGTGCTCACACCCAAGAGCGCAGCCACGTTGCCCAGCAGGTCTGGTCTCTTCCTCTGCCACCCACCCTCTGCCTGGTGGCAGCTTTGCTTTGACTTCCCCCAGGAAGACTTCCTGAATACAGCCCACTTAATTCTTATTTTTTCTTTTACGAAATAGAATTTTATTCCATTATGATGGATTCAAACCAAGGGTATAAAAGTCCCCAGAATAATGACTAATAAATTATGTGAAAAGATTTTATTACTGCTTGATGATGACCTTTGTGAGACAGATACCAGGATGACCTTTTTATATATAATTATTTTTATTTTACTTTCTACTTTTACAGAGTTTTGTTGTTTACAGACATGTATAATCCCAGATGAATCATATGTATATCCCTGACTCCCTCCCTCCTCCACCCCTCCAGGATGACTTTTGCTTTTTCAGAAATATCAAAACGACAACTTAATAGAAAACTGTCGTGTAATTCTTGTGGATGAATATGCCCAGAACATGATATAAAAGTTGACCGACTCGGAGACAGACCATCTCATTTCCCTGCTTAATCTCAACACTTCTTATTCCTTATGAATTACATTCACATATGGCTGACAGAGGTTATGATTCATTGAACTCACTTAATTTTGACCCCTCTTCCATTCTGGAATTCCCAAATGTTTATTAAGCAGTCTTTTTTGCTCTTGATGCTGAGAATTCACAATGGACAGGATACCTGGCCTGTGAAACTTCTCTTCTAGTAAAAGAGAAGGATTGTAACCTCACAAAAAAATGTGGAAGATCATTTCAGAGGAGGACAGGGTCTGTCAAGAAAATAAAACAAAGGGATGTGAGAGTGACTGGGGAGATGTCCTTGGTTAAGCTGGCTAGGGGATTTGCATCTAGACGAAAAGTCATTCAAGTTTGAACCTTCCGATGATCTCGGGCTCCAGGACAAGTGACAGTGGTGTTCTTTGGGACACTGCCCAAGCAGGTCCAGGCTGACACTGGCCAGGGAGGCCAGAACCAGATCACACTGAGCCATGCTAAGGGGTTGAAATTTTAGTCCACAGTTAACGGAGTTTGTGGGCTTCCTGGGTGGCTCAGTGGTAAAGAACCCACCTGCCAACGCAGGAAACATGAGTTCCATCACTGAGCTGAGAAGATCCCCTGGAGAAGGGAATGACAACCCACTCCAGCATTCTTGCCTGGAGAATCCCGTGGACAGGGGAGCCTGGTGCGCTACAGTCCAGGGAGCTGCAGAAGAGACGGACGTGGCTTAACAACTAAATAGCAATAGTGGAATTTGTGGGGGATTCTGAGCTAAGGGTCCTCCCTTAGCTTAGGTTGCCGTGGGAGAATGGATGTTAGGAAAGACTCAAAAGTCAGAGCCTATGTCAAGGTGCTGTTTTTGAGGTCCCCACAGGAAAAAAGGTTGGCCTGCTGTTTTATGAGAACGGTGCTTCGACAGGTGCTTTAGCCTTTAGAGGGTGGCTTTCAGCCCTTTGGGCCAAAAACGCCCCAAGTCCAGGACCATGTTGACCACCTCAGCTTCTCCATTGATCCTTCAGGGATGGGCAGAGGCAACCTGAGGTCCAGCAGTTTCTCTCGCTCACGCACATTCCAGGAAGCCCGCTTGTAGGTCAACTGGCCGGACTGAGCAGCTTCCCCAGGATGGCCGCGCACTCCCCCCTGTGGTCTCGACGAGGTACTGCAAGGTCCTCCCCAGCCAGGTGAGACCCGGGAAGTGCGGAAGTGTCAGTGGCTCAGTCCTGTCCAGCTCCTTGAGATCCCATGGACTGCAGCCCGCCAACCTTCTCCATTCATGGAATTCTCCAGGCAAGAGTGCCAGAGTGGGCAGCCATTCCCTTCTCTGGGGGATCTTCCTGACTCAGGGATTGAACCCAGGTCTCCTGCATTCCAGGCAGATTCTTTACCATCTGAGCCACCAGAGAAGTCCTTGAGGTCCAGAGATGAATATAAAACAGGAACCCCAGCTTAAGAACAAAACTGAGAAACGGATGCATGTCAAGTTGCTTCCCCAGGTCTGTTTCAGGCCTGGCTTCTTTCTTCATCAACTGAGAGAGGTCTGTGCTCTGCCCGGCCAAGTGCTAAGACCTGAGGACTGAACAGTGATCCAGACAGACCGGAGTCAGGCTCTGAGGGAACTGGCCATCTCTAAGGTGGTCACACAAGCTGCCCTCCTTTCATTTCCTGGGTCCCTGTGGGGATGTCAAGGACCTTAGAGATGTCAAGAAGTGGTGGGCTCTTTCATTTGGGCTCATTGTGTGGGCTTGGTGGGTCCTGGTTCAGAGACTCTACCTGCAGACTCCCCACTGCATGCCCAGGGCTGCTCTGCTGGCGATCAGCCTGCACCGGAACCCCTGCCTGTTTCATGAGCACTTCAATGGAGGAGAAGCTTTTCACCATGTCCCCTGCCTCCTGGAGACCGGAGCTGCTGGGGCACGTGATGAGGGACTGGCTCTGCGCTCTGCCCACCCCCAACTTCAGAAAACACGTCCACCCAGACCCACCCTCGTCCATACCGCGGCGTGTGCAAGGCTGAGGCATAGTGCCCGCTAGCCTTCCTCCTGCCCCTGCATGACCCCCCACGACCCTCTGTGACTGGCCTCCTCTCTTGGAACAGCCCCTGTATTCCCATTTCAGTGGCTCTCTGGTGGCTTTTTCAGGCCAGCAGAACATCTGTGACAGTGCCTAGTGCAGTAAGCCTGCTGGTCACCCAGAAGGTGGGCAAAGCTGATTTTCTACAGTTAGAGAAACTGAGCCCTGCTGAGAACTGCTAGCCATTTCTTCTTATCAGGACCATCCAGTCGTCCCTCTCTCGGCCCATCATTCTGGCTATCGTAGTTTGGGGCTTTTTCTTTTTGGGGGGCCTCTAAGTCATCATTTTTATTTTCATCCATCTTTATTCTTTGACTGTGTGGGCCTCCCATCGCAGTGGCCTCTCTCGTTGCAGAGCACTGGCTCTGGGCGCATGTGCACCAGAGCACTGGCTCATAATTGGACACACCGGCCCAGCTGCCCCCGTGGCACATGGGATCTTCCTGGGCCAGGGATCGAACTGGTACCTCTTGTCCTGCAAGGTGGACTCTTTACCCATAGGACCACCAGGGGAGCCCCTGGCATTTTTAAATCAGTCTAATTGCTTTACAATGTTGTATTCCTTTCTGTTGCACAGTGTGAATCAGCCATGTATATACACGTATATCCTTCCCTCTTGAGCCTCCCTCTCCCCTCCCATCCCACTCCCTAGGTCATCACAGAGCACCAGGCTGAGCTCCCTGCACTATACCGCAGCCTCCCACTAGCTGTCTACTTTACACATGGTGGGGTATAGATGTCACTGCAAGTAAGAGACCTGGGCTCCATCCCTGGGTCAGGAAGATTCCCTGGAGGAGGGCGTGGCAACCCACTGCAGCATTCCTGCCTGGAGAATCCCATGGACAGAGGAGCTGGGAGGGTAACAGTCTGTGGGGTCACAGAGAGTTGGATATGACTGAGCAACTGAGCACACTCAGGAGAAAGGTGAGTTACCCGCCCCGGAACCCCTCTTCCTTCCTTCCTGACCCAGGCTGTCAGTGTAGTAGTAAAGAATAAAATTTGCCAAAGTCCTGGGGATACAAGATTCGTGTTTTATTTCTAAGGAGAAACTCTATAAAGGAAGACTCTCGCTTGTCCTGATTTTGTGTCGCGGCGACTTCAGGTCACACGATGGAGCCGGTGAAGAAATGGCTGGAGTCCACACTGAGGCTAGTGGTCATGGACAGACCACAGTGTGGGGGAGAGACAAGGGACAAACAGGCAGGTCCCCAACCTAGAACAGGCAGGAATCAGCACACAGGCCAAGAGCTGGGGCAGGGGCACAGTCGGGTCCCACGATGACTGGTGTTTCTCGGTTGTAGTCTGAAGCGATTGTCCAGAAGAAAAGAGAGAATAGTAGAACATGGCCACCCCAGATCTCCTGAAACCCAGCCTCCTCTCCTCTCACTCAGCAGCTGCGCTCACGGTTCCCTTGTGTCCTGCCCACCGGTGGTCTCCTCACTCTCTCTCCTCCCTAAAACAAGTATCACCCCTTCCCAACCGAGCGACTCACTTCTTCCCGACTCTGAATCTTCACACCTGAATGGTTCATCCCATAGCCTCTCTTCTCCCCAGCAACACACAATTCCTATCCTGTCCCCGCTCCTTAATCTAGTGCACACTCTTGTTCTTAAAGCCGTCCCCACCTGACCCCTCTTCGGTCAGGCCTCCAGCCAGCACTCAGAGGGTGCATTCCCAGCATTCTAGGTCACTTTCTAAAACTATTCTAAGTATTTATTTTAACCGAAGTATAGTTTTGTTTTGTTTTATTTCCAAAAAAATTTGATTGAGCCATGTGGGATCTTAGTTCCTCAACTAGGAATCGAACCCATGCCCCCTGCCTTGGAAGCATAGTGTTAACCACTGAACCACCAGAGAAGTTCCCTGTCATTTTCCTAGGAGTCTTTCTCCACACCCCACCTTGGGGGTCTCCTCCTCCTTCATACCTTCAGCCCGTCCACCCAGGACAAGGGGAAGGCCCAGCCCCAAGCCCTGACCCCCGGTGATGGAGCCCCGGCTGCTGGCTGCAGCCACTCACTCTGACACTCACCTACCAGAACTTCACCCACTGCAGCAGGCCAGGTTGTGCCCGGGAAGCCTGCAGGATGAGGAGAAGGTCTGAGTGGACAGTGCATCGTCCCCGGTGTACCCTCTGGCCTCAGACCCCTTCTCTCGTGAGCCAGATTTTCTCTGGCCCAACACTTACCGAGGAAGACACTGTGACTCCTCCCTGTAAAGAGAAGATCAGAGGAGGGGAGGGGAGGGCCTCCAAGTCTGCTCCGTACTCAATCAAGTCCTCGGGGCTCCGGAAGGGCCCGTGGCCTGGGCAAGCTCAGATCAGGATCTTCCCAAAGATCCTCTGGCCTGATGGTGGCCCTGTGGCCACAGCCGATTTCTCACCGTGGGTGCCTTTGATCCAAGAGGCTACCGAATGTGGTCCTTGAGCACACACTGGACCAAGAGGAGTGAGAAGAGGTAGGCCTGCCCAGTGGGGATATGGGGGATACCCACAGGCAGTGTTAACTTCCCTTCACCTCCTTTCACCTCAGCAGTTTCTGATCTCTCCCCGGGGCAGGGGCTTGCTTCCTCTGAGAGATGGAGGGAAATTCCACCTGTTTGTTTCTGAACTGGCCTAATGAGTATTTAACATATTCTTTTACAAATTTACGAAATTGTTCTCTTTGAGCCTGAATGAAGCAACATCCTCACTTTTTTTCCCTGTCACTTCCTTTGGGAAAAGACGCCTTCTTGTTCCCACCAACCAAGTGTCTCTGGGCAAAGCCTCCTCTCCTGCAGGAAGGTCAGCAGCTAGAGACGGAGAGCAGACCCTGGGAAGGAAGGCTATCTGTCTGTCTTGCCATGTGTGTCGTGTGATTTGGGGTCTGTGGGGGGCTTATGTTCCTCGGCGAAAGGATCTTGGGTTCCAGTGTTCTCCAAGGCACGAGGTGCCGTCGGGGCTTCCCTATAAACTTTTCTGTGTGGGCAGGTCATCGCAAGCCGTACCTTAGAAGGGATCTTGGCTGGGTACTGCCCGCCCAGGGCACCGGGGGCCCCCTGCTGGTTGTAATTGTAGTTCTGCGGAAAGAAGCAGGGGGCAGTGGGTAGGGGGACAGGAGAGAAGGGAGGAAGCCATGTTGCCCCCACCCCCCTGCCCTGGCTGGGCCCTTCTCAAAGGCCCGGCCTCCGCCCCTCCTCACGTCACGTGCTTTCCCCTGTAGCATCTCCTTCAACCAAGCCCACGCCTTCACCTGACTCACTGGATGGTCCTGGCCCAGGTGGCCTGCGCTCTCTCCGCCCGCCCTACCTCTCCCAGCTCCTCAGGAGTCCCCAGGGAGGGGAGGGGAGGAGACCAGGGAAAGAAGTGAAGTCGGAGCGGAGTGGCGGGTGGAAGTTAGCTCACCTTAGCAGTCACAGGTACCACATCTTGCCATCCTGAGCCAGACTGAGAAAAATGACAGAATCGGATATAAAGAGGGAGAATTTCAGACGGGCCAAGAGCCAGGCAGAGCAGGACCGCGGACCTCCCAGGGCATTCCGAGGGAAGGAGGACTCACCTGACCAGCCCCACCTGCCCTCTTCTGGAGCGATGCCACATCCGCGCCCTGGAAGGGAGGGGGACCCACCGTGAGGGCGGCTCCGCGGTCCTTCAGGCTGGGCCTGACTCGCGGGCTCCGGCATCCCACCACCCCGGCTCTGCCCTCCTTGTGTAGCCAAGCATCCCACCCGGCCCACCTAACCCTCGCAGGTTGCTTCCGTGAAGAAGCAATGGACCAGGAGGACACTGATGCCCCAGATAGATAGAGGACAGGTTGCCACACTCCACGTCGGGCAGCAACAGGAAAGAACAGGCTCAGCCACCCAGGCACCTGCACAGACTGCTTGAGCCGGAATGCAACCCACAGAGGCTCCCAGGGCTCAGCCGGCACGTCAGCCTCGGTCCACCTTCTGCCTGTGACACACGCCGCTCCCCTCACAGACCTTGTGAGCCCTTTCCCCAAATGCTGTTCTCCACGGGGTCCTTGGACGGACCCACAGGGGCCAAGTGAAGTACATTAGGTCAAAGGAAAGAGAGGAAAGGGAGAAATCCAGGAAGGCAGACAGAGCCCTACAAAGTACTGCAGGGTGGTGGTCCTGGAACTAAGCCTCTGCACTCCCAATGCAGGGGGACCAGGTTCAATCCCTGATGAGAGAACTAAGATCCCATGTGCCACCGCTAAGGGCCCCCGTGCTAAGTCACTTCAGTTGTGTCCGACTCAGTGGGACCCTACGGACTGTAGCCCACCGGGCTCCTCTAACCAATGGGATTTGCCGTGCCCTTCTCCAGGGACCCTTCCCGGCCCAGGGATCAAACCTGTGTCTCTTACATCTCTTGCAGCATTGGCAGGCGGGTTCTTTACTACCGGTGCTACCCTCTAAGGGTCCCTATGCCAGAACAAAGATCCTACATGCTGCCACTAAGACCCAGCACAGCCAAAGAAATGAATAAATATTTTAAAAGGAGAAGCAGTCCAGATGCGCAGGTCACCTCCCCTCCTCTGGTCAAGGCAAGGGGACGTCTCGGCCGTCGAGAGTTTAGTTCCTGCATCCTCTCTTCTCTACTAGGACCACACACACACACACACAAACTCTCTCTCTCTCTCTCTCTCCACCTTATCCTTTCCTGCCACTGACTTTTTTTTTCTGTCACTGACTTCTAACCTCACTCTTAGCCCCAGCGCGGCAGGCACACCCTGGAGGACCACAGGCCTCCAGACATTTTTCGCTTGATCCGCATGTTTAAATGCAATTAGTTGTGAACAATTGAAAACCAGATCTCTAGCTTTCCTGGGAAAATCAAGACGAGGTGGCCCCACCTGGCCAGCCTCACCTGCCCATGTGGACAAGGGAGCCGGTGGCCCTGGCCTCAGCGCCCAAGAGCCCCGATTCCCCAGGGCCACGAGCCACAGGCAACCGAAGTGTGGCCTTCAGCAGGACGCAGAGGCCCTACCCATCCTCCCCAGAACCCAGATAGCCAGACCGCAGGGGCCCTGCCCACGCTGCTCAACCTTAATCCCCCATTCTCCCTTCCCCGTGCATACGACCCTCCTGCTGCCCTTCACCTTTCCTTCCTGGAGTTGAGCCCAGCACCAGGTCCCTCCGCCTTCTAACCCCACGCCCCCTCCTGCGCTCCCCCTGCAGTACCCACCCAGCTGTGGCCTCCCCCGAGCCAGGCCACGCCCAGCAAGAGCAGCAGCAGAGAGGAGACCGTGGCCAGCTTCATGATGCCTCGCCTGTGGAGGCCTCAACCCCCGGCCTGGGCTTTTATCCCAGGGAGGACCTCCCACCCTGCTCCCTCCTCAGTGACTCACCGCTTCCCTCTCCCAGGCACACAGGGATTGAAAGTGGGAGCCCAGGGAGGCGCCGTCCCTCAGCAGGGAGGGACCACAACGAAACCTCCTGGCCGCTGCCCAGGGCCCCGAACCCGTGTCCCCTGAGCTGAGCTTCCTGACTCCCAAACCAGGAGTTTTACAGCCCTTACCTCCGTAATGGCTTTCCAGTTCAAGAAAGGGGTGTTGTGTTTGAAATCCTGGAGGGAGAAGGAGAGGTGAGTGGACCAAGGGAAGAAGGGTGGAGGGAGGGTGGAGTGTGGCATCCCATTGCGAAAGTTCCCAGATCGTGGCAAGCGTGGGTTTCGGCACCTGGGTGTCGTTTGGGGTTAGGTGGCGATAAGCCTCCAGGAGACTGAGGGTGTTAGAACTGCTGATGGTATTGGTGATACGACCTGGGGGAGACTACCCGCCTCAGAAGTGAGAAGAAGGGGAACTTTGGCACAGGTAGCCTGGAGCGAGGGGCAGCAGCCTCGACGGAGGGAGGGGAGAGCGACGGATAACCAGGACCCGCCGTTTTTTAGAGAGTGAGGGTTATCCTACCTCCCAGAGTCGCCTGAAGTAGAGGAGAGCCCGAGTGCTGGGGGACGGGCCTCGGCCCTGTGGATGAAAGTGGGGAGCAGGTCAGCCAGGCGCCGGACCCACCCACCACTCGCCTCAGCCCCGCCTCCTGCCTTCCTCAGCCTGCAGGATTCACCGTGACCGAGGTCTGGCGGAAGCTAGGTGCCTCTGGGGACACCTGAGTACGGTTTCTGGGAACAGGGAGAGAGAAGCTAGGTCTTTGGAGCCATTAGTCACTCCTCCATCACCTCCACAGTGCGTGGCAGCCTTCTTCTACCCGGCTCCTCCCAGCCTCGGGGAGAAACATCACCCTCCGGATCACCCCACGCCCCCTCCTGCGCTCCCCCTGCAGTACCCACCCAGCTGTGGCCTCCCCCGAGCCAGGCCACGCCCAGCAAGAGCAGCAGCAGAGAGGAGACCGTGGCCAGCTTCATGATGCCTCGCCTGTGGAGGCCTCAACCCCCGGCCTGGGCTTTTATCCCAGGGAGGACCTCCCACCCTGCTCCCTCCTCAGTGACTCACCGCTTCCCTCTCCCAGGCACACAGGGATTGAAAGTGGGAGCCCAGGGAGGCGCCGTCCCTCAGCAGGGAGGGACCACAACGAAACCTCCTGGCCGCTGCCCAGGGCCCCGAACCCGTGTCCCCTGAGCTGAGCTTCCTGACTCCCAAACCAGGAGTTTTACAGCCCTTACCTCCGTAATGGCTTTCCAGTTCAAGAAAGGGGTGTTGTGTTTGAAATCCTGGAGGGAGAAGGAGAGGTGAGTGGACCAAGGGAAGAAGGGTGGAGGGAGGGTGGAGTGTGGCATCCCATTGCGAAAGTTCCCAGATCGTGGCAAGCGTGGGTTTCGGCACCTGGGTGTCGTTTGGGGTTAGGTGGCGATAAGCCTCCAGGAGACTGAGGGTGTTAGAACTGCTGATGGTATTGGTGATACGACCTGGGGGAGACTACCCGCCTCAGAAGTGAGAAGAAGGGGAACTTTGGCACAGGTAGCCTGGAGCGAGGGGCAGCAGCCTCGACGGAGGGAGGGGAGAGCGACGGATAACCAGGACCCGCCGTTTTTTAGAGAGTGAGGGTTATCCTACCTCCCAGAGTCGCCTGAAGTAGAGGAGAGCCCGAGTGCTGGGGGACGGGCCTCGGCCCTGTGGATGAAAGTGGGGAGCAGGTCAGCCAGGCGCCGGACCCACCCACCACTCGCCTCAGCCCCGCCTCCTGCCTTCCTCAGCCTGCAGGATTCACCGTGACCGAGGTCTGGCGGAAGCTAGGTGCCTCTGGGGACACCTGAGTACGGTTTCTGGGAACAGGGAGAGAGAAGCTAGGTCTTTGGAGCCATTAGTCACTCCTCCATCACCTCCACAGTGCGTGGCAGCCTTCTTCTCTAGCCCAGGCTCCTCCCAGCCTCGGGGAGAAACATCCTCCTGACCAGGACCTGCCCCCGGACCCTCCCACCTTTTCACCTGCCCACCTTCCAAAGTTGCGGGGAGGCGCTGAAGTCCTCCCTCCCAACCACTCCACTCTGCCCCACCGCCCCCCAGAACAACAGTGGAGACGTAACAAAGGAGCGGAGACCAGGAGTGTGGGACAGCTAAGATTTATTTTGAGGGCAAGTGTTGAGATTAGTAGGGAGATAGAGGTGTCTTAAGAATGGGGGGGCTCCCCTCCATCTGGTCGCTCCGTGTCTGGAGGTCACGGGGTGCGAAAGCTCCTCTGGTCCTGGGCAAAGAAATCAGTACTAAGTGGGAGGGCTTAGAGAGTACTAAGGATACTAAGGATCCTACTAAGGATCAGTACTAAGGATGAGGGCTTGAGAGAGCAGTGGACCGAGGCGGGGGTCCAGGGGACCTCTGCTTCAGATACCTGCAGGGATCTTTTCGCTCATGGCTGTCTTCCGGTCAAGTCCAGATACTCCAGCTTGGGCTTGAAACCCCGTGTCTGCCTGGAACCTTTGGTCCCCTGGCCTGACTCCTCGCTCTGGCTGAGTCCTGCTCCCTCCTCGCCCCTCCCTCACCGTGAAGGAGCTGGATCCCACCATCCTCTTCTCTGGCCATTTCTGTCCGGCCCCTTTCCTAGGAGATCCGCTCCTGGGGGAGTCGCTCCCAGTGAATCCGGCCTGACAGGGAGTGCTCCCTTCACTACCCCCCCCCCAACAGGCGTTTGGCTGTCGGTCCTGACCCCCTGGGTGTGCCCTGGGTCTCCCGTCAGACTCTTGGCGCTCCACGCTCAGGGGCCCTGGTCTCCTGTGGCCCACGATAAGGAGTCTTGCCCCTACCAGAGATCATTCTCTATGAAACAGAAAGGTCTGTTTTGTTCATGTCATCCCTCTAAATCAGGACTCCGCTGTCGCCGGGAAGCTACTGCATCTCCTGTCTTCCCCACTCCCAAGTACGGTTTCTGGGAACAGGAGAGAGAAGCTAGGTCTTTGGAGCCATTAGTCACTCCTCCATCACCTCCACAGTGCGTGGCAGCCTTCTTCTCTAGCCCAGGCTCCTCCCAGCCTCGGGGAGAAACATCCTCCTGACCAGGACCTGCCCCCGGACCCTCCCACCTTTTCACCTGCCCACCTTCCAAAGTTGCGGGGAGGCGCTGAAGTCCTCCCTCCCAACCACTCCACTCTGCCCCACCGCCCCCCAGAACAACAGTGGAGACGTAACAAAGGAGCGGAGACCAGGAGTGTGGGACAGCTAAGATTTATTTTGAGGGCAAGTGTTGAGATTAGTAGGGAGATAGAGGTGTCTTAAGAATGGGGGGGCTCCCCTCCATCTGGTCGCTCCGTGTCTGGAGGTCACGGGGTGCGAAAGCTCCTCTGGTCCTGGGCAAAGAAATCAGTACTAAGTGGGAGGGCTTAGAGAGTACTAAGGATACTAAGGATCCTACTAAGGATCAGTACTAAGGATGAGGGCTTGAGAGAGCAGTGGACCGAGGCGGGGGTCCAGGGGACCTCTGCTTCAGATACCTGCAGGGATCTTTTCGCTCATGGCTGTCTTCCGGTCAAGTCCAGATACTCCAGCTTGGGCTTGGAAACCCCCGTGTCTGCCTGGAACCTTTGGTCCCCTGGCCTGACTCCTCGCTCTGGCTGAGTCCTGCTCCCTCCTCGCCCCTCCCTCACCGTGAAGGAGCTGGATCCCACCATCCTCTTCTCTGGCCATTTCTGTCCGGCCCCTTTCCTAGGAGATCCGCTCCTGGGGGAGTCGCTCCCAGTGAATCCGGCCTGACAGGGAGTGCTCCCTTCACTACCCCCACCCCAACAGGCGTTTGGCTGTCGGTCCTGACCCCCTGGGTGTGCCCTGGGTCTCCCGTCAGACTCTTGGCGCTCCACGCTCAGGGGCCCTGGTCTCCTGTGGCCCACGATAAGGAGTCTTGCCCCTACCAGAGATCATTCTCTATGAAACAGAAAGGTCTGTTTTGTTCATGTCATCCCTCTAAATCAGGACTCCGCTGTCGCCGGGAAGCTACTGCATCTCCTGTCTTCCACTCCCCACCTCACTCCCAGAAGAGTGACTTTCTTGAGATTAGGGGTCATCTCTCTGCCTCCCCACCTACCACCTCCCTCCCCCACAAGTTTCAGGGGCCAGGGATCCTCGTCTGTGTTATTTTACGTGAAGGGTGAGAAACTCTAGCTTCTCCGGTCAGGTGGCTTAGAAGGACTGGGATGGGCAGGGGGAGTCTGACGGCCAGAGAGCAGGCCCCAGGAAACAACTGCTTCTTGGCTCTGGGCTCTCAAAGGCCAAAGAAAGAGGGGCCCAGGGTTGTCATATTGTTCTTAAAAAAATAAATGAATCAAACAAAAGGATTCGTGGACCGTTGATTGCAGCTTCTGCCTTAAGTATCTGAGTTATTTGTCCTGCCTCCCTACCCGCTCTGCTCTGGAGGCCCATCGGCTATTCCCTATTCTCGTGTCAGATCAGCCTGCCCAAGGCTTTGCCTGTTAGAGGAAGGGGTAGGCAGGGAGGAAGAACAAGCAGGTTCTGGGCCCTACGCATCTCCTAAGGTTAGGCGCATGCAGAGCCCGGACTGATGTCTGGCCCCATCAGACTCTACGCGTGTTCACTTCCTTTTCCCTTCTCTCTTGCGGTCAGTCCTCAGGTGTCCCTTGGCGCCACCGGATGATTTAGTCCACGCCCTGCCTCTGCCTCTGCTTCCTCCCTGGTTCCTGAGGATTAGGTCTACTTACTCTCCCCTTAACCTCCGGGGGTCAAAGGGGAAACGGAGGTTCAGGCCTGTTCAGGTCTGATGTTGAGACGTGAAAGAGGCCCACTCTCTCCTCTCCCCTGACTCGCAGGTGTTTCCTAATTCTCCCTCTCTTTTCAGGTCTCTGCTGTCCTTCCTCCTTGTTGCCATCTTTTTTAAAATGACTGGTTGAAATGCCTTCTTAATGATCATCATCACTGTTGCCTGGCTCCCCCAGCAGGGGTTCAGTTTTCTTTTCTACATCCTTCTCTTAAAAAGATCAGAATGACACGGCCTTCCAGCCCTTACCTTGTTTATGGCATCCCAGTTAATGAAACCCAGCTTGGATTTAAAATTCTGCAGGGAAAAAGAAAAAAAGAATGGCCAAATTGGACCCAAGTGCGATTGGCTCCAGGCCTCAGGGCAAGAGAGCTCAAGGGCCACGGTCAACAATCATGATATTGGATTGGCCCAGAAGTGCGTTCAGGTTTTTCTGCAAGATGGGACGGAAAATCCCAAATGAACTTTTTGACCACCCCATAGAACAAAGACTTCAGCCTGTGGGACCAAGAGACCAAAGTTTGGTTTTCCAAAGGAGGGTGAGCAGAGCACTCCTGCGGAACTCACCTTCCAGAAAGTGTCAAAGTTGAAAGGCCCAGAAGATCCATCAGAGTTCTAAGGGACCAATGAGAAATGGGATGAGAATCAGAACCCATGCTGGGAGCTGGAGGCAGGGGCGGAGGTATGGGTGTCCGGGGCAGGCAGGGGTCACTTGACAGCATGGTCCTGACCCAAGAGGGAGGATGCCCTCACTCACCAAGGTATTGATTCCACTGACCGCTTCGCCTTCTCCACTGGACCCCTGTCCCTGGGTGGGGAAATGGGGACTGATATTCAAGGCTCACACATCCTTGCAGGAGGAAGAACAAGCAGGTTCTGGGCCCTACGCATCTCCTAAGGTTAGGCGCATGCAGAGCCCGGACTGATGTCTGGCCCCATCAGACTCTACGCGTGTTCACTTCCTTTTCCCTTCTCTCTTGCGGTCAGTCCTCAGGTGTCCCTTGGCGCCACCGGATGATTTAGTCCACGCCCTGCCTCTGCCTCTGCTTCCTCCCTGGTTCCTGAGGATTAGGTCTCACTCTCCCTTAACCTCCGGGGGTCAAAGGGGAAACGGAGGTTCAGGCCTGTTCAGGTCTGATGTTGAGACGTGAAAGAGGCCCACTCTCCTCTCCCCTGACTCGCAGGTGTTTCCTAATTCTCCCTCTCTTTTCAGGTCTCTGCTGTCCTTCCTCCTTGTTGCCATCTTTTTTAAAATGACTGGTTGAAATGCCTTCTTAATGATCATCATCACTGTTGCCTGGCTCCCCCAGCAGGGGGTCAGTTTTCTTTCTACATCCTTCTCTTAAAAGATCAGAATGACACGGCCTTCCAGCCCTTACCTTGTTTATGGCATCCCAGTTAATGAAACCCAGCTTGGATTTAAAATTCTGCAGGGAAAAAGAAAAAAAGAATGGCCAAATTGGACCCAAGTGCGATTGGCTCCAGGCCTCAGGGCAAGAGAGCTCAAGGGCCACGGTCAACAATCATGATATTGGATTGGCCCAGAAGTGCGTTCAGGTTTTTCTGCAAGATGGGACGGAAAATCCCAAATGAACTTTTTGACCACCCCATAGAACAAAGACTTCAGCCTGTGGGACCAAGAGACCAAAGTTTGGTTTTCCAAAGGAGGGTGAGCAGAGCACTCCTGCGGAACTCACCTTCCAGAAAGTGTCAAAGTTGAAAGGCCCAGAAGATCCATCAGAGTTCTAAGGGACCAATGAGAAATGGGATGAGAATCAGAACCCATGCTGGGAGCTGGAGGCAGGGGCGGAGGTATGGGTGTCCGGGGCAGGCAGGGGTCACTTGACAGCATGGTCCTGACCCAAGAGGGAGGATGCCCTCACTCACCAAGGTATTGATTCCACTGACCGCTTCGCCTTCTCCACTGGACCCCTGTCCCTGGGTGGGGAAATGGGGACTGATATTCAAGGCTCACACATCCTGTTGTACATTGCCATCTCTCACCTCACTCGTCTCTGCCTTTGTACCATGCAGGCTCTGTCAAGCTACCTTTGCTCCTTCTTTTCCGCAGCACCGAAGAGCTGCCACCTCCAGAAAGTCTTCCTAGACTGCCTCACTGTTTGCTCTCCAGAATAACCTGGTTCTTTTGACTAAAATCCATATTCTTGCTTCCTCTGTTTTTCCTACCCCACCCCCACCCCCCCATCACCACTAGTAGCCAACATGCAGTTCCACTGGGCACCGGGCAGATGCCTCTCCTTTACACATGGGGGAACTGAAACAGGGCAGATTTTCTCAGCATCTGTCTCCGGGTCAGGCTCCAGTGCCAGGATTCTGAACCACCGTGATATGATTATGATGCAGAAATCTCTGCCGTATCTGATGGGGATCAACAAGTTACCTTCGCTGTCCCTGTTTCACCCAAGAGGAAGCCCAGGCTCAGAGGGGTCAACAGACTTGCCCAGAGACACACAATGACATGATTCGACTGGCATTCAAACCCCCATCTTTTAACTCAAAGTTCACTGCCTTTCCCCTGGTTACCTCTGCCTTCTTAAATTCGGTTAAAAAAATACATATGCCCTTGGAACTTCCCAGGAGGTCCAGTAGCTAAGAATCTGCCTTGCAATGCAGAGGGGTGCATATCTGATCCCTGGTGGGGGAACTAAGGGCCTTCCCAGGTGGTGCTCATGGTAAAGAACCCTCCTGCCAGTGCAGGAGACTTAAGAGACGAGGGGTTCAATCCCTGGGTCGGGAAGATCCCCTGGAGGAGGGCATGGCAACCCACTCCAGTATTCTTGCTTGGAGAATCCCATGGACAGAGGAGTCTGGCGGGCTACAGTCCATAGGGCCTCATAGAGTTGGACACGACTGAAGCGACTTAGTATTCATGCACGTGGAACTAAGATCCCACCCACTGTGGGGTGAGTCCAAAAAGCAAATAAAGAAAAAACATTCCCTTGACTATTCTGTTATTTTTGTCTGTTTTTCCACCTCACATGTATTTAAGACTTTGGTGTGGGGGGAAAAAAAAAGAACACTAGACATAGAGTTAGAAATTGGGAGAAGGTTTCTTAAAACCGGCCTACCCTTAAAAGGTTAGTGTCCCTGATACATGGGGAGTTAGCTCTTCAGAAAGCCTTCCGGGTGTAGCTCCCCCAGCCCCTGGGCGTGCTTCTTGCCCTTAGACCCAGGCAAGCAGCGTGGGCAGGAGGCTTCTCGGAAGCCAGTCTCAGCCGCACCCGAGTCCTGCTGAATCAGAACCGCATTTTCACAAAACCTCCAGGACCGGAGCCCGTGGACCTGAGCACACGTCCCGTCAGAGGGGCAGGTGCTGACAGAGAGCCAGGTTCCCAGGGTAACTAGGAGGGAAATGCATGCTTTGGAAATCGGTTTCAAAACTCCCCAGGGAGGTCACCGAATTCCGGTCCCTGCTCAGGTACAGGGCATTTGAAACAATCCTGGTTCTAAATGAACTGGTTGTCACACGGTTGTTCACAGTCCCCGTCTGTGGTCTAAAGCGAGGCATATCGTGTGAGGATCGGCAATTCATCCTCTTAGGGGCATGACGGTGGTTTCCTCCCCGTGGATTGTAAATTTCCCGCACACGGGGCTGGCAGGGAGGCTCGCGTGAGGAGGGGGGCCAGCGCAGTGGCAATGGGGAGGAGGCACTGCTGGGGGATGAACCGTCGTCACTGTAAGTTCTCACCTGACCCCCGGATCCCCCGGATCCCCCGGACACGCGTGGGTTGTCACACTGTAGGAGAAACAAAGAGAAGACGCTCGGTCCCCACCCAGACACCAAGTCCAGCCTCCAGATGGCAGCATTTTAGCCCCGAGGCTGGCCTGGGTCCCTCACCACTGCGCACCCACCTCTGTTCCACCCCCACCCCACCCCCCCGCCCAGCTGTCCTCTCCCTTGCCCCACCCTCCATGCCGCTTCGTTCCTTCTCCATAGTTCTGCGCAGGCGTGGGCTCGCCCCGCACTCACCTCGGGCTTGCTTCCGCCTCCACTTCCAATCCTGCTGCCCGAGGAGGAGCCCAGATTGTATCCCTACAGGGAAAGCAGGAAGCCGTATGGGGGCTTGAAAAGGGCTTGGAAGGACCCAAAGCGTTCCCAAAAAAGGGATTCATCCCATAATAGACCTTATGATGTGTTAATGCCCTCTCTCCAACCTCCAACGTGTCCCATCTTTAGCCAGGCAGTCACTATGAGAAGTTATTCGGAGCAGAGAGGAGGCCAGGTGTGGCCACATCAGTCTGGAAATGTTGGGTAACTGGGGGACTCTGAGCTATGGCCCTCCAACTCCCCCCTCGTGCCAGGAGCGGAAAAATCACTGGAGGTCAGCTTCCTAAGAGCCACGTGATCTTGACATTGGAGGGCTCCTTCCACCCTCCTCCTGTCTCACCTCACCCCTCACTCTCTCTTGGAACGTCAAAAGGGGAAGGGACTCCTAGAATCCTTACCTGGGAGGGGCCGCCTTGATCAGAAGAAGTTCTAGTGCCCTAGATGCAAGGGAAAGCAGGCGGTACAGGGTGCAGTAAGTTACAGCAGCTCAAGGCACCTGCCTTGTGGCACGTGCCTTGTTCTTGCCCGAGACCTTTCCCAAACCCCCAAGGAGGCCAGCTGTGCCCCCTTTTCTGATAGGAGCTCCCTGTCATCGGCTGCCAGGTCGTGGCCCCTTCCTGGCCCCTCTCACCCCTGCTGCAGGGGTACATTTATTAGTGTCCACACCGCAGTTCTGTGAATGTCCTTAGACCTCCACGTGCTGGCCTGCCTCCATCTTCCTGGGAGTTTCCTAAGTCACACATCCTGGGGTCCACTCCTCTGGCTCCATCCATCACCCCAGCTCTGGGCAGAGTCACCAAGAGGCCACAGCGGCGGGAGCAGAGGTTGGACAAGGGACAGCAACCCCCGTCACCGAGTGGACCCCAAAGGTCCTAGGGTAAACACCATAGGCAAGGCTGCTCTTCTGGAAATGAGAGGGCGCACGTGTTTGCAACACCACCGCCTGGCGGGGCTGGAAGGTGGAGACCAGAAGCTGGGGGGCCCAGGAGGGTAACTCCAGTGGCCCGCACTCACCTCGGGCTTGCTTCCGCCTCCACTTCCAATCCTGCTGCCCGAGGAGGAGCCCAGATTGTATCCCTACAGGGAAAGCAGGAAGCCGTATGGGGGCTTGAAAAGGGCTTGGAAGGACCCAAAGCGTTCCCAAAAAAGGGATTCATCCCATAATAGACCTTATGATGTGTTAATGCCCTCTCTCCAACCTCCAACGTGTCCCATCTTTAGCCAGGCAGTCACTATGAGAAGTTATTCGGAGCAGAGAGGAGGCCAGGTGTGGCCACATCAGTCTGGAAATGTTGGGTAACTGGGGGACTCTGAGCTATGGCCCTCCAACTCCCCCCTCGTGCCAGGAGCGGAAAAATCACTGGAGGTCAGCTTCCTAAGAGCCACGTGATCTTGACATTGGAGGGCTCCTTCCACCCTCCTCCTGTCTCACCTCACCCCTCACTCTCTCTTGGAACGTCAAAAGGGGAAGGGACTCCTAGAATCCTTACCTGGGAGGGGCCGCCTTGATCAGAAGAAGTTCTAGTGCCCTAGATGCAAGGGAAAGCAGGCGGTACAGGGTGCAGTAAGTTACAGCAGCTCAAGGCACCTGCCTTGTGGCACGTGCCTTGTTCTTGCCCGAGACCTTTCCCAAACCCCCAAGGAGGCCAGCTGTGCCCCCTTTTCTGATAGGAGCTCCCTGTCATCGGCTGCCAGGTCGTGGCCCCTTCCTGGCCCCTCTCACCCCTGCTGCAGGGGTACATTTATTAGTGTCCACACCGCAGTTCTGTGAATGTCCTTAGACCTCCACGTGCTGGCCTGCCTCCATCTTCCTGGGAGTTTCCTAAGTCACACATCCTGGGGTCCACTCCTCTGGCTCCATCCATCACCCCAGCTCTGGGCAGAGTCACCAAGAGGCCACAGCGGCGGGAGCAGAGGTTGGACAAGGGACAGCAACCCCCGTCACCGAGTGGACCCCAAAGGTCCTAGGGTAAACACCATAGGCAAGGCTGCTCTTCTGGAAATGAGAGGGCGCACGTGTTTGCAACACCACCGCCTGGCGGGGCTGGAAGGTGGAGACCAGAAGCTGGGGGGCCCAGGAGGGTAACTCCAGTGACCCCAGCTCCCCTGGGGCGGGCAGTTTTCAGGAAGACTTTGGAGTGGGTGTCCTCTGCGGGGGCCGTCAGGGACCTCATCTCGGCCTTCAACAAGGAAGCACAGCATACCCAGCCAGACCCGGAGCTGCCGCCGCCGCTGCCGCCGCCGCCGCCGGTGCTGCCGCCGTGACTGCCGCCGCCGCCGGTGCCGCCGCCGGTGCCGCCGCCGGTGCTGCCGCCGTGACTGCCGCCGCCGCCGGTACTACCGCCGGTGCTGCCGCCGCCGCTGGTGCTGCCGCCGGTACTGCCGCCATCGCTGCCGCCATTCCAGCTGCTTCCCTGAGGGGCAGGAAGATGCCAGTGTGAGTTGCTCCGTCGGTCCAACTCCTTGCGACCACATAGACTCTAGCCCACCAGGCTCCTCTGTCCATGGAATTCTCCGGGCAAGAATGCTGGAGTGGAGAGCCTGTCCCTTCTCCAGCGGGATCTTCCCAAGCCAGGGACTGAACCCGGGTCTCCTGCATGGCAGGCAGATTCCTCACTGGCTGAGCCAAGAGACCCGAGCAAAGTCCAAAAATGAGAGCGCCAAGGTCGCCTTCCTCCCTCCCCCGCCTCCCTCGGGAGTATTTCCCGCCCAGCGCGAGGGGAGCAGAGTTTCTCTGTGCTCTCCCGGTGCACACATGCCTCCGGTTGCCCTGGCTCCTTACCCCAGAGTTGCTAGAGCTTCCGCCTGAGCCGGGGGGCGTGGGGTTGGTGCACTGCAAAGGGAAGGGGCGGGTGAGTTTCCAGGCTTCCTTCGAAGCCATTCCTTCGGGCCAGGCTGCCATGCATCCTTGGCTTGACTTCCTTTCCCGGTGTGTGTCTCCCCAAACCCGGCTCACTCTTCCGAGCCCCGTCCCTATGTCCGTCTCTCCCCTGTCCAGTCTGCCTCTTCCCTCCACCCGCCCCCGTCCCGGCCATCTTCCTCTCCTCTTTGTCTCTCCCACTTTCTGTCACCGCATCTCTCTAGACTCTTCCTCTTACCTCTGTGTTTCCGTTGTTGCTGCTCCTCGCTGAACCATAGCCAGGCTGGGCCACGGCTCCCTGCAGGAAGAGGGAGATGTGCATGGGAGCAGGAAGGACACAGGGGAGGGAGGGAGGGGCAGGCCTCAGGGCTGAGGGTTACCTTACCCAAGAGTTGGTCCCCGGGTTGATCGGCCCTCCGTGACCTCCCTGAGCCCTGGCTCCAAAGCTGCCACCTGAGCCTCCAGAGAACACATGGCCCGAGGTGTCCCCTGGACCTCCAGGATTGCCCTGAGGGCCAGAGATGCCGTGGCCGCCAGATGGAGGCTGGCCATGGGTTCCCTACAAAAACGACATGGCTGCAGTGAGTGTGTGTGATGCCTCTGACATGGGGGAGGGCAGGCAGAGCCATTCAGAGAGGAGCCAGAGCAGGACATGGCGGGCGGCAGGTGGAGAGATGCCCCAGGGTGGTGGAGGAGGGATGCCCGACGGGAAAACGATAGGGAGCCATTCCACCGTTTAACTGCTTCCTGAAATTTTCAACCCACAGTTGAGAATCCACAGCCCACAGCCTCCCATTTCCGCACCCGCCTTCCAGCCACTCACCCCAGCTCCGTTGCCGCCGGACGTCCCCTGCCAGGCAGCATGGGCAGCATCCACTCCGTGTCCGATAATATTCTCAGCTTGTCTGCCAGCTTCAGTCCCGGTGTTTCCAAGAGCGTGGCCCGCTTCCTTAACTCCATGGGCAACAGCATCCTCCACCGGGGGTTCCCTGGCCTCCCTGACTCCAAAATGTGCTGTCTCTCCTTTCCCTCGGTCAACGGCCTCCCCAATTCCGTGAATGATGGCTTCTCCCACTCCATGTCCAAAGGCCTCTCCCAACCCGTGTCCAATGACCTCCCCAGCTCCTGCTCCGGGGCCCTCCTCACCCCCCTGCAGTGGGCTGGCCTCCCCGCCGCCCAGGAACAGGGCCAGCAGGAGGCAGGCCAGAGACCCCTGGAGCTCCATCTCTGCCTCTATCCCTCTCTCCTTTCCACCCAGGTTCCCTTGCTCGCCTTGTCTCTTCCCCGGCGTCTGCGTGGCCTCCTGCCTTCTCCTTCCTTCTGGCTTCTCGTTCGCCCTCCCTCTGGGTCTGCAGCCTGCTCTCTTCGTCCCCAGACGCCCTTGTATACCCAACGTCCTCCTCCCCACCGCTACGCCTTATAGTAGCTTGGGAGACGGTGGCAGGGCTGGGTGGCCCAGGGTGCCTCCCCGCCGTGACTCAGGTCCAACCACTCGATAAGGTAATGAGCTGTAATTGTGTCTGAGTGTGTGTGTGTGTTGAAACAGAGAGGGAGCCCATGCATCAGGGAGGGAGGAAAGAAATGGGATGAGATCGGTGCCAACGTGTTCTGATTTCCCAACCCCAGAGAACACATGGCCCGAGGTGTCCCTGGACCTCCAGGATTGCCCTGAGGGCCAGAGATGCCGTGCCCCAGATGGAGGCTGGCCATGGGTTCCTACAAAACGACATGGCTGCAGTGAGTGTGTGATGCCTCTGACATGGGGGAGGGCAGGCAGAGCCATTCAGAGAGGAGCCAGAGCAGGACATGGCGGGCGGCAGGTGGAGAGATGCCCCAGGGTGGTGGAGGAGGGATGCCCGACGGGAAAACGATAGGGAGCCATTCCACCGTTTAACTGCTTCCTGAAATTTTCAACCCACAGTTGAGAATCCACAGCCCACAGCCTCCCATTTCCGCACCCGCCTTCCAGCCACTCACCCCAGCTCCGTTGCCGCCGGACGTCCCCTGCCAGGCAGCATGGGCAGCATCCACTCCGTGTCCGATAATATTCTCAGCTTGTCTGCCAGCTTCAGTCCCGGTGTTTCCAAGAGCGTGGCCCGCTTCCTTAACTCCATGGGCAACAGCATCCTCCACCGGGGGTTCCCTGGCCTCCCTGACTCCAAAATGTGCTGTCTCTCCTTTCCCTCGGTCAACGGCCTCCCCAATTCCGTGAATGATGGCTTCTCCCACTCCATGTCCAAAGGCCTCTCCCAACCCGTGTCCAATGACCTCCCCAGCTCCTGCTCCGGGGCCCTCCTCACCCCCCTGCAGTGGGCTGGCCTCCCCGCCGCCCAGGAACAGGGCCAGCAGGAGGCAGGCCAGAGACCCCTGGAGCTCCATCTCTGCCTCTATCCCTCTCTCCTTTCCACCCAGGTTCCCTTGCTCGCCTTGTCTCTTCCCCGGCGTCTGCGTGGCCTCCTGCCTTCTCCTTCCTTCTGGCTTCTCGTTCGCCCTCCCTCTGGGTCTGCAGCCTGCTCTCTTCGTCCCCAGACGCCCTTGTATACCCAACGTCCTCCTCCCCACCGCTACGCCTTATAGTAGCTTGGGAGACGGTGGCAGGGCTGGGTGGCCCAGGGTGCCTCCCCGCCGTGACTCAGGTCCAACCACTCGATAAGGTAATGAGCTGTAATTGTGTCTGAGTGTGTGTGTGTGTTGAAACAGAGAGGGAGCCCATGCATCAGGGAGGGAGGAAAGAAATGGGATGAGATCGGTGCCAACGTGTTCTGATTTCCCAACCCCAGGAATTTGGGGCGCAGGGTGGGGATGGGGGCATCTGAGGAGCCTGGCTGGTGGTGTCTCCTAGAGGTGGCGGGGTGGAGGGGTCTTCGGAAGGAGGAATCAGGCAAGACCTCAAGGGGGGGCGAGGGTAGGGAGCCCAGTGGAACAGGACCCATCCGAGCTGCCTGGGTCCCGGGCACCACAGTGACCTGAGCGCATGTGGCCTTCCCCAGCCTTCCCGTCTCCCAGCTCTCTTCCCTCCCATACTGCCATCTAAAGGTGAGGGCCTGACACTGCCACGCCTTCCAGCCCCACAGAGTCTGGGACCCCGCAGATGGCCCTCGGTGAGGACTCCAGGCCTCAGTGAGCCTGGAGGAAGTGGCCACGACCCTCAGAATGGTCATCAGGGCCTGTCAGTTCGCCTCTGGGCTGAGAAAGCTGGGTGTGGAACATGGGAGCTGGGCAGGCCAGCCACCCCCAGGGAAGGAGTGGGAGGGAGAGACCTAGGGAGGGTGCAGCTGACCCAGGCACGCATCCTGTTTACCAGGCCTGGAGGGGGCACGTGTGTGAGCTCACAGCCCGCCATGAGGGCCGGGGTGACACCAGCGCATCCCACCCCACCCCTGCTCCCGGAGGAGCCAGGGCAACACTGGTAAGGGAGAGGGGTCAGGACAGGGGTCAGCGCGTGGCCCTCTCCCCTGGGCCCAGCTCAGGATGCAGCACTTGGGCATCCTGCGGAGGTCTCAAGGCTCACCACTCAGCCAGCGTGGCCACTTCTCCACTCCCAGCAAGCCCCGGGCCTCCCACTTGGCACCACCTTGTATCACTGGGACTCCTCGCCCAGTTAGGCGGGGCCGGTTTCCATCTGCCTTTCTCAATGTCTCTCAGTCAGTCTCTCTCCACCCCAGTACCCGCACCCCGATTTGTAACAGCCCTCACCTCTCACGATGTAAACACTGCCTGCCCTCCGCTGCGCCTTCCTACCTCCCTATTTTTCCATCACTGGCTCTTTCGGGATAATCATAGTGGGGATGGTAATAACAACAACAGGCATCATCATCTTTGTACCTGCAGTTGATCCAGGGCTTTCTATGTACCCCAGCGCTGGACAAAGCGCTTTCGGACTCAGACAGCCCCGGGAGCACTGGTGATATTATTACCCCTGTTTAGGGACAGAGAACCTGGGGCTTAGAGTGAGTGTGCGGTAGCAGCAAAGCCCAGCCCAGCCTGGCTCACTCCTGAGCCTGGCTCCCACCCTGTTCTGTCTTCTTCGTGCCTCAGACTTTCCCATGCTTCTCAGAACCCTCATTCTTTTCTGGGTGGAACTGGTTTGCGTTTTGCTTGGGCCCAAGTGAGGCACAGAGAGCAGGAGTAAATTGCTGCCCCACGCCTTCCAGCCCCACAGAGTCTGGGACCCGCAGATGGCCCTCGGTGAGGACTCCAGGCCTCAGTGAGCCTGGAGGAAGTGGCCACGACCCTCAGAATGGTCATCAGGGCCTGTCAGTTCGCCTCTGGGCTGAGAAAGCTGGGTGTGGAACATGGGAGCTGGGCAGGCCAGCCACCCCCAGGGAAGGAGTGGGAGGGAGAGACCTAGGGAGGGTGCAGCTGACCCAGGCACGCATCCTGTTTACCAGGCCTGGAGGGGGCACGTGTGTGAGCTCACAGCCCGCCATGAGGGCCGGGGTGACACCAGCGCATCCCACCCCACCCCTGCTCCCGGAGGAGCCAGGGCAACACTGGTAAGGGAGAGGGGTCAGGACAGGGGTCAGCGCGTGGCCCTCTCCCCTGGGCCCAGCTCAGGATGCAGCACTTGGGCATCCTGCGGAGGTCTCAAGGCTCACCACTCAGCCAGCGTGGCCACTTCTCCACTCCCAGCAAGCCCCGGGCCTCCCACTTGGCACCACCTTGTATCACTGGGACTCCTCGCCCAGTTAGGCGGGGCCGGTTTCCATCTGCCTTTCTCAATGTCTCTCAGTCAGTCTCTCTCCACCCCAGTACCCGCACCCCGATTTGTAACAGCCCTCACCTCTCACGATGTAAACACTGCCTGCCCTCCGCTGCGCCTTCCTACCTCCCTATTTTTCCATCACTGGCTCTTTCGGGATAATCATAGTGGGGATGGTAATAACAACAACAGGCATCATCATCTTTGTACCTGCAGTTGATCCAGGGCTTTCTATGTACCCCAGCGCTGGACAAAGCGCTTTCGGACTCAGACAGCCCCGGGAGCACTGGTGATATTATTACCCCTGTTTAGGGACAGAGAACCTGGGGCTTAGAGTGAGTGTGCGGTAGCAGCAAAGCCCAGCCCAGCCTGGCTCACTCCTGAGCCTGGCTCCCACCCTGTTCTGTCTTCTTCGTGCCTCAGACTTTCCCATGCTTCTCAGAACCCTCATTCTTTTCTGGGTGGAACTGGTTTGCGTTTTGCTTCGGGCCCAAGTGAGGCACAGAGAGCAGGAGTAAATCTGAGGCCTCCAGGGTTGGTGATGGACGCACCAGCCTCCCGAGCCTGCGACTTCCCACTCCCCCGGGCAGGACCACAGGGCAGAAGGTGGCATGCATGCTCACGGACTCCAAGGCTCCTTCCACACTTCCTTCGTGGGGCACCTGATGGCATAGAACTGCCCCGTCCCTGCTTCTTTCTCCTCCTTTCTCTCTCTTTCTTTGAGCCAGCTTACTTTCTTAAATATGTGTTAAGAGAATACTTTATATCATTACTTCTAACTGGAAAGCTAGGATCACTGGCCCATAAATATGAAGGACCAGAAAAACAAAATGGCAAGCAAACAGGTATATTACCCTATAGCTAGCAGCAGTTCCTGTACCCTCTTTGTTAAAAAAAAAAAAAAAAGCAGAGGGTGGGGAGACTAGCAAGTCCAAGAGAGGTGTTCTGGGCCCACAAGCACAGAAATGGAGTCTTCCTCTTCACCTAATCAAAAAGCTTCTAAACATTTTAAGAGAAGCGTAAGTTTCTCACTGTGTGATTCAGAGTTATTCAAAGCCATGTTCACGAACCATCTATATTCTCCTATGTCACCAGCAGTCTCAGGTTCTACCTTCTGGAAATAAAAAAAAAAAGAATTATCCTCAGATATCTGTGGACCTGGAGGGTCACCCCAAATCAGTCTGAAGGCATATTTATACCTGTTGTGAACCAAACAGAAGACTAAGTGCTTTCACATGAATGATCTCTTTTAGTCCTCACTATAACCTTGAGAGCTAGATATTATTCCCATTTTGCAAATGAGGTAACTGAGGCCTAAAGCTGTTTAACACACACACAAAATCCTATATAAGACCGTGCATATGGAGCTGTCAGGATCTGACCCAGATCTGTCTGACTCCAAATAACTTTTCTCCTATAGTTCCGTGCCTCCTGTCTCTTCTTCTTTTTTTTTTTTAATTAATGAATTTATTTATTTTTGGCTGGTCTGGGTTTTCACTACTGCTACAGGCTCTTATCTAGTTGTAGGGAGTGGAGGCTACTCTCTAGTTGAGGTGAGCAGGCTTCTTGTGGTGGTGACTTTTCTTGTTGTGGAACTTGAGCTCTAGGGCACACGGGCTTCAGTAGTTGTGGCACATGGGCTCTATAGTTGTGGCCCCAAGGCTCTAGAGCACAGGCTCCATAGTTCTGAATCATGGCTTTAGTTGCTCCACAGCATGTAGGATCTTCCTGGATCATGGATCGAACCCGTGTCTCCTGCATTGGCAGGCGAACTCTTTACCACTGAGCTACCAGGGAAGCCCTCCTGTCTCTTCTTATACTTAATAGTATCCACAAGTCTGTGTACCCAGACCCTCTGATGTCAGCTTTCCTCTCTAATTCACTACTTCATTCATTCATCCAGTGTTACTGACTGCCTAATCTGTGTTGTGGCTGTTCTAGGCACGGCGGTACAGCGTGGAACAAGATCATCAAAATCTCCCTCCTTGGGGAGCTCATGTTCACTGAGGGAAGATTGGTCCAAGAGAGGTTTCTGGGCCCACAAGCACAGAAATGGAGTCTTCCTCTTCACCTAATCAAAAAGCTTCTAAACATTTTAAGAGAAGCGTAAGTTTCTCACTGTGTGATTCAGAGTTATTCAAAGCCATGTTCACGAACCATCTATATTCTCCTATGTCACCAGCAGTCTCAGGTTCTACCTTCTGGAAATAAAAAAAAAAAGAATTATCCTCAGATATCTGTGGACCTGGAGGGTCACCCCAAATCAGTCTGAAGGCATATTTATACCTGTTGTGAACCAAACAGAAGACTAAGTGCTTTCACATGAATGATCTCTTTTAGTCCTCACTATAACCTTGAGAGCTAGATATTATTCCCATTTTGCAAATGAGGTAACTGAGGCCTAAAGCTGTTTAACACACACACAAAATCCTATATAAGACCGTGCATATGGAGCTGTCAGGATCTGACCCAGATCTGTCTGACTCCAAATAACTTTTTCTCCTATAGTTCCGTGCCTCCTGTCTCTTCTTCTTTTTTTTTTTTAATTAATGAATTTATTTATTTTTGGCTGGTCTGGGTTTTCACTACTGCTACAGGCTCTTATCTAGTTGTAGGGAGTGGAGGCTACTCTCTAGTTGAGGTGAGCAGGCTTCTTGTGGTGGTGACTTTTCTTGTTGTGGAACTTGAGCTCTAGGGCACACGGGCTTCAGTAGTTGTGGCACATGGGCTCTATAGTTGTGGCCCCAAGGCTCTAGAGCACAGGCTCCATAGTTCTGAATCATGGCTTTAGTTGCTCCACAGCATGTAGGATCTTCCTGGATCATGGATCGAACCCGTGTCTCCTGCATTGGCAGGCGAACTCTTTACCACTGAGCTACCAGGGAAGCCCTCCTGTCTCTTCTTATACTTAATAGTATCCACAAGTCTGTGTACCCAGACCCTCTGATGTCAGCTTTCCTCTCTAATTCACTACTTCATTCATTCATCCAGTGTTACTGACTGCCTAATCTGTGTTGTGGCTGTTCTAGGCACGGCGGTACAGCGTGGAACAAGATCATCAAAATCTCCCTCCTTGGGGAGCTCATGTTCACTGAGGGAAGATTGGACAATAAACATATCAGGTGAAAGAAAGATACAAAGGGATGAGAAAATAGACAAGATAGAGTTTGGGGTTTGTTTCTGGTTTGGGGTTTTTTTTGGTTTTTTTTTTTTTTTGGCTACCCAGAGTGGCTTGTGGGATCTTAGTTCCCCGACCAGGAATTGAATCCTGGCCACGGCAGTGAAAAACTCAGAGTCCTAACCACTGGACCACCAGGGAACTCCCTCAGAGTATTTTAAATAGCCTGGTCAGAAAAGGGCTCTTTGAGATGTCAACTATGCCTGAGCCTGAAAAGAAGTCAGAACGAGTCCTGACACTGTCTGGAGACTGGGGATTCCAAGCGGAGAAACAGTGCAAATGCCCTGAGGCAGGAGCCTGCTTATTCTAATTGAGGACCTTTGTGGCTCGAGCAGAGGGGAAATGGGAGCAACTGAAGTCAGAGATAACCAGGCCAGATGATGGGGCCTTGAGGACTGTGGTGAGGACTTTGACTCTGAACGAGGTAGAACCAGCCAAGGGCTTGGAGCCAAGGAAGGCTGTGGCATGATTTGGGTGTTTAACTGGGCAACAGACTAGGGCTGGGGGTGGGCATGAGGTGTTCCGAGGCCAGGGAGGAGGCTTCGGAGGAGGACAGAGGCTGGACTCGAGATTGGAGGGGACACGGGGCCTTGGGTCTGGGTAGCGTCTCTGCTCCCTTCTACGGGGTCCTGGATGGGCCTCAGACTGGCAGCTAGTGGCTCACCTTGTCCAGTCCTGGAGCGCGGGCTTAAATCCTGGCTGGTTCACGGACTTAACTGCGAGAGGCGTGAATACGAGGTAACATGTGCAAAGAGCTTAGACCAGTGCCTGGCACATAGGAACACTGGATACATGCTCTTGCTCATGTCTGACCCATCACCGCTGTTGGAATACTTTCCTGGCAGTTGTTTGATTTTGAAACACAGACACAGGCACTCATGTACCTCTTGAAAGGACCAAAAGCAGAAACTTACTTTTAAGGGGACTTGTTTGAGGAATGCCCTAGCCATCCAGTGGTTAGGCCTCCCCACTTCCAGTGTGGGCGTCCTAGGTTCGATCCCTGGTCCAAGAACTAAGATCCCGCAAGCCTCAAGTTGTGCCTCCCTCTCCAAAAAAGAGAAACAACTTGGTATAGGGAATTTATTTGGAAGTAAGTGCCCCACTCCAGGATCACAGGAAGCCCGCCCCTCAACCAGAGATGCCCAGCAGGGAAGTGCTCATGACGTTGTGGTATCTTAGTTCCCCGACCAGGAATTGAATCCTGGCCACGGCAGTGAAAAACTCAGAGTCCTAACCACTGGACCACCAGGGAACTCCCTCAGAGTATTTTAAATAGCCTGGTCAGAAAAGGGCTCTTTGAGATGTCAACTATGCCTGAGCCTGAAAAGAAGTCAGAACGAGTCCTGACACTGTCTGGAGACTGGGGATTCCAAGCGGAGAAACAGTGCAAATGCCCTGAGGCAGGAGCCTGCTTATTCTAATTGAGGACCTTTGTGGCTCGAGCAGAGGGGAAATGGGAGCAACTGAAGTCAGAGATAACCAGGCCAGATGATGGGGCCTTGAGGACTGTGGTGAGGACTTTGACTCTGAACGAGGTAGAACCAGCCAAGGGCTTGGAGCCAAGGAAGGCTGTGGCATGATTTGGGTGTTTAACTGGGCAACAGACTAGGGCTGGGGGTGGGCATGAGGTGTTCCGAGGCCAGGGAGGAGGCTTCGGAGGAGGACAGAGGCTGGACTCGAGATTGGAGGGGACACGGGGCCTTGGGTCTGGGTAGCGTCTCTGCTCCCTTCTACGGGGTCCTGGATGGGCCTCAGACTGGCAGCTAGTGGCTCACCTTGTCCAGTCCTGGAGCCCAGGCTTAAATCCTGGCTTGATCACTTACTTAACTGCAAGAGGCGTAGATAC
The DNA here is from genome assembly GCA_022376925.1 of Tragulus kanchil. Classification (NCBI taxonomy): domain Eukaryota; kingdom Metazoa; phylum Chordata; class Mammalia; order Artiodactyla; family Tragulidae; genus Tragulus; species Tragulus kanchil. The sequence continues at coordinate 117,170,630 of JAIOJX010000031.1, forward strand.
GAGGTAACATGTGCAAAGAGCTTAGACCAGTGCCTGGCACATAGGAACACTGGATACATGCTCTTGCTCATGTCTGACCCATCACCGCTGTTGGAATACTTTCCTGGCAGTTGTTTGATTTTGAAACACAGACACAGGCACTCATGTACCTCTTGAAAGGACCAAAAGCAGAAACTTACTTTTAAGGGGACTTGTTTGAGGAATGCCCTAGCCATCCAGTGGTTAGGCCTCCCCACTTCCAGTGTGGGCGTCCTAGGTTCGATCCCTGGTCCAAGAACTAAGATCCCGCAAGCCTCAAGTTGTGCCTCCCCCTCTCCAAAAAAAAAGAGAAACAACTTGGTATAGGGAATTTATTTGGAAGTAAGTGCCCCCACTCCAGGATCACAGGGAAGCCCGCCGCCCCTCAACCAGAGATGCCCAGCAGGGAAGTGCTCGCGACGAGGAGCCGGCCATCACTGCTAACTATCCGAGTGGGTGGCCTCCATCAACTCTCTCCCTCGTCTGAGCTGCGGCATCATCATTTCTAACGGGGTGATCGTGGGGCCTGCCTCGTGGGAGGTTGTGAGGGTCGGTGAATCACAGCTGTAAATGGTTGGTCCGGAGTGAACACCCAGGAAAAGCTGGTGGTGAGGGTCCAGCCCAAAATCCTCCCCCCATTCTTCCACTGCACCTGCCCTCCTCTCTTTCGGACACTACCTGTCTGGCCCAGCTGCCAGGTTCTTAACTCTGCTCCAGCCGGTAGCTTCTCCTCTACTGACTGCCACCTGTGCCCAGCCTCGACCTCCTCCACGGAACCTCTTAATCTAGGGGGAAATGGATATGAAACAGGTAAGTCGATAATTGCTGGCTTGCCCATGGCTCCGTGGGTAAAGAATCCACCTGCAATGCAGGAGATGTAGGTTTGATTCCTGGGTCCGGAAGATCCCTTGGAGAAGGGCATGGCAACCCCCTCCAGTATTCTTGCCTGGAGAATCTCATAGAGAGAGGAGCCTGGCGGCTACAATCTATAGCGTCGCAAAGAGTTGAACGTGACGGAGCGACTGAGCACACACGCGCACAAGTATATAATTAAAGTTTGACACAAGACTCTGAAGACCAGAATCAGTGTACCGTGGGAGAGTGTCAGAGACAGTCCTTTGTTCAGACTGGGGAGGCGAAGGGGACAGAGAGACAAAGAAGACGTTTCTAGCGGAGGAAGCAGAGCCCACTGCACCTCGAGGCAGAACTGAGTCACGCCTCTTGTGTGCTTCAGATCCAGCTCAGCTCTTCTCTTCCAGAAGCCTGCCAGGGTTGACCCTCAATGCATACTGATTATCCTGCATCTCCTTGGCACTTTCAGGACCCCCATTAAAGTGAACCTAGCAAGAAGATGAGCATACAAATAGAATCAGTGAATGCTTTTACTCTCTGAAAGAACTATTCCCTACCCAGAAGGGGCTCCTCCAGACCAGGTGAAGGGATGTCCAATGCAGAGGAGACCCTCAGTAGACATGCAGTCTTGGGTTGGCTGAAAAGCTTGTTTGGTTAATGAATACGCTGTACAATAAAGTTCTTGTGAAAATGAAAAATATGTATTTTATTGTTACTTAAAACCAAATTAGGTTTTAGCCAACCCAATAGGAATGAATGCTTCTATTTACTGAAATGCAGGAAACAAAGGTCTGGGCAGCACCCTAGTGGCAGAAAGTGAAGAGGAACTAAAAAGACTCTTGAGGAAAGTGAAAGAGGAGAGTGAAAAGGCTGGCTTAAAAGTCATCCTTAAAAAAACTAAGACCATGGCATCTGGTCCCATCATGCACGCATGCGTGTGTGCATACTCAGTCGCTTCAGTCGTGTTTAACTCTTTGCAACCCTATGGACTGTAGCCCACCAGGTTCCTCTGTCCATGCCTTCCTCCGGGGGATCTTCCCAACCAAAGGGTCAAACCCATATTCTCATCCCATCATTACATGGTAAATAGATGAGGAAACAATGGAAACAGTGACAGATTTATTTATTTTCTTGGGCTCCAAAATCACTGCAGATGATGACTACAGCCATGACATTAAAAGACTATTTTTAAAAAAAGAAAGAAAAGACTCTTGCTCCTTGGAAGAAAAGTTATGGCCAACCTAGACAGCATATTAAAAAGCAGAGACAGGCCACTGGATTTGCCCTTCACGATGGCCTACACTCTGTCTGCAGAGTGTGCTTTTCTCTGAATCTGAATAAATCCATTTCTTACCTATCGCTTTGTCTCTCACTGAATTCTTTTCTGCGAAGAGACATGAAGAACCTGAACTCCATTAGGTCCTGAAACCAGGTATGGTGGGTTTGGGCTGGGTTTGAGTCCCAGCCACTTGGGTTCAAGTTCCAAGCAATGTTTTGGGTCTAAGTCCCAATCCGAGGTAGAACAGTTTCAGATGGCAACCACAAATGGGACCATGAAAAGGTAGCAAAAGGTTTAGAGTTAGGTCTTGGTCCAAATAGGCCCAGGGGAAGCTGTGAGCCAGGTACATTGAGAAAGACAGAATTATACTGTTCTCTTTGAAACTTTCCTTCCACATACTTGCATTCTTTTTTTTTTTTTAAGAATTATTTATTTATTTTGGGGGCGGGGGGTGAGGAGGGAGGGAAGCAGGCAGGCTACTTCTATTGGTCTTTTATTTGTCTATTTTCATCCATCTTTGTTCTTTGGCCCGTGTGGACCTCCCATCGCGGTAGCCTCTGTTGTCGCAGAGCACCGGCTCTGGGCGCATGCGCTCCAGAGCTCCAGCTTGGTAATTGGACACATCGGTCCAACCACTCTGCGGCACGTGGGATCTTCCCAGGCCAGGGATCGAACCGGCGTCCCTTGCCCTGCAAGGCGGTGTCCTTACCCACTGGACCACCAGGGAAGTCCCATTCTTGCATTCTTTTCCATTCCTGCTTTGTTTCTTTCTCTCTTTTGTTAACCTGAAAAAACCTATGAGATCACCAAGGAGTATTTTGCTTTTATTCCCCTCCCTCTAACCCTTATGAGTGCCGTCGTTTTATTCCCAACTTATCACCAGACCACCTCAAGCTCATTGTCAACACCACTGGAGATGCCGTTTCTTTATGACAATTTTTGGGCACTAACAATTGGTTGGGAGACGACTTTGGAAGGGGTAGCATCTAAAATCTTAGACTCAGTCAACACCAAGGAAGCAACATGGAGGAGAACTGGCAAACTGATTTTACTCAGATGCCCAAGTCCAAAGGATACAATATTTATTGGTAAAGGAAGACACATTCACTGGATAGGTAGAAACTTTTCTCACATGGACAGAAAAGATGTCAGGTGTAACAAATAATTTGCTTAAAAAGATAATCCCATGTTTCAGGTTATGTCAACCTAAAAAAGTGATAATGAACCTCTCCTAGATTTCAGAACTGTTTTGAGAAAATGGTTTGGGTTCTCAACATCATGGCTAAAATTTTGGAACAGGAACTATGAGACCTCTATGATTGTTTGTATACTCACATGTGTCTATATGTGTTTATAGATGTGTAGAATTGCTAAAATATAATTCATAAAAAAAAATCAGAGACAATCATTTTGCCAACAAAGATTGGTATAGTCAAAACTATGGTTTTTCCAGTGGTCATGTACAGATGTGAGCAAATTCCAGGAGACAGTGAAGGACAGGGAAGCGTGGTGTGCTGCAGTCCATGGGGTCGCAAAGAATCAGACATGACTGAGAAACTAAAAAGCACCAACATCAAAAATGTGTCAGTTGAAATAAAAATTGAAAGAGACACCTGTACCCCAATGTTCATTACAGCACTCTTTACAATAGCTAGAACATGGAAGCAATCTAGATGTCCATCGAGGAATGAATGGATAAAAAAGCTATGGTACATTTTATACAATGGAATACTTCTCTGTTGTAAAAAGAAATGCAGAAGAATCAGTCCTAATGAGGTGGATGAATCTAGAACCTATTATACAAAGTGAAGTAAGTCAAAAAGAGAAAGACAAGTACTGTATACTAACATACATATGGAATCTAGTAAGATGGCAATGATAACACACACAGAGAAGTGATGGAAAAACAAACATAGAGAACAGACTTACGGACATTGTGGGGAGTGAACAGTGGGTGAGAGGCATGGAAAGAGCAACACAGAAACCTATAATATCATATGTAAAAGAGATAACTATTGTCAGTGCACTGTGGGAATAAGGGGTCCTACATGGGGGCTATATGACGGCCTGGAGGGGTGGGATGGGAGGGATTGGGATGGGGGCAGAGGAGAGAGGGGCCAGGGATATACATATGACTCATCTGGGACTATACATATCTATAAACAACAAAAGTCTGTAAGAGCAAAAAGAAAAATAAAATTAAAAAAAAAGAAAAAAAATGTATCAGTGTGTGGTCAGAAGGATGAGGAGAAGAGCTAGTTAAGGAGTCTGGGATGGGCACATACACACTGTTATATTTAAAATGGAGGGCTTCCCCTGGTGGTCCAGTGGGTAAGGACACCGCCTTGCAGTGCAAGGGGCGCCGGTTCGATCCCTGGCCTGGGAAGATTCCACGTGCCACGGAGCAGCTGGACCGATGTGTCCAATCACCGAGCCGGAGCTCTGGAGCGCATGCGCCCAGAGCCAGCGCTCTTCAACGACAGACGCCACTGCGATGGGAGGCCCACAGGAGCCAAAGAACAAAGACAGATGAAAATGGAGAAATGAAGGACAAATGGAAGTGGCCCGCCGGCTCCCCTCCCTCCCCAACCCGACCCCTGACCAAAATAAATAAATAAATCTTTAAAAAATAAAATAAATAAATAAATAAATAAAATGGATCCCTAACAAGTACCTACTGTGCAGCAAAAAAAAAACCCTGTCGGTACACGGGTAAAGGGCTAGGTGTGTGATGAGTAGCAACGTGGTAAAGCAAGCATAGTCATGTGCTCGCATATCCATAAGTGGTGGGTATGCAGGTGTTTACTGTAAAATTCTTTCATTTTTGCAAAAGAATATTGCCAGGGAAGAAAAAGAGTGTATGTTACAGTGGTATTCTGGGACTTCCCTGGGGGTCTGATGGTTAAGACTCCACCCATCCACTGCTGGGGGTTTGATTTGTGTTTGGGGAACCAAGATCCTGCAACCCATCCAGCAAGGCAAAAAAAACAATAATAATAAAATAAAATAGTGGTATACGACAAATAAGAAAAAACAGAGAATATAAAGTGCCAGGAACATTGCCTTTAGGGTACCTATCAGTAAAGGCAATAGATAAAGTTAAGACTCCCTGGGGCGTCATTTAGTCCTAATTGATACATCGCTTTGTGCTTGTTTTCATATTCTGTTTTTATACCTCCCCAGGAAGTCTCTAAGTTCCCCAAGGGCAAAACCACAGTCTCTTGTTTCTGGTCCCACGGTTGATAGAATTCTGCAGCCAGAAGCCACGGTTGCAGCCCTCTCCTCGGACCCCCTCACCCCTACACCCCCGCCCACTTTATACGAGAGGACGTAGTGGCCCCCGGAGGGGAAGGATGCCGCCTACAGACACGTTGCCTCCTGGCACTCCACCTGTGCTCCGTGAATGTTCTAGAGCCTCGATAGGCAACTGGGCAAGGAAGGTGAGGTTCTGACAATAGACAGGGCTGCTTCCTTCTCACGTTACCCCAGGCAAGTGGCCTGGCCCCTGGGAGCCTTAACTTCTCTAGCCACACAATGGGGTCAGCTGGACCGATGTGTCCAATCACCGAGCCGGAGCTCTGGAGCGCATGCGCCCAGAGCCAGCGCTCTTCAACGACAGACGCCACTGCGATGGGAGGCCCACAGGAGCCAAAGAACAAAGACAGATGAAAATGGAGAAATGAAGGACAAATGGAAGTGGCCCGCCGGCTCCCCTCCCTCCCCAACCCGACCCCTGACCAAAATAAATAAATAAATCTTTAAAAAATAAAAAAAATAAATAAATAAATAAAATGGATCCCTAACAAGTACCTACTGTGCAGCAAAAAAAAAACCCTGTCGGTACACGGGTAAAGGGCTAGGTGTGTGATGAGTAGCAACGTGGTAAAGCAAGCATAGTCATGTGCTCGCATATCCATAAGTGGTGGGTATGCAGGTGTTTACTGTAAAATTCTTTCATTTTTGCAAAAGAATATTGCCAGGGAAGAAAAAGAGTGTATGTTACAGTGGTATTCTGGGACTTCCCTGGGGGTCTGATGGTTAAGACTCCACCCATCCACTGCTGGGGGTTTGATTTGTGTTTGGGGAACCAAGATCCTGCAACCCATCCAGCAAGGCAAAAAAAACAATAATAATAAAATAAAATAGTGGTATACGACAAATAAGAAAAAACAGAGAATATAAAGTGCCAGGAACATTGCCTTTAGGGTACCTATCAGTAAAGGCAATAGATAAAGTTAAGACTCCCTGGGGCGTCATTTAGTCCTAATTGATACATCGCTTTGTGCTTGTTTTCATATTCTGTTTTTATACCTCCCCAGGAAGTCTCTAAGTTCCCCAAGGGCAAAACCACAGTCTCTTGTTTCTGGTCCCACGGTTGATAGAATTCTGCAGCCAGAAGCCACGGTTGCAGCCCTCTCCTGCGGACCCCCCTCACCCCTCCACCCCCGCCCACTTTATACGAGAGGAAGTAGTGGCCCCCGGAGGGGAAGGATGCCGCCTACAGACACGTTGCCTCCTGGCACTCCACCTGTGCTCCGTGAATGTTCTAGAGCCTCGATAGGCAACTGGGCAAGGAAGGTGAGGTTCTGACAATAGACAGGGCTGCTTCCTTCTCACGTTACCCCAGGCAAGTGGCCTGGCCCCTGGGAGCCTTAACTTCTCTAGCCACACAATGGGGGTCACGTCCTTTGGGCTGTGGGAAGCTTAAATGGTTCTAGAGTATGAACAGCCCTTCCTACGGTACCAGAACCTTCTAAGTGCCCAGTGCTCTGGGCTTTAAGCCGTCCACAGACCTGAAAACTGGGCCTCGTCTGTCATAAAGTCTCTGCTCGTAAAAAGGCCTCTCTCCTGTCATCAGTGCTTCCCCCATGAGCTATTTGTCCCTCTCCCCGAGAGAAGACCTCCCACCTGTACCTCCTTTCTCTCTCCTATTCACTGAGTCCCCTCCCTACAGATACTAAACAGCAAGAGAGGACCTCCCTGATTGTACAGTGGATAAGAGTCTGGCTGTCAATGCAGGGGACACAGTTTCGGGCTCCTGGTCCTGGAAGATCCCACTTGCCTTGAAGCAGCTAAGCCTATGTGCCACAGCTACTGAACTGGTGCAATAGAGCCCAGGAGCCGCAACAACTGAACTCCTCACCCCTAGAGCCTGTGTTCTGCAGCAAGAGAAGTCACGGCAATGAAAGGGCCATGCACTGCAACTAGAGAGTAGCCTCCCACTCTCCACAACTAGAGAGAACCTGCTCACAGCAACAAAGATCCAGCACAATCCAAAAATAAGTAAGTAAATAATTTCTAAAATGTTGTTTTTTTTAAAAAAAAAAAAAAAAAAAGCAAAGGAGCAGGGGTTTCCCTAATAGCTCAGTGGTAAAGAGTTTGCCTGCCAATGCAGGAGACACGGGTTCGATCCTTGATCCGGGAAGATCCCACAGGCTGCAGAGCAACTAAGCCCATGAGCCACAACTATGGAGCCTGTGCTCTGGAGCCTCGGAGCCGCAACTGTGGAGCCCATGTGCAGCAACTACTGAAGCCAGTGTGCCCTAGAGCCCAAGTTCCATAAGAAAAGTCACTGCCACTAGAAGCCTGCTCACCTCAACTAAAGAGTAGCCCCCACTCCCTGCAACTAGAGAAGAGCCTATAGCCCAAAATAAATAAATAAATAAAATATTAAACAACAAAAAAAGGCAAAGCAACAAAAAACCCTCTAATCTTTTCAGAATATCCTCAGTAGCTCTTAGGCTGTTTCTCCCTCCACTCATTGTGTGACCTTGGCCGTGGCTCTTAATCTGCCTGAACCTCCGTGTGATTTCTATAAAATGGGGGCAGTAGCAGTACCTCTTACCTAACTGGGGACAGTGGGAGGATTCGGTGAGGTCATGCGTGTGAAGGACAGGAAGCCTAGCACGCTTTGGTTGCATAACACACACAGGTTACTCTTGGTATTCCTTTGGTACCACACCCCTGAATGAGGATGTCACCCCGTTGCGCTCCGTCAAGGGTCCAGCCACTTTTTCCTGGGTGCTTCTGCCCCGACTCCTGGCCCAGAGGAGCTTCCCGGTGCCGAGCATGAAGTCTGCTCCAGTGAAGCACGACTTGTCCCTGTAACCTCCCTCTTCCACCAGATCAGCCAGAAATCTCCAGCTCAACCCATCACGTGCATCAGAGCCCAGCTCCTCCAGCAAAATAGCAAGAGGAGAAAAGACAAGCCTCCTCAAAGGATCCCTCCTGAGGGAGCACAGTGGACCATGAAGAGAGTACAGTGTACTGTATTTGTTCACAGATCTTAGTACAGCCCTTCAGAGACTCTAGAAATCCACCCTCCCTTCCCCCCACCTCCCCCTCCCCGCTGCGGCTCCTTCCGAGCCTTTCAGTTGACGTGACCACAGGCATGTCCATCAGTTCCTCCAGGCCAGTCCATCATCTTAGAGGATGATGCTGGTGACGGTCTGGAAGAGAGAAGGAGACAGGGAGTGGGTACACAGCCACGAGACCTCTGCCCTCACATGCCCTGGACAGTGGAGAGGAGACTCGCTGCTCCAGCCTGGAATTGCTTCTGTTCTGGGAGTATTTTAAGGAAGGCGTGCCTCAACTATGGAGCCTGTGCTCTGGAGCCTCGGAGCCGCAACTGTGGAGCCCATGTGCAGCAACTACTGAAGCCAGTGTGCCCTAGAGCCCAAGTTCCATAAGAAAAGTCACTGCCACTAGAAGCCTGCTCACCTCAACTAAAGAGTAGCCCCCACTCCCTGCAACTAGAGAAGAGCCTATAGCCCAAAATAAATAAATAAATAAAATATTAAACAACAAAAAAAGGCAAAGCAACAAAAAACCCTCTAATCTTTTCAGAATATCCTCAGTAGCTCTTAGGCTGTTTCTCCCTCCACTCATTGTGTGACCTTGGCCGTGGCTCTTAATCTGCCTGAACCTCCGTGTGATTTCTATAAAATGGGGGCAGTAGCAGTACCTCTTACCTAACTGGGGACAGTGGGAGGATTCGGTGAGGTCATGCGTGTGAAGGACAGGAAGCCTAGCACGCTTTGGTTGCATAACACACACAGGTTACTCTTGGTATTCCTTTGGTACCACACCCCTGAATGAGGATGTCACCCCGTTGCGCTCCGTCAAGGGTCCAGCCACTTTTTCCTGGGTGCTTCTGCCCCGACTCCTGGCCCAGAGGAGCTTCCCGGTGCCGAGCATGAAGTCTGCTCCAGTGAAGCACGACTTGTCCCTGTAACCTCCCTCTTCCACCAGATCAGCCAGAAATCTCCAGCTCAACCCATCACGTGCATCAGAGCCCAGCTCCTCCAGCAAAATAGCAAGAGGAGAAAAGACAAGCCTCCTCAAAGGATCCCTCCTGAGGGAGCACAGTGGACCATGAAGAGAGTACAGTGTACTGTATTTGTTCACAGATCTTAGTACAGCCCTTCAGAGACTCTAGAAATCCACCCTCCCTGCCCCCCACCTCCCCCTCCCCGCTGCGGCTCCTTCAGAGCGTTTCAGTTGACGTGACCACAGGAATGTCCATCAGTTCCTCCAGGCCAGTCCATCATCTTAGAGGATGATGCTGGTGACGGTCTGGAAGAGAGAAGGAGACAGGGAGTGGGTACACAGCCACGAGACCTCTGCCCTCACATGCCCTGGACAGTGGAGAGGAGACTCGCTGCTCCAGCCTGGAATTGCTTCTGTTCTGGGGAGTATTTTAAGGAAGGCGGCACCTAGCCTCAGGAAGAATAGTGAGCCGGTCCTCCCAGACAGAGGTGCCAGGAGCCTCAGGAGAGACTGAGAAGCTTTGTCTGTTTCACCTGAGAGGATCCTCTGCCACCTCCACAGTCTGGGAATAAACAAGGGTGTGTCTTTGGGTTTCTGGCAGTCTGGGGACTGTTAAACACCCTCACCCTTCTGCCCCAGTCGCGGGCGGCTGAATACATTGAATGCAGACAAGAGCTAGGTCTTTCCTTTGGGTGGAGAGGGAGGACCAGGATCCCCCAGGAGCCTTTATCCTGGTGGGGGAGAAAGGAGTGCTGTCCACCAGGCAGCTGCGGACTCCCGCCACCCAGCACGTCGCCACAAGGCAGCAGGGGACAAGACAGCCGAGGGAACCACCGTGGAGGGAAGGGTGACGGGCATATCCCTCCTCCCTCCTAGATGCACACGGGCCCCGGGAGCTCTTTGCTGTTTTGGTGGGAATGGAAAGAGCCTAAAAGGCGAGAGGAGGATGTGAAGGGCGGAGAGCAGCGAGGCAGGGCAGACCAGAGCTAGAAAAAGGGTTGGCTGGTGTCTGCAGAGATGGAGCATCTGTCCACAGTGCAGGTGTCACTGGACACGTGACGGGCGGGGTGATGTAAAAATGTCCCCCTGAAACCACCTGGACACTCACCTTCCACAGGGCTGACAAGGTGATGAAGGGCTTGTTGACCGAAGCCTGAAATTCAAGGACCAAAGAGGATCAGTCCCCAGCATCTGTCTCACCAACCACCCGAGAACAGCCTCCGCGTCCCCCCACCCCGAGTCCACACTGTGCTCGCGAGACTTACTCCAGATGTTAAGGTTGTGGTTACGGCCCCTCCGTACTGGCCGGTGGATCCGCCTTGGTGTCCGGGCTGTGGACGAAACCCACTGTCATTACAAGCTCCCGGCTGTTACAAGCTCCCAACCTCCTTTTCCCCAGTAGCCAGCTTCCCCTCGGGTGACCAGGGCTGGGGAGGGAAGCACAAGCTCCACCCCCTTTCCCCTCACTGTCCAGGAAGAAAACCCAAAGCCCACGTGAGAGATGGGAGGAGAAGCCAGGAAGGATGTCTAGCCCTACTGGTTGGTCTTCTCTCCGTTCCCTTTTATGTTAGTTCACGAGGTATTCTCAGTCATCAGGAAGGGGCCCGACTGGAAAGGGAGCCCAGAGGAACCACACAGATACCAGGATCATAGCTTAACCTCAGTCCTGACCTCAAACACGCTCTTCTTCTATGCTCACTCCAGCCGGATCTGCAATTCAGATTGATCCCAGTCCTTAATCCTCCCCAGGCTCTCACCAGGGCCTCCCCACTACTGCGGCCAGCCTCAAATCCCCAGACAAACCACCCTCTCTTCAGTGAATCCTGGCATCTGACTCAGCCCTCTCCCTTACCCTGCACACTTTCAACGTTGTTGCTTCCTCCCCGCCCACCCACCCCTGGCTCCGTGGCGCCACAAGGCGAGGGGACAAGACAGCCGAGGGAACCACCGTGGAGGGAAGGGTGACGGGCATATCCCTCCTCCCTCCTAGATGCACACGGGCCCCGGGAGCTCTTTGCTGTTTTGGTGGGAATGGAAAGAGCCTAAAAGGCGAGAGGAGGATGTGAAGGGCGGAGAGCAGCGAGGCAGGGCAGACCAGAGCTAGAAAAAGGGTTGGCTGGTGTCTGCAGAGATGGAGCATCTGTCCACAGTGCAGGTGTCACTGGACACGTGACGGGCGGGGTGATGTAAAAATGTCCCCCTGAAACCACCTGGACACTCACCTTCCACAGGGCTGACAAGGTGATGAAGGGCTTGTTGACCGAAGCCTGAAATTCAAGGACCAAAGAGGATCAGTCCCCAGCATCTGTCTCACCAACCACCCGAGAACAGCCTCCGCGTCCCCCCACCCCGAGTCCACACTGTGCTCGCGAGACTTACTCCAGATGTTAAGGTTGTGGTTACGGCCCCTCCGTACTGGCCGGTGGATCCGCCTTGGTGTCCGGGCTGTGGACGAAACCCACTGTCATTACAAGCTCCCGGCTGTTACAAGCTCCCAACCTCCTTTTCCCCAGTAGCCAGCTTCCCCTCGGGTGACCAGGGCTGGGGAGGGAAGCACAAGCTCCACCCCTTGCCCCTCACTGTCCAGGAAGAAAACCCAAAGCCCACGTGAGAGATGGGAGGAGAAGCCAGGAAGGATGTCTAGCCCTACTGGTTGGTCTTCTCTCCGTTCCCTTTTATGTTAGTTCACGAGGTATTCTCAGTCATCAGGAAGGGGCCCGACTGGAAAGGGAGCCCAGAGGAACCACACAGATACCAGGATCATAGCTTAACCTCAGTCCTGACCTCAAACACGCTCTTCTTCTATGCTCACTCCAGCCGGATCTGCAATTCAGATTGATCCCAGTCCTTAATCCTCCCCAGGCTCTCACCAGGGCCTCCCCACTACTGCGGCCAGCCTCAAATCCCCAGACAAACCACCCTCTCTTCAGTGAATCCTGGCATCTGACTCAGCCCTCTCCCTTACCCTGCACACTTTCAACGTTGTTGCTTCCTCCCGCCCACCCACCCCTGGCTCCGTGGCTGGCCGCTCATGCAGCTACGGGCTCTGAGACCCAGGCCAGTCCTCAGGCTGGTATCCAGGGTCTCCTCGTGGGGAGTGGGGGATTGGGGCAGCCAGGAGTCCATCTTCTCTTGCTCCTTCTTGGTGCCTGTTAGACTCTGCGTGGTGCGGCTTGCCGCCTGCCTAGCGGGGGTCAGAACCCGCCCCCTCCACCCAGGGACTTCCTGACAACCTGGTGGTGGACCCAGAGCTTCCAGTACAAGAGGTGGGACTTGATCCTGGTCAGGAACCAAGATACCTTTTGCCACATGGCACAGAGAAAGAAAGAAGCGAAGGAAGAAAGGAAGAAAGATCTAGGAAAACAGAGAATTCTAGTTTGTGATTCTCCAAAGCTGTGTGCTAGCCACCTGACCTTGGCAAATCCCTCAAACCTCCCTGAGCTTCTGTTTCCTTATCTGAAAATCAGGGAGTCAGCATCCTCACCCTGACTACCTCAGAGGCTTGCTATGAAAATTAAAACAGAACAGGGCTTATCTCTCAAAGCTATTCCTCAAGCTCTCCCAGATGCTCTGGGGGGCTTTTTCAACACACCTTCTCTTCACTCTGTAATAAATCTCAGCCTCAGTAACTGCTTCCTGCTCCCCAGGGGAGGCTTTGTGTTCCTCTCTACAGATCTCCTTAACTGGGAGGGCAACTCCCTGAAGGTGGGGCTGGGTCCCGTCCACACTCTCTGATACAGGGCTTTGCGGATAAAATGGCTTAATTCTAGTCTGACCAGTTGGCCACCAGCTCCTTTCTAAAAGGGCATGATGGCGATCAGCCATGGTTGGTCTTCTCTCCGTTCCCTTTTATGTTAGTTCACGAGGTATTCTCAGTCATCAGGAAGGGGCCCGACTGGAAAGGGAGCCCAGAGGAACCACACAGATACCAGGATCATAGCTTAACCTCAGTCCTGACCTCAAACACGCTCTTCTTCTATGCTCACTCCAGCCGGATCTGCAATTCAGATTGATCCCAGTCCTTAATCCTCCCCAGGCTCTCACCAGGGCCTCCCCACTACTGCGGCCAGCCTCAAATCCCCAGACAAACCACCCTCTCTTCAGTGAATCCTGGCATCTGACTCAGCCCTCTCCCTTACCCTGCACACTTTCAACGTTGTTGCTTCCTCCCCGCCCACCCACCCCTGGCTCCGTGGCTGGCCGCTCATGCAGCTACGGGCTCTGAGACCCAGGCCAGTCCTCAGGCTGGTATCCAGGGTCTCCTCGTGGGGAGTGGGGGATTGGGGCAGCCAGGAGTCCATCTTCTCTTGCTCCTTCTTGGTGCCTGTTAGACTCTGCGTGGTGCGGCTTGCCGCCTGCCTAAGCGGGGATCAGAACCCGCCCCCCTCCACCCAGGGACTTCCCTGACAACCTGGTGGTGGACCCAGAGCTTCCAGTACAAGAGGTGGGACTTCGATCCCTGGTCAGGAACCAAGATACCTTTTGCCACATGGCACAGAGAAAGAAAGAAGCGAAGGAAGAAAGGAAGAAAGATCTAGGAAAACAGAGAATTCTAGTTTGTGATTCTCCAAAGCTGTGTGCTAGCCACCTGACCTTGGCAAATCCCTCAAACCTCCCTGAGCTTCTGTTTCCTTATCTGAAAATCAGGGAGTCAGCATCCTCACCCTGACTACCTCAGAGGCTTGCTATGAAAATTAAAACAGAACAGGGCTTATCTCTCAAAGCTATTCCTCAAGCTCTCCCAGATGCTCTGGGGGGCTTTTTCAACACACCTTCTCTTCACTCTGTAATAAATCTCAGCCTCAGTAACTGCTTCCTGCTCCCCAGGGGAGGCTTTGTGTTCCTCTCTACAGATCTCCTTAACTGGGAGGGCAACTCCCTGAAGGTGGGGCTGGGTCCCGTCCACACTCTCTGATACAGGGCTTTGCGGATAAAATGGCTTAATTCTAGTCTGACCAGTTGGCCACCAGCTCCTTTCTAAGGGAGATGGAGAAGGAGAAGGAGGACGCGGTTACACAGCCACCAAATGATGGCGACCTGGGTGTCCCCAGTGTCCCAAGGGTTGAACCTCTCCCTCCCCCAACACCCTTCTCCCCAATTCCCCACCCCTGTTCACCTACATTCAGCGGCTGGTTGGCCTCCTTGCCGGCTTGGTTGACCCCATTATGAACATTCTGCTGCAACCTGTCCTTCTCCTTCCCGGCCTGGCCAGCAGCGTGGTGGACACCTTGGTCAAATTTCTCCGCCTCCTTTCCAGCCTGGCCAGCAGCATGGTGGACACTCTGCCCAAATTTCTCTGCCTCCTTTCCAGCCTGTTCAACGGCATGGTGGGCACCCTGGCCCCACTTATCTGCCTCCTTCCCAGCCTGATTCACTCCATGATGGACCCCCTGGACTATCTTTTCTCCCTCTTTCCCAGCCTGCCCTGCGGCATGATAAGCATCCTTGCCAAAGCTGTCCAACTCCTTCCCGGCTTGATTCACTCCATGATGGACCCCCTGGACTATCTTTTCTCCCTCTTTCCCAGCCTGTCCTGCGGCATGATAAACATCCTTGCCAAAGCTGTCCAACTCCTTCCCGGCTTGATTCACTCCATGATGGACCCCCTGGACTATCTTTTCTCCCTCTTTCCCAGCCTGTCCTGCGGCATGATAAACATCCTTGCCAAAGCTGTCCAACTCCTTCCCGGCTTGATTCATTCCATGATGGACCCCCTGGACTATCTTTTCTCCCTCTTTCCCAGCCTGTCCTGCAGCATGGTGAACCCCCTGACCAAACCACCCTGCCTCACTTCCCCCCTGGTTGGCCCCGTGGTGTACCCCATGGCCTAACTTCTCCGCCTCACTTCCTGCCTGATTGACCCCATGGTGGACCCAATGGCCAAACTTCTCTGCCTCACTTCCCGCCTGGTTGACCCCATGGCCTAACTTCTCTGCCTCACTTCCTGCCTGGTTGACCCCATGGTGGACCCCATGGCCAAACTTCTCCGCCTCACTTCCCGCCTGATTGACCCCATGGTGGACCCCATGGCCTAACTTCTCCGCCTCACTTCCCGCCTGGTTGACCCCATGGTGGACCCCATGGCCTAACTTCTCCGCCTCACTTCCTGCCTGGTTGACCCCATGGTGGACCCCCTGAATCACTTTGTCTGCCTCCTTCCCAACCTGTCCGGCAGCGTGGTTGACCCCATGAGCAAGCTTCTCTGCTTCCTTTCCTGCATGTCCAGCGCCATTGTTGAGTCCGTGAGCTACCTTGTCCAAGCCGTGGTTGAGCCCCTGGATGCCCTTGTCCAGCTCCTTGCCGGCCTGGTTCCCCATGCTGCTGAGTCCATTAAAAACTTTCTCCACTTCCCTTCCAGCTTGAGTGATTCCATTGTTGATGCCTTCCAGGGCCTTGTCCACCTCTCTCTCTGCATTGGTCAGCCCTCGGTTGATCCCTTCAATGACCCTCTCAATGGGGTCATTGTTGGCTGCCCATCCAGGCAGGGCCCCCAGTAGCAGCAGGAGGGGGCAGGAACTGAGCAAACTGGCAAGACGCATACTGTTAGGCAAGCGGGGAGGATGCAGAGAAGAGCCAGGGAGGCAAATCTGCTATTTATCCTCTGCCTCGCTGGCTCTTCCCCACCCCTCATGACTCAATTACCCTGTGAGGTACTGACTTGGTCCCCAGTCAGGGAGGTGTTTCCCAGGGAGATTTGGGATTAAGCAATGAGAAGAGGAGGAAGAGAGGGTGAGTCACAAATGGAGAAGACTCACGTGGCATCTCTGCTCCTGCCCAGCTCATGCCCTCCACCCCAGAGGCCAGATGTCTGCCTTTCCAATTATCTGCTCTTTTCATTCCTCACTTACTATCCAGGCTTCCTCTCTCCCAACCTCTTCTTCAGCCACCCTCCACCCTTAGGACTCAGGCTGGTTCTTTGGTACCTTCACTCCTCTCAGGGGATCTCAGGATCCAACTTCCCCAGCTTCCCCATCCTCGAGAGACTGGAAAGACTGGGGGGAAAGCACCCCCAGGGAATTGAGGGAATCATCAGACCTTGTTCTTACTGTTGTTGCCCGCTCTCCCCCCCACACACACACTTGCTATGCTCCAGCCACACAGGTCCTGCCCCAGTCCTCAAACACACTGAGCTCATTCCTGTCTTGTGGCCTTGGTACTTGCTCTTCTCTCTGCCTGGAATGAAGAGCTCAGATCTTCACCAGGTTGGGTTCCTCCCCGCTCTCTTTTTGCCTCAGATGTCACCTTCTCAAAAAACCCTTCCCTGGCCATCCCACAGTTATACTATGGAATGTCATCCTTTATTTTTTTATAGCTCTTACCACAATCTGAAATTACTTTTTATTGTCGGTCTCACCTATCAGATTGTAGGTTTCCCAGGTGGTGCAGTGGTAAAGAATCCACCTGCCAAGGCAAGAGATTCAAAAGATGTGGGTCTGATCCCTGGGTTGGGAAGATCCCCTGGAGAAGGAAAGGGCAATATACTCCAGTATTCTTGCCTGGAAAATCCCACGGTCAGAGGAGACTTGGGGTTGGGGGGTGGGGTGGGGGGGCACAGTCCATAGTGTCACAAAGACTCAGACACAACTAAGCATGCACACACACACACACACACACACACACACACACATGAGATTGTAGACTTCCAGAAGGCCTTTATCTGTATTGGTGATGCTATATCCCTAGCTTCAAAAACATTGCCTGGGGTTCACTAAATATTTGTCAGTTGAACGACGGATGGATTAGAAGATACCACGGGATGAGAGTCCAGGCCTGAACCTGAGTCTCAGAGGGCAACAGAGGAAAGCTTGTTTGAGTCCCCAGAGCAGCATCAGGTCCCTTGGTGACGGTGGTAGATTTGGGAGCCAGGATTACATTCTTGCCCTACCTCCCAGCCCTTGGGATCGGGCCTAGGCGAATGCTCAAACATACATGGCCCCAGTCAGGAGGTGTTTCCCAGGAGATTTGGGATTAAGCATTTTCACGGGTAGGCATCTCTGCTCCTGCCCAGCTCATGCCCTCCACCCCAGAGGCCAGATGTCTGCCTTTCCAATTATCTGCTCTTTTCATTCCTCACTTACTATCCAGGCTTCCTCTCTCCCAACCTCTTCTTCAGCCACCCTCCACCCTTAGGACTCAGGCTGGTTCTTTGGTACCTTCACTCCTCTCAGGGGATCTCAGGATCCAACTTCCCAGTTTCCCCCATCCTCGAGAGACTGGAAAGACTGGGGGGAAAGCACCCCCAGGGAATTGAGGGAATCATCAGACCTTGTTCTTACTGTTGTTGCCCGCTCTCCCCCCCACACACACACTTGCTATGCTCCAGCCACACAGGTCCTGCCCCAGTCCTCAAACACACTGAGCTCATTCCTGTCTTGTGGCCTTGGTACTTGCTCTTCTCTCTGCCTGGAATGAAGAGCTCAGATCTTCACCAGGTTGGGTTCCTCCCCGCTCTCTTTTTGCCTCAGATGTCACCTTCTCAAAAAACCCTTCCCTGGCCATCCCACAGTTATACTATGGAATGTCATCCTTTATTTTTTTATAGCTCTTACCACAATCTGAAATTACTTTTTATTGTCGGTCTCACCTATCAGATTGTAGGTTTCCCAGGTGGTGCAGTGGTAAAGAATCCACCTGCCAAGGCAAGAGATTCAAAAGATGTGGGTCTGATCCCTGGGTTGGGAAGATCCCCTGGAGAAGGAAAGGGCAATATACTCCAGTATTCTTGCCTGGAAAATCCCACGGTCAGAGGAGACTTGGGGTTGGGGGGTGGGGTGGGGGGGCACAGTCCATAGTGTCACAAAGACTCAGACACAACTAAGCATGCACACACACACACACACACACACACACACACACATGAGATTGTAGACTTCCAGAAGGCCTTTATCTGTATTGGTGATGCTATATCCCTAGCTTCAAAAACATTGCCTGGGGTTCACTAAATATTTGTCAGTTGAACGACGGATGGATTAGAAGATACCACGGGATGAGAGTCCAGGCCTGAACCTGAGTCTCAGAGGGCAACAGAGGAAAGCTTGTTTGAGTCCCCAGAGCAGCATCAGGTCCCTTGGTGACGGTGGTAGATTTGGGAGCCAGGATTACATTCTTGCCCCTACCTCCCAGCCCTTGGGCATGGGCAGAGGACTGATTGCTATGAGCTGGGACAGGACGCAGTGTCTCCTGAAAAGCCGGTTGAGGCAGCCATAGGGAGGAGCTGAAGACCCAGGGCAGCAGGAGCCTGTCAGCCAGAACCTGGGCTAGGGGCCAGGAGCTCATCCTTTCTGCCCTCCTCCCCCTGAGGCCTCCTAAGTCCCAACCTGAAGTCTCAGGTGTTGACATACTGGCAAGGGCTAGAGACGGAAACAGCTGAGAGTCTGGCCTCAGTGTGGAGTGGGACATCAGAGGGAAGGGCAGGGGGTGGCTGATAGGTCTGCTGCTGGTGGGTCTGTAGAACTGGTTCAGAGGGACTAGAAAGACGAGGGCCAGTGGGTGGGTAACAGTTGGGTGCAGGGGTGAAAGGTATTTGGGTTTTTGTGCCAAGAGGAGAGCCTGGGAGCGGGGGCAGAGGTGGGTTTGCTGGTGGGAAGGTCAGGCAGGAAGGAATGTGCAGGGTGTGAGCAAGTGGGGGCGGTAGAGTTATGTGTGGGGGTGCCCAGGTGTGGCGAGAATCTGCACGTGTTTTCAGGCTTTGATCCACAAGCGCGACAAGGTCCACTCCTCCTGGAAGACCCAGAGCTCCTGGACCCTTGGCTCCACCCAGAACCAGACCTCCCCGACCCAGAAACCGGGAGCTTCTGCCTTCTCTAGGCTCTGCCCATAGACAGTGACTAATGATGCCACCCCTCCAAGCTTGACCTCACCAAATTGGTTTCACGGTCCAGGGACAAAGTCAAATCTCTGGGTAACCTCAGGTGTGGCTTTCCTGCCCCCGTGCGGCACCTGAATGAGGGAGTTTCCTAGGCCAGGAGGTTGCTGGGTGGGGATGGGTGAGCTTCAGAGTCCTAATCTGTCCTGAGACTGAGAAGTGGGGTTTCTCTCCTCCCATCCCGTCTTCTGTCAGCCTCCCTCCTCCTCAGTGCTTTGTTCTCATGGGCACTATTTAACTCAAGACCGTGGTATCTATTTCCCTATGTGAGACTAGCCTGGAGTTGTCCTTTCTCTGCTGTTTCCTAGGGAGAAGAGGAGGTTTCAGGGGCTGAGCTGTTGCTGCGCCCCCACAGCACCCCCACGCAGCGTGTGCTCTGCCTGCCCCCAGTGTGCCTGCCGCACCTCAGGCCTCAGAGCAGGCGCCCTACCGGGAGCCTCTCAGCACATGGGCCGCCCCTGGGCTTCCCAGCTCTGCTTAGGCTCTGCGCCAGGTCCCGTAGAACGGCGAATACTTGTTCCCAGTGCCTCAGCACCTCTTGCCCATAAAATCGTCGGGATCTGAGTCAGTCTCTAGGAGGACCGATCATAACCCTCTGTTTCTTCTCTTGTTATCGGCCTACTCAGATTTGCTGTTTTTTTTTTTCTTTTGATGGCACAGGGTCTATGTTGCTGAACAGGTGCTTTCTCTAGTCACCATGTGTGGGCTCCTCACTGCAGTGGCTTCTCTGGTTTGGGAACTCGAGTTCTAGGGTGCTTTGGCTTCAGGAGCTGTGGTGCATGGACTTAGGTGTCCCTTGTCAAGTGGGATCTTCCTAGACCAGGGGTGGAACATGGGTCACTGCAATGGCAGGCAGACTTCCAACCACTGGGCCACCAGGGGAGTCCTGCCGTTTCTTTCTTTTTTTGGCCACTTGTATTTGTCTTTCATTTATTTCTTTGTTCTTTGGCCTGTGTGGGCCTCCCATTGCAGTGGCCTCTCTCGTCACAGAGCACCAACTCCGGGTGCATGCACTCCAGAGCACTGGCTTGTAATAGGACACAGTGGTCCAGCTGCTCCACAGCCTGTGAGATCTTCCCGTGCCAGGGATCAAACCAGTGCCCCTAGCACGGCAAGGCGGACTCTTGACCCACTGGACCACCAGGGAAGCCCTGATATATCCCTTTTTCTGTAGTCATTTACTTTTCCTGGACTTTTTTCTTCTTTAACCTTTTTTACTCCCTGCATTGGCTTGACTTATATCTTCTGGGTTTTTTCCCCAAATGCTCCATTTTAGCAGGCCTTCTTTTTTTGGGGGGGGCGGGGGCACTTCTATTGGTTTTTCACTTGTGTATTTTCATCCATCTTTGTTCTTTGGCCTGCGTGGGCCTCCCATCGCAGTGGTCTCTCTCGCTGCAGAGCACCAGCTCTGGGCGCATGCACTCCAGAGCACTGGCTCAGTAATTGGACACATCGGTCCAGCCGCTCCGCGGCACGTGGGATCTTCCCAGGCCAGGGATTGAACCGGCGCCTCCTGCACTGCAAGGTGGTGTCTTTACCCACTGGACCACCAGGGAAGTCCCGCCATTTCTTTTTGTACCAGTTTCAGTCCCTCATGTTTTCTAAGAACATTTTAACTGCATGTAGCTTTTCATATCTACTATTGTAGTCATATGAAATCGGTTCCCCTTCTGTCCTGCTTTCGCTTGTGGACACTTTTCCCTACCTTGATTACACATGCTAAGTTGGCCCCTCTTTTTTCTGTTGTTGGGTCTTGGTTTGCTGAAATCTCCCCAGCTGTTCACTCAATTTCTTTTCAGATTCACCTTTCCCATCCAAGCTGGAGGGCCTCACCCTTACTCTGCCTCATGGCAGATGCTTAGCAAACCGAGTTCCTATGGAGGTAAGGGGAAGGAAGAGGTTATGTCATTCTGCCCTTTCTTGCCTCCACACCTCTCTCTGAGATGATGACTCCCTCCTGGCCCAACCCCCCTCCCCCCAAGTCTTGGTCACAGCTGTGTGTCAACTGGCCCTAGAGGTGAAGGTGCCTGCCTGTGAGTCACAGATGTGCAAGCAAGGCTCCCCCCACTCCCTGCTTTGGGGGAAGGGAGTCATGGGTCCATTTGTTCCTCCCCTGATGTTTAATGAAAGCCTGCTTTGTGTCAGGTGTGGGAGCTGAAGGACCAGTGGTGAACAAGATAAGAAAACAATGGGCCCAACAACCCAACAGGGAGACAATGAACAAGTAAAGGAAAGGAATAACCAGATCTTGGTAAATTACATGAAAAGCCATCAGGAAAATAACAGGGTGTGTGAGGATAGGACTCAAAGATTAGAAAAGGAATCAGGTGATTTTTCTTCTTTAACTTTTTTGATTGCTTATATCTTCTGGGTTTTTTCCCCAAATGCTCCATTTTAGCAGGCCTTCTTTTTTTGGGGGGGGCGGGGGCACTTCTATTGGTTTTTCACTTGTGTATTTTCATCCATCTTTGTTCTTTGGCCTGCGTGGGCCTCCCATCGCAGTGGTCTCTCTCGCTGCAGAGCACCAGCTCTGGGCGCATGCACTCCAGAGCACTGGCTCAGTAATTGGACACATCGGTCCAGCCGCTCCGCGGCACGTGGGATCTTCCCAGGCCAGGGATTGAACCGGCGCCTCCTGCACTGCAAGGTGGTGTCTTTACCCACTGGACCACCAGGGAAGTCCCGCCATTTCTTTTTGTACCAGTTTCAGTCCCTCATGTTTTCTAAGAACATTTTAACTGCATGTAGCTTTTCATATCTACTATTGTAGTCATATGAAATCGGTTCCCCTTCTGTCCTGCTTTCGCTTGGGACACTTTTCCCTACCTTGATTACACATGCTAAGTTGGCCCCTCTTTTTTCTGTTGTTGGGTCTTGGTTTGCTGAAATCTCCCCAGCTGTTCACTCAATTTCTTTTCAGATTCACCTTTCCCATCCAAGCTGGAGGGCCTCACCCTTACTCTGCCTCATGGCAGATGCTTAGCAAACCGAGTTCCTATGGAGGTAAGGGGAAGGAAGAGGTTATGTCATTCTGCCCTTTCTTGCCTCCACACCTCTCTCTGAGATGATGACTCCCTCCTGGCCCAACCCCCCTCCCCCCAAGTCTTGGTCACAGCTGTGTGTCAACTGGCCCTAGAGGTGAAGGTGCCTGCCTGTGAGTCACAGATGTGCAAGCAAGGCTCCCCCCACTCCCTGCTTTGGGGGAAGGGAGTCATGGGTCCATTTGTTCCTCCCCTGATGTTTAATGAAAGCCTGCTTTGTGTCAGGTGTGGGAGCTGAAGGACCAGTGGTGAACAAGATAAGAAAACAATGGGCCCAACAACCCAACAGGGAGACAATGAACAAGTAAAGGAAAGGAATAACCAGATCTTGGTAAATTACATGAAAAGCCATCAGGAAAATAACAGGGTGTGTGAGAGGATAGGACTCAAAGATTAGGCAACAGAAGAAACCTCAGGAGGTGACATTTATTCATTCATTCTGGTATTATTTTTTGAGTGAACACCTTTTAAGTACCAAACATTTTTCCAGTGAATGGGACATAAAAGTGACAAAGGCAGACAAGCTGACTAGTGGGCAGAGACAATTGGCAAGAAAAAAAATGAATAAAATGATTTTTAGAGAAAGAGAGATGCCAAGAGGCAAAGAAAAATGTGGAGTGTGACCCTAGAGCAGTTTGGCACGTCGGCATATTTAACCCAGGATGGGAAGTCAGACAAGGCTTCCTGGATGATGGGTAGGGCAGATGGAGGGAGTAGTGGTGACGGCAGATAGCGACTGAGAAAGAACATAACTTTAGGTGTGGAGTCCTAAGGAGCTCCCTTAGAGCATGGCACCCGAGGGAAACCAAGAGGCAGCCAAAGGAAGACCTAGGCAGTGCTTTGGGAAAGCTAGGGTTAACTCTCCAGAGGAGGGCTCGGAACAGCATAGAGCCCCGTGCGCACAGAAGAGAAGAAAACAGAGAGGGCTTTGAAGACCAGTGTAACACGTCGATTCCACCCTCGATGCCAGGGCTGGTCTTGCAATGGTGCTACACGGCCGCGCTACTGCCTCAACGTGGACCAGGCCTTCGCAACGCCTCCTTTGTGGCGTCACTGTGACGTCACGGACGTCAGCCGCTTCAGCCCCTCCAGCCCCCTAGCCAGGTCTCGCAGGGACATCGCGGCAGGTGCGGGGACATGAAACTTTAGGAGGCCATGTCAAGACGCGACGTCGTCCTCACCAATGTCACCGTTGTCCAGTTGCGGCGACCGCCATGCCCGGGTAAGGGAGGCGACGGAGAAAGGGCAGTGGGTCTGAGCCTCTGCCGGCGGGCGGTGCCCGCTAGGGGCCACCAGGAGCCGGGCAGGAGACACGGGCGAGCCACCGCCGCGAGCCACCGCCTGCCCCCCGCCTCTTCCCCTCCGCATGCTCCCTCAAGAACAACAGAAGAAAACAATGGGCCAACAACACAACAGGGAGACAATGAACAAGTAAAGGAAAGGAATAACCAGATCTTGGTAAATTACATGAAAAGCCATCAGGAAAATAACAGGGTGTGTGAGAGGATAGGACTCAAAGATTAGGCAACAGAAGAAACCTCAGGAGGTGACATTTATTCATTCATTCTGGTATTATTTTTTGAGTGAACACCTTTTAAGTACCAAACATTTTTCCAGTGAATGGGACATAAAAGTGACAAAGGCAGACAAGCTGACTAGTGGGCAGAGACAATTGGCAAGAAAAAAATGAATAAAATGATTTTTAGAGAAAGAGAGATGCCAAGAGGCAAAGAAAAATGTGGAGTGTGACCCTAGAGCAGTTTGGCACGTCGGCATATTTAACCCAGGATGGGAAGTCAGACAAGGCTTCCTGGATGATGGGTAGGGCAGATGGAGGGAGTAGTGGTGACGGCAGATAGCGACTGAGAAAGAACATAACTTTAGGTGTGGAGTCCTAAGGAGCTCCCTTAGAGCATGGCACCCGAGGGAAACCAAGAGGCAGCCAAAGGAAGACCTAGGCAGTGCTTTGGGGGGGGGGGGGGGAAAGCTAGGGTTAACTCTCCAGAGGAGGGCTCGGAACAGCATAGAGCCTGTGCGCACAGAAGAGAAGAAAACAGAGAGAGGGCTTTGAAGACCAGTGTAACACGTTCGATTCCACCCTCGATGCCAGGGCTGGTCTTGCAATGGTGCTACACGGCCGCGCTACTGCCTCAACGTGGACCAGGCCTTCGCAACGCCTCCTTTGTGGCGTCACTGTGACGTCACGGACGTCAGCCGCTTCAGCCCCTCCAGCCCCCTAGCCAGGTCTCGCAGGGACATCGCGGCAGGTGCGGGGACATGAAACTTTAGGAGGCCATGTCAAGACGCGACGTCGTCCTCACCAATGTCACCGTTGTCCAGTTGCGGCGACCGCCATGCCCGGGTAAGGGAGGCGACGGAGAAAGGGCAGTGGGTCTGAGCCTCTGCCGGCGGGCGGTGCCCCGCTAGGGGCCACCAGGAGCCGGGCAGGAGACACGGGGCGAGCCACCGCCTGCCGGCCAGGCTCTTCCATCCTGAGCCGCTGTCCTCGCTCCCCCTCCAACCCCGCCCTCCTCTCTACCCGGTTTTCCGGCAAAGTGGCCTCTGTGGCGATGGTGGAAGGGAGGTGGACCCCTGCCCCCAGGTTGCGCTTTGCGCCAGCGGAGGCCCGAGGCGGGTCGACGAGGGGCACCTCCGAGGGCAGCCGCAGGTTGTTGAAGTACCTTAAGGTTTCACAGGAAATTAACGTTGCTGGGGACCAGCGCGAGAGGGCCGCTTGGGGGTTGGTGGAGTATCCTCCCTGGGTCGCACAAAGCGAGGACACGGGAGCCCGCCAGGTGCCGAGAGCTCCACAGGCGTGCGCTCAGGGAAGACTCACAGCTTTTTTTTTTTTTTTTTAAAGATTTATTTATTTATTTATTTTGGGCGGGGTTGGGGAGGGAGGGGAGCGGGCGGGCCACTTCTATTGGTCTTTCATTTCTCTATTTTCATCCATCTTTGTTCCTTGGCTCCTGTGGGCCTCCCATCGCGGTGGCGTCTGTCGTTGCAGAGCGCCGGCTCTGGGCGCATGCGCTCCAGAGCTCCGGCTCGGTAATTGGACACATGGGTCCAGCCGCTCCGCGGCACGTGGGATCTTCCCAGGCCAGGGATCAAACTGGCGCCCCTTGCACTGCAAGGTGGTGTCCTTATCCACTGGACCACCAGGGGAAGCCCCACAGCTGTTTTTAAGGCCAGTATTTTAGTTGTCCCTATTTTACAGAATGGCCGCCAGAGGTAAGAGGACATAAAGCAAGACCCTGGTCTCAGCATGGAGACTTGGAGTCCCTGCTCGCTGCCACTAGGCGGTCCCGGCACGTGTTCCAGCCTGAGGAACCCCGGAGAGCTAGCCCACGCCTCCTCCTCCTCACTGATCACTGGCTAGGCTGGCGGGCCACCTCTGCACCGCGGGGCTGGGCGGGACCGAGGTGGGCGGGGCTTGGAGGGGGCTTGGGCGGGGCTCCAACGTTCTGGAAACCCGGGAAGACGCAGCCGCAGCCGCGCGCGGGTTAACAGCTGTGGGCCTTGAACCCCTATCCTGCTTATCACTCCCCCAGTGATCTCAGGCCTCGGTTTCCCCTCTGTATAGTGGGTATACAGTGCATACCTCACAGGATTCAATAAGCTGATGCACGTGACGAGCTAAGCACAGTAAGTAGCCTGTGGCACCAGGAAATGGAAGGGTCATTGTAAATAACCGGTAGGGAACCATACCTGTGTTTTATCTCCCGAGTGATGCTTCGTCACTGAAGCTCTGCCGGGACTGTTCCTTCCCAGAGCCGCAGCTCTGTTCCAGCCCATGTACCTGACCCTGGAACACAGGGGAGAAGGGAAGACTGGGGGAAGTTGTAAAACCAGCTGGATTTTCTTTTGAAAGATCACTGAGTAGGCTCAGATCCCCACTCTTCACTCATAGGGACAAGTCTCTCCTTTAGAAACAGAACTCCTGGGAACACAGACCTTCTCAAAGTCATTGATAAGCACCAATAAACACTGACCAATAGCTTTATGAACTTGTAGTGCTCCTGGAAACACACACAGCCTAGCCTCAGGCCACAAAGTCCTTGGCAACCTGGAGAGATCAGGAAGAGAGGTCGGCCGGTCCCCAACTGCCAGCCCCACCTCTGCCCAAGGTGCCTCTGATTCTGATGCCAAATGCAACTCCAACCCTCACCCTCCAGCCCCTCTCCAGTCTCTTCCCTCTCCCTTTCCTCGCGAATACACAGTGTCAGGCGATCCCCCCTCTGCTAAAACCAGCACCTGTTGTTGCGCCTTGAGATCTGAGTCCTCACAGTAGCCCCCAGAGGAAGGGTCAGATGTGACACTGGAAAAAAAAGCCAGTTTCATTACCTTGCTCGAGGCAACTCAGCTGGCAGGTGGCTGAGCCAGGGCTGACATCCAGGCCTGACCCTCAGCTTGAAACCCTGTGCCACCCAGGTCCCCCGACTGCTGTCTCCACCAGGTCCCTCCTCCCCGATCAAGCCCTCATCTGTAATTAGACAACACAGCCTCAGGTATAGGTGCTTTAAATGCAGTATGGGTGTGGACCTGTGTGTTTGGAGAAAACGAAGCTGAGATGGGTTTCCATTTGTTTCATACATTACCACAGACGTGTGCTTCCTAAACATCTCTGATGGTAAGAATCACCTAGTCGGAAACAGGATTCCTCGGCCTCTGTGCAGACCGGCTAAGTCAAATTTCCTAGGAAAGAGGCCTTCCTATGATTCTCACCAGAACAGTTTGGGAACCTCTTGGACTAGACCAATTATCGGACAAGCTTGGGAAATGATGTCTGAAGAATTAATCTGTGTGGAATGTTTCCTAGACTATCATTAGCGCTACCTATATTACTTCATTGAATCCTCACAGTGACCCTCTGAGAGAAGTCCAATTATCATCTCCACTTGACAGAGGAGGAAACAGGCTCAGAGAGGCACTGTCAACCCCAAGCAGCTGTTAAAAACACATATCCACTGAGTGACAATCTCCAGGGAAAAGGCCCTAGCGCTGATATTTTAAAGCAAGCCGCCTGCTCATTCTTGCTAGCTGTCGGTTAGGTCTGGGACACCCTGGGCTCGACAGCTGGCCCCTGGGGCCTGGGAGCCAGCAGCAGGTCCCAAGTGGCAGAGATGGCTCGGTCTGCACAGTGATGGTGCAGCTCACCGTCCCTCTCCGACTCCCAACAGTGATCAGAGAACCGCCGCCACCGCCCAGGCCTGAGGCAGCACCTGAGCCCCAGCCCCCACCTGAGCCCCAGCCGGAACCAGTCAAGGAGGACGTCCCCCCACCTCCACCACCATCTCCCCCTCCGGCACCCAAGGCTCGGGAGCTGACTGTTGGCATCAATGGGTGAGTCGCCCCTGGCCCCTGAGCCATTCCCAAAGCTTTAGGGCCCAGCCTCTGTACCCCGTTGTGCTTCCCCAGGTGGCTCAGTGGTAAAGAATCCCCCTGCAAGGCAGGAGATGCAGGTTCTATCCTGGGGCCTGGATGATCCCCTGGAGAAGCAAAGGGCAATGTACTCCAGAAATCCCACATACAGAGGAGCCTGGCAGGCTACAGTCCATAAGGTGGCAAAGAGTCAGACAGGACTGAGTTAACTAACAAGTCTCCATTACCACGGGGGCGTTTCCTCATGTCTCACCAGTGCTTTCACCCTGCCCATCCTGGAGAAACACGGGGATAAGGTCAAGAGGGCTCCACCTTCAGGGAGCTCACGTTCTGGCAGGAAGTCATCAGCCAATACAGAACATGGCAGCTCAGTGGTGAACGGGGTAGAACTCAGGGTGGACGGGAAGACTGAAGAGGGCAGCGTTAGCCAGGGGCTCGGGGAAGGCCTCTGGGAAGTAACACTGGAGGGAGGCCCGAGGGACAATGGGGCAGCAAGCAGTGGCTCTGTGTGGAATGTTTCCTAGACTATCATTAGCGCTACCTATATTACTTCATTGAATCCTCACAGTGACCCTCTGAGAGAAGTCCAATTATCATCTCCACTTGACAGAGGAGGAAACAGGCTCAGAGAGGCACTGTCAACCCCAAGCAGCTGTTAAAAACACATATCCACTGAGTGACAATCTCCAGGGAAAAGGCCCTAGCGCTGATATTTTAAAGCAAGCCGCCTGCTCATTCTTGCTAGCTGTCGGTTAGGTCTGGGACACCCTGGGCTCGACAGCTGGCCCCTGGGGCCTGGGAGCCAGCAGCAGGTCCCAAGTGGCAGAGATGGCTCGGTCTGCACAGTGATGGTGCAGCTCACCGTCCCTCTCCGACTCCCAACAGTGATCAGAGAACCGCCGCCACCGCCCAGGCCTGAGGCAGCACCTGAGCCCCAGCCCCCACCTGAGCCCCAGCCGGAACCAGTCAAGGAGGACGTCCCCCCACCTCCACCACCATCTCCCCCTCCGGCACCCAAGGCTCGGGAGCTGACTGTTGGCATCAATGGGTGAGTCGCCCCTGGCCCCTGAGCCATTCCCAAAGCTTTAGGGCCCAGCCTCTGTACCCCGTTGTGCTTCCCCAGGTGGCTCAGTGGTAAAGAATCCCCCTGCAAGGCAGGAGATGCAGGTTCTATCCTGGGGCCTGGATGATCCCCTGGAGAAGCAAAGGGCAATGTACTCCAGAAATCCCACATACAGAGGAGCCTGGCAGGCTACAGTCCATAAGGTGGCAAAGAGTCAGACAGGACTGAGTTAACTAACAAGTCTCCATTACCACGGGGGCGTTTCCTCATGTCTCACCAGTGCTTTCACCCTGCCCATCCTGGAGAAACACGGGGATAAGGTCAAGAGGGCTCCACCTTCAGGGAGCTCACGTTCTGGCAGGAAGTCATCAGCCAATACAGAACATGGCAGCTCAGTGGTGAACGGGGTAGAACTCAGGGTGGACGGGAAGACTGAAGAGGGCAGCGTTAGCCAGGGGCTCGGGGAAGGCCTCTGGGAAGTAACACTGGAGGGAGGCCCGAGGGACAATGGGGCAGCAAGCAGTGGCTGAGGGGCAGAGGGGGCAGCTCAGTGTTCTAAGGGACGGGCAGGAATTGAGCACACCTGGTGCAGCACAAGCAAGGGAGATGAGGAGGGAGGGTGGTAGAGAGCCGCAGGGGCCTGGAGGAGCGTGCCGAGGAGTTTGGCTCTGGTGTTACTGAGAGAGGGCCGGAAGTTCTACAAGAGGCACCCAGCTATACGGTTACGAGTGGGGGAGAGGATGGATGGGCAGAGACGTTCAGAAAACAGGGAAGAGGCTGGCGAGGTCATCTGGGTAAGATGACACTGGCTCGAACAGGGACGGGACCTTCTTTCCCAGACTGAGACATTCCACCCAGTCCCCGAGTGGGCCTCTCCTCTGTTAGCCCTTCCCTCCCACCCCCTCCTCTGCCTGCTGGCTGAGGACTCCAAGGACAAGCCCCAACCCTGTCCCTGGCAGATTTGGACGCATCGGTCGCCTGGTGCTGCGTGTCTGCATGGAGAAGGGCATCAAGGTGGTAGCCGTGAATGACCCATTCATTGACCCAGAATACATGGTGAGCAGCAGACAAAGGGAGAGGGGGACCAGGGTGGGGAAGGGGCTGGGCAGAGCTCTGTAGAAGGCTCCCAGCTGCCATGAGGAACCCTCATCCAGGGCGGTGGGGGGGCCTCCCTAGGGATGCTCGCTCCCCATCCACCCCAAGACGAGAAGCCATTCTGTCTCCTGCAGGTGTACATGTTTAAGTATGACTCCACCCACGGCCGATTCAAGGGGAGCGTCGAATACAAGAATGGACAGCTGATCGTCGATAACAATGAGATCAGGGTCTTCCAGTGGTAAGGGTGCCCAGCCTGCAACATCCTAACGCAGGGAGTTCTAACGGTGATTAGACAGGGATTCCAGCCTCACGTGGGGTTCATAACCCCCTAAATTGTGTGTGCAGGGTACCAGTGTGGAAGGGAGGTCTCAGAGAAGCCCCTGTCCCCTAGAATGGTGAAGCACTCATCTAGAAAGATGTCCCACTGTACCCAACATGCTTTTTATTGAACACGCATAGGCATGTTTTCTCTCAGGCACTGCTCTTGCTTATCCTTCAGCTCTCCACTTTGTTCATCCCCCTGCCCAGGAACTGGCGTCACCATCTAGCCAACTGCTTCCACTCGATTCCTACACAGCAGCCAGAGGCCCTTTTAAACATCAACCGGACCTGGTTTAAATCCCCCCTTAAATCCTCCAGGGCCTTCCGATCATCCCACAGAGTCCCAGCCGCTGACGGGGCTCCCCAGCCCCCAGCCCCTCCAGGTCACCTCGGCCACACCATCAACCTCTTGGGACCCCGCACCAGCTCTTCTTCTCAGAACCCACTCCACCTCACTCATTGATACAAATACTCCTCCTTCATGTAAAGATATATCTGTGGCCTTTTAAATATTGATTTATTTGGTTGTGTCAGGTCCTAGTTGCAGCCTGAGGGCTCGGTAGTAGCTGCGCATGGGCTTAGTTGCCCCACTGCAGGTCCTCAACCAAAGGGACCCATGTCCCCCATGGGCCTTTTTGGTCTATTCTGGGCTTTCACTGCTGCCACAAGCTCTTCTCTTTAACTAGAGTGCATCAAGGTGGTAGCCGTGAATGACCCATTCATTGACCCAGAATACATGGTGAGCAGCAGACAAAGGGAGAGGGGGACCAGGGTGGGGAAGGGGCTGGGCAGAGCTCTGTAGAAGGCTCCCAGCTGCCATGAGGAACCCTCATCCAGGGCGGTGGGGGGGCCTCCCTAGGGATGCTCGCTCCCCATCCACCCCAAGACGAGAAGCCATTCTGTCTCCTGCAGGTGTACATGTTTAAGTATGACTCCACCCACGGCCGATTCAAGGGGAGCGTCGAATACAAGAATGGACAGCTGATCGTCGATAACAATGAGATCAGGGTCTTCCAGTGGTAAGGGTGCCCAGCCTGCAACATCCTAACGCAGGGAGTTCTAACGGTGATTAGACAGGGATTCCAGCCTCACGTGGGGTTCATAACCCCCTAAATTGTGTGTGCAGGGTACCAGTGTGGAAGGGAGGTCTCAGAGAAGCCCCTGTCCCCTAGAATGGTGAAGCACTCATCTAGAAAGATGTCCCACTGTACCCAACATGCTTTTTATTGAACACGCATAGGCATGTTTTCTCTCAGGCACTGCTCTTGCTTATCCTTCAGCTCTCCACTTTGTTCATCCCCCTGCCCAGGAACTGGCGTCACCATCTAGCCAACTGCTTCCACTCGATTCCTACACAGCAGCCAGAGGCCCTTTTAAACATCAACCGGACCTGGTTTAAATCCCCCCTTAAATCCTCCAGGGCCTTCCGATCATCCCACAGAGTCCCAGCCGCTGACGGGGCTCCCCAGCCCCCAGCCCCTCCAGGTCACCTCGGCCACACCATCAACCTCTTGGGACCCCGCACCAGCTCTTCTTCTCAGAACCCACTCCACCTCACTCATTGATACAAATACTCCTCCTTCATGTAAAGATATATCTGTGGCCTTTTAAATATTGATTTATTTGGTTGTGTCAGGTCCTAGTTGCAGCCTGAGGGCTCGGTAGTAGCTGCGCATGGGCTTAGTTGCCCCACTGCAGGTCCTCAACCAGGAAGCGAACCCATGTCCCCTGCACTGCAAACTGGACTCTTTTTTTGGTCTATTCTGGGCTTTCACTGCTGCCACAAGCTCTTCTCTAGTTGCAGGGAGTGGAGGTTACTCTCTAGTGGAGATGAGCAGGCTTCATCTTGTGGTAACTTTTCTTGTGAAACTCGGACTCTAGGGCACACAGGCTTCAGTAGTTGCGGCACATGGGCTCCACAGTTACAGCTCCAAGGCTCTAAAGCACAGGCCCAACAGCTGTGGCTCACGGGCTTAGTTGCTCCACAGCATGTGGGATCTTCCTGCATCAGGGATTGCACCCATGTCTCCTGCATGGGCAGGCGAACTCTTTACCACTGAGCTACCAGGGAAACCCCTGCAAAGTGGATTCTTAACCCCTGGACTACCAGGGAAGTCCCTTAAAGATATGTTTAGAATCGGGCTTCCCTGGTGGTCCAGTGGGTAAAGACACCTCCTTGCAGTGCAAGGGACGCTGGTTCGATCCCTGGCCTGGGAAGATCCCACATGCCGCGGAGTGGCTGGACTGATGTGTCCAACTACCGAGCTGGAGCTCTTGAGCGCATGTGCCCAGAGCCGGTGCTCTGCAGCGAGAGAGGCCACTGCAATGGGAGGCCCACACAGGCCAAAGAACAAAGATGGAAATGAAAGAAAGATTAATAGAAGTGGCCCCCCACCAAAAAAAGATATGTTTAGAAATCTGTAAGTCACAAGCAGTAACACTGGATGTTTAATAAGCTTCAAATACATTTTCAAAAAGCTTTTAAATTTATAAAATGAGAAACAATAAACCTACTTTATCTAATGTGAATTATTAGCCACTATGACTGGCCCTGTGGCTGCCTTCAGTTTTACACACATGCATGTTCACAAGCTCTCTCTAGCTGCAGGTGGGCTGCTGCTGCTCATCTGTGGTCAGGTGGGCAGGGCAGGGTGGAGGCAGGGACTGGAGAGTCAGTGAGAATGAGAGAAGCTGCCTGACTCCCACTGGAAATTGTGATGGCAAAAACAATTCCAAATTCCAGCAAAGAAGTCTTTACTCAGACCTACTGAGTCCTATCCTTCCTGGGCCTGGACCCCATCATCTCTGCCCCTTGGGGGACTCTCCCAGCTCTGCCTCACCCCACAGAGCCACCCCGTCAGCGTGCCCCACTCAGGTGCCTCCTCCTCTGGAGACTGGAGCACCCTGCTGCTCTCCATCACAGCACAGGGGAGGCCCTTGACGGTGTGTGTACCTGACCCTGCTCCACCCCTTCCTGTTCCCTGACCCTGAGCAAGGGAGCAAAGCTTAGTTTCCTCATGTATCAGATGGGGATGCTGATCAGATCCACACAGCCGCAGTGCAGTGGTGTGGTAGTCTGAACATTCTTTGGCCTTGCCTTTCTTTGGGACTGGAAGAAAAACTCACCTTTTCCAATCCTGAGTCCACTGCTGAGTTTTCCAAATTTGCTGGCATATCGAGTGCAGCATTTTAACAGCATCATCGTTGAAACAGCTCAGCTGGAATTCCATCACCACCACAAGCTTTGTTTGTAGTAATGCTTCCTAGGGCTCACTTGACTTCTCACTCTAAGATTCTGGCGCTAGGTGAGTGATCACACCATCTGGCTCATTAAGATCTTTTTTGTATAGTTCTTCTATGTATTCTTTCCACCTCTTCTTAGTATCTTCTTAATATTAATCTCTTAATATTAATGGCAGGTGCTCCGTAAACAACTGTAGAATAGCTAAAAAAAAAAAAAAAAGAGAGAGAGAGAGAGAGAGAAAAAACTGGGAGGGGAATATGCTGTGGGACTAGAAAACCTCAAACAGGGGCTCTGTGGTGACCTGGAGGGATGGGATGGGGAGGGAGATGCAGGGGGAGGTTTGGGGCGGCGGGGAAGGGGGTGTGTGTACCTATGGAGGATTCAGATCGACGTGTGGCAGTAAACAACAAAACTCTGTAAAAAATAAAATTTAAAAATTAAAAAAAGCACATACGAACATTCCCTCTGGAGGGAACAGACCCAGCCATGCTGCCATGGAGCAATCTAGAACACAAGACGGTCACTAACACTCACAAAAGCAAATATCAGTTGTGAGCAATGCTGTGAGGGGAAAGACCAGTATACAGTCGATTCATGCATTGTTTCCCAAAGCCAAGCAGAAGACAGCAATGTTAGATGTTTAATAGGTTTCAACACAAATGTCTAATAAGCTATCAAGCAAAAAATGTGTATTTATAAAACAGAAAATCTCCCTTACCTTTCCAATATAAACCACTAGCCACTGCCAGCCCAGGGCTGCTATCTGGACGTGGGGTGTGTTTCACGGCCTGCCTGGCCTCTGGTAGCAGGATGTCTGCTGCAGAAGCTCAATAGAGAACAGGGGCGAGGAGGGTTGGGATGAGGCTGCCAGGGCTGGAGCCAGCAGCAGGGCAGACCTCGCCCTCCCGGGGTCCACATTCTCCGCAGCCTGTGTGGAAAGGGCCCGACCTGGCCGGGAGTGGTCAAGACAGTCCCCTAGGCGGGGGCCCCTCAGCTGGGGAGGTGGCAGCTTGTACCCAGACACAGCAGGTACAGTCAAGGAAAGGGGTACCCCAGAGGGGTTAGGGGTGAGACAAGGCCAGCAGGGGGGCAGCTAGGGATGTGAGGGTGGGGGAGACAGACGGCCTGGTAGGAAGCGCCAGGTCCCCCCTTTCAAAGGGTGAAGGCCGAGGCCTGTGAAGGGGAGGCTGTGCAGGGGAGAGGTCGCCTGACAGTGCTACCGCGCCTCCACAGCAAGCTGCCCAAGGAAATCCCCTGGAAGTCTGTCGGGAGCCCGTTTGTGGTGGAGGCCACGGCAGTGTACCTGTCTTTAAAGGAAACGACGGTAAGTCAGGAGGAGGTGCCCAGGGCTGCCCCGGGGGCGGAGGGATGGTGCCCAGGGCTGCCCCGGGGGCGGAGGGATGGTGCTCCAAGTGCCTCATGACACCCGTGCTCCTCCTCAGCCTCACATCGAGGCAGGTGCCGAGCGCGTGGTCATCTGTGCGCCCTCTCCAGATGCACCCATGTTCGTCATGGGGGTGAACGAAAAGGAATACAACCCCAGCTCCATGAAAATCGTCAGGTAACGACGAATGGGCAGCGAGATGCGCAGTGTGTGCCCGGAGGACAGCCCAGCCTGTGGGGAGGAGTCTATCGCACCCTCCCCGCTCCCCCTCAGCCCCAGTGCTCTTCCCACATCAGTCCACGTCTCCTTGCCGAGGTCTCAGCAGCCCTCCTGTTCACAGTACCCTAAAGCCATCTGTTAGACACGCACGAATTCTCAGAACACACTTGAGGAAGCTTCCCACAGCCTCCTTCAGTCTGAAGGCATCCCGGCTGCTCCCTCATTCCCAGCCCATCTTTTCAGTAGGCCACGCTGTGGGTGGGGGAAGCCCCTTGGCCCGACACGGCCTGTTCCAGCAATGCATCCTGCACCACCAAGCTGCTATCTGGACGTGGGTCCCCCAGCAGGATGTCTGCTGCAGAAGCTCAATAGAGAACAGGGGCGAGGAGGGTTGGGATGAGGCTGCCAGGGCTGGAGCCAGCAGCAGGGCAGACCTCGCCCTCCCGGGGTCCACATTCTCCGCAGCCTGTGTGGAAAGGGCCCGACCTGGCCGGGAGTGGTCAAGACAGTCCCCTAGGCGGGGGCCCCTCAGCTGGGGAGGTGGCAGCTTGTACCCAGACACAGCAGGTACAGTCAAGGAAAGGGGTACCCCAGAGGGGTTAGGGGTGAGACAAGGCCAGCAGGGGGGCAGCTAGGGATGTGAGGGTGGGGGCGACCGACGGCCTGGTAGGAAGCGCCAGGTCCCCCCTTTCAAAGGGTGAAGGCCGAGGCCTGTGAAGGGGAGGCTGTGCAGGGGAGAGGTCGCCTGACAGTGCTACCGCGCCTCCACAGCAAGCTGCCCAAGGAAATCCCCTGGAAGTCTGTCGGGAGCCCGTTTGTGGTGGAGGCCACGGCAGTGTACCTGTCTTTAAAGGAAACGACGGTAAGTCAGGAGGAGGTGCCCAGGGCTGCCCCGGGGGCGGAGGGATGGTGCCCAGGGCTGCCCCGGGGGCGGAGGGATGGTGCTCCAAGTGCCTCATGACACCCGTGCTCCTCCTCAGCCTCACATCGAGGCAGGTGCCGAGCGCGTGGTCATCTGTGCGCCCTCTCCAGATGCACCCATGTTCGTCATGGGGGTGAACGAAAAGGAATACAACCCCAGCTCCATGAAAATCGTCAGGTAACGACGAATGGGCAGCGAGATGCGCAGTGTGTGCCCGGAGGACAGCCCAGCCTGTGGGGAGGAGTCTATCGCACCCTCCCCGCTCCCCCTCAGCCCCAGTGCTCTTCCCACATCAGTCCACGTCTCCTTGCCGAGGTCTTAGCAGCCCTCCTGTTCACAGTACCCTAAAGCCATCTGTTAGACACGCACGAATTCTCAGAACACACTTGAGGAAGCTTCCCACAGCCTCCTTCAGTCTGAAGGCATCCCGGCTGCTCCCTCATTCCCAGCCCATCTTTTCAGTAGGCCACGCTGTGTGGCCACCCCGAAGGTCAGGGGAGGCGGAGGGGTGGCCCTGCAGCTTCCCTTGGGGCGCCCTGACACTCGCGGCCTGTTCCAGCAATGCATCCTGCACCACCAACTGCCTGGCCCCCCTCGCCAAGGTCGTCCACGAGCAATTTGGGATTCTGGAAGGGCTGATGGTGAGCTGGGGGGAGCAGGGAGGCAGGAGGCTCGGCTGGGAACTTGTTCCTCTTCCTCCCGGACTCCTTGTACTTGCTTCGTGGGTGGAGTTAACATGGAGGGGCTGGTTTGTGGCCGGGGAGAAGCCCACCCGTGCTGAAGTCTTTTAAACTCTGGAAGGGTCCCTGCATGTACCCTCCTGTGGATGGGTGGTGGCAGCCCTGCCAACCTCCACACCTGGGCCACCAACCTGGGCCTGGGGAAAAGAAGCCTGGGAGCTTGGGAGCAGGGGAGGCCTCACCTCAGCCCTCTTCCTCTCCAAGACCACCATCCATTCCTACACGGCCACCCAGAAGACAGTGGATGGGCCATCGAAGAAAGCCTGGCGAGATGGTCGGGGTGCCCACCAGAACATCATTCCGGCCTCCACAGGGTCCGCCAAGGCCGTGGGCAAAGTCATCCCAGACCTCAAAGGGTATGAGGGCACAAAGCTGCCACCAGGGTGGAGGGGGATGCACACCCCTGGAGGACCGGACGGGCCCCGAATCGTGAAGGTGTCTAGGGCATAGAAAACGAGAGACAAGGGGCGACGGTGGAGAAGCCCCTGGGCTCTGACTCCTGCCCCTGCTGTGGGATCCTTCAGGAAGCTGACGGGAATGGCATTCCGAGTGCCAACCCCAGACGTGTCTGTGGTGGACCTGACCTGCCGCCTGGCCCAGCCCACTCCGTACTCAGCCATCAAGGACGCCATCAAAGCAGCGGCCGAGGGGCCCATGTCTGGCATCCTTGCCTACACAGAGGATGAGGTAGGGGCCGAGGAGTGGGGACCCTGGGAAGAGCCCTCTAGGGAGGCAGCGTGGCTTTCCATTCGCCAAGGAGTCGTCTGCTGTGTATCAAGATAGGAACTGCAGGGCTGGGAAAGTCAGCTCGCCCCCACTCCCCCAGGGTCTCTGCACTTGCTCCCCTTTGGTCTTTATTGCTTTTCCCTCAGGGGGTCACACAGTGTCCTCCACTTCTCTAAGTCGCTCCTTCAGCCTCTCACCTCAGAGAGATGTTCTTTGTACATGCTAGTGTGTACACTCCAAGACAGCAGGGACTCGGGGACTCTTTTTCACTTCCATAGCTCCAGCTGTCTTCCTAGGGCCTGGCGTAGAGCAGGTGCTCAACACATGCTTAGTGACCAAGACTAAGTACATGCATGCTAAGTCACTTCAGTCATGTCCAACTCTTTGCTACCCTACAGATGGTAGCCCACTAGGCTCCTCTGTCCATGAGATTCTCCAGGCAAGAACACTGGAGTGGGTTGCCATGCCCTCCTCTAGGGAATCTTCCCACCCAGGGATTGAACCCACATCTCTTATGTCTCCTGCACTGGCCTGCGGGTTCTTTACCACTAGCGCCACCTGGGAAGCCTGAACAAGACAAGGGCTCTCATTTTTCAACACTTGATTCCGTCAGGCCACACGCAATGGCCTTCCCCATGAGAAACAGATACCACGTCCTTTTTCTCCCAGGAGTGCCTGCTCCATCCGTCCGCGTTGGTGCTGTCTCAATGCTTTAGCTCCTGAAGGTCCACCTTCCCCAAGCTGCCAGGATCCCTTAAAGAAATCAGATCACATCATCCTCAGAACTGGAAACCTTCGTGCGGCCTTCCACCATGCTAGGGTCAATGCCCCAGGGCCTTGGTGCTGCAGTTTCCTTCCACTTCAGACCCTGCGGAGGGCTGGAGTTGCCCAGATCCTTCTAGTCCAGGCTCACCACCTCCCCTTGGGATCCCACGTACATGATTCCCAGGAAGAGATGTCCGCTGGTGCAGCATCAGACACGGTCTGCAGTCTGTATCCTTTGGCCTGGCCCCTACCTGCGAAGCCCCGGTGTGGTCTCCTTCATACCTTGTCCCCTGAACCTGGATAGAGTGGGGCTCCATCAAATACTGTGTGCCCAAGAGACCGAGCCCCTGAAGGTCCTTCCTCTGCGACTCACGCTTATTTTTGAAATTCTTATGCCCAGGTCGTGTCCACGGACTTCCTTGGCGATACCCACTCGTCTATCTTTGATGCTAAGGCCGGCATCGCGCTCAACGACAATTTCGTGAAGCTCATTTCCTGGTAAGGGGGAAGGGGTACGAGAACGGTGCGGGGCGGGGGTGGAGTGGGAGTGGTCGGGAAGGGTCCTCTTGAACCCTCTCCATTCCTCCCTCCGCAGGTACGACAATGAATACGGCTACAGTAATCGGGTGGTAGACCTCCTCCGCTACATGTTCAGCCGAGACAATTGAAGCAGGCTGGCCCGCCTCTGCTTCTCAGTGCTCCCGGGCCAGAACCTGTTTCTCTTATCCCCGTACTCGGTCCCCCCGGGGAAAGGAAGGCTTCCCGTGCGAACGGCCCCTGCCGCTGGGTCAATAGTGAAATAAAAACTCACAGTGCTCACAGCTGCGTCCCGTGTCTCTGCGCCGGTCACGGCAGGGCCGGATCCGGGATCCAGGCCCGTCCCGCACGCGCTGGCCCACCCCGGGCTCGCGGACCCCGAGAGCCGCTCTCTGGCTGGCTTTGGCTCGGGCTCGCGCTGGCCGCCCCGGGCGCCGCCGGATGACGTCAGCGCGCCGCGCCGCGGACGCCGGTTCCCAGTAGGCCGCGCGGGCCGCGGCGCAAGCAGGTGGGCGCCAGGCCGGGGCTCGAGCGCCGGGCCGCCGAGACAGAGAGGCGCGCTCCGGCGGGCCGGGCGGCCGGCGCCATGACACTCTTCCACTTCGGGAACTGCTTCGCCCTGGCCTACTTTCCCTACTTCATCACCTACAAGTGCAGCGGCCTGTGAGTGCGGGGCGGCCCCGGGGCGGGAGGGCGCGGGCGGGGCTGACCCCTCACCGCCCGCTCTCGCAGGTCCGAGTACAATGCCTTCTGGAAGTGCGTCCAGGCGGGGGTCACCTACCTGTTCGTGCAGCTGTGCAAGGTGAGGGCGCCAGCGGTGCCACGCGCAGGACCGGCGGCTCCGCCCCTGCCCCGACCCCCGAGGTGGGGCCACCCCCGCCCCCGAGCCGAGTGCTCCAAAATGCCTGGATAGAGTGGGGCTCCATCAAATACTGTGTGCCCAAGAGACCGAGCCCCTGAAGGTCCTTCCTCTGCGACTCACGCTTATTTTTGAAATTCTTATGCCCAGGTCGTGTCCACGGACTTCCTTGGCGATACCCACTCGTCTATCTTTGATGCTAAGGCCGGCATCGCGCTCAACGACAATTTCGTGAAGCTCATTTCCTGGTAAGGGGGAAGGGGTACGAGAACGGTGCGGGGCGGGGGTGGAGTGGGAGTGGTCGGGAAGGGTCCTCTTGAACCCTCTCCATTCCTCCCTCCGCAGGTACGACAATGAATACGGCTACAGTAATCGGGTGGTAGACCTCCTCCGCTACATGTTCAGCCGAGACAATTGAAGCAGGCTGGCCCGCCTCTGCTTCTCAGTGCTCCCGGGCCAGAACCTGTTTCTCTTATCCCCGTACTCGGTCCCCCCGGGGAAAGGAAGGCTTCCCGTGCGAACGGCCCCTGCCGCTGGGTCAATAGTGAAATAAAAACTCACAGTGCTCACAGCTGCGTCCCGTGTCTCTGCGCCGGTCACGGCAGGGCCGGATCCGGGATCCAGGCCCGTCCCGCACGCGCTGGCCCACCCCGGGCTCGCGGACCCCGAGAGCCGCTCTCTGGCTGGCTTTGGCTCGGGCTCGCGCTGGCCGCCCCGGGCGCCGCCGGATGACGTCAGCGCGCCGCGCCGCGGACGCCGGTTCCCAGTAGGCCGCGCGGGCCGCGGCGCAAGCAGGTGGGCGCCAGGCCGGGGCTCGAGCGCCGGGCCGCCGAGACAGAGAGGCGCGCTCCGGCGGGCCGGGCGGCCGGCGCCATGACACTCTTCCACTTCGGGAACTGCTTCGCCCTGGCCTACTTTCCCTACTTCATCACCTACAAGTGCAGCGGCCTGTGAGTGCGGGGCGGCCCCGGGGCGGGAGGGCGCGGGCGGGGCTGACCCCTCACCGCCCGCTCTCGCAGGTCCGAGTACAATGCCTTCTGGAAGTGCGTCCAGGCGGGGGTCACCTACCTGTTCGTGCAGCTGTGCAAGGTGAGGGCGCCAGCGGTGCCACGCGCAGGACCGGCGGCTCCGCCCCTGCCCCGACCCCCGAGGTGGGGCCACCCCCGCCCCCGAGCCGAGTGCTCCAAAATGCCTGCGGGAAGCGGGCTTGGAGGGGTCCCCAAGCAACTTTTGTACAGTACTTTTAGTAAAACAGAATATTCAGTTATATGGCCAAGAGGATTTTGGATATTGACTACTAAGAGCGCCTGATTAACCCACAAGGTCCCACTGGCAAAACTGCCACCTTCCTGGTAGGTACCAGCCCCTGCGCCTCCAGACCTGACCTCGATCCCCTATGGTCACCAAAGAACCCAGACTTCCAAGGCCCTGCCCTCCAACACCCCTGCTGCTCTCTGCTTGCCTGCCTCTGGCGATCCCTCTTCCACATGGACCCCCAGAATCCCAATGTACTGCCCTCCACACGCACAGTTAACTTCCCACCAAATCCACGTGGTTGCTCTCCCCCACCTTGAGGTGACCTCTCTGTTTTCCGGTCTCAGATGCTGTTCCTGGCCACTTTCTTTCCCACTTGGGAAGGCGGCATCTATGACTTCATCGGGGTGAGTGGGGCAAGGGAGGGGGAGGGTGTGCAGGAGTGGGGCCCCCTGACCGCTGTGCTTACTCCAGCCTCAACCTGACCCACAGGAGTTCATGAAGGCCAGCGTGGACGTGGCAGACCTGATAGGCCTCAACCTGGTCATGTCCCGGAATGCCGGCAAGGGGGAATACAAGATCATGGTTGCTGCCCTGGGCTGGGCCACCGCCGAGCTCATTATGTCTCGGTGCGTGCAGCCGCCTGGAGCCCGGACTCCTGAGAAGGGACACCTGGGTTGCAGCGGGTGCTGGAGGGCGGGGGCTCAGATTTCTGGGTGCTGAGGGTGTCTGGGTACCAAAGAGTCCGTCCCTTTGCCTTTCTCAGCTGCATCCCCCTCTGGGTTGGAGCTCGGGGCATTGAATTTGACTGGAAATACATCCAGATGAGCATCGACTCCAACATCAGCCTGGTATGCAGTCCTGCTTCCCCAGCCCCACGCACACACCTTCTTTGCTGGTGAGCATCCTCCTGCAGCCTGGCCCTGACTTCCTTTCTCCCCCCAGGTCCATTACATCGTCGCCTCTGCCCAGGTGTGGATGCTCACGCGCTACGACCTGTACCACACTTACCGGCCGGCAGTGCTCCTCCTGATGTTCCTCAGCGTCTACAAAGCCTTTGTCATGGAGTGAGCCGGGTGGGGTGCGAGGCTGGGTCCCAATGGGCTGGGTGTTCTCTTCCTCCCTCCCTCACTGTGCTGTTTCCCCACAGGACCTTCGTCCACCTCTGTTCCCTGGGCAGCTGGACGGCACTGCTGGCCCGCGCGCTGGTGACGGGGCTGCTGGCCCTCAGCACCTTGGCCCTGTATGTCGCCGTTGTCAGCGCACACTCCTAGGCTGGACGTCCCAGGCTTGCACACACCTTCTCTCCGTCTCCAGGTTCAGCGAAGTAAACAGTATTTGGAAAGTTGACTGTGCCTCCGCTTCTCTCTCTGGAACTGTCTACCAATACTGTGCTCACCAGGGTCCTTGAGGCCCTGGTTTTGGCCTTGGAGCCAGGCGAACAAGCCAGGAAACTAGCCAGCATGGATCTCTCCGGTGTTCCCAGACCAGTTCCTCTGCTTCTTGTGTTCCCTTAGTTGACTGAGGGCTTGACCCTTCTTGCTGACAGTCTCGGGGTGGTGGTGGAAACTGGGTCCTTAGGGGACAAGTGACAGAGGGGCATGCACGAGATAGTTCTTGGGGCTTCTCCTCACAGCCTTAGCCTGGCCCTCTCCCATGTGGTCCTTCTTGGCCTCCTGGCCCCGCACCATCCCTCACCCCCGCCAACGCGCCTTTCATGTGGCAGCCAAGGCAAACCTGTCTGGAACCCCAGTCTTACTAGTTCACCCTCCTCTGCGGACCACTCTGGAGGGCTCGTCACACAGGAGCAGTCCACTGGCCCCTAGGTTCTGCTTTTGAGGGTCTGTTTTGTGATTCTGAGGTCCTCCGTGCACGGACTCTGGCCTGAGTCTTCCCAGGGTGGAGAGCAGAGGCAGCGGCAGCCCAGGAGCAGAGCGGCTGAGCCCACCGATTTGGATGGTATGCTGAGTGCCTCCCTCCTCATCGCAGCCCTTCCCTGGTCTAGTGGGGCCAGCTTCCTGCTGCTTTCTCCCCGCCTCCCTAAGGCGGATGGATTAGAAGCAGGGCCCCGAATGTCATGCTTCAGCTCTACCCGGATACAAATCCTGCCCACCTGGGAAGGTGCTTCCCAGCCCTGGTGTTCCCAGTGGGATTCCCCAGGGCATCAGATAGAGCACATGCCCCTTTCCCTCCTTCTGTCTCACCGTCCTTCCCTCTCCCTCCCTGCCTGCCTCTCTCCCTCCCTGCCTGCCTCTCTCCCTTCCTCCCCTCCTCCCTCCACTGCACTGACCAGGTCCTGCCATATGTTATTTGACCCTGGGCCTAGGAAGGCACCAAGCACAGGTCTCATCAATCTTTATGTTTTCGGAGACAGCATTTATCCTCAGTTGGGGCAACCACCATCTAGCCCACCTCCTCACTGCTCCTAGTAAGACAGGGTCCACAGGGGCCTTGGGATGGGGTGGGAGGTGAGTTAGAGGTCACCATGAGTGAGATGAAAAGGGAGTAGACGGGGCGCTCCCCCAGCCCACGTGGGTGGATGTGTGATGGCACTGGCTTTCTCCCATCCCTCCCGCCTCCCGTGGCCCACCTCGCCCTGAGCACATACTGGGACAGGGAAGGCTGCAAAAATGATTGTTCAGCTATCTGGTGAGCAGGGACCCTGATTCAGGCCTCCTGGTCTGTGAAATAGCCCCAGCTTTCACAGAACTCCAGGGCTGAATTGCGGGGTGCAGGCCAGAGGGACCCAGGCTGGCCGGGGTGATGGGGCTGGTGGGCTAGACAACAGCGA
The DNA here is from genome assembly GCA_022376925.1 of Tragulus kanchil. Lineage (NCBI taxonomy): Eukaryota > Metazoa > Chordata > Mammalia > Artiodactyla > Tragulidae > Tragulus > Tragulus kanchil. The sequence continues at coordinate 117,214,259 of JAIOJX010000031.1, forward strand.
AGGGAGAAGAGGGCGCTCTCTCCTGGAGGAGGGGATGTGGGAGCTGAGACTTAGGGGACGCGTTCATGGTGCAGAGTGAAGAAAGTGGGGGTCAAGGCCCTGCTTTTCAGGGAGTAAGTCCTTGAAGTCAGAGAGAGGGCCTGGCCAGTCCAGTGGAACAAGACCTGGTTGGAATGGGTTCAAGGGGCTGGGAGTTTTTCTCACGTCAGGTGTGGGGGGGGTGGGGAGTAGGGAGATGACCATTGAGAAAGGAAGGCGTCCAGGGTAACACTCATCTGGGGACTGTAAGCTCCCCTGAGGGCTCATGATGCTTCCCAGGGAGAAGGAGCCACGATGAAGGGCCGCTGGGATCAGGTTTGGAGGAGAATGCAGAGGCCAGTGTCGGTCTGCTTGAACGTGCCAGGGGAGGCCGGAGACAGGCGTCAGCATCCCAGCAGAGACAGCTGAGGCCAGCAGGGACGGAGGGACTGCGCCGATGAGGAAGAAGCCAGGGGTCCAGCCAGAGAGACTTGTCAACGAGAGACAAGAAGAGAGGCGGGAAAGGGGACCAGAAAAAGAAGTGGCAGGAGTGGGGGGACTGTGCACTGGGGGGTTTCTACCAGGTGGAGGTTAACGTTTCAGGTGAGTAGGGGGATCTGTGGCTTAAGCCTGCAAGCTTTGGTTGGGACTAACCAGCGATAAGGTGCCCACTGCAGGTGCAAAGTTGTAAGTGGAATCGGGGAACACCGGTAAACCGGGAGGGGCCGCTTGTGGAAAGGATTCCGGCGCCTGTGTGGAGGACCCTCCAGAGACAGAATGGGTACTGAGAAAGGAGAGCCCAGAGGCAGTGGTTAGCTAGCTAGATGGAAGCTAAAGGCGCTGCTCTGGAAGGTGCCTGGGTCACATCCAGCTTGCCTAGACAGGCAGTCACCCTCGGCAAAGAAGTGGGACTTCCTTCCCCCAGGCAATGTTTACAGAGTACCTACTGTGTGCCCGGCTGTGTTCTAGAAACTGGAGACAGCCTGGAGCAAATGGCCTCTGAGCTGTGAGAACCAAGAGGGCTCATGATAGAACAATAAGACGATGCCCGCACCAAACAAAAGCACAGTGAGCTGGTTTATTACTATCATGCAGACACAAGTGTGTTTTTAAAGACGACTCCCCCAGGCAGCCCTCTTGCTGCCTGGAGTCGTAAGGGGAGACCCACCGCACAGGAGCTGCAATCTCCCACTCCCCTTTAAAGCACCCCTACCCTTCAGGACTGGGCCTCGGGATCATGGGTGAGGAAGGAGAGTGGGGAGGGTCTCTCCAGGATTAAGTTGCCATGGGTTACAAGGGCACACAGGTGGGGCTGGGGCTCTGGTGCTCAGAAAATTGGGCAGCTGTCCAGAGGGTCCTCTGCGTCCCTCACTTCTGCCCCTGCTGTGGTGGGTATAAAGATGGCTTGAAGGCAGTGGTCCTTCTAATTAATAGTAGAGTTCCTGGTCCCACCAGCCTAGGAGAGAGAGAAAGAAAGGACACTCAGTGCTGGGGAGGGGCAGGGCATCTCAGGGGATGGGAGCCAGGGGCTCAGAGGTGATAGCTTGGTGGCGGTTTGATATGGAAGGTCAAGGGCTCGGAGGTTCAGTGTTGGAAATCACAGCTCAGGCCAGCTGCTCTGAGGAAGTTCCAGCCCGCCAAGGTCCACACTCACTCCCTGGGCAACAGCGGACTCCCAGTTTCCGGATCTCATCATAGACGAAGATGAGGATGCCATAGGGCATGGGGACCAGCCACCACTGGAACCTGAAGGCACAGGCGAGATGGCAAAGTCAAGGCCATCCCCAGGTCTGTGTTCGGCAGGCCCACCCGATGCCCACAGCTCACCAGCCCTCACCGAATGGGCATGAAGTTGAAGATGTTGGGCATCCCAGGGCAGTAGCACAGGAAGCAGCCGATGCAGACCTGGAACACGATGGCGATCACCAGGATCCTGTTCCTGCAGGTGGGGCGCGACAGGCTCAGGCTGGCAGACTCCAGGCAAAGACAGACCAGGAGGAGTCAGGGACAGGATGGACCGCAGGGTTCTGGGTCACAGGGGTCCAAGAGCAGCAGCAGGGAGATGCTCTAAAGACTGAACCCTGGTGTGGCCCCCATCTCTCCCACAGCGGACGCCGGCCCTGTCCGCAGGTGAAACACAGGGTCCGGCTGAGAGGTACAAGGTGGGGGCTACTGGTCGGCTATTGGCAAGGAATATTAGCACCTGGCCCCAGCCCATCCAGTGCTGGGGTCTGCTGGCCACAGTAAGCCCTGGCCAAGACCTGCTGGGAGTTGGGAACCAGGGCTTGGAGGGCAGGGTGGGAGTCCGGGCTGCGGCCGGCCGGGAACACCTGAAGAAGCCCTGCTGGAAGGCAGAGAGGCGGCGTGTCTTGCGGATGAGGACATCAGCAATCTGGCACATCTCGATGCTGGTTACAAGGGCACACAGGTGGGGCTGGGGCTCTGGTGCTCAGAAAATTGGGCAGCTGTCCAGAGGGTCCTCTGTCCCTCACTTCTGCCCCTGCTGTAGTGGGTATAAAGATGGCTTGAAGGCAGTGGTCCTTCTAATTAATAGTAGAGTTCCTGGTCCCACCAGCCTAGGAGAGAGAGAAAGAAAGGACACTCAGTGCTGGGGAGGGGCAGGGCATCTCAGGGGATGGGAGCCAGGGGCTCAGAGGTGATAGCTTGGTGGCGGTTTGATATGGAAGGTCAAGGGCTCGGAGGTTCAGTGTTGGAAATCACAGCTCAGGCCAGCTGCTCTGAGGAAGTTCCAGCCCGCCAAGGTCCACACTCACTCCCTGGGCAACAGCGGACTCCCAGTTTCCGGATCTCATCATAGACGAAGATGAGGATGCCATAGGGCATGGGGACCAGCCACCACTGGAACCTGAAGGCACAGGCGAGATGGCAAAGTCAAGGCCATCCCCAGGTCTGTGTTCGGCAGGCCCACCCGATGCCCACAGCTCACCAGCCCTCACCGAATGGGCATGAAGTTGAAGATGTTGGGCATCCCAGGGCAGTAGCACAGGAAGCAGCCGATGCAGACCTGGAACACGATGGCGATCACCAGGATCCTGTTCCTGCAGGTGGGGCGCGACAGGCTCAGGCTGGCAGACTCCAGGCAAAGACAGACCAGGAGGAGTCAGGGACAGGATGGACCGCAGGGTTCTGGGTTACAGGGGTCCAAGAGCAGCAGCAGGGAGATGCTCTAAAGACTGAACCCTGGTGTGGCCCCCATCTCTCCCACAGCGGACGCCGGCCCTGTCCGCAGGTGAAACACAGGGTCCGGCTGAGAGGTACAAGGTGGGGGCTACTGGTCGGCTATTGGCAAGGAATATTAGCACCTGGCCCCAGCCCATCCAGTGCTGGGGTCTGCTGGCCACAGTAAGCCCTGGCCAAGACCTGCTGGGAGTTGGGAACCAGGGCTTGGAGGGCAGGGTGGGGGTCCGGGCTGCGGCCGGCCGGGAACACCTGAAGAAGCCCTGCTGGAAGGCAGAGAGGCGGCGTGTCTTGCGGATGAGGACATCAGCAATCTGGCACATCTCGATGCTGATGAAGAACACAGTGTAGCAGGTGTACTGCTGGTACAGGCGCTGCCCGAATGTCTGTGAGCCCAGAGGGAACAAGAGCAGCCTGAGCCCAGGTACAGAGCCTCTGCAACCTGCTGGGCACGCGGGGCCTGGCGCTATGAGCCCCTCCATGCTCCTTCCCTCGCGTTAGACGCTGGGGAAGGGGCACAGAGATGCAGGACGCCACAGTGTGGAGCCTAGAAATCTGGTCTAGGTCACCTGGATGCCAGTGCCCGGGCAGTGGGTAGGTCAGGCCAATTGCTTTCCTAATGAAACCAGGGAGGTAGGCTTTCCTGGGCACCCCAAAGGGAACACCTGGGAAAAGGGAATTTGAATCCTGAGGCAGGATCCACAAAGTCTGGTGACACCAGGACCTGGGCCAATGGCAAACACGAGCCAGGTGGGCCTTTGAGGAACACGGCACATGCCCATTTAAAGGGGCAGTCACTCTTCAGTCCGTGTCTTCACTGTAACTATTTTTATGCATACCTGCTAACTGTGTGAGGAACAATTGCTTTGTTCCAGGAACCAAGTGTTCTATGCGTATTATCTCACTGAATCCTCCCTGTAGTCCTATGAGGTCCATCGGTGGTATTCCCACTTCACCATACATCAGAATCCCCAGAAGAACTGGTTAAAATGCAGGCCCCACCCCCCCCCCACCCCCAGAGTTTCTGACCCTGAGGGCTGAGGGGAAACTGAGAATCTGCATTTCAAACAAGTCCCCAGATGATGCCGATGCAGCTAGTCTGGGAACCGCACAGTAAAAAGTCACTCAGGTGAACGTCACTGAAATACGGCATGAGTATCGCTCCACTTCCGAGGTGGGAAAACTGAGGCAAAGAGAGGCAAAGGACCTTGCCCAGGGTCACACAGCTGCGAGGAGCAGTGGCAGACAATGAACTCAAGCAGTGTGGCCCCAAGATCTATATTCTTAACCACAACAGTAAATGTTCAAGGGGAAGATCCTGATCTGTCACTCTATGTTGTCACTTCAGAGTAAACTAAACACACCTGCTAGCCAGACCTAGGCTCTCTGTGCTCCAACTTTCACCAAAGTCAGCACACATACACTCTGTGAGAGACACTGTGGCGGGGGAAATAACAGGACACAGGGCGAGGGCACTGGCACCACACCTGAGATGATGTGGTGCCGTTAGGGTGGAGAGAGGACACCTCTGCAGCTACAGTCATCAGTAGCAGGAGTTTGGAGCTCGAGACCATGGTGAGAAAGGCCCCTCAGCCCAGAACTAACTAGCAAAGAGCCTCGGTGTCCAGGAGGCTCTTGCTGAGCTCAGGACGCCACAGTGTGGAGCCTAGAAATCTGGTCTAGGTCACCTGGATGCCAGTGCCCGGGCAGTGGGTAGGTCAGGCCAATTGCTTTCCTAATGAAACCAGGGAGGTAGGCTTTCCTGGGCACCCCAAAGGGAACACCTGGGAAAAGGGAATTTGAATCCTGAGGCAGGATCCACAAAGTCTGGTGACACCAGGACCTGGGCCAATGGCAAACACGAGCCAGGTGGGCCTTTGAGGAACACGGCACATGCCCATTTAAAGGGGCAGTCACTCTTCAGTCCGTGTCTTCACTGTAACTATTTTTATGCATACCTGCTAACTGTGTGAGGAACAATTGCTTTGTTCCAGGAACCAAGTGTTCTATGCGTATTATCTCACTGAATCCTCCCTGTAGTCCTATGAGGTCCATCGGTGGTATTCCCACTTCACCATACATCAGAATCCCCAGAAGAACTGGTTAAAATGCAGGCCCCACCCCACCCCACCCCACCCCCCAGAGTTTCTGACCCTGAGGGCTGAGGGGGAAACTGAGAATCTGCATTTCAAACAAGTCCCCAGATGATGCCGATGCAGCTAGTCTGGGAACCGCACAGTAAAAAGTCACTCAGGTGAACGTCACTGAAATACGGCATGAGTATCGCTCCACTTCCGAGGTGGGAAAACTGAGGCAAAGAGAGGCAAAGGACCTTGCCCAGGGTCACACAGCTGCGAGGAGCAGTGGCAGACAATGAACTCAAGCAGTGTGGCCCCAAGATCTATATTCTTAACCACAACAGTAAATGTTCAAGGGGAAGATCCTGATCTGTCACTCTATGTTGTCACTTCAGAGTAAACTAAACACACCTGCTAGCCAGACCTAGGCTCTCTGTGCTCCAACTTTCACCAAAGTCAGCACACATACACTCTGTGAGAGACACTGTGGCGGGGGAAATAACAGGACACAGGGCGAGGGCACTGGCACCACACCTGAGATGATGTGGTGCCGTTAGGGTGGAGAGAGGACACCTCTGCAGCTACAGTCATCAGTAGCAGGAGTTTGGAGCTCGAGACCATGGTGAGAAAGGCCCCTCAGCCCAGAACTAACTAGCAAAGAGCCTCGGTGTCCAGGAGGCTCTTGCTGAGCTCAGTCATGCGTGCAGTGAGGGTGGGCCATGCTCCAGGCAGGTGGCATTGGAAGCAAGGGACTCCCGGGTGGGGCAGAGACTCACCCACTCCTGGCCATAGCTGTCCTGCAGATCCTGGAGGTGATGGTCCTCCCACTGTGGTCGCAGCCCCACGCAGAGCAGAGGGAACCAGCCCTCCTGGGCCATGGCCGTGAAGTAGTCAGTGAAGCCAGCGAATGACTGGATGGCACCTGGCGGAGAAGCGAGGAAAGACAGAGAGGCAGCGATGGAGACACAGAGAGACAGGAAGACAGAAACCGTGGCAAGGTGATGGACAGGACACAGTGACAGACTGTGGAGAGGCAGACAGAAAAGACTCCAAGAGAGAGATCGACAGGAACACCACAAGAGACAAGACCCACAGAGAGACAGGGACAGATACACACTCAGCAGCCTCACAAAAGACAGCAGGCGATGACCCAGAGACAGCGTCAAGGAGAACAAAGCCAGAGACAGAGGAGGGACCCAGGGGACCCGAGAGGCCATCGTGTGCAGACAGACTCAGAAAATGACAGACACTCAGAATCAAAAGCAGACAGCAAGGTCCAGAACAAGACAGTCCCAGTTAGAGACCCCATGCCAGCGAGCAGTCCCACAGGACAGCCCTGCCCCTGCCCTGGGCGCACCGATCTGGCAGCTTGCAGACAATGAACTCAAGCAGTGTGGCCCCAAGATCTATATTCTTAACCACAACAGTAAATGTTCAAGGGGAAGATCCTGATCTGTCACTCTATGTTGTCACTTCAGAGTAAACTAAACACACCTGCTAGCCAGACCTAGGCTCTCTGTGCTCCAACTTTCACCAAAGTCAGCACACATACACTCTGTGAGAGACACTGTGGCGGGGGAAATAACAGGACACAGGGCGAGGGCACTGGCACCACACCTGAGATGATGTGGTGCCGTTAGGGTGGAGAGAGGACACCTCTGCAGCTACAGTCATCAGTAGCAGGAGTTTGGAGCTCGAGACCATGGTGAGAAAGGCCCCTCAGCCCAGAACTAACTAGCAAAGAGCCTCGGTGTCCAGGAGGCTCTTGCTGAGCTCAGTCATGCGTGCAGTGAGGGTGGGCCATGCTCCAGGCAGGTGGCATTGGAAGCAAGGGACTCCCGGGTGGGGCAGAGACTCACCCACTCCTGGCCATAGCTGTCCTGCAGATCCTGGAGGTGATGGTCCTCCCACTGTGGTCGCAGCCCCACGCAGAGCAGAGGGAACCAGCCCTCCTGGGCCATGGCCGTGAAGTAGTCAGTGAAGCCAGCGAATGACTGGATGGCACCTGGCGGAGAAGCGAGGAAAGACAGAGAGGCAGCGATGGAGACACAGAGAGACAGGAAGACAGAAACCGTGGCAAGGTGATGGACAGGACACAGTGACAGACTGTGGAGAGGCAGACAGAAAAGACTCCAAGAGAGAGATCGACAGGAACACCACAAGAGACAAGACCCACAGAGAGACAGGGACAGATACACACTCAGCAGCCTCACAAAAGACAGCAGGCGATGACCCAGAGACAGCGTCAAGGAGAACAAAGCCAGAGACAGAGGAGGGACCCAGGGGACCCGAGAGGCCATCGTGTGCAGACAGACTCAGAAAATGACAGACACTCAGAATCAAAAGCAGACAGCAAGGTCCAGAACAAGACAGTCCCAGTTAGAGACCCCATGCCAGCGAGCAGTCCCACAGGACAGCCCTGCCCCTGCCCTGGGCGCACACCGATCTGGAAGTAGGAGTAGGCCGCCAGGGGCTCGTTGACCAGCCGGTCCCGCTTCGGGTTCCGGGGACGCAGGTGCATGATGTCACTCTCGGCCTTCTCGTATGCCAGGGACACAGAAGGGAACTGGCCGGGAACAGAAGGAAGCAGGGTTGGCAGTCCACCTGGGCCCTGACCCTGACTCTCTAGAGACCCCTTCCCTCTGCAGGGGGCAGGGAGAGGACTGAGGTTAGGAGGTGGGATCCATAACGACCGCACAGCCACTCCTTCCTGGACAGCCTGCACCCAGCTGGCCCTTGTCCACATGTGTGTCCACATCTGTCCTGGTGTCGTCTCCATAGGAACGTCTGTGTCTGTCTCTGGTATTGTGTGTTCTCTCTGTGTATTTCTCCCTTCCTTCTCTGTTTCTTCTCTGGGCTCCTCTGGTCTCGGCCTGTTTCCCTGTTGCTCATTCGCTTGCTCGCTTTCCCTCTCTCCCTTACTTTTTTTTTTTCAATTTTCTTTGTTTTCATTCCTGTCTCTAGTCTCTTTCACTGTGATGCTATCTCTGCTTTTGTGTCTCTGTGTTCCTGTCTCTATTTCTCTCTGGGTCACTATCTCTGCATCTCTTGTCTCCCTGTGTACCCATGTCCTCCTCCCCGTCTCCTACCTGTCTGTAGCCACAGAGGGGCAGCAGATTGTCCTGATCGAGGGCAGAGATTTTGGGACACCTGCCTGCCTGGGCTTGAACTGGCTGTGTGACTTGGGGTAAGCTGCTCGAGCTTGCTAAGCCTCAATTAGCTCATAGGTAAAATGGGGATGATACAGGAAAAATTAAGTAATTAACAGGCATGATGTAAGAGCTGTTAAATAAACCTGTGACTTTGGCCATGCATCTGGCTGCGTTCATGGCTGTATCTGAGGCTCTTTTCTCTGTCTGCCTTGAGGTCTATCTGCTGATCTGTCCGTGTGTATTGAGGAATGTCTGTCTGTGATCCAAGTTTAGCCAGATGGCCAGGTCTGTTAAAAATCTCTATTTGTCTGTGTGTCCACATCTGAGTCTATGTGTGTCCATCAGTCTGTCCATGCCTGCCTGAGTGTCCACCTGTGTGTCTATGTCTGTAACTGTCCATGGCTTCCTTCTTGCCTGCCTCTGTGTCCACATCTGGCTGGCTATTGTGCATGCATCTGTGTCATGCTGAGTCTGAGCCTGCTGGCGGTGGTCTCTGTCACGTCTGTCTGTGGGCATGTCTCTGGGCCCTGTGTGGTGGCGACCCCAGGGCCGTTGACTCACGATGTCGGTACAGAGTTCTATGAAGAGGATGGTGATGCACCCGAGGGGCAGGGGCACGCTGACAGTGATGTAAATGAGGTACGGCGTCAGTTCCGGAATGTTCTTGGTCAGCGTGTAGGCGATGGACTTCTTCAGGTTGTCAAAGATCAGTCGGCCTGTGGGGGCACAGCGGGGCACCTCAGTCTCCCCCTAGCCCATTTCCTCCCATGCCCACACCGCCGGCCCCCATCGCTGACCCGGCCCAGACCCTGCTCCACGCCTGTCACGATGGAGGCGAAGTTGTCATCCAGCAGGATCATGTCCGCTGCGTTTTTGGCAGCATCCGAGCCGGCGATGCCCATGGCCACCCCGATGTCTGCCTTCTTCAGGGCTGGGGAGTCATTCACACCATCTCCTGTCACGGCCACGATGGCCCCCTGCAGGCAGTGGGTACAGGCGGGAGGGTGGTCAGGGAGAGGGCGGCCCAGGACCCGCCCCGCCCCTCCGCCCGCCTGCATCAGCAGGGCCGCACCAGCCGCTGGCAGCTCTCCACGATCACCAGCTTCTGCTGGGGACTGGTACGAGCAAACACCATCTCCGGGTGGGTACGCAGTGCCTCCACCAGCTCTGAGGGGTCCATGTCCTTCAGCTGCATGCCATTAATCACACAGGCGCGGGCATCCCTAGAAGGCGAGGCGGGAGGGCGTCGCTGGGGCCTCCGTCCATGCGGGTGTGGGAAGAACCGGAAGGAGACCCTGAGGGGGCTTACTTCCGGTTAACCTGGTCCACGGGCACACGGAGGCGGGCAGCGATGTCCTCCACGGTCTCACTGCCTTCGAAATGATGCCCACGCTGGCTGCCATGCCTGCCTGAGTGTCCACCTGTGTGTCTATGTCTGTAACTGTCCATGGCTTCCTTCTTGCCTGCCTCTGTGTCCACATCTGGCTGGCTATTGTGCACGCATCTGTGTCATGCTGAGTCTGAGCCTGCTGGCGGTGGTCTCTGTCACGTCTGTCTGTGGGCATGTCTCTGGGCCCTGTGTGGTGGCGACCCCAGGGCCGTTGACTCACGATGTCGGTACAGAGTTCTATGAAGAGGATGGTGATGCACCCGAGGGGCAGGGGCACGCTGACAGTGATGTAAATGAGGTACGGCGTCAGTTCCGGAATGTTCTTGGTCAGCGTGTAGGCGATGGACTTCTTCAGGTTGTCAAAGATCAGTCGGCCTGTGGGGGCACAGCGGGGCACCTCAGTCTCCCCCTAGCCCATTTCCTCCCATGCCCACACCGCCGGCCCCCATCGCTGACCCGGCCCAGACCCTGCTCCACGCCTGTCACGATGGAGGCGAAGTTGTCATCCAGCAGGATCATGTCCGCTGCGTTTTTGGCAGCATCCGAGCCGGCGATGCCCATGGCCACCCCGATGTCTGCCTTCTTCAGGGCTGGGGAGTCATTCACACCATCTCCTGTCACGGCCACGATGGCCCCCTGCAGGCAGTGGGTACAGGCGGGAGGGTGGTCAGGGAGAGGGCGGCCCAGGACCCGCCCCGCCCCTCCGCCCGCCTGCATCAGCAGGGCCGCACCAGCCGCTGGCAGCTCTCCACGATCACCAGCTTCTGCTGGGGACTGGTACGAGCAAACACCATCTCCGGGTGGGTACGCAGTGCCTCCACCAGCTCTGAGGGGTCCATGTCCTTCAGCTGCATGCCATTAATCACACAGGCGCGGGCATCCCTAGAAGGCGAGGCGGGAGGGCGTCGCTGGGGCCTCCGTCCATGCGGGTGTGGGAAGAACCGGAAGGAGACCCTGAGGGGGCTTACTTCCGGTTAACCTGGTCCACGGGCACACGGAGGCGGGCAGCGATGTCCTCCACGGTCTCACTGCCTTCCGAAATGATGCCCACGCTGGCTGCAATGGCCTTGGCTGTAATGGGGTGATCACCTGTCACCATGATCACCTGTAGGGGGAACCAGCATACTGACACCTTCGAATTAATCCACTCGCCCCACCCTCCCCAGAGGACATTCCCCAGCCGCAATGGTTGGTTCAAGGATGAACATGTGACCCAATCTGGCACAATTGCCAAAGAGACACTCTTTGTTTTAGTGGGGAGGCTAAACAGGTGGGATATTATTAGCTGGAGCTGCTGGATGGTGGTCATCTTTGTCCATCACAATGGAGGACTGCTTGAGAATAAAGACAGCAGAGAGAACAACAGAGCTGAGACGGAAAGGCAAATTCCTAAAGACACTGAACTCCTGGATCCAGCTATAGCTGAAGCTTAATTCCCTAGATCTTTTCAGTTCTCAAATCTGTAGTTCAAGCTGTTTTCAGGTGGGCTTCTGTCACTGGGTTGCTCATCCTCAAAGACTGTCCTCGTCTGTCCTCACCCCGCCCGGTCCCCTCCGCAGAGGCATACCCGGATGCCTGCTGTGCGACACTTGAGCACAGCATCAGGAACGGTGGCCCGGGGTGGGTCTATCATGGATACAAGTCCCGCAAAGCACAGGCCACTGGTTGGAAAGTTAATGTCCTCCACATCAGGCGTAGCCATGAGGATAATCCTTCTCACTCAGGTAGAGGTGGCAGAAGCCTGGCCAGAAAACACGGAAGTTAGAGAGGAGTGCTGGAACCCTTCCTCACAAAGCCACGATGAGTTAAATCACCGGGTGGCTTCCTGGTGACTTCAGCAGTAGGGGGTGGCAGAAGGATGGCCCACTGCTGGGGACTGGTACGAGCAAACACCATCTCCGGGTGGGTACGCAGTGCCTCCACCAGCTCTGAGGGGTCCATGTCCTTCAGCTGCATGCCATTAATCACACAGGCGCGGGCATCCCTAGAAGGCGAGGCGGGAGGGCGTCGCTGGGGCCTCCGTCCATGCGGGTGTGGGAAGAACCGGAAGGAGACCCTGAGGGGGCTTACTTCCGGTTAACCTGGTCCACGGGCACACGGAGGCGGGCAGCGATGTCCTCCACGGTCTCACTGCCTTCCGAAATGATGCCCACGCTGGCTGCAATGGCCTTGGCTGTAATGGGGTGATCACCTGTCACCATGATCACCTGTAGGGGGAACCAGCATACTGACACCTTCGAATTAATCCACTCGCCCCACCCTCCCCAGAGGACATTCCCCAGCCGCAATGGTTGGTTCAAGGATGAACATGTGACCCAATCTGGCACAATTGCCAAAGAGACACTCTTTGTTTTAGTGGGGAGGCTAAACAGGTGGGATATTATTAGCTGGAGCTGCTGGATGGTGGTCATCTTTGTCCATCACAATGGAGGACTGCTTGAGAATAAAGACAGCAGAGAGAACAACAGAGCTGAGACGGAAAGGCAAATTCCTAAAGACACTGAACTCCTGGATCCAGCTATAGCTGAAGTTTAAATTTCCCCTAGATCTTTTCAGTTCTCAAATCTGTAGTTCAAGCTGTTTTCAGGTGGGCTTCTGTCACTGGGTTGCTCATCCTCAAAGACTGTCCTCGTCTGTCCTCACCCCGCCCGGTCCCCTCCGCAGAGGCATACCCGGATGCCTGCTGTGCGACACTTGAGCACAGCATCAGGAACGGTGGCCCGGGGTGGGTCTATCATGGATACAAGTCCCGCAAAGCACAGGCCACTGGTTGGAAAGTTAATGTCCTCCACATCGAAGGCGTAGCCATGAGGATAATCCTTCTCACTCAGGTAGAGGTGGCAGAAGCCTGGCCAGAAAACACGGAAGTTAGAGAGGAGTGCTGGAACCCTTCCGTCACAAAGCCAAACGATGAGTTAAATCACCGGGTGGCTTCCCTGGTGACTTCAGAAGGTAAAGAATCTGCAGTGCAGAAGACCTGGGTTTGATCCCTGGGTTGGGAAGATCCCCTGGAGGAAGGCATGGCAACCAACTTCACTATTCTCGCCTGGAGAATCCCATGGACAGAGAAGCCTGGCAAAGAGTCAGACACGACTGAGTGACTAAGCACACAGCACAAACAAGATACTAAGCACACTTGCACCAAGCACCTGCAGACATCTGACCCTGTGCGGAATCCCTCATTCCAATTACACTTAGCCCTCTGTATCCACGGCTTCCAGACTTAACCAACTGCAAATTCAAATGTATTCCCAAACAATTTCCAGAAAATTCCAAAAGATAAAACTTGAGTTTGTCACACACGCTGGTAACTACTTATAGCATTTACATTGTGTTAGGCACTGTAAGTCATCTAGAGGTGATTTTAAGTATACAGAAGGAAGTGCATAGGTTATATGCACATACTACACCACTTTACATAAGGGATTTGAATTCTTGCCCATATGGGTATCTGTGGGGTCAGGCTGTGGGGGAGTGTGGTGGGTGTCCTGGAACCTATCCCACGTGGACACTGAGGGACACTGTACCAGAATCCGTCCTCACAAGCATCTGGAAACTACTGGCATCTTGCAAGTGAGGAAACAGGTTTAGAGAAGGGACATTTCTTGCCAGAGAAAAGTGGAAGATCCAGAACTGGACCACAGGTTTGTGCCTTCCAGAGCTAAGGCAGGGCTTAGCGAAGTTTAAGAAGGCAAGACAAAAATTGAGTGGGGGTGCAGTCAAAGGTCAGGACAAGGATTGGGGAAAATCTTCAGTTGAGGCAGGGACTGCAGCGAGTCAAAAGGTCAAGAGGCGGACTCTGAAAAGCAGACATGAAAGAAAGCAAGGGCAGGGCATCCGGTGGGGCAAGAGCTGTGGAAAATCAAGGGATCACAGGTTGAGTCAGGAGAGGTAATATCCAGGTGAGGACAGGCTGGGTCAAGGTAGGCCCTGAGGACAGGGGTCAGGACGGGGATAGTTGGGTGTCTAGACTGAGGCAGGCCAACTGTCGACCAGTGGTGGGAACCGTCAGGGCTGAGGCAGGCCAAGAAGATTGGACAGAGTCCCTGCTAAGTTCCCCCTGGCATGCGGGTTTCCCCTCTACCCCGGCTTGGGGTCTCACCCAAGACGCGTTCGCCCAGGCCTCCCAGGCTGAGATAAGCCGTCTGGAAGGCCTCGCGCCATTGCTCATCCAGTGGCAGCTCCTGGCCTTTGATGAGGATGGAGCTACAGCGCTCCAGCACGCGCTCGGGGGCGCCCTTCATGACGAGCACGTGCCTCGGGTCGCGCGGGTCCTCCAGCGTGTGGATGGACAGCTGCGGGCGGAGGGGGAGGCGGTGCTGGGGGCGAGGTCAAGGGGGAGGGGCGGGGCTCGGGGAAGTGAGGGGCTGACGGCGCCCTAGCCCGAGAAGGCAGCCCTGGGAGGGTCGGGCGGGGAGTGAGGGTGAGGGGCTTGCTTGCCCGGCAGGTCCTCGCTAGAGGCTGACGGTTGGAAAGGACCTAGGGGCCTGGACGTGGGGAACGGGCCGAATTTGGGTTGGAGCTGGACTGGGGCGGGATTTGGATTGGGAGTTTCTCCCCACGGAGAGTCTGACAGCTGAGAGTGGGCGGAGCGCCCGAGCCCTCGGTGGGCCTTGGCCGTGGGCGGGAAAGAGACGTGGGTGGAGTTTGGCTGTGGAGTGGGAGGGGTTGGGTGCGAAGCCCTGACGCCGACCAGCCACGCAGGTGGGTGGGGCCTCCGGTGGGCGGGGCTTGTTGGGGCGGGATTGGGCCGTGGGCGGGGCCGGCCGCGGCTTGTGCACACCTGGAACTTGTTGGTGGAGTTGAAGGGGATCTCGCAGACTTTGGGGAAGCGCTCGCGGTAGCCCATGGCATTGCCCAACGTCAGCTCAGAGAACTTGAGCAGCGCCGTCTCCGACGCGTCCCCGATCACGATGCGCTGGGGACGGAGGCGGTGTCGCGGGCGAGCAGGGCTGCACCGCCAGGCTCCCGGGATCCCCCTTCCCCCACCATCCCCCTTACCTCCGCCACCCTCCAGACCGCCCGTGGCTCTCACCTTGGGCACAGGCACTGCATCCTGGCCCGACTTGAAGGCAGCACGGTTGCACAGGGTCAGCACGCGGCACAACGCCCGCCATGTCTCCGAGGACTGGTCAAACGTCTGCCCTAGAGGTCACGCATCCAGGCTGGGCCCACGAAGGGGCTTTCCCGCACCAGAATCGAGCCCCTCAGCCCCCCTAGATTCAGGGCTGAATCCCTATCTGGGTGGGACCTACACATCTCCGCATACCTAGGGGCGGAGCTTTCTCTCCAGATCCAATATCATGAGATCCAATAAGTACCAAACCCCTTCACAGACCTGGAGCTTAGCCAGCCGCCTCCCTGGACCCAGGACCCAGCCTTTGTCTGATGCGCAAAAGCCCCTTCTCCATTAATGCAAAGCGCTCCCCAGACTCCCTTCAGGAACCTCAGAGCTCCCCTCTAGGCCTCTACCATCGACCAGATCCCGCCCAGTCCCTGTCTCCTTCCACCCCCACACCTGACTGGTCTTCCGTAGTGTCAGCCGAGTGGATGTGGTTGTCGAACCACAGATGCGACACAGTCATGCGGTTCTGAGTCAGGGTCCCCGTCTTGTCAGAGCAGATCACCGACGTAGAGCCCAGGGTCTCCACTGCTTCCAGGTTCTTGACAACACAGTTCTTGCTGGCCAACCGCTTGGCTGTCAGGGACAGGCAGACCTGGTGGAAGGGTGAGGAATGCAGGCATGGGGACCCAGCCTTGTTCCCAGTGCCACCTCTTCCTCTCTCAGCACTGGGGATCCTTTAACCCCAGCCACAGGACTGCTGCAACCCCCTGCAAAACTAGACGTTTTCTTGTCTCCAAACGTTTGTCTACTCTGCTTCCCAGTTGGGATGCCTCCCTAATCTCTTCATATAAATGTAGCCAGCCCCCCACCCCCACCCTCACCCCCCAGGATGCCCTAGCTGAGGTTCCGTGATTTTTTTTAATCAACGTAACAAGAAAATTAACATTTCCTAGACCTCCCCTTGGACTGGCCCGGGACTGGGTGCTGACTATGGAAGGCTGCCCACAGTCTCTCTTTCCTCTGCTCCCCCAACTCACTGTGACGGTGGCCAGCAGCCCCTCAGGCACGTAGGCGACCACGATGGCCATGAAGAAGACCATGGCCCGCAGGAAGGTGTAGCCGATGCACATGGCCACTATGAAAAACGTGGCACCGAAGAGAATGGCCAGGCCGGCAATGATGTCCACAAAGTGTTCAATCTCGATAGCGATGGGCGTCTTCTCGTTTTCTACTCCTGAGGCCAGTGACGCGATGCGCCCAATGATGGTGCGGTCGCCTGTGTTCACCACCAGGCCCTGCGCCGTGCCTGCCGTGGAGCCAAGGGGATAATTCAGGGCGGAGGCACTAGTGAAAGTGAAAGTCGTTCAGTCGTGTCCGACTCTTTGCGGACTGTAGCCTCCCAAGCCCCTCTGTCCATGGAATTCTCTAGGCGAGAATACTGGAGAGGGTAGTCTATCTCTTCTCCAGGGGATTGTCCCAGTCCAGGAATCCAATCCC
This sequence comes from Tragulus kanchil, assembly GCA_022376925.1. Classification (NCBI taxonomy): domain Eukaryota; kingdom Metazoa; phylum Chordata; class Mammalia; order Artiodactyla; family Tragulidae; genus Tragulus; species Tragulus kanchil. The sequence goes on from JAIOJX010000031.1 coordinate 117,230,657, forward strand.
GGTCTCCTGCGTGGCAGGTGGATTCCTTACCAGCTGAGCTACCAGGGAAGCCCACTAGGGGGTGCACCAAAGGAGGAGCGGTCATGGAAGGCAGTGGAGGCCGTGTGATCTGGCAAGGAGTGGCAATAGCGGAAGCTAGGGAGGCCGTGGGACCAGAAGAGGCAGCAGTCACAGAAGTGGGGAGGCACTGAGGCTGAGAATGAAGCAGAAGTGGGCAGTGGAGGCAGCAAAGGACAGTGCGGAGGCAGCGCGGTCAGCTGGGCGGGCAGGTGGGGACCTCAGGGACCTTCAAGGCACATGGTGGAGAAGAAGGCGATGTTGCGGGTCTCCAGGGGGCTCTCGTGGGTGCACTCGGGCGAGCGGGTCTGCGGCTCAGACTCTCCAGTCAGCGAGGAGTTGTCCACTTTGCAGCCCTGCGCTTGGAGGATGCGGATGTCGGCCGGCACTCGATCCCCGCCTTTCATCTCCACCAGGTCGCCCACCACCAGCTGATCTGCATTGATCTGGAACTTGTCCCCATCTCGGATGACGGTTGCTTGCTATGGGACGAGAGCACCCGAGTTGAGGGGGCCAGGGAGTGGGGATGGAAGTTGCTGTGTGCCCTGAGAAGGTGGGGAGGTGAAAAGTGGGGGCAGATGAGGACCTGCGGGGAGACAGGGGGTGGGGGAGGAGGGGCCAGCCAGCCAAGGGGCCGTGGAGAGACGCCCTGAGCCTGCCTGCACCTGTGTGGAGACTCGGAACCTCAAGTGGCCAGGGCCTGGGGACCCACCTGGGGCACGAGGTTCTTGAAGCTAGCGATGATGTTGGTGCTCTTAAACTCCTGGTAGTAGCCAAAGCAGCCGGTGACCACGACCACGGCGATGAGGGCCAGCGCCAGGTACAGCTGGGAGAGGCGGAGAGGGGTGGGGCGTGACCAGGAGCTGGAAGCTCCCGGCTTGAGGCCACCACCTGCTTTGTGGTGCCGCTGCTGGTTTCCTCCAGGGTCACTTCCTTGGTTTTCCCCATGCTACCAGGAAGCCTCAGGCACCGTTTCCTGTGATCCGTGTCCCTATCCCCATGAGCATCACATGACACATGCAATTGCTCTGTGTTTGCTGTGAGCCTGGATCCCACTTCCTCTGGCCCTGTGACCCCATGCCCTGGGATGTGTGCCCCGTGTCCCCATGCACTTTGGTGGCCCCAGGTCTTGCACTGGGCACTGTCCTCTGCCTTGTGTTCCCGTGTCCTATTTGCCCTGATGAAAACAGGTTCACAGTCTGTTTTCATTGTGTGTGCTCCTCAGATCCCACTTCTACATGCACTGCCGATCTCGCGCTTCCTGTGCTCTGTTCTCCATGACCAGTGTCCTGGGTCCCTGGGTCCTAGGTCTCCACACGTCTATGGACCCTTGAGTCCCCATCCTGTGACACATGCCCTATGACTTTCAGTCCTCTGTCCTCTGTCCCATGTCCCCATGTCCCTTGTCCTGACCTGGTCGTATACCCAATGTCCTCTTTCTTCTTATTATTATTTTATTTATTTGTTTGGTTGTGCTGGGTCTTCCTTGGGACAGGCAGGATCTTTAGTTGCAGCATGTGGGATCTAGTTCCCTGACTGAGGATTGAACCTGGGGTCCCTGCACTGGAAACGCTGAGTCTTAGCCACTGGACCATAAGGGAAGTCCCACCCAAGGTCCTCTTGTTCTGCATTTCAGTATTCTCCATGTCTAACAGCTCGTGTCTCTCCATGCACTGTCCTGAGTCTTGTGTCCCCATGCCCTTGGGTCCCCTTGCCCGAGTCCCATTGTCCCCCGTGCCCTCTGACCTTAGTCTGTCCCATGTCCTCTGTTTTCCAAGGACTGTATCTTTTTTCCCCACTTTTTCAAAGTCTTTATTGAATGTGTCACAGTATTGCTTCTGTGTTATGTTTGGGGCTTTTCTGTCCCTGAGGCATGTGGCGTCTTAGCTCCCCGACCAAGGATCAAACCAACGCCCCCTGCATTGAAAAGTGGACTTTAACCCAGGACCCCATCTTGTGTTGCACGTCAGTGTCTTTGTCTCCGTCCCTATGTCCTCTGTCTCTTTGACACGGGCTCCCCCACACCCTCTGTAACCTTGGGTGTGGCTCATGTCCCGGTGTCCTTCAGCCCCACGACCCGTGTCTTAGAGCTGTTTTTCCAAGTCTCAGACCCCCATCCTATGTCACTCGTATCCTGAGTCCCATGCTGCATGTTCTCCGTCCCCAGGTCCCTCCCTTGCTCCCAGGTATCTCCCCCAGGCAGCCACCACTCACATTGTCATCCGTGGTGAGGTCACCCTCGCTGGCCTGGATGGCAAAGGCGATGAGGCAGATGGCGGCCGCCACCCACATGAGGCACTGCAGACCGCCCGCCAGCTGCCGCGCAAACTTGACGTACTCAGGGGTGCCCTTTGGTGGCCTCAGGGCATTGGGCCCGTCCCGCAGCAGCAGCTCCGCGGCCAGACTGGCAGACAGGCCCTAGGGATGAGGTTGTGGTGGTCGCTAAGGGCTCTCATCAGTGAGAACTCTTCTGCCTCCATCTCCCTTGCCCGCCTCCTCCTCCCTCTCTGTCTCTTTCTCCCTGCTATCTCTGTCTCTCTGTTTCTCTTTATCTGCTTCTCTTACTCTCTCTTTCTCTGGCCCTGTCTTTTTTTTTTTTCTTCTTGTGGCTGCACTGTGTAGCATGTGGCATCTTAGTTCCTTGAGTGGGAATCAAACCGGTGCCTCTTGAGTTGAAAGAGCAGTCTTAATCACCTGGGAAGTCTCTCTTCGGCCTTTTCTAATGCACTTCTCTTCTCTCTCTTCCTCTCCCTCCCGCTCCCGGCACCCACGCTTCCTCCGCCCAGGCTCACCTTGGTCGCGCTTGTCTGGTACTTCTGTTCCAGCTCGGGCACCGACAGCTGGTGGTCGTTCTGCAGGGAGGGGCCACCGCACTCACTTGCTGTCTCACGGGCCCCCACCCCTGCCCTTGCCCAGCCCTTCCCAGCCCCCTGCTCACAATCTCCATCTCCTTCTTCATGTTCTCCAGCTTCTCCTTCCTCTTGCCCCCTCCGCCTGCTGCCTTCTTCTTGCTCATCTTGGCTGCCACGTCCCCACCGGGGCCAGGACCCAGCTCTACCTGGTACAGCTCATAATTCTCCTGGGGAGGGGAGAAACAGAGAGGGTGTCAGATCTGTCTAGAACCCCTGCTTCAAACCTCCACTCCCCACCCCAACCCCACTCACTGCCTTCCCCATGGTGCCTGATGCAGGGCCTTCCTTCGCTGAGACCGAGCCTGGGTCTGGACCAGCCCTGATATACCCAGGGAGGGAGGAGGTGGAGCAGGACAGGCCTGATTACAGCTGATTATGGAGCTCCTTGGGGTGACCTCCAGGCTTGGGCCACTTGGGCATTTCCTATTGGGCTGCCCTATGGGCCCAAACCCATCACAGCCTGTCACTGAGATCAGGGGCCCACAGTAGGGGCTAATGAGAACATAATGTCCCAGGGCGGTTGTGAAGAGCTAAGGGAACGTTCGAGAAAAGCCATCTGGCAAGAGGAATAGCAAACATATGGTGCTCATTGTGGGCCTAGCACTGTGCTAAGGGCTTTCACATATTAGCTTGTTTAACCTCACGACTGCCCTGTGAGTGAATGCCATTGTTACCCACTCGCCCCTTACAGATGGGGAGACTGTGGCACCGAGGGGTGAAGTCACGGGTGCCCACTTTAGGATGTGAGAGACAGGACTCAGAAGAGGCGGGCCAGCTGCCGAGTGTCCTCTTTTAAGCTGAAGAGCAGGTGCCAGATACCTGCATGTGGGAGGGCCACAACCGTGGCTGTAACGGCTGCCGTTCGGGGCACTTGTCCTGTGCTGGGTCAGCCCTGTGTGCTCTGCTCGAATGTTCCCTTCGCTCCACACAACTGCCCTGTGAAGTGACATTCTCATTAGCCCCCATTGTACAGGTGGGGAAGCTGAGGCACAGAGAGGTCGAGGACTTTGCCTCAAGTTGCAATGATGAAGTATCAGGGACCAGATTCTAGCTCAGGTCTGATCCTGGAGTCTAACTCTCACAGAGTTCAGTTCAGTTCGGTCTCTCGGGGAGTGTCTGACTCTTTGTGACCCCCATGGACTGCAGCACTCCAGGGTACCACCTCACAGGGTACCACCCAGGAAAACGCCCTGACTTCATAGCATCAGGGCTAAGCATTGCCGGGTACTGAGCATATGCATCCCTGCAAGAAATCCTTGTGTGTTATTCCATGCAGAGGGGGGACCTGAGGCTCAGAGGCCCCTCGAAGCACGCCACACTCCAGCTACAGCAATACATCCCTTGGTTATTGTCCCTACACCAACCTGCCCAGGTTGGGAAACCACAGTGGAAAGTGGGGAAGGAACTTTCTGAACTTGGTGCTTAGTACCAGGTTCGACGTCTGGGGATCCCCTTCAAAACAACCCCTGGCAGGGACCTTCATGGGCAGCCATGAAAGGGCTGGCCTGGTGGGCTGGCAGGTCCTTGATATTCTCATGTGCGAGCCTCATAGTGTCTCCAGGGGCATGTGTGGGTAGATGTGATAAGATATTTGTCCTGGCAGCGTCCTTCTCTTCTGGGGCAGGTCACCTGGAAGCAGCCGGAGGCCTCCCCTCCACCACCACCACCACCTGCCTGCAGGAAACCCCAAGAGAGGAGGCAGGGCTGAGGTCACACTCACTGTCCCTACAGTGAGCCCACTCGCTCATCTTCTCTCTCTGAGTCACATGCATAAAACGGCTTGTGTCATTACCCTGCTTACAACCCTTCAAGGACTTCAGTTGGCACTCAGACTAAATTCCAAAACCATTCCTGCAGATCTGGCCCCAGCTCACCTTTCCCGTTCAGTCTCTACTGCTGAGTCTTGACTCTGACCTTGCTGTGCTTTGTGCAAGCCAAGGTCATTCCTGCCGCAGGGCCTTTGCACTTGCAGTTCCTTTTGCCTGATAGTCTCTTCCTTGTTGGTCAGTCACTTGTGTTGGGCTCTCTGTGATCCCATACACTGTAGCCCACCAGTCTCCCCTGTCCATGGGATTCTCCAGGCTAGAATACTAGAGTGGTTGCTGTGCCCTTCTCCAGGGGATCTTCCCGACGCAGGGATTGAACCCAGGTCTCTTGCATGGTAGGCAAATTCTTTACCATGTGAGCCACCGGGGAAGTCCTTCTCTTCCTGGATGCTGCGTTTCCTCTGCTGCAGGTCTCCATTCATGTCACCTCTCCAGAACGTCCTCACTTAGAATACTGCATTTCCGTCAGGCTTCAGCCCCCTACCCTGTTTACTCACACCCTCGAACCCAACTTGATGCTGTATTTTATTTGTTTGGTGTCAATCACGTCCCACTAGAAGGAAGACTATTTGCTGCTGGATGCACAGCATGCAGAACAATGATCTCCAACACCCAGCAGATACTGGATAGACACTATTGGATGTTGAACAGGATTTATCTCTTTGAGTCATTGGGACTACTCACTAACAAACCTGGAGTACTGGCCAAGCCCTCAGGAAGTCTCATCAGTGGGAACTCCTCTGGTGTCCTTGCTGTGTCCAGGTCCTGGAGCAGATATGCAGTCCAGACTAAGCCCACCACACAAGGCACAGGTGGAGAGACTCAGGTCCTTGATATTCTCATGCGAGCCTCATAGTGTCTCCAGGGGCATGTGTGGGTAGATGTGATAAGATATTTGTCCTGGCAGCGTCCTTCTCTTCTGGGGCAGGTCACCTGGAAGCAGCCGGAGGCCTCCCCTCCACCACCACCACCACCTGCCTGCAGGAAACCCCAAGAGAGGAGGCAGGGCTGAGGTCACACTCACTGTCCCTACAGTGAGCCCACTCGCTCATCTTCTCTCTCTGAGTCACATGCATAAACGGCTTGTGTCATTACCCTGCTTACAACCCTTCAAGGACTTCAGTTGGCACTCAGACTAAATTCCAAAACCATTCCTGCAGATCTGGCCCCAGCTCACCTTTCCCGTTCAGTCTCTACTGCTGAGTCTTGACTCTGACCTTGCTGTGCTTTGTGCAAGCCAAGGTCATTCCTGCCGCAGGGCCTTTGCACTTGCAGTTCCTTTTGCCTGATAGTCTCTTCCTTGTTGGTCAGTCACTTGTGTTGGGCTCTCTGTGATCCCATACACTGTAGCCCACCAGTCTCCCCTGTCCATGGGATTCTCCAGGCTAGAATACTAGAGTGGTTGCTGTGCCCTTCTCCAGGGGATCTTCCCGACGCAGGGATTGAACCCAGGTCTCTTGCATGGTAGGCAAATTCTTTACCATGTGAGCCACCGGGGAAGTCCTTCTCTTCCTGGATGCTGCGTTTCCTCTGCTGCAGGTCTCCATTCATGTCACCTCTCCAGAACGTCCTCACTTAGAATACTGCATTTCCGTCAGGCTTCAGCCCCCTACCCTGTTTACTCACACCCTCGAACCCAACTTGATGCTGTATTTTATTTGTTTGGTGTCAATCACGTCCCACTAGAAGGAAGACTATTTGCTGCTGGATGCACAGCATGCAGAACAATGATCTCCAACACCCAGCAGATACTGGATAGACACTATTGGATGTTGAACAGGATTTATCTCTTTGAGTCATTGGGACTACTCACTAACAAACCTGGAGTACTGGCCAAGCCCTCAGGAAGTCTCATCAGTGGGAACTCCTCTGGTGTCCTTGCTGTGTCCAGGTCCTGGAGCAGATATGCAGTCCAGACTAAGCCCACCACACAAGGCACAGGTGGAGAGACTCAGACACCATCACTGGCAGCAGAAGGCTGACCCCAGATATGGTGCAAAAGTCCCTCAGTCAAAACTCAGGGACTGTCCTTCTCTGGTCTCTGCCTCATGTGTTTTTCTCATTTCTTAGTTGTATTATGTTCATTTTCAATAATGTAAGTGTTCTAGACTTTTAAGTCACAGGGATAGTAAAATGAACTGCCTAGATTTCCCCTAAATTGAATGATTTCACCACATCTGTGCTAAAGAGATTAGATAGATTTATGGCTGCTATTCAATTGCTAAGTTTTGTCCAACTCTTGTGACCTCGTGGACTGCAGCACACCAGACTTCCCTATCCTTTACCATTTCCTAGGGTTTGCTCAAATTCATTTTCCTTGAGTCAGTGGTGCTATCTAACCACCTCATCCTCTGTCACTCTCTTTTCCTTTTGCCTTCAATCTTTCCTAGCCATAGATATGAATAAATAGATAAATAGATAGATAGATGGTAGGTTTTTTGAAGTTTGGGCTGAATTACTGACTCAAGTAAATTGGAGACAGGATGCTTATTTATCTGTAAATACTTGGACACTCTCATACCTAACCACAGGCCAATGACTAAATTCAGGAAATTAATGTGGACACGACATTATTAACTAATGTAGAGAATTTACTTGAATTTCCCCGGTCTTCCCTCTCATTTCTTTCTTGGTCCAGGATCCAATCCAGAACCATGCTTTGCATTTAGACATCCTGGCTCCCCAGTCTTCTCTAGTCTGTGACATTTCCCCAGCCTCTCTTTGCCTTGCATGACCTTGACATTTTGGAAGAGTATCTCTGTTATTTTGCAGAATTTCCCTCAGCTTGGTTTGGCCGATGATTCCTCAGGAAGGGCAGGAACACAGCAGCGATGTGTGTGTCCTTCTCTGAGCATCATGTCAGGGTGGGCTTTGGTTTTTAGTTTTCAAGCTGTGTGGTACAGGGCAGACATTTAGGGGCTACCAAGAGGCTTAGGGAATGACCGGAGGGCTGTTCTGTGGTCTCTCTACTTTCTATTCAAAACAGCCATCGCAGCCACGGCTGGCACTCAGCTGGACTGGTAATTCAGGTAGCGGAAGCACAGCTACTGTCTGAGCCCCCAGACCTTGTGCACCCATCCCAGCCTGACCTTGCTCCAGTCCCATGGCCTCGTTCATTCTGACTGCTCAGTGTCCAGTCAAATGTACACATATTTGTTATCAATTCTTGGATTATACAGTTTTCAGATGGTACTCAGTTTCTGTCTCCTTGTGGGGTCTCTGCTTGTGCATTTCTTCTTTCATGGTGTGTCCAAGAAACCCTAACCCTATCGCGGGGGTGGATGCAAGGGGTTGCCCACAGGGAAGATCTGGATAAAGTGGGAGATGTGCCAGCGTTGGCACCTGGAGCGGCACCCGGGCAGACTGTACCGTGTGGGAAGGGGAGAGGCAACTCCCAGCACCACTCAGGGATGAAGACTTCTCTCAAGAATGTCACAAAGCGTGACCTGATCTATCGAGCACAGTGGAGCTAGATTTCCCTGAGCCTGGGCACACGGGTCATGGCGACGTTAGAGAACAGTTCTAGTCAGAACTCAATTTTTTTTTTTTTCCTCAGCGTTAGAGAAGACAAACTATTAAATGAATGGCAAACGTTTGAGTGGGCTTTCAGTGGAATTTGAATCAGAGTCTCCTAGAATCATGACCGCATACACTCTTAGGGACTCCGCGTCCTATGAGATCTGCTGGGAGCAAACCCCTGCCTGTCCCTCCTCCTTCCTATGGGCCACTTCCGCTTCATGTTTTAAAACATCTGCTTGTCAGCATCATCATTTCAAGGGAATTCTCTGGTGGTCTCATGCTTAGGACTCTGCACTTTCACTGCTTAGGGTGCAGGCTTGATCCCTGGTCGGGAACTAAGATCCAACAAGCCAATGAAAAAAATATCATTTCAAGACCTTGGAGCAGAGTTTTCTCTGCCTGAAACTCTTGCCTTTCGTCCTCCCACGTTCATCTACCCCTCGCCTATCCTGCTCTAGCAAGACACCCCTTCCTCCAGGAAATCGGGGACCACCCACCAGGCTGGATCAGGTACCCTCCCTGGACTCCCATGGACCTCCATGCTTCCCTATACCAGCCTGAGACCACTCTGACCCTTCGCTCCTCCTTCACAAGCCTGACCACGCCAGGCTGTCACTCTCTGCTGACATTTCCTCTCCCCTCGGGCCCCTGAGGATGGCATCCAGGGTGTCTCAGTCGCCCCTATGAGCCTGCACCACCTGGTCCAGAGTCGGCCCGGCTGGCCTCCAAGAGTGTTTGCGGAGTGAAAGAACTCGCTGTGACCTTGGTTTTCTGTTTGGTCTCTGATAAGATAGTGGGCTCAGCAATGCCCTTGGCCTCCTGGGCAGGCCACCCTTCCCCAACTTCTAGCTTAATGCAGGGGCCCAGCAGGCAGGGACCTCGCTTCCCCTTCTTCTTCCAGATGGCAGAAGAGTAGGCAGGGGGTCAGTGAGGGAAGGACAAGGTCGCCCCAGCCTGGCTGAGCTGGCAGCCAGGTCTCCTGGGTTCTGCTCCTCTCCCACCTTTGCCCAGATGTTTCAAGGTCAGCTGTCCTCAGGCTTCTTTATCCAGGATCTTAAATATTTATGTGGCTCTACTGGGTCTTAGTTGAAGCATGTGAACTCAGTTGTAGTAAGTGGCATCTAGTTCCCTGACCAGGGATCAAACCCAGGCCCCCTGCATTGGGAGCACAGAGTCTTACCCACTTAACCATGAGGGAAGTCCCTATCCCGGATTTTAATGTCATAGCCTGAATCCAGCCGTCTCTCCCTTCTCAGCTTCCTCTCTGGGTCGGCCTCCATCTCGTCCCACCTGGGCTCCCACAGCGGCCTCTCTCCCTGCTCCCATCCCCCTGCACCCATGCCCATCCCCGCAACAAGTTCCCCACACGAAGCCAGAGGGAGCCCGTGCACCTCTGAGTCAGAGAAGGCTCCTCTTGGCTCAGAGTCGTCCCAGGGCTCCACCTCACTCCAGCTAAAAGCAAAGTCCCCTCGTTGGGGCCCAAGGTCCCGGTGAGCTACCTCATTGCCTCTCTGACCTCACTTCCTCCCCCTACACTAGCCACACTGGTCTCCCCTCTGTGCCTCAGATACAGTGAACAAGGTCCTGCCTACTGGCCTTGGCATTTACTGTTTCCTCGTCCTGGAATGCTCTTCTCCCAGATTCTGCATGGCTCCTCCTCTCCCTCCACTGGGTCTGGATTTTTTTTGGTTTTTTTGTTTGTTTGTTTGTTTGTTTGTTTTAATTCTTGGCTGCATTGGATCTTCATTGCATCATGTGGGATCTTTGGTATTGCAGAGTATGTATTCCCTAATTGTAATGTTCTGGCTCTGGAGTTTGTGGACTCAGTAGTTGTGGCTCATGGGCTTAGTTGCTCCTTTGCGTGTGGGATCCTAGCTCCCCTACGCTAGGTGGAAGGTGGATTCTTACCAATGGGCCACCAGGGAAGTTCCTAAAGGGCCAGGATTTTGGAGGCATCTGAGGAGAGAGGCACTGTCAGCACTGAGTTTTAAGAAGATGCCTCTGGCTGCCACATTGAAGGTGGATCCTTGGAGACTAAGATTAGAAGCCAAGAGGGAGGGCTCTGGAAGGAGCCTTGGGAGGGAGAGGGCATCCAGGAGGAGGGGTACTCAGGAGGTCCTCTAAGGGGACGCAGGCTGGGGAAGGTGGTGTCCAGGTGAGGCCCAGGGCTCTGGGGTCGGGGTGATGAGGCCTCTCTGGAGATGGCACCTAGGAGGAGAGGTAGGTTGAGGAAGTGCTGAAAATTGCAGAAGCCGCAGATATGCAGAGAAGATGACCGGGAGGCTGTGGGACAACGTGGTCTTGGATCTTACAGGAAAGGTTGGAGTTGGAGACTGAGATGAGGGTGTCATTGGTGTAGAAATTGTTTTAAATACTTATTTATTTGGCTGCCTCAGGTCTTAGTTGTAGATAACAGATCTTCTGCCTTCATTGTGGCATATGGGATCTAGTTCTCTGACCAGGAATAGAACCCAGGCCCCGTGCATTGGGAGCTCAGAGTCTTAGCCACTAGACCACCAGGGACGTTCCTGTGGAAAAACTAAAAGGCTCTGTGCTGGGCACTAGGAGCTCTCAAAACAACAAGACACTGCTGAACCCCCCTCCTTCAAAAGGCTCCCTTTTCCTTTGCTTCCTGAGCACCGCCTGCCTTCCCTGGTTCTCACACCTCTCAGAATGTGCTTTCATCTTTAATAGTGTGACTCCCAGAGGCTGCATCCTGGCCCTGCCCTCCCCTGCCCTCCTTGCTCTTCCCCCCACCCTTATCAGAGGCCGTCTCAGCTCTTGTAGTTTCTCTACTGGAACGTCCCTGGTGGTCTAGTGGCTGAGACTCTGCACTCCCAGTGTCTCCTGCACTGGCAGGCAGATGCTTCACCAGTGAGCCACCCAGAGAGCCGTCACACTGACTTCACATATTCCCAAGGCTCTCCTCCAAGCTTGCTGGCTTTTCCTCTTTTCCTATACTCCTTATCTTGGGAAGATTATCCCTGGTTATACTATCTGCTCGAGTCTCTCTTCTTCTGGTAATTCTATAGCCCTCTTCTTTTCATGCTTCAGGCAGGCCACAGATCAAATGTTGCCTCTTAAGAGAGGTTTTCTTGGGACTTCCCTGGTGGTCCAGTGGTTAAGACTCTGTGTTCCCAATTCAGTGGGGCCTGGGTTTGATCCCTGGTCAGGGAACTAGATCCCACATGCCCCAACTATGACCCAGTGCAGCCAAATAAACACAGAATTTTAAAAGAAAGAAAGAGAGGTTCTTTCTAGATACATGCACCTGTGAATTAGAAAGAGAGCTGGACTGGATGGAGGAGAGGTAGGTTGAGGAAGTGCTGAAAATTGCAGAAGCCGCAGATATGCAGAGAAGATGACCGGGAGGCTGTGGGACAACGTGGTCTTGGATCTTACAGGAAAGGTTGGAGTTGGAGACTGAGATGAGGGTGTCATTGGTGTAGAAATTGTTTTAAATACTTATTTATTTGGCTGCCTCAGGTCTTAGTTGTAGATAACAGATCTTCTGCCTTCATTGTGGCATATGGGATCTAGTTCTCTGACCAGGAATAGAACCCAGGCCCCGTGCATTGGGAGCTCAGAGTCTTAGCCACTAGACCACCAGGGACGTTCCTGTGGAAAAACTAAAAGGCTCTGTGCTGGGCACTAGGAGCTCTCAAAACAACAAGACACTGCTGAACCCCTCCTTCAAAAGGCTCCCTTTTCCTTTGCTTCCTGAGCACCGCCTGCCTTCCTGGTTCTCACACCTCTCAGAATGTGCTTTCATCTTTAATAGTGTGACTCCCAGAGGCTGCATCCTGGCCCTGCCCTCCCCTGCCCTCCTTGCTCTTCCCCCCACCCTTATCAGAGGCCGTCTCAGCTCTTGTAGTTTCTCTACTGGAACGTCCCTGGTGGTCTAGTGGCTGAGACTCTGCACTCCCAGTGTCTCCTGCACTGGCAGGCAGATGCTTCACCAGTGAGCCACCCAGAGAGCCGTCACACTGACTTCACATATTCCCAAGGCTCTCCTCCAAGCTTGCTGGCTTTTCCTCTTTTCCTATACTCCTTATCTTGGGAAGATTATCCCTGGTTATACTATCTGCTCGAGTCTCTCTTCTTCTGGTAATTCTATAGCCCTCTTCTTTTCATGCTTCAGGCAGGCCACAGATCAAATGTTGCCTCTTAAGAGAGGTTTTCTTGGGACTTCCCTGGTGGTCCAGTGGTTAAGACTCTGTGTTCCCAATTCAGTGGGGCCTGGGTTTGATCCCTGGTCAGGGAACTAGATCCCACATGCCCCAACTATGACCCAGTGCAGCCAAATAAATACAGAATTTTAAAAGAAAGAAAGAGAGGTTCTTTCTAGATACATGCACCCCTGTGTTCATTGTTGTTATTCAGTCACTCAATTGTGTCTGACTCTTTGTGACCCCGTGGACTATAGCACACCAGGCTTCCCTGTCCTTCACTATCTCCCAGAGTTTACTCAAACTCATGTCCATTGAGTTGGTGATGCCATCTAACCATCTCTTCCTCTGCTGCCGCCTTCTCCTCCTGACCTCAGTCTTTCCTAGCATCAAGGTCTTTCCCAATGAGTCAGCTCTTCACTTCAGGTGGCCAAAGTATTGGGGCTACAGCTTCAGTACCAATCCTTCCAATGAGTACTCAAGGTTTATTTCCTTTAGGGTTGATTGGTTTGATCTCCTTGCTGTCCAAGGAATTCTCAAGAGTCTTTTTCAGAACCACAGTTCAAAAGCATCAATTCTTCAGTACTTGGCCTTCTTTATGGTCCAACTCTCACATCCATACATGACTCCTGGAAAAACCACAGCTTTGACTATACAGACCTCTGTCAGCAAAGTGATGTTCATAGCAGCACTATTTACAGTAGATGATACATGGAAACAACGTAAATCTCCTCCAGCAAGTGAATGGACAAAGAAGATGTGGTACATATATACAATAGAATACCACACAGTCATAAAAAAATAATGAAATAATGTCATTTACAGCAATGTGGATGGACCTGGAGATTATCATGCTAAGAAAAGTAAGTCAAAGAAAGAAAGAAAGATATATATATATACTATCACTTCTTTGTGGAATCAAAGGTCTGACACAAATGAACATATCTATGAAACAGAAACTTACAGATATAGCAAATGGACTTATGGTTGCTAAGGAGGAAGGGGTAGGAGGGGATGGATTAGGAGTTTGGAGTTCATGATTCAGGCAGGCCACAGATCAAATGTTGCCTCTTAAGAGAGGTTTTCTTGGGACTTCCCTGGTGGTCCAGTGGTTAAGACTCTGTGTTCCCAATTCAGTGGGGCCTGGGTTTGATCCCTGGTCAGGGAACTAGATCCCACATGCCCCAACTATGACCCAGTGCAGCCAAATAAACACAGAATTTTAAAAGAAAGAAAGAGAGGTTCTTTCTAGATACATGCACCCCTGTGTTCATTGTTGTTATTCAGTCACTCAATTGTGTCTGACTCTTTGTGACCCCGTGGACTATAGCACACCAGGCTTCCCTGTCCTTCACTATCTCCCAGAGTTTACTCAAACTCATGTCCATTGAGTTGGTGATGCCATCTAACCATCTCTTCCTCTGCTGCCGCCTTCTCCTCCTGACCTCAGTCTTTCCTAGCATCAAGGTCTTTCCCAATGAGTCAGCTCTTCACTTCAGGTGGCCAAAGTATTGGGGCTACAGCTTCAGTACCAATCCTTCCAATGAGTACTCAAGGTTTATTTCCTTTAGGGTTGATTGGTTTGATCTCCTTGCTGTCCAAGGAATTCTCAAGAGTCTTTTTCAGAACCACAGTTCAAAAGCATCAATTCTTCAGTACTTGGCCTTCTTTATGGTCCAACTCTCACATCCATACATGACTCCTGGAAAAACCACAGCTTTGACTATACAGACCTCTGTCAGCAAAGTGATGTTCATAGCAGCACTATTTACAGTAGATGATACATGGAAACAACGTAAATCTCCTCCAGCAAGTGAATGGACAAAGAAGATGTGGTACATATATACAATAGAATACCACACAGTCATAAAAAAATAATGAAATAATGTCATTTACAGCAATGTGGATGGACCTGGAGATTATCATGCTAAGAAAAGTAAGTCAAAGAAAGAAAGAAAGATATATATATATAATATCACTTCTTTGTGGAATCAAAGGTCTGACACAAATGAACATATCTATGAAACAGAAACTTACAGATATAGCAAATGGACTTATGGTTGCTAAGGAGGAAGGGGTAGGAGGGGATGGATTAGGAGTTTGGAGTTAGCAGATGCAAACTATTCTATATGTAATGAATAACAATAAGGTCCTACCATATAGGACAGGAAACTATATTCAATTTCTAATACTAAGCTATAATAAGAAAGAATATGGGGCTTCCCTGGTAGCTCAGTGGTGAGGAGCTCGCCTGCCAATGCAGGAGACACAGGTTCGATCCCTGATCCGGGAAGATCCCACAGGCTGTGGAACAACTAAGTCTGTGAGCCACAACTATTGAGTCTGTGCTCTAGAGCCTCAGAGCCTCAACTATGGAGCCCATGTGCTGCAACGACTAAAGCCCGTGTGCCCTAGAGCCCAAGTGACAAGAAAAGTCACTGCAACAAGAAGCCTACTCACCTCCACTAGAGAGTAGCGCCCACTCTGCAACTAGAGAAGAGCCTGCAGCAGCAGTGAAAACCCAGAATAGCCAAAAATAAATAAATAAAAAATTTTGAAAAGAAAGAATATGAAAAAGAATATACATATGTATATTATATCATATATACATATGAATCATTTTGCTGTACAGCAGAAACTACATTGTGAATCATCTATACTTCAATAAACTCACAACCTGTCCCCTAAAAGGCTTTTCCTGAACACATTAACATATGTGTTTCCCTCCCATTTCCCAGCCTCTTTTATTTTATTTAATGAGGAGCTGAGGTAACCTTCTTAATTTGCATTTTCTTACTTCTGTTCTAGCCTCCTCAAGATAACCTATATTCTGTGAAGCCAGTGATGTTCATAGCAGCACTATTTACAGTAGATGATACATGGAAACAACGTAAATCTCCTCCAGCAAGTGAATGGACAAAGAAGATGTGGTACATATATACAATAGAATACCACACAGTCATAAAAAATAATGAAATAATGTCATTTACAGCAATGTGGATGGACCTGGAGATTATCATGCTAAGAAAAGTAAGTCAAAGAAAGAAAGAAAGATATATATATATACTATCACTTCTTTGTGGAATCAAAGGTCTGACACAAATGAACATATCTATGAAACAGAAACTTACAGATATAGCAAATGGACTTATGGTTGCTAAGGAGGAAGGGGTAGGAGGGGATGGATTAGGAGTTTGGAGTTAGCAGATGCAAACTATTCTATATGTAATGAATAACAATAAGGTCCTACCATATAGGACAGGAAACTATATTCAATTTCTAATACTAAGCTATAATAAGAAAGAATATGGGGCTTCCCTGGTAGCTCAGTGGTGAGGAGCTCGCCTGCCAATGCAGGAGACACAGGTTCGATCCCTGATCCGGGAAGATCCCACAGGCTGTGGAACAACTAAGTCTGTGAGCCACAACTATTGAGTCTGTGCTCTAGAGCCTCAGAGCCTCAACTATGGAGCCCATGTGCTGCAACGACTAAAGCCCGTGTGCCCTAGAGCCCAAGTGACAAGAAAAGTCACTGCAACAAGAAGCCTACTCACCTCCACTAGAGAGTAGCGCCCACTCTGCAACTAGAGAAGAGCCTGCAGCAGCAGTGAAAACCCAGAATAGCCAAAAATAAATAAATAAAAAATTTTGAAAAGAAAGAATATGAAAAAGAATATACATATGTATATTATATCATATATACATATGAATCATTTTGCTGTACAGCAGAAACTACATTGTGAATCATCTATACTTCAATAAACTCACAACCTGTCCCCTAAAAGGCTTTTCCTGAACACATTAACATATGTGTTTCCCTCCCATTTCCCAGCCTCTTTTATTTTATTTAATGAGGAGCTGAGGTAACCTTCTTAATTTGCATTTTCTTACTTCTGTTCTAGCCTCCCTCAAGATAACCTATATTCTGTGAAGCCAGTGAAGCCATGGCCTAATCTGTCCCATTCACTGAATCTTAAGCCCTAGCCCAGAGCCCAGTACATAGAAAGTGAGCAATAATCTGTTGAATGGATGGATGGATGAAATTACAGGATACTTCCAGGAGCTGTTGGTACACAGGGCCATGTAAGGGCATATCCCAGCCACAAAACACACATGCACAGCCACGCAGAAGGCATCATATGGACTGCTCCTAGAAGTGCTGAGGAAGAGAAGACTTCTTCTGCAAGGCACTAATATTCAAGTCCAAGTTCAGAGATTCCCAGGGGAGGGTTTCCCTGGTGGTCCAGTGTTACGAATCTGCCTATCAATACAGGGGATACCGGTTTGATCCCTGGTCCAGGAAGATTCCACAAGCTGAAGAGCAACGAAGTACGAACGCCACAACTACTGAGCCTACACACCCTAGAGCCCATGCTCTGCAATGAGAAGCCCCCAGTGAGAAGATTTCCCAGGGGAACAAGAAGGCCTGGAATCCCTGATACCATGATGGACACAGGGCATGAGAAAGAGGTCTCCAGCGCATGGTTCTGCTGGGTCGTCTGAGCTCTCTTAGGGCATAAAGATGGACAGAGCACCATGACAGGGGTGAATAGGCAGATTTAGTAAGGAGGCCAGCGGTTTCCAAGAAGGAGGAAAAGAAGGAGGAGGAGGAGGAGGGGGAAATTGACTATTTTATAGCCTAAAATGTTTGCTCTGATAAAGATCTACTTTGAAACTAACTTTATTGTCTTATGGAGGTAAACTATTTTGCATTGGAATGTCTCTTCTAGCCCGGAAACCCTGAGACCATCCTGTGGCTAATCTTGTGTTATTGCTGTGGGTGTGAGTCTGGTGAGCCCTTTACAACCTTAAGATATTCTTTTGAGCTATTGTTAATAACCAACGAATCATTTTGCTGTACAGCAGAAACTACATTGTGAATCATCTATACTTCAATAAACTCACAACCTGTCCCTAAAAGGCTTTTCCTGAACACATTAACATATGTGTTTCCTCCCATTCCCAGCCTCTTTTATTTTATTTAATGAGGAGCTGAGGTAACCTTCTTAATTTGCATTTTCTTACTTCTGTTCTAGCCTCCCTCAAGATAACCTATATTCTGTGAAGCCAGTGAAGCCATGGCCTAATCTGTCCCATTCACTGAATCTTAAGCCCTAGCCCAGAGCCCAGTACATAGAAAGTGAGCAATAATCTGTTGAATGGATGGATGGATGAAATTACAGGATACTTCCAGGAGCTGTTGGTACACAGGGCCATGTAAGGGCATATCCCAGCCACAAAACACACATGCACAGCCACGCAGAAGGCATCATATGGACTGCTCCTAGAAGTGCTGAGGAAGAGAAGACTTCTTCTGCAAGGCACTAATATTCAAGTCCAAGTTCAGAGATTCCCAGGGGAGGGTTTCCCTGGTGGTCCAGTGTTACGAATCTGCCTATCAATACAGGGGATACCGGTTTGATCCCTGGTCCAGGAAGATTCCACAAGCTGAAGAGCAACAGTACGAACGCCACAACTACTGAGCCTACACACCCTAGAGCCCATGCTCTGCAATGAGAAGCCCCCAGTGAGAAAGATTTCCCAGGGGAACAAGAAGGCCTGGAATCCCTGATACCATGATGGACACAGGGCATGAGAAAGAGGTCTCCAGCGCATGGTTCTGCTGGGTCGTCTGAGCTCTCTTAGGGCATAAAGATGGACAGAGCACCATGACAGGGGTGAATAGGCAGATTTAGTAAGGAGGCCAGCGGTTTCCAAGAAGGAGGAAAAGAAGGAGGAGGAGGAGGAGGGGGAAATTGACTATTTTATAGCCTAAAATGTTTGCTCTGATAAAGATCTACTTTGAAACTAACTTTATTGTCTTATGGAGGTAAACTATTTTGCATTGGAATGTCTCTTCTAGCCCGGAAACCCTGAGACCATCCTGTGGCTAATCTTGTGTTATTGCTGTGGGTGTGAGTCTGGTGAGCCCTTTACAACCTTAAGATATTCTTTTGATCTATTGTTAATAACCAACTGGAAAGTACAAAAATGCCTCGTCTAAACTAGCTTCTGGGAGTATTCTTCTATTTCCCTTCTAGTGCTTATGCTGGAAGCTTTCTCTATCCCTTTTTTCTTTTTTTTGTAAATATTTATTTCTTTATTTTAAAGTTTTTACAGAGTTTTGTTACCCCTTTTTTCTTGAATAAACTTTTACTGCACGAAGGTCTGAGTGACCAAACCCAAGTCTTTTTGATCCCAATGTGAATTCTTCTCCTCTGGAGATCAAGAATCCGACACCGTTCATGGTAACCTGTCTACTGTCATCTATCAACCAGAATGATGGCCACATGGCTAAAGCCCAAGGCCAGCTTAGAATTTTTCTTTGCTCTGACTTTGGTGTCCAAACTGTTTGCTTTCCACGTCTATGGAGATGAGGACAGGCTGACGTTTTTTTGAAGAGGGGCAAGATGGAGGAAGGGTCTCCTGGAGAGAACCTGGAACCCATAATCAGGATGAGGGGAGAGGAGCTTAGGTGGAGGGCAAGAGGGAGCCATGGAGTGAGATGGTGCAGGTCTGGGCGGGACCAGGTGGTGGGGGGAGGCGCATGGGGATCTGTGGGTAGAAGCCAGATGGTGAACAGCATGGAGACAAGTCCCAGGGTAGCTGGGAGAGCAGAGTGGAGAAGGAGCAGGGGTTAGTAACTACAGAGGCGGGGAAGCGGGCAGGGGCCAGCTCCTGTGGACTGGGAACATGTGGAGGTGCTCCGCAGAGGCGGGGCCATAGCCGATCCCCACCTGCCAGGCAGAACAACACTCGCAAGTATTCCCAGTGAGAAGCGGCAGAAAAAAGGGCTGCAGCTTGTAGTTCTTCACAAGAGTGTTGAAGGCTGTCTTGTAGACGGACTGCGTCACAGTGCTTTGTTACTGAACAAGTGCGCGGGTGTCTACTCAAAAGCCAATAAGCAGGGGCTTCCCTGGTGGTCCAATGGGTAAGGACACAGCAAGGGCCGCCGGTTCGATCCCTGGCCTGGGAAGATCCCACGTGCCTGGAGCGGCTGGACGGATGTGTCTAACTACTGAGCCGGAGCTCTGGAGCGCATGCGGCCAGAGCTCGTGCTCTGGGATGAGAGAGGCCACTGCGATGGGAGGCCCACACAGGCCAAAGAACAAAGATAGATGAAAATAAATAAATGAAAGACCAATAGAAGCGGCCAATAATAATAATAATAATAAAGCCAATAAACAGGCCAAGTTGGTAGAAAGGAAAGTTTGCTTTATTTCAGAAGCCACAGCTGGAGGGGTGGGGCTGGTAGACATTATAATGCTCAAAGGCTGACTACCCTCCCAACCCCCGACACTCAGCGGGGAGAGCTTTTATGTACAGAGGAGGGGTGGGGACATGCACAGTCAGCTCTGACGGTCATCTTCAGATGGGGCTAAGTGGTCTGACCAGCGTCACCTTGACTGTTTTAGGTCCAGTTAGGAGGGTGCTGGAAATACTTGCCCCACAGTGACCCTGGCCACCGTTATGGGAAAGCAAACCCTGGGACACCCCAGTGGCTCCACATAATCCTCCCGATGGCCCTACAAGACCCTCAAGAAACAGAAACCCTGAGCTCTTCTTCTGTCCCCATGCCTGCTCACCAACAACATGTGCCATTCTGCTTTGCCGGTGCGGTCCAGTTAGTTAAGCCTGGTCATGCCAAGTTATTGGGAGCTCCCCTTTTGGTCTAAAAAGTGCTCAGTTGGGGTGAAGTGGGCTGGATCTGTGGGTAGAAGCCAGATGGTGAACAGCATGGAGACAAGTCCCAGGGTAGCTGGGAGAGCAGAGTGGAGAAGGAGCAGGGGTTAGTAACTACAGAGGCGGGGAAGCGGGCAGGGGCCAGCTCCTGTGGACTGGGAACATGTGGAGGTGCTCCGCAGAGGCGGGGCCATAGCCGATCCCCACCCGCCAGGCGGAACAACACTCGCAAGTATTCCCAGTGAGAAGCGGCAGAAAAAAGGGCTGCAGCTTGTAGTTCTTCACAAGAGTGTTGAAGGCTGTCTTGTAGACGGACTGCGTCACAGTGCTTTGTTACTGAACAAGTGCGCGGGTGTCTACTCAAAAGCCAATAAGCAGGGGCTTCCCTGGTGGTCCAATGGGTAAGGACACAGCAAGGGCCGCCGGTTCGATCCCTGGCCTGGGAAGATCCCACGTGCCTGGAGCGGCTGGACGGATGTGTCTAACTACTGAGCCGGAGCTCTGGAGCGCATGCGGCCAGAGCTCGTGCTCTGGGATGAGAGAGGCCACTGCGATGGGAGGCCCACACAGGCCAAAGAACAAAGATAGATGAAAATAAATAAATGAAAGACCAATAGAAGCGGCCAATAATAATAATAATAATAAAGCCAATAAACAGGCCAAGTTGGTAGAAAGGAAAGTTTGCTTTATTTCAGAAGCCACAGCTGGAGGGGTGGGGCTGGTAGACATTATAATGCTCAAAGGCTGACTACCCTCCCAACCCCCGACACTCAGCGGGGAGAGCTTTTATGTACAGAGGAGGGGTGGGGACATGCACAGTCAGCTCTGACGGTCATCTTCAGATGGGGCTAAGTGGTCTGACCAGCGTCACCTTGACTGTTTTAGGTCCAGTTAGGAGGGTGCTGGAAATACTTGCCCCACAGTGACCCTGGCCACCGTTATGGGAAAGCAAACCCTGGGACACCCCAGTGGCTCCACATAATCCTCCCGATGGCCCTACAAGACCCTCAAGAAACAGAAACCCTGAGCTCTTCTTCTGTCCCCATGCCTGCTCACCAACAACATGTGCCATTCTGCTTTGCCGGTGCGGTCCAGTTAGTTAAGCCTGGTCATGCCAAGTTATTGGGAGCTCCCCTTTTGGTCTAAAAAGTGCTCAGTTTGGGGGTGAAGTGGTCACTTGAGCCCAGTGGTGCTAAAACTTGAGCATACCACAGAGTCACATGGAGGGCTTCATAAAACAGAGAGCTGAGTGTCATGCCTAGAGTTGCTGATTCGGTAGGTCTGGGGCAGGGCTCAAGAATGTAGATTTCTGCGACTTCCCTGGTGGTCCAGTGGCTAAGGCTCCATGCTTCTACTGGAGAGGGCCTGAATTCAGTCCCTGGTCAGGGGACTAAATCTCACATTCCACAACTAGGAGTTCACGTGCTGCAGTTAAAGATCCCGTATACTAGTGGACATATGGACATTGTGGGGAAGGAACAGAGGGTGGGAGGCGTAAAGGAAGTAGCATGAAGGCCTGTACTATCATAGGTGAAGAAAACAGCTATAGTCATTGCTCTGTAAGAAAAGCAGATCCTTCAGGGGTACTGTATGATGGTCTGGAGGGGTGGGATTGGGAGGATATACATATGACTAATCTGAGAACATACATATCTGTAAACAACAAAACTCTGTAAAAGTTAAAAGTAAAATAAAAGTTTTTAAAAAGAAAAAAATTTATGAGTGAGAAGTCAGTGATAATGATTACATTATCAGATCTGATACAACCATGTCACTATTACTAAAATACTAAAATATTACTATATTAATATTAACTATGTAATTATTAAATTAAATAAGAAAAGTGTTTATGCTGAAAAAGAAAATAAAAAATAAATAGTGTTGCATTAAAAAAAAAAAAAAGATCCCGTGTACTGCAACTAAGACCTGGTACGGCCAAAAAACATTTTTTTTAAAAAATTTTTAAAAGGAATATGAATTTCTAACAAGTTCCCAGATGAAGCTGCTGCTGGAGGCTAGGGACCAGGCTTTGGGAACCACTGCTTTAGACGATGACTTACTCTCTGTACCCCTCTAGCCCTCTGGGCATTTCTGGAATCCTTTTTCTGTGCCCTGTATTCCCCACCTGTAACTCTCTCCTCATCTCGCTTCACTTCTCTCCCTGATCTTATAACACCCTTCCTGTGCCATTCTGCTTTGCGGTGCGGTCCAGTTAGTTAAGCCTGGTCATGCCAAGTTATTGGGAGCTCCCCTTTTGGTCTAAAAAGTGCTCAGTTTGGGGGTGAAGTGGTCACTTGAGCCCAGTGGTGCTAAAACTTGAGCATACCACAGAGTCACATGGAGGGCTTCATAAAACAGAGAGCTGAGTGTCATGCCTAGAGTTGCTGATTCGGTAGGTCTGGGGCAGGGCTCAAGAATGTAGATTTCTGCGACTTCCCTGGTGGTCCAGTGGCTAAGGCTCCATGCTTCTACTGGAGAGGGCCTGAATTTAGTCCCTGGTCAGGGGACTAAATCTCACATTCCACAACTAGGAGTTCACGTGCTGCAGTTAAAGATCCCGTATACTAGTGGACATATGGACATTGTGGGGAAGGAACAGAGGGTGGGAGGCGTAAAGGAAGTAGCATGAAGGCCTGTACTAACATAGGTGAAGAAAACAGCTATAGTCATTGCTCTGTAAGAAAAGCAGATCCTTCAGGGGTACTGTATGATGGTCTGGAGGGGTGGGATTGGGAGGATATACATATGACTAATCTGAGAACATACATATCTGTAAACAACAAAACTCTGTAAAAGTTAAAAGTAAAATAAAAGTTTTTAAAAAGAAAAAAATTTATGAGTGAGAAGTCAATGATAATGATTACATTATCAGATCTGATACAACCATGTCACTATTACTAAAATACTAAAATATTACTATATTAATATTAACTATGTAATTATTAAATTAAATAAGAAAAGTGTTTATGCTGAAAAAGAAAATAAAAAATAAATAGTGTTGCATTAAAAAAAAAAAAAGATCCCGTGTACTGCAACTAAGACCTGGTACGGCCAAAAAACATTTTTTTTAAAAAATTTTTAAAAGGAATATGAATTTCTAACAAGTTCCCAGATGAAGCTGCTGCTGGAGGCTAGGGACCAGGCTTTGGGAACCACTGCTTTAGACGATGACTTACTCTCTGTACCCCTCTAGCCCTCTGGGCATTTCTGGAATCCTTTTTCTGTGCCCCGTATTCCCCACCTGTAACTCTCTCCTCATCTCGCTTCACTTCTCTCCCTGATCTTATAACACCCTTCCTGTCCCTCAGCACACCTCCCATAACCCGCCCCCTTCCCATCACCTCTCCCTGCCCCCTAGAACTCCCTTCCTGATCCTCACAACCCTCTTCTGACCCCTAGAATTCGTCAGTGTTAGCTTCTCGGTCATGTCTGACTCTTTTGTGACCCCATGGACTGTAACCTGACAGGTTTCTCTGTCCGTGGAATTCTCCAGGCAAGAATATTGGAGTGGGGGGCTTCCCTGGCGGTCCAATGGTGAAGTATATACCTTCCAGCCCAGGGGACATAAGTTTGATCCCTGGTCCAGGAAGATCCCACATGCCACAGGACAGCTACCCCCTGCCCCACAACTATGGAGCCCACTGTGCTTGGGGTGAACCCACACACCACAATGCATGCCAGAACTAAGACGTGATGCTCCCAAATAAGTAAGTAATTTAAAAAACAAAAACAAAAGAAAAGGGGCTTCCCTGGTAGCTCAGTGGTGAAGAGTTCACCTGCCAATGCAGGAGACACGAGTTCGATCCCTGATCCAGGAGGATCCCACATGCTGCGGAGCACCTAAGCCCGTGAGCCACAACTGTTGAGCCTGTGCTCTAGAGCCTCGGAGCCACAACTATGGAGCCCATGGGCTGCAACTACTGAAGCCTATGAGCCCTAGAGCCTGAGTTCCACAACAAGAGAGGTCACGGCAACAAGAAGCCTGCTCACCTCAGCTAGAGAGTAGCCCCCACTCCCTGCAACTAGAGAAGAGCCCGTGGCAGCAGGGAAAACCCAGAATAGCCAAAAATAAATAAATAAATAACTTTCAAAAAAAAAGGAAAGGAAAGAAAAGAACACTGGAGTGGGTTTCTTCCTCCAGGGGATCTTCCCAACCCAGGGATCAAACCCAAGTCTCCTGCATTGCAGGCAGATTCTTCACTGTCTAAGTCACCGGGGACCCCTGTAATCCCCTCCCATAGCTCCTCCTCTGTCCTACACTTCCCCCCTCTCCCCCACCCGCCCTATAAGTCCTTCCATTTCTTCATATAAATCCCTCCCAGCCTTCCCCAAAAGCCCTTCTCGAGACCCCAAACTTTCCCCAGTCTTTTTCTAACCCTCTCTCTGTCCCATGAAAACCCCCTTATCCCATGTAACCCACTCCTGAACGCTTACAATCATCTTTTTTGCCTCTCACAACCATTTTTTGTTCCTTTCTAACCTCCAGCCTCCTTCCCACACAAATCCCCTGCTTCTTCCGACAAAACAATTTTTCCTGTGACCCTACAATTTTCTGTCTACAATTCCCATCCTCCTCCTGTCTATCCCATCATCCCCCTGTCTATCTCTGACTGTCCTTTCCTGACCCCTTCCCAGTGTCCTCAGTCTCCCCACTATTTCCCAATTAACACCCATAAACCAAGTTAAAGCCATAACTAATCGCTCAGCCTGGCCCTGGGGCTGCCCTGGAGAGTGGAGTCATGGGGGTGTGGCTTCTTGTAGGTACCGCTTCATTGTGATTGGCTGCCCTGATACAGAGGAGATAGGAGGGGCGGGGGGAGGAGTGCAGGGGGAAGAGGGGAGGCGGGGAGGGTAGTGTCTCAAAAGGCTTTAGACCCAGATTCTAGTTGGTTCAATGCATTAAGAAGCATTACTTAGGCACCCCCCACCCCTGTTCTCTGCCCTGTGCCTTGATTGATTCCATGAATAAAGAGGCAGGGTTTCAACTATTTGCCTTTTCATTGTTCCCAGTTTTTAAGTTCTTGATTGACTCAATGAATGAAGAGGCGAACCGCAAGGACAGGCTACTCAGTTCTGGACTGATTCTTTGATAGGCTCCATAAGTGCAAAGGGCAGGACGGAATGTTGCTGTTGGTGGTGGTGACATGAAAACATTGGAAGCCTAGGGTGTACCAGGCAGTGGTTTGCTCTTGAGGGTCAAGGGACAACCAAGAAAGGCAAAGCCACAGCTGTCCTGGAGGTTACAGTCCGTGCGGAGATGGGGAAGGAACACCTGAATAAATAAGCCAGCTGATTTGAAAGAGGACCAAGAGCTAGGAGAATAACTAAGACCTAAGGAGAGGGGCCCAGGAGGGAGATGGGTAGTGAGGAGGCAAGGAAGGCCTGTCTGGGAGAGCCAGCTGAAGTCCTGAGAAGATCCAGGAACCTTCCCCAAAAGCCCTTCTCGAGACCCCAAACTTTCCCCAGTCTTTTTCTAACCCTCTCTCTGTCCCATGAAAACCCCCTTATCCCATGTAACCCACTCCTGAACGCTTACAATCATCTTTTTTGCCTCTCACAACCATTTTTTGTTCCTTTCTAACCTCCAGCCTCCTTCCCACACAAATCCCCTGCTTCCTCCGACAAAACAATTTTTCCTGTGACCCTACAATTTTCTGTCTACAATTCCCATCCTCCTCCTGTCTATCCCATCATCCCCCTGTCTATCTCTGACTGTCCTTTCCTGACCCCTTCCCCGTGTCCTCAGTCTCCCCACTATTTCCCAATTATCACCCATAAACCAAGTTAAAGCCATAACTAACCGCTCAGCCTGGCCCTGGGGTTGCCCTGGAGAGTGGAGTCATGGGGGTGTGGCTTCTTGTCGGTACCGCTTCATTGTGATTGGCTGCCCTGATACAGAGGAGATGCGGGGCGGGGGGAGGGCAGGGGGAAAAGGGGAGGCAGGGAGGGTAGTGTCTCAAAAGGCTTTAGACCCAGATTCTAGTTGGTTCAATGCATTAAGAAGCATTACTTAGGCACCCCCCACCCCTGTTCTCTGCCCTGTGCCTTGATTGATTCCATGAATAAAGAGGCAGGGTTTCAACTATTTGCCTTTTCATTGTTCCCAGTTTTTAAGTTCTTGATTGACTCAATGAATGAAGAGGCGAACCGCAAGGACAGGCTACTCAGTTCTGGACTGATTCTTTGATAGGCTCCATAAGTGCAAAGGGCAGGACGGAATGTTGCTGTTGGTGGTGGTGACATGAAAACATTGGAAGCCTAGGGTGTACCAGGCAGTGGTTTGCTCTTGAGGGTCAAGGGACAACCAAGAAAGGCAAAGCCACAGCTGTCCTGGAGGTTACAGTCCGTGCGGGAGATGGGGAAGGAACACCTGAATAAATAAGCCAGCTGATTTGAAAGAGGACCAAGAGCTAGGGAGAATAACTAAGACCTAAGGGAGAGGGGCCCAGGAGGGGAGATGGGTAGTGAGGAGGCAAGGAAGGCCTGTCTGGGGAGAGGACATCCAAGCTGAGACCATGGATGAAGGGCCTGCCATGAGAAGATCCAGGGGAAACAGTTCTAGGCGGGGGGAATGGCAAGTGCAAAGGTCTTGAAACGGGAAAGAGATTGGTGTGTTCCACCAACAGAACCAAGGGCAGTGTGGCTAGGGTGTAAAGAGGCAGGAGGAGAGAAGCTGACCAAGGCTGAGCCTGAACACCTGGTGAGGGATGTGGGCTTGATCTCAAGATCCCTGTGGGGATGTGGTGGGTTCAGTTCAGGAAGGGATAGAAGTCTGGTTTCGTTTGTAGAGGTACTCCGGCTGCCCTGAGCTGAAGGGAGAGTGGAAGGCAGGAGGTCTCTATTTTGCCTGAGGACAGAGCCTGGCAGTTTTGTTCTTAGGGAGAATGGGGCAGTGCCCTGAGCCCTGGATCCCTCAGACAGGGTGGGATTTGGATATGGGAAAAAGAGCCCCTATCAGAGAGAAGACACCACGTGCTATCAGCCAGGAACAAGCCGTGTGAGATCTGAGAGTGTCTGCAGCTGTCACTGCAGGTGTGTGTCTGTCTCCTGAGAGGATGGACTTAGAGAGGCCCTCCACATCTTAAGCATTCACCCTCCCCAGTCCCTGGAAGCATTGAAGTTGAAAGGTTTAAGTAGAACTGGGGTAGGCAGAAATCATGCTGCACGAGACTGCTCCTCACTTATATACCAGAGAAATCACCAGGACAGGCTGATAAGAATGAGCACCCCCAGAACATCCCTGGTGGTTCAGTGGATAAGAATTCAGGGACATGGGTTTGATCCCTGGTCTGGATAGATTCCACAGGCCACAGAGCATCTAAGCTCGTGTGTCACAACTACTGAAGCCCGTGATCCACAAGAGAAGATATGGCAATGAGAAGCCTGTGCACTGCAACCAAGAGCAGCTTCCTCGCTGCAACTAGAGAAGCCCTGAGCATAGCAATGAAGACCTAGTATAACCAGAGAGAAAGAGAGCCCCCGTCCATGGCTGAGAGCTCCTTGACTGGTATTTCTTGCCTAGTGCATCCCATGACTGGTGGTCACGTTTCTCTTAGCCAGTGAGCTACACAGCCTAGAGTCTGTTTTGTCCACAAAACTAGATAGAAGGGCAGGATTAGGAGAAAAACCGGAAACAGAGCTAGGCACTTGTGTCTGGAGCCCGCCTACTGTAAAAGATGAATAAAAAAGATATCTCAATCAAGTAGAATCAGGAGACCAGAAGGGGGCGCTCTTGTGCCCTGCATCAATAGAGGAGCCCAAAGGGAAGAAGAAAGGCCTCTTCTTAACCTGTAAGGACTCAGTCAGTGAAAAGCCGTGGGCTCTTTGTTTACTGAAACCTTCCCAACTTCCTTTTTCCCACTTAAAATTGTCCCCCTTCCCTTGCCTTTCCAGGACTTACAAATGGCTCGCCACGGTTGCAGACTCCAATTGCAATTCTCTGCTGATCCAAAATAAACCCGTCTTTGCTGGGTGCTTGTTTCAGGTCAGCACTACTGTGTGCTTCTTGTTCTGTAAAATAAGTCTTTTTTTTTTTTTTTTTTAAATTTATTTTCATCCATCTTTATTCTTTGGCCTATGTGTGCCTCCCATTGCAGTGGGCTCTCTCATTGCAGAGCACCAGCTCTGGGCGCATGCACTCCAGAGCACTGGCTCGTAATTGGACACACCGGCCCAGCCGTTCCACGGCACATGGGATCTTCCCAGGCCAGGGATCAAACCAGAGCCCCTTGCACTGCAAGGCGGACTCTTTACCCACTGGACCACCAGGGAAGCCCTAAAAGGATCCATTTACTTCTCTGTTAATATGTAGCCAATGAATACAGATGGATTCCTACATTCTTGCCAAAATTTGCTGACAGCAGTCTTTTAAAGTTTGGTTTTAGTTCCTATCTCCCTAATGACAAAGATTGTTAATCGCCTTGCACATGCTATGTGCATGCTAAGTCGCTTCAGTCATGTCCAACTCTGTGACCCCAGGGACTGTAGCCCAACAGGCTCCTCTGTCCATGGAATTTTCCAGGCAAGAATACTGGAGCGGGTTGCCCATTTTCTCCTCCAGAGGATCTTCTCCACCCAGGGGAAAAAACCCGCCTTACTTAAGTCTCCCACATTGGCATTGTGGTAAAGCCACAGGCACCACTTGGGAAGTCAGTGCTATGGCCATGTGGAAATTACATTTTGTGAAATGCATGTTCATGTGTTTTGCTCATTAAAAAAGCATGAACTGCAAAAAAAGAAAGAAGGAAAAAAAGTTGAACTGCTTACTTTTTTTCTTATTGCAAATATTTTCTTTCAATTTGTGATGACTTTTTACTTTCCTAGTGGTGTCTTCACAAGCAGACGTGTTAAATTTTAATAAAACCCATTATCATGTTTAATATTATGCTTATGTCTTTTTTGAGTCTTGTTTAATAAATCTTTGTCTACCTGTGACAGCCTATCAGGCTCCTCTTTCCATGGGATTTTTCAGACAAGAATACTGGAATGGGTTGCCATTTCTTCCATGAGGACCTATGCAAAGGTTATAAAAGACACTCTCCTGTGTTTCCTCAGAAAAAGCTTTATACTAACAGTTTCAGCCTTCATGTCTAGGTCTATGGCCATCCTGAATTTATCTTGTAGCTAGCACCCTGGATAGCACAGTTCGAGGTTGACATTATGAAAAAATACTGCAGTATGAAGTAAGAAAGGGTTCAAGACTCACTTTTTCCCTATATAGATACATAGTGTTATTAGCATCAATTGACAAGACTTTCCTGACTCCATTGTATTAAACTGGCACCTTTGTCTTCTCACACACACACACAAATACATACAATCTGATTTTGTTTGTTTGTTTTGTTTTTTATTTTGGCTGCTTCACATAGCATGTGGGATCTTAGTCCTCTGATCAGGGCGAACTCACACCCCCTGCATTGGAAGTGCAAAATCTTAACCTCTGGACCACCAGGAAAGTCCTGGCACCTCTGTTTTAAACCAAGTGACTGTGTACATGTTCGTCTATGTCCACACTCTTTGTTTTCCTCACTGGTCTCTTGGTCTATATTTACACCAGTATTACACCATCGTACTGCAGGTTTTATAGTAAGTATTGAAAGTTGAATAGTGTCAACCCCCAACCATGTTCTTCAAGTTTGCTGTAATTCTTCTAGATGTTCTCATTCTCCCCTTATGCTTTAGAATCAACTCATTATGTTCTATAACATGCTCATCATGTTTATTGCTTCTCCTCTTCAGTGAGGCAAACATGTTATGGGGAAAATGGGAAGACAGGAACACCCAATTACACACATTCAGCTCCTAATTAGATTAGCTTCTATCTCTCATGTCTCTCCAAGCAGACCTTAAAGCTCCGCTCTTTGTTCGTGGTTTTTTTTTTAAGAAATGCATTTTGTTTATTTATTTTTGGCTATTCTGGGTTTTTCCTGCTGCCACGGGCTCTTCTCTAGTTGCAGGGAGTCGGGGCTACTCTCTAGTTGAAGTGAGCAGGCTTCTTGTTGCTGTGACTTCTCTTGGTGTAGAACTCAGGCTCTAGGGCACACTGGTTTCAGTCGTTGCGGCACATAGGCTCAACAGTTGCAGCTCTGAGGCTCTAGAGCACAGGCTCCATAGTCGTGGCTCATGGGCTTAGTTGCTCCGCAGCATGTGGGATCTTCCCGGAACAGGGATCGAACCTGTGTCTCCTGCATTGGCAGGCAAGCTCCTCACCACTGAGCTACCTCTCAATTTTATTCTTTTTCATGAAGTTGACACTACCTAGAACTGTGCTGTCCAGGACAGCAGCCACTAACTACATGTGGCAAATTAAGTTCAAACTATTTATAATTAAATTACACTGAACTCCTTTCTTGTACTTAGCCACATTTCAAGTCCTCAACAGGTACCTGTGACTAGTGGGTACATATTGGACAGAGTAGATTACAGAACATTTTTATCATTGCCAAATGTTGTATTAGACAGAGCAGACCCAGAATTATCTTGTGGCTTTACATTTTACCCTTTGTCCTGTGTCCTCTCAGTATAGAGCAAGTTCTATGGAGGCAGATACCTCATCTCTCTGAATCAGCACTGAGTCTTTAAGGCCCAAAACAGTGCCTGGCACAGTAGAGTGGTCGCTCAATAAATATTCAGTGAATATGTAAATAAGCCTCATGGAACTCTGAAGTAGACAGGCAGGAGCCTCTGGACACATGTGCACATACACATACTTACAGAAGATGAATGGAAAGCGGGAAGTTCCTCATAAACTTTATTGCTCCCAAAAATCCGATGGAGGGGAACTTCCCCCGGTATAGGTAGCTTATTGATGTTTGAGTTCAAAGGCTCCAAGAGGAGCCATGAGGTGCAATTCATTACTCCCCAAGGGAACTGAGCTTTCAGGATGAACTTATCCTTGATGCTTCGTGACTCTGATAACAATGGAGGAAATAATGACCATGGTGCCCAACAGGATGCTTGAGATGCTGAAACCTAAGGCCAGTCTGGAACTTCTCTGTGCTTTCTGCCGGTCCCCAATGAAGTTGGCATCACGGGTCTGTGGGGATGAGGGCAAGCTGATGGGAGTGTTTCTAAGGAGGAGAGAGTGGAGGGAGGGGCATCCCTGGAGACAGATGGAGTGTGAAAGATCAGAAATGGTAGTGTGGGAGTGGAAAGAGCAGGGCCCAGAACCTTAGCAGAAAAGGAAGAGAGCCTGGATGAGGATGTGGATCTGGGAAGAACACAGGAAGAGGGAGCAGAGAAGGGGTTCCTCAAGAGGAACAAGGGCAGCCAGATAGTGAAGAGGGAGTAAATGCCCCAGGAGGAAAAAAGGGATCACTAAGGAGGAACAGGAAGGTAGGCTGGAGAGAGGAGGTAGATCTGGGGGGAAACGGGAGGTGGTGCCCACCTTGAGGGAGAACAAGAGAGCTGGGATTGCCAGCAGAATGAAGAAGAAGAAGGAGACGATTGAGAGAAACAAATAATCATTTTCCGGGGGGTTCAAAGGCATCAGGACCACGGTCTGCATCTGGTAGCCCTTCAGCATGGGGTAGCCCTGCTGCATGGGATAGCCCTGCTGCATGGGGTAGCCCTGCTGCATGGGGTAGCCTTGCTGCACTGGAGCGACCTTGAACTCTAGGTTCTTAGGGTCCGTCTCAGTAGCCATGGACCTTGGCCTGAGGAGGAGATGCCGGGCAGGTGGGATCTGCAGACAAAGGAAATGGGGCCCACAGAGGGGACACTGTTAGAGTCCCCAAGAAATGAAGACACCCCACCTCCCACTCCACGAACCAATCTATCTAGAGAGGCAGTGAAAACAGACACTGCCCCAAACTAAGGGAGAGCACACCAAGCCAGAACCCACCACACCACGTCTGTTCCTATGTATCAGTTCTGATGGCCCCAGAACACCATTCAACCCTCCTCTCTCCTCTCCTCCCTCCTCTCTACCCCTCCGTACCTGCCTTTAATTACTTTCTTTCATTTAACTCTCCCCACACTCCAGGATGATCTCATGGCTTCGTGACTCTGATAACAATGGAGGAAATAATGACCATGGTGCCCAACAGGATGCTTGAGATGCTGAAACCTAAGGCCAGTCTGGAACTTCTCTGTGCTTTCTGCCGGTCCCCAATGAAGTTGGCATCACGGGTCTGTGGGGATGAGGGCAAGCTGATGGGAGTGTTTCTAAGGAGGAGAGAGTGGAGGGAGGGGCATCCCTGGAGACAGATGGAGTGTGAAAGATCAGAAATGGTAGTGTGGGAGTGGAAAGAGCAGGGCCCAGAACCTTAGCAGAAAAGGAAGAGAGCCTGGATGAGGATGTGGATCTGGGAAGAACACAGGAAGAGGGAGCAGAGAAGGGGTTCCTCAAGAGGAACAAGGGCAGCCAGATGGTGAAGAGGGAGTAAATGCCCCAGGAGGAAAAAAGGGATCACTAAGGAGGAACAGGAAGGTAGGCTGGAGAGAGGAGGTAGATCTGGGGGGAAACGGGAGGTGGTGCCCACCTTGAGGGAGAACAAGAGAGCTGGGATTGCCAGCAGAATGAAGAAGAAGAAGGAGACGATTGAGAGAAACAAATAATCATTTTCCGGGGGGTTCAAAGGCATCAGGACCACGGTCTGCATCTGGTAGCCCTTCAGCATGGGGTAGCCCTGCTGCATGGGATAGCCCTGCTGCATGGGGTAGCCCTGCTGCATGGGGTAGCCTTGCTGCACTGGAGCGACCTTGAACTCTAGGTTCTTAGGGTCCGTCTCAGTAGCCATAGACCTTGGCCTGAGGAGGAGATGCCGGGCAGGTGGGATCTGCAGACAAAGGAAATGGGGCCCACAGAGGGGACACTGTTAGAGTCCCCAAGAAATGAAGACACCCCACCTCCCACTCCACGAACCAATCTATCTAGAGAGGCAGTGAAAACAGACACTGCCCCAAACTAAGGGAGAGCACACCAAGCCAGAACCCACCACACCACGTCTGTTCCTATGTATCAGTTCTGATGGCCCCAGAACACCATTCAACCCTCCTCTCTCCTCTCCTAACTCCTCTCTACCCCTCCGTACCTGCCTTTAATTACTTTCTTTCATTTAACTCTCCCCACACACTCCACACGTACACACTTAAACTCCCCCACTCTTTTCTGATAACCCATCACAAACCGAGATAAGGTCTCCAGGATTTCCCTTCGCCTCCCAGTCCCTGAGGCAGTCTTGGTGATTTGAGTTACCGGGTGTGGTTCCCCGCAATGACCACAGCTTCATTATGATCGCCTGCTCTCGTAGAGATGTGCCGCCCGTGCTCAGACTCGGCTTCTGATTGGTTCCGGGTATGTAAAGGGTATGTAACTAGCCAATCCCCTTTCTTCCTGTCCTCTTAATTGATTCAGTGAATAATGGGACCGGGTATTTGCCCCTGACGTTGTGGTTCTCAGCTTGAATTCCTGATTGGTTCAACATATAGTGTGTGGGTCTCACTTCCAGACTGAATCTGAGTGCAAAGGGCAAATGAATATTCCTACGAGGAACCTATGGAACCTAGGCTGGGCACTGAGGACTGTGTAGTAACTAAGGCGGACAAGACCATGGCTTTCCTGGATTTCGCAGCCTCTGGAAGAGAAGGAGGGGGGAACACCTAAATAAATTCATGAAAGGTTTCATGGAGGATTAAGACCTATGAGGAATAACTAGAACAGGGAGGGAGAGGGACCAGACGGGACTGCAGGATGGGGTTGAATGGGCAGGAAAAGCCCCTCTGAGAAAGAACGTCTAAACTGAGACTTAAAGTACAAGAGGAGCCCGTCACTAGGATAGTTGGAGGAAAGAGTTCCAGGCAGGAGAAACAGCAAGTATTAATACAAAGATCCTGGGGGGTGGGAAGGAAGTCAATAAGAATACGAATCGAAACAACAGCCATGTAGCTGGACTCAGTGAGAAATCAAGACGCATAAACAGCAGATACAACTGCACATATTCAAACACACATCTGCAAGCCAGCAAGTCCTCCTTAGCATTTTTCACTTTGACAGCTTTCAAGACTTCCTTTGAATTAAGACCCCTGGGGGTGGTGCTGGTGCAAGAGAGTGACGTGTCTGCACTCTTTTCCTTGAAGAGTTAGGCTGTATGATTGACGGATGCCTCTGCTGGTGGTTCCTTGGCTTGGAGATTCTTTGTTTGAATGTTTCTCTTGCCTCTTTCAGGCCGTCAGGAAAAAAGTGAGAAAGTTGTAAGGTGAAGAGAACACTCATGATTTCATATTCAGCAGAGTGACCTATATGGAAAAGGTCTCATCTGTGACCCACTTGTTCTTGTTAGCTTTCCTAGTCTAGATGGGGGAGAGATGTGCCTTCATGAAGTTTGCTCTGGGAGAACATTGAGGGTGAGGCCAAAGCCACAGCCTTCCAGAGACAGCCCCTGAGGTCACAGGGTAGAAGAGGTGCAGAGGGTGAGATTTTCAGCACCACATGACACAGGAGGGTGGCAGGGGCTCAGAGACTGATCAGCTCAATAGAGAAAGCCAGGAGACAGGACCTTCCCCTTCGGGGGAAGAACTGGACCTAAATGGCGGTTTGTTTGTTGTTGTTGTTGCTGTTTTAATATGTATTTGTTTATTTGGCCGTGACGGGTCTTCGCAGCATCATGTGGGATCTTCGTCTTGGTGTATGAACTCTAGTTCCAACAGACGGACTTAGCTACTCTGTGGCATGTGAGATCTTAGTTCCCCGACCAGGGATCAAACCCAGATCCCCTGCATTACAAGGGGGATTCTTAACCACTGGACCATCAGGGAAGTCCCTAAATAGTGGTTTTTAAAGTGTAGGCCTCTGACCAGCAGAATCAACATCACCTATAAATCTCTTTAAGAAGCAAAGTTTTGCTATCCCCAGACTTCCTGAGTATGAAATCCCAGTGGCTCCTGACTTCTGTGTTTTGATAAGCCCTCCATGCAATTCTGATGCAAACTAAAGTTTGAGGTCCACCAGACTAGAGGGATGAATGCAAAACGGTGTGAAGGCCCAGAGTCCTCTAGGAGCTTCACTGTGACCTCCAGGCTTTGTCTTTAGGAGGTCCTTGCGTTCTGGAAATACACAGGTTCTTCAGCGTGGTCCTGCATATGGTTTTATGGCCAAAAACAGTAAGAAAGGATAATAAAATAATTCCACCTAAATCAAAGAAAAAGATGGAGTCTTCAAGTTGAAAATACTTACAAGGAATCACTTATAGATGAGCACACATAAATCTAGACATATTGTCATCCAAATCCACAGCTTCTAAGGACAAGAACAGATTTTTACAGGCTTGAGGAATGAATAACCAAGAGTTTATTCCAAGTACTGTGGCATCCTATCAGAGGATATAAGTCAGGTATATACAAGTTTGAGGGCTTCCCAGGTGGTGCCAGTGGTAAAGAACCTGCCTGCCAGTGCAGGAGACATTAGAGACTGAGGTGCAATCCCTGAGCTAGGAAGATCCCTTGGAGGAGGGCAGGACAACCCACTTCAGTGTTCTTGTCTGGGGAATCCCAACGACAGAGGAGCCTGGCGGGCTACAGTCTACAGGGTCACAAAGAGTCAGGTACAATTGCAGCGACTTAGCACACATACATATTTGAGGTTCTTTGGCTGCCCTAAGCAGAACAGAGAATGGAACACGGCAGGTTCTTCTTATGAGCACAGAGTCTGGAGACCTTGTGCCTGGAAAGACAAAGAAGAAAACTCCAGATTATGTGGGCTCTGGGCATGTTAGAGATATGTCTAAAACAGAGAAGGTCTTGGGAATGTCAGGCGAGAACAAACTATGTTTGACTATGAAATTCGAGGTATCCGTGTGGGAGTGTATGTGTGTGTGTGTGTGTGTGTGTGACCATGTGTGATATGTTGATGGGCTCCCTGTCCGTCCTGGGAAGTCACTGACACGTTGCCTGGTAGGGTGGCCACTCCAGTGGGAGGTGGGAGCTGAGTAGGGCAGTATCAGGAATCAGAGTGACTCCATGCCTCCTTGCCTTAACAGCTCCAAACAATGTCACATGTCATCAAAACTGAGCCCACATGCCGTCTTGCAAATGTACAGTCAAAGCCAAGTGCAGTCCTGAACTCACCTACATGAAAATCACGTGTACTTCTCTCTCTTACACACGTATACTCCGCAAACCAGTAGGTCCCTCTTAGAATTTCTAAAGTTTTCAAGATTTCCTCCACAAGAAAATCCCCATTAAAATGCACTAGAGGAAATAAAAGCAGTTAAATTCTTTTGTAATGATCCCTTTGGGTGAGTAGTGGAGTCTTCAAGTTGAAAATACTTACAAGGAATCACTTATAGATGAGCACACATAAATCTAGACATATTGTCATCCAAATCCACAGCTTCTAAGGACAAGAACAGATTTTTACAGGCTTGAGGAATGAATAACCAAGAGTTTATTCCAAGTACTGTGGCATCCTATCAGAGGATATAAGTCAGGTATATACAAGTTTGAGGGCTTCCCAGGTGGTGCCAGTGGTAAAGAACCTGCCTGCCAGTGCAGGAGACATTAGAGACTGAGGTGCAATCCCTGAGCTAGGAAGATCCCTTGGAGGAGGGCAGGACAACCCACTTCAGTGTTCTTGTCTGGGGAATCCCAACGACAGAGGAGCCTGGCGGGCTACAGTCTACAGGGTCACAAAGAGTCAGGTACAATTGCAGCGACTTAGCACACATACATATTTGAGGTTCTTTGGCTGCCCTAAGCAGAACAGAGAATGGAACACGGCAGGTTCTTCTTATGAGCACAGAGTCTGGAGACCTTGTGCCTGGAAAGACAAAGAAGAAAACTCCAGATTATGTGGGCTCTGGGCATGTTAGAGATATGTCTAAAACAGAGAAGGTCTTGGGAATGTCAGGCGAGAACAAACTATGTTTGACTATGAAATTCGAGGTATCCGTGTGGGAGTGTATGTGTGTGTGTGTGTGTGTGTGACCATGTGTGATATGTTGATGGGCTCCCTGTCCGTCCTGGGAAGTCACTGACACGTTGCCTGGTAGGGTGGCCACTCCAGTGGGAGGTGGGAGCTGAGTAGGGCAGTATCAGGAATCAGAGTGACTCCATGCCTCCTTGCCTTAACAGCTCCAAACAATGTCACATGTCATCAAAACTGAGCCCACATGCCGTCTTGCAAATGTACAGTCAAAGCCAAGTGCAGTCCTGAACTCACCTACATGAAAATCACGTGTACTTCTCTCTCTTACACACGTATACTCCGCAAACCAGTAGGTCCCTCTTAGAATTTCTAAAGTTTTCAAGATTTCCTCCACAAGAAAATCCCCATTAAAATGCACTAGAGGAAATAAAAGCAGTTAAATTCTTTTGTAATGATCCCCTTTGGGTGAGTAGTGGATCGATTGGCTCAACAGTCTATTGGTGGGGGCTTCCCTGGTAGCTCAGTGGTAAAGAGTTCGCCTGCCAATGCTGGAGGCACGGGTTTGATCCCTGATCCGGGAAGATCCCACATGCTGTGGAGCAACTAAGCCCGTGAGCCACAGCTGTTGAGTCTGTGCTTTAGAGCCTTGGAGCTGCAACTTTGAGCCCATGTGCTGCAACTACTGAAGTCTGTGTGCCCTAGAGTCTGAGTTCCACAACAAGAAAAGTCACCGCAACAAGATCCCACATGCTGTGGAGCAACTAAGCCCATGAGCCACAGCTGTCCAGCCTGTGCTCTAGAGCCTCGGAGTTGCAACTAAGCAAGCCCGTGCACCCTACAGTCTGAGATCCACAACAAGAAAATGTCACCACAAGAAGCCTGCTCACCTCAACTAGAGAGTAGCCCCACCCTGCAACTAGAGAAGAGCCTGTGGCAGCAGTGAAAACCCAGAATAGTTTAAAAAGTAAAATAAAATAAAATAAACAGTCTATTGATTGGTGGGAATCTTGCCTAGAGAGTCTCCTCCCTGGAGAGTCCTTTGCCTGGGGTGGGGGGCAGTCCATTGCCTGAGGTGTTCCTTATCTATAAAGTTTCTTGGTTGGAGGGTCTCTATCTGATGTTCCCCTTGGCTTTGCCAGATCAAGCAGAGAAAGATGAACAAGTATATACGAAGATGAGGAAAGTTCTCCTAATTCCTAAGACTGAACCTAGGGAGAACCAAGGACAAAGTCGGTTTTCTACATTCCCCATCAGCAGAGCAATAGATTAAATCCATCAATATTGCAGCTTGTGTGCATGCTCAGTCTTGTCGGACTCTTTGTGACCACATGGACTGAAATCTGCCAGGCTCCTCTGTCCAAGGGATAATCCAACAGGAATACTGGAGTGGGTTGGCATGCCTTCCTCCAGGGGATCTTCCCTACCCAGGGATTGAACCCCTGTCTCCTGCAGCCCTGCACTGGCAGGCAGATTCCTTGCCACTGAACCACCAGGAAAACCTGATCCCACCTTAAAGCTGTTTACTTAATGGAAAAAAAAAAAAAGAATTAAAACGGTTTGACAATGAATAATCTTTCATTTGCTATTGGTTAAGATTTGTTGACAACCATTTTGCATGCTAGAGAATTCTTGGAATGGGGGAAGTCTGACCTCCAAATCGCTTTTCAAAGGATACTGTATTTTTTATGAATATTAAAGTTAACAAATGAGCAAGTTATGACATTGATTATGGTATTATTCAATTTACCTGAATTTTTATTAATTCCAAATATTCAGTCAATAATTGTGAAGCCAATTTGTGTGTGTGTGTGTGTGTGTGCATTTGTGACTCAACCCTTTTTCTTTTATTTTTAAACTTTTATTTTACTTTGAACTTTTACAGTTTTGTTGTTTACAAATATGTATGTTCCCAGATTAATCATATGTGTATCCCCCCATCTCACCCCTCCAGATCGTCATACAGCACCCCTGAAGGATCTCCTTTTCTCACAGAGCAGTGACTATAGCTATTTTCTTCACATATGATAGTACAGGTTTTCATGCTACTTCCTTTACGCCTCCCACCCACTGTTCCTTCCCCACAACATCGATATGTCCACTGTCCATGTCTGTTTCTCCATCGCTTCACTGCATGTGCCATCATCACCATCCTACTAGATTCCATATATATGTATTAGTATATTGTACTTGTCCTTCTCTTTTTGACTGACTTCACTTTTTATGATAGGTTCTAGAGCCAGTCACCTCATTAGGGCTGATTTTTCTGCATTTCTTTTTACAGCTGAGAAGTACTCCATTGTATATATGTACCAGGGCTTTTGTATCCATTCGTTCGTCAATGGACATCTAGGTTGCTTCCATGTTCTAGCTATTGTATAGAGAGCTGCAATGAACATTGGGGTACAGGGGCTTCTTTCAGATTTGATTTCATCAGGGTATAAGCCTAGAGTGGGTTGGCATGCCTTCCTCCAGGGGATCTTCCCTACCCAGGGATTGAACCCCTGTCTCCTGCAGCCCTGCACTGGCAGGCAGATTCCTTGCCACTGAACCACCAGGAAAACCTGATCCCACCTTAAAGCTGTTTACTTAATGGAAAAAAAAAAAAAGAATTAAAACGGTTTGACAATGAATAATCTTTCATTTGCTATTGGTTAAGATTTGTTGACAACCATTTTGCATGCTAGAGAATTCTTGGAATGGGGGAAGTCTGACCTCCAAATCGCTTTTCAAAGGATACTGTATTTTTTATGAATATTAAAGTTAACAAATGAGCAAGTTATGACATTGATTATGGTATTATTCAATTTACCTGAATTTTTATTAATTCCAAATATTCAGTCAATAATTGTGAAGCCAATTTGTGTGTGTGTGTGTGTGTGCATTTGTGACTCAACCCTTTTTCTTTTATTTTTAAACTTT
Source organism: Tragulus kanchil (assembly GCA_022376925.1). NCBI lineage: Eukaryota > Metazoa > Chordata > Mammalia > Artiodactyla > Tragulidae > Tragulus > Tragulus kanchil. Next base: position 117,270,606 of record JAIOJX010000031.1, read on the forward strand.
TATTTTACTTTGAACTTTTACAGTTTTGTTGTTTACAAATATGTATGTTCCCAGATTAATCATATGTGTATCCCCCCATCTCACCCCTCCAGATCGTCATACAGCACCCCTGAAGGATCTCCTTTTCTCACAGAGCAGTGACTATAGCTATTTTCTTCACATATGATAGTACAGGTTTTCATGCTACTTCCTTTACGCCTCCCACCCACTGTTCCTTCCCCACAACATCGATATGTCCACTGTCCATGTCTGTTTCTCCATCGCTTCACTGCATGTGCCATCATCACCATCCTACTAGATTCCATATATATGTATTAGTATATTGTACTTGTCCTTCTCTTTTTGACTGACTTCACTTTTTATGATAGGTTCTAGAGCCAGTCACCTCATTAGGGCTGATTTTTCTGCATTTCTTTTTACAGCTGAGAAGTACTCCATTGTATATATGTACCAGGGCTTTTGTATCCATTCGTTCGTCAATGGACATCTAGGTTGCTTCCATGTTCTAGCTATTGTATAGAGAGCTGCAATGAACATTGGGGTACAGGGGCTTCTTTCAGATTTGATTTCATCAGGGTATAAGCCTAAGAGTGGGATTGCTGGGTCATATGGTGCTTCTATTTTTAGTTTTTTAAGAAATTTCCATACTGTCTTCCATAGAGGCTATATCAATTGACATTCCCACCAGCAATGCAAGAGGGTTCCCTTTTCTCCGCACCCTCTCCAGCATTTACTGTCTGTCGATTTGTGGATGATGGTCATTCTGACGGGTGTGAGGTGATATCTCATTGTAGTTTTGATTTGCACTTCTCTAATAATAAGTGAGGTTGAGCATCGTTTCATGTGCTTTGGGCCATCTGTATGTCCTCTTTGGAGAGATGTCTCTTTAGGACCCTTTTCCATTTTTTGATTGGGTTGTTCACTTTTCCAGTGCTGAGTTATCTGGGTTGCTTGTAGATTTTGAAGATTAATTCTTTGTCTGTTGTTTCATTTGCTATGATTTCCTCCCATTCTGTGGGCTGTCTGTCCATCTTTTTTGTAGTTTCTTTTGCTGTACAAAAGCTTTTAAGTTTCATTAAGTCCCACATGTTCATTTGTCTTTTTAGTTCTGCTATTCTAGTAGGTGGGTCAGAGAAGATCTTGCTTTGATTTATGTCCTTGAGTGTTTTGCCTATATTCTCCTCTAAGAGTTTGATGGTTTCTGGTCTTACATTTAGGTCTTAATCCATTTTGAGTTGATCTTTGTGTGTGGTGTCAGGGAATGTTCCAACTTCATTTTTTTGCATGTAGTTGTCCAATTTTCCCAGCACCATTTTCAACCCTTTTTCTATGAGAGCCTTTTGGATGACAAGGAGATAAACCAGTCAATCCTAAAAGAAATCAACCCTGAATATTCATTGGAAGGACTGATCCTGAAGCTTAAGCTCCAATACTTCAGCCATCTGATGCAAAAAACCAACTCATTGAAAAAAACCCTGATGCTGGGAAAGATTGAGGGCAAAAAGAGACGGGGGTGACAGAGAATGAGATGGCTGGATGGCATCATTAGCTCAGTAGACATAAGTTTGAAGACAAACCCTGATGCGGGAAAGAAAAGACTTGATGTGCAGTCAAGGTTGCTTCCATGTTCTAGCTATTGTATAGAGAGCTGCAATGAACATTGGGGTACAGGGGCTTCTTTCAGATTTGATTTCATCAGGGTATAAGCCTAAGAGTGGGATTGCTGGGTCATATGGTGCTTCTATTTTTAGTTTTTTAAGAAATTTCCATACTGTCTTCCATAGAGGCTATATCAATTGACATTCCCACCAGCAATGCAAGAGGGTTCCCTTTTCTCCGCACCCTCTCCAGCATTTACTGTCTGTCGATTTGTGGATGATGGTCATTCTGACGGGTGTGAGGTGATATCTCATTGTAGTTTTGATTTGCACTTCTCTAATAATAAGTGAGGTTGAGCATCGTTTCATGTGCTTTGGGCCATCTGTATGTCCTCTTTGGAGAGATGTCTCTTTAGGACCCTTTTCCATTTTTTGATTGGGTTGTTCACTTTTCCAGTGCTGAGTTATCTGGGTTGCTTGTAGATTTTGAAGATTAATTCTTTGTCTGTTGTTTCATTTGCTATGATTTCCTCCCATTCTGTGGGCTGTCTGTCCATCTTTTTTGTAGTTTCTTTTGCTGTACAAAAGCTTTTAAGTTTCATTAAGTCCCACATGTTCATTTGTCTTTTTAGTTCTGCTATTCTAGTAGGTGGGTCAGAGAAGATCTTGCTTTGATTTATGTCCTTGAGTGTTTTGCCTATATTCTCCTCTAAGAGTTTGATGGTTTCTGGTCTTACATTTAGGTCTTAATCCATTTTGAGTTGATCTTTGTGTGTGGTGTCAGGGAATGTTCCAACTTCATTTTTTTGCATGTAGTTGTCCAATTTTCCCAGCACCATTTTCAACCCTTTTTCTATGAGAGCCTTTTGGATGACAAGGAGATAAACCAGTCAATCCTAAAAGAAATCAACCCTGAATATTCATTGGAAGGACTGATCCTGAAGCTTAAGCTCCAATACTTCAGCCATCTGATGCAAAAAACCAACTCATTGAAAAAAACCCTGATGCTGGGAAAGATTGAGGGCAAAAAGAGACGGGGGTGACAGAGAATGAGATGGCTGGATGGCATCATTAGCTCAGTAGACATAAGTTTGAGCAACCCTGGGAGACAGACTTACTGTCATCACTGAGCCTGGACAGGAGAAAATGGCTACACACCCTTAAAAGAAAAAGTGACACAAAAATATTATCCCTGTTAAGATTATTCATGTGTCCTGATTACAAAATCTTTTTGTTTCATCCAGGATTTAAGAAGTTTACCACTCATGTATCATATCCATAGCAATCCTGGAATTACTCTAGCCCAGGAAAAATTAAGACATCTCAAAAGAGAGAGAACAGTGTTAAGTGAGACGTGTCTTGAAAGCTGTTGTGAAACTGTTAGCTGCTCAGTTGTGTCCAACTCTTTGTGACCCCATGGACTGTAGCCCACCAGGCTCATCTGTCCATGGGAGTTCCCAGGAAAGAATACTGGACTGGGTTGCCATTCCCTTCTCCGGGGGATCTTCCTGACGCAGGGATCACACCTGGGTCTTCTGCACTGGCAGGCAGATCCTTTACCATCTGAGCCACGAGGGAATGTATAGATATTTCAAAAACAAATGGGTTCATGATGCTCATGAGACTGGATAGTTGTAAGATGTGTTCCTATATTTTGAATCAGAGATATATATTCTCTGTCACTTCTCCCCTAAAACAAAAAGGGAGAGAAAAACATGGATTCTAGGAACTAACAACAAGAAAGAGCGTGACACCAGGGGAGGCTGAAGGTGGCCTCCAGCTGATGTGAGGTGTGTAAAAGGTACATACGTGGCCCCAGGTGGTGTGGAGTGGAAGGTGGCTGGAGGGACCAACGCTTGGTAAACTGAAGGAAAGGTGAGTGTGCAGGCCTTCGTGTGTGTGTGTGATTTTTGTTTTCTAAAGGTAATCTTTGACTTTTTAAATTTTTGTTTAATTCTTTACTTATTCGGCTGCACTAGTCTTGGATGTGACACTTGAGGTCCTCAATGCTCATTACTGCATGCAGGATCTTTTACCTGAGGCATGGAAATTCTTAGTTGCAGCATGTGGGATCTAGTTCCCTGAGCTGGGAAAGATTGAGGGCAAAAGAGACGGGTGACAGAGAATGAGATGGCTGGATGGCATCATTAGCTCAGTAGACATAAGTTTGAGCAACCCTGGGAGACAGACTTACTGTCATCACTGAGCCTGGACAGGAGAAAATGGCTACACACCCTTAAAAGAAAAAGTGACACAAAAATATTATCCCTGTTAAGATTATTCATGTGTCCTGATTACAAAATCTTTTTGTTTCATCCAGGATTTAAGAAGTTTACCACTCATGTATCATATCCATAGCAATCCTGGAATTACTCTAGCCCAGGAAAAATTAAGACATCTCAAAAGAGAGAGAACAGTGTTAAGTGAGACGTGTCTTGAAAGCTGTTGTGAAACTGTTAGCTGCTCAGTTGTGTCCAACTCTTTGTGACCCCATGGACTGTAGCCCACCAGGCTCATCTGTCCATGGGAGTTCCCAGGAAAGAATACTGGACTGGGTTGCCATTCCCTTCTCCGGGGGATCTTCCTGACGCAGGGATCACACCTGGGTCTTCTGCACTGGCAGGCAGATCCTTTACCATCTGAGCCACGAGGGAATGTATAGATATTTCAAAAACAAATGGGTTCATGATGCTCATGAGACTGGATAGTTGTAAGATGTGTTCCTATATTTTGAATCAGAGATATATATTCTCTGTCACTTCTCCCCTAAAACAAAAAGGGAGAGAAAAACATGGATTCTAGGAACTAACAACAAGAAAGAGCGTGACACCAGGGGAGGCTGAAGGTGGCCTCCAGCTGATGTGAGGTGTGTAAAAGGTACATACGTGGCCCCAGGTGGTGTGGAGTGGAAGGTGGCTGGAGGGACCAACGCTTGGTAAACTGAAGGAAAGGTGAGTGTGCAGGCCTTCGTGTGTGTGTGTGATTTTTGTTTTCTAAAGGTAATCTTTGACTTTTTAAATTTTTGTTTAATTCTTTACTTATTCGGCTGCACTAGTCTTGGATGTGACACTTGAGGTCCTCAATGCTCATTACTGCATGCAGGATCTTTTACCTGAGGCATGGAAATTCTTAGTTGCAGCATGTGGGATCTAGTTCCCTGACCAAGGATTGAATCTGGGGTCCCTGCATTGGGAGTGAGGAGACTTAACCACTGAACCACCAGGGAAGGTTCAAATTCTCTCTTCTTCTTTTTTCTTTTCTTTCTTTCTTTCTTTTGTTCCTTTTTTATACATTTTGGCTGCACAATGGGGCACAGGCAATCTTAGCTCCCCAACCAGGGATTGAGCCCACACCCCAAGCAGTGGAAGTGCCGGATGATAGTCTGACTTTTAAAAACAATTTGTTGGGCTTCCCTGGTTGTCCAGTGGGTAAGGACACTGCCTTGCTGTGCAAGGAGTGCTGGTTCGATCCCTGACCTGGGAAGATCCCACATGCCACCCAGCAGCTGGACCGCTGTGTGCAACTACAGAACCAAGCTCTGGAGCGCATGAGCCCAGAGCTAGTGCTCTGCAGCAACAGAGGTCACTGTGATGGGAGGCCCGCATGGGCCAAAGAACAAAGATGGATGAAAATAGATAAATGAAAGACCAATAGAAGTGGCCAAAAAAAAAAAAAATTAAAACACACACACACACACAAAACAATTTATTGAAGTATGATAGGTCTAATTGTGGTCAGATGTAAAGAATCTGCCTGTGGTGCAGGAGGCCCAGGTTTGATCCCTGGGTGAGGAAGATCTGCTGGAGAAAGGAATGGCTACCCACTCTAGTTTTCTTGCCTCAAGAATCCCATGGACAGAGGAGCCAAGCAGGCTACAGTCCATGGGTTCGCAAAGAGGTGGACACAACTGAGTGACTAACATGAAAAGTACACGTATCAGAAAGATACAGCTCAGATCTTCTCAAACTGAACTCATGTGTGTACCAGCATTCCACCTTCTATTCCCAGAGGCCAGTGCTTTTTATGGGGTGGAAGGTCTGGCCCAGGTGGTGTGGAGTGGAAGGTGGCTGGAGGGACCAACGCTTGGTAAACTGAAGGAAAGGTGAGTGTGCAGGCCTTCGTGTGTGTGTGTGATTTTTGTTTTCTAAAGGTAATCTTTGACTTTTTAAATTTTTGTTTAATTCTTTACTTATTCGGCTGCACTAGTCTTGGATGTGACACTTGAGGTCCTCAATGCTCATTACTGCATGCAGGATCTTTTACCTGAGGCATGGAAATTCTTAGTTGCAGCATGTGGGATCTAGTTCCCTGACCAAGGATTGAATCTGGGGTCCCTGCATTGGGAGTGAGGAGACTTAACCACTGAACCACCAGGGAAGGTTCAAATTCTCTCTTCTTCTTTTTTCTTTTCTTTCTTTCTTTCTTTTGTTCCTTTTTTATACATTTTGGCTGCACAATGGGGCACAGGCAATCTTAGCTCCCCAACCAGGGATTGAGCCCACACCCCAAGCAGTGGAAGTGCCGGATGATAGTCTGACTTTTAAAAACAATTTGTTGGGCTTCCCTGGTTGTCCAGTGGGTAAGGACACTGCCTTGCTGTGCAAGGAGTGCTGGTTCGATCCCTGACCTGGGAAGATCCCACATGCCACCCAGCAGCTGGACCGCTGTGTGCAACTACAGAACCAAGCTCTGGAGCGCATGAGCCCAGAGCTAGTGCTCTGCAGCAACAGAGGTCACTGTGATGGGAGGCCCGCATGGGCCAAAGAACAAAGATGGATGAAAATAGATAAATGAAAGACCAATAGAAGTGGCCAAAAAAAAAAAAATTAAAACACACACACACACACAAAACAATTTATTGAAGTATGATAGGTCTAATTGTGGTCAGATGTAAAGAATCTGCCTGTGGTGCAGGAGGCCCAGGTTTGATCCCTGGGTGAGGAAGATCTGCTGGAGAAAGGAATGGCTACCCACTCTAGTTTTCTTGCCTCAAGAATCCCATGGACAGAGGAGCCAAGCAGGCTACAGTCCATGGGTTCGCAAAGAGGTGGACACAACTGAGTGACTAACATGAAAAGTACACGTATCAGAAAGATACAGCTCAGATCTTCTCAAACTGAACTCATGTGTGTACCAGCATTCCACCTTCTATTCCCAAGCCTCCTTCCATTCATTGCTCCCCAGAGTGTGCTTCAGCCTGCTTTTGTACTTTCTACAGTCCAAGTCTACACCAAGTTTCTTATGCTCGATCCCTAGGTAGGGAAGATCCCCTGGAGGAGGGCATGGCAGCCCACTCCAGTGTTCCTGCTGGGATTATCCCATGGACAGAGGAGCCTGGTAGACTTCAGTCTATATGGTCACAAAGAGTCAGACATGACTGAACACACACATAATCATCCTCGTTGCTAGGGAGTACACACTCAATGTATTCTGGCATTCCAACGTTTATGAGCATTTCAGTAGTTTCCAATCTGGGCTCTTAGCTCAGTAGTGAAGAGCTTGCATGCCAATGCAGGAGGCACGGGTTTGATCCCTGATCCGGGAAGATCTCATGTGCTGCGGAACAACTAAGCCTGTGAGCCACATCTATGGAGCCTGTGCTTTAGAGCCTTGGAGCCACAACTACTGAAGCCCATGTGCCCTAGAGCGTGAGTTCCACAAGAGAAGTCACTGCAACAAGAAGCCTGCTCACCTACACTAGAGAGTAGCCCCCACTCCCTGCAACTAGAGAAGAGCCAGTGACAGCAGTGAAAACCCAGAATAGCCAATAAATAAATAAAAATATTTTTTAACAAAAAAAGTAAGAAAGAAAGCTGCTATGAATATTCTAACACAGGGGGAGTCCCCAAATTCAGGGATCTAATGCCTCATGATTTGAGATGGAGTGGATATAATAATAATAATAATAGAAATAAAGTGCACAATAAATGTAACGCACTTGAATCATCCCCAAACCATCTCCCACCTGCCACCCACCCAGTCTGCAGAAAAATGGTCTTCTACCAAACCAGTCTGCTGTTTCTGCACATCTTTTGGTGAATGTATGTACACATTTCTGTGAATGTAAATCTGTGGATGGAACGGCTGGGCTGCTGGAAGAATACTTTTCAGATCCTGTTCCTGACTTTGACATAGTTGCCTTGCGGAAGTCATCAGCTGTCCCTTCATAAGTCAGCAGCAACAATCCAGGCTGCTGGTGTTCAAGGAAGAGGTAGGGGGCAAGCCCTCACCTTTGGACATCCACGCGCTCCTCCAGCTTCCCGCCTCCAGACTTCTGGAGCAGAGTGATCACAATTCAGAGAGACTGCCTCCTTCTGTGCTGTTCTTCCCGCTGCGTGTGCTGGGGGCTGGGGGACTAGTGGTGAACATGCCTAGTGATGGATGGTGGTAGATAGCTTACAGTGAATGGTGTTGAATTCGTGACCTCTGAAGGAGAAAATTTCACTTAGGGATCAAAAGACGCGGCTTTGATGCCTCAGAGCTTCATGAAGCAAAAGTTTTATTAACGTAAAAAGGGAGAGAGAAAGCTTCCAGCCAAAGGCCCTGGAAGGGGGTAGGAGAGTACCCCGAGCAGCTAGTTTAGACCAGTCATTTTGTACTTTTTCAGTTGGTTATTAACAGGTCTGTCAAGGCTGTAAAAGTCTTATTAAAAATAAATAAAAATAAATAAAAAATTTAAAAATGCTTTATTAGACCCAATCTCACAACATTAACATAAGACTAGCCATAAGATGAGATGAGACTTTCCAACACAAAATAGTTTACATCCATAAAACAATAGGAAAATTACTTTCAAAGTAGATCATTATCATGGCAAACATTTAGGCTAGAAAATGTTCCTCCTTCTCCTCCTCCTCCTTGGAAACTGCTGGCCTCCTTACCAAGTCTGCCTATTCACCCTTTCACTAGGACTCTCTTGGGGTTCAGCCATCTGCTGGCTCCTAAACTTCACCTCTGCTTGCACAACCAGAAAACCCAGCTAATCCTCCCAAAGTTTAGAACTTAACACATATGTCCTTGGAGACAAATGATCCGAACAAGGTGGACTAGAAACTTGAAATCATCGTGATCAGTTCACAGAGGAGAGTTATTGACAAAAAAGACACAGGAGATTTGGTGTTGAATATCTTTAGTATTAACACGAAGGTACTTTCAAGATCTACAGGTAAGCAGAAAAAAAGTATGGTATCAAGGTGTTTGATGTGTTTGCACATGGAAATGCGTAAAGGTAACTGGCGAGAGTTAGGATAAAGTGTTGTCAGTAATTACCTGGTGGCCTAGTGGTAAAGAATCCGCCTTCCATCGTAGGAGATATGTGTTCAATCCCTGAATCGGGAAGATCCCCTGGAGGAGGCCGTGGAAACCCACTCCATATTCTTGCCTAGAGACTTGCATGGACAGAGGAGCCTGGCTGGCTACAGTCCATAGTGTCCCAAAGAGTCAGACACGACTTAGCAACTAAACAACAAAGGGGGAAAGGGGAGTGATATCAGGACCAGCCATAAAGTGAACTCCTCTTCTCCTTCAGATCCTTTTTATTATTTGATTTTTCTTGTAAGAATATATTTGTGTGGAAGTAGTGCAAAAAGAAAAAAGAAAAAAAATCCCATGTTACTTCCCAAGCAGTTCAGTGGTTAAGACTCTGAGTTCCCAGTGTAGGAGAGGAAGGTGCAGGTTTGATCCCTGGATGGGGAACTAAGATCTGGCATACCAAGGCACTGCCATATGGAGTGGCTGAAATCAAACTAAATTAAAAATCCCAAGTAAAGAAACAGGTTTAATGATTCAAAGGAAAAAGTAAAAAATGACCTGGCCTATTTGGCCATGGAGAAATTCTGTTGAGAGCAGTTACAGAGTTCTTCCAGAGGACTTGGGAACAGTTCGTCAAGGAGCACATAGATAACTGAGCAAATAAAATCAACAGAGGGAGGATGAGGAGAAGCAGGAGGAAGAGGAAGAGGAGGAACAAAAATTGGAAGAGAAAGAAAAAAATTTGAAGGAGTGCAAGCAGTGGGTTGCTCAGCTATTGAGTTCAAAAATTAGTTCATGCTTTGCATGTAATAAAGTCTCAATAAATGTTTAACAGCAAAAAAAATCCACAATTAGTTCAAAGTATATAATCACCATAAGGGGCTTCCCTGGTGGCTCAGATGGTAAAGAATCTGTCTGCAATCCAGGAGACCTGCGTTTGATCCCTGGGTTGGGAAGATTCCCTGGGAGAAGGGAATGGCTATCCACTCCAGTATTCCTGCCTGGAGAATTCTGTGCACAGAGCAGTCTGGCGGGCTATAGTCCATGGGGTCGAAAAATGTCTGACACGACTGAATGACTAACACTTTCACTTTTTTCACTTTCAATTACCGTGAACCACCATGCCCGGTAATGGAGCATACTTACACAGGCATAATTAAATTAAGACCTACAAATTGAATTTTAAAAGGTAATTCCATTCTGTGGGAAGTAGAGGGAAGAGAGAAGAATGGGTAGGTGTTAAATCTGTATGTTTCATTATAGTAATTCAACTGATGATGTCTCAAGATGGAAAAATATATATTTTTGGTTTGTTTTACATTACATGGTGGTAAATACCAGATGAATGCCCAAGAGTGAAATACAGGTTGAGGGGAGTTAGGGAGCTGAAGTGGAGAAGACTGGATTGGCTTTCCAAGTCTTATAAGCACAATGTAACTCTTTTGGATTTGGCTGTTCATGCTGACATGAACCATCCTGATTCAACATGCATTCATTCTGCAGATGCATGTGACAGGCCCAGCTTGGGCTGGTCTGGGAAATGACAGGGATGGTTGACCCTGACTGTCCAGACCCACCAATACAACAGACAGGCAGATATAATTTCCTTTCCAGACACACATATAACACGGAGCAGTATGTCACAAAGAAGTGTCACCTGCACAGACACCTGGGGCCATGGAAGAAACAGAAACAGCTTCGTAACAACTCCAGTCAAGGTTAACCATTGACTAGCACCTTCGTTCTTTCCTTCACTCATCTTTTTCTTTTTTTTTTTTTTTTTTGGGAGAGGGGCGTGTTGGGGAGGGAGGCGGCGGGAGGGTCACTTCTCTTGGTCTTTCATTTATATTTATTTTTCATGCATCTTTGGTTCTTTGGCCCATGTGGACCTCCCATCACAGTGGCCTCTGTTGTCGCAGAGCGCCGGCTCTGGGCACATGCGCTCCAGAGCTCCAGCTCAGGAATTGGACACATCGGTCCAGCCGCTCCGTCGCACGTGGGATTTTCCCAGGCCAGGGACCGAACCGGCGCCCCTTGCACTGCAAGGCGGTGTCCTTACCCACTGGACCACCAGGGAAGCCCTTCATCATTTTCTATAAACCTTCCAAGATGGGCCTCTTTTGGGGTATGAATTTAAAGCTGTAACTCCCAGATGTCTAAGAAATGCAACTATTTTCCCGCATCTGCACTGGCTAGGGTAGATTAAGTTGTGGAAATAGGCAGGTCATACATAACATCACACAACACAGTTGTTTATTTTCTGCTTGATCATGAGAGGGGGGGGGTTGGGGAGTGAGCTCTTTCTAAGGGAATATTGCCTGGAGTAAATCTGTATGTTTCAATGAATTGTGATGTCCAAAGAAAATATATATTTTTGGTTTGTTTTACATTACATGGTGGTAAATACCAGATGAATGCCCAAGAGTGAAATACAGGTTGAGGGGAGTTAGGGAGCTGAAGTGGAGAAGACTGGATTGGCTTTCCAAGTCTTATAAGCACAATGTAACTCTTTTGGATTTGGCTGTTCATGCTGACATGAACCATCCTGATTCAACATGCATTCATTCTGCAGATGCATGTGACAGGCCCAGCTTGGGCTGGTCTGGGAAATGACAGGGATGGTTGACCCTGACTGTCCAGACCCACCAATACAACAGACAGGCAGATATAATTTCCTTTCCAGACACACATATAACACGGAGCAGTATGTCACAAAGAAGTGTCACCTGCACAGACACCTGGGGCCATGGAAGAAACAGAAACAGCTTCGTAACAACTCCAGTCAAGGTTAACCATTGACTAGCACCTTCGTTCTTTCCTTCACTCATCATTTTCTTTTTTTTTTTTTTTTTGGGAGAGGGGCGTGTTGGGGAGGGAGGCGGCGGGAGGGTCACTTCTCTTGGTCTTTCATTTATATTTATTTTTCATGCATCTTTGGTTCTTTGGCCCATGTGGACCTCCCATCACAGTGGCCTCTGTTGTCGCAGAGCGCCGGCTCTGGGCACATGCGCTCCAGAGCTCCAGCTCAGGAATTGGACACATCGGTCCAGCCGCTCCGTCGCACGTGGGATTTTCCCAGGCCAGGGACCGAACCGGCGCCCCTTGCACTGCAAGGCGGTGTCCTTACCCACTGGACCACCAGGGAAGCCCTTCATCATTTTCTATAAACCTTCCAAGATGGGCCTCTTTTGGGGTATGAATTTAAAGCTGTAACTCCCAGATGTCTAAGAAATGCAACTATTTTCCCGCATCTGCACTGGCTAGGGTAGATTAAGTTGTGGAAATAGGCAGGTCATAGATAACATCACACAACACAGTTGTTTATTTTCTGCTTGATCATGAGAGGTGGTGGGGGAGTGACTCTTTCTAAGAATATTCAAAGACTGAGGCAGATGGAAGCTCTTCCCTGTCTATAACGTGTGACCTTCAAATCACCAGGGGTATCATTAGCCCCATCAGCTAGGGGAGTGCCTGTGGGAGGTGAGTTAAGGCCAGGGTTGCTTGTGGCATGCATTGTTGTGATCACATTCCATGAAGCCAAACATAGTCTCATGGCCACACCGAGCAACCTTGGAAATGTGGCTGAGCAGCACCCCCAGGAAGAAAAGGAGATGGGCATGGGGAAAGAGCGGTCTTTCCCATAGCTATTCAATGTAATTTCTACTGAGAATCTCCATTTCCCTTGACTGTGGAAAATTAATTCTGTTCAACCTAAGGTTTCCGGGTCTGTGCTTGGGGCTGTCCGTGAAGTTAGGGCCCCAGAAGGAACCCCTGAGTGTTATCCATGGAATCAGCCTCGTTTTCTGTTTTCATTCATTCTGGATGGTGCCTGTGTTATTATCCTGTGGCAGTCACTGTCACTCAGACACTTGGCGTTCTGTAAGCCTCCACCGCCTCCTCTCCAAGCTGGAACCTGAGATACCCTACTTGGCTGTCAGAGGCCATTTCTTCCTAGACCTCCACACCATACAGCATATTTTCTTTGAGATCATAAAGCCTCTCTAGGATTCGTATGTGAAGTAGGAATACAGGTATTAACTGGGATCCCTGACACCCTGCCCCTTCCTAAGATGCACGTTATCAGGGGCCTCCTGATGGATATACTGGTATCTAGTCTTTCTCTACTTACCTAGTCCATAAATAGGTGGCCATTTCCATTTCAGGAATGGGAGAGAGGCAGTCTTGATCAACTCTTCTGTCAAATACACTGTTTAAGTCCTGAGGTCTTTCTTTCCTAAGAGTTTGACGTCTACATCCCAAAGGCTGGAAGAGGGGGCTTCCCTGGTGCTCCAGTGGGTAGAGAGTCCGCCTTGCAGCGCGAGGGGCACAGGTTCCACCCCTAGCTGGGGAAGATCCCACGTGCCGCAGAGAGACTGGACTGGTGTGTCCAATTAGGAGCCAGCGCTCTGGAGCACATGCACCCAGAGCCAGTGCTCTGCAAAGAGAGAGGCCACTGCGATGGGAGGCCCCCTCAGGACAAAGAATAAAGATGGGTGAAAATAAATAAATAACAAACCAATAAAAGAGGCCAAAAAAAAAAAAAAATAGCTGGAAGAGGTTTCTGTTTTCCTATTCCGAGACACTGGAAATCTGGAATTCCAGCTTGAATGAACCTAGAGAATTTTAATTCACATTTCTAAATATCATTCCACATGAGCAACTATTATGTCTATTTTACAAAGGAACCCATTTCCAGAAAATTCTTGTTCAAGCATATATAATTTTTTAAGTGTCAGAAGCGGGGTGTAAACCCATCTCCCCCAGATTTCTATGACTCCGTGCTTCACCATTAGGTCACTCTGATTTCCACCTGATCTGGGAAATACATAGCACCCTAGAGAAACACAGCCACTGACTCAGAAACACACACACGTACACACAGAAGCCGGAACATTCCCTTCCATTTTATTGGTTTAAATAAATATTTTCCTGAAAAATCAGCCCAGTATCAAGGAGCTTAAGGCATCTAGAGTGTGAAGGTAAGGCTCCCCAACATGGACGATGACAGATCTGGAGGCCAAGAGGATGAAGTAATACTGTGTTTCTGGGCTAGTGGGTTGCTTGGTGGTTGAGCTCCTTGACTGGTAGGTTTCCTGGCTATAGGGGGATGTCCAGCTGTTGGTTTCTTGCATGGTGGCTGATTTGGTTGGTTAGTGTCTTAGTGAGTGGGTCCCCTTGGGATGGGGGAACCCACTGGGCTACTGAGACTGGCCTTCATGTAAATAGGATTAAGAAATAAGCAATCCCTAAACCAGTGAGTATGGCGAATACATCCAACCATCCAGTCCGGCCTGAGTTGATATAAGCTTCTTCCCATTGGCTGTTCTTGTTGGCCACCCTGGTCTGTAGGAACGGGAGCTTTAGATTTGGGTTTCTGAGTCCAGCCTTGTGACACCCTTGGGTACGGCTAGACATGGTTTTGGTCACGGAGGAAAACCTCTACCCATATCCCAGGATAGGAGTGGATGCAAGGGAACAGCAGAGGGTAGAGAACAGGATGGCCCCCTGCCAAAGAGAGAGGCCACTGCGATGGGAGGCCCCCTCAGGACAAAGAATAAAGATGGGTGAAAATAAATAAATAACAAACCAATAAAAGAGGCCAAAAAAAAAAAAAAAATAGCTGGAAGAGGTTTCTGTTTTCCTATTCCGAGACACTGGAAATCTGGAATTCCAGCTTGAATGAACCTAGAGAATTTTAATTCACATTTCTAAATATCATTCCACATGAGCAACTATTATGTCTATTTTACAAAGGAACCCATTTCCAGAAAATTCTTGTTCAAGCATATATAATTTTTTAAGTGTCAGAAGCGGGGTGTAAACCCATCTCCCCCAGATTTCTATGACTCCGTGCTTCACCATTAGGTCACTCTGATTTCCACCTGATCTGGGAAATACATAGCACCCTAGAGAAACACAGCCACTGACTCAGAAACACACACACGTACACACAGAAGCCGGAACATTCCCTTCCATTTTATTGGTTTAAATAAATATTTTCCTGAAAAATCAGCCCAGTATCAAGGAGCTTAAGGCATCTAGAGTGTGAAGGTAAGGCTCCCCAACATGGACGATGACAGATCTGGAGGCCAAGAGGATGAAGTAATACTGTGTTTCTGGGCTAGTGGGTTGCTTGGTGGTTGAGCTCCTTGACTGGTAGGTTTCCTGGCTATAGGGGGATGTCCAGCTGTTGGTTTCTTGCATGGTGGCTGATTTGGTTGGTTAGTGTCTTAGTGAGTGGGTCCCCTTGGGATGGGGGAACCCACTGGGCTACTGAGACTGGCCTTCATGTAAATAGGATTAAGAAATAAGCAATCCCTAAACCAGTGAGTATGGCGAATACATCCAACCATCCAGTCCGGCCTGAGTTGATATAAGCTTCTTCCCATTGGCTGTTCTTGTTGGCCACCCTGGTCTGTAGGAACGGGAGCTTTAGATTTGGGTTTCTGAGTCCAGCCTTGTGACACCCTTGGGTAACGGCTAGACATGGTTTTGGTCACGGAGGGAAAACCTCTACCCATATCCCAGGATAGGAGTGGATGCAAGGGAACAGCAGAGGGGTAGAGAACAGGATGGGCCCAGGTTTAGGCATTGGTTTACCTTGTTGCTGAATATCATTGCTGGTATTCCCAGGGGAGGGAATAAAAGTAGAGCCACGACAGTCAAACACAAGTAATCCGGGGCATAAAATGCCAGTTCTTCTTTTGTCTGTTCAGACTCTGGTGGCTTGTCTTGGACAGGTGGGCCTGGAGCGGGTGGCGCCTGCGGGGGGTGACGCGCCTGGGGCCGGTGGCGCGCCTGGGGCCGGTGGTGCGCCTGGGGCCGGTGGCTCACCTGGGGCCGGTGGTGCACCTGCGTCGGGTTTCGGGGCCATGATTTTTCCACCCTAAAAGAGTCCGAGTATCTTGAAAACAGACAGCCAAGCCCACTGCACCGCCCTTTGTTTTATCCAGAATCCCAAGACCCAAACTATTAAGGGCCAGTACTTCACAATGGAGAAATCAGAGCAAGTCCTGATTGGCTGCCCATGTGAGGGGGCGTGGTCCCACTGAATTCAGCTCCTTCAGGACTCAAGAGGATGCGTGAGTGCTGAGTCAGTTCGTTTGTGTCTTGACTCTTTGCGATCCTGGACTGTAGCCTGCCGGGCTCCTTTCACTTTTCAGAGGGTGCTCCATCCTCTACCAGGACATTGACTCCGCCCACCCTGATAGAAATTAGTTGCAAGTCATAAGGCTGGCTTCCGGCTCCTCCTTTCTGCAGACCCCTATCTGTATTTGGGCAAGGGTCCCCTTGGGATGGGGGAACCCACTGGGCTACTGAGACTGGCCTTCATGTAAATAGGATTAAGAAATAAGCAATCCCTAAACCAGTGAGTATGGCGAATACATCCAACCATCCAGTCCGGCCTGAGTTGATATAAGCTTCTTCCCATTGGCTGTTCTTGTTGGCCACCCTGGTCTGTAGGAACGGGAGCTTTAGATTTGGGTTTCTGAGTCCAGCCTTGTGACACCCTTGGGTAACGGCTAGACATGGTTTTGGTCACGGAGGGAAAACCTCTACCCATATCCCAGGATAGGAGTGGATGCAAGGGAACAGCAGAGGGGTAGAGAACAGGATGGGCCCAGGTTTAGGCATTGGTTTACCTTGTTGCTGAATATCATTGCTGGTATTCCCAGGGGAGGGAATAAAAGTAGAGCCACGACAGTCAAACACAAGTAATCCGGGGCATAAAATGCCAGTTCTTCTTTTGTCTGTTCAGACTCTGGTGGCTTGTCTTGGACAGGTGGGCCTGGAGCGGGTGGCGCGCCTGCGGGGGGTGACGCGCCTGGGGCCGGTGGCGCGCCTGGGGCCGGTGGTGCGCCTGGGGCCGGTGGCTCACCTGGGGCCGGTGGTGCACCTGCGTCGGGTTTCGGGGCCATGATTTTTCCACCCTAAAAGAGTCCGAGTATCTTGAAAACAGACAGCCAAGCCCACTGCACCGCCCTTTGTTTTATCCAGAATCCCAAGACCCAAACTATTAAGGGCCAGTACTTCACAATGGAGAAATCAGAGCAAGTCCTGATTGGCTGCCCATGTGAGGGGGCGTGGTCCCACTGAATTCAGCTCCTTCAGGACTCAAGAGGATGCGTGAGTGCTGAGTCAGTTCGTTTGTGTCTTGACTCTTTGCGATCCTGGACTGTAGCCTGCCGGGCTCCTTTCACTTTTCAGAGGGTGCTCCATCCTCTACCAGGACATTGACTCCGCCCACCCTGATAGAAATTAGTTGCAAGTCATAAGGCTGGCTTCCGGCTCCTCCTTTCTGCAGACCCCTATCTGTATTTAGGGCAGGATCGAGTACCAGGGACCTCTCCCAAGAACTGTGGGAGTGAGGAAGTCGACAAACGTAGTAAGAAGATTAGCGGGGGACTTCCTTGATGGTCCAGTGGCTAAAACTTCCCAGCCTGGGCTTGATCACTGGTCAGTGAACTAAATCCGGTATGCCACATCTGAATGTCTTTCTTGAGTAGAACGCCATCTAATACATACTGATGGAATGATGGAAATGAGAAGTCACCATTGTAGTAGGCAGACTTTAAGATTACTCCAAGATTCCTGTTCTCTGGTATACATATACCTGCTCCCAGTTGTTCATTCAAGTGCTGCTGTGAAAGTATTTTCTAGATGTAGTTAAGGACCCCGGCAGTTAATGTTCGAATAGGGAGAAAATCTCCAGTGGGTCTAACCTTATCAGATGAGCTCCTAAAAAGGACTGGATTTTACTGGCAAAAAGAGATTCCAGGCATAAGATAGCTTAGAAGCAAGGGAGACTCTCCACAGCTGGCTTAAAGTCAGAGAGGGTCACATGGCAAGGAATGCAGGCCACCTTTAACTGAGAGGAACCTCCAGCTGAAAGCCAGCAGGGACATGGGGGTGTAACCATTGTTTATCTGGAAGAGTGTCCTAGCTTCAGATGAGACCGCAAGCCAGCACCTTGATTTTAACCTTGTGAGATGGTAAGCAGACAACCCAGCCATTCTGACCTACAGAATTCTAAGTTAACAACCAAGTTTGTGGAAATTTCTTATGCATCATCAGAAAACTAACAATCGTTCAAACACCATAGTAATTACTGACTCGGGTGAGAATCATCAATGGGAGCTAATGCCACTGGGTTTTAGCTGATACTAATAGTTCCCCTGGCTTGTGGTTTTAGAGCAAAGTCAAAGAGGTAGTTGTTCAGTCATGTTCAACTCTTTAAGATCCCATGGACTGTAGCTCACCAGGCTTCTCTGTCCATGGGATTCTCCAGGCAAGAGTACTGGAGTGGGAAGCCATTCCCTTCCCCAGTGGATCTTTCTGACCCAGGAATCAAACTTGGTCTCCTGCATTGCAAGCAGAAGCCATATATATATATATATTATATACCTGAAAATTGATATGAAATTTGATCTAAAAGTTCTCACCACAAACCAGAAATGGTAATTATGCAGCATGAAGAGGTGCTTGCTGATGTTCCAGTGGTAATTACTTTGCAATATAAGTGATCAAATCAATAGGTGTCTACTTTAAACTTACACATTGTTATATGTTAATTCTGTCTCAATAAAGCTGTGGGAAAATGGATTAAAAAAAAAAACACTTGAATGGACACCTCACCAAAAGGGATATGAGGAAGGCATCTGAACAGAGGAAATGCTGTTCAGTCACATTGGACCTTAGGAAAATGCCAGTTAAGACCCCTGTGAGGTCACTTAGTGGCATTTTCAGGGGAAAATCTCCAGTGGGTCTAACCTTATCAGATGAGCTCCTAAAAGGACTGGATTTTACTGGCAAAAGAGATTCCCGGCGTAAGAGAGCTTAGAAGCAAGGGAGACTCTCCACAGCTGGCTTAAAGTCAGAGAGGGTCACATGGCAAGGAATGCAGGCCACCTTTAACTGAGAGGAACCTCCAGCTGAAAGCCAGCAGGGACATGGGGGTGTAACCATTGTTTATCTGGAAGAGTGTCCTAGCTTCAGATGAGACCGCAAGCCAGCACCTTGATTTTAACCTTGTGAGATGGTAAGCAGACAACCCAGCCATTCTGACCTACAGAATTCTAAGTTAACAACCAAGTTTGTGGAAATTTCTTATGCATCATCAGAAAACTAACAATCGTTCAAACACCATAGTAATTACTGACTCGGGTGAGAATCATCAATGGGAGCTAATGCCACTGGGTTTTAGCTGATACTAATAGTTCCCCTGGCTTGTGGTTTTAGAGCAAAGTCAAAGAGGTAGTTGTTCAGTCATGTTCAACTCTTTAAGATCCCATGGACTGTAGCTCACCAGGCTTCTCTGTCCATGGGATTCTCCAGGCAAGAGTACTGGAGTGGGAAGCCATTCCCTTCCCCAGTGGATCTTTCTGACCCAGGAATCAAACTTGGTCTCCTGCATTGCAAGCAGAAGCCATATATATATATATATTATATACCTGAAAATTGATATGAAATTTGATCTAAAAGTTCTCACCACAAACCAGAAATGGTAATTATGCAGCATGAAGAGGTGCTTGCTGATGTTCCAGTGGTAATTACTTTGCAATATAAGTGATCAAATCAATAGGTGTCTACTTTAAACTTACACATTGTTATATGTTAATTCTGTCTCAATAAAGCTGTGGGAAAATGGATTAAAAAAAAAAACACTTGAATGGACACCTCACCAAAAGGGATATGAGGAAGGCATCTGAACAGAGGAAATGCTGTTCAGTCACATTGGACCTTAGGAAAATGCCAGTTAAGACCCCTGTGAGGTCACTTAGTGGCATTTTCAGGGGAAAATTCTCAAAACAGTCAATTCTTACTGCACCCAGAGGTGTTGTCTGCTTTTCTGAAAAGATCTTAAGTTTGATAATGCCACTCATCTGCTTTTGTCAAGACAGTAGTGCGTTAATAAAGGATTAATGGGGGAAAAAAAAGGATTAATGGGGAAAATCAAAACAAAACAAAAAAAGGATTAATCGGGACAAAAAAAAAAAAAAGACCCCTGTGAGGTCCCGCTGCGTGACTGGCTTTAGTAAATGTGGCTAAATAAAATGGCTGGAAACCACCCCCCTGACAATCTCAAGTGTTAGTTGGGACACAGAGTAAACTGAATTCTCACACATTGTTGGATGGAGTACAAAAAGGCACAACCACTCAGGAAAGCAGTCTGACACTTTACAACATTAAAACATTAAAACACAATTCATTGGACCTGCCAGTTCTACTCCTGGGTATTAACCCTAGAGAAATAAAAATTTAAGTTCCCATAGAAACCAGTACATGAATGTTTATGGCAGCTCTACACAGGGAATGCATAAACAAACTGTTCATACATATGAATTATACATTCATACAGTGACATACTAATTAGCAATAAAGGGGATAAACTTCCTTGGTGACTCAGTGGTAAAGAATCCTCCTGCCAATTCAGGACTCCAGCCTGCCCCCCCGGTCTGGGAATATACACAGAGTACATCAGGTGAAATGCCAGTCTGGATGATGCACAAGCTGGAATCAAGATTTCAGGGAGAAATATCAGTAACCTCAGGTATGTAGATGACACCACCCTTGTAGAAGAAAAGCGAAGAGGAACTAAAGAGCCTCTCGATGAAGGTGAAAGAGGAAAGTGAAGAACTGGCTTAAAACTCAACATTCAAATAATGAAGACCATGGCAGCTGGTCCTACCACTTCATGGCAAGTAGATGGGCAAACAATGAAAACAGACTATTTTCTTGGGCTCCAAAATCGCTGTGGACAGTGGCTGCAGCTATGAAATTAAGTCTCCTGCTTCTTGGAAGAAAAGCTATGACAAACCTAGACAGCATATTAAAAAGCAGAGACATGACTTTGTCTACAAAGGTCCATATAGTCCAAACTATGGCTTTTTCTATCATCATGTACAAATGTGAGAACCAGACAGTAAAAAAGACTGAGGGCTGAAGAATTGATGCCTTCAAACTGTGGTGCTGAAGAAGACTATTTAGAGTCCTTTAGACAGCAAGGAGATCAAAGCAGTCAATCCTAAAGGAAGTCAACCTTGAATATTCATTAGAAGGACTGATACTAAAGAAGAAGCTCCAGTATTTTGGCCACAGGATATGAAGAGTCGATTCACTGGAAAGACCCTGATGCTGGGAAAGACTGGAGATTGTAGGTATGAGCTGTGTATAGTATAACTAGATAGCTGATGAAAAGAATAGAAGAACTAAACAAATGGAGAGCTTACCCACAGTTATGAATTGGAAGGCTTAACACCTCTCTCAATTCATTCTGAAATTCTTATGCAATTCCTGAATATGTATATTTTATTGAAGTATAGTTTACTTATAATTTTTCAGGTGCACAGCAAGGTGATTCAGTTATATATATACACATATATTATTTCAGAGATTATGCAATTCTTATTTAAAGGCCAAGAAGATTTTTAGATCTAGATAAGCATAGTCAAAACAATTATGAAAAATAAGAATAAAGTTACTCACTAAGAACCATTATAAAGTACTTACTAAGCATTCACTTAAGAACCATTATAAACCTACATGAATAAAACAGTATGGTGGGCTTCCCTGGTGGTCCAGTGGGTAAGGACACCCACCGCCTTGCAGTGCAAGGGGCGCCGGTTAGATCCCTGGCCTGGGAAGATCCCACGTGCCACGGAGCAGCTGAACCGATGTGTCCAATTACCTAGCCAGAGCTCTGGAGCGCATGCGCCCAGAGCCGGTGCTCTGCGATAACAGAGGCCACCGCGATGGGAGGCCCACACGGGCCAAAGAACAAAGATGGATGAAAATAGATAAATGAAAGACCAATAGAAGTGGCCCGCCCGCCCTCCTCCCTCCCCAACCTGCCCCCCATCCTCCCCAAAAAACAAACTGTATAGTATTGGCAAATGGATAAACACATAAGTCTAGAGAATAGAATAAGGAGTGAAAATAAAGACCCACAATAAATAGAGCCAATTTATTTAGAATGGAGTGCAAAGGAAATGTACCAAACAAATAGAAATCACTTCTTTTAAGAGTGTTAGGTTAATTGGACCACCATATGCAAAATATAATGTTAACTACAACTTCACATTTGAAACTCAATAGAAAGCAAGGAGATCAAAGCAGTCAATCCTAAAGGAAGTCAACCTTGAATATTCATTAGAAGGACTGATACTAAAGAAGAAGCTCCAGTATTTTGGCCACAGGATATGAAGAGTCGATTCACTGGAAAGACCCTGATGCTGGGAAAGACTGGAGATTGTAGGTATGAGCTGTGTATAGTATAACTAGATAGCTGATGAAAAGAATAGAAGAACTAAACAAATGGAGAGCTTACCCACAGTTATGAATTGGAAGGCTTAACACCTCTCTCAATTCATTCTGAAATTCTTATGCAATTCCTGAATATGTATATTTTATTGAAGTATAGTTTACTTATAATTTTTCAGGTGCACAGCAAGGTGATTCAGTTATATATATACACATATATTATTTCAGAGATTATGCAATTCTTATTTAAAGGCCAAGAAGATTTTTAGATCTAGATAAGCATAGTCAAAACAATTATGAAAAATAAGAATAAAGTTACTCACTAAGAACCATTATAAAGTACTTACTAAGCATTCACTTAAGAACCATTATAAACCTACGTGAATAAAACAGTATGGTGGGCTTCCCTGGTGGTCCAGTGGGTAAGGACACCCACCGCCTTGCAGTGCAAGGGGCGCCGGTTAGATCCCTGGCCTGGGAAGATCCCACGTGCCACGGAGCAGCTGAACCGATGTGTCCAATTACCTAGCCAGAGCTCTGGAGCGCATGCGCCCAGAGCCGGTGCTCTGCGATAACAGAGGCCACCGCGATGGGAGGCCCACACGGGCCAAAGAACAAAGATGGATGAAAATAGATAAATGAAAGACCAATAGAAGTGGCCCGCCCGCCCTCCTCCCTCCCCAACCTGCCCCCCATCCTCCCCCAAAAACAAACTGTATAGTATTGGCAAATGGATAAACACATAAGTCTAGAGAATAGAATAAGGAGTGAAAATAAAGACCCACAATAAATAGAGCCAATTTATTTAGAATGGAGTGCAAAGGAAATGTACCAAACAAATAGAAATCACTTCTTTTAAGAGTGTTAGGTTAATTGGACCACCATATGCAAAATATAATGTTAACTACAACTTCACATTTGAAACTCAATAGAAAGCATAAATTTAAATGTAAATTGTATTATAAATCTATCAAACTTTAAGATGAAAACACAGGAGAAAATATTCCTGACCCTGGGTAAGCAAAAGTCTTAGACATGATACCAAAAGTACCTCCATAAAAAAAATTTAGATACTATCAAAATTAAAAACTTTTGCAGTACACCCTATTCAAAAATGAAAAGATAAACTACGGAACCAGTGAAAATATTTGCAAATCACACATCTGTCAAAGGACCTGTATCCAAAATATATAAATGACCTCAAAACTTAACTATAATAAAAACAAACCAGATTTTTTTTAATGGGCCCAGGAGGTGAACTGACCCTTCATCAAAGGGGATATAAAGTAAGCACATGAAAAGATGTCAGTTATCACAAACAGCAGCTGCCATTGCTGCAGAACCTGACTCAAATCCTTAAATAACCCCTCTCAAGGTATCTGAATTCAGCAACTCAAGACTCCTTGGCTTACCTCAGTCTTTCCCCAAACGGTGCTTTTTCCCCCAAGGCATGCTGGGAGTTGAGCAACCACCTGAGGGAGTAGGAGGAGCCTGAACTCCTTCAGACCAATCAGCAGCCACGAGAGTAACGGCTTCCCCCACTAGCTCACACAACCTCCAATCAGCCAATAGAAGTAGAACTAGAGAGGCGGGGCCTGCCTGGTCTCCGTGGTAATCCTTGGCAGAGCGGAGTGGGAAAGAGGCTCTGTGTAGCCTTGGTCATGCCAGATCCAGGTGCCCTGATGGAGAGAAGGAGCGGGGGAGAGGGGGAGCAGCAGGGGGTGGGGGAGGGGGAGGCGGTGCGGGATTCATAGAGGCAGGGAGAAATTTTACGGAGTCGCAAGTGGTAGGAAGAGAGCTAGGAGGGATAGGAGAGAACCAGGGGGTAAGAGGGTTTCATAAGGACGAACAAAGGGGTTATAACGAAGAGAAGTATTTAAAGAGAGCACAGGTTTAGCAGAACAGGGAGGCTGTAATTATTAGAGGGAAGAGGAGTTCAAAGCTGGCTTCACAGGAAGAAAGAAGACACAGGGCAGGTCTTTATAATGGGACAGAGAAGAAGCTATGAGTGGATAAGAAAAGACTTAGAGTTTACAGTGGTTCAAAGACGATCTTAGAGGAGCCAAGCGAGGGACTATGGGGGGATGAGGGACAGAGTTTAGGGGTGAACGATAAGGGTCATAAAAGGACCATGACAGATGCTTAGGGACAAAATGAGTAATGTTATTATAAAAGGGACAAGCAGAGAGTTACTAAAGACATAGAAGTATCACAGGGTAAAAGATTTTAAGGGGACAATGAAGGTTTTACCCAGGAAAAGTGTGTTGATGGTGAGTGAAGGTCTTCTTAGTAGGGTGATTTATAGGAACAGAGAGAAGATTGCTTGTTAGTGGAGACAAAGCATGACAGTGGGCCAGTTCAGGTGCAAGAAAGCCAAGCAAGAGTCCTCAGAGTCAGATACTGTCAAGAAAGGAAGTTACGGGGAATGGGAGGTTCAGAAGCCCTACTAAGCCATAACCCACTCCCTCTCCCCAGGCATTTGAAATTATGGCTGAGAAGCCCCCCAAGGACTACCTCTTGCTGGCGATCTTGGCCTACCTCCTGTGCTGTCCCTAGGCACTGCAGCCTTGTACTATTCTTCCCAGGTGGGAATGTGCATCGGGCCAATCCTTGCCCTCCTCGCCCTCCTCCATCCTGGCCCTGTGTGTGTTAGTCACTCAGTCCTGTTCGACTCCCCATGGACTGTAACTTGCCAGGCTCCTCTGTCCAAGGCATTCTCCAGGCAAGAGTACTGGAGTGGGTATCCATTCCCTTCTCCGGGGGATCTTTCCAACCCAGGAATCTACCCCAGATCTCCTGCACTGCAAGCAGATTTCTTTACCATCTGAGTCACCAGGGAAGCCCTGACCATGAACCAATTTCATCCATGTTCTCCCTCCTGTTGATTCAGACCCCACCCTGAGTCCTTGCACCCCCTCCAATAACCCTGTTCAGCCCATCTGTTCCTCTTCTGTCTCTCCTCTCAAACTCAGACAAGGCGTCACAACCGTAGGAATGAACGAGCCTTGGCAATCAAGTCTTCCCACAGAGTCTTCAATTATGCAGTGGCGGGAATTATTCTGGCGTGCATCGCTGCTATCAACATGTGTATTATATACGCAATAGCCACTTTTAAACGGTAACCTCATCTCCAGCTCATGAAGAAAGCCAGCAAAATATACAACAGTTCCTTACCTAGGCTCTCAGTATCCATTGGGGCCAATGTCTGGTGTGCCATGTGTTATCCCCCTTACCTAAAAGGCCCCCTCAGTATCCATTGGGGCCAATGTCTGGTGTGAAGAGGGTTACTAAAGACATAGAAGTATCACAGGGTAAAAGATTTTAAGGGGACAATGAAGGTTTTACCCAGGAAAAGTGTGTTGATGGTGAGTGAAGGTCTTCTTAGTAGGGTGATTTATAGGAACAGAGAGAAGATTGCTTGTTAGTGGAGACAAAGCATGACAGTGGGCCAGTTCAGGTGCAAGAAAGCCAAGCAAGAGTCCTCAGAGTCAGATACTGTCAAGAAAGGAAGTTACGGGGAATGGGAGGTTCAGAAGCCCTACTAAGCCATAACCCACTCCCTCTCCCCAGGCATTTGAAATTATGGCTGAGAAGCCCCCCAAGGACTACCTCTTGCTGGCGATCTTGGCCTACCTCCTGTGCTGTCCCCTAGGCACTGCAGCCTTGTACTATTCTTCCCAGGTGGGAATGTGCATCGGGCCAATCCTTGCCCTCCTCGCCCTCCTCCATCCTGGCCCTGTGTGTGTTAGTCACTCAGTCCTGTTCGACTCCCCATGGACTGTAACTTGCCAGGCTCCTCTGTCCAAGGCATTCTCCAGGCAAGAGTACTGGAGTGGGTATCCATTCCCTTCTCCGGGGGATCTTTCCAACCCAGGAATCTACCCCAGGTCTCCTGCACTGCAAGCAGATTTCTTTACCATCTGAGTCACCAGGGAAGCCCTGACCATGAACCAATTTCATCCATGTTCTCCCTCCTGTTGATTCAGACCCCACCCTGAGTCCTTGCACCCCCTCCAATAACCCTGTTCAGCCCATCTGTTCCTCTTCTGTCTCTCCTCTCAAACTCAGACAAGGCGTCACAACCGTAGGAATGAACGAGCCTTGGCAATCAAGTCTTCCCACAGAGTCTTCAATTATGCAGTGGCGGGAATTATTCTGGCGTGCATCGCTGCTATCAACATGTGTATTATATACGCAGTAGCCACTTTTAAACGGTAACCTCATCTCCAGCTCATGAAGAAAGCCAGCAAAATATACAACGATTCCTTACCTAGGCTCTCAGTATCCATTGGGGCCAATGTCTGGTGTGCCATGTGTTCTAACCTGCAGCACCTCGAGCTGGTTGACAGGGGAACCAAGTCGTAACTCGCGCCAAAGCTCAAGACTAATCCTGGGACCCTGCCGAGGGGTTGGGGGAGGTCATAGGAGACAGCGTGGGGCACTGTTTCCCCAGGGCAGCCTCCCCTCCTGCCCAAACAACGCCACAAACCTGGTTATGGCAACCAAGGGTGTTGACTGAGGTGCCCGACTTCAGGGATACACCAGCCAACTTCAGGTCAAACCTCTATCCTCCCAGAACTTATAAGCCAGATTGGAAGCCATGTCACCAGATAGTGACCATCCACAGGGGACCTGTCTGTAAGTGGGGAGATCTAGTAGCGGGGTATAGGAGTCTGGACCTAATCTGGGGTGCTCGTGGTCTATCAGAAAACCAGGGAGTCAAGCAGCTGTGAGTGAACAGGTTAGAATTCAGGTCATGTAGGATTGTAGAGAGCTTCCATAACAGCTGTGTTTGCCTCCTTTTCCCACCACTATTGCTTGTGATTTAGGCATCATTCAACAGTACTTTCCAAGTACCTACTATGTATCAGGTATACTAGGAAAGCAACAGAACAAAATTAATGAGACCACTTTCTGATGAAGCCTATGTTCTAGTGGGAAGAAAACCATAAACAAATAGGCCTCTAAATAAATAAGATAATTACAGGGAATAGAAATGCTATGAAGAAAAATATCACAGGGTAATAAACTAAAGTGGGTCTCCTGGATGGCACTCATGGTAAAGAACCTGCCTGCCAAAGTAGGAGATGTAAGAGATGAAGGTTTGATCCCTGGAGATGGAAGAGGACATGGCAACCTACTCCAGCACTCTTGCCCATAGAATTCCATGGACAGAGGAGCCTGGTGGTCTACATTCACATGGCAGACGCTAAAAGCAATCCAGCACGTCTTGACTGAATCAGTGGCGGGAATTATGGTCGGAATTATTCTGGCGTGCATCGCTGCTATCAACATGTGTATTATATACGCAATAGCCACTTTTAAACGGTAACCTCATCTCCAGCTCATGAAGAAAGCCAGCAAAATATACAACGGTTCCTTACCTAGGCTCTCAGTATCCATTGGGGCCAATGTCTGGTGTGCCATGTGTTCTAACCTGCAGCACCTCGAGCTGGTTGACAGGGGAACCAAGTCGTAACTCGCGCCAAAGCTCAAGACTAATCCTGGGACCCTGCCGAGGGGTTGGGGGAGGTCATAGGAGACAGCGTGGGGCACTGTTTCCCCAGGGCAGCCTCCCCTCCTGCCCAAACAACGCCACAAACCTGGTTATGGCAACCAAGGGTGTTGACTGAGGTGCCCGACTTCAGGGATACACCAGCCAACTTCAGGTCAAACCTCTATCCTCCCAGAACTTATAAGCCAGATTGGAAGCCATGTCACCAGATAGTGACCATCCACAGGGGACCTGTCTGTAAGTGGGGAGATCTAGTAGCGGGGTATAGGAGTCTGGACCTAATCTGGGGTGCTCGTGGTCTATCAGAAAACCAGGGAGTCAAGCAGCTGTGAGTGAACAGGTTAGAATTCAGGTCATGTAGGATTGTAGAGAGCTTCCATAACAGCTGTGTTTGCCTCCTTTTCCCACCACTATTGCTTGTGATTTAGGCATCATTCAACAGTACTTTCCAAGTACCTACTATGTATCAGGTATACTAGGAAAGCAACAGAACAAAATTAATGAGACCACTTTCTGATGAAGCCTATGTTCTAGTGGGAAGAAAACCATAAACAAATAGGCCTCTAAATAAATAAGATAATTACAGGGAATAGAAATGCTATGAAGAAAAATATCACAGGGTAATAAACTAAAGTGGGTCTCCTGGATGGCACTCATGGTAAAGAACCTGCCTGCCAAAGTAGGAGATGTAAGAGATGAAGGTTTGATCCCTGGGTCGGGTAGATCCCCTGGAAGAGGACATGGCAACCTACTCCAGCACTCTTGCCCATAGAATTCCATGGACAGAGGAGCCTGGTGGTCTACATTCCATGGGGTGGCAAAGAGTTGGACATGACTGAATGACTTTGCACACACACAGGCAATAAGCTAAAGCAATGTCAGTACTGGTCCATTGACTGTTAATATTACACAAGATATGCTGTGCTAAGTCGCTCAGTTGTGTCCTACTCTTTATGACCCATGGACTTCAGCCCACAATCTGTCCGTAGGATTCTCCAAGCAAGAATACTGGAGTGGGTTGCCATTCCCTCCTCCAGGAGATTTTCCCAACTCAGGAATCGAACCCAAGTTACCCTGCACTGCAGGCAGATTCTTTACCCTCTGAGCCACCAGGGAAGCCATACATTGAAACTTACAGCAATTTGATGTATTCATGGCATCCAAGTATAACATCAAGAGTCTTGTCTTGTTTCAATTAAAATAAATAATTTTTTGGTTTAAAAAAGAGTCTTGTCTTGTTGAACAAAATATAGCCCAGAGTGCAGGTATTGCAGCCTCGGCTCTGGGAGCTCCTGGGTGGAAGTAGGTGGCCGGGGCGTGCGGAGGTTTGCGGAAGCCAACTCTGCCCGTGGTGGGGTAAGGACCCACCTGGAGCCAGAGCTAGGCTGCGAAGATAGCAGGTCCTTCATGATGAGAGATCTGGGGACATTTCTCTTGCCTTTGTGTAGTTGGTAGTTAGGGCAGTGAAGAAATGACTGACAGTGTCAAAACCTTTCTCCAGGACCTTGCCAGGGGAATCAAAGACTACATCTGGGGAATTTGTAAAATCTCAAAGCAGGAGGCTCGAATTCAACAAAAGAAAGAGAAGCGGCATTGAAGAAAGGCAAGCAGTGTTGTGACTCAGAGGAGAGCCCAGAGCAGAGAAATGAGGCAGGAGAGTGAACCATGTACCGTAAGGAGAATTTTTCAGTGTTGAGTTTGGAATGATGGAGTTTTCTGGTTCGGTCTCCTCTTGTTTTATCGAGGGTTTATTCCTGTGCTTCACTCAGTGGCAGTTCAGATTATTCATGACCCCATCACTACCTGGGGATGTTTGGTCGTGGCTGGAGTTCTTCTCCGGGTCAATTTTCAGAGGACTCTCAATGCTCCCCACTTTGTGCTCAAACAAGTCGTGAACTGCAATTTGCTTCCAGGATATAGCTGACCTAGCATTCAAGGTATCCGGAAGGAAGTCTCACACATTCCCTAGTGTCAGCAAAATAATTGCTGACATGTTCTTCAACTTTAGCTGCTGGCTCTCTTCCTTCTCCAGAGGATGTTTCTTTTTTGCAGGGGTTGGGGGGATCCTGCAGGGGCGCTGTGCGACAGTCTGAAGGGGTGGGCCGGGGAAGGGTGGGGGTGGGGGGACTGGGAGGGGGTGGAGGAGGGAGAGGGCCAGGGATATACATATGACTAATCTGGGATTATATATATCTGTAAACAACAAAACTCTAAAAGTAAAAAGTAAAATAAAAATAATTATTAAAAAAAAAAAAGCAGAGGCTGTTTCTAAGTCTCTTTTGCATCCATTCTGTTGGTTGGCTGGTTAGTCACCTGAGTATATGTCTTCTCTACTCACTATACTGCTCTGAATATCAAATATCATAGTTTCAATAAAGGAATGGAAATGTGCCAGCGGTTGTAAAACACAGGAAGGAATGGGCCTTACTCCTTCGGATCTGGTTGGCTTCCGGCTTTCCTCAGCGGCAGTGTAGCCCTTCTACCCTGTGAGTGGCTGCCTCTTCTCTAGCCTCCTTCCCTTATTCATTATCAGCACCAGTGCCTTTGTGTAGTTGGTAGTTAGGGCAGTGAAGAAATGACTGACAGTGTCAAAACCTTTCTCCAGGACCTTGCCAGGGGAATCAAAGACTACATCTGGGGAATTTGTAAAATCTCAAAGCAGGAGGCTCGAATTCAACAAAAGAAAGAGAAGCGGCATTGAAGAAAGGCAAGCAGTGTTGTGACTCAGAGGAGAGCCCAGAGCAGAGAAATGAGGCAGGAGAGTGAACCATGTACCGTAAGGAGAATTTTTCAGTGTTGAGTTTGGAATGATGGAGTTTTCTGGTTCGGTCTCCTCTTGTTTTATCGAGGGTTTATTCCTGTGCTTCACTCAGTGGCAGTTCAGATTATTCATGACCCCATCACTACCTGGGGATGTTTGGTCGTGGCTGGAGTTCTTCTCCGGGTCAATTTTCAGAGGACTCTCAATGCTCCCACTTTGTGCTCAAACAAGTCGTGAACTGCAATTTGCTTCCAGGATATAGCTGACCTAGCATTCAAGGTATCCGGAAGGAAGTCTCACACATTCCCTAGTGTCAGCAAAATAATTGCTGACATGTTCTTCAACTTTAGCTGCTGGCTCTCTTCCTTCTCCAGAGGATGTTTCTTTTTTGCAGGGGTTGGGGGGATCCTGCAGGGGCGCTGTGCGACAGTCTGAAGGGGTGGGCCGGGGAAGGGGGGGGGTGGGGGGACTGGGAGGGGTGGAGGAGGGAGGGGCCAGGGATATACATATGAATAATCTGGGATTATATATATCTGTAAACAACAAAACTCTGTAAAAGTTAAAAGCAAAATAAAGGTTTAAACAAAAAAAAGCAGAGGCTGTTTCTAAGTCTCTTTTGCATCCATTCTGTTGGTTGGCTGGTTAGTCACCTGAGTATATGTCTTCTCTACTCACTATACTGCTCTGAATATCAAATATCATAGTTTCAATAAAGGAATGGAAATGTGCCAGCGGTTGTAAAACACAGGAAGGAATGGGCCTTACTCCTTCGGATCTGGTTGGCTTCCGGCTTTCCTCAGCGGCAGTGTAGCCCTTCTACCCTGTGAGTGGCTGCCTCTTCTCTAGCCTCCTTCCCTTATTCATTATCAGCACCAGTGAAGCAAAGATCCCTAGCAAAGCATATCTTTTCCAATGGTGCCGCCTCTTAGTGGTTTTCTTACACAAGACTCTTCCACAAGATGGTCTATCCTCAGTCCACACTGAGCAACTCCACTTCCACAGTGACATTCCCTCACCTCATCCATCTCCTGCCCCCATCTTCAGCAGGGGCTGCAAGTCACCAAGTCGGTCACCCGCCACCCAGAGGGGACAGGTGAAATCAGGACCCTGTGGCAGCCCTTGTCCTTGTTTGCCTGCATCCACCCCAGGGAGATGAACAAGAACCCTGCACACATTCCCTTCTCTCTGAGGAATCAGGATTTTTGTCCCTGGTGCACAGAAGGCAGAATCTTCCTGACACAGGATGAATTTTAAACACTGGTGAGCCTGAAAGGACCACAGGTTTTCCTGCAGCTTTTTTTTGTAGCATTTGTCAGCGCCGTGCCTGCACTGATTTGAGTACCCTTTCTCCTTGTGCCATTTCCCCTCCCACTTCTCCTTCCTGCCTTCCACCACCCTTGGATGAATGCATTTTTGTGATTCTAGTTGTTGTAGTCTGTGGACGTATTCTTGTTGTTTCTCTGTGAAGCACATATATTGGATATGGGAGGGACAGGAGACTCAGCTGCGCCTGGTCATACCCTTTATAGCCACCCTGTCTTGTTTCTTGTAACTCAGGTTAGATTCTGGTCTCTTCCTCCATTGCAACAAAAATTAAAAACACCGAAAAACAAGCCTGGAGGGATGGGACAGGGGGAAAGACCTCACAGCTAGATCTGCTGTGCTTGAGGAGTAATTTTCTTTCTTCCCCTTGAAGGAGCAAAAGCTTTTTCATTGGTACATTTAAAGCTCCCTCAATGTTAGGGAGACCCAAAATCTTGGCCTCCAAAATCACTGCAGATGGTGATTGAAGCCATGAAATTAAAAGACGCTTGCTCCTTGGAAAGAAAGCTATGACAAACCTAAACAGGGTATTAAAAAGCAGAGACATTATTTTGTTGACAAAGGTCCGTATAGTCAAAGCTATTGTTTTTCCAGTAGTCATGTACAGATGTGAGAACTGGACCATAAAGAAGGCTGAGTGTTGAAAATTTTATGCTTTTCAGTTGGAGAAGACTCTTCAGAGCCCCTTGGGCAGCAAGGAGATCAAACCAGTCCATCCTAAAGGAAATCAACCCTGAATACTCATTGGAAAGACTGATGCTGAAACTGAAGCTCCAGTCCTTCACCTGGTGTGAAGAGGCAGCACATTGGAAAGGACCCTGATGCTGGGAAAAACAGAAGGCAGAAGGAGAAGGGGATGACAGAGGACAATATGGTTGGATGGCATCCCTGAGTCAATGGACATGAGTTTGAGCAAACTCCGGAAGACACTGAAGGATAAGGAAGCCTGGCATGTTGCAGTCCATGGGGTTGCAAAGAGTTAGACATGACTGAGCAACTGAACTGAATGATAGGGAGGTGCCAATTTTGGACAAGTGCCACTGCAACACGGAATGCTCAGAGCACCTGCACTTGTAAACTCTGGAGGTTTGAACGTGGCTGTTGGCCACTTCCAGGCCTGTCCGGTATTTTAAAGGAATACTGGGTGTTGCAAATAGGAACTGAAGGAGTAAACTTATTAAACCTATTAGATCTGAAAAAAATGTATAGCCTAAAAGGATCAATCCATGACAGACTGGACATATCAAAAACAGATCCTATGCTACAATCACAGAAAGTCTGAGATGCACTCGGCTAGTGGGCACTGAGGTCTAGAAGGTATATTGTTTAGGGTCATGCTAGGCACTGGAGCAAATATACTAGATCACACAACAGAAGTATACTTCGCACTCTCAGAACCTCAAATGTGGGCATTTCAAGTGACCCAAATATAATTCTGGGACCCCATCTCCATCCACTTGGTAATCCGCTGTCTCCAGAAGGCTCAGAATTCAGGTAGAAGAACACAGTGAGAACTCCCACCTGCTTATTAAAATCCCTGGCCTGAAACTGAGTACTTGTACATTGTTGGTAGGAAGGTAAATTTGAACAACCACTATAGCAAAAAAGATGAAGGACTCTCACAAGTATAATTTATAGATTAACTATGATCACCTGTCACATGATGCACCAATTCCACTTTGGGACATATATTCAAAAGAAACAAAACCACTGCTTCAAAGAGCCATCTGCTCTCTCCCCTGATCACTGCAGAATTATTCACAATAGGCAAGATAAGGAAACAACTCAAGGTATGATCAAAACCACAAAGAAGATGGTGATACATGTACAGAAAGGAATATTAGTAAGCCATTATAAATATGAAATTCTTCCAATTAGGACAACCCAGATGGACCTTGAGACAGCAAGTGTAGTGTACTCAAAGGACCCTGATGCTGGGAAAAACAGAAGGCAGAAGGAGAAGGGGATGACAGAGGACAATATGGTTGGATGGCATCCCTGAGTCAATGGACATGAGTTTGAGCAAACTCCGGAAGACACTGAAGGATAAGGAAGCCTGGCATGTTGCAGTCCATGGGGTTGCAAAGAGTTAGACATGACTGAGCAACTGAACTGAATGATAGGGAGGTGCCAATTTTGGACAAGTGCCACTGCAACACGGAATGCTCAGAGCACCTGCACTTGTAAACTCTGGAGGTTTGAACGTGGCTGTTGGCCACTTCCAGGCCTGTCCGGTATTTTAAAGGAATACTGGGTGTTGCAAATAGGAACTGAAGGAGTAAACTTATTAAACCTATTAGATCTGAAAAAAATGTATAGCCTAAAAGGATCAATCCATGACAGACTGGACATATCAAAAACAGATCCTATGCTACAATCACAGAAAGTCTGAGATGCACTCGGCTAGTGGGCACTGAGGTCTAGAAGGTATATTGTTTAGGGTCATGCTAGGCACTGGAGCAAATATACTAGATCACACAACAGAAGTATACTTCGCACTCTCAGAACCTCAAATGTGGGCATTTCAAGTGACCCAAATATAATTCTGGGACCCCATCTCCATCCACTTGGTAATCCGCTGTCTCCAGAAGGCTCAGAATTCAGGTAGAAGAACACAGTGAGAACTCCCACCTGCTTATTAAAATCCCTGGCCTGAAACTGAGTACTTGTACATTGTTGGTAGGAAGGTAAATTTGAACAACCACTATAGCAAAAAAGATGAAGGACTCTCACAAGTATAATTTATAGATTAACTATGATCACCTGTCACATGATGCACCAATTCCACTTTGGGACATATATTCAAAAGAAACAAAACCACTGCTTCAAAGAGCCATCTGCTCTCTCCCCTGATCACTGCAGAATTATTCACAATAGGCAAGATAAGGAAACAACTCAAGGGTCTGACAAGGAATAAATGTCATCCACACAAAGAAGATGTGATACATGTACAGAAAGGAATATTAGTAAGCCATTATAAATATGAAATTCTTCCAATTAGGACAACCCAGATGGACCTTGAGACAGCAGTGTAGTGTTACTCTCTCGGTCGTGTCTGACTCTTTGCGACCCCATGTACTGCAGACTGTCAGGCTCCTCTGTCCATGAAATTCTCCAGGCAAGATTACTAGAGTGGGTTGCCATTTCCTTCTCCAGGGATTTTATTTTTTAATTACTACTATGGTGTAATTTATACAGTAATATGAATAGATATCAAGTTGATTTCAAGAGTTGAAAATGCTATTTTACCATTTAGAAATGGATATTGTTTTCTGTAACTGATTCAGAAGCAATCTTATTTTCTTTTAATTTTTATTTTACTTTTTACTTTTACAGAGTTTTGTTGTTTACAGATATGTATGATCCCAGATGAGCCATATGTATATCCCCCCCCTCCGTCCCACCCCTCCAGGCTGTCGTACAGCACTCCTGCAGGATCCCCTTTTCTCACAGTGCAATGACAATAGATATTTTTTTCATATATGATAGCATAGGTTTTCATGCTACTTCCTTTACGCCTTCCACACCCTGTTCTTTCCCCACAATGTCCATATGTCTACTCTTCATGTCTGTTTAGAAGCAGTCTTTGATCAGTAAAACTGCAATCAGCAACAGGACAAACACCCTAATCATCATTAACTCAAAATCACTGAAAAAAAATATTATTTCAAAACATATTCCGTTTTCTAAGAACATTATTTTAATCTATAGTATATATGGAAAAAACACGGAATGATTCACACATTTGCATAGACCTTGAGAGTATTACTATAAATAAAATAGGTCAGGGGCTTCCCTGGTGGTCCAGTGGGTAAGGACACCACCTTGCAGTGCAAGGGGCGCTGGTTCGATCCCTGGCCTGGGAAGATCCCATGTGCCACGGAGCAGCTGGACCAATGTGTCCAATTACCGAGCTGGAGCTCTAGAGCGCATGTGCCCAGAGCCGGTGCCCTGTGACAACACAGGCCACTACGATGGGAGGCCCACATGGGCCAAAGAACAAAGATGAATGAAAATAGATAAATGAAAGACCAGTAGAAGTGGCCCACCTACCCCCATCCCTCCCCAACCTGCCTCCCCCAGCAAAAGAAAAAAAGGTCAAACAGAGAAATATAAATATTGTATAATATCACTTATATACGGAATAGTTGTTTTGTTTTGGTTTTTTTAGGTAAGAAATAGATTTATTCAGATTCAGAGAAAGCCAACCCCACAGACAGAGTGTAGGCCATCGTAGAGCAAACCCAGTGACTGGAATACTTTTTAAAACATACTCATAGGGCTTCCCTGGTAACTCAGTGGTGAAGAGTTAGCCTGCCAATGCAGGAGACACAAATTCGATCCCTGATCTAGGAAGATCCCATATGCTGCAGAGTAACTAAGCCCTTGAGCCACAGCAATGGGAGCCGGTGCTCTAGAGCCTCGGAGCCGCAACTATGGAGCCCATGTGCCACAACTGCTGAAGCCCGTGTGCCCTAGAGCCCGAGTTCCACAGCAAGAGAAGTCACCGCAACAAGAAGCCTGTTCACCTCAACGAGAGAGTAGCCCCCACTCCCTGCAACTAGAGCAGAGCCTGAAGCAGCACTGAAAACCCAGAATAGCCAAAAGTAAATAAATAAATAAAATTTAAAAATAAAAATAAAAACATACTTATAGAAACAGAAAGTAAAATGATAGCTGCCAGGCATTGGAAAGTGGGGAAAGAGGGACATGCTGGTTAAAAAAAGAAAAGCAGAAAATATCACTTTTAAGGAGAGTAAGGGCTGAAGATGTAAGATTAATGTGATAATGTTGTAAGTACCATTAACAATACTGCATGGTGTACTTAAAATTTGCTAAGAAAATAAATCTTAAATTCAACATCCCCTCCCCTCAAAAGCAAAGAGGTAACTGTGTGAGCTGATAGATGTGTTAATGAATTTGATTATGGTAATAATCTTACTACTTACATGAAACAAATGAATAATTATAACAAAACAGAAATAGAATCACAGATACAGACCATAGCCCAGAAGAGGTTGGGGGAAATAAGCAGAACAAGTGAGGTACAAAGTTCTAGTTGAAAAATAAAATAAATCACATTTATGTACAGCATAGGAAACATAATCAGTAGTAATTATCTTTGTATGATGACTGATGAAACTAGATTTATCATGGTGATTATCTTGTAATGTATAGAAATGTCAAATATTATGCACCAGGCGTAGTCAATTACACTTCAAACAAGCTCATAAAAAAAGAGATCAGGGACTTCCCTGGTGTCCCAATGGGTAAGGACA
Organism: Tragulus kanchil; assembly: GCA_022376925.1. Lineage (NCBI taxonomy): Eukaryota > Metazoa > Chordata > Mammalia > Artiodactyla > Tragulidae > Tragulus > Tragulus kanchil. Next base: position 117,307,593 of record JAIOJX010000031.1, read on the forward strand.
CCGCCTTGCAGTGCAAGAGGCGCCAGTTCGATCCCTGGCCTGGGAAGATCCCACGTGCCGCGGAGCAGCTGGACCTATGTGTCCAACTACCGAGCCGGAGCTCTGGAGTGCATGCGCCCAGAGCCGGTGCTCTGCAGCAAGAGAGGCCACTGCAATGGGAGGCCCACACAGGCCAAAGAACAACAACAAAAAAAGATAAATGAATGAAAGATCAATAGAAGTGGCAAAAAAAAAAAAAAGAGAGAGATCAGATTTGTGGTGATCAAAGGAAGGAAGTGGAGGAGGGGGGGTTGGATGAAGGTGGTGAAAGGTACAAACTCCCAGTTGTAAGATGAATAATTACTAGGATATTGTGTACAGTGTGATAATGTAACACTGCCGTATGGTCTATGTGTAAATTGTTAAAAAAGTAAAGTCTAAGAGGCAAAAAATATTTTTTCTTTTGTATCTGTATCTGATTATGAGTGTTCACTAGATTTAATGCAGGGATAATTTCACAATGTATGTAAGTCTAAAAATCATACTGTATACCTTAAACATACAGATAGTGCTATATGTCAATAAAAATGGGAAAAATACATACATACATACATACATACATACATTCCTAGAATTGGCGACATGCGTTTAGAAGATCACAGGTTGCAATATCAGCATACAAAAATCTAAATATTAGCAAATGCTAGCAATGAACTACCAGAATGCATACCTTTTTAAAATACCATTTTCAATAGTTCAGAATAAAACTAATAGAATGCATATCTAAAATATTATATGTATGCGCTATTTAAATAACAGCAGCTGTTGTAAGAAATAAAAGAAGACACATAAGCCTTCCCAAGGTTGTTAATTGGAAGGTTCAACACATCTCAAGTGGATATGAAATTCTAATACTGTTCCTATTAAAAGACCAATAAGATTTGTAGATCTAGACCAGCATAGTCAAAACTATTCTGAAAAATAAACATAAAGTTGGAGCATTCACATTACCCAATTTTAAGAATCATTATAAAGCTACATTAATAAGATCGTGTGGTATTAGCGAATAGAAAAACACATAGGTCAACAGAACAGAATAAGGAATGCACAAAGAGGCACACAATAAATATGGTCAATTTGGGAAATCCTTGGGTGGCTCAGGGTAAGAATCTGCCTGCCAACACTGGAGACACAGGTTCAATTCCTTGGTCCAGGAAGATCCCACATGCCGCGGGGCAACTAAGCCCATACAGCACAACCACTGAGATCCAGCACAGCCATTAAATAAATGAATAAAAAATATATGGCCAACTTATTATAAAAAGAAATCCAAAGGCAATGTTTGAGGGGAAAAAAGGATGTGTATTCATGGTGTTTAATTGGACCACCATATCCCAAACATAATTAATTTCAACTACAACCTCGTATTTTATATAAATATAACAAATATACTCAATGCGGATCATAGGTTTACGTCGTAAACCAATCAAACGTTTAGAAGAAAATATATGAGAATATCCTCCCGAGTTAAGCAAAGAGTTCTTAGACATGGTACCAAAAACACTTCCATACCAAAAAAATAATTTATAATCATTCAAAATTAAAAACTTTTGCTCTGCAATGGACATTGTTAGAAGATGAAAACGAGCTACAGAACAACAGAAAATACTTGCAAATAACATATCTGATATCTAGATATCTGGATTCAAAATATGTGTGACCCTCAACCTAAATGTAATTAAAAAACAAACCTTTTTTTTTTTCTTAATGGGAGAAAGACTTGAACTGACACTTCATCAAAGGGGATACACAGGTGGCAAATAAACACAGGAAGAGCTGTTCATTCTGTCAAAGATCACCCTCCGCTGCTGAAGAACCACCTTGTTAAATGACCCCGTTCAAGGTGTCTGAAGCAACCTAAGACTGGTAGGCTCACATCACTCTTGCACCAAGAGGTATCTCTCCCTTGCTGGGGTTGATCGGTCATCAGAAAGAATAGGAGGAGCCTGAATTCCTTCAGACCAATCAGCAGCCTGGAGAATATTAGCCTCCCTAAGACTGCTAATAAGATCGTGTGGTATTAGCGAATAGAAAAAAAACTTTAAAAAAAGTTGGAGCATTCACATTACCCAATTTTAAGAATCATTATAAAGCTACATTAATAAGATCGTGTATTAGCGAATAGAAAAACACATAGGTCAACAGAACAGAATAAGGAATGCACAAAGAGGCACACAATAAATATGGTCAATTTGGGAAATCCTTGGGTGGCTCAGGGTAAGAATCTGCCTGCCAACACTGGAGACACAGGTTCAATTCCTTGGTCCAGGAAGATCCCACATGCCGCGGGGCAACTAAGCCCATACAGCACAACCACTGAGATCCAGCACAGCCATTAAATAAATGAATAAAAAATATATGGCCAACTTATTATAAAAAGAAATCCAAAGGCAATGTTTGAGGGGAAAAAAGGATGTGTATTCATGGTGTTTAATTGGACCACCATATCCCAAACATAATTAATTTCAACTACAACCTCGTATTTTATATAAATATAACAAATATACTCAATGCGGATCATAGGTTTACGTCGTAAACCTATCAAACGTTTAGAAGAAAATATATGAGAATATCCTCCCGAGTTAAGCAAAGAGTTCTTAGACATGGTACCAAAAACACTTCCATACCAAAAAAATAATTTATAATCATTCAAAATTAAAAACTTTTGCTCTGCAATGGACATTGTTAGAAGATGAAAACGAGCTACAGAACAACAGAAAATACTTGCAAATAACATATCTGATATCTAGATATCTGGATTCAAAATATGTGTGACCCTCAACCTAAATGTAATTAAAAAACAAACCTTTTTTTTTTTCTTAATGGGAGAAAGACTTGAACTGACACTTCATCAAAGGGGATACACAGGTGGCAAATAAACACAGGAAGAGCTGTTCATTCTGTCAAAGATCACCCTCCGCTGCTGAAGAACCACCTTGTTAAATGACCCCGTTCAAGGTGTCTGAAGCAACCTAAGACTGGTAGGCTCACATCACTCTTGCACCAAGAGGTATCTCTCCCTTGCTGGGGTTGATCGGTCATCAGAAAGAATAGGAGGAGCCTGAATTCCTTCAGACCAATCAGCAGCCTGGAGAATATTAGCCTCCCTAGCACACAACCTCCAATCAGTCAATAGAAGCAGAACAACAGAATAGGAGGCGGGGCCTGTCTGGTCTCCATGGTAGCCCCTGGCAGGTTAGAGTGAGGGATAGACCCTATGCAATCTGGGTAGTGCCAGATTCATATGCCCTAATGGAGGTGAGGGGACACAGAGAGAATTTATGGATGACAGGAGGGAGAAAGAGAGCTACAGGGACTGGGGAAGGAAGGGGCAAGAAGGGTTTTATTAGAGGGCAGAGAGGGTGTAGAGAATTATTTAGGAGGAATGGATTTTAGAGAACTGGAAGGTTGTAATCAATGGAAGGAGAAGGAATTCAAAGGATAGCCAAGCTTGTTTCAGAGGTAGATAGAAGGTGTTAGGAGGAACAGCGCAGGTCTTTATCAGGGGACAGAAAAGAGACTATTGAGTGGGTGAGGAGAGTTTATAGTTACTCAAATAACATCTTAGAGGAGCTGAGTGAGAGGTTACTGGGGGAGGGGGAAAAGAGAGAAGTTTATGGGTGAACAATAAGCAGTCGTAACGGGACCGTGACAGTTTCTTAAAGACAAAATGAGTGCTATTATTATCAAAGGGACAAGCAGAGAGCTATTAAAGACAGGAGCATTAGAGTGGAAATTTTAAAGGGGCAGTGGAGATTTTACACGTGAAAACTGAGTGTGTTAATGCTGAATGAGGGTCTTCCAGGTAGGGTGGGTTTATAGGGACAGAGAGAAGGTTGCTTGGGGGATGACGAGGGTGTTAATAAGAACGAAGCAGGACAGTGGGCCAGCTGAGGGACAGGGAGGCCAAGTGAGAGTCCTCGGAGTCTGCAGGGATTTTCAGAGGACAGTGGAAGCGCTTGAGTGAGGTATGGTGTAGACAGCACCAAGGCAGCTAGAGAAGACAGGGAGGAGCTTATATGAGATGGGGAAAATGTTACAGAGAACAGAGGGCAGGGAGGCGGGGAGAAGAGAGGGCCTGGGAGACACAACATAAACAGATGTATTAAAGTGAATAGTACGGTTCAAGGGAATACGGTATAAGTTGGAGTCAGTGAGACTTTTACAGGGTGTCAGTGAAGATTTCATAGGAGTTGAGGACAGTCAAGAAAATTCGGGGAATGGTCCAGAAGCCATGTTGAGCCATCACGTGCTCCTTCTCCCCAGGACTCTGAAAGCACGGATGACAAGCCCCCCAGCGACCACCTCTTGCTGGCGATCTTGGCCTACCTCCTGTGCTGTCCCCTAGGCACTGCAGCCTTGTACTATTCTTCCCAGGTGGGAATGCACATCGGGCCAACCCTCACCCTCCCCTCCCTCCATCCTGGCCCTGGACCCATTCCAGCCATGTTCTCCCTCCTGCTGGCTCAGAGCCCACCTTGAGTCCTCACAGTGACTTCACCCCCTCCAGTAACCCTGTTCAGCCCACCTGTTCCTCTTCTGTCTCTCCTCTCGAACTCAGACGAGGCACCACAACCGTAGGAATGAACGAGCCTTGGCCGCTGAGACCTCCCACAAAGTCTTCAGTTTTGCAATTGCAGGAATTATTATGGCGTGCATCGGTGCTATCAACAGTTGGATTGTATTCATAATAGCCACTTTTAAACGGTAACCTCATCTCCAGCTCATGAAGAAAGCCAGCAAAATATACAACGATTCCTTACCTAGGCTCTCAGTATCCATTGGGGCCAATGTCTGGTGTGCCATGTGTTCTAACCTGCAGCACCTCGAGCTGGTTGACAGGGGAACCAAGTCGTAACTCGCGCCATGGCTCAAGACTAGTCCTGGGACCCTGCCTAGGGGTTGGGGAGGTCATAGGAGACAGCGTGGGGCACTGTTTCCCCAGGGCAGCCTCCTCCGGGAGAGGGCTTATGACCGAGGGTGTAATTTGAGGGACAGGGAGGCCAAGTGAGAGTCCTCGGAGTCTGCAGGGATTTTCAGAGGACAGTGGAAGCGCTTGAGTGAGGTATGGTGTAGACAGCACCAAGGCAGCTAGAGAAGACAGGGAGGAGCTTATATGAGATGGGGGAAATGTTACAGAGAACAGAGGGCAGGGAGGCGGGGAGAAGAGAGGGCCTGGGAGACACAACATAAACAGATGTATTAAAGTGAATAGTACGGTTCAAGGGAATACGGTATAAGTTGGAGTCAGTGAGACTTTTACAGGGTGTCAGTGAAGATTTCATAGGAGTTGAGGACAGTCAAGAAAATTCGGGGAATGGTCCAGAAGCCATGTTGAGCCATCACGTGCTCCTTCTCCCCAGGACTCTGAAAGCACGGATGACAAGCCCCCCAGCGACCACCTCTTGCTGGCGATCTTGGCCTACCTCCTGTGCTGTCCCCTAGGCACTGCAGCCTTGTACTATTCTTCCCAGGTGGGAATGCACATCGGGCCAACCCTCACCCTCCCCTCCCTCCATCCTGGCCCTGGACCCATTCCAGCCATGTTCTCCCTCCTGCTGGCTCAGAGCCCACCTTGAGTCCTCACAGTGACTTCACCCCCTCCAGTAACCCTGTTCAGCCCACCTGTTCCTCTTCTGTCTCTCCTCTCGAACTCAGACGAGGCACCACAACCGTAGGAATGAACGAGCCTTGGCCGCTGAGACCTCCCACAAAGTCTTCAGTTTTGCAATTGCAGGAATTATTATGGCGTGCATCGGTGCTATCAACAGTTGGATTGTATTCATAATAGCCACTTTTAAACGGTAACCTCATCTCCAGCTCATGAAGAAAGCCAGCAAAATATACAACGATTCCTTACCTAGGCTCTCAGTATCCATTGGGGCCAATGTCTGGTGTGCCATGTGTTCTAACCTGCAGCACCTCGAGCTGGTTGACAGGGGAACCAAGTCGTAACTCGCGCCAAAGCTCAAGACTAATCCTGGGACCCTGCCGAGGGGTTGGGGGAGGTCATAGGAGACAGCGTGGGGCACTGTTTCCCCAGGGCAGCCTCCCCTCCTGCCCAAACAACGCCACAAACCTGGTTATGGCAACCAAGGGTGTTGACTGAGGTGCCCGACTTCAGGGATACACCAGCCAACTTCAGGTCAAACCTCTATCCTCCCAGAACTTATAAGCCAGATTGGAAGCCATGTCACCAGATAGTGACCATCCACAGGGACCTGTCTGTAAGTGGGGAGATCTAGTAGCGGGGTATAGGAGTCTGGACCTAATTTGGGGTGCTCGTGGTCTATCAGAAAACCAGGGAGTCAAGCAGCTGTGAGTGAACAGGTTAGAATTCAGGTCATGTAGGATTGTAGAGAGCTTCCATAACAGCTGTGTTTGCCTCCTCTTTCCACCAAGACCACTGCCTGTGGTTTAGGCATCATTCAACGATACTTTCCAAGTACCTACTATGTATCAGGTATTATAGTAAGAACTCAGAAAGCAACAAGGCAAAATGAATCACATCCCTTTCTGATGGAGCTTACAAATAGAACTTTCAATAAATGGGATAGTTAGAGGGAATGCAAATGCTATGGAAAAAAAAATAAGCTAGAGCAGTGCCAGTACTGGTCTACTGGGGCTTCCCTGGTGGTCCAGTGGGTAAAGAGTCCACATTGCAGGGCAAGGGGCACTGGTTCGATCCCTGGCCCGGGAAGATCCCATGTGCCATGGAGCAGCTGGACTGCTGTGTTCAATTGTGGACCAGCGCTCTGGAGTGCGTGTGTCCAGGGCCATGGAGCTAGGCCCCCCGGAAATCCTCTTCTGTCTCTGCTCTCGAACTCAGACGAGGCACCACAACCGTAGGAATGAACGAGCCTTGGCCGCTGAGACCTCCCACAAAGTCTTCAGTTTTGCAATTGCAGGAATTATTATGGCGTGCATCGGTGCTATCAACAGTTGGATTGTATTCATAATAGCCACTTTTAAACGGTAACCTCATCTCCAGCTCATGAAGAAAGCCAGCAAAATATACAACAGTTCCTTACCTAGGCTCTCAGTATCCATTGGGGCCAATGTCTGGTGTGCCATGTGTTCTAACCTGCAGCACCTCGAGCTGGTTGACAGGGGAACCAAGTCGTAACTCGCGCCAAAGCTCAAGACTAATCCTGGGACCCTGCCGAGGGGTTGGGGGAGGTCATAGGAGACAGCGTGGGGCACTGTTTCCCCAGGGCAGCCTCCCCTCCTGCCCAAACAACGCCACAAACCTGGTTATGGCAACCAAGGGTGTTGACTGAGGTGCCCGACTTCAGGGATACACCAGCCAACTTCAGGTCAAACCTCTATCCTCCCAGAACTTATAAGCCAGATTGGAAGCCATGTCACCAGATAGTGACCATCCACAGGGGACCTGTCTGTAAGTGGGGAGATCTAGTAGCGGGGTATAGGAGTCTGGACCTAATTTGGGGTGCTCGTGGTCTATCAGAAAACCAGGGAGTCAAGCAGCTGTGAGTGAACAGGTTAGAATTCAGGTCATGTAGGATTGTAGAGAGCTTCCATAACAGCTGTGTTTGCCTCCTCTTTCCACCAAGACCACTGCCTGTGGTTTAGGCATCATTCAACGATACTTTCCAAGTACCTACTATGTATCAGGTATTATAGTAAGAACTCAGAAAGCAACAAGGCAAAATGAATCACATCCCTTTCTGATGGAGCTTACAAATAGAACTTTCAATAAATGGGATAGTTAGAGGGAATGCAAATGCTATGGAAAAAAAAATAAGCTAGAGCAGTGCCAGTACTGGTCTACTGGGGCTTCCCTGGTGGTCCAGTGGGTAAAGAGTCCACATTGCAGGGCAAGGGGCACTGGTTCGATCCCTGGCCCGGGAAGATCCCATGTGCCATGGAGCAGCTGGACTGCTGTGTTCAATTGTGGACCAGCGCTCTGGAGTGCGTGTGTCCAGGGCCAGTGCTATGCAGCTGGAGAGGCCACTGCAACAGGAGGCCCACACAGGCCAAACAGTAAAGATGGATGAAAATAAATGATTAAAAAATAAATGAAAAGAGGTCACAAAATCAAAAAAAAAAAAAAACTGGTCTACCGACTGTTAATATTAATTACAATAGGATAGGCAGAAATTTACAGTAGGTAAGCTGAAGCTTACAACAATTTGACAGTGTCATGGCCTCTAAGTATAAGATCAAGAGCTCTGTCTTGTTGTACATAGTATTTCCCAAAAGGATCAATACGTGACAGAATGAAGACATCAAGAACAAATCCAATGCCACAATCTGAACTCGTTTGAGATGCGCAGCACTAGTGGGCACTGAGGTCTAGAAAGGATATTGTTTAGAGTCATGCTGGAGGCTGTAATACATAAATCCTCTCAAGTCAACAGCGCACAAGATACACGTTTATTTCACCCTATCACAACCTCAAATGCGGGTGTTTCAAATGACCCACATGTAATTGAGGGATCCCATCTCCTTCCTCTTGGTGATTCCACCATCTCCAGAGGGCTCAGAGACCTTTGAACTCACGTGGAAGAAGACAGTGAGCTCACTCACTTGCTTTTTAATTTGTACTTATTTTTTTAATTTTTAGTTATGCTGGGTCTTCATTGCTGCACATTGGCTTTCTCTACTTGTGGTGCATGGGCTTCTCATTGTGATGGCTTCTCTTGTTGTAGAGTAGGAGCTCTAGGGCATGTGGGCTTCAGTAGTTGTAGTGCATGGGCTTATTTGCTCTGTGGCTTGTGGGATCGAAACCATAGGATAGAAACCATATCCCCCACCTTTGCAGGTGGATTCTTGATCACTGGACCTCCAGGGAATCCCCCACTTGCTTTTTAAAATCCCTGGCCTACAACTGAACACTTGTACACCGTTGATGGGAATGTGAACTTGGACAACCACAACAGGATTGAGAATCCTCAAAAATATAATTTAAATATTAATTATGATTGTCTATACACAATGCAGCAATTCCACTTTCAAACATATATCCAAAAGAAATAAAATCACTGCTTCAAAGAGATATCCACTCTCCCCTGATCATGGCAGCATTATTCACAATAGGCAGGATAAGGAAACAACTCAAGTGTCTGACAATGAATGAATGGATAAAGAAGATGCGACATAAATACGGAAAGGAATATTATTATCTCATGATAAATAAAAAATTCTGCCTATTAAGACAACACAAATAGATCTTGAGGGTATTACTGTAAGTGAAATAGGTCAAATCAGAAAAAGATAAATACCATATGATATTACTTTTGTTGTTCAGTCTCTCAGTCATGTCCAACTCCTTGTGACCTCATGGACTGCAGCATGCCAGATTTCCCTGTCCTTAACCATTTCCTGGAGCCTGCTCAAACTCATGTCCATTGAGTCGATGATGTTGTCTAACCATCTCATCCTCTGTCGTCCCCGTCTCCTCCTGCCCTCAGTCTTTCCCAGCATCAGGGTTTTTTCCAGTGAGCCGGCTCTTCACATCAGGTGATCAAAGTATTGGAGCTTCAGTTTCTTCCAGTGGATATTCAGGGTGATTTCCTTTAGGATTGACTGGTTTGATCTCCTTGCTGCTCAGAAGAGTCTTTTCCAACACCACAATTTGAAAGCATCAATTTTCCAGCACTCAGTCTTCCGTATGGTCCAACTCCCACATCCATACATGACTACTGGAAAAACCATAACCTTGACTATATGGACCACTGTTGGCAAAGTAATGTCTCTGCTTTTTAATATGCTATCTAGGTTTGTCATAGCTTCTCTTCCAAGGTGCAAGTATCTTGTAATTAATGATGCTACTTATATAGAAAATATTAAAGAAACATAGAAAGTGAAAGTAGAATGAAGGTTGCCAGGTGCTGGAAGGTGGGAGACAACTGGTTTTAAAAAAAAAGTAGAAAATTTCAGTTGTAAGGGGAATTTTTTAGGAGGATCTAACATATAACATAGTAACTATGGTTAACAGTACTACATTGTGTACTTAAAATTGACTAAGACAAAAAAAGCCAATCTTAAGTATTTAACACCCCTCCCCAAAACAATAAAGAGGTAACTGTGTGAGTTGATAGGTGTGTAATTTGATTAGGGTAATAATTGCACTATCAATATGATACAAATGAACAACCATAACAAAATGGAAACGGAACCATAGATACAGAGGGTTGCCATAAGTGGGGTAGGGGAATAAGTGGAAGTCATGACAATGAATGAAAATGATAAGAAGATGACATAAATACGGAAAGGAATATTATTATCTCATGATAAATAAAAAATTCTGCCTATTAAGACAACACAAATAGATCTTGAGGGTATTACTGTAAGTGAAATAGGTCAAATCAGAAAAAGATAAATACCATATGATATTACTTTTGTTGTTCAGTCTCTCAGTCATGTCCAACTCCTTGTGACCTCATGGACTGCAGCATGCCAGATTTCCCTGTCCTTAACCATTTCCTGGAGCCTGCTCAAACTCATGTCCATTGAGTCGATGATGTTGTCTAACCATATCATCCTCTGTCGTCCCCGTCTCCTCCTGCCCTCAGTCTTTCCCAGCATCAGGGTTTTTTCCAGTGAGCCGGCTCTTCACATCAGGTGATCAAAGTATTGGAGCTTCAGTTTCTTCCAGTGGATATTCAGGGTGATTTCCTTTAGGATTGACTGGTTTGATCTCCTTGCTGCTCAGAAGAGTCTTTTCCAACACCACAATTTGAAAGCATCAATTTTCCAGCACTCAGTCTTCCGTATGGTCCAACTCCCACATCCATACATGACTACTGGAAAAACCATAACCTTGACTATATGGACCTTTGTCAGCAAAGTAATGTCTCTGCTTTTTAATATGCTATCTAGGTTTGTCATAGCTTCTCTTCCAAGGTGCAAGTATCTTGTAATTAATGATGCTACTTATATAGAAAATATTAAAGAAACATAGAAAGTGAAAGTAGAATGAAGGTTGCCAGGTGCTGGAAGGTGGGAGACAACTGGTTTTAAAAAAAAAGTAGAAAATTTCAGTTGTAAGGGGAATTTTTTAGGAGGATCTAACATATAACATAGTAACTATGGTTAACAGTACTACATTGTGTACTTAAAATTGACTAAGACAAAAAAAGCCAATCTTAAGTATTTAACACCCCTCCCCAAAACAATAAAGAGGTAACTGTGTGAGTTGATAGGTGTGTAATTTGATTAGGGTAATAATTGCACTATCAATATGATACAAATGAACAACCATAACAAAATGGAAACGGAACCATAGATACAGAGGGTTGCCATAAGTGGGGTAGGGGAATAAGTGGAACACGTCAGGAAAACTAAGAGGTATAAAGTTCTAGTTAAAAAATAAATCACATTTATGTACAGCATGGAGAATATAGTCTGTTGCAATGTAATACCTTTCTATAGTGATATTGATAACTGGACTTATCACGGTGATTATCCTGTAATGGGTAGAAATATCAAATATTGTGCACCAGGTACAGGTTAATTATACTTCAAAAAAGTTCATAAAAATGAGATCAGATTTGTGGTGACCAAAGGAAGGCAGTGGGGGAGGGGGAATTGGATCAAAGTGGTGAAAGGTACGAACCTTCAGTTATAAGACAAATAATTACTGGGATATAATGTTGCTGTTGTTCAGTCACTAAGTTGTGTCCAACTCTTTGTGACCCCGTGGACTGTAGCATGTCAATCTTTGTCCCATGTCTCCTGGAGTTTGCTTAAATTCATGCCCATTGAGTCAGTGATGCTACCTAACCATCTCATCCTCTGTTGGCCCTTTCTTCTTTTGCCTTTTATCTTTTCCAGCATCAGGGTCCTTTTCAGTAAGTCGTGTCTTTGAATCAGGTGGCCAAAGTATTGGAGCTTCAACTTCAGCATCAGTCCTTCCACTGAATATTCAGGACTGATTTCCTTTAGGATTGACTGGCTTGATCTCCTTGCTGCCCAAGGGACTCTTGAGAATCTTCTCAGCATCACAACGCAAAAGCACCAATTCTTTGGTGCTCAGCCTTCTGGTCCAACTCTCACATATGTACATGACTACTGGAAAACCCATAGCTTTGACTATATGAATCTTTGTCAGCAAAGTGATTTCTCTGCTGCATAATACGCTGTCTAGGTTTGTCATAGCTTTCCTTCCAAGAAGCAGGAGTCTTAACTTTATAGCTGCAGTCACTTCCCACAGTGAGTTTGGAGCCCAAGAAAATAAAATCTGTCACTGCTTTCTCATTTTCCCCCTTCTGTTTGCCATGCAGTGATGGGACTGGATGTCATGATCTTAGTTTTTTGAATGTTGAGCCTCAAGTCAGCTTTTTCAGTCTCCTCTTTCACCTTCATCAAGAGACCCTTTAGTTCCTCTTCACTTTCTACCATTAGAGTGGTATCATCTGCATATCTGAGGTTGTTTATATTTCTCCCAGCAATCTTGATTCCAGCTTGTGATTCATCCAGCCATTTTGCATGATGTACTCTGTATAGAAGTTAAACAAGCAGGGTGACAATATACAACCTTGTTGTACTCCTTCCACACTTTTGAACCAGTGGGTCTTTTCATGTTCGGGTCTAATTATTGTTTCTTGATCTGCATACAGGTTTCTCAAGAGACAGGTAAGGTGATCTGGTATTTCCAACTCTTAAGAATTTTCCAGTTTGTTGTGATCCACACAATCAAAGGCTTTCAAGAAGTCAATGAAGCAGAAATACATGTTTTTCTGGAACTTCCTTGCTTTCTCCATGATCCACCGAATGCTGACAATTTGATCGCTAGTTCCTCTGCCTCTTTGAAACCCAGCTTGCACATCTGGCGGTTCTCAGTTCATGCACTGCTTGCTAGGATTTTGAACATAAACCTAGCAAATTGGCCCTTTCTTCTTTTGCCTTTTATCTTTTCCAGCATCAGGGTCCTTTTCAGTAAGTCGTGTCTTTGAATCAGGTGGCCAAAGTATTGGAGCTTCAACTTCAGCATCAGTCCTTCCACTGAATATTCAGGACTGATTTCCTTTAGGATTGACTGGCTTGATCTCCTTGCTGCCCAAGGGACTCTTGAGAATCTTCTCAGCATCACAACGCAAAAGCATCAATTCTTTGGTGCTCAGCCTTCTGGTCCAACTCTCACATATGTACATGACTACTGGAAAACCCATAGCTTTGACTATATGAATCTTTGTCAGCAAAGTGATTTCTCTGCTGCATAATACGCTGTCTAGGTTTGTCATAGCTTTCCTTCCAAGAAGCAGGAGTCTTAACTTTATAGCTGCAGTCACTTCCCACAGTGAGTTTGGAGCCCAAGAAAATAAAATCTGTCACTGCTTTCTCATTTTCCCCCTTCTGTTTGCCATGCAGTGATGGGACTGGATGTCATGATCTTAGTTTTTTGAATGTTGAGCCTCAAGTCAGCTTTTTCAGTCTCCTCTTTCACCTTCATCAAGAGACCCTTTAGTTCCTCTTCACTTTCTACCATTAGAGTGGTATCATCTGCATATCTGAGGTTGTTTATATTTCTCCCAGCAATCTTGATTCCAGCTTGTGATTCATCCAGCCATTTTGCATGATGTACTCTGTATAGAAGTTAAACAAGCAGGGTGACAATATACAACCTTGTTGTACTCCTTCCACACTTTTGAACCAGTGGGTCTTTTCATGTTCGGGTCTAATTATTGTTTCTTGATCTGCATACAGGTTTCTCAAGAGACAGGTAAGGTGATCTGGTATTTCCAACTCTTAAGAATTTTCCAGTTTGTTGTGATCCACACAATCAAAGGCTTTCAAGAAGTCAATGAAGCAGAAATACATGTTTTTCTGGAACTTCCTTGCTTTCTCCATGATCCACCGAATGCTGACAATTTGATCGCTAGTTCCTCTGCCTCTTTGAAACCCAGCTTGCACATCTGGCGGTTCTCAGTTCATGCACTGCTTCAGCCTAGCTCGAAGGATTTTGAACATAAACTTGCTAGCATGTGAAATGAGCACACTTGTGCCGTAGCTTGAACATTTTTTGGCATTGCCCTTCTTTGGGAGTAGAATGAAAACTGATCTTTTCCAGTCCTGTGACCACTGCTGAGTTTTCAGATTTTGTTGACATACTGGCTGCAGCACTTTAACAGCATCATCTTTTAGGATTTTAAATAGCTCAGCTGGAATTCTGACACCTCCACTAGCTTTGTTCACAGTAACGTTTCCTAAGGTCCTTTTAATTTCACACTCCAGGATGTCTGGCTCTAGCTGAATGACCACACCATCATCATTATCCAGATTATTAAGAACTTTTTTGTGCAGATCAAACCCATGTCTCTTACATCTCCTGACACATCATCAAAGGGGATATACGGGTGGCAAATATGCACATGAAACGTTAATTTTTACAAAGATCACCCTCCACTGCCAAAGAGTCTGATAGCAACTTGTTAAATGACCACCTCAAGGTGCCTGAGGGACTTCTTAGGTGGCACTAGCGGTAAATAACCCTCCTGCAAATGCAGGAAAGGAAAGACGTTGGTTCCATCACTGGGTTTGGAAGATGCCCTGGAGGAAGCCTTGGAAACCCACTCCATGTTCTTGCCTGGCGAATCCCATGGACAAAGGAACCTGGCATGCTACAGTCCGTGGAGCTGCAAAAATTTGGCACGACTGAAGCGACTTAGCATGCAGGCAGGCAAGGTGCCTGAAGCAATCCAAGACTCCTTGGCTCACATCACTGCTGCACGCTCTTTTTTCTTCAAGGCACTCTGGAAGTGATCAGTCACCAGAGAGAGTAGGAAAGCCTGAACTCCTTCAGACCAATCATCAACCACGTGAGTATTTGGTTCGCCCTCCCCCATCACAAACTGCCTCAAATTAGCCAATAGAAGTAGAAAGATAGCCTAGGAGGCGGGGCCTGCCTGGTCTCCATGGTAATCTCGGGCCGGTTGACTCTTTGTAGCGTTGGTAGTGATCCACCGAATGCTCAATTTGATCGCTAGTTTTGAACATACATCTGGCGGTTCTCAGTTCATGCACTGCTTCAGCCTAGCTCGAAGGATTTTGAACATAAACTTGCTAGCATGTGAAATGAGCACACTTGTGCCGTAGCTTGAACATTTTTTGGCATTGCCCTTCTTTGGGAGTAGAATGAAAACTGATCTTTTCCAGTCCTGTGACCACTGCTGAGTTTTCAGATTTTGTTGACATACTGGCTGCAGCACTTTAACAGCATCATCTTTTAGGATTTTAAATAGCTCAGCTGGAATTCTGACACCTCCACTAGCTTTGTTCACAGTAACGTTTCCTAAGGTCCTTTTAATTTCACACTCCAGGATGTCTGGCTCTAGCTGAATGACCACACCATCATCATTATCCAGATTATTAAGAACTTTTTTGTGCAGATCAAACCCATGTCTCTTACATCTCCTGACACATCATCAAAGGGGATATACGGGTGGCAAATATGCACATGAAACGTTAATTTTTACAAAGATCACCCTCCACTGCCAAAGAGTCTGATAGCAACTTGTTAAATGACCACTCTCAAGGTGCCTGAGGGACTTCTTAGGTGGCACTAGCGGTAAATAACCCTCCTGCAAATGCAGGAAAGGAAAGACGTTGGTTCCATCACTGGGTTTGGAAGATGCCCTGGAGGAAGCCTTGGAAACCCACTCCATGTTCTTGCCTGGCGAATCCCATGGACAAAGGAACCTGGCATGCTACAGTCCGTGGAGCTGCAAAAATTTGGCACGACTGAAGCGACTTAGCATGCAGGCAGGCAAGGTGCCTGAAGCAATCCAAGACTCCTTGGCTCACATCACTGCTGCACGCTCTTTTTTCTTCAAGGCACTCTGGAAGTGATCAGTCACCAGAGAGAGTAGGAAAGCCTGAACTCCTTCAGACCAATCATCAACCACGTGAGTATTTGGTTCGCCCTCCCCCATCACAAACTGCCTCAAATTAGCCAATAGAAGTAGAAAGATAGCCTAGGAGGCGGGGCCTGCCTGGTCTCCATGGTAATCTCGGGCCGGTTGACTCTTTGTAGCGTTGGTAGTGTCAGAACCGGTTGCTTTAAGCGGTGTTTGAAAGGGCAGGGAGAAATTTTATGGGGTGACAGACGGGAGGAAGAGAGTTAAAGGGGTTTGGGGGAATAAGGTGAGGAAGGTTTCATAAGGAAACAGGAACAGTTTTATAAGTAAAGAAGTACTTAGAAGGAACACAAGTTTAGGAGAACAGAAAGGTTAATTAGTGGAGGGAAAAGGAGTTTAAAGGATCATCAAGCTGTTTTCAGAGGTAGAGAGACAAGGTTTCAGTGGGAGACAGCGCAAGTCTTTATAAGAGGAATAGACAAGAGGTTATACGTGGAAATGGAGGGAACTCTAGTTTACAGTTGCTCCAATAACATCTCGGAGGAGCCAAGTGAGAAGTTAGGGCGGGAGGGGGAGAAGGGAGCGGTTTATGTGAAAAATAAGGGTCACAATTTGACCATGAAAGAGTTCAAAAGGACAAAATAATTGGTATTATATAAAAGGGACAACTAGAGGGTTACTAAAGACTTTAGAAGCACTACAGGGACTTCCGTGGTGGTCTAGTGGCTAAGGCTCTTTGCTCCCAATGTAGAGGGCCTGGGATCAATCCCTGGTCAGGGAACTAGATCCCATATGCCACAAGCAAAGATCTGAAGTGTCACAACTAAGATCCAGCACAGCCCAATAAATTATTAAATACTTTTAAGGCCATTAAAAGTATTGCAGGGTGAAAGCTTTTAAGGGGACCATGGAGGTTTTATACCCAAAAAGTGTCCGGGTATTGAGTGAGGGTCTTCTTAGCAGGGTGGTTTATAGGGACAAAGAGAAGCCTCCTTGGGCGATGATGAGGGCGTTAATGGAAACAAAGTCAGACAGTGGGTCAGCTGACGTACAAGGAGGCCAAGTGAGAGGTAGCAGAGTCGGTAGGGATTTGAGGGGCACAGTGGAAGGGATCAAGTGAGACATGCTGTGGAGATCAGCAAGGCAGTTAGAGAAGACAGGGAGGAGTTTGTAGGAGATGGGGAAAATGTTACAGAGAACAGAGAGGGATTCTGGAGCATGGCGATGGGGTGGAAGGTTGCTACCAGGTCTAGGGGACAGAGAGGTATTAAAAGAGAAAGGGAGATGTTAGATGGAGACAGTGAGAGTTTGAAAGGGTGGTCAGTGAAGAGTTTATAGGAGCCAAGGAGAGATTTGTGGGCATAAAAAGAAAGGAGGTCAGAGAGATGTAAGAAACCAGAAGTTGTACTGAGCCATAGCCCACTCCCTCCCCCAGGTGTTTGAAATAATGTCGGCGGCGTCACCCAGGGAAGATGATGTCAAACTGCCAGCCGTGGCCTGCTGCATATGTTGTCCCTTGTGCACCGTAGCCATGTTCTACCCTTTTCAGGTGGGAATCTGCATTTTGCGAGTCCCAGCCTGCCCCTCCCTCTGCCTGGCTCTGAGCCTGAACCGTCTTCTTCCTTGTCCTCCCTCCTTGGGTTCAGGCCCCCACTCCATTGAATCTGAACACTCCCAATGGTCACCTCCACTCGATAAGCCTCGTAAACTCATCTATTTCCATTCTGCTTCTCCAAACTCAGACGAGACGTCACAGAAACAAGAATGAACCATATTGTGGGGACAATGGAAGGGGCCAAGTGAGGAATGCTGTAGGGATCTCCTAGGCAGTTCGAGAAGATGGGGAGAAAGCTGTAGGAGGCAGGGAAAGGGTTACAGAGAACAGAAAGGCGTTAGAGCACATGGGGTGGGAGCGGAGGTAAATGAGTCCTAGGAGATGTCAAGGTAGTATGTAAGGCCATTAAAAGTATTGCAGGGTGAAAGCTTTTAAGGGGACCATGGAGGTTTTATACCCAAAAAGTGTCCGGGTATTGAGTGAGGGTCTTCTTAGCAGGGTGGTTTATAGGGACAAAGAGAAGCCTCCTTGGGCGATGATGAGGGCGTTAATGGAAACAAAGTCAGACAGTGGGTCAGCTGACGACAAGGAGGCCAAGTGAGAGGTAGCAGAGTCGGTAGGGATTTGAGGGGCACAGTGGAAGGGATCAAGTGAGACATGCTGTGGAGATCAGCAAGGCAGTTAGAGAAGACAGGGAGGAGTTTGTAGGAGATGGGGAAAATGTTACAGAGAACAGAGAGGGATTCTGGAGCATGGCGATGGGGTGGAAGGTTGCTACCAGGTCTAGGGGACAGAGAGGTATTAAAAGAGAAAGGGAGATGTTAGATGGAGACAGTGAGAGTTTGAAAGGGTGGTCAGTGAAGAGTTTATAGGAGCCAAGGAGAGATTTGTGGGCATAAAAGAAAGGAGGTCAGAGAGATGTAAGAAACCAGAAGTTGTACTGAGCCATAGCCCACTCCCTCCCCCAGGTGTTTGAAATAATGTCGGCGGCGTCACCCAGGGAAGATGATGTCAAACTGCCAGCCGTGGCCTGCTGCATATGTTGTCCCTTGTGCACCGTAGCCATGTTCTACCCTTTTCAGGTGGGAATCTGCATTTTGCGAGTCCCAGCCTGCCCCTCCCTCTGCCTGGCTCTGAGCCTGAACCGTCTTCTTCCTTGTCCTCCCTCCTTGGGTTCAGGCCCCCACTCCATTGAATCTGAACACTCCCAATGGTCACCTCCACTCGATAAGCCTCGTAAACTCATCTATTTCCATTCTGCTTCTCCAAACTCAGACGAGACGTCACAGAAACAAGAATGAACCATATTGTGGGGACAATGGAAGGGGCCAAGTGAGGAATGCTGTAGGGATCTCCTAGGCAGTTCGAGAAGATGGGGAGAAAGCTGTAGGAGGCAGGGAAAGGGTTACAGAGAACAGAAAGGCGTTAGAGCACATGGGGTGGGAGTGGAGGTAAATGAGTCCTAGGAGATGTCAAGGTAGTATGTAAGGTTAGAGGGGCATGGTGCAACTAGGGGAGTCAGTGAGACTTTTGAAGAGTGTCAATAAGGATTTTATAGGAGCCAGGCAGGGTGAAATGTAGGAGGTTATTGGGAATCAGAGAGTCCAGAAGGCCTACTGAGCCATAACCCACTCCCTTCGCCAGGCATTTGGAACTATGTCTGAGAACCCCCCCAGCGACCACCTCTTGCTGGCGATCTTGGCCTACCTCCTGTGCTGTCCCCTAGGCACTGCAGCCTTGTACTATTCTTCCCAGGTGGGAATGCACATCGGGCCAACCCTCGCCCTCCCCACCCTCCATCCTGGCCCTGGACCCATTCCAGCCATGTTCTCCCTCCTGCTGGCTCAGAGCCCACCCTGAGTCCTCACAGTGACTTCACCCCCTCCAATAACCCTGTTCAGCCCACCTGTTCCTCTTCTGTCTCTCCTCTCGAACTCAGACGAGGCGCCACAACCGTAGGAATGAACGAGCCTTGGCCGTCAAGTCCTCCCATAGAGTCTTCAGTTTTGCTGTCTGGGCAATTGTTTCAGGATGCAGCATCATGCTCCTTGCCTTGGGTGTATTCCTAACCGTCTTACTTAAGCGGTAACTTCATCTCCAGCGCATGTAAAAGCAACCCCCAAAATATACAACAGTGTGACTAACCTTGGCTCTAGGTATCCACGAGGCCAAGTGAGACTCCTGCCTCTCAGTGTCTTGTGTTCCAAGTGCTGCCAACCTACATCAGCACCTTGAGGTGGTTGATGGGAGCAATAAAGTGGTACATCAGGCAGCCCCTCAAACCAGAGCTCAAGACCAGCCCTGGGACCCTGCCAAGAGGGGGGCCATGGAAGACAGGGTTAGGGCCCTGATTCCCCAGGGCAGCCTCCCCTCCACCCACATTCATGTATTCATGTCATAAATCTATTCATGTGGACCCAGGACCTGGACTGTGCTGCATGACTCTGGGGACATAACAGTCACCACTTGAGATCCGACCTTACATCCTCAGAATCTCATAAACAAAGTTGGCAGACAGACGTATCACCAAGCAGTGTCCATAATGATCCAGTCTCTTAAAGGGGAAAAACTTAGAGGGGAGGTAGGAGACTGGACCTAATCTGGGGTACTTGGGGTCTATTAGAAAGCCAGGGAATCCAGTGTGGGTGCATTGTGAGTGCACTGACTAGAATTCAAGTCAGGTAGGATCACAGAGAGCTTCCATAACAGTTGTGGTTGCCTCCTCTCCCCACCAACACCACTGCTTGTGATTTAGGCATCGTTCAGCAATACTTCTGAGTACCTAGTAAGTCTCAGGCACTGGACTGGGAACTAGAAAGGCAGCAAAGCAAAACAAGTCAGACAGCTTTCTGACAGAGCTTACGTTCCAGTGGGAAGAAAACCATAAACAAATAGACCTAAATAAACAAGATAATTACAAGGAATGGTAAATGCTATAAAGAAAATAATACAGAGTATTAAGCTAAACAATAATATAATGGTAGTAAGCATGTTTATTAGAGCCCACCCTGAGTCCTCACTGATTAAACCCTGTTCAGCCCACCTGTTCCTCTTCTGTCTCTCCTCTCGAACTCAGACGAGGCGCCACAACCGTAGGAATGAACGAGCCTTGGCCGTCAAGTCCTCCCATAGAGTCTTCAGTTTTGCTGTCTGGGCAATTGTTTCAGGATGCAGCATCATGCTCCTTGCCTTGGGTGTATTCCTAACCGTCTTACTTAAGCGGTAACTTCATCTCCAGCGCATGTAAAAGCAACCCCCAAAATATACAACAGTGTGACTAACCTTGGCTCTAGGTATCCACGAGGCCAAGTGAGACTCCTGCCTCTCAGTGTCTTGTGTTCCAAGTGCTGCCAACCTACATCAGCACCTTGAGGTGGTTGATGGGAGCAATAAAGTGGTACATCAGGCAGCCCCTCAAACCAGAGCTCAAGACCAGCCCTGGGACCCTGCCAAGAGGGGGGCCATGGAAGACAGGGTTAGGGCCCTGATTCCCCAGGGCAGCCTCCCCTCCACCCACATTCATGTATTCATGTCATAAATCTATTCATGTGGACCCAGGACCTGGACTGTGCTGCATGACTCTGGGGACATAACAGTCACCACTTGAGATCCGACCTTACATCCTCAGAATCTCATAAACAAAGTTGGCAGACAGACGTATCACCAAGCAGTGTCCATAATGATCCAGTCTCTTAAAGGGGAAAAACTTAGAGGGGAGGTAGGAGACTGGACCTAATCTGGGGTACTTGGGGTCTATTAGAAAGCCAGGGAATCCAGTGTGGGTGCATTGTGAGTGCACTGACTAGAATTCAAGTCAGGTAGGATCACAGAGAGCTTCCATAACAGTTGTGGTTGCCTCCTCTCCCCACCAACACCACTGCTTGTGATTTAGGCATCGTTCAGCAATACTTCTGAGTACCTAGTAAGTCTCAGGCACTGGACTGGGAACTAGAAAGGCAGCAAAGCAAAACAAGTCAGACAGCTTTCTGACAGAGCTTACGTTCCAGTGGGAAGAAAACCATAAACAAATAGACCTAAATAAACAAGATAATTACAAGGAATGGTAAATGCTATAAAGAAAATAATACAGAGTAGTAAGCTAAAGCAATAATATAATGGACATCAGCAGGTGGCCCACCAAACTGCCAATGTTTATTACCTCAAGAGAGGTGCAGAAATTGACAGTAAGTACTGTCATAAGTGTCAATTTGACATGTATAGCAATGTGACGTCATCATGAATCCAAGTATAAGATCAAGAGTCTTGTCAAACAAGGTATAGACCTAAAGAATCAATCCAAGACAGATTGGAGACATCAAAAACAGATTCCACGCCACAGTTACAGATAGATGGAGATGCACTGGGCTAACGGGCACTGAGGTCTAGAAGGTGCGTTGTTTAGAGTCATGCTAGAGGCTGTAACAGATAAATCTTCACCAAATCAGTAGCTCACAAGATTATGTTTATCTCACGGATAACAACCTCCCCAAGTGGGCGTTTCCAGTGACCCATATTAAGCCAAAGATCCATGTGCCTTTTGTTTGGTGATTCCACCATCTCCTCTGGGCTCAGAGTCCTTTGAGTCTGGGCAGAGGATGAAAGAATGAAAACCTCCACTTGTTTCTTAATGTCTTTGGCCTGCAAAGGGATCCTTGTACATTCTTGGTAAATTGTAAATTTGAACAGCCATTATGGAAAATAAGATGTGTGTGTGCGTGTTTGTGTGTATTTGGTCGTTAAGTCATGTTTGACTCTTTTTCGACCCCATGGACTGTAGCCCATCAGGCTCCTCTGTCCATGGGATTTCCCAGGCAAGAACAGTGGAGTGAGTTGCCATTTCCTTCTCCAGAGGATCTTCCTGACTCAGGGATCAAATCCAAGTCTCCTGCATTGCAGGCAGATTCTCTACCACGGAGCCACCAGGGAAGCCCAGAAAATAGGATGGAGATCCTCAAATATTAAAATAACAACTATATATGATGCAGCAATATCACTTGAGTACCTAGTAAGTCTCAGGCACTGGACTGGAAAAGGCAGCAAAGCAAAACAAGTCAGACAGCTTTCTGACAGAGCTTACGTTCCAGTGGGAAGAAAACCATAAACAAATAGACCTAAATAAACAAGATAATTACAAGGAATGGTAAATGCTATAAAGAAAATAATACAGAGTAGTAAGCTAAACCAATAATATAATGGACATCAGCAGGTGGCCCACCAAACTGCCAATGTTTATTACCTCAAGAGAGGTGCAGAAATTGACAGTAAGTACTGTCATAAGTGTCAATTTGACATGTATAGCAATGTGACGTCATCATGAATCCAAGTATAAGATCAAGAGTCTTGTCAAACAAGGTATAGACCTAAAGAATCAATCCAAGACAGATTGGAGACATCAAAAACAGATTCCACGCCACAGTTACAGATAGATGGAGATGCACTGGGCTAACGGGCACTGAGGTCTAGAAGGTGCGTTGTTTAGAGTCATGCTAGAGGCTGTAACAGATAAATCTTCACCAAATCAGTAGCTCACAAGATTATGTTTATCTCACGGATAACAACCTCCCCAAGTGGGCGTTTCCAGTGACCCATATATTAAGCCAAAGATCCATGTGCCTTTTGTTTGGTGATTCCACCATCTCCTCTGGGCTCAGAGTCCTTTGAGTCTGGGCAGAGGATGAAAGAATGAAAACCTCCACTTGTTTCTTAATGTCTTTGGCCTGCAAAGGGATCCTTGTACATTCTTGGTAAATTGTAAATTTGAACAGCCATTATGGAAAATAAGATGTGTGTGTGCGTGTTTGTGTGTATTTGGTCGTTAAGTCATGTTCGACTCTTTTTCGACCCCATGGACTGTAGCCCATCAGGCTCCTCTGTCCATGGGATTTCCCAGGCAAGAACAGTGGAGTGAGTTGCCATTTCCTTCTCCAGAGGATCTTCCTGACTCAGGGATCAAATCCAAGTCTCCTGCATTGCAGGCAGATTCTCTACCACGGAGCCACCAGGGAAGCCCAGAAAATAGGATGGAGATCCTCAAATATTAAAATAACAACTATATATGATGCAGCAATATCACTTATGAATGTACATCCACAGGAAGTGAAATCACTATCTCAAAGAGATATCTGGAGACCCATACTCACTGCAGCATTACTCACAATAGGCAAGACATGGAAACAAAGCAAGTGTCCATCATCAACTTAAGAGATAAAGAGGGAAAAAAAAAAGACATAAAGAGGATTTTGATCTATGCACAAAAGAATATTATTAAACTATGAGAAATATGAAATCCTGCCATTTGAGACAGCACAGATGGACCTTGAGGGTACTAGTAAAAATGAAAAAAGTAAAAGAAAGACAAGTATTGCATGTTATCACTATCATGTGGAATCTAAAAAAGCCAAACTCATAAGAACAGAAATTAGAATGGTAGTTGCCAGAGGGTGGAGTGTGGTGAGGGAAAATCAGACAGGCTGGTAGGAAATTCCCTGGTGGTCCACTGGTTAGGACTCAGTGCTTCCACTGCAGGGGCCACGGGTTCCATCCCTGGTCAAGGAACTAAGATCCCATAAGCCAGCCCACACAGCCCCCTAACCAAAAAAAAAAGAAGGACAGGCTGGTAAAAAAATAAATAAATAAAGCACAAACTTCCAGTTATATGATAGATAAGGTCTGAGGAGTTCATACATAACACAGCGACTGTAATTAACAATACTATTTTGTAGACTTATAATTTATTAAGAAAGTAAACATAAGTGTTCTCTCTTACCCGAAAAAGAGATGAATAAAAAAGGAAACTGTGTGAGCTGATGGAAGTGTTAATTAACTTCATTATGGTAATAATTTCACTACAGATATGTATATTAAAGCACCATGTTGTACACTTTAAATATATTACAATTTTATTTGTCAAATATAACTGAGTAAAGCAGGGGAAAGGTTTTTAAATACAGCTCTGGCCTTAAAGTAACAGACATCACTTTTATCTCGATCTTGTACAGAATTAGAGTCTCAACTGGATGTAGGGCCTCTGGGATGCAGCCCCCAGAGAGAGGCATGGAACCTTCCCAGACCCTGAGACGAAGCCCAGCTGCAGGACACCCAGATGGCGGCTGAGGAGCCAGCGGCAGACAAGGACCCACAGATGACACAGAGGTTGAAAACGCAGGGTAGCCTCTGGTGAGGACTACCCCGGCTCCTCCGCCAGCCTGGTCATCTTTCCACCCCTGACAGCCTGGCTTGCTCACCTCTCTCCAAACGCTCACCACACTCCACCCACTGTGGCCCAGCCTCAGGCCCACACCAGCCTCTGGGGGAGCCCTGTGTGCACCAGAAGAGGTGCCCATTCACCTGGGCAACTGAAGCAGCTCCCACCTGCTCCCCTGCCAGGACAGGTTGAGGGCAAGCAGCTCTTCATGGCAGCCCTGCCCAACCACGGTCACTGCCCTCTGTGTTCTTCCTGCCCAGACTCTCCCTCCCACAGACCCAGAACCACCCTCCAGGGACATGTGATCTGAGCCCAGGTCAGCTCTCCCACCTTCCTCTGTTTCAATGCCTGTTCTACCTTCTTCACTTTCATCACCTTGTTATTGATCCTTTTCCATTGTGGTTGTGGACCAGGACCAGGACAAAGACCAGCAGACTCATCCTCCTCTCAGGCAGTATGATAGAGGAAGAGCAGGGGGGAATGAAATGCTTACTCCATTTTAAGACACTTCCAGGAAGTTTCACACACACAAACTTCCAGGAGGTTTATTCTGCTCCCATTATATTGGCCAGAATTTAACCACATGGTCTCTGGCTGCCTCCCAGGGAACCTGGAAAACACACTCTTTACTCCAGGAGGCCAAGTAACTCGACCAAATGAGAATTTCAGGATTGGAGACCACCTATGTATGGCACCTTAACTCTAATCTGGAGGCACAAGTACATCTGTGATTGTTTTTGTTAGGAAGAAAGACTCCAGGATGGTTTCCAGTTTTTGCCTACCACAAATAAAGCTGCTATGAGCATTCGACTACAAGTCTTTGTATGGATATATACTTTTATTCCTTAGAGATAAATACCTCGGAGTGGGATGATGGCTAGATCATATGGTAGATACATGTTTAGCTTTTAAGGAATTGTCAAAGTGTTTTTTCCAAAGTGGATGTACTATTTTACGTTCTTATAAGCCATGCATACAAGTTGTAGTTGTCCCACATCTTTGGCAAGACATGGTATGGTTAGTCTGTTCCCTTCAGCCATTCTACTAGGTGTCTAATGATATCTCACCGTGGTTTTAATATGCATTTTCCCAGTGACTAATAATACTGAGTATCTTTCCAACTACTTATTCACCATCAATATATCTATTTGGTAAAGTGTCTGTCAAATGTTTTGCCTTTTTTTTTTTTGGCCGTGACAAGTGGTATACAGGATTGTTGTTCCCTGACCAGGCATCAAACCTGCACCTCCTGCGATGGAAGCATAGAGTCTTAACCACTGGACCACCAGGGAGGTCCCTTGTCCATTTTTATTGGATTGTTTCTTTTCTTTTTGAATATTTATTTATTTATTTGGCTGTGCCAAGTCTAGTTCCCCAACCAGGAATTGAACCGGGCCCTCCCTGCATTGGTAGCACAGAGTCTTAACCACTAGACCTGTGGGGAAGTCCATGAGTTTTGAGAGTTAATGGTATATTCTGGAGTCAAGTCCTTTATCAGATTTTCCAGCCTGTATACCTTGTCAGTTGAAGATCAGAAAGCTTAACTTTAGGGCTTCCCTGGTGGTCCAGTAGGTAAGGACACCACCTTGCAGTGCAAGGGGCGCCGGTTCGAGCCCTGGCCTGGGAAGAGCCCACGTGCCGCAGAGCGGCTGGACCGATGTGTCCAATTACCGAGCCGAAGCCCTGGAGCACATGCGCCCAGAGCTGGTGCTCTGCGATAACAGAGGCCACTGTGATGGAAGGCCCACACGGGCCAAAGAACAAAGAAGGATGAAAATGGAAAAAAACAATTGGTGAAATTGGAGACCACCTATGTAACCTCTAATCTGGAGGCACAAGTACATCTGTGATTGTTTTTGTTAGGAAGAAAGACTCCAGGATGGTTTCCAGTTTTTGCCTACCACAAATAAAGCTGCTATGAGCATTCGACTACAAGTCTTTGTATGGATATATACTTTTATTCCTTAGAGATAAATACCTCGGAGTGGGATGATGGCTAGATCATATGGTAGATACATGTTTAGCTTTTAAGGAATTGTCAAAGTGTTTTTTCCAAAGTGGATGTACTATTTTACGTTCTTATAAGCCATGCATACAAGTTGTAGTTGTCCCACATCTTTGGCAAGACATGGTATGGTTAGTCTGTTCCCTTCAGCCATTCTACTAGGTGTCTAATGATATCTCACCGTGGTTTTAATATGCATTTTCCCAGTGACTAATAATACTGAGTATCTTTCCAACTACTTATTCACCATCAATATATCTATTTGGTAAAGTGTCTGTCAAATGTTTTGCCTTTTTTTTTTTTGGCCGTGACAAGTGGTATACAGGATTGTTGTTCCCTGACCAGGCATCAAACCTGCACCTCCTGCGATGGAAGCATAGAGTCTTAACCACTGGACCACCAGGGAGGTCCCTTGTCCATTTTTATTGGATTGTTTCTTTTCTTTTTGAATATTTATTTATTTATTTGGCTGTGCCAAGTCTAGTTCCCCAACCAGGAATTGAACCGGGCCCTCCCTGCATTGGTAGCACAGAGTCTTAACCACTAGACCTGTGGGGAAGTCCATGAGTTTTGAGAGTTAATGGTATATTCTGGAGTCAAGTCCTTTATCAGATTTTCCAGCCTGTATACCTTGTCAGTTGAAGATCAGAAAGCTTAACTTTAGGGCTTCCCTGGTGGTCCAGTAGGTAAGGACACCACCTTGCAGTGCAAGGGGCGCCGGTTCGAGCCCTGGCCTGGGAAGAGCCCACGTGCCGCAGAGCGGCTGGACCGATGTGTCCAATTACCGAGCCGAAGCCCTGGAGCACATGCGCCCAGAGCTGGTGCTCTGCGATAACAGAGGCCACTGTGATGGAAGGCCCACACGGGCCAAAGAGCAAAGAAGGATGAAAATGGATAAATGAAAGACCAATAGAA
This sequence comes from Tragulus kanchil, assembly GCA_022376925.1. Lineage (NCBI taxonomy): Eukaryota > Metazoa > Chordata > Mammalia > Artiodactyla > Tragulidae > Tragulus > Tragulus kanchil. The sequence continues at coordinate 117,335,132 of JAIOJX010000031.1, forward strand.
GTGGCCCGCCCTCCCCGCTCTCTTCCTAACCCACCCCTCACTCCAAAAAAGAAAGTTTAAGTTTGATGATGGCCATTCTGTCAATTTCTTTTTTTTTTAAAGATCATGTTTTGCTGTTGAATCAAAGAAATCAAGGATTCCTCTTTAATTAATTAACTTATTTCTTTATTTTTGGCTCTTCTGGGTTTTCACTGCTGCCACAGGCACTTCTTTACTTGCAGGGAGTGCGGGCTACTCTCTAGTTGAGGTGAACAGGCTGCTTGTTGCAGGGATTTCTCTTGTTGTGGAACTCGGGCTCTAGGGCACACGGGCTTCAGTAGTTGCAGTACATGGGCTCAACAGTTGCAGTTCCGAGGCTCTAGAGCACAGGCTCCATAGTTGTGGCTCATGGGCTTAGTTGCTTCACAGCATGTGGGCTCTTCCTGGAGCAGGGATAGAACTTGTGCCTTCTGCATTGGCAGGCAAAGTCTTAACCACTGAGCTACCAGGGGAAACCCAGTCAAGGATTTCTTAACCAAGATCTTTTGTAACATCCTCCTCTAGAAGTTTTATGGTTGTAGTTTACATTTAAGTCTAGAATCCACGCTGAGTTCATTTTTAATAGAAGCAAACTATGCATCTAAGTTTATTCTTCTGCATGTGTGTGTGTGTGTGCTCAGTCATGTCTGACTCTTTATGACCCCAGGAACTATAACCCAGCAGATTCCTCTGTCCATGGGATTTTCCAGGCAAGAATACTGGAGTGGCCCCAAGGGTCTAGTACCTGTCTCCTGCAATGCAGGCAGATTCTTATACGCTGAGTCACCAAGGAAGTTTGATACCTTGTCAGTTGAAGATCAGAAAGCTTAACTTTAGGGCTTCCCTGGTGGTCCAGTAGGTAAGGACACCACCTTGCAGTGCAAGGGGCGCCGGTTCGAGCCCTGGCCTGGGAAGAGCCCACGTGCCGCAGAGCGGCTGGACCGATGTGTCCAATTACCGAGCCGAAGCCCTGGAGCACATGCGCCCAGAGCTGGTGCTCTGCGATAACAGAGGCCACTGTGATGGAAGGCCCACACGGGCCAAAGAGCAAAGAAGGATGAAAATGGATAAATGAAAGACCAATAGAAGTGGCCCGCCCTCCCCGCTCTCTTCCTAACCCACCCCTCACTCCAAAAAAGAAAGTTTAAGTTTGATGATGGCCATTCTGTCAATTTCTTTTTTTTTTAAAGATCATGTTTTTGCTGTTGAATCAAAGAAATCAAGGATTCCTCTTTAATTAATTAACTTATTTCTTTATTTTTGGCTCTTCTGGGTTTTCACTGCTGCCACAGGCACTTCTTTACTTGCAGGGAGTGCGGGCTACTCTCTAGTTGAGGTGAACAGGCTGCTTGTTGCAGGGATTTCTCTTGTTGTGGAACTCGGGCTCTAGGGCACACGGGCTTCAGTAGTTGCAGTACATGGGCTCAACAGTTGCAGTTCCGAGGCTCTAGAGCACAGGCTCCATAGTTGTGGCTCATGGGCTTAGTTGCTTCACAGCATGTGGGCTCTTCCTGGAGCAGGGATAGAACTTGTGCCTTCTGCATTGGCAGGCAAAGTCTTAACCACTGAGCTACCAGGGAAGCCCAGTCAAGGATTTCTTAACCAAGATCTTTTGTAACATCCTCCTCTAGAAGTTTTATGGTTGTAGTTTACATTTAAGTCTAGAATCCACGCTGAGTTCATTTTTAATAGAAGCAAACTATGCATCTAAGTTTATTCTTCTGCATGTGTGTGTGTGTGTGCTCAGTCATGTCTGACTCTTTATGACCCCAGGAACTATAACCCAGCAGATTCCTCTGTCCATGGGATTTTCCAGGCAAGAATACTGGAGTGAGTTGCCTCACTCCAGGGGACCTTCCTGACAGACTGAACCTGAGTCTCCTGCAATGCAGGCAGATTCTTATACGCTGAGTCACCAAGGAAGCCACATATAGATATCCAATTATTCCAGGGACATCTGTTGAAAAGACTGGCCTTCTCCACTGAATCACCTCTGCACATTTTTAAAACCTCAAATGCTCAGATATGTTAAGATCTATTTCTGGACTAAAAGATAGGTTGCACCCTTCTATTGATTTATCTCTCTATCTTGAGATTAATACCACACTTTCTCATTTTCTGTGCCTTATAACAGAACTTGAAGTCAAAGAGTTCTCCCACTCTGTTCCTCTTTTTCAAAGTTATTTTGGCTATTCTAGTCCTTTTTTATTTACATTTGAATTTATCAATAATCTTGTAAATTTATAAAACAGATTTTAAAGGCCTATATTTTCACAGGAATTGCATTGATCCTATAGATAAATATGAGAACTGACATCTTAGCAGGCTGGCACCAGCGGGAAAGAACCCACCTGCCAACACAGAAGATGGAAGAGACTCAGGTTCAATTCCAGGCTTGGGAAGGTCTTCTGGAGGTGAGCATGGCAACTCCCTCCCAGTATTCTTGCCTGGATCCCATGGACAGAGGAGCCTGGCAGGCTGCAGTTCATAGCATTGCAAAGAGTTGGACAAGACTGAAGTGATTTAGCAATCAGGCACAACATCTCAGCAATATTTTCTTTCTTTCTATCTATGAGCATGGTTTATCTCCCTTTTCACATAGGTCTTCTTTTAAATCTCTCAGCAATGTGCTATAGTTTTCAATGTACAGATATTGCATATATTTTGTCAAATTTATTTCAGATGAAATCATATTTTTGACACTAGTATAAATGGCATTTTTAAATTGTGGTAAATACATAACACAAAATTTACCACCCTACAATTTTGTGGGGGGAGGGGAGGAGTCGGGCGGGCCACTTCTATTGGTCTTTCATTTATTTATTTTTCATCCATCTTTGTTCTTTGGCCCATGTGGGCCTCCCATCGCAGTGGCCTTTGTTATCGTCAAGCATGCGCTCCAGAGCTTCGGCTCAGTAGTTGGACACATTGGTCCAGCCGCTCCACGGCACGTGGGATCTTCCCAGGCCAGGGATCGAACCCGCGCCTCTTGCACTGCAAGCTGGTGTTCTTACTCACTGGACCATCAGGGAAGTCCCACCCTACAATTTTTAAATGTACAGTTCAGTGCCGTTAAGCACGTTTCATATTGTTGTTCAACCAGAACTGTTTTCATCTTGTAAAACTGATACCTAGATGTTCCGACCCGCGGGATTCGTCAACGCAGGCCTGAAGGGGGGGAGCGGGAATTGAGAGGACAAGAGACACGAGAAATGGAGACAAGACAGGAGTCTGATCAAGTCTCATTTTATTGTTGAACGGGAGCGATATTTATGCTGTACAAAAGGCGGAAGAGCCCAGCAATAGACCAATCATGCTAAAGGTCAACTATGCATGCGATTACATAATGGCAAGAGTCTATGAGGAGCATGCACTGATCATGAGCACGGAAACTTCACTCAGCCAATCACGGCAATGAGCACACATCCCGGACCGCGCAAGACCGCGCCCTTCCTGCTCCCGCTAGGCGCCATCTTTGGGAGCTTGTGGTGATGTTCTCAAACTGAAGGTCATAAGGCGTGGCCAAGGCTCTCACAGTCCCAGCCAGGATGATGATACTCTCATGCTGGGAGCTCCGCCAAGTGCTATCTCAAATGTTGCATTGTAGCATTCATGCTTGGGAGGCTTGGGATGTGGCCGGACCGACCTGCGGTCCCGGACACCTAGACCTATTAAACACAATTCCCATTATCTCCCTGCCACCAGCCCCTAGAAATCACCATGTTACTTTCTGTCTCTATGCAGTTGACTACTCTAGATTCTCTTACAGATAAGTGAAAAATCACATAGTATTTGTCTTTTTGTAAATAGATTGTTTTGCTTGTTTATCTGACTAAGTCTCCAAACCACAGGGAACTGAATTTGGCCCAAACCACGTGAGCTTGGAAGAGCATCCAGAGCTCCAGGTGAGACCACATTTCAGCGACACACTGACACCAACCTTCTTACAGAGAACTGAATTTCTCACCCTCAGAACTATGAGCCAATATATGGCTGTAGTTTTAAGCCACTACGTATATGTTGATTTGTCATACAGAAATATTAAAATAATGTGCTGACCATAATAAAAGTAATTCACAAATAAATATCAAAAAGATAACGGGGCTTCCCAAGTAGCTCAGTGGTAAAGAGTTCACTGCAAGCTGGTGTTCTTACTCACTGGACCATCAGGAAGTCCCACCCTACAATTTTAAATGTACAGTTCAGTGCCGTTAAGCACGTTTCATATTGTTGTTCAACCAGAACTGTTTTCATCTTGTAAAACTGATACCTAGATGTTCCGACCGGGATTCGTCAACGCAGGCCTGAAGGGGGCGGGAATTGAGAGGACAAGAGACACGAGAAATGGAGACAAGACAGGAGTCTGATCAAGTCTCATTTTATTGTTGAACGGGAGCGATATTTATGCTGTACAAAAGGCGGAAGAGCCCAGCAATAGACCAATCATGCTAAAGGTCAACTATGCATGCGATTACATAATGGCAAGAGTCTATGAGGAGCATGCACTGATCATGAGCACGGAAACTTCACTCAGCCAATCACGGCAATGAGCACACATCCCGGACCGCGCAAGACCGCGCCCTTCCTGCTCCCGCTAGGCGCCATCTTTGGGAGCTTGTGGTGATGTTCTCAAACTGAAGGTCATAAGGCGTGGCCAAGGCTCTCACAGTCCCAGCCAGGATGATGATACTCTCATGCTGGGAGCTCCGCCAAGTGCTATCTCAAATGTTGCATTGTAGCATTCATGCTTGGGAGGCTTGGGATGTGGCCGGACCGACCTGCGGTCCCGGACACCTAGACCTATTAAACACAATTCCCATTATCTCCCTGCCACCAGCCCCTAGAAATCACCATGTTACTTTCTGTCTCTATGCAGTTGACTACTCTAGATTCTCTTACAGATAAGTGAAAAATCACATAGTATTTGTCTTTTTGTAAATAGATTGTTTTGCTTGTTTATCTGACTAAGTCTCCAAACCACAGGGAACTGAATTTGGCCCAAACCACGTGAGCTTGGAAGAGCATCCAGAGCTCCAGGTGAGACCACATTTCAGCGACACACTGACACCAACCTTCTTACAGAGAACTGAATTTCTCACCCTCAGAACTATGAGCCAATATATGGCTGTAGTTTTAAGCCACTACGTATATGTTGATTTGTCATACAGAAATATTAAAATAATGTGCTGACCATAATAAAAGTAATTCACAAATAAATATCAAAAAGATAACGGGGCTTCCCAAGTAGCTCAGTGGTAAAGAGTTCACCTGCCAATGCAGGAGACACAGGTTCGATCCCTGATTTGGGAAGATCCCACATGCTGTGGAGCAACGAAGCCTGTGAGCCACAACTATGGAGCCTGTGCTCTAGAGCCTTGGAGCTGCAACTGTTGAGCCCATGTGCCACAACTACTGAAGCCAGTGTGCTCTAGAGCCCGAGTTCCACAACAAGAAAAGTCCCTGCAACAAGCAACCTGTTCACCTCAACTAGAGAGTAGCCCCCACTCCCTGCAACTAGAGAAGTGCCTGTGGCAGCACTGAAAACCCTGAATAGTCAAAAATAAATTTAAAATTTTTAAAAAAGAAAGACAACAGGAAAAACTCCAAACACTTGGGAAACAAATCCTCAAGTCAAAATAATTCATTCATCAAGGGAATGTGGCAAATGTATTAACACATCATAAAGGAAGTATAGAGCTTCCCTGGTGACTCAGTGGTAAAGAATCCACCCACCAATGCAGGAGACAGGGGTTCGATTCCACAAGCCAAGGAGCAACTAATTCCAAGAGCCACAACTACTGAGCCCATGTGTGGCAACTACTGAGGCCTGTGTACCCTAGAACCAATGCTTCGCAACAAGAGAAGTCACTGCAAAGAGAAATCTGTGCACCACAACTAGAGAGTACAATGAGAAGCCTGCACACAACTAGTTCTCTAGTTGCAGGGAGAAAAGCCCAAGTGCCCTATGAAGACCCAGCACAGCAAAAAAAAAAACAAACCAAAAACCCTGAAGTATAGAAGGTATCAAAATATATGGATGCTGCTAAAGCAGTGCTTAGAAGTAAATGTACCACCTCAGATGCTAATTATATTAGAAAATAAGACATGTCTAAAATAAGAATCAGGGGCTTCCCCTGGTGGTCCAGTGGGTAAAGGCACCGCCTTGCAGTGCAAGGGGCGCCGGTTGGATCCCTGGCCTGGGAAGATCCCACGTGCCGTGGAGCGGCTGGACTGATGTGTCCAATTACCGAGCCGGAGCTCTGGCGCGCATGCGACCAGAGCCGGTGCTCTGCGACGTCAGACACCACCGCGATGGGGGAGGCCCACAGGAGCCAAAGAACAAAGACGGATGAAAATAGAGAAAGACCAATAGAAGTGGCCCGCCTGCTCCCCTCCCTCCCCAACCTGACCCCCGCCCAAAAATAAATAAATAAATCTTAAAATAAAATAAAATAAGAATCAAATAAATAATCTAAATCTACCAAACATTTAGAAGAAAACATAGGAGAAAGTATTTCTGACACTGGGTTAGGCAAAGAGTACTTAAATATGATTCCAAAAGCATGTTTCTAAAGCAAAATATATATATATATATATATATATATATATATATATATATTCCATCAATATTAAAAACTCGTGCTCTGCAAATGACAGAAAATAAAAAGATAAAGACCCACACATAATTGTAAATTGCATATCCAAGGGTTTGTATCCAATACAGATAAATAACCCTTAAAAAATGAAAATAAAAAGAAAAAAGCTTAACTGCAGTAAAAATAACTCTCCAAACTGATCAGTCACCAGAGAGATTAGGAAAGACCCACATTCCATGCGACCAATCAGCAGCCAGGCTAGCACTGGCTTCTCTACCCCAGTAGCAACTTCCAATCAGCCAATAGGAAAAGACATAGGGTAAGAGGCGGGGCCTGCGTGGTCTCCATGACAATCCCTCGCGGGTTGGAGTTGAGGGAGAGGCTCCATGTAGCCAGATCCAGCTGCCCTAATGGGGGTGTTTGAGCGGGCAGGGAGGGAATTTCTGGGGGGACAGGGTGGGAGGAAAACAGCCAGCAGGGGTTGTGGGGAATGAGGGGCAAAGAGTGTTTCATAAGGGGAAGGGAGGGTGTTAAGTATGAACAGGAAGGCCGCTCTCATAAGTGTACAGGCAGTTCACAGGGGCTTGAAGCTGGTTTCAGAGGTAGAGAGAGGGCGTTATGGGAAGACGCTACGGTAGACAGAGAAGAGACTATGTATTCCCGGGTGGTCCAGTGGGTAAAGGCACCGCCTTGCAGTGCAAGGGGCGCCGGTTGGATCCCTGGCCTGGGAAGATCCCACGTGCCGTGGAGCGGCTGGACTGATGTGTCCAATTACCGAGCCGGAGCTCTGGCGCGCATGCGACCAGAGCCGGTGCTCTGCGACGTCAGACACCACCGCGATGGGGGAGGCCCACAGGAGCCAAAGAACAAAGACGGATGAAAATAGAGAAAGACCAATAGAAGTGGCCCGCCTGCTCCCCTCCCTCCCCAACCTGACCCCCGCCCAAAAATAAATAAATAAATCTTAAAATAAAATAAAATAAGAATCAAATAAATAATCTAAATCTACCAAACATTTAGAAGAAAACATAGGAGAAAGTATTTCTGACACTGGGTTAGGCAAAGAGTACTTAAATATGATTCCAAAAGCATGTTTCTAAAGCAAAATATATATATATATATATATATATATATATATATATATATTCCATCAATATTAAAAACTCGTGCTCTGCAAATGACAGAAAATAAAAAGATAAAGACCCACACATAATTGTAAATTGCATATCCAAGGGTTTGTATCCAATACAGATAAATAACCCTTAAAAAATGAAAATAAAAAGAAAAAAGCTTAACTGCAGTAAAAATAACTCTCCAAACTGATCAGTCACCAGAGAGATTAGGAAAGACCCACATTCCATGCGACCAATCAGCAGCCAGGCTAGCACTGGCTTCTCTACCCCAGTAGCAACTTCCAATCAGCCAATAGGAAAAGACATAGGGTAAGAGGCGGGGCCTGCGTGGTCTCCATGACAATCCCTCGCGGGTTGGAGTTGAGGGAGAGGCTCCATGTAGCCAGATCCAGCTGCCCTAATGGGGGTGTTTGAGCGGGCAGGGAGGGAATTTCTGGGGGGACAGGGTGGGAGGAAAACAGCCAGCAGGGGTTGTGGGGAATGAGGGGCAAAGAGTGTTTCATAAGGGGAAGGGAGGGTGTTAAGTATGAACAGGAAGGCCGCTCTCATAAGTGTACAGGCAGTTCACAGGGGCTTGAAGCTGGTTTCAGAGGTAGAGAGAGGGCGTTATGGGAAGACGGGACAGGTCTTTACAGGTAGACAGAGAAGAGACTATGTATAGACAAGGAGAGAAAACTTAAGAGTTTATAGCTGCTGAAAGAAGGCCATAGAGGAGCTGGGAGAGGAGTTTAAAGGGTCATGACAGGACCATGACATTCATTGGGACAAAGTAAATAAAGAATATTATAAATGGAGCAAAAAGAAAGACACTAAGGTCATTAATACTTTTTTAAGTTGAGAATTTTACAGGAGCACACTGAAGGCTTTACACATGAAAAGTCAAGAGTGTTAAAGTGTTGAATGAGGGCCTTCTTAGTAGGGTGGTCAATAGAGACAAAGAAAAGGTTGGTTGGAGGGTGACAGGGTATGTTTTATAGGAACAAAATGCTCTTAGTGGGTCAACGGAGTTTTAAGGGAGGCCAAGTGAGAGTCCTCAGAGTCAGTAAATGATTTTGTGGGGACAGTGGGAGAAGTCAAGTGAGACATGCTTAGGAATCTGAAAGGCAGTTACAGAAGATGGAGAGGAGTTCGTAGGCAACAGAGAAAGGGTTACAGAGAACTGAGAGGGATTGTAGGACTTGGAGGCATAAGGATGGAGAGAGGGGCTGAGAATTCTGGAGGACAGAGAGGTATTAATGGGAACAGGGAGAGGTTAGGGGGAATGCGGTGGGAGGTACACCGAGTCAGTGAGAGTTTTAAAGGGTGTCAGTGAGGACTTTATAGAAGCCAAGAAAGGGGAAAGGGAGGAGGTCAGAGGGGACGTCAGAACCCAGAAGCCATACTGAGCCATAACCGACTTCCTACTCCCAGACGTTTGAGATTTTGCGTGCCAAGCCCCCCAAAGACTACATGTGTCTGTCCATTCTGGCCCTCTTCCTGTGCTTTCCCATAGGCATTGTGGCAGTGATCTTCTCCATCCAGGTGGGAGTCTGAGTCATGCCGATTCTTTCCTCCCCTCCCCCTCTCCCATCCTGGCCCTAATGCTGACTCAAATTCGTCCTTGTTTCCTGCCTGTGGGCTTAGGTTCCCCCACCTCTGTATTCCTCCAGTCCCCTGGCTCACTTCTCCTCCATACAAGCACCTTTTTAAGCACATCTATTCCTGTCCTACTTCTCCCCGCCAATCAGACAAGGCACAGCAACCGATGGAATGACCGAGCCACAGCAGCTGAGCTATCCCAGCAAGTCTTCTACATCGCAGTCCTGGGGATTGTTACGGGAAGTGTCATCATACTCATCATCTTGATTCTCTTCATGACTGACTTATTTTCTCGGTAACCTCCTCTCCAGCTCATGGGACAAAAAAAAAAAATCACCAAATATATCCAAAACTGTCACTTACCTTTGTTCTAAGTATCCATTTGAGTCCAGGTAGAAGATAAGAATGGAAAACTCCTGCATGTTTCTTCAAAGCCCCTCAATGTCTGGTGGGTCAAGTGTTGCCAACCTAAGCCAGCACCTTGAGGTGATTTATGGGGGAAGGAAGTGGGAGCTGAGAGGGCCACTGGACCAGAGCTCAAGACCAACCCTGGGACCCCACCAAGACGAGAGCCATAGGAGATGGAGTAGAACTCTCTTTCCCCAGGCAGCCTCTTCTCTGCCCATATTCACGTATTCACGTCATAAGTCTATTTCTGTTGACCAAGGCCTTTGTGAATGTGCTGCCTCACTCTGGGGACAGAGCAGGCACCACTTAAGTACCACTCCTAGCCCCTGTGAACTTATAAACCAAGCTGAAAGATAGTCATGTCACTAGACAATGACAGGCTCCACCAGGGGAAGCCTAGAGTGGTGGGCTGTAAGAACCCAGGCCTCCTCTGGGGTACTGTGGCCCACTAGAAAACTAGGGAGTCAGAAACTGTTGGTGCTTGTTGGCATTTGGAATTTTGATTGTAGAGAGCTTCTGTAATAGGTATGGATTGCCTTCTCTCCCCTCTAACCACCAAGTTTGATATTTAGTCATCATGTAACAAGTACTTTCTGAGTACTTACTATGTACCAGGCACTGAACTAGGTACTATCATCATGACACAGAGCTGACACCTGGGAAGTTTCCCCACATTCTAGTGGGAAGAAAATGATAAACAGATAGACCTCTAAATAAATAATTACAGGGAATGGTGAATGATACAGTGAAAAATAAAACAGGGTAATAAGCTTGGCAGTGATAGTACTGGTCTACCACTATTAATAGTCTGCAACAAGATAAGCAAAGAAATTGCCAGTGGGTGCTTTCAAACTTACAACAATTGGACATGTTATGATATCCAACTATTTGAAATAGACTTGTCTCATTGAGCAGGGCATAGGATGAGTCCATGACAGACTGGGAGATATTTAAAAAACAGGTCCTACTCCACCACCACAAATCGTCTTTGAGATGCACTGGGCTAGACAACAGAAGTCTAGAAGGTATATTGTTTAGGTTCGTGCTACAGCTGTAACAAATAAACCCCACCAGTTAGCAGTTCATGAAACAGGAATTTATTTCTCACTCATAGAACCTGCCAAGGTGGGTAAGGGACCCAGGATCCTTCCATGTGGTGATTCCACCCTCCCCTAAGCACTCCAAATCCTTTGAGTCCAGGTAGAAGATAAGAATGGAAAATTCCTGCATGATTCTTCAAAGCCTTGACTTGAAAGGGAACCCCTGTGCACTGTTGGTGGAATGTAAATTTGTAGTCACTGAAAAACAGGATAGAGGCACCTCAAAAATCTAAATATAGAACTACCATATGAATCAGTAATCTTACTTTTGAGGGTATATCCAAAGAAATAAAATTACTGTCTAAAAGAGATACCTGGACTCCCACATTCAATGCAGCATATTCATAACAACCAAGATATGGAAGCAACCTAAGTGTCCAGCAACAGATAAAAGGATAAAGAGGATTCGATATCTATAAACAAAGGATTATTGTTAAGCCATGAGACATATGAAATCCTGCCATTTGCAACAATATGAATGAAACTTGATGGGCTTATGCTAAGTGAAATAGGTGGAGAAAAACAACTACTGTATGATATCACTTATACATGGAAACCTTTTTAGATTTGTTTTCAAACTTGTAAGAACAGAAAGTAGAATGGTGATTGCCAGGGAGTGGGAGTTGAGGGGAATGGGGACAAGCTGGTAGAAGGGTAAAGACTTCAGTTATAAGATGAATAAGGTTTGAGGATTGAATGCCAAGAACTTCTCATACATGTTTGTTCATGTATTCCTAGAACTTCTTCCAGTGATAGTACTGTCCCCTATAAGTCTGCAACAAGATAAGCAAAGAAATGCCAGTGGGTGCTTTCAAACTTACAACAATTGGACATGTTATGATATCCAACTATTTGAAATAGACTTGTCTCATTGAGCAGGGCATAGGATGAGTCCATGACAGACTGGGAGATATTTAAAAAACAGGTCCTACTCCACCACCACAAATCGTCTTTGAGATGCACTGGGCTAGACAACAGAAGTCTAGAAGGTATATTGTTTAGGTTCGTGCTACAGCTGTAACAAATAAACCCCACCAGTTAGCAGTTCATGAAACAGGAATTTATTTCTCACTCATAGAACCTGCCAAGGTGGGTAAGGGACCCAGGATCCTTCCATGTGGTGATTCCACCCTCCCCTAAGCACTCCAAATCCTTTGAGTCCAGGTAGAAGATAAGAATGGAAAATTCCTGCATGATTCTTCAAAGCCTTGACTTGAAAGGGAACCCCTGTGCACTGTTGGTGGAATGTAAATTTGTAGTCACTGAAAAACAGGATAGAGGCACCTCAAAAATCTAAATATAGAACTACCATATGAATCAGTAATCTTACTTTTGAGGGTATATCCAAAGAAATAAAATTACTGTCTAAAAGAGATACCTGGACTCCCACATTCAATGCAGCATATTCATAACAACCAAGATATGGAAGCAACCTAAGTGTCCAGCAACAGATAAAAGGATAAAGAGGATTCGATATCTATAAACAAAGGATTATTGTTAAGCCATGAGACATATGAAATCCTGCCATTTGCAACAATATGAATGAAACTTGATGGGCTTATGCTAAGTGAAATAGGTGGAGAAAAACAACTACTGTATGATATCACTTATACATGGAAACCTTTTTAGATTTGTTTTCAAACTTGTAAGAACAGAAAGTAGAATGGTGATTGCCAGGGAGTGGGAGTTGAGGGGAATGGGGACAAGCTGGTAGAAGGGTAAAGACTTCAGTTATAAGATGAATAAGGTTTGAGGATTGAATGCCAAGAACTTCTCATACATGTTTGTTCATGTATTCCCTAGAGGGGCTTCCCACAATGGCTCAGTGGGTGAAGAATCCACCTGAAATGCAGGAGATGCAGGTTCAATCCCTGAGTTGGAAAGATTGCCTAGAGGAGGAAATGGCAACCCACTCCAGTGTTCTTGCCTGAAAAATCCCATGGACAGGGGAGGCTGGCGGGCTACAGTCCATGGGGTCACACGCTGAACATGACTGAGCGACTGAGCACATGACTAATACTGCGTTGCACACTTAAAATTTTCTAAGAGCATAGCTCTTAAGCATTCTCACCAAAGACTGACAAAAACAAAAGGGATGCTATTTAACTTGATTGTGGTAATAACTTCACAATGATACATATATCAAATGACCATGTTGTACACTTTAAACATATTACAATTTTTGCCACAATGTTCTCAGTCCATGTGGCAGAACCAGACTCGTGGTCTCAACTGAACACAGGGGCCTCTGGGAAATGTAGTCCCTTGAGCTGAGACACAGAAGACAAGGTATGAGAGCCACTCCTGGAGCTGTGAGAACAGAGTTCCCACAGAGTGGGAATAGTGAGTGGAAAGGTCCAGAAGCTGGAAAGAGCCTGGAAATTCAAGGAACACAGAGGAGGCCACTGTGGCAGTAAGTAATGCCGCACATTTCCCACTCTCCAACATAGGTGGGGTTCTCTCCTCCTCTCAGAAAGAATCCCTGTAGGTGCTTATGAAAGTCTCCAAGATGTCCCCCATTTCCACCCCTCCTGAAGAGGAAACTCAGCACTGGTTCCCACAGACCTATTTCCAGGAATATTTTACAGACATATGGTCACCCACTGTAGGACCTCCCAACCCCCTCCACACCTGACTCTGCGATAGATGATGCTGAAGACAAAGCAATGCCCAAGACAGACCCCACTGCTGCCCTCAGGAAATCCACAGTTCAGTGGGGAAGGCAGGGCTGTGGGTGGTTCTTTCATTTATTCGTTCATCCAACAAACTTCTGTTGAATGCATTTTGTTGTTCTGTGCATCTACTGTTGTGCCAGGCACAGGGGACACAGTAATGCACAAAGAAAACCAGAGAAATCCTACCTCATGGATCTCACACTCTGGTGGGGTCTGAAAGGTATAACATAACAAGAACGCTGGGGAGAGTAAGAAAGCAGAGTAAGAGTGACTGGAAGTACTGGAGATAAATGAGGGACTGTAGTTTTAAATAGAGAAGCAGGTAATTCTCCAATGCAGATCTAACCTCTTCAAATTTATGTTCGGCTGTGCTGGGTCTTCACTGCTGTACACAGACTTCCTCTGGTTGCAGTGAGCAGGGACTTCAGGTGCTGGGCCCCTTACGATGGCTTCTCCCCTGGGGAAGAAAAGCATAGCTCTTAAGCATTCTCACCAAAGACTGACAAAAACAAAAGGGATGCTATTTAACTTGATTGTGGTAATAACTTCACAATGATACATATATCAAATGACCATGTTGTACACTTTAAACATATTACAATTTTTGCCACAATGTTCTCAGTCCATGTGGCAGAACCAGACTCGTGGTCTCAACTGAACACAGGGGCCTCTGGGAAATGTAGTCCCTTGAGCTGAGACACAGAAGACAAGGTATGAGAGCCACTCCTGGAGCTGTGAGAACAGAGTTCCCACAGAGTGGGAATAGTGAGTGGAAAGGTCCAGAAGCTGGAAAGAGCCTGGAAATTCAAGGAACACAGAGGAGGCCACTGTGGCAGTAAGTAATGCCGCACATTTCCCACTCTCCAACATAGGTGGGGTTCTCTCCTCCTCTCAGAAAGAATCCCTGTAGGTGCTTATGAAAGTCTCCAAGATGTCCCCCATTTCCACCCCTCCTGAAGAGGAAACTCAGCACTGGTTCCCACAGACCTATTTCCAGGAATATTTTACAGACATATGGTCACCCACTGTAGGACCTCCCAACCCCCTCCACACCTGACTCTGCGATAGATGATGCTGAAGACAAAGCAATGCCCAAGACAGACCCCACTGCTGCCCTCAGGAAATCCACAGTTCAGTGGGGAAGGCAGGGCTGTGGGTGGTTCTTTCATTTATTCGTTCATCCAACAAACTTCTGTTGAATGCATTTTGTTGTTCTGTGCATCTACTGTTGTGCCAGGCACAGGGGACACAGTAATGCACAAAGAAAACCAGAGAAATCCTACCTCATGGATCTCACACTCTGGTGGGGTCTGAAAGGTATAACATAACAAGAACGCTGGGGAGAGTAAGAAAGCAGAGTAAGAGTGACTGGAAGTACTGGAGATAAATGAGGGACTGTAGTTTTAAATAGAGAAGCAGGTAATTCTCCAATGCAGATCTAACCTCTTCAAATTTATGTTCGGCTGTGCTGGGTCTTCACTGCTGTACACAGACTTCCTCTGGTTGCAGTGAGCAGGGACTACTTTCCAGTTGTGGTGCTGAGGCTTCTCATTACGATGGCTTCTCCCATTGTGGAGCACAGGCTCTAGAGCACCAGCTCCGTAGTTGTGGCACACAGGCTTAGTTGCCCCCAGGTATGTGGAATCTTCTCAGACCAGGGATTGATTCCATGTCCCCAGAGTTGGCAGGAGGATTCTTATCCATCAGACCACCAGGGAACTCACGGCTCTGACTTTTGATCTAAGTCCCATAGGACTTAAGTAAGGGAACTAGGCTGATATCTAGGTGAAACTTGTTCCAAGGAGATGGAACTGCTAGTTCAGAAGTCTGGCGGGAGAAGCACATCTGATACTTCTGAGATATATTAAGGAGGCCAGCGTAGCTAGGGCAGAAGACAGAGCAGGGAATGGTTAGAGATGAAATCAGGGAGATAAAAGAAAGTAAGATGGGGCTTCCCTGGTGGTCCAGTGGGTAAAGAGTCTGCCTCGCAGTGCAAGGGGCACCAGTTCAATCCCTAGCCTGGGAAGATCCCACGTGCTGCGGAGCGGCGGGACCAGTGTATCCAATTGCGAGCCAGCACTCTGAAGCACATGCGCCCAGAGCTGGTGCTCTGCAACAAGAGAGGCCACTGCAATGGGAGGCCCACATGGGCCAAAGAAACAAAGATGGATGAAAATAAATAAATGAAAGACCATAAAAGAAGCCAAAAAAAAGAAAAAAGAAAGTAATACTGGAGTGGGTTGCCATGCCCTCCTGGGAGGGGTGGGGAGAGGGCAGAATAAAAATGGATGAAAATAAATAAAGAAACAATAAAAGAGGCCAAAATTTAAAAAAAAAGAAAGAAAGATGCAAGAGAGCTGACTTTCCTCTGAGTAACATGAACAAACTTTGAACAGAGGGGTGGCAAGAGCTGACTCAGGTGTTAACCGGCTCTCTGTGACTCTGCAGGGGAGCTGACTGTGGGGGAAATGGGACAGCAGGAGACTGCTGTGAAAGTACAGACGGGACGGGACGGACAGGACAGACTATTAGGCCAGTGTAGAGGAAGTGGAAAAGGAAAAGCCTTGACGACTTACAAAGGTAGAGTAAACAGGAATTACTGATGGGTAATACAAGAGGAAAGGAGGGATTTTGAGCCTCAGGAACTGGAAGAACAGAGCTGCCTTGCCTGAACTGGAGAGGGAGGTGAGAAACACTCCCAGAGGGTATGGCACAGCGGTCACTGCAAGTGTGGGAAGTCATACCCTGGCCAGTGACAGCTTCAGCAGTGGGCATGTGACCCTGTCCAAGTCATTGAAACTTAACATAAATGGCTTACAGAGCTTACAGAAGGAAGCAGAGTTCCAAGTCAGCCTCTAAAACCACATCTTTCTCACCTCAGAGGAGCAGGGACAGTCACTGCCAGGAGGACGGAGGGGCTGAGGAAGAAGCAAGAACGAGGAAGCTGGGGAGGCAGGAACCTCGGTCTTGCTCATCAGGAGCATCATCATCACCATCAGCACCACCGGAGCCACCGAGCAGTCAACTGAGGCAGTCATGACTCAAGGAACATGTGCATATTCTCGAATTTAAATCCCACTCACTAACCTAAGAGTACCTGCCAAATGGATAGCAGGGAACTGCTGGAACTCTCTCCATGACTGAAGGTGCCAGCAAGCCCCACTGTGTGCTCCCCCCGGACTCCCCCAGCCTGTGCTTGCTCCAGCTCCAGCTCTCCTGCCAAGGCTCACATAGCATGTTGAAATCCCAAGACTGCCATGCCCACATGGGTGCCAGCTGTCCACCAAGGAGGCCTTGGCCAAACATGCTCCAGGGTTTCCTCTGGCCCCACACTAGCCTCCAAATATCTGTCGAGGACACCAGCACGGAGTGCCCTGGGATTAACCCCAGCCCATGCCCACTTCCCCTCCATCGGGCCTGCCAAAGCCACTGGGCACAGGCAGTCTACACTGGGGAGGTTCCCACACACGGCTGCTTCTTCCAGACTGAAAGAGATAGCTGGTTCATCTAACAAAAGATGATCATAAAGATGCTTACTGAACTCAGGAGAAGAATGGATGAACTCAGTGAGAACTTTAACAAAGAGTTAGAAAATATAAGACAGAACCACACAGAGCTGAAAGATACACTAACTGAAATGAAAAATACAACCAAGGGAATCAA
This sequence comes from Tragulus kanchil, assembly GCA_022376925.1. Lineage (NCBI taxonomy): Eukaryota > Metazoa > Chordata > Mammalia > Artiodactyla > Tragulidae > Tragulus > Tragulus kanchil. The sequence continues at coordinate 117,352,303 of JAIOJX010000031.1, forward strand.
CAGCAGATTAGATAATACAGAACAGATAAGTGATCTGGAAAATAGAATAATGGAAATCACCCAGAGAACAGCAAAAAAAAAAAATAAATGAATGAGGAAATTTTTAAGGGAACTCTGGGACAATATCAAGCATATTAACATTCATATTATATGGGTCTCATAAGGATAAGAGAGACATACAGAAATAGTCAAAAAAAAAAAAACCAAAAAACATACCTGAGGCTTCCCTGGTGGTCCAGTGGGTAAAGAGTCTGCCTTGCAGTGCAAGGGGTACTGGTTTGATCCCTGGCCTGGGAAGATCCCACATGTCGTGGAGCAGCTGGGCAGGTGTGTCCAATGATGAGCCAGCACTCTGGAGCACGTGTCCAGAGCAGGAGCTCTGCAACGAGAGAGGCCACTGCATTGGGAGGCCCACACAGGCCAAAGAATAAACATGTATGAAAATAAATGGATAAAAAAATCAATAAAAGGGCTTCCCTGGTAGCTCAGTGGTGAAGAGTTCATCTGCCAATGCAGGAGACACAACTTCGATCCCTGATCCGGGAAGATCCCGCATGCTGCAGAGCAACTGAGCCCATGAGCCACAAATATCAAGCCTGTGCTCTAGAGCCTCGGAGCCACAACTATGGAAGCCCGTGTGCCCTAGAGCCTGAGTTCCACAACAAGAGAAGTCATCACAAGAAGCCTGCTCACCTCAACTAGAGAGTAGCCCCCACTCCCTGCAACTAGAGAAGAACCTGCAGCAGCAGTGAAAATCCAGAATAGCCAAAAATAAATAAATAAATAAATAAATAAAATCAGTAAGAGGCCAAAATTTAAAAAAAGTATCTGAAGAAATAAGAACCAAAAATTATCTTTACCAAGGGAAGGAAACAGACATCCAGGTATAGGAATCATACAGAGTTGCCAACAAGATGAGCCTAAAGAGAGCCATACCAAGACACAATTAAAATGGCAAAAGTTAAAGATAGAGACTCATGGTAAAAAAAAAAAAAAAAAAAATCCATTGAAAATCACATCAGAAAGTAACATAAAATACCTAGGAATACACTTAACGAAGGAAGTGAAAGACCTATATTCTGAAAACTATAATACACTGATGAAGGAAACTGAAGATTATTCAAAGAAATAACAAGGTATCCCATGCTTTTGGATTGGAAGAATTAATATTAAAATAGTCACATTATGCAAAGCAATCTACAGATTTAATACAATCCCTACCAAAATACCAAGCATATTAACATTCATATTATATGGGTCTCATAAGGATAAGAGAGACATACAGAAATAGTCAAAAAAAAAAAAACCAAAAAACATACCTGAGGCTTCCCTGGTGGTCCAGTGGGTAAAGAGTCTGCCTTGCAGTGCAAGGGGTACTGGTTTGATCCCTGGCCTGGGAAGATCCCACATGTCGTGGAGCAGCTGGGCAGGTGTGTCCAATGATGAGCCAGCACTCTGGAGCACGTGTCCAGAGCAGGAGCTCTGCAACGAGAGAGGCCACTGCATTGGGAGGCCCACACAGGCCAAAGAATAAACATGTATGAAAATAAATGGATAAAAAAATCAATAAAAGGGCTTCCCTGGTAGCTCAGTGGTGAAGAGTTCATCTGCCAATGCAGGAGACACAACTTCGATCCCTGATCCGGGAAGATCCCGCATGCTGCAGAGCAACTGAGCCCATGAGCCACAAATATCAAGCCTGTGCTCTAGAGCCTCGGAGCCACAACTATGGAAGCCCGTGTGCCCTAGAGCCTGAGTTCCACAACAAGAGAAGTCATCACAAGAAGCCTGCTCACCTCAACTAGAGAGTAGCCCCCACTCCCTGCAACTAGAGAAGAACCTGCAGCAGCAGTGAAAATCCAGAATAGCCAAAAATAAATAAATAAATAAATAAATAAAATCAGTAAGAGGCCAAAATTTAAAAAAAAAAGTATCTGAAGAAATAAGAACCAAAAATTATCTTTACCAAGGGAAGGAAACAGACATCCAGGTATAGGAATCATACAGAGTTGCCAACAAGATGAGCCTAAAGAGAGCCATACCAAGACACAATTAAAATGGCAAAAGTTAAAGATAGAGACTCATGGTAAAAAAAAAAAAAAAAAAAATCCATTGAAAATCACATCAGAAAGTAACATAAAATACCTAGGAATACACTTAACGAAGGAAGTGAAAGACCTATATTCTGAAAACTATAATACACTGATGAAGGAAACTGAAGATTATTCAAAGAAATAACAAGGTATCCCATGCTTTTGGATTGGAAGAATTAATATTAAAATAGTCACATTATGCAAAGCAATCTACAGATTTAATACAATCCCTACCAAAATATCTATGGCAGTTTCTACAGACTTAGAATAAATAATCTTAAGTTTTATATGCAACCACAAAAGACCAAAAATTGCTAAGATGATCCCAAGAAAAACAAACAAAGCTGGTGGTATAACCCTCCTAGACTTCAGACTATATTACAAAGCTATAGTAATCAAAACAGCCTGGAGACACTCAATGATATAAATGAAAGTAAGATCTTCTATGACCTGCCTACTAGAATAGCAGAACTAAAAAGAAAAATTAACATGTGGGACCTAATGAAACTTAAAAGCTTTTGTACAGCAAAAGAAACTACAAAAAGGCTGAACATACAACGCACAGAATGGGAGAAAATCATAGCAAATGAAACAACAAACAAAGAATTAATCTTCAAAATCTACAAGCAACTCTGACAACTCAGCAATGGGAAAGTAAACAACCCAATCAAAAAATGGAGAAGTGTCCTAAAGAGACATCTCTCCAAAGAGGACATACAGATGGCCCAAAGCACATGAAATGATGCTCAAACTCACTTATTATTAGAAATCAAAACTACAATGAGATATCACCTCACACCAGTCAGAATGACCATCATCAACAAATCAACAGACAATAAATGCTGGAGAGGGTGTAGAGAAAAGGGAACACTCCCTCATTGCTGGTGGGAATGTAAATTGATACAGCCTCTATGGAAGACAGTATGGAGATTCCTTAAAAAACTAAAAATAGAAGCACCATATGACCCAGCAATCCCACTCTTAGGCTTATGCCCTGATGAAATCAAATCTGAAAGAAGCGCCTGTACCCCAATGTTCATTGCAGCTCTCTATACAATAGCTAGAACATGGAAGCAACCTAGATGTCCATCAATGAATGAATGGATACAAAAGCCCTGGTACATATATACAATGGAGTACTTCTCAGCTGTAAAAAGAAATGCAGAAGAATCAGTCCTAATGAGGTGGATAGATCTAGAACCTACTATAAAAAGTGAAGTAAGTCAAAAAGAGAAAGACAAGTACAGTATACTAACATATATATATGGAATCTAGTAAGATAGTAATGATAACATACATAGTGAAGCGATGGAAAAACAGGCATAGAGAACAGACTGACGGACATTGTGGGGAATGAACAGTGGGTAGGAGGCGTAGAGGGAATAACATGGAAACCTATACTATCATATGTGAAAATGATAGCTATTGTCATTGCACTGTGGGAATAGGGGATCCTGCAGGGGTGCTGTGAGACGGCATGGAGGGGTGGGATGGTGGGTACCGGGAAGGGGGTGGAGGAGGAGAGGGCCAGGGATATACATACCTGTAAACAACAGAACTAAAAAGAAAAATTAACATGTGGGACCTAATGAAACTTAAAAGCTTTTGTACAGCAAAAGAAACTACAAAAAGGCTGAACATACAACGCACAGAATGGGAGAAAATCATAGCAAATGAAACAACAAACAAAGAATTAATCTTCAAAATCTACAAGCAACTCTGACAACTCAGCAATGGGAAAGTAAACAACCCAATCAAAAAATGGAGAAGTGTCCTAAAGAGACATCTCTCCAAAGAGGACATACAGATGGCCCAAAGCACATGAAATGATGCTCAACCTCACTTATTATTAGAAATCAAAACTACAATGAGATATCACCTCACACCAGTCAGAATGACCATCATCAACAAATCGACAGACAATAAATGCTGGAGAGGGTGTAGAGAAAAGGGAACACTCCCTCATTGCTGGTGGGAATGTAAATTGATACAGCCTCTATGGAAGACAGTATGGAGATTCCTTAAAAAACTAAAAATAGAAGCACCATATGACCCAGCAATCCCACTCTTAGGCTTATGCCCTGATGAAATCAAATCTGAAAGAAGCGCCTGTACCCCAATGTTCATTGCAGCTCTCTATACAATAGCTAGAACATGGAAGCAACCTAGATGTCCATCAATGAATGAATGGATACAAAAGCCCTGGTACATATATACAATGGAGTACTTCTCAGCTGTAAAAAGAAATGCAGAAGAATCAGTCCTAATGAGGTGGATAGATCTAGAACCTACTATAAAAAGTGAAGTAAGTCAAAAAGAGAAAGACAAGTACAGTATACTAACATATATATATGGAATCTAGTAAGATAGTAATGATAACATACATAGTGAAGCGATGGAAAAACAGGCATAGAGAACAGACTGACGGACATTGTGGGGAATGAACAGTGGGTAGGAGGCGTAGAGGGAATAACATGGAAACCTATACTATCATATGTGAAAATGATAGCTATTGTCATTGCACTGTGGGAATAGGGGATCCTGCAGGGGTGCTGTGAGACGGCATGGAGGGGTGGGATGGTGGGTACCGGGAAGGGGGTGGAGGAGGGAGAGGGCCAGGGATATACATACCTGTAAACAACAAAACTCTGTAAAAGTAAAAAGTAAAATAAAAATAATTATTAAAAATAAAATTTTTTAAAATGCAAAAAAAAAAAATGAAATGAACTTACTCTAACCGCCCCCCCCCCCAAAACCATGAGGTTGGCATAAAAAATAAATCAATGGAACAGAATAGAGAGCCCAGAAACAAACCCACATACTATGTCAATTAGTAGTATATACAGTGTGGCTTCTCCGGTGGTCCAGTGGGTAAAGAGTCTGCCTTGCAGTGCAAGGGGCACCAGTTCTATCCCTGGCATGGGAAAATCCTACATGCCGCGGAGTGGCTGGACCTGTGTGTCCAATTACGAGCCAGCACTCTGGAGTGCATGCACCCAGAGCCAGTGCTCTGTGAAGAGAGAGGCCCCTGCGATGGGAAGCCCACACAGGCCAAAGAATTAAGATGGATAAAAACAAATAAATGAAGGAACAATTTAAAAAAAAAAAAAAGAGAGAGAGGCCAAAAAAAAAAAAAAGAGTAGTATATACAATGGGAAAAAAGACAGTTTCTTCAACAAGTGATGCTGGGAAATCTGGAGAGCCACATGTAAAACAGTAAAATTAGAGCATTCCCTCACAACATATACAAAAACTCAAAATGGTTTAAAGACCCAACACAGAGATCAATGGGACAAAATAGAGAATCCAAAATAAACCCACTCTCACATGGTCAATTAATCTACAGCAATGTAGGCAAGAACAGACAATGGGGAAAACACAGTCTTTTCAATAATGGTGATGGGAAAATGGGGCAGCTACATGCAAAAGATGGGCTTCCACTAGAAGGGTGGTCATGTTTGAGAGAAATCGAAACTGTTGAGAAATCAAGATGGTACAGTAGCAGCTGCTAATCTTTCTTCCAAGAAGCCCATCTGGATTACATCAACCGCTGGCATCCTCTTCTGTACCTTGACCCATATGAAGCATCTGAAGCTCAACTCAGCTTCTCACCGAAATCTGCTGTCTCAGGGGTGACCTCATGGTCCCCTTACCCCTAGAGCAGAGACATAGCTGACCCTTGGATGTCTCCTTGACTCCTCACACCCATAGAGGCCCGCATGGTTATCAGCATCTCCTCCGAAGCGGCCCCTTCTCTCATCTCCCCCATTTCAAGGTCTGTTCCACCTAATCCCCAGCCTAGAGTCCTGGATCTCACCCCTCTACAGCCAGTCGACTTCACATGACCCACCCACTCCTGTGGCCTCTCTACTCCATAGCCCTACAATGGTCCAGCACTGACCTCAACGCCCCCTTCTCCCCTCGCCTGCTCCATCCTCCTCCCTGGATTCCCACCTTTTAGTCTCACCCCACCACCTTTCCCACCATTTGTATATTCAACAACTATTTAGAGATCCAGGCTCTGTACTGGACACCGAGGACAGTGATTAACGAGACAATCATATTGAGAGGCCGCTGAATGTTGCCGTTTCTCACGACCCTGTCTGAGGCTGAGTGGGCTCTCCAGGACCTCAGCCCTAGTATTCAGTGTTTTCTGGAGCACTCCACAGACTTCACGTTCCTTTTCCCCCAAAGTGACCCACCCCTGCGACGTGTGTTCTATCCATCCCTCCCTGGTGATGCGTCTCTGTCCCTCACTGAACTGTGAGGGACACGAGCTCACGAATGTTACGGAATGGTAAGGGCCAACGAATACCTAGAAGAAAACATGCCAGAGAGATACCGGGGTCAGGCCATCTGCCCTCTATCCTTCACGCAGGCCGGACACCCTGTTTCTGAAATCAAAGAGTAAGTGTGGTATCCCCTTGCTTGATTGTCATCCTTCTAGGATTAAAGTCCCATTTTGTCAGGAAAAATGAAGGGAGGCACTAAGGACCTTCAGCCTCGTAGGGAACAGCTGGTAGTAGGAAGAAAGCAAGCGGGCCCCACCGTTGCTCCAAGTTCCTTTCATCTTCGTTAACTAACAGGAACCAAGCTCTGCGTTGAGAGCTGTGATTCGGCTCTGAGACCCTGAAGTGCTGGAGAGCTCCGTCTGCCTGGCGAGCGAGGACGTTGCTTCCGGCGCGTGCGTGACGTCAGAGGCGGACGCCACACTTGAAGACGGGGCGGGAGACGGCGGCCAAGATACGGTCATGGAGTTAGCACAGCAAGCGCGGGAGCTGGGTTGCTGGGCGGCGGAAGAGATGGAGGCGCCGAGGCAGCCCGGGCCCCAGTCGGCGCTGCGCAGGTGAGGCCGCTCGCTGGGGGCGGTGGGGCCGGTGCACGCTCAGACCGTCCTCCCTTTCCCTTTTCCTGGATCTCACCCCTCTACAGCCAGTCGACTTCACATGACCCACCACTCCTGTGGCCTCTACTCCATAGCCCTACAATGGTCCAGCACTGACCTCAACGCCCCCTTCTCCCCTCGCCTGCTCCATCCTCCTCCCTGGATTCCCACCTTTTAGTCTCACCCCACCACCTTTCCCACCATTTGTATATTCAACAACTATTTAGAGATCCAGGCTCTGTACTGGACACCGAGGACAGTGATTAACGAGACAATCATATTGAGAGGCCGCTGAATGTTGCCGTTTCTCACGACCCTGTCTGAGGCTGAGTGGGCTCTCCAGGACCTCAGCCCTAGTATTCAGTGTTTTCTGGAGCACTCCACAGACTTCACGTTCCTTTTCCCCCAAAGTGACCCACCCCTGCGACGTGTGTTCTATCCATCCCTCCCTGGTGATGCGTCTCTGTCCCTCACTGAACTGTGAGGGACACGAGCTCACGAATGTTACGGAATGGTAAGGGCCAACGAATACCTAGAAGAAAACATGCCAGAGAGATACCGGGGTCAGGCCATCTGCCCTCTATCCTTCTCGCAGGCCGGACACCCTGTTTCTGAAATCAAAGAGTAAGTGTGGTATCCCCTTGCTTGATTGTCATCCTTCTAGGATGAAAGTCCCATTTTGTCAGGAAAAATGAAGGGAGGCACTAAGGACCTTCAGCCTCGTAGGGAACAGCTGGTAGTAGGAAGAAAGCAAGCGGGCCCCACCGTTGCTCCAAGTTCCTTTCATCTTCGTTAACTAACAGGAACCAAGCTCTGCGTTGAGAGCTGTGATTCGGCTCTGAGACCCTGAAGTGCTGGAGAGCTCCGTCTGCCTGGCGAGCGAGGACGTTGCTTCCGGCGCGTGCGTGACGTCAGAGGCGGACGCCACACTTGAAGACGGGGCGGGAGACGGCGGCCAAGATACGGTCATGGAGTTAGCACAGCAAGCGCGGGAGCTGGGTTGCTGGGCGGCGGAAGAGATGGAGGCGCCCGAGGCAGCCCGGGCCCCGGAGTCGGCGCTGCGCAGGTGAGGGCCGCTCGCTCTGGGAGTGAGGACTCCCCACCCTGGAGATGGGAGTCTCCGGGAATGAGAACCACAGCTTGAGCTAAAACGCACCGTCCTCCCCTTTCCCTTTCTGCCGCAGTGAGAATACCCTTTGAGGGCGCTCCCGCCCCAGTAGATTAATCCTTGAGGGCGCCCCCACCCCAACCCCGAGTAGTAAATCCAGGCAGAGGATCCTGAGTTGAATGAGGACGTCCTGGCGGCGACTCCCCCACTGCCATCCCCATCTAGGAGATCGCCCCGAGTGAGATCCCCTGCCCCCGTGGGAATCCTCCATGAGTTAGTAGTGAAGCTCTCTTACCAGTGTGGAAATGGGATCTCTAGGGTAAAGGCTGTTACCACCCAGCCCCCACCCCAGCCAGTGAGGATATTCGACTCAGCAAAGACCACCCCATTGAAGACTGAATGTATAGGAGTGATGACCCACATCTGATCGTGAGAGGTCACTTCCTGGCAGGGTAGCCCTCACCCCCACCCCTGGAAGTAACTGGAGATAACCCTTTCTCGATGACTGAGAACTCCCTAGGAAGGAATACCTTACCCCTCCAAGTATGAACCCTCCTCCCTTAAGGTGAGAATTCGCCTAGTAAAGGTCTTACCTCCCCACCACCTAGCAAGTGAGGATCTTCCACCCTATGTGATGTCCCAGGCACACCCTTCCATCCTGTTCCCACAGGCTGTGTCTGGGCCAGGGAGGCGACATCTGGGCCTACATTTTGCGGCACGTGCATAGCCAGAGGTGAGCCTGGCCACAGGAGGGAAGCTGTGGCAGGGGAGGGGAACCCAGACAAGTCCCACCATAATTCCCGTTCCTCCCCTTCCTTTTTTTTTTCCACTTAGGAATGTGAAGAAGATCCGGGGAAACCTGCTCTGGTAACTGATCCTCATAGCTGTCCCTTCCTGTCTTCCCCAGCACCATCCCGCCATGTCCCTGCCCCCAGCCTCACACCTCCCATCTCCCTCAGAAGTCCTTGTCATCCTCTAACTCTGGTCTCCTTTCCTCAGGTATGGCCACCAGGACAGTCCAGAGGTGAGAAGCGTGAGCTGCAACGGTTTATTTCATCCAAAAAGAGAATTTGTAGACCTGCTGTATTCCCTGCCTTGTGCTGGGTGAGGCGAGGGTCACCGTGTCACAAGACGACCGCCCCAGTCCCTGCATTCACAGGGCTTGCCGCCCAGTGGAAGGGGTGTGACCCGTGGCTCGGGGACGTGGACAGGAGGTCGATAGGGGACAAGACGGGTTTTGGAGAGATACTGACATCCGTCTGGGATCCAATGTGTACATGATGCCCAGGCAACGTCTAAGGGGAGGCTTCCAGGAGACATTAGGGCTCCCAGATGTGGGGCTCAGCAGGGAGATGAGGGCTGGAACAGAGACAGGAAACAGGCTGGGGGGCTGGATGAAGCCATCCCAGGAGGAAGGAGGGGGGCAGGATAGTACCCTATGGCTCTTCTGATCCTGGAGGGTCAGGCGCTGAAACTGCCTAGGGAAAACCCTTTGCCACCTACCTGGGCAGGTGAGAGACTGCTGCTCCACACGGGGCAGTTGAGCCAGGCCGAGCCCCCGTCTGGCCGTGCATCTCACCCTGTACCTGATTCCACCAGGCCCGTCGGAAATTGGAGCTGGAAGCTGCTGTTGCCCGCCTGCGGGCAGAGATCCTGGAGTTAGACCAGAGCTTGGAGCTGATGGAGCGAGAAACTGAGGCTCAGGGTGACCCATGGGGCTGGACGGGCGGGCAGGAGAACAGGGTGAGGCAAAGTGCTGATGGCCATGCCTGTTCCTCCCACAGACACGGCCGTGGAGCAGCACCTGCAGAGCATGCAGGACACCCAGCGCCGTGCTCTCCTCCTCCGGGCCCAAGCAGGGGCCATGCGAAGACAACAGCGTGGGCTCCAGGAACCCACACAGCGGCTGCAGAATCAGGTCAAGCGCTTGCAGGACATGGAGAGGTGGGCCTCAGGTGTCCAGGGAGCATTCCTCCCCAGGCTGGGAGGACAGATCTTCGTAGAAACCCAGTGCTCTGTCCTGACCCCTTCTGGGTTCCAGAATCCTGAGCTCCACTCCTTGGGATTTAATGTCCATGGAGCGAGGAAGTTTGCCATCTCAGCCACCTGTTTTTCCAGGGCCTAGAACGGTGCCAGCTGTATATCCAGAACACCAGTGCTTGCAGGAAGAAAACAGTAAACAGGAGACAGTCCCGCCCTCATGGGGCTCACACTCTGATGCAGAGAAGACAGGTGGTAAACGAGGACACAGAGTAGCCCTCTGACCCTCGGTAGAGATGAGCACTGTGAAGAAAAGGTGATAGATAGACAGGGAGAGGGAGCTGCAACTCCAGGGCCTCTCTGAGGAGCAAGCATTTGAGTTGGGGGAGGAATTTCCATGGAGAGGAACAGCAAGAGCAGAGCCCCTCCGAGCGTGGCATGCGGGAAGAAAAGTCTGGAAGCTAGTTCAGCATAGATTTTGAAGGCAACAGGGAGTGCACTGAGGAAGTCAGTTGGAGCAGTGGACAGAGTGCTCTGGAGGCGCTGAAATTTCATTCTGAGGCTGGGTTCACTCTGGCTCAGCCACTCACAGGTGTGTGACTTAGTGACTTTGAACTGCTTTGTGCCACCGTTTCTGAGTTCTGTAGAAGGGGGATAATATGAATAGCTCTGGAGAGGAGGGGAGGTATGAGAATTGAGTTAAATCATGCGGAGTGCTTAGAAGAGTTCTAGTTGTTACTCTGCGTGTGATGGGAACACATCACATTGTTTTCAGAGGTTCTGAGCAAAACAGAGATGGTCTGTCTGAGGTTTTAACAGGATCGTTGACTACTAGGTGGAGAACAGACTGCAGACGGTAAGAGCAGGGAGACCAAGGAGGAGGTTAATGTAGTCATCCAGTCAGGAGATGGCCGTGGTCTCATCTGGGGGTTGGCCTCTGAGATCCAGGCTCAGTGATCCCCACGACTAGCTTTGCTGGTGGCAACGGGGGACACCGGCCTCTGTGCTGCCAGCTGCCTCCTCCCAGGAACTCCAGTCCCAACTGCATTCCTCCCTCCAGGAAAGCCCAAGTAGATATAAACTTCGGACCCTTGACATCAGCAGCCCTGGGCCTGGAGCCTCTGGTTCTGGTAAGGGTCTTGGGCCAGGGTGGGTGGAAAGGTGGGGAGCCTGGGTTAGGTGGACCTCTGGGCCCCTCTTATGCCACAGCCTCTTCTTCCCAGCGCGATGTCCGAACAGCCTGCAACCTCCGGACCCAGTTCCTGCAGAGCCTCCTCATTCCTCAGGCCAAGGGAGGCAGCGTTCCGTGAGTAGCCCTCAGCCCCCAGAGCCCCTGCAGAGAGCCTTGTTACCGACACTGGGCCTCTGGGCTCTGTCAGCCCCGGGGCTCTGCCCTGTCAGGGCTCCTGGGGTCAGGAAGAGAGGAAACAGACCATTAGAGACAGTGATGACCCAGGGAGTTAGGGCTCTCGGAGGGTGTGGAAGCCTGGGAGGCTCTGGGTACCCAAAGGAAACACCTTACCCAGCTAAGAAAGCAGAAGACAGGTTCTCTGGTGAAGAGGGTAAAAGGCTGAGAGAGTGTTCAGGTAAGCAGTGCGTGCAAATGGGCCCAAGGCCAAGGAATTGATAATGCTATTATAAATGTGGGGCACTCAAGTCTAGCTGGTACAGAGGAACCTGATCTCTAATCTTGAACATTTGGGACAGTGCCAGCCCCTCCCTTACGGAGTGGCAGTGATCATTAAAGGGTGACTTAATGTGTCCTGTAATATTCTTCTGTTCCCTTCCCCAACTCCACAGAACCTCACACGACGACCACTTTGGAACTGCCTACCAGCAGTGGCTTAGCTCCGTGGAGGTGAGGGGGCCTCAAGAAAGGCTACACATCCTGTCCCGTGATTCAGCCTCAGGGTGCCGGGACCTCACTCTTGATTCCCACCCCTTCTCCCAGGAGTCCCACCTCACAGGTGTGCCCCCATCCTGCCCTGACTTCACCCCTGTCCCTGCCAGACCCTGCTGACAGACCACCCTCCAGGCCATGTCCTGGCTGCCTTGCAGCATCTGGCTGCAGAGCGGAAGGCAGAGATCGAATCCCTGTGCAGTGTGGACGGGCTCCAGGATACAGAGAGAGCCAGGTGGGCCGTGGATGCTCCCAACCAGCCCAGTGTGGGTGGCTGGGTGGGCTGGGACAGGTCAGGGCCAGGCAGAGTGACCTGCTGATGGGAGCTGAAAGCCAGTAACCAGCTGGGCAGGGAGGCTTACAGCGGTTACCCACAAGGGGACAGGGCTCCTCCCTCTACAGCCCAGCCCTTATTCTCAGGCCCCAGGCACCAGACCAGTCCAACTCCAGCCAGGCCCTGCCATCCATGGTGCATCTCATCCAGGTGACCCCCAGGACCCTTCCCCTTCCCAACCCAGAACACACTCGATCCCCTCCCCGCCAGGGACCCCATCACCCTGACTTTGTGCCTCGCTCCAGGAGGGCTCCTGGGGTCAGGAAGAGAGAAACAGACCATTAGAGACAGTGATGACCCAGGGAGTTAGGGCTCTCGGAGGGTGTGGAAGCCTGGGAGGCTCTGGGTACCCAAAGGAAACACCTTACCCAGCTAAGAAAGCAGAGGACGGATTCTCTGGTGAAGAGGGTAAAAGGCTGAGAGAGTGTTCAGGTAAGCAGTGCGTGCAAATGGGCCCAAGGCCAAGGAATTGATAATGCTATTATAAATGTGGGGCACTCAAGTCTAGCTGGTACAGAGGAACCTGATCTCTAATCTTGAACATTTGGGACAGTGCCAGCCCCTCCCTTACGGAGTGGCAGTGATCATTAAAGGGTGACTTAATGTGTCCTGTAATATTCTTCTGTCCCCTTCCCCAACTCCACAGAACCTCACACGACGACCACTTTGGAACTGCCTACCAGCAGTGGCTTAGCTCCGTGGAGGTGAGGGGTCCTCAAGAAAGGCTACACATCCTGTCCCATGATTCAGCCTCAGGGTGCCGGGACCTCACTCTTGATTCCCACCCCTTCTCCCAGGAGTCCCACCTCACAGGTGTGCCCCCATCCTGCCCTGACTTCACCCCTGTCCCTGCCAGACCCTGCTGACAGACCACCCTCCAGGCCATGTCCTGGCTGCCTTGCAGCATCTGGCTGCAGAGCGGAAGGCAGAGATCGAATCCCTGTGCAGTGTGGACGGGCTCCAGGAAACAGAGAGAGCCAGGTGGGCCGTGGATGCTCCCAACCAGCCCAGGGTGGGTGGCTGGGTGGGCTGGGACAGGTCAGGGCCAGGCAGAGTGACCTGCTGATGGGAGCTGAAAGCCAGTAACCAGCTGGGCAGGGAGGCTTACAGCGGTTACCCACAAGGGGACAGGGCTCCTCCCTCTACAGCCCAGCCCTTATTCTCAGGCCCCAGGCACCAGACCAGTCCAACTCCAGCCAGGCCCTGCCGTCCATGGTGCATCTCATCCAGGTGACCCCCAGGACCCTTCCCCTTCCCAACCCAGAACACACTCGATCCCCTCCCCGCCAGGGACCCCATCACCCTGACTTTGTGCCTCGCTCCAGGAGGGCTGGCGGTCTGTGGGTGAGCTGGTCTCCCAGCGGGGCCCCCTCCTGAAGGAGCATCAGATCCTGACCCGGCGCCTCCAGGGCCTGATGGAGGAGGCAGACAGATGTACCCTGGGATCCAGCGAGAGGCAGGCATTCCTGCTGGGGCTCCGGGCCTCTGCCCTGGGGGCCGAGCTCAAGGCCCTGCGTGCCCTGAGCCAGGAGCTGGAGGAGGCTGCTGGGCGGCGGCAGCTTCTGCTTCTGGAGCTACAGGCCAAACAGCAACGGATCCTGCACTGGCGCCAGCGGGTGGTGAGTGGCGGGACTCCGGGAAAAGGGGCCAGGCCTGAGGGAGGGCCAGAGTGAGGCTGGAGCCCTAGGAGCCAGAAGTAGGTCCTGGTGAGGGGAGAAGGCCTGGGTGAGACTCGCAAGGGGAGTCAGGACCTGTGCAAAGGGATGAGCAGAGGCAGAGGCTGGGAGGTTGAGACAGAAAAGCAGCCCGTCCCTGTGGCCTCGGTTGCCTAGGAGGAGACACAGGAACAGATCCGCCTGCTCATCAAGGGCAACTCGGCCAGCAAGACGCGCCTATGCCGGAGCCCCGGGGAGGTAAGAGGGGCGTTTCAGGGCCACTTCTGGAGAGGACTGGGTCTGCTGGGAGGAGGCTAAGCAGCCTCACGCTGCCCTTCCCCTCCCTTTCCTTCCCCACAGGTGCAAGCTTTGGTTCAGCGAAAGTGGTCCCCACATCTGGCATGCTCCCAACCAGCCCGAGAGGTGCAGGGGGGAAATCGAATCCCTGTGCAGTGTGGCGGGCTCCAGGAAACAGAGAGAGCCAGGTGGGCCGTGGAGCTAACCAGGGTGGGTGGCTGGGTGGGCTGGGACAGGTCAGGGCCAGGCAGAGTGACCTGCTGATGGGAGCTGAAAGCCAGTAACCAGCTGGGCAGGGAGGCTTACAGCGGTTACCCACAAGGGGACAGGGCTCCTCCCTCTACAGCCCAGCCCTTATTCTCAGGCCCCAGGCACCAGACCAGTCCAACTCCAGCCAGGCCCTGCCATCCATGGTGCATCTCATCCAGGTGACCCCCAGGACCCTTCCCCTTCCCAACCCAGAACACACTCGATCCCCTCCCCGCCAGGGACCCCATCACCCTGACTTTGTGCCTCGCTCCAGGAGGGCTGGCGGTCTGTGGGTGAGCTGGTCTCCCAGCGGGGCCCCCTCCTGAAGGAGCATCAGATCCTGACCCGGCGCCTCCAGGGCCTGATGGAGGAGGCAGACAGATGTACCCTGGGATCCAGCGAGAGGCAGGCATTCCTGCTGGGGCTCCGGGCCTCTGCCCTGGGGGCCGAGCTCAAGGCCCTGCGTGCCCTGAGCCAGGAGCTGGAGGAGGCTGCTGGGCGGCGGCAGCTTCTGCTTCTGGAGCTACAGGCCAAACAGCAACGGATCCTGCACTGGCGCCAGCGGGTGGTGAGTGGCGGGACTCCGGGAAAAGGGGCCAGGCCTGAGGGAGGGCCAGAGTGAGGCTGGAGCCCTAGGAGCCAGAAGTAGGTCCTGGTGAGGGGAGAAGGCCTGGGTGAGACTCGCAAGGGGAGTCAGGACCTGTGCAAAGGGATGAGCAGAGGCAGAGGCTGGGAGGTTGAGACAGAAAAGCAGCCCGTCCCTGTGGCCTCGGTTGCCTAGGAGGAGACACAGGAACAGATCCGCCTGCTCATCAAGGGCAACTCGGCCAGCAAGACGCGCCTATGCCGGAGCCCCGGGGAGGTAAGAGGGGCGTTTCAGGGCCACTTCTGGAGAGGACTGGGTCTGCTGGGAGGAGGCTAAGCAGCCTCACGCTGCCCTTCCCCTCCCTTTCCTTCCCCACAGGTGCAAGCTTTGGTTCAGCGAAAAGTGGTCCCCACATCTGAGGCAGTGGCACCTCAAAGCCAGGAGCTGGTTCGGTGTCTGGAGCAGGAAGGCCAGCACCTGCCCCATCTTCCACTGAACCCCTTGCTGCGTCACAGCTCTGGAGGGTGAGTCGGGCAGTCGCCACATCCCTGGCCGTGGAGGACTGTCACTCCCTGGGCCCACTCCTAAAACACAATCCCAGTCCCCCTAAGGTTCCCAGGCTGCCAGACCTCACCCTCAGCCCTCAGCTCCGTCCTGGAATCCTAGTCCTCAGCCCCACCTCCAAGTTCCTGGGCCCCCAGAGCCTACCTCTCAGCCTCCACAGCCTCTGGAACCGGGCCTCTGTCTCAGTGTCCCACACAACCTGGACTTCCCTCCACAGACTGCAGCCCTTCCCTGTGGTCCTGCCATCCATCCACCAGCTCCATCCCGCATCCCCAAGGGGCTCCAGCCTCATCGCACTGAGCCATACACTGGGGCTTCCCGCAGGAAAGGTGGGTGCCTGTCCGCTCGGCCTTGTCTTCCCACCCCCATCCCCGCCCTAGATGACTGTCCTTCCTCCTCCTCCTCCAGGCTCCGGAGCTGCTCCTCCCGAAGGCTGCCTCTCTTCGCCAGGACCTTCTATTCTTCCAGGACCAGCAAAGTCTCCGATCCTGGTATCTGCGCCACATGAAGACCAGCCTGCCACCAGGACCATCCACCCAGGGTAGGCCTGCCCTGCTTCCTTATCAAGCACCCCAGCCCCTTCCCAGGGCCGTCAGCCTCTAGGAGAAATCACACACACCTCCTGCTTGCACGGTGCCTACTGTGCACCGAGGGCTTTGAGCCTGCTCACTGGTGTCGTCTGCACAGCAGCCCCTGGGGTTTTCTCCATTTCAGAGGAGGGGACTGAGAAGCAGAGAGCTCAAGAGCTGACCAGTCAGCCAAGCTAGGTGTGCATGCAGGCCATCCAACGTGGGTCTGTGTTCCTAACCACTAGGTGACACTGCCATCCAATTGCCAAATACTTGTCCATCATCACATACTGGTAGACTTGAGCAGTGAAAACCTGGGCTGTGTTAAGCTATCTGGATTCTCTTGTCAGCCCCATCTCTTCCTCGCTGCATGGTCCCCCTGTGCCTCAAGTTTCCTCCTCAATGGAATAGGCATTATCATATTAATAATACCTTACAGCGTTGCTGGGAAGACTGAGTCAAGGGACTGAAACAGGGTACAAAACCGTGCATGGCTGCAGTAAGCACCCCGTGTCTCTGGTGTGATTGCAGTCACTGTTATCTGCATATGCACAGTCTCTTCCAGTCCTCACCATAAGGGAAGGGAGCCTCAGACCCCAGTTTACAGAGAGGAAGCTAGCAGTCAGAAAAGTCATTTACCCCTGGATTCACTCAGGCAGCACTCACTGCGTATGTGTTAAGTGCTGAGCCCCGAGAGCTCAACAGGGAGAGAGGTGAGAGCTGTCCACCCCCAGGGTGTTCCGATCCTAGAAGCAGAGAATCGCAAGAGAAATAGATGGAAGACAAATGAATGAGGGTACCATCAGCGAAGCAGGAAGAGACTCTGCTCAGGCCTTTGAGTTTTGAACTCCTTACCGCCCGCACTCTTCAATGGGCAGGGAGCCATGAGAAGGAACAGCAGACACAGCCCAAAATGTGGCACGGCATTGTCCTACCTTACAGGCCTCATGGACTTTGACCACATCTGTAACTGGCTCTCAGTTCCCTCTGGTCTGGAAAGAAAGGAGTTCTGTTTCTCTCCCTCCTGGTTTCCTTCCCTGAGAAAATGACCCCACTGTCCTCATGCAGGTGCTAAAGCCAGAGACACAGAGCGTTAGTCACTCAGTCGTGCCCAACTCTTTGCGACCCATGGACTATAGCCCACCAGGCGCCTCAGTCCATGGGCTTCTCCAGGAAAGAATACTGGTTGACACGACCTTCTCCAGAAACCCAGAAGGCATCCTTAATTCTTCCTAGTCCTCTGAACCCCCACCTTCAGCCCATCAGCAAGGCCTGTGGGGCCCTCTCCAGAGTAGCCCCGTCTGCCCCACTTGCCTGTGGCTCAAATCATCCCACCTGCCTGCAGGAGTGCCCAAAGAAAGGGCCAGTGTCCTGCCTGAGGTCACAAGGCCAGGAAGGGGTTCGAGCCCAACAAGTCTGAGCAGACTACTGATCTGCAGTTACTCTGAGCTGGTCCTTTTCTCAGTGTCTGGGGAGAGATGAGACCAGTCACAGTCCCCAGGGAAAAACACCCAGGGAGTGAAGGACTGCGGCACTCTGAGGAGGCAGCCTGGGGTGAGGAAGGCTGGGGAGGGCTTCCAGGACGGAAGATGGTGTCTCCAGTGGGCCAGGGGGATAGGTGAGTACTCAGGAGTAGTAAGCAGAGACCACATGGTGCAGCCCTTAAGTACTAGGCTGAGCTGTCTTGGGGCACTGGGGAGCCTTGGAGGGTTCCAGGCAGGAGAGGGAAAGGATCTGGTTTAGGCTGTAAGATTACTTGGGCTGCCCTTTGAAGGATGAATGGTAAGAAGCTGAGGCTTGGAGCCTAGGAGGGAGGCTGAGGGGCAAATAGGGAAGCAGGACACTGGGGGACTGGGCCTTGGAGACTCAGTGGGTGGGAAGGAGGTATTCAAAACAAGGCCTGGGGTAAGGTGGGCTTGCACCTGGTTTGAGGGTACCATCAGCGAATCTTCATTTTTTGGCAGGAGCCATGAGAAGGAACAGCAGACACAGCCCACAATGGGGCACGGCATTGTCCTACCTTACAGGCCTCATGGACTTTGACCACATCTGTAACTGGCTCTCAGTTCCCTCTGGTCTGGAAAGAAAGGAGTTCTGTTTCTCTCCCTCCTGGTTTCCTTCCCTGAGAAAATGACCCCACTGTCCTCATGCAGGTGCTAAAGCCAGAGACACAGAGCGTTAGTCACTCAGTCGTGCCCAACTCTTTGCGACCCATGGACTATAGCCCACCAGGCGCCTCAGTCCATGGGCTTCTCCAGGAAAGAATACTGGTTGACACGACCTTCTCCAGAAACCCAGAAGGCATCCTTAATTCTTCCTAGTCCTCTGAACCCCCACCTTCAGCCCATCAGCAAGGCCTGTGGGGCCCTCTCCAGAGTAGCCCCGTCTGCCCCACTTGCCTGTGGCTCAAATCATCCCACCTGCCTGCAGGAGTGCCCAAAGAAAGGGCCAGTGTCCTGCCTGAGGTCACAAGGCCAGGAAGGGGTTCGAGCCCAACAAGTCTGAGCAGACTACTGATCTGCAGTTACTCTGAGCTGGTCCTTTTCTCAGTGTCTGGGAAGAGATGAGACCAGTCACAGTCCCCAGGGAAAAACACCCAGGGAGTGAAGGACTGCGGCACTCTGAGGAGGCAGCCTGGGGTGAGGAAGGCTGGGGAGGGCTTCCAGGACGGAAGATGGTGTCTCCAGTGGGCCAGGGGGATAGGTGAGTACTCAGGAGTAGTAAGCAGAGACCACATGGTGCAGCCCTTAAGTACTAGGCTGAGCTGTCTTGGGGCACTGGGGAGCCTTGGAGGGTTCCAGGCAGGAGAGGGAAAGGATCTGGTTTAGGCTGTAAGATTACTTGGGCTGCCCTTTGAAGGATGAATGGTAAGAAGCTGAGGCTTGGAGCCTAGGAGGGAGGCTGAGGGGCAAATAGGGAAGCAGGACACTGGGGGACTGGGCCTTGGAGACTCAGTGGGTGGGAAGGAGGTATTCAAAACAAGGCCTGGGGTAAGGTGGGCTTGCACCTGGTTTGAGGACCTGGGAAGAGAGAGGTTTAGGCGAGATGCTGAGGTGAAGACTAGATGATCAGAGGCTTGCTGACTCTTTGGCTGTGAGGCACCAGAAAGCCTGAGGATTCAGTGCTGCCCCCCGGGTTTCTAACCAGCAGAGCTGCTGCAGATCCGGGCCTCCCAGGAAAAGGAGCAGAAGGAGGACTTGGGGCAGGCTCTGAAGCGGCTGGAGAACCTGCTGAAGCAAGCCCTGAAGCGTGTCCCCGAGCTGCAGGGAGTTGTGGGGGACTGGTGAGAGAGGGCCATGACGAGTTGGGGGCTGAACTGGGGGTAACAGGAAGAACTTAGGGTGGGGTGGGGGAGGGGGCCAGCAACAAGCTGACCATGGTGTTGAGGGGAGGCCAGGGGATATCTGGAGGTCCAGGCCGTCCTCTTACCCCATCCCCTCCTCCAGGTGGGAGCAGCCGGGACAAGCCGCCCTCTCTGACGAGCTCTGCCACGGCCTGACCCTGTCCCAGTGGCAGCTGCGCTGGGTCCAGGCCCAAGGCGCCCTGCATCAGTTGTGCAGATGAAGAGGTGCTCAGAAGGAAGTCAAGAGCTTCAAGCTCATTCACCCAACGCTTCAGTTCCCTTAAGACCTTTGGAAGAAAGCCCTGCCTGGACGCTTTAGCCCATGGTCTCTGCCCACACCTGCCATCCAGCTTCATCAGCTGTCCCCTTGTTCCTCTCAATTGCCTGGCCATGTCCTGTCGTTTCACTAAATCAAGAGAACGGGGTTCTGTGGGGCCCACCCACACTACCTGAAACTCTTCACTTCTACCCTCAGAAAAAAATCAAGCAGCTGGCCTAAACACTGCGGAACCTGCATTGAAAACAGCGGACAGAAGTCCAAGCCTTCAGGGCGTTGTTCTAGGACAGGAGTAAGCAACATATCTAGACTGTGGAAGAACTGCTATGGTTGCAGAGGTAGTTTTAAATAGGGCTGCACAGCCAGGTGACCCTCTGAAGGTGGTGGGGAGGAAGCTCAGGGGCGGGCCTAGAGAGGGGAGACTGCAGCAGACGCAGAGGCCCTGAGGTCACACGTGTTGGTGTGAGGGCCGAGGCGGCAGCGTTCCCATTGGAAGAGGGAAAGGTTTAAGAGATGAGATTGTCTTCGAGTATTTATAGTTTCTTTTTTTACATTTAAATCTCTGAGCCATTTGGCACTTATCCAAATGGATTCCATTTTTGTCTTACTTTAACTCTATCTCACTAGCACTTACTAAACTTCTCATTCAGAGCAGTGCTCGCCTCTGAAGGAGGGGTGGGTGGTAAAGATCAACCAAGGAGGAGACTAACTTTGAGAGCTGAAAATACATTGTGCATTGAAGGTGGGGGGTGGTTACACAAGTGTATGGATTCGTTAGAACTAGTTTGCCTGTTCTCATTAAGTCTGTGTATTTCACTGTGAACTATCTTCAATTTATAAAGTAAAACTTCACTCACCTAAACTTTATAGTTTTAGATTTTTTTTCATACACTTAAGTTTCCATGGCTAATTGGGCTCTATCTGGGTTCTGTCCAACCCACTGTCTCTCTGACTCTTGTGTGCCATCCCCAGAAACACAGCCTTTAATTATAAAGGCTGTGTAACCAGGCTTCCCCTGGTGGTCCAGTGGGTAAGGACACCGCCTTGCACTGCAAGGGACGCCGGTTCGATCCCTGGCCTGGGAAGATCCCACGTGCCGCGGAGCGGCTGGACCGATGTGTCCAATCACCAAGCCGGAGCTCTGGAGTGCATGTGCCCAGAGCCGGTGCTCTGCAACGACAGACGCCACCGCGATGGGAGGCCCACAGGAGCCAAAGAACAAAGACGGATGAAAATGGAGAAATGAAAGACCAATAGAAGTGGCCCGCCCGCTCCCCTCCCTCCCCAACCCGACCCCTGCCCTAAATAAATAAATCTTTTAAATAAATAAATAAATTTTAAAAGGCTGTGTAACTATTCAGCCTGTGCTCTAGAGCCCGGGACACAACTACTGAAGCCCCCGGGCCCTCGAGCCCATGCTTTACAACAAGAAAAGCCACCACAGTGAGTAGCATACATACACACACCCCTCTCACCACAATTAGAGAAAACCCTGCATAGCAACAAATAATACCAAATAATAATAATAGAGAGGAGACTGAGCATGGTCACCGTGTTGGTGTGAGGGCCGAGGCGGCAGCGTTCCCATTGGAAGAGGGAAAGGTTTAAGAGATGAGATTGTCTTCGAGTATTTATAGTTTCTTTTTTTACATTTAAATCTCTGAGCCATTTGGCACTTATCCAAATGGATTCCATTTTTGTCTTACTTTAACTCTATCTCACTAGCACTTACTAAACTTCTCATTCAGAGCAGTGCTCGCCTCTGAAGGAGGGGTGGGTGGTAAAGATCAACCAAGGAGGAGACTAACTTTGAGAGCTGAAAATACATTGTGCATTGAAGGTGGGGGGTGGTTACACAAGTGTATGGATTCGTTAGAACTAGTTTGCCTGTTCTCATTAAGTCTGTGTATTTCACTGTGAACTATCTTCAATTTATAAAGTAAAACTTCACTCACCTAAACTTTATAGTTTTAGATTTTTTTTCATACACTTAAGTTTCCATGGCTAATTGGGCTCTATCTGGGTTCTGTCCAACCCACTGTCTCTCTGACTCTTGTGTGCCATCCCCAGAAACACAGCCTTTAATTATAAAGGCTGTGTAACCAGGCTTCCCCTGGTGGTCCAGTGGGTAAGGACACCGCCTTGCAGTGCAAGGGACGCCGGTTCGATCCCTGGCCTGGGAAGATCCCACGTGCCGCGGAGCGGCTGGACCGATGTGTCCAATCACCAAGCCGGAGCTCTGGAGTGCATGTGCCCAGAGCCGGTGCTCTGCAACGACAGACGCCACCGCGATGGGAGGCCCACAGGAGCCAAAGAACAAAGACGGATGAAAATGGAGAAATGAAAGACCAATAGAAGTGGCCCGCCCGCTCCCCTCCCTCCCCAACCCGACCCCTGCCCTAAATAAATAAATCTTTTAAATAAATAAATAAATTTTAAAAGGCTGTGTAACTATTCAGCCTGTGCTCTAGAGCCCGGGACACAACTACTGAAGCCCCCGGGCCCTCGAGCCCATGCTTTACAACAAGAAAAGCCACCACAGTGAGTAGCATACATACACACACCCCTCTCACCACAATTAGAGAAAACCCTGCATAGCAACAAACACCTAGCATAGCCCAAAGTGAATAAATAAAATTATTTAAAATAATAATAATAAAAGCTGTGTAAGTCATCTGCGATGGCTGGTTGGCATTGTGCCTTTATTTGTGAGTGTTTCCCTATCTCTTGCTTTTTCTCTCAAATGTAACTGACTTTATACCAAATTTAGCTGGTTCCAGAAGAAATACACAGATGGGAGTCTAACTGCGGTTGCAGTTGGTTTTGGAGAAGGAATGGCAACCCACTCCAGTATTCTTGCCTGGAGAATCCCATGGACAGAGGAGCCTTGCAGGCTGCGGTCCACGGGGTCACACAGAGTAGGACACAACTTAAGTGACTAAGCAGCAGCAAAAGTTGGTTTACCAGTTAAGGGTATTTGACGTCTTTGAGATTTTAAATCCGACTGTCTGCCCCACTTCCCGTAACTCCTCTCCTGACCTCCAGAGCCCCATCACTCTCAGTGTTCCTCCTGTGCCTGCCTGCTCTTCTCAGTCTTTACACACTTGCTTTCCCATGCACCACCTCAGCGTCCCCCCTTTTCCATCTCAGTTCCCAACCACCTTCCTACTGAACATGGTGATCCTTACCCTGTGCTTGCTTAATTTTTTCCTATAACAAAGCTTCTAACATACACTGTTTTGCTGTATCTTTTATTGTTCTCCTCAAACAAAATGTTAGCTCCATGAAGGTAAATTCCTCTATAAATGGGACACTTTCTTCAATATGATTTGAAATCCCTATGCCATAAGGGGAAATAATACTGACAAAAATGTAAAACAAAATTGTACATGATTAAAAAAAAGGCAGAGTTAACAAGAAATGACCAATTAGGGGCAAATATTTGCCGTTTATACTACAAAAGGGTGTGTGTAGTGTTAAAGTGGAAAAGAAAAATTCCAACTCCAAAAAAACCCACAAAAATTCCAACTCCAGTCTACAGTCATACCACCCTGAACGCGAGGATCTCATCTGATCTTGGAAGCTAAGCATGGTCGGGCCTAGTTAGTACTTGGATGGAAGAAAAGTTCCAAGTCCAAAGAAAAATGGGCAAAATATATGAATGGAGAAATCTCATCCTCAAAACTTGAGAGATTCTTGAAGTGGTGGTTTACAAAAGTCATACATACTGGCTGTGTCTGCCCTGGCTATCTAATATCTTTCAACAATAGTTTCCCAAGTGAAATTTCAGAACAGACCACTGATGCCCCATTTTCCAAGATCCACATCATGCTTACAGGCAGGGCAAGGAAAAGTAGTTATCCTAGGGGTCAACGGATTGTGCTTCCAGCCTGTGTAACTAAGTCTGTTTCATTACAGCAGTAGGAAAATGAAGAGAATGAAAAAAAAAAAAGACGGAGGGAACATTTTGGAAAGACATATCTACATATATATTCCCAAAACAGTACTCAACATGGTGCTATATGAATAAGTTTGTGTACTAAAAATCTTTTACAATGGTTTTTCCTTGGCATATGAAAGGTAAGCCAAAGCTACTAAAGTTATCCAAGAGGAAAGAAATTGTTCTATAGTAAATCTCATATAAAAACCATATTAAATCAAACAGATATCTGGACAAAACATAAATACAGTACTACACAAGCTCATGGTCTTTTGAAAGTATAAAATTAACATTTATAGTTATTTTTATATACAAGACCTAAAGGAATTTGACTTACATTTAAATGAAAACATCTTTGGGTGATTGATAGGAACTCAGTTTGCACATATAATAGATCAGCAGTCCTTAACCCAGCCAGAGTCCATGGATTGACTCCAGGAAGATTCGAATAGTTTGGTAAACTAAAAAGTCACTCAGTCGTGTCCAACTCATTGTGATCCATGGACGAACCGTGGAATTCTCCAGGCAAGAATACTGGAGTCGGTAACCTTTCCCTTCTCCAGGGGATCTTCCTTATCCAGGGAGATTCATTACCACCTGAGCCACCAGGGAAGCCCAAGAATACTGGAGTGGGTCACCTATCCCTTCTTCAGCGGATCTTCCCAACCCAAGAATTGAACCAGGGTCTCCTGCATTGCAGGTGGATTCTTTACTAGCTGAGCTACAAGGGAAGCTTAAACCATTTGAAATTGTAGGCAAAATTTTGCATCTGTGTATCCATACATTTTGGCTAAACAGAGTTCCAAAGAACTGATGCCTTTGACCTGTGGTGTGGAGAACTCTTGAGAGTCCCTTGGACTGCAAGGAGATCAAACCAGTCAGTCTTAAAGGAAAGCCACCCTGAATATTCATTGGAAGGACTGACACTGAAGCTGAAGCTCCAGTACTTTGGCCATCTGATGCAAAGAGATGACTCATTAGAAAAGACCCCGATGCTGGGGAAAACAGAAGGCAGAAGAAGGGGACAACAGAGGATGAGATGGTTGGATGACATCACTGAGTCAATGGACATGAGTTTGAGCAAGCTCCAAGAGATGGTGAAGGATGGGGGAGCCTGGTGTGCCTCAGTCCATGGGATCACAAAGAATCGGATGTGACTGAGCAACTGAACTGAACTGATACATTTTGAGCAGCAATTAGAATGACTTGAAGCACATAAATATGTTTGAAAATGTAAGTTTATATTGATAGTCATACACATATACCTCATTGGTCACCTCTGATGGATGCTACTAACCAAGTCATTTCTTCCCCCCATAAAATAGGGAAAGAATCAAGCATTTTCTGTCTTCTTTCCTGTATTTGAGTGACTCAAATTCTCCTAAGGAGGAAATTTATAATCACTAATAATTTTAGAATGATAAAATTTGAAAGCCACTATCTTTCATATGCTAATGATAGATACAAGTGATGATGATCAAGTGCTGCGAAAACTATTGATGGAAAGGCTTATTGAGCTTTTTTAAATGAATGGAACAGGATGGCACTGCTGATCAATCTTGGCATCATCAAAGCAGGACAACCAGACATCACTTGCTCCTGACAGAACACAGCAGGATTCAATGGGCTACTTTACAATAGCACTACTGCTTAAGTATTCTTTTATCAAATTAAACCTAAATCTAATCAAGGTTCTGTCAAAAAAGGGAGAGGCGCCTGTGAGGAGCAACTGAAACATAATTAGTTAAATCCAAAATGTGAGACATCCAATAGGACAAATGCTCAGTTTCTCCAACAAATAGAAGGCAAAAATTTTTTTAAAAGAGAGGGTCGAGGGAGAAAGAAAAACGGAGGGGGAAAGAAAAAGAGGGGGACATTTTTCAGGTTAAAAAAATTTTAAGAGATTCTAAAGGCTGGAACAAAAGTAGTATTGATTAATAACCAAAAGAATAAGCTACCCATGAGTTCATGATGATCCAGTGATTTAATAACTGAAGAGGGTGGAATAGACATCCCTGGTGCAGAAGAACTCCAAGTAATTTATGAAGATGAAATAATAATTTATGAAGATCTTCTCATCTCAAGGAGGTAGGACTTAACTCCACCCCTTAAGTATGGGCTGTGCGTAGTAACTTCCTTCCAAAGAGCCTGGAAAGGGAGTTTTATTTGGTTTTTAATTTATTTTTCGTTGAAGGATTTCTTTACAATATTGTGTTGGTTTCTCCCATAGATCAACATGAATCAGCCATAGGTATACTTATGTCCCCTCCCTCCTGAATCTCCCTCCACCTCCCACTCCATGCCACCCCTCTTCGTTGTTACAGAGCCTGGGTTTGAGTTCCTTGAGTCACAGCAAATTCCCACTGGCTATTTTACATATGGTAGTGTATCTGTTTCCATGCGACTCACTCCATTGATCCCACCCTCTCCTTCCCCGCTCACCACTGTGACCACAAGTCTGTTATATCTGGGTCTCCATTGCTGTTCTGCAAATAGGTTCATCAGTACCACCTTTCTAGAGCTATATATGTGGGTTAATATACAATGTCTTTCGCTTTCTGACTTACTTCACTCTATATAATAGGCTCTAGATTCATTCACCTCATTAGAATTGACTCAAATGCATTCCTTTTTATGGCTGAATAATATTCCATTGTATATATGTACCACAGGTTCTTTATCCATTCCTGTGTCAGTGGACGTCTAGGTTGCTTCCATGTCCTAGCTATTGTAAATAATGCTGAAATGAACACTGGGGTACAGGTGTCTTTTTCCATTATGATTTCCTCAGGGTAGACCCAGTAGTGGAATTGTTGGGTTACATGGTAGTTTTATTCTTAGTTTGTTAAGGAATTTCTATACTGTCTTCCATAGTGGCTGTATCAATTTACATTCCCACCAACAGTGCAAGACGGTTGAAAAGGGAGGTATTTTGTTTTGTTTTGTTTTTAAGTAACTTTATAGTAGAGAAATCTGATAAGTGCTATCTCAGGAGATCAGAGTTAATAATAATTCATGTTGACAGTATGTTGCCTTGATAAATGATGAGAATTACACTTTACCTCTGTAGTCTGCCCCCACCCCCTCAAACAAAAAAGCAGAACCGCAGCCTAATAAGAAAAACAGATCCCCAAATGTGAAACATTCTACAAAATATATGACCAGTATTCCTCAAAACTACCAAAGTCATGAAAAAGACAAACTGTCACAAGTGTCACTGGCAAGAAGAGCTTAAGGACGCATGAGAACCACACATTACATGTAATCCTGGATAAAATGCTTAACAGAAAAAAGATCAGATTTTTAATCAACATGAATCAGCCATAGGTATACTTATGTCCCCTCCCTCCTGAATCTCCCTCCACCTCCCACTCCATGCCACCCCTCTTCGTTGTTACAGAGCCTGGGTTTGAGTTCCTTGAGTCACAGCAAATTCCCACTGGCTATTTTACATATGGTAGTGTATCTGTTTCCATGCGACTCACTCCATTGATCCCACCCTCTCCTTCCCCGCTCACCACTGTGACCACAAGTCTGTTATATCTGGGTCTCCATTGCTGTTCTGCAAATAGGTTCATCAGTACCACCTTTCTAGAGCTATATATGTGGGTTAATATACAATGTCTTTCGCTTTCTGACTTACTTCACTCTATATAATAGGCTCTAGATTCATTCACCTCATTAGAATTGACTCAAATGCTTTCCCTTTTTTATGGCTGAATAATATTCCATTGTATATATGTACCACAGGTTCTTTATCCATTCCTGTGTCAGTGGACGTCTAGGTTGCTTCCATGTCCTAGCTATTGTAAATAATGCTGAAATGAACACTGGGGTACAGGTGTCTTTTTCCATTATGATTTCCTCAGGGTAGACCCAGTAGTGGAATTGTTGGGTTACATGGTAGTTTTATTCTTAGTTTGTTAAGGAATTTCTATACTGTCTTCCATAGTGGCTGTATCAATTTACATTCCCACCAACAGTGCAAGACGGTTGAAAAGGGAGGTATTTTGTTTTGTTTTGTTTTTAAGTAACTTTATAGTAGAGAAATCTGATAAGTGCTATCTCAGGAGATCAGAGTTAATAATAATTCATGTTGACAGTATGTTGCCTTGATAAATGATGAGAATTACACTTTACCTCTGTAGTCTGCCCCCACCCCCTCAAACAAAAAAGCAGAACCGCAGCCTAATAAGAAAAACAGATCCCCAAATGTGAAACATTCTACAAAATATATGACCAGTATTCCTCAAAACTACCAAAGTCATGAAAAAGACAAACTGTCACAAGTGTCACTGGCAAGAAGAGCTTAAGGACGCATGAGAACCACACATTACATGTAATCCTGGATAAAATGCTTAACAGAAAAAAGATCAGATTTTTTAATCTAATTGAATTCAATTATCCAATCAACTAGAATAATTAAAAAGTAATCAATTTTATTGGAAACTTGAATAAAGTATGGACTCTAATTAATAATTTTTTACAATACCTTATTCTCGGGCTTCCCTGGTGGTCCAGTGGGTAAGGACACCGCCTTGCAGTGCAAGGTATCCTACTCTCTTCTTACAACATCTCTAGCAAAGCAGCAGGTAAAATATTTTAACAAAGTACTCACGTTGATTCAAACTGGAATTTCAAGAAGGCAGGCAGTAAAATTAAATTTTAACAGGCAGGGGAGGGAGGGGCGGACGGGGGAGATCCACCGACCAACCAAATGAAACAGGATCCTGATTATAGTATAATACAATAGTATTATTAAATACTATTGTAATATAAAGACATTCTGAGGCGGGGAAATCTGAACACAGTCTAGGTATAAGATGATACTAACACATCTTCCTGGGTGTGAAAATAGTATTTTTTTCTTTTAAATACTCTTTAATAGACATCTGTTACACATCACGAAGCAATTACGGGTGAATTGATAGATATCTGCAATTTGCTACAATGTAAAGTGGAAAAAAGTAGAGACAAAAAGGATAGAATATTAGTAATTCTACATGGATGCTCGTTGTATTATTCTCTCTACTGTCGTGTATTTTTTTAAACATTCATAAAACTAAAAAAGAAGAGGAGCCAAGATGTGTCCCAAGAAAGCACACACATCAAAACTAGACACGTGACCTTCAGTGTCGACGTATTTGACTGCTGTTTCTTGGCCTTTGCATTTCTCCGACCCAGAGTATCTGTTCTCATTTTCATCTAGCAGAAGTCTTCAGATGCCTCCTCCTCCATCCTCCAGGAAGCCTGGGTCAGGCGCCTGCTCTGAAATTCCCACGTCACGTTCTTGGTTTTCCTGGGACTCACTGGTAGCGTGTCCCGAAGTGGGCAACCACGGCCTACAGCTGTCTCCAGCCTCGCCCTGCCCTGGAACGATTCGGATGTCAGTGTATTTTAAAACTTCCAGAACGGGATCTCGCGGTGGTACAGAGAAACCTCCGAACTTCCCCGAGTTCTCAAAGGTCAAGTTTTCACTTTAGAGCCGGGCCGAGTTCCCCCACAAAGGCGTGGCCTTCTCTCTGGGTTGCACGCTCCTAGACCCAGTTTCTTCCGTTGACTCATTCCTCTGGCATCCGATTGGTCTAGGGGCGGGCCTTCTGGGTGTAGCCAGATTCTCATTGGTTCTTGCTCCAAAGGCGCTCCCAGTTGGCACATGATATCATGTATCGGCGCCCGTCGCTTTCGCTGGTACGTCATCCGCGGGCGCCCTCCCTGACGTAGCTAGAGAGTACACAGCGGAACCGGCGGAGGAGGCTGACCTGCGGCGGTAGGAGCGGCGACAGCGACTGCAGCAGCGATGGCCGGAGCGGGGCCAGCCCCGGGACTCCCGGGTGCAGGAGGATCTGTGATCCCGGGCCCTGGTGCCGGCATTCCGGGCAAGAGCGGCGAGGAACGCTTGAAGGAGATGGAGGCGGAGATGGCCCTGTAAGGCCCGCGACGGGGCGCGATAAAAGCAGTGCTAGAGCCAGATCCGTCGAGCCCTGGAGCCTCCAGGCCTCTAGAGGCCCGACATATGGTTCTCTCTTGGGGGAACTGGAACTTTAGGGATTGGTGGGGCCAGAATAAAAAAGAGAGGTTTGGCCGGGTTGAAAGCGCTGTCGCGATGTACCCAGCTTTCTAGAATCGGTGCTAGATCCTGAGCCGTGATGTCTGTCCTGCCTTCCCAGGTTTGAGCAAGAAGTTCTGGGGGCTCCGGTGACAGGAATCCCAACGGCTGTGCCTGCCGTGCCCACTGTCCCCACGGTTGAAGCGATGCAAGTCCCAGCAGCTCCTGTGATCCGCCCAATTATCGCGACCAACACATACCAGCAGGTACGGCTGAACTAAGGCTTGAAAGAGAGCACAACGGGCCAGACTTACGTTTATATATATGCAGAGAGCTCTTGTCATCGCCCTATCCTCCAGGAAGCCTGGGTCAGGCGCCTGCTCTGAAATTCCCACGTCACGTTCTTGGTTTTCCTGGGACTCACTGGTAGCGTGTCCCGAAGTGGGCAACCACGGCCTACAGCTGTCTCCAGCCTCGCCCTGCCCTGGAACGATTCGGATGTCAGTGTATTTTAAAACTTCCAGAACGGGATCTCGCGGTGGTACAGAGAAACCTCCGAACTTCCCCGAGTTCTCAAAGGTCAAGTTTTCACTTTAGAGCCGGGCCGAGTTCCCCCACAAAGGCGTGGCCTTCTCTCTGGGTTGCACGCTCCTAGACCCAGTTTCTTCCGTTGACTCATTCCTCTGGCATCCGATTGGTCTAGGGGCGGGCCTTCTGGGTGTAGCCAGATTCTCATTGGTTCTTGCTCCAAAGGCGCTCCCAGTTGGCACATGATATCATGTATCGGCGCCCGTCGCTTTCGCTGGTACGTCATCCGCGGGCGCCCTCCCTGACGTAGCTAGAGAGTACACAGCGGAACCGGCGGAGGAGGCTGACCTGCGGCGGTAGGAGCGGCGACAGCGACTGCAGCAGCGATGGCCGGAGCGGGGCCAGCCCAGGACTCCGGGTGCAGGAGGACCTGTGATCCCGGGCCCTGGTGCCGGCATTCCGGGCAAGAGCGGCGAGGAACGCTTGAAGGAGATGGAGGCGGAGATGGCCCTGTAAGGCCCGCGACGGGGCGCGATAAAAGCAGTGCTAGAGCCAGATCCGTCGAGCCCTGGAGCCTCCAGGCCTCTAGAGGCCCGACATATGGTTCTCTCTTGGGGGAACTGGAACTTTAGGGATTGGTGGGGCCAGAATAAAAAAGAGAGGTTTGGCCGGGTTGAAAGCGCTGTCGCGATGTACCCAGCTTTCTAGAATCGGTGCTAGATCCTGAGCCGTGATGTCTGTCCTGCCTTCCCAGGTTTGAGCAAGAAGTTCTGGGGGCTCCGGTGACAGGAATCCCAACGGCTGTGCCTGCCGTGCCCACTGTCCCCACGGTTGAAGCGATGCAAGTCCCAGCAGCTCCTGTGATCCGCCCAATTATCGCGACCAACACATACCAGCAGGTACGGCTGAACTAAGGCTTGAAAGAGAGCACAACGGGCCAGACTTACGTTTATATATATGCAGAGAGCTCTTGTCATGTTGGCTTGTTGATTAATTAGCATGATATTTTAGATGTCAGTCCCTGAGGACTCAGTCACGACTAAGACAATATTTCTGCCTTTTGGGTGTTTTTATTCCAGATCCTAGTGACCAGTAAAACTTTTTGCAATGATGGAAATGCCCTGTATTTTATTTAAAATTCACATTAAATAGTTGCTCAGTCTCATTAGTCGCGTTCTTCTCCGTAGTTAACTATATGTGACTAGTGAAGAGAGATTACAAAAAAGTGAACAGGTAAATGAGACTTGTTCATTTTCTCACCAAGTAATTTTCAGGTGCCTTTTCTGCACCAGCCTCTCTCTCTTCTAGGCACTAGGTATATAACAGGGAATGAAACAGAAAAACACCACCTTTTTGGAGTTTCTGTTTTACTGTGGAGAGATGAATCAAAGTAGAGTAAAAAGGGCAGAGAGGTATCAGCATGGTCAGGGAAGACCTTTCTGAGGAGGGGACGTCTAAAGGGCGTGGAGGAACCATCCAGATGGTTCCTCTCTCTCCCAGGAGAGAGGCTATGTGCAGAGGCTGTGAGGTAGGTGCATGCGTGATGTGGTCAGGGGCCAGCAGGGAGAAGAGGGTGGCTGGAACGGAGAGAACAAGGGAGAGGGTAGGAGGAGATAGGATGGAGAGGTGATAGAGACAGATCTAATAAGATCCTGTGGGTCACCGTAAGGACCTTGGTTTTGACTCTGAGATGGGAAGCAGTTGAAGGATTTTGAGCAGTAGGTGTCACCAGGGTCCCTTTGGCTGTGTTTGAAGGACACCCTGTAGGGAGCCAGAGCAGAACCAAGCAGCCTGAGGAGGAGGCTACCATAATACTCGAGGCAGAAGATGACAGTGGCTTGGAGCAGGGTGGTGGCCTGGGAAATGAGGAGGACAAGCTGGACATGATGTCAGGTGGAGCTGAGTGCTTTGGGGAGGGTGAACGGTATGATGAGGGAGGTGGCCCCTGGGAGGGACAGAGGACACCTGCAGCTCGTGTGGTCCCAGAAGCCTCTCTGATAAGTGACATTTTAGCTGAGACCTAAAGTTTGACGGATAGCCGCAGAGCGCAAAGAACAAAACCCTTGGCCTCCCAGGTGAGCCTGCCAGGCAGCTTGGGAACGCTGAGTCAGGCCCCTCACCCCAAGCTCCTCTCCAACAGGTCCAGCAGACTCTGGAGGCCAGAGCGGCGGCTGCAGCCACGGTGGTTCCTCCCATGGTGGGCGGCCCACCTTTTGTGGGTCCAGGTAAGTAAGGAGTGGTGGGGTGAGGGAGTCAGGGTGGTGAGAAGGGAAGCCTGGGACTGTCCTCCCCCCATCCTCATCGCTCCCCTCCCCACAGTTGGCTTTGGCCCTGGTGATCGGAGTCACCTGGACAGTCCAGAGGCTCGAGAAGCCATGTTCCTGCGGCGAGCAGGTAGGTCTGGGGCCAAGGAATCCCACATTTCACCAAGCACTCTTGTTTCGACTGCTTCACCCTCTCCATTTCATCCCCTTGATGGCATTGTCTTTCTAAAGCATAGACCTGATGGTGTTCTTGGTCGGTTTGGCCTTAGTAAGGCTTCACTGGGTCATGCAAACCAGCCTCCTTACTGTGACTCCTAATCCCTATCCTTCGCTGTTTCTTCGTAGCACTTCATGCTTTGTAATGAGTTACGCAGTTTATTTCCTATGGTTGTCATCTTTTGCTCCCTCTAAAATACAAGCTTTCTGAGGGTTCCTGCCAGCTCATAAGCATCATATGCTTTCTGTTGATGGGATGAAGAAACCATCAAACAAATAACCTGTGGTCCTCACCTGGCAATGAAGACCCACATCACCCGGCCCCTTGAAGAAAGAGATCCCCATTTCCTCCTCTGGAGCCCCAAACATTGCTGGAATGTGTGAGCAAGGCTCTTGTTGAGGTCCTTTCTCTCTCCTGCTCTCCCCTGCTCCCTGCATTAATCTTCCAAACCGATCAACTAATCCAAACTCAAGCTCACCCAAACCAACTAAACTCTGTCGTCTCCACCGGTCATTCTTTGTGTGGTTAAGGTGACCTTTATACACACAGTCAGTTTTTGTAACATTCCTTCCTTTTTCTTATGTGAAAAGGATAGGTGTTCTGTAAAGTTCTGAGATAATTGCTATTAGATCAGACTTGTTAATTGTGTTATTTAAATCCTGTTACACCTTTTTATCTGATACTCTGAGGTTTAATACCTCCTAGACTTTAGTAAGGTTTTTTGATCAGAGTGCATATCTGATCTGGTCACCCCGCCCGGCTTCATCCCTACTGTGGCTTCCGGTGCCCACCAGAGGAGCCACGGTTCAGCCACCACGACCGCGTGTGGGTGCCTCCTGAGCCCCTTCTCTAGTGATGCTGTTCAACTCCTGACTGCCTCTGTCACAGTGACACCAACCTGAAGAGGGAAACATTGGGGTTTATCAATGTTCACCTTGCCTGTAATGTTTCCAAACTCACTCTTTGCCTGAGCAGTCCTCTGGGTCTCTGTTCACAGGTCCCTCTCTCTGAAAAGCTTTCCCTAGTCCCCGGCATCCCTCTCTGAGCTGCCCACTGCCAGCCTCAGTCACCCCGCCTGGGCTGCCCCCATCCTGGTCACTCTTGAGTGTCACGCCGGTGGTGTGCACTCTCCTGCTCTGGACCGGAGCTCCCTGAGGGCCCTTGGTCTTCCGTGTGTCCCTAGCATTGCCGAGGACAGAGTCAGGCCCAGAGGAGAGCATCAGTGATAAATTTTTGGCTGAATGAACAAATGAATCCTGCGTCTCCCAGAAGGCTCCCCAGGTTCTTCTGCAGGATTTCTTGGGTGCTGAGCGTACCCACAGGCACACACCTTGCCCCGAGGGCCCCGGTCCCCCTTGACACACACCTCCATCTCTCCCACAGCTGTGGCCCCCCAGAATGCCACTATACTGCGTCCAGCCTTCGTCCCTCACGTGCTGCAGAGAGCAGGTGAGGGGGCCAAGGTCACCATCCCCACCACATGACTCCTCCCCACGCCCTCCGACTCCCCACTAACACCCTGACAGATTCTGCTCTTACTTCTGCCGCAGGTGGGCCCCGCCCTATGGCCCTGCGGCCCCCTCACCAGGCCCTCGTGGGCCCCCCTCTGCCTGGGCCCCCCGGACCGCCTATGATGCTGCCACCGATGGCTCGGGCCCCAGGCCCACCTCTGGGCTCCATGGCTGCTCTGAGGCCTCCTCTGGTAAGTTGGACAGAGAACTGAAGTCAGATGCGGTGGACAGAGACCCTCACCCGGCCTGATGTGCTGAGTCCACCAAGTCAGCCTTTCCCTGGCTTTACATGTCTCTGCCTTCTCATTTTCTGACTATATCTCTTCCTCTGTCTTCTGTTTCTTCCTATGGCCATGTAGTTCTGGTTTCTTCTTATTGTGAGGGAAGTAGAAACACAGACTATAGGTGTATTTCTCTCTGTGTATCTTTATTTTTCCTTTGATTGTCTGTAACTATTTTTCTGTCTTGATGTCTTTTTTGGTCCCTGTGTCTGTCTTGTCTGCCTATTTCTCTATCCCTGTGTTTGTCTCCGATGCTGTTCTGTGTCTTGGTGTCTCTTGCCTGCTCTCTGGCCCCGGTGCCCTTACTCTGTTGTACAGGACAGGGGTGGGACTGAGGTCTGAGCCTGTGATCTGGCCCCTCATGCGCTCCTTTTTTCTACAGGAAGAGCCAGCAACGCCCCGAGAGCTGGGCTTAGGCCTGGGGTTGGGCCTGAAAGAGAAGGAAGAGGCTGTGGTGGCGGCGGCTGGGCTGGAGGAGGCTAGCGCAGCAGTGGCTGTGGGAGCCGGGGGCGCCCCCGCTGGCCCTGCCGTCATTGGCCCCAGTCTGCCCCTGGCCCTGGCCATGCCTCTGCCTGAGCCTGAACCCCTGCCCCTCCCGCTGGAAGTTGTGCGAGGCCTCCTGCCCCCACTGCGCATTCCTGAGCTTCTGTCCCTGCGTCCGAGACCCCGGCCCCCTCGGCCTGAGCCACCCCCCGGCCTCATGGCTCTAGAGGTAAGCAGGGAACAGAGCCGTGGGGGCACAGAAAGGGCCGGGTGGGGAGACAGCAGTCCAGAGACTTCCTCACACAGAAGCACATCATCCTCTGCCTGTGGAAGTAGGCAGGGCTCAGGAAATCGGAGGGGTTGGGAGGACATGGGGAAGAGAGAGACATATGTGCACAGACCTGACACCTAGAAGCATACCCTGTGTTTTAACTGTGGAGGCCGGAGGACCACGGGGACCCAGCGGGAGGGCCCAAAGAGGGCAGATGGACCCCCAAGATTCAGTGTCCAATCTTTTGCACCCCCACTGTCCTCTGCAGGTGCCCGAGCCACTGGGTGAGGACAAGAAGAAAGGAAAGCCTGAGAAGCTGAAGCGCTGCATTCGCACAGCAGCTGGGAGCAGCTGGGAGGACCCCAGCCTGCTCGAGTGGGATGCAGGTAGGTGGGCTTGGGCGCAGGGTCTGCGCTGCTCAGCTGAGGGCCGACGAGCCAGGGAGCGCCGCACCGGGCTGTAGGGCAGCACTGTTCGCTGGCTCATGGAGAGCACGACTGGGCACGGAGGGTGAGCCCTCACCCAGCTGGTGGAGGGATTGGCAGCTAGGCCCTCTGGCCCATTTCTTTCACAAGGTGCCTGGCTTGTTAAGGGAGAAAGAGCATTCTTTTTTTCTCCTATCTTTTTGTGAAAAATATTAACTACTGAATTGCACAGGTAACCATTGTATGTCAGCAACCTCCATTCTGCAATTACTTTTGCTATACTCACTATAACCCTCCATGTGTATGTAACTTTCTTTGGTTTTTGCTCAGTCATGTGAAGTAAATTATAAATGAGATTATCACTTCACTCCTAAATACATTAATATTCCTATCCTAAGAAAAGTAATGTTTTCTTTCATATCATTACACAATTAGCACATCTAAGAACATTAACAGTAACCTGTGGTATCTCATATTCTGTTTATGCTCAGATTATCCCACTTGTTGTCCCCAAAGTATCTTCTTATAGCTGTTTTTCCTCTGAACCAGGTTGCATGCAGCTTTATGTCACTAGATTATCTTTTAATGAGGATTATCTCCCTCCCACTGCTTTGTCTTAGGTATAATAGTTTCTTAAAGTGTTCAGAGCAGATGGTTTGGGAAGATCCCACCCTCTAAAATTTGTCAGATTACTTCCCATCCTCTTAAACTTGTTCCAGAGTGCCCTCAGTCACCACCAAAGCTGTAGGGCAGCCACAGTGGTAGCCAAAGAAAGGGGCCTACCTCCCACCTCAGTCCTTGCCTTCTGTCTCTT
The DNA here is from genome assembly GCA_022376925.1 of Tragulus kanchil. Taxonomy (NCBI): domain Eukaryota; kingdom Metazoa; phylum Chordata; class Mammalia; order Artiodactyla; family Tragulidae; genus Tragulus; species Tragulus kanchil. The sequence continues at coordinate 117,388,926 of JAIOJX010000031.1, forward strand.
TCCTGGGACCATTTGCTCCCCACCCCCCAGCCGCCAGACCAGAGCCATGCAGCACTGCCCTGGAGATGGCCAGTGCAGACTACAGACCCTAGTTCTGTGGCCTTAGGAAAGTCACTGAGCCCTTCCAGCCTCATTTTCCTTGTCTCCAACAAGGGGATAATAATAGTATATGCTTGTGGGAGAGGGGATTCTTTGGGCTTGAGCACATTTGGTCAAGACTCAGGCCCAGCCCACAGGCTATGTCCTGAAATGGCAGCTGAAGCTGGCCTTGGAGAAGAAGCAGGCAGTGTGTTCAGGTTCAGGGACTCAAGGGGAATCTGAGTGGGCTGTGCAGAGGAGGCAGAGCTGAGGAGTGATGACGTCTGTATTTCTGGGGTGCCATTATGAAAACCAGTGGGTGTCAGGAGCCCAGGGAGTGTCCACGTAGAAGTGTTCAGGCGACCAAAGGCTGCTGGGGGCTCAGGACTGGCCAGGGCTGGGATGACAAAGGTAAGCGCTTCATCATGGGAGTGGGTGAGCTGGCCCTGGGGTGGGCAGTGCAGTGCAGTTAGTTCAACGTGAATCTGGAGCCAGACTCCCGAGTTCTTGTCCCAGCTCTGCCACTTCCTGATTGACTTTGGACAGGTGACTTGACCTCTCTGTGCCTTGCTGCACAGGGTTGTTAGGAGTGCCACGTGTGTTCACACCTCATGGGTGCTTAGCAGTGAGCCTACCACAGGTAGATACCATACAGGTATTGGTGGTAAGAGGGCCCCGGATGGAGACTGCTGGGGGCCCAGAGGGAGGAGGGCCCGGGGGCGCTCCCAGAGAAGGTGGGCTCATTTAAATAAGACAGCCACAGGGCCACACGTCTGTATCCTCTGATCTCCTCTCTCCCAACCCCAGATGACTTCCGGATCTTCTGTGGGGACCTGGGCAACGAGGTGAACGACGACATCTTGGCCCGAGCCTTCAGCCGCTTCCCGTCCTTCCTTAAGGCTAAGGTGATCCGCGATAAGCGCACGGGCAAGACCAAGGGCTATGGCTTCGTTAGCTTTAAGGACCCCAGCGACTATGTGCGTGCCATGCGCGAGATGAACGGTGAGAGCGGGCGCCCCTCGGGTCAGTGGCAGCACAGGCTTCTGGTCTGAGCCTGACCCCAAGCCTGACCTTGACTCCTCCCTCCCCACAGGGAAGTATGTGGGCTCACGCCCCATCAAGCTGCGCAAGAGCATGTGGAAGGACCGGAACCTGGACGTGGTGCGCAAGAAGCAGAAGGAGAAGAAGAAACTGGGCCTGAGATAGGGCCTGTGGCCGGGCACCCGCTCCCACCCGGCCGGGCGCTGGCGCTTCCCCTCAGTCCTTTGGAAACCCTCAACTGTACACCCACCCGTCCTCCCCAAAACCAGTTTCAATAAATTTTCATTTGTTTCCATCCTTGGCTAGGCTTGGAAGCACTCTTTGGGGAGCAATGTCAGCATCCCCCGCTGTGGAAATAGTTGGGAAAGTTTACACAAACATGCAGATGGATGTTTTTCAGTCCTTGCTACACACCTGTTACATCTTCTTGAAACTTCTTAAGTGTGCATTGAGTGCAGCTCATTCCTCAGAGGAGAAAGTGGCGGCTCAGCACAAGGTCAAAGCCAAGTGGAGGCTCAAGCCTGTGGTCTTCTGACTCCACCCTGTGTGCTCAGTACTAAGGAAGGGGGTCTTCTGGGCCCTTCCCTTCTGGAACTCACAGCCCTCCAGGCCTCCATCCATTCAGAAAACTCTCATCAAGGACCTGGACAGTGCAGTGGATACAGTGGTGACAAACAGTCCCGGGCCCTGGACAGTGGTACATGGTTCAGGGGTAGAGAGAGATAGAGCTATTCAAACAGCGACAGCCCAGAGTGGTCGGGCTTGAGATGGGAACCATCCCTGGGAGCCCAGGAGGGCTTCCTGAAAGGCACTGGCCACTTCTGAAACTGTCTCATTCTCTTCCTATTAATATCCTCCTACTCTCTGTAGTTCTCACCCTCGAGGTCTCAAGACTATTTTCCCAGTTTCTTCATTCTGCCCAAGCCAGCCAACATCTCTGGAATGTGTTTGAATGTTTCTTTGTGCCTCATTCTGTTTCTCTGTGAGTCCTCAGACTGAGAGCTTAGACTACGCTGAAGGTAACACCCAGCCTTAAGAAGCTGAGATGAAGTTCAGGCAGGGGACTAGCATCACGGATCTGCACTTGAGAAAAAGCTGGGGTTAGGGAGAGTGGCCAACCAAAGGAAGGAGATGGCATAGGGAGGAGACGAGGGTCTCCCGGGGGCATAGCCATCAGAACCCCAGATTGGTGGGTGGGGAGGGGGGTGGTTTGAGAGGGAAGAGAGAAACAATACCAAAGCTGCTTGGGAAGCTGGTCACCCTGAAGCGGTGTCAGATTTCCTCTATTCCGGTCTTCCTCCCTTACTGCCCCCTTTGACGTCACATTTTCCAGTCCGGTTAGAGGGGTGAGGGCCTCCCTTCAATGACAGGAAGTGCCCTTCAGCCCGCTGCCACCTGGCTGGACCACCCAGCTCCAGAACCCTCAAACCCCATCCCCACATCACTAGCCCTACCTACTTCTGACCCCCTTCTGGTTATTGCGGGCAAGAGGGGAGACAGGAAGAGGAAGGATTCCAGAAGGGAGGGTTTTAAGCATGTGATTTAAGTCCCACAAAGAGAGAAAGATGGACAGAGAAGGAGGGAATGTAGTCAGCAGAGACTGTGACATGGGGAGGGAGATAAAAAGAGGAAGAAAAGACAGCTGCGTGTCAGGGCAGTATAACCGGAAAGGAAGATGGGGGAAAAGTCCAGAAAGGGAAAGAGATGGAAACAGATAAGGAGACAGAAAAGATAGGAATGCTTACAGACAGATGGAGAGGTACTGAGACATCAGAAGAGACTGGGAATTCCCTAACGGTCCGGTGGTTTGGACTCCACACTTTCACTGCCAAGGGTAGAGGTTCAATCCCTAGTTGGGGAACTAAGATCCCACAACCAGAGTCAGGCCTGGTAAAACAGAGGACACCAACCTTGGGCAGAAAGACGTGGAGAGACAGACACACACAGACAGGAGAGAGGCCAGCTTCGGGGAGAGGAAGCCCTGGGCCTGGTGGGACACAGCAGGTGGAGACTCCTTTCAGGCCCCTGAGTTAGATGAATAGAGCAACCAAGTGATGCCTGAAGGCTCCGTGGTCCAACAAATGCTGGGTCCAGTCCCAACACACCCCTACCCTCAGCCACCCACTGTGAGACCTAGTAAGGGGCTCTTCCTCTTGAGGCCCAGTTTCCTCTGTGTAGCACAGAAGTCAGAATGGCAAGTGCTTAATGATCAAACTGGGTGAGTATTGGAAAAGGCCAATCATAAATAGTTTTTTTTATTTTTAACATGAAAGCTTTTGTATTGGGGTACACCTGATTAACAATGCAGTTTCAGGTGAACAGCAAAGGGACTCAGTCATACATATACATGTTTCCTTTTGCCCCCAAACCCCCCTCCCATCCAGACTGGCACAGTAGCATTGAGCAGAATTCCATGTACTATACAATAGGTCCTTGTCTCTTTGTCAGTTATCCTTTTTAAAAAAATAATTTTATTTATTTATTTACTTTTGGCTGTTTTGGGTATTCATTGCTGCACAAGGGCTTTTCTCTAGTTGCAGTGAGCAGGCTTCTCATTACAGTGGCTTCCCTTGTTGCAGACCATGGGCTCTTAAGGCTTATGAGCTTCAATAGTTGCAGTACGTGGGCTCAATAGTTGTGGCTCCTGGGCTTAGTTGCTCCGCAGCATGTGGGATCTTCCTGGATCAGGGATTGAACCTATGTCTCCTGCATTGGCAAGCAGATTCTTTACCACTGAGCCATGAGGGAAGCCCTCGGTTACCCATTTTAAATATAGCAGTGTGCACATGACCTTCTCAAAGTCCCTAACTATCCCTTCCCATGGCAACTGTAAGTTCTTTTTATAAGTCTGAGTCTTAAAGAGGTTATTTTTAATGATAATATTTACTTCTCAATATTGCAGGTTAGGTACAAACACAGGTTCTGAAGTCAAGCTACAGGATTGCCAGATTTAGGAAATGAGGGAACCAGCTTGGGGAGAGGAAGCCCTAGGGACCTGGTGGGACACAGGGCAGAAGACGTGGAGAGACAGACACACACAGACAGGAGAGAGGCCAGCTGCGGGGAGAGGAAGCCCTGGGCCTGGTGGGACACAGCAGGTGGAGACTCCTTTCAGGCCCCTGAGTTAGATGAATAGAGCAACCAAGTGATGCCTGAAGGCTCCGTGGTCCAACAAATGCTGGGTCCAGTCCCAACACACCCCTACCCTCAGCCACCCACTGTGAGACCTAGTAAGGGGCTCTTCCTCTTGAGGCCCAGTTTCCTCTGTGTAGCACAGAAGTCAGAATGGCAAGTGCTTAATGATCAAACTGGGTGAGTATTGGAAAAGGCCAATCATAAATAGTTTTTTTTATTTTTAACATGAAAGCTTTTGTATTGGGGTACACCTGATTAACAATGCAGTTTCAGGTGAACAGCAAAGGGACTCAGTCATACATATACATGTTTCCTTTTGCCCCCAAACCCCCCTCCCATCCAGACTGGCACAGTAGCATTGAGCAGAATTCCATGTACTATACAATAGGTCCTTGTCTCTTTGTCAGTTATCCTTTTTAAAAAAATAATTTTATTTATTTATTTACTTTTGGCTGTTTTGGGTATTCATTGCTGCACAAGGGCTTTTCTCTAGTTGCAGTGAGCAGGCTTCTCATTACAGTGGCTTCCCTTGTTGCAGACCATGGGCTCTTAAGGCTTATGAGCTTCAATAGTTGCAGCGTGGGCTCAATAGTTGTGGCTCCTGGGCTTAGTTGCTCCGCAGCATGTGGGATCTTCCTGGATCAGGGATTGAACCTATGTCTCCTGCATTGGCAAGCAGATTCTTTACCACTGAGCCATGAGGGAAGCCCTCGGTTACCCATTTTAAATATAGCAGTGTGCACATGACCTTCTCAAAGTCCCTAACTATCCCTTCCCATGGCAACTGTAAGTTCTTTTTATAAGTCTGAGTCTTAAAGAGGTTATTTTTAATGATAATATTTACTTCTCAATATTGCAGGTTAGGTACAAACACAGGTTCTGAAGTCAAGCTACAGGATTGCCAGATTTAGGAAATAAAAACACAGGGCGCTTGGGCTTCCATGATGGTCCAGTGGGTAAAGACACCGCCTTGCAGTGCAAGGGGCGCCGGTTTGAGCCCTGGCCTGGGAAGAGCCCACGTGCCGCGGAGCGGCTGGATTGATGTGTCCAATCACCGAGTCGGAGCTCTGGAGCGCATGCGCCCAGAGCCGGAGCTCTGCAACAACAGAGACCACCGCGATGGGAGGCCCACTCGGGCCAAAGAAAAAAGATGGATGAAAATGGACAAATGAAAGACCAATAGAAGTGGCCTGCCTGCTCCCCTCCCTCCCCACCCCACCCCAACCTAAATAAATAAATAAATAAATCTTAAAAAAAAAATACAGGGTACTCAACTGAATTTGAACTTCAGATAAAAGTCAAGTTTTTAATTGTATATTCCAAATATTGCATGTGTGTATGTATATGTTGCATGTATGCATGGTTTGGGTTTTTTTTGCTGAATCATTGGAAACAAGATTCACACACAAAAATTGATCTGAAAATTGAAAGATTAAAAAAAAAAAAAGACACACACATAGCACTTCAACCCTAAATATCTGTGTTCCTTAGTGATACCATGTCATATCATAATAGCATTATTTCATCTAAAGAAAATGATTCATTCCCTATCTCATATTCAGTTCATATTCATTCTCTATCTTATACTGAGATTTCCCCCATTTGTCCTGAACTATTACGGCATGGAAGGCATGAATTCCGGAAATGAAAAAAGTGGGAGGAATCCTCTTCAATTTTTCCTTTCATAAAAATCAGGATAAGACTAATACCTATCACATAACAGGATTAAGCAAAGGCCCCCAGTAATTGTCAGCTATTACCATCACTGTTATTGTTTACATTGTTGTTACTATCCTCAGAAGCATCCCAGAACCTCCTCCTCAAAAGCCCTCCAAGGGGAGAACTGGGCCTGGTGGAGGATCTACCCCCACCGCATCCCCCACAGGCCCCCCGAAGATTGTGACGTCAGTCGACCTGGGGTCTGGCCGGAAATCCCCCTTCCTGTTGCAGATAAGCCCAGTGCAGCCCAGCTGACCCCCTGACCCTCCTCCCCAACCTCTTCCCAAGTCGCAGGATCAAGTCCCCAAGCCCCAACCCTGCCCAGCGCCAGTCACCCCAGAAACACCCCTGCACCCTGGTCGCACCTGCCCAGCTGTTTCCCAAGCTCCCGCAGCGGGACCACCAAAGGCAGCACCCAAAGCTACCATGGAGGCCGGCCAGGGCCAGAGGGGAGTGGGGCCCTGAGTAACACAGCTTGGCCCCGCCTCAGCCCCTGCAACTCGACCCCTCCTGCGACCCCCAGCTCTGACGTCTCGGAAAATTCCCCCCGCCCTGCCCAGGCCCCTAGGGGAGGGGGTGCATGGTATGAAATGGGGCTGAGACCCCTGGCTGAGGGCAGAAGGACCTGCCAGAGGTGAGCTATGAACTGGGTACGGGTCTCCTGGGTCTGGCTGTCTGGGGGCTCTCATTCCTGAGAGAAAAGGACATTGGAAGCCAAGATTCCAGGGTCCTGGGGAAGGAAGGAGCGGAGGCCTGGATTTCTCTGTGTAAGGGAAGCAAAGGGTGCAGCTCAGACTCCAGGGTCCCTAAGTGTCATGAGCTCACCTTGTTCCCTGCCTTCTTTTCTGACCCAGAACATTCACCACAGACATCCATGGACTTGCAGCACTGGGAGGCAGCATCACCGCAGGAAGTGCCCCTGGGGCACAGGCTGCCAGGGCTAGGTGGGCCCCAGGGGCTGAGACGATGTGTGTGGGGTGGGTGCCTGGGGTGGGGGGAACCTCCGCTGACCCTGACAGGGGCTCTGTCTAACCTGCAGAAGGAGCTGAACTCGACTTCTATTTCCCTGAGCTGGCACTCCAAGGGGACATGCTGACCGCAGACACATGTTGGAAGGGCAGCTGTGGGCTGGGCCCCCTGGGTGCTGGGGAGAAAGGTGAGAGGCTGGGCCCCTGAATCTGAGGAAGAAGGCGTGCCTGTCCTCTTGTGGTCGAATGAGGAGAAGCCTGTGGGTTTGAATGACAGAGATTGGAGGAGGAGGGGGGCCAGGGTCCTGAGCCCTAGGTCTGAGTCAGTAGGGGCTGAGAACTCTCAGTCCCTGACAAATAAAGGCCACTGTGTGAGTGGCTCAAGGGAGTCTCCGTCACTGTGCGCACCCTTCTAAAACTCAGCTACATCCTTATTCCTCCTAGGGCTCCCACAGCCGGACTGGAACTCGGCTCAGTACCCTGAAGGTCCATGGGGGACAGGTGAGTGTGGGCCAAGAGGCGGGGCGGGGGGAGGCCGGCAGGGAGAGAGGGCTGGGGTCCTCCAACTAGAGGTTTAGACTCCGGGGCTAGGACGAGGGACGCTGTGTGCTTAAGGTGGTATGAGCTAGATCCCAGACGCCAGGGCTGAGAGCTTCGACTCCCAGAATCCCAGTGGGAAGCAAGGATAGGGACACCTGGGCTCCTCTCATTTGGGGTCCGTTTGTCCTCACAGAACCCGCCCCTCGGGCTCTTCCATGGTCTGGAGACTGGACAGACCTGCCTCGCGCCAGCACGGTCCCTTGCAGCGGGGTCTCCCAGGCCCTGGGTCCCGCCCCCTGGGCTGGCTCCGAAGGGACTGCCGGCCAGAACTGCGCTACCTCTGCGGGAAGTGCCAACTCTTGGGCGCGCGCCCAGGTCGCCGCCAGCTCCACCTGCTGGGACTATTCTGTGGGCCCCGATGGCGCTGCCGACTGGGGGAGGAGCCTCGGCGGGGAGCCCCACGCCGACTCGACCCTTTCGTGGGCCGGGTTTGCGGATTCGGACTATTCCACCTCCTGGGACTCGGGGCTGCATACGGATTGCACCGCCTCTTCCAAGGAGTACCAGAGCTCAGATCTCACCACTTCCACCGAACCGACCCAGCAGTCGGACCGCGCAACCTCGGCCCGTTGCCCCAAAACTAACCACAGAGGTGAGCTCAGCGAGATTTTGTCGGAAGGGAGCGCAGCGGCTGTCTGATGAGGCGCCGAAGGGGGCGGGACCCTGGAAACCGGCGAGGCTCCAGAGAGGAGGGGGCGGTGGCCTCACGGCCGGGAATCCAGGGAGGAGAGCACTAAACCCCAAGTAGTCTCCGAGGGAGCAAGGGACGAGGGCCTAGGCTGCGGGATTAGGGGAGAAGAGAGATGAGGATCTGAATGCCTACGTCCCTGACATGGGGCAGCCACACTCCTAAATCTGACAAGGGGGCCCCAGACGCCTGGGTCCCTGGGGCCAACTCTTAGGTCCCTTAGATGGAGGAATCCGGACTTGTTGGTCTCTGAGGAAGAGGGGATCCGGACTCCTGCGTCATCGAAGCGACATGATCTGAGGCCAGGAAACCTGAGTGTACACTTGCCTCCACCCGACAGGTCCCATTCAGCTGTGGCAATTCCTCCTGGAACTGCTCCACGACGCGGCGCGTACCAGCTGCATCCGCTGGACGGGCAATAGCCGAGAGTTCCAGCTGTGCGACCCCAAAGAGGTGGGGCAGTTTCCCCGACCCGCCGAGTTCTGCCCGGGCCTCCCAGGGTTCAACTGAGCCTCACCCGCACGGTGCCGGCTGCTAAGCCCCGCCCACAAGCCCCCGCCCAAGCCCCGCCTTCCTTTCCGCCCTGCTCCGCCCCGCCTAAGCCCGCCGTAACAGACCGGAACCCCGCCCCTACCCAACCCAGCCATCGTTTAGCCCCGCCCTCCTCGGCCCTCCCGGACTAAACCTGGCTTCCGCCCTAGGTGGCCCGGCTGTGGGGTGAGCGCAAGAGGAAGCCTGGCATGAACTACGAGAAACTGAGCCGAGGTCTGCGCTACTACTACCGCCGCGACATCGTGCGCAAGAGCGGGGGGCGCAAGTACACGTACCGCTTTGGGGGCCGCGTGCCTGGTCTAGTCTATCCCGACCGTGTGGGAGGCGGACTAGGAGCAGCAACTCAATAAAAATACCCAACCAGGGGCTTCCTTGGTGGTCCAGTGGGTAAGGACACCGCCTTACAGTGCAAGGGGCGCCGGTTCCATCCCTGGCCTGGGAAGATCCCACGTGCTGCGGAGTGGCTGGACCGATGTGTCCAATTACCGAGCCGGAGCTCTGGAGCGCATGCACCCAGAGCCAGTGCTTTGCGACAACAGAGGCCACTGCGATGGGAGGCCCGCACGGGCCAAAGAACAAAAATGGATGAAAATAGATAAATGAAAGACCAATAGAAGTGGCCCACCCGTCTCCATCCCTCCCCAACCTGCCCCCCCCCAAAATTAAAATAAATAAATAAATAAATAGCCCAATCAAGCCTCGTTGTGCTGTTTGCATCCTTCCCCTTCTAACAGACTACATCTGCTAGGAAGCCTGAGAGCCTGGGGCCACCAGCACACCCCTATCCTCTGCCCGCCCGACCAACAAACCCCGTGTGATCCCAGGACACGCCCTGACCAGAACCGACCCAGACCCTTGGGAGAACTACTGTGTGATGGGACATGCAAAGGAATCAAACTCAATCCCCACTTTGCCTCTCTTGTGCTGGGACTTGCCCAGGAATCACACCCTTTCACTGACTTTCTAGGTTTTCTAAAAAGTTATTTGGCCGCGCTGGGTCTTAGTTGTGGTATGTGGGATCTAGTTTCCCGACCAGGGATCGAACGGAGGCCCCCCTCCATTGGGAACACAGAGTCTTAACCATTGGACCACCAGGGAAGTCCCTGACTTTCTAGTTGACTTACTGTCCCCCTCTTGAAGAGCCGGCTCAAGCTCCAAAAAGGAGTTACTGTGTGCCTTCCCAGTGCTAGGGACTATTAAAGAATTATACCCAGAGCTTGTCTGAGGGACACAGAACTCATACCCCAAGGAGAGCCCACCCCGATGGGGAAGCCACTGAGCCTCTAAAGAGTGGTTCTTTTGTGGGCCATGCGGTGGACTCAGCAGTGACCAGGACAATGCTGGACCTGGCCCATAGGAGGCTCACATTCCAATGGGGAGACAGACCCATCACCAGACAGGGACAGTTCAGAGTGGTCAAGACTAGGATGAGGAAATTGTTTGGGGGAGGTTAGGGGCCCTAAAAGAGGGACCTGCCCTAGCCTGAGGCTGGAAGGTGGGAGTGGTCAAGGAAAACTTACTGGAGGAGAAAAACAGCTAATTTAAGAAGTCAGGTAGGAAAAGAATGTTCCAGTCAGAAGAAATCAAAGGCCTGGAGGTAGATCTCATAGCACTGTTCAATGAACTAAAATATCAGTGTGCCTGGAAAGGGGACCATGGATCAGCTCACAAAGCTCCAAGAGGATGTGGCCATGTGAGCCATGCTAAAGGGCATGCACTCTGTCCTGAGGGCACGGGGGAGCCAGGCAGGAGTTTAAGCAGGGAGGGGATTTGGGCTTTAGAAAGATCTCATTGAAGGGAGGTAATGCAGGCATGTAAAAGGCAGGTGCACAAAAAATTATAACATTGATGAACACAAAGTGTAAGAGGCCCCCAAGCCAAATGCCTGGACACTCACTCAACACTTTATGTGAGAAGCTTTGGAGGCCAGACTGAGGGGAGTGACAAATATAGTTCTCTTTCTTTTTTTTTTAAGCCAAGCCACAGTAGTTCTCTTTCATAACTTCCTCTTTTAGTTTCCAGAAGCCCCCTCTGTTCACACAAAAAATTCACTCATTCCACAAATAGTTATAGATTAACTATACTATGTGCCAGAAACTAAGTCCCAAAGACACAGTGGTGAATAAGAGGCAAAAATTGCTCATTTACGATGCTTCTATTTTTACTTAATAGAAACAAACAAAAAAGAGATAAACAATAAAAGGAAAGATGCAATGTGTTAGAGGATAAGTGCTTTGCAGAAATAAAGTAGCGAAGAAACTAACATGATAGCAATTTTAAATATTTGGACTGAGAAGGACTCACTGATAAGGTGACATTTTAACAAAAATCTGCAGGAGGGCTTCCCCTGGTGGTCCAGTGGGTAAGGACACCGCCTTGCAGTGCAAGGGGCGCCAGTTTGATCCCTGGCCTGGGAAGATCCCACATGCTGCGGAGCGGCTGGACCTATGTGTCCAATGATCGAGCCGGAGCTCTGGAGCACATGCGCCCAGAGCCGGCGCTCTGCAACGACAGACGCCACCACGATGGGAGGCTCACAGGAGCCAAAGAACAAAGACAGATGAAAACAGAGAAATGAAAGACCAATAGAAGTGGCCCGCCCGCTACCCTCCCTCCCCAACCCGACCCCCGCCCAAAATAAATAAATAAATAAATCTTTAGAAAAAAAAACAAAAAACCCTGCAGGACATGATAGAGGGAGGCAGCTGATGGAGGGAGGCAGCTGAAGGAAAAGCATTCCTAGGCCAAGGGACGAGCAAGAGCAAAGGCCCTTGGAGGAAGTCAACTTTCATGTTTAAGTAGCAGCACCAGGAGCCCACTGTGGCTGGAGCAGCAGCAGTTAAGAGGAGATAAGGGTCCAGTCCCATCACTTCATGGTAAATAGAAGGGGAAAAAGTGGAAGCAATGGCAGATTTTATTTTCTTGGGCCTCAAAATCATTGAGTAAAGTGACTGTAACAATGAAATTAAAAGACTTTCATCGGAAGAATAGCTATGTCAAAGGCAGACAGTGTTTTTAAAAAGCAGAGCCATCACTTTGCCAACAAAGGTCTGTATAGTCAAAGCTAGTTTTTCCAGTAGTTATGTATGGATGTGAGGGTTGGATCATAAAGAAAGCTGAGTGCCAAAGGATTGACCCTTTTGAACTGTGGTGCTGGAGAAGACTCTTGAGAGTCCCTTGGACTGCAAGGAGATCAAACCAGTCAATGCTAAAGGAAGTCAACCCTGAATATTCATTGGGAGGACTGATGCTAAAGCTGAAGCTCCAATACTTCGGCCACCTGATGTGAAGAGCCGACTCACTGGAAAAGACCCTGATGCTGGGAAAGATTGAAGGCAAGAGAAGAAGAGGGTGACAGGATGAGATGCTTGGATGGCATTACTGACTCAAGGGACAGGAGTCTGAGTAAACTCGGGGAGATAACGATGCACAGAGAAGCCCAGCATGCTGCAGCTCGTGGCATCGCAGAGTCAGACAGGACTTAGTGACTGAACAACAAAAACAAAGGTTTGGAGAAAGATGGTAATGAACAGGGAGGTGGAGTCTGGGCAAGCGTGACGAATAATCCTGGGAGAAAGCATGGCTCGTTTTCAATCCCCTAACAACTGATCCCATAATAATCACAGAGATTTTTGTGTTTAGTTCAAAGATGCACTGCACCCTCAACTTTTAATAAAAATACCTACCACTGGGTACATTTTCCATAAATAATTCTTGCACGACTAAGAGCATTTCCTCTGGGGTATTTTTCGCGGGCTCACTCTCCAGCCAACCCCAAGACCCAAAACCCCTTTCTCCTGATAGAGACAGGGAGGTGACCAGAGTGAATCCACAGTTTGAACAGCCACAGCATGAAGCGGTGCCAAGTGCCACTCAAGTTTACGATTGGGCCAGGAGTGAGGATGAACAGGCCTTCGGCCCAATAGGAGGTTGGAATTTGCTGGCATGGGCGTGGCCTGAGTTGCTCCGGGGTCGGCGCTCTGGCCGTGCGGAAGACTCCTCGGTGCGCTGCCTCGTCCTGCTTCCGGCCGGCCTTTTTTCCGCTTCCTGTCCGACGCTGGCGTCTCTGCTGAGGGTCACATTGAGCTTCCAGCGACTTCAGGGGCATCTTTAGGTGAGTGTCGAGAGCTCGGGACCCTGGAACCCCATCCTGGAGGACTGAGGCGCCCTTGGAGAGTAAGGTGATGTTTCCGGCCGGCGGCAGCCGACCTCCCGGAGCCCTAGGGTCCTCACAGTTATTCATCGTAACTGAAGATTATTTGGTTCTTCTCGGATGCCTGGAACATCCAAGCGATTTATATTGATTCATTTACTGTACACTCCAGCTCTACGAGATAGGGCTTGCGATTATCTTTTCTCGGCTAGGAGGCAGCTGAGGCTCAGAAACTGTGTTGTTTAGCCAGCGATCAGGATTTGGAATCTGTAGGACTGCAGTGTTCTTATTCACCAGGCCGCACGCAGTCTTCTCCCCGGCCTCGGAACCCCGAGGCTTGGCTAGGCCGCAGCCTGGCTTCTTGGTGGTTCCCCCCGCCCCTTGCACGTTGGAGGGGCTGCGGCGTCATCCCCAGCCCCCCTTACTCCCGAAAATAGGGTGGAGATGGCTTCCAGAACAACTCTTCCGACCGCGTCTGTGCCTCAGCGGCCGGTGTTCCGCATCCCCCGCTCTCGGAAAGTCTCTACTCCGGTGCCCCAGATCGTTCCCACTCACCTGGGTCGCTTGAATTTTATTACTGGCCTATTTGCTTCTATGTAATCTCACGACTCTTCGAATAATCTGGAATAGAGGCAGTGTCAGATTCCCAGAATCCCTGTGTGTCAGCTCGTAAAAGATTATAGGACAGGTTTTTAAGCCCGCGTCCACAGGAATTGATGGAAATCAAAGGGTGCTAAACTTGATTGGAAGGAAATTTACATCTGTGTTTTTGCTAGTTTCCAATTGAGATGTGGCATTTCCTTCACTTGGGAATGGAGGCACTAGCGGTAGAATTGGCATCATCTGTGACTTTGTCATCCATCAGAGTCACAGGTCATCATATATCCCATTATGGTTGCAGATTTCACAGCATATCACTTTGAGACATGATTATTTTGAAATTTTGGTAGTTCATAAATCCTCCGCTACATATAAGTGCTTTTCTTTGTGATCTTATGCAGTTTTTAAATGCATTGAAACATATTCGGAGAAAGGAATCATTAGACTCCTGAGGATTTCAGACAGAATAGAGATTAAGAACCTGTGCAGTATGGATTATGTTAGTGATAGAGCGCAGCTCCACCCTGTGGATGCTCTATGACCTTGGGAAGTCGCTTAAACACCCTGTCTCTTGTTTGTGAAGCTTTAATGGTCGTAGTTCCTGTCTTTTAGAGTGGCTGTAGTAATAAAGCTTCCTTGCCTATAGTAAACACTCAGTGAATGTCACCTCGTTTTATTTTGGCACAGATAAGACCTGCTTTTTACCAAGGAGTTGACTCCCCCCTACACCCTGCTGTGAGTTCTGTACTTGCTGTGTTCCTGCCCAGCCCTTCTCCTCTGTCTGTGTGTTGAAAGGGGAAGGGGGTCCTTGGCTTGTTCTCACCCAGTTTATTCTGTATCAGACCTTCACTGGGCCTGGGTGGGCTGACAGCCCGGCGTCCGGGCCCCTTAGAGCCCTTGACAGCATCCGCTGCCTTTGCCTCCAGGAGTCAGCACTATGGCCGAAGACATCAAGACCAAAATCAAGAACTACCAGACTGCTCCTTTTGATAGCCGCTTCCCCAACCAGAACCAGACCAGGAACTGCTGGCAGAACTACCTGGGTGAGTAGGGGCGGTAGGGGGAAATGTCGACCTTCCCCTGGGCCCACACGTCACGTCGGCCACCTCTTGCCTTCTCATAGGAGACCTACGCATCCCAGGCTTCTTCTCTTTCATTTTGGACATTCTCCTTCACACGGCCCATGCCCCTTATCACCACCTGTGTTTAAATCTGACCCAGAGTCACCAACTTTGGTTCTCACAACTTTTTTTCCTCCCAAGATGTGTGTGTATTTATGTGTATGTGTGTATGTATATATGGAATGTCAGCATACTTATGGGAAGAAGATAAAACATAATGTACAACTAAATGAATTATTCCGAAGTGACTCCCCCACGTGACTATACTCTGGATAGAAAACTGGATGCTGCCGGCACTCTGAGCTGCCCTACCTGCTGCACACTGTCTCTTGAAAGCAACACTCTCTTCTCCCGATGAGAGCTGTAACCCCACAGACTAGGGCAGTCACAGTGAGGTTTTATCACTGCTTTCAGGTTTGCCTCTGTGTGAAGTTTATAAATACTCTGTGTGTTATTGTATGCTTGGATCTCTTCACTCAACAGTTCTGAAGAGTCATCCATGCTGTGACATGTATTTTGCTCTCCTGTGTTGCTGTAGAGTTTTCCGCATTTCATTCACGGGCACTTGCGTGGTTTCCAGTTTGGGACGTTTATGAATGTTGCTGCTGTACTGATGTAATTTGATGTCCCTGTGAATGCTTTTTTCGCTAGGGAGAATGCCCAGGAGTGGAATACTTGGAGTAATTTTTGAATTAATTTCCTAGTATCAAAACCCAGATTATCCCCCTCCTGTCTCCTCTCCAGGATGCCAGCATCTTAGCATCACGACCATCTTCCCCTTCCCTTGCCCTGGAGGGGACTTCCATAATCTCCACACTTGCCTCTCAGATTGCCTGAATCATTCCCGACCCCAGAATTTTCAGGTTGAACAGTAGTTTTTTTTCTTCTTTTTTTTCTTTTTCCTTGGCTGCTTTGGGTCTTCTTTGCAGTGCACAGGCTTCTCTAATTGTGGCACAAGGGCTTCGTTGCCCCGCGGGATCTTAGTTCCTCCCCCAGGCTTCAAACCTGAGCCCTGTGTATCGGAAGGTGGATTTTTTTTTTTTTTTAATTTTGAGCCTCTTTTATTGGTTTTTTATTTATTTATTTTCATCCATCTTTATTCTTTGGCTTGTCTGGCCCTCAATTGCAGTGGTCTCTCACTACAGAGTCTGGACCAGCACCAACTTTGGTTCTCACAACTTTTTTTCCTCCCAAGATGTGTGTGTATTTATGTGTATGTGTGTATGTATATATGGAATGTCAGCATACTTATGGGAAGAAGATAAAACATAATGTACAACTAAATGAATTATTCCGAAGTGACTCCCCCACGTGACTATACTCTGGATAGAAAACTGGATGCTGCCGGCACTCTGAGCTGCCCTACCTGCTGCACACTGTCTCTTGAAAGCAACACTCTCTTCTCCCGATGAGAGCTGTAACCCCACAGACTAGGGCAGTCACAGTGAGGTTTTATCACTGCTTTCAGGTTTGCCTCTGTGTGAAGTTTATAAATACTCTGTGTGTTATTGTATGCTTGGATCTCTTCACTCAACAGTTCTGAAGAGTCATCCATGCTGTGACATGTATTTTGCTCTCCTGTGTTGCTGTAGAGTTTTCCGCATTTCATTCACGGGCACTTGCGTGGTTTCCAGTTTGGGACGTTTATGAATGTTGCTGCTGTACTGATGTAATTTGATGTCCCTGTGAATGCTTTTTTCGCTAGGGAGAATGCCCAGGAGTGGAATACTTGGAGCAATTTTTTGAATTAATTTCCTAGTATCAAAACCCAGATTATCCCCCTCCTGTCTCCTCTCCAGGATGCCAGCATCTTAGCATCACGACCATCTTCCCCTTCCCTTGCCCTGGAGGGGACTTCCATAATCTCCACACTTGCCTCTCAGATTGCCTGAATCATTCCCGACCCCAGAATTTTCAGGTTGAACAGTAGTTTTTTTTCTTCTTTTTTTTCTTTTTCCTTGGCTGCTTTGGGTCTTCTTTGCAGTGCACAGGCTTCTCTAATTGTGGCACAAGGGCTTCGTTGCCCCGCGGGATCTTAGTTCCTCCCCCAGGCTTCAAACCTGAGCCCTGTGTATCGGAAGGTGGATTTTTTTTTTTTTTTAATTTTGAGCCTCTTTTATTGGTTTTTTATTTATTTATTTTCATCCATCTTTATTCTTTGGCTTGTCTGGCCCTCCAATTGCAGTGGTCTCTCACTACAGAGCACCAGCTCTGGACGCATGTGCTCCAGAGTGCTGACTTGCAGTTGGACACACTAGTCCATCTGCTCCTCGGCATGTGGAATCTTCCCGGGTCAGGGATCGAACCAGTGCCCTTTGCACTGCAAGATGGACTTTTTACCCACTGGACCACCAGGGAAACCCAAAGGTGGATTCTTAACACCAGAGAAGTCCCAAATAGTAGTTCTTTAGGAGTTGCAAAGCCCTTTTCTGTACTGCACATGTAAGGATGTGCTTTTTTTGTGAAACGGGGATGAGGGGAGCTCATGTAACTGGTTGGAAGTAAAGAGTTTCTGTGAGTTTTGATCAAAAATGTGTTCCGGCCCTTGGTCTGAACTGACCCTGATCCCCTTTCTTCACAGACTTCCATCGCTGTGAGAAGGCAATGACCGCTAAAGGGGGTGACGTCTCTGTGTGCGAATGGTACCGGCGTGTGTACAAGTCCCTTTGCCCCATATCCTGGGTAGGTGCCGCCCCCTGGGCCCCTTGGGATGCGGGGGTGGGGGTCAAGTCTTCGCTGAGGGGCTTGTGGTGACTTGGTAGAAGCTTGGTGAGGGGCAGAGGGAGGATGGGGCATCACACTGGCCATGGGTGCACCTTGGCTTCTTCCTAGGGTCACTTCCCTTTCCTCCTTTCACTGGGAGTCTCAACGAGCCAGGCTGTCAGCCAGGGCAGCCAGATCCATCTCCCCCAGGCGCTCGACCAATACATGCCCTTTCCCTGTAGAGCTCACAGCTTGTGGAGCCCTATGCTTTCTTCATATGCATTTCCAAATACGCATACACCTAGAGTAATTAAGTGACCCTCAAACATACCTCTCCCCCAAACTGAGTAGTTTCAACTTTTCTCCACATTTCCTCCATCTATCCCCACCCCACCCCATCTTGTCTTTGGCTGCACTGGGTCTTTGTTAGTGCACGGCTCTTCATTGTGGCACATGAGGGAGCTTCTGTTACCTCCCACAGGCCTAGTTGCCCAACCAAGGATGGAATCTGCTTTGCCTGCGCTGGAAGGCAGATTCTCAACCAGTGCACCACCAGAGAAGTGTCCCCGTCTCTTTTCTTTTTCTTTTCTCCTTGACTGAAGTATTCTGAAGCAAATCCCACATTGTCATTTCACCCCAGTGTGCATCGCTAAAAAAAACCGATGCAATAAGGCTGTCCTCTAGGCCTGATCTGGCCAGACCTGTTGTTACTATTTGATACTCTCTGCTAAACCTTTTTTTTTTAAGTAAAATATCAGTTTATTTCATCAAGTCCAAGACCCCATTGACTACAAGAAACACTGAGAGATAGTACATCTTTCTCTCTCTCTTTTTTTTTTTTTTTTTTTTTTTTTGCTATTTAAAAAAATTGGGGGCCTCTTTTCATTGATTTTCCATCCATTCATTTTCATCCATCTTTATTCGTTGACCTGTATGGGCCTCCCATTGCAGTGGCCTCTTCCGTTGTAGAGCACCAGCTCCGGGTGCATGTGCTCCAGAGCGCTGGCTCGTCATTGGACACACCAGTCCAGCCACTCCTCGGCACGTGGGATCTTCCCAGGCCAGGGATTGAACCGGTGCCCCTTACACTGCCAGGCGGTCTCTTTACCCACTGGACCACCAGGGAAGCCCTTAAATCCTTCTCTTTTTTTTTTTTACTGCTGGCAATGAATGTAACAAGCGTGTTAGTTTCAGAGATATTAAAGTGGGGGAAAAAAGTCTTAAAATCAGAATATGATATTATTACAAAACTAACAGTGCTCATTTTTAAAAACAAAACAAGTATGAGCAGTAAAGCAAAGTACTAAGTAATCTCCACTTGTGCTCCCCAGTTCCCCTTGCCTTAGTTACCTGCCGTTAACCGGTTCCATTTTTGCTGTACACATTTGTCATACATAAGCCTGTGGAACTTTCTGTGGAGGGGTCATACTGTATAGTCTGTTCTGTGTCTTGCTTTGATGCATCAACGTGCCTTGAACCATTTGTTTATGACAGTGCATATAGATCCACCTCATTTTTGTTTGTTCATTTCTTTTCTTTTTTTAAAATTTTTGCCTGTGCTGCATGGCATATGGGATCTTAGTTACCCTGCCAGGGAAGAACTTAATAACTTACATGTGCCTTATGTAAGTTATTTAACTGGTCCCCTTTGATGGAGATTATGTTCTGATTTTTCAGCGTTTTAGACATCCTTGATGTTCATCTTGGGGGCCTGCTTGTTGAGAACAGATAGCCTTAATGCAGTCTTCCTCGTCTTGTTCAGGACCTTGCACCTTGCCAGCCACTCACTCGCAAGTGTCTTTACGTACAACCTCCCCCCTGGGGTTTCTTCTTGTCCCTGCGTGATCTTGGGTAACATGATACTGTGATCCCATCACATCCACTCTCCAGTCTCTGGGCCTGCAGCGGGTGTGTGCTCAACTGAGTGCTAGACGCTCAGTGCTAGGAACTGAGTGCCCCACGCCCCAGCCCCTGGCGCCAGGGCCTGGCCTTGTCTCTTCTTAATGGGAGCATCGTGCGGTCCCTCCCCCTCAGGTGCCTGCCGTCTTTGCCTTCTTAGGATTGGATATGAACACACTGTTTATACCCAGCAGCCCTGGCTTCTTTGTTCCAGAGATTTGGTGATATAAAAATAAGTGTTTTTGATTGCTATTGGTTTTTTTAAGATATTTAACCACTTCTTAGAAACCTAGGAAGTAAAGGAAGGGGGATAAACATGTTCCTCATCCTCCTGACTTGGCTGATGATACTGTCACATCTTCCAAGTATTTCCTGTGTGCTTCTAAAAATTAGCCTCTAATCCTAAAATGTGTATCTGGGGGACTGTGGGGATGGGTGTCCAGCACTTTTCCTACATGGGCATTTAAAACATTTTGGCCAATCAGCTTTTCTTTCTTTTTCGATTTTTGGCCACATCTCAAGGCTGTCAGGGTCTCAATTCCCCAACCAGGGACTGAACCCAGGCCCCACAGCTGTGAAAGCCCTGAATCCTAACCACTGGGCCACCAGGAAGTGCCCTTTTATTTTCTAATTTTAAAAAATCTGCCAGGGAAGCCCATGTGTAAAAATTTTTTTTTTAAGAACTATGGGCCTGGGCTTCCCTGGTGGTCCAGTGGGTAAGGACACCGCCTTGCAGTGCAAGGGGCACCAGTTCGATCCCTGGCCTGGGAAGATCCCACGTGCTGCAGAGCGGTTGGACCAATGTGTCCAATTACCGAGCCGGAGCTCTGGAGCGCGTGCGCCCAGAGCCGGTGCTCTGCGACGACGGACACCACAGCAATGGGAGGCCCGCACAGGCCAAAGAACAAAGATGGATGAAAAATGGACCAATGAAAGACCAATAGAAGTGGCCCGCCTGCTCCCCTCCCTCCCCACCCTACCCCACACCAAAATAAGTAAATAAATAAATATTAAAAAAAAAAAAAGAACTATGGACCTTAAATAGGAAGATTGTAAAGTAACAGATCATCCCACAAGGTAGTATTTGTCAGGAATAGGGCTGCTGATCAGCTGACTACTATTCAAGTTATATTTTTTGGTTTATTGCTTTCTCTAAATGCTATCCTGTTGTCTTGCTAAATCATCACAAACACTTGGGCAGCATCAGCTTCATTCTGACAGAACTACTTCCTTTGAGTTATGATTTAGTGTGAAGTCCTTGGCCATAGGAAGATTTTATTTTTCCTGCAACTTCTATAAAAGTAAAACTGTGCAGATGACATTTTCGGTGTCCTTCATCCAAGAATCATGCTGTAAATTCCTCTTAGGATTTAGGGACACAAAAACATATAATGCTTACTTATTAGTTTATAATAAAACATCAATGTGCTTCTCTGATTTTACAAAGATGAAAAGATGGAATCATCCACCAATCATCAATCGTAAAACAATTATTTCCCATTCTGCTGCATGACTCCCAATTTTTTCTTCTGCTTTTTTTTTTTTTTTTTAAGTTTTAGTATATTTTATTTAATTTATTTTTGCGGGGGGAGAGCGGGGAGCCGGGGAGGGAGGGGAGCGGGCGGGCCACTTCTATTGGTCTTTCATTTATCTATTTTCATCCATCTTTGTTCTTTGGCCTGTGCAGGCCTCCCATCACCATGGCGTCCGTTGTCGCAGAGCACCGGCTCTGGGCACATGTGCTCCAGAGCTCCGGCTGGGTAATTGGACACATTGGTCCAGCCGCTCTGCGGCACGTGGGATCTTCCCAGGCCAGGGATCGAACCGGCACCCCTTGCACTGCAAGGCGGTGTCCTTATCCACTGGACCACCAGGGAAGCCCTCTTCTGTTTTTATTTAACAGCCTTGTGTGTTTAGATAAATAGCATGGATTTCTATGCATATGTGCATGTTTTATTATGTCACTATAAATGCTATTTATAGGAGGATCATTCATTTACCTATACATCATAAATAAATACATACCCAGATACCAAAAAAAAAATCCGTACTGTCTCCATGAAAAATACAGTGGTGTTTGCAAACTGTCAAGATGAGCGGTTTCTAGAATCGCTTTGTTTTATTTTCCTATCAATACAATCTGCTGAGTTATTGGGTAGCCATTGTCTTTCATAGTTAAAAAAAGATAATCCCTCAAGAATTATCTTAATAAAAACAAAAGACTATGATGATTTTAGTAGTAACCTGGTTATGGGGCCCTGTGTTACACAGTGCTGCCTGGCGGGCTGGGACCTGGAGAGACTGGTGGAACTCCATCTGAGGTGCCTCTGTTATAGGTCATCAGGCAGCCCAAATCATTTAACTTATCTAATTTCCTAGCAGTATGTTATATGGCATTTTATTGCTCAGGCAATAACTGGTTTAATGCTCTTAGTATCCAATGGCAGAGTGTTTTGTCTTAAAACTTGGCAGTAAATGAAATGCAGTCTAGTTTTATCACCATATCCATCAGCAGGCATGGATAATTATTTTAACAATGCTAATTTTTGAGTTTTGCAGTGTATTTTGGAATATAGTCCAGTTAAATATTTGGTTTCAGTATGTCTGAAGAATACAAGAGAGATTAAGATGAAATAGTTCCTTGAGTTTAAAGAATGTATTTAGGTGTTTTATGAACCTGAAAGTTTTCTTCCACCTCATTATTGAAATCAATAGAGCAACTCATTTCTCATTCAGAAATGTGCACACTAATATTTAGGGGTTTTTTTTATGATTAACATTAAGCACTTAACTCTGAAGGGTTATGAAAGTTTTGTCAACTAAAGTGATACTATTCAGGATGATGGAATACCCCCAAAATATACAGTGTGTGGGCTTGCATAGATTACTGTGTTTCATACTTTCTTCTGTCTCTTGCGGTGCTCATGATGTGTGGAATACACAGAAGGCATTGCTGTGGTCAGTCAATTTTGTTTTCCTCTGTAGCCATTTTATTGTTTTGGTGTATTGGTTATGAAGATACTATTATCTATTTGTAAATCACTACTTTGTATTTTATGCATGTTCTGTAACTTGATTTTTTTTTCTTTTGTTTTTGGTTACTGATTTGGAATATTTTCACATTAATAAACAGTTATGGTGGTGGAGGGGAAAGATAGTTCCTTCCCCTTTAACAGGACTTTTTTCACTGTTTTAAATGATGCTGCGGTGTACAGTTCCACAGCAGGACACATTTTGTGTTTCCTTTCCAGGAAGTGAGATTATTGGGCAAAGGCTAATTTGCCAAAGGATTGGACCAGCCTGGTCCTTTAACATAAAGAGGGTGGGCGAGTAGACAGCGCTAAGAGCTGCTGGTTCTACAGATTGGTCCAGTCACTTTTAAGTCAGTCCTGAGGCAGGATCTTTCAAAGTGAAAAAATTCATACTCCACATGCCTTCTTTTCACAGCTACACATCCTGTAAAAAAATGTGTATGAGGACATCCCCTGCTGAGTTGTTTGTAATGGAGAACATTCAGCTGAGTTAAATAATGTCAAGTAAATGAACGTTTAAATCAGTGTTTGAAGGAACAAGTTAAATAAATGTATATTAATCTTGATCTCTGTGACAAAATATAGAAAAAGCTCTTGACCTTTTTTCATGGAAAAAGCAAATTGCAGGACAGTTTCAGTGCAGAGTATTTGTGATGTATGGTGTATGTGTAAGTTTATATGGTAAAAAGACAGACATGCTAAAAAAAAAAAAGGATAGATCTTATTATCAGGATCCTCATTTTACAAAATTGGAAACTGAGGCTCTGGAAGGTTGAGCACTTTGCCTGAGGAGATTACAGCTGGGAAGTGAAGGTGCAGGGCTTGATTGTCTTCCTTATCCATGCACTTATCCGCCTTTAATATATAGCAAAGGATCTATTCTGATGGAATACCCCCAAAATATACAGTGTGTGGGCTTGCATAGATTACTGTGTTTCATACTTTCTTCTGTCTCTTGCGGTGCTCATGATGTGTGGAATACACAGAAGGCATTGCTGTGGTCAGTCAATTTTGTTTTCCTCTGTAGCCATTTTATTGTTTTGGTGTATTGGTTATGAAGATACTATTATCTATTTGTAAATCACTACTTTGTATTTTATGCATGTTCTGTAACTTGATTTTTTTTTCTTTTTTTTTTGGTTACTGATTTGGAATATTTTCACATTAATAAACAGTTATGGTGGTGGAGGGGAAAGATAGTTCCTTCCCCTTTAACAGGACTTTTTTCACTGTTTTAAATGATGCTGCGGTGTACAGTTCCACAGCAGGACACATTTTGTGTTTCCTTTCCAGGAAGTGAGATTATTGGGCAAAGGCTAATTTGCCAAAGGATTGGACCAGCCTGGTCCTTTAACATAAAGAGGGTGGGCGAGTAGACAGCGCTAAGAGCTGCTGGTTCTACAGATTGGTCCAGTCACTTTTAAGTCAGTCCTGAGGCAGGATCTTTCAAAGTGAAAAAATTCATACTCCACATGCCTTCTTTTCACAGCTACACATCCTGTAAAAAAATGTGTATGAGGACATCCCCTGCTGAGTTGTTTGTAATGGAGAACATTCAGCTGAGTTAAATAATGTCAAGTAAATGAACGTTTAAATCAGTGTTTAAAGGAACAAGTTAAATAAATGTATATTAATCTTGATCTCTGTGACAAAATATAGAAAAAGCTCTTGACCTTTTTTCATGGAAAAAGCAAATTGCAGGACAGTTTCAGTGCAGAGTATTTGTGATGTATGGTGTATGTGTAAGTTTATATGGTAAAAAGACAGACATGCTAAAAAAAAAAAAGGATAGATCTTATTATCAGGATCCTCATTTTACAAAATTGGAAACTGAGGCTCTGGAAGGTTGAGCACTTTGCCTGAGGAGATTACAGCTGGGAAGTGAAGGTGCAGGGCTTGATTGTCTTCCTTATCCATGCACTTATCCGCCTTTAATATATAGCATGTGAATGTGCAGGTGTGTGCATGCGTAGTCACTTCACTTGTGTCTGACTCTGCCATCCTTTGAGGCTGTAGCCCGCCAGGCTCCTCTGTCCATGGGATTCTCCAGGCAAGAATGCCAGAGTAGGTTGCCATGCCCTCCTCCAGGGGGTTTCTTCTTAAAACAGGGATCAAACCCGAGTCTTGCTTGTGTGTGTGTATAAAAATGCTTCTGACTGTCTGTAGAAGGGTCCACATGTTGCAGAGTGTTAGCTCTGGGTCATGTTACCAGTTGGCATTGGGCCTTTCTGTCATATTTCATAGATAGACACACACCTGTGAGCATTCGTAGGCTCACACTACACATCTTGTTTGAACCATTCACACTTGACTCTCTCTGTTAGAAATCTATTCCTGCCGGAGCATAGAATAGATAGCCTTTGTGTTTTTCACAGCTGCCTAGTATTCCTTCTTTCCTTCTTTCCTCTGTTCTGACAAACACCATTGAGTGTTGACTTTAGGGCTCCTGAAGCCAAGCCCAGTCACACTCCTGAAGCTCCTCATGGACACTTCTGCTATGAACCTGCCCGATACTCCTCATCCCCTTCTCCCCTCTGTGGGTCAGCTCATTCAGGACAGTGATTCTTGTCCTTCTGGGTCACTGTTGGTTCCCTTTGTCCTTAAACAGTTGTCATTATTGGCACATAGCAGGTGCCGGGGTTACATGTTGACTGGACAGGTGGGCCGAGTGAGGAAGACAAAGAAGTCCGCCCTCCGGTTTCCCTGTGGAGGCAGGGAGTAACACTGGCTGTCTTTCCACAGGTGTCAGCCTGGGACGACCGCCGGGCAGACGGCACGTTTCCTGGGAAGATCTGAACTGGCTCCACCCCACCTCTTCCGTCCTCCGTCCTTCATCCCAGGGTGGTGAAGGGGGACCTGGATCCATGGTGATCCCCGCCCTGGGATCGTGAATCATGGCTTAACCAATAATAAATGCTGTTGGAAAAGTGTAAGGTTGTGTATGTGTAAAAGAGCTGGATGATGGGGCCAAAAGCTGGGGCGGAATTAGTACCATGAGTAGTAAAAGAGACTGAATTCAGGGTGGGTGGGTTTTTTTGTTTTTAATTTGAATAAACTTTGACCACCTCTTCTTTACCAGATAATAGAGTGAGTGATTATACAAAATAACCTAAATTTCCTGTATGTCCTGAAATTTATCTATACGTTCTGCTGTATAATCCATACAATTTTTTAAACAGTTACATTTTGAACCACATGGAAATAGTATAATAAAAACTCCTGTCACTACCATCACCTAGCTGTCTGTAGAAGGGTCCACATGTTGCAGAGTGTTAGCTCTGGGTCATGTTACCAGTTGGCATTGGGCCTTTCTGTCATATTTCATAGATAGACACACACCTGTGAGCATTCGTAGGCTCACACTACACATCTTGTTTGAACCATTCACACTTGACTCTCTCTGTTAGAAATCTATTCCTGCCGGAGCATAGAATAGATAGCCTTTGTGTTTTTCACAGCTGCCTAGTATTCCTTCTTTCCTTCTTTCCTCTGTTCTGACAAACACCATTGAGTGTTGACTTTAGGGCTCCTGAAGCCAAGCCCAGTCACACTCCTGAAGCTCCTCATGGACACTTCTGCTATGAACCTGCCCGATACTCCTCATCCCCTTCTCCCCTCTGTGGGTCAGCTCATTCAGGACAGTGATTCTTGTCCTTCTGGGTCACTGTTGGTTCCCTTTGTCCTTAAACAGTTGTCATTATTGGCACATAGCAGGTGCCGGGGTTACATGTTGACTGGACAGGTGGGCCGAGTGAGGAAGACAAAGAAGTCCGCCCTCCGGTTTCCCTGTGGAGGCAGGGAGTAACACTGGCTGTCTTTCCACAGGTGTCAGCCTGGGACGACCGCCGGGCAGACGGCACGTTTCCTGGGAAGATCTGAACTGGCTCCACCCCACCTCTTCCGTCCTCCGTCCTTCATCCCAGGGTGGTGAAGGGGGACCTGGATCCATGGTGATCCCCGCCCTGGGATCGTGAATCATGGCTTAACCAATAATAAATGCTGTTGGAAAAGTGTAAGGTTGTGTATGTGTAAAAGAGCTGGATGATGGGGCCAAAAGCTGGGGCGGAATTAGTACCATGAGTAGTAAAAGAGACTGAATTCAGGGTGGGTGGGTTTTTTTGTTTTTAATTTGAATAAACTTTGACCACCTCTTCTTTACCAGATAATAGAGTGAGTGATTATACAAAATAACCTAAATTTCCTGTATGTCCTGAAATTTATCTATACGTTCTGCTGTATAATCCATACAATTTTTTAAACAGTTACATTTTGAACCACATGGAAATAGTATAATAAAAACTCCTGTCACCTACCCATCACCTAGCTTCAACAGTGATCAACAGTTTCATCTCAACTGAACCCCTTTACCTCTAGGTGGTTTTATTTTGTTTATCCCCTGCCCACTCACCCCAACTTGTGGGATCTTAATTCGCCAAACATGAATTGAACCTGGACCCTCAGCAGTGAAAATGCCAAGTCCTCACCACTGAATAACCAGGGAATTCCCCTTCTAGGTAATTTTAAAGCAAATACTAGAGATCATACTTATCTAGAAATAAGTAAGATACAGACTTACTTTAAATAATCGTGCCCTAATTACATCTAAATAGGAAATAGTTCTTTTTTAAGGTTTTCCAAAAATTTTTTTTGGCTATTCTGGGTTTTTACTGCTGCTGCAGATTCTTCTCTAGTTGCAGGGAGTGGGGGCTACTCTCTAGTTGAGGTGAGCAGGCTTCTTACAGTGACTTCTCTTGTGGAACTCCAGCTCAAGGGCACATGGACTTCAGTAGTTGCAGCCCATAGGCTCCATAGTTGCAACTCTGAGGCTCTAGAGCACAGGCTTAATAGCTGTGGCTCACAGGCTTAGTTGCTCCGCAGCTTGTGGGATCTTCCCAGATCAGGGATCGAACCCATGCCTCCTGCATTGGCAGGCAAACTTCGCCACTGACCTGCCAGGGAAGCCCCCAAAACACCTCTTTTAATACATTTTGAAAGGATCTACCCTCTTGGCTGTGCTGGGTCTTCGTTGCTATACATGAGTTCTCTCTAGTTGTGGTAAACAGGTCCTACTGCAGTTGTGGTGTGGGGGCTTCAATAGTTGCAGCACCTAGGCTCGGTAGTAGTGACACACAGGCCCTGCAGCACACATGCTTCCCTACTTGCGGCTCGCAGCTCTCAAGCACAGGCTCAGTAGTTGTGGAGCATGGCCTCAGTAGTTGTGGAGCACAGGCTTAGTTGTCTCCTGGCACGTGGAATCTTCCAGTAGTACCAGGGATGGAACCTGTGTCCCGTGCATTGAAAGGCTGAGTTTTAACTACAGTATCACTGGGGAAGTCTGGATCTACCTTCTTTAGAAGGCATTGGAATAAAAAAGAAATCCAGAAAATTGCAACTTATTGTGAGGATCCTGCTTGATGGATTTTCACAATCTGAAAATCACACCCTTGTATAGTAAGTGTCCAGATCAAGAAAGAGAAGCTCCTTTTCAGTGCTCTCCAGTCACACAGCCCCAAGCATAACCACTCCCCGAATTTTATCACTCCAGATTGCTTTTACCTCTTTTAGGGCTTCCTACCTAGAATCATAGTGGTAGTGTTTCAAGTGTGACATTTTTCATTTAGGGTAGTGCTTTCACAATTTATCCCTGTGGTGGCATGTATCTGTAGTTCATTCCCTTTTGTTGTTGAGTAGTAACCATTGTATGCATGTACCATCATGGGCTTATCCATTCTCCTGTGAAGGGGCATTTGGGTGACTTCCAGCTGGAATACATTCATGCTGTTTGGTAGACGGAAGTGGGGGAATTCCCAGGGACAAATAGCTGGATCATAGTGTAGGTATATGTCATCTTTAGAAGATCTTGGTATTGTGAATTTTATCATCAGTCTTTGCATCAAAGTAATTAGCACTTTAGATTTTCTTGTTTGGAAGACAACTTATGTAATAGTAAGAAAGAACAGTGAAAATTCAGGCTTGACATCAAAATACACTGGGTTCTTATTTCAGAACAAAATGAATTCCTTTTATGACAGGTGACATTAATGCCCCTATTCGTGACAAATTTTTGCTTTTATTAGACTTACATAACATCCAGTTACTTACAGTTATGAACGATGTGAAAATAAAAATACTTCATATTACTAGCATGGCCCTATTATTTTGCAAGTTATTTTAGCTAAAACTTGTAAAATGTATTTGACAGGTTATACAATTGCAATTTATTTTTAAAAATATTTATTTGACTGTTCCAGGTCTTAGTTGAGGCACACGGGATTTTTTAGTTGCAGCATGCAGGATCTAGTTCCCTGACCTGAGGTTGAACCTGCGTCCCCTGCATTGGGAGCTCAGAGTCTTAACCACGGGGTCACCAGGGAAGTCCTTATAATTACTATTTAAATGTTCTCCTTAGTCCTTAATATAGATGTAAATTAACAGAGAAATACTATTTTAAATGTGAAGAGGGTTGACTAAAAGTCACATTATCCATTTAAATTGGAAAACATCTCTTGTGTCTTATTACCAAGCTAGTATCTTTTTTTTTTTCCCTTTGACCTCCGCGCTTGTGGGATCTTAGTTCCACGTGCGTGCTAAGTCACTTCCGTTGTGTCAGACTTTGCGACCCCATGGACTGGTATCTTAGCGGACTCCGCTGTTCATGTCATTTTCCAGGCAAGAATACTAGGGTGGGTTGCCGTGCCCTCCTCCAGGGGATCTTCCTGCCCCGGGGATGGAACCCAAGTCTCTTTACATCTCTTGATTGGCAGGCGGGTTCTTTACCACTAGTGCCAACAAGGAATCGAAGCTGTATCTTGTGCGTTGGAAGCGTGGATTCAGTATCTTGACAATGGGATTTTTAAGTTGCGTTTGTTTGCCCATTTCTCGCACACTAGGGGGAGCCAAAGTCCAGAGAGAAAACCCAGCAAATCCGCCAGCTCTCGGGGTTGAGAAGTTTCTAGGGTGAGTCCAGGCAACCATTTCCGCCTGCGGAATGAGCCTTGTTGCCACTAGGGGGCGCCATCGGAAGGACCGGGGGCCTCTCCAGGACGCGGGTGGCCGGCGCCGCCGCCCGCCATACAGCTGGCGGAACGACTTCCCTTGCAGACATCCTTGCCCTCAGATTCCCCGCCCAGGAAATCGATCTGATGGTACCCATTCTACAGCTGGGCAAATGCACACGCCAGGTCTCGTGGCACGGAGTAGGCAGAACTGGGGTACAAACCTAAGTCTTTGGTTCTGCAGGTTGAACATATTTCCACCCACCGCTCCTCCTCGCGGTGACCTTGCTTTGTCCGCGCGTAAGTTATTTTAGCTAAAACTTGTAAAATGTATTTGACAGGTTATACAATTGCAATTTATTTTTAAAAATATTTATTTGACTGTTCCAGGTCTTAGTTGAGGCACACGGGATTTTTAGTTGCAGCATGCAGGATCTAGTTCCCTGACCTGAGGTTGAACCTGCCCCTGCATTGGGAGCTCAGAGTCTTAACCACGGGGTCACCAGGGAAGTCCTTATAATTACTATTTAAATGTTCTCCTTAGTCCTTAATATAGATGTAAATTAACAGAGAAATACTATTTTAAATGTGAAGAGGGTTGACTAAAAGTCACATTATCCATTTAAATTGGAAAACATCTCTTGTGTCTTATTACCAAGCTAGTATCTTTTTTTTTTTCCCTTTGACCTCCGCGCTTGTGGGATCTTAGTTCCACGTGCGTGCTAAGTCACTTCCGTTGTGTCAGACTTTGCGACCCCATGGACTGGTATCTTAGCGGACTCCGCTGTTCATGTCATTTTCCAGGCAAGAATACTAGGGTGGGTTGCCGTGCCCTCCTCCAGGGGATCTTCCTGCCCCGGGGATGGAACCCAAGTCTCTTTACATCTCTTGATTGGCAGGCGGGTTCTTTACCACTAGTGCCAACAAGGAATCGAAGCTGTATCTTGTGCGTTGGAAGCGTGGATTCAGTATCTTGACAATGGGATTTTTAAGTTGCGTTTGTTTGCCCATTTCTCGCACACTAGGGGGAGCCAAAGTCCAGAGAGAAAACCCAGCAAATCCGCCAGCTCTCGGGGTTGAGAAGTTTCTAGGGTGAGTCCAGGCAACCATTTCCGCCTGCGGAATGAGCCTTGTTGCCACTAGGGGGCGCCATCGGAAGGACCGGGGGCCTCTCCAGGACGCGGGTGGCCGGCGCCGCCGCCCGCCATACAGCTGGCGGAACGACTTCCCTTGCAGACATCCTTGCCCTCAGATTCCCCGCCCAGGAAATCGATCTGATGGTACCCATTCTACAGCTGGGCAAATGCACACGCCAGGTCTCGTGGCACGGAGTAGGCAGAACTGGGGTACAAACCTAAGTCTTTGGTTCTGCAGGTTGAACATATTTCCACCCACCGCTCCTCCTCGCGGTGACCTTGCTTTGTCCGCGCGTGTCTGGTGATGGAGGGATTTCCACTAAGCCCATTCAGTGTGTCCCTCCCTTTTTCTTGCACACTTCTTTCCCTGCTTGCTCGTTGAACCCTCATCTCAAAATCACATGCACAAAATCACACACCCATCCTCTTCCATCCTCCCCTTCAGCCCCAGAGTGAAGCACTTTCTTCCTCCCACCTCCCTGCCTCCTCCAGCGGCCCTGACCAGCTGGGGTCTCTGTCTGGGCCTCCCCCTGGCTTCCGAGCCTGGAGAGGTGGAGCCACCAGCCCTTCTGGGATTCTCGACTTAAATCTCTGCTCACTCCCAGGGAGGCCCCGGACCTGAGTGCAGAGACATGAGGTGGCGCACTCGCCAGCCTGCCCCCATCCGCCAGCACAGCACACTGGGGAACCAGAGGCCACCGCAGGTCGCCCTGCCCATGTGGTCAGAGATTGGCATATCTGGAATTTCAGGTCTATAAATCACTGGCAGGAGGCGGGGTGGAGGCGGGGACTCATAAAATTGTTTTTCCATAGGGGTCTGCCCGCTTGACCTCTTGTCCCCTCCTCAAGACACCCCCCTCCCCATTCCAGGAAACTGGCCCAAGGAGGGGCCTGGGCCTATATAGGGAGCCACGGTGGGAGGGGCTGGCCAGAGAGGCTGCAGGCAGAGGAGGTAAGGAGAGGGCCCTGGGGGTGTGGATGGGCTGGGGAAGCTGGGGAGGCCAGCCTAAGCTCCGGCCAGGGACCACCCCATCCAAGCCTTGGTTTCCTCTTCTTTTTTTGGCTGTGCTGCGTGGCTTGTGGGATCTTAGGTCCTCAACCAAGGATTGAACCCACATCCCCTTCTGTGGGGGCACAGAGTCCTAATCATCAAGGAAGTCCCTCCTCTGCTGTAAAATGGCGCACTGCCAGGGTTGTGGACACACTGGATACCAGTCTGGGCCCAGCAGAGAGCTGGGAGCAGACTCCAGCAGCTGGGGTGTGGACTGAGTCCAGAAGGGCCCACCCTTCCCACCTGGCCTCTGCCCAGCCTCATCCCTGCTCCTGTGTCGCAGGCAGGACTATGGCTTCTGCAGCAGCAGCAACGGCAGAGAAAGGGTCTCCAGTTGTGGTGGGTCTGCTGGTCGTGGGCAACGTCATTATTCTGGTGAGACATTCCTCGGTGCTGGGAGCCCAGTGGGTTGAGGGGGAGGAGGAAGTGGTCCTGAGCCTGGGCGAGGGGCGGCTGAGGCCCCAGAACCCACCTCATGGCCAGTGTCGCCTGGTTTCTCAAGTCAGAGCCGTCCTGATTCAGATGGCAGCCTCTCCTCTGCTGTGTGACCTTGAGCAAATGACTTGACTTCTCCATGCCTGTTTCCCCATCTATAGATTGTGTCCTCACTGTGGGCCACTGTGTGTGTGGATTAATCCGTGCATGGTCCCCAGCTCAGAAAAAGGGCTTGACAAGTGCCAACTCCCATCACTGACATGATTATGGACATGAAGTGCTGGCCTGGTACACAGGAGGCCCGTAGTAATGAATAATAGCAATGTCTTTTAATTAACCTGCGCATGGAGCCAGGCAGCATGGGTTCAAACCTCAGCTTGGTCGCCTTCTCTTGTGAGACCTGGGGCCAGGGATATAACCTCTCTGGGCCTCAGCGTTCTCATCTGTAAGATGGAGATAAAATAGGAATGCTGAGAGAATTGAACGAGTCATTGGATTTGTGCCTAGGCCAGAGTCTGATACACGGGTTGCTCGCAGGATGGCTGGGAAGTGTGATGATTATCACAGAGAAAGCAGTTTCAAGGCCTAATGCACAGAGTAAATACTCTGTGCACCTTGGTTTGATTGTTGGCAAAAGTAACACCGAGCAGTCTTCCTCTCGGCTAGGTCCCCATCCCAATCAGTAATTAGACTTCTATTGTCTCCAATATTTCTTTAAGCAAATACAAACAGATAGGAACCCACACATCTATTTTCTCCCCTCGCTTGCTCATTCCACATCTCGCTGGGTGCCTCCCCTGTCCTGCTCACGTCATTGGTAGGCCACTCCACACCAGGCCTCCCCGCCTGTTTGCTCTACTGCACAGCCCTCCGCTGTGGGGCACCCGGGCTCTGATTGCCGACGGTACTGCAGGGGATAACCTGGTGGCTGTGTGATTTTCCTGCATGGGCGGGCATGTCTGGAGGATTGACTCCTGCAAGTGGAACAGCCAGACTGAAGGGTGGAGGCCTGTGTCACTTGTTCTGACCATGGCCAGGCTCCTCTCCTCAGAGAAGAACAGTGCTCTCCAGCGGAGGCAGGCGGACCCAGCATCTCCTCCGGGCCAGTCATGAGCTCCAGCCTTTGCGTGTAGTGTCTCCTCCTATCTGGAGTTGGGCAGGGGGCAGGGGTCTGGCTGGGTCCCCCCTTCCCTCGTGGCCCCATGCCCAGCTTCATCCCTGATCATGGAAGGGAATGTCTTTGCCACTCTTACTCCTTTACCAAGAGGACCGTGGCGGCTCGGAGTGGGCAAGGCGCTTGCTCATGGGGGCTCCGCGCAGCCGAGCCAACGGCCCCTGCCCCGGCGCTGCTGACCGGCGCTCTCTCCAGCTGTCAGGTCTGGCGCTGTTTGCTGAGACGGTATGGGTGACCGCCGACCAGTACCGCGTGTACCCGCTGATGGGCGTCTCCGGCAAGGACGACGTCTTCGCCGGCGCCTGGATCGCTATCTTCTGCGGCTTCTCCTTCTTCGTGGCGGCCAGCTTCGGCTTGGGCGCCGCGCTCTGCCGCCGCCGCTCCATGATCCTCACGGTGAGGAAGGGATGGGGACGGCTGGGCATGGAGAGGTAAAGCCAACCACACAGCAGCCACTGGGCTGTGTTCCCCCGGCACTGCCTTAGGGCCTTGGGGCAATCACATCATCTCACCTGCTCATAGGCTAATAACCCAGGCTCAGCTGGTACTCTCGTTTTACCAAGAAAACTGGGCCCAGGGGAGGCAGGAAAGAAAGCGCTGCTCGGGAAGACGGCTCTTGAGTAGTAGCCTAGACTGAAGCCTCAGCCAGTTGGTCTCCAGGGCCTGAGCTGGTGAGCTCTGTTGATAACTATGACGATAAGAATAACACAGCTACCGTTTAATGAGCGCTCCCTCTAGTCTCCATGTTTTACTTAGATTAGTTCGTTTGGGCCTCACCACTCACCATGAGGCACCATAATCATCGCCATCCTCCTCCTCATGAGCCCATTTGACAGAGCTGACACGGGCTCAGAGAACTGAATCCACTTCTCCGGGGTGGCACAGCACGTGAGCGACAGAGCCTGGATTTAAACGTGAGCACTTCAGCGCTTAAGCCTAGCCTCTTCATCCCCGCCCACAGCAATAACTAACCCACATACCCCACGTACCTCTCATGTGCCTGACACGAGGCTAAGCGGTTTAGAAAGTGAACGCCTTCAAGCCTACCAGTGGGCCTCTGAAATGAGCGCTTCTCCACCCATGTATGAGATGAAGAAACTGAGGTTCAAAGAGCCCCACAGTCCAGATGATAGGGAGAGCAGGGATCCCAGTCTTGGCCCCACTGACCCAGAGCCAACACAGGACTTCCTCCCCATCGGAGGGCCTTTGGGAGTCCCAGGAGTGGCTACTTGTCCAATCCACAAATGTGTATTGAGCAAGCACCGTGGGCCAAGCCCTGTGCTAGACGCTGGGTTGTTTGGTGAGCAAACCATAAAAGCCCTTGCCATGGGGAAGGATATGCTGATGAGGGAGACGGGGACCAGGGAAGAGAGAGCTGGAGCTGGGGAAGGGAAGGGGAGGACTTGCAGGTCGAGAAGGTGAGGGGGAGGCAGTGAATCCTGTGTGTGTTGGCTGGAGCCAAGTCAGGGGAGGTAGTGAGAGGACCTGGGGAGGGCGGACAGGGAAGGAGAACAGTGGGCGACAGACAAGGTGACCCGGGGAGAGAGGGAAGGTGGGCCTGCAGGCTTCAGTAAGGACTTTGGCTTCACTATGAGTAAGACAGAGCCAGGGAAACACTCTTTACCCTTCCTTGTTTATTTTTGTCTTTCTTTCCTGCCTTTAGTTCTCTGGCAGAACACTTTAACCAGTCCTAAAAAATCTACCCAACTAGTAAAAAGAAAAATGTCTGTGTCTGTCTCCCCTATGAGTTTGTCATTAACTAAGACACAGAGTTTTTCTTTCATTATTATGGGGAATTTTAAAGAGGCTAGAGTGAATGGCACCATGAACCCTGTGGACCTGTCACCTGGTTTCAGCAGTGTCACCCACAGGTCGTCTCCCCACCCCACCCTCTGCCTGCCGCATTTTCCTCTCCTGGGGTGTTTTGAAGCACATTCCGGCCACCAAACCACTTCCCTGTAAATACGTGAGTGCACATTTCTCTGAGCGAAAAGACGCTGGGTTTAAAGCAGCCAGGCATGCTTGGCCACAGCATCTCGTCTGGGCAGTGAAGCTGGCACTCCACACCCCAGCCTCTGTTGGTGTAAGGGGGAGGGGAGGGGATAGCTGAGGGTCGGAAAAATAATTTTCATTAAACACCAAAGAGGTTTTGTGTTTTGTTTTGGCACAACCACCACCATGGGCACAACCTGCACAATTCAACCCCGTCCCTTCCTACCTGCCTTCAAATGCCCAGCTTGCTCAGATGACCCTGGTGATCTCAGGAATGCCTTTATTTGTTTTTCTTTTCTATAGTAGACATTCATTTGACTGCACCCACGCTAATAGCTAACTTGCGGGAATAGCTTACATATTTTAAACTTTCATTCCCTTCTAACATTTTTGTAAAAAAATTTTCAAACATAAGGAAGGGTGAAAGACTTGCACAGAGAACACCTGTATATCCACCACATAGAGGTTTCCATTCACATTATCCTATACTTCTGGGGTTTTTTTTGGCCACTTCTATTGGTCTTTCATTTATTTATTTTCATCCATCTTTGTTCTTTGGCCTGTGTCGGCCTCCCATAGCAGCGGCCTCTCTTGTCGCAGAGCGCCGGCTCTGGACGCATGCGCTCCAGAGCTCTGGCTCAGCAGTTGGACACATTGGTCCAGCCGCTCCATGGCACGTGGGATCTTCCCAGGCCAGGGAAACACTCTTTACCCTTCCTTGTTTATTTTTGTCTTTCTTTCCTGCCTTTAGTTCTCTGGCAGAACACTTTAACCAGTCCTAAAAAATCTACCCAACTAGTAAAAAGAAAAATGTCTGTGTCTGTCTCCCCTATGAGTTTGTCATTAACTAAGACACAGAGTTTTTCTTTCATTATTATGGGGAATTTTAAAGAGGCTAGAGTGAATGGCACCATGAACCCTGTGGACCTGTCACCTGGTTTCAGCAGTGTCACCCACAGGTCGTCTCCCCACCCCACCCTCTGCCTGCCGCATTTTCCTCTCCTGGGGTGTTTTGAAGCACATTCCGGCCACCAAACCACTTCCCTGTAAATACGTGAGTGCACATTTCTCTGAGCGAAAAGACGCTGGGTTTAAAGCAGCCAGGCATGCTTGGCCACAGCATCTCGTCTGGGCAGTGAAGCTGGCACTCCACACCCCAGCCTCTGTTGGTGTAAGGGGGAGGGGAGGGATAGCTGAGGGTCGGAAAAATAATTTTCATTAAACACCAAAGAGGTTTTGTGTTTTGTTTTGGCACAACCACCACCATGGGCACAACCTGCACAATTCAACCCCGTCCCTTCCTACCTGCCTTCAAATGCCCAGCTTGCTCAGATGACCCTGGTGATCTCAGGAATGCCTTTATTTGTTTTTCTTTTCTATAGTAGACATTCATTTGACTGCACCCACGCTAATAGCTAACTTGCGGGAATAGCTTACATATTTTAAACTTTCATTCCCTTCTAACATTTTTGTAAAAAAATTTTCAAACATAAGGAAGGGTGAAAGACTTGCACAGAGAACACCTGTATATCCACCACATAGAGGTTTCCATTCACATTATCCTATACTTCTGGGGTTTTTTTTGGCCACTTCTATTGGTCTTTCATTTATTTATTTTCATCCATCTTTGTTCTTTGGCCTGTGTCGGCCTCCCATAGCAGCGGCCTCTCTTGTCGCAGAGCGCCGGCTCTGGACGCATGCGCTCCAGAGCTCCGGCTCAGCAGTTGGACACATTGGTCCAGCCGCTCCATGGCACGTGGGATCTTCCCAGGCCAGGGATCGAACCAGCACTTCTTGCACTGCAAGGCTGAGTCTTTACCCACTAGACCACCAGGGAAGGCCCACATTGTCCTATACTTTAAAAAAAAATTGCATTTCTGGGTATTCCCTGGTGGTCCAGTGGTTAGGATGTGGTGTTTTCACGGCCAGCCCCTGGTTCCATCCCTGGGCAGGGAACTAACATCCTGAAAACTGCAGGGTGCAACCAAAAAAACCCATTGCGTTTCTTTTCACGGGTGAGACTTCACAGGCTTTGCCCTGACGGGGGTGTCCCTCTGTCCCTCTGTCCGTCCGCAGTACCTGGTGCTCATGCTGATCATCTACATCTTTGAATGCGCCTCCTGCATCACGTCGTACACCCACCGAGACTACGTGAGTCTGACAGAGGCTGGGGAGGGACGTGACTTCCCGTGAGGGGAGTGTGGTGAGGTCTCTGGCGGGAGTGGAGGTTGATCTCTCTCCCCACCCAACCCAGCTGGCCCCTGTTCTTCCCGGCTCTCTGCAGATGGTGTCCAACCCGTCCCTGATCACCAAGCAGATGCTGACCTTCTACAGCGCCAACTCCGACCAGGGCCGGGAACTGACCCGCCTCTGGGATCGTATCATGATTGAGGTGGGATAGGGTCCCTAAGGGGGACAGAGAGAGCTGGGGGACCTGGGCTTTGACCACAGAGTTAGTTAGGGCTCCTATGATGGCCCCTGGTGCATGCTATCCACTCACATGGTTCTTTTTTTTTTTTAAAGATTTATTTATTTATTTACTTTGGGCGGGGGTCGGGTTGGGGAGGGAGGGGAGTGGGCGGGCCACTTCTATTGGTCTTTCATTTCTCTATTTTCATTCGTCTTCGTTCCTTGGCTCCTGTGGGCCTCCCATCGCGGTGGCATCCGTCGTCGCAGAGCACTGGCTCTGGGCGCATGCGCTCCAGAGCTCTGGCACGGTAATTGGACACATCAGTCCAGTCGCTCCGCGGCACGTGGGATCTTCCCAGGCCAGGGCTCAAACCGGCGCCCCTTGCACTGCAAGGCGGTGTCCTTACCCACTGGACCACCAGGGGAAGCCCTCACATGGTTCTTATAAAGAAGGGACTCTGGACATTGCCATTTTCCAGATGAAAACTGCCCCAAAGAGGGAGCAGTGCTTGTCCATATGGTTGGTAAGTGGCAGAGCTGGGGTCCAAACCTGGCAGCCTAGATCCAGACGCACGTGCTGTCTAATTAACAACAGCATACATCAAGAGCACTGTCTTTTGTTGAGCATTGTTCAGAGCATTTTCAAGCTTCTTTAATTCTTGCAACCAATCCAGAAGGGAGATCTCCTCTTTTTCAATGAGGAAATGGAGGCTGGAGGTTGAGGGCTTACACAGGCTGGCCAATCACAGAACCAGAAGAACTCAGACCCAGGCTGCCAGGTTCCAAAGCCACATGTTAATTAAACTCAATCTAATATAGCAGCGTAAGAGGAGAATATTGAGGACCCAGGGGACATTGAGGTTCCCGTTTGCTTCAAGCTAGCAAGGATTGGAGCCCACACTGTAAGGGAGCCTAGGGGTTCATCATTTGGGAGCCACAAATTAAGCACCTGCTAGGGGAGGGCAGGAGAAGCCAGAAATTTGCCTTCTGGTGTCATTTAACTGAGATTTTATTGACGGCTACTTAAAAAATTTTTTCCAATGATTTTTTTTTTTTCAAAAAATTTAAAAAGTCAACCATGAGTGTGGGTCTGATCCAAATCCCCCATCAACCTGGGGGTGCTGGGACAAGTATGGCCTGCTCCTTGCTCATACACAGACACTGGGATGCAGGCCTGCCTTGGCTTTCCTTGCTGTGTGACCTCAGGGGAGCGGCTGTCCATTCTGAGATGGCACCCGCCTGACCCCAGCCTCTCTCTTCAGCAAGAGTGCTGTGGCACGTCAGGCCCCATGGACTGGGTGAACTACACATCGGCCTTCCGGGCCACCACCCCGGAGCTGGTGTTCCCCTGGCCCCCGCTGTGCTGCCGACGGACGGGCAACTTCATCCCCGTCAATGAAGAAGGCTGCCGCCTGGGCCACCTGGATTACCTGTTCACCCAGGTGTGTGTCCTCCTCCGGCCTCTGCCCAGCTGTCTGGCCCTCTCTGGCTCTTCGGCCTCTTTCTCCCTCCCACTGTGCACTGCAAGGCGGTGTCCCTACCCCCTGGACCACCAGGGGACGCCCTCACATGGTTCGTCTAAAGCAGGGACTCTGGACATTGCCTTTTTCCAGATGAAAACTGCCCCAAAGAGGGAGCAGTGCTTGTCCATATGGTTGGTAAGTGGCAGAGCTGGGGTCCAAACCTGGCAGCCTAGATCCAGACGCACGTGCTGTCTAATTAACAACAGCATACATCAAGAGCACTGTCTTTTGTTGAGCATTGTTCAGAGCATTTTCAAGCTTCTTTAATTCTTGCAACCAATCCAGAAGGGAGATCTCCTCTTTTTCAATGAGGAAATGGAGGCTGGAGGTTGAGGGCTTACACAGGCTGGCCAATCACAGAACCAGAAGAACTCAGACCCAGGCTGCCAGGTTCCAAAGCCACATGTTAATTAAACTCAATCTAATATAGCAGCGTAAGAGGAGAATATTGAGGACCCAGGGGACATTGAGGTTCCCGTTTGCTTCAAGCTAGCAAGGATTGGAGCCCACACTGTAAGGGAGCCTAGGGGTTCATCATTTGGGAGCCACAAATTAAGCACCTGCTAGGGGAGGGCAGGAGAAGCCAGAAATTTGCCTTCTGGTGTCATTTAACTGAGATTTTATTGACGGCTACTTAAAAAATTTTTTTCCTATGCTTTTTTTTTTTTCAAAAAATTTAAAAAGTCAACAATGAGTGTGGGTCTGATCCAAATCCCCCATCAACCTGGGGGTGCTGGGACAAGTATGGCCTGCTCCTTGCTCATACACAGACACTGGGATGCAGGCCTGCCTTGGCTTTCCTTGCTGTGTGACCTCAGGGGAGCGGCTGTCCATTCTGAGATGGCACCCGCCTGACCCCAGCCTCTCTCTTCAGCAAGAGTGCTGTGGCACGTCAGGCCCCATGGACTGGGTGAACTACACATCGGCCTTCCGGGCCACCACCCCGGAGCTGGTGTTCCCCTGGCCCCCGCTGTGCTGCCGACGGACGGGCAACTTCATCCCCGTCAATGAAGAAGGCTGCCGCCTGGGCCACCTGGATTACCTGTTCACCCAGGTGTGTGTCCTCCTCCGGCCTCTGCCCAGCTGTCTGGCCCTCTCTGGCTCTTCGGCCTCTTTCTCCCTCCCACTGTCTGTCCATAATCTCCTCCCCAACCCCTGTCTGACTTTCTCTTTCTCTCCCCTCCCTTGACTTCCTCAACTGCCCATCTGTACCCACCCCACACAAGTCAGTGGGATGCACTCGGGTTCCGCCTGATCCAGACCTGGAGGCGCCCGGAGCTTCTCTCAGGTTGTCTGGGGGTCAGAACAGCAAGAACCGTACCGGTAGCACACCACCGAGAAATAACTGCTAACATTTCTTTCTTCTTTAAAAAATTCATTATTATTATTATTTATTTGACTTAGCTGTGGCATGTGGGATCTAGTTCCCTGACCAGGGATCGAACCCAGGCCCCTTGCATTGGGAACATAGAGTCTTAACCACTGGACCACCAGGGAAGTCCCCTGCTAACATTTGTTGAGCCTTCCAGGCATCCTTCTAGGTGTGTGACGTTTTCCTTTTCCTTATTTAATTCCTTATTTAATTCCTTATTTAATTTCCTTTTCCTTATTTAATTCTCACCGCAGCCTCATGAGACAAGGTTATAATGATCTCATTTTATGGATTATGAACGTCACTAGAGAGGGATGAAGCTGGGATGTGATTTCAGCCAGTCAGGCCCTAACTGGTGCTCTAACTGCTGCAAGGGGAGTCCAGAGGCAGAAAGAGAAACCAGAGGAGGGGAGCCAGTCCCAGTGCACCCCCTGGCTGCTGGGGTTGGGGGAGGAGGAGACTTCAGCAGCAGGTCATGGAGAGAGGACCCTGTGTGCAAACCATCACCCCTCTAGCGTCAGCCACTCTTTGAGCCTCAGCTCTGTGCAGAGCGCTTGCGTGCATCGTCTCTCAGAATCACCACAGCTGCTTTTTGGAGGGCAGTGCTGTCAATATTGCCACTTCACAGATGGGAAAACTGAGGCCCAGAGGGTTAGCATCATAGTGAGACCCCCCAGAGCCAACAAACAGCAGACCCGGCCCCCAGCTTCATCCTGCGGACTCCAGGGCACACACCCTGATCCTTTTTCTTGGCCACTTCCACGTCTGATCACACAGGGGATCTTGAAGGCAAGTGGTGTGGGGCTCTGGCCCCGCCTGGCCTCTAAACGAGGAGCCATTTCAACCAGTCTGATCCTAAAGGTGGATTCCAAACCCTTGGAACTTGCGGGCAGCGTGGAAAGCTGGCCCCGGACAGAATCACTCTCAGACTGTCATTGGCACCATCGGAACAGCGCCTGCTTGTGCGCTCTGGGTTATTGTCGCAGCCCTGGCTCCCCAAAACCACGGGAGGGAGATACCGCTGTGATCCCCAGGGTGAGACTCCTCCCACCCCCAGTGATCCCGCAGGTAAGAAAACCAAGGCTCGAGGCAGGAAGCGACTCTCCCAGGGGTGCCCAACGGCTCTTGCTTTCATCAGCCAGCCTCCCTGGGCACTTGCTCAGACGCCCCCTCTCCCCCCTTCACAGGGCTGCTTCGAACACATTGGCCACGCCATCGACAGCTACACGTGGGGCATCTCGTGGTTTGGGTTTGCCATCCTGATGTGGACGGTGAGAGGCAGGGGCCTATGGGCTGGGTGGGATGGGGTGGGAGCGTGAGGCTGGAGCGCCCCTCACCTGACGCCTCCTCTCCAGCTCCCCGTGATGCTGATAGCCATGTACTTCTACACCACACTGTGAGGAACGAGCCGCGAAGGCCACTTGCACACCTCGGCCTCCTCCTCCTCCTCCTGCTCCGGCTTCCTCTGGACTCACCTCTCCCTTTCCCACCTCCCCGCCCTGCCCTCCCTCCACTCCAAAGATGTTTCACCAGGTTTCAGAGCCCCGCTGAGATGAGGTGCCCTGAAACCCCTGGATGTCCTCCTCCTAGGGACTAAAGCCTCCAGCAAGTTCTCTAGGGGGTGTATGGCATGTGTGTATGAACCCTTAGCCCTTAACCTCATTTCACCTGGCTGAATCCTGGCCCATCTTTCAGGGTCAGCTTAAAGCCTTGTCCTCAGGCGGTCCTTTCCTGATTACACCACCCCATTCACGGATGCCTCCCTTATAGCCCCCAAAGTGCCTTCTTCATGGTGGATGGCTTCATCATCCCTGGAGAGTTTGCGATTTTCTGTTTACAGGGACTGCCATGAGCGGAGGGACAGATTCTGTTATGGTCACTTTAATATCCCCTGCATCCCCTGGCAGAGGGCTGAGCCTGGATATTCAATAAATACTACTTGAATGAGTTCATTTGTTTTCTTTCTCTGAGGCCAAGGCAAATAAACAAGAACTCTTCCAGTAGACTGAAACACATTGCGTCGTGTAACCGTGTCAGGAGGCCTGGCTTCAGGCATGTCTGGACCCAGGGGCTCAGTCTAGGTTTCCAGGAAGCCTGCTTCATTCTCAGGCAGGATTCCTCTGAGGACACAGACTTACATCTTTATACCTAAACAACACAGCAGCGAGAAAGGGCCTCTTTCCCAAAAGCTTTCACCAAGGGCTCAGTCGTTTCAGTCATGTCTGACTCTTTGCAACCATATGGACTGTAGTCCACCAGGTTTTTCCGTCCATAGGGATTCTCCAAGCAAGAATACTGGAGTGGGTTGTCATTTCCATCTCCAAAATTTCACTGCCTTGGTTTAGGTCTTAGGCTCGCTCTCTGCTCAGGGAAGGGAGAGGAACATGAATTAACATTCCTGCTAAGGATGCATCCAGGGGTGGTGTTGGGTAGTGGGGAGTTTATCAAAAGAAAATCAGAGGGCTTCTCTGCTGGTCCAGTGGGTAAAGAGTCCGCCTTGCAGTGCAAGGGGTGCCGGTTCAATCCCTGGCCCGGGAAGATCCCACGTGCCAGATCGGCTGGACTGGTGTGTCCAGTTGCGAGCCGGCACGCCAGAGCGCATGTGCCTGGAGCTGGTGCGCTGCAGCGGGAGAGGCCATTGCAGTGGGAGGCCCACACAGGCCAAAGAATAAAAATGGATGAAAAATAAACGAATAAAAAACCAATAAAAGAGGCCCAAAAAATGAAAACCAGAGTGCAAGGCTGCTGGGCCAGAACAGATGACAGACCTCCTCCTTGTTGTTGTTTTTGAGTCACTGGGCTGTGTCCAGCTCTTTGCAAGCCGTGGACTGTAGCCCACCCCAGGCTTCCATTCCCCCCGGATGCCTCCCTTATAGCCCCAAAGTGCCTTCTTCATGGTGGATGGCGTCAT
Organism: Tragulus kanchil; assembly: GCA_022376925.1. Lineage (NCBI taxonomy): Eukaryota > Metazoa > Chordata > Mammalia > Artiodactyla > Tragulidae > Tragulus > Tragulus kanchil. The sequence continues at coordinate 117,432,213 of JAIOJX010000031.1, forward strand.
CATCCCTGGAGAGTTTGCGATTTTCTGTTTACAGGGACTGCCATGAGCGGAGGGACAGATTCTGTTATGGTCACTTTAATATCCCCTGCATCCCCTGGCAGAGGGCTGAGCCTGGATATTCAATAAATACTACTTGAATGAGTTCATTTGTTTTCTTTCTCTGAGGCCAAGGCAAATAAACAAGAACTCTTCCAGTAGACTGAAACACATTGCGTCGTGTAACCGTGTCAGGAGGCCTGGCTTCAGGCATGTCTGGACCCAGGGGCTCAGTCTAGGTTTCCAGGAAGCCTGCTTCATTCTCAGGCAGGATTCCTCTGAGGACACAGACTTACATCTTTATACCTAAACAACACAGCAGCGAGAAAGGGCCTCTTTCCCAAAAGCTTTCACCAAGGGCTCAGTCGTTTCAGTCATGTCTGACTCTTTGCAACCATATGGACTGTAGTCCACCAGGTTTTTCCGTCCATAGGGATTCTCCAAGCAAGAATACTGGAGTGGGTTGTCATTTCCATCTCCAAAATTTCACTGCCTTGGTTTAGGTCTTAGGCTCGCCTCTGCTCCGGGAAGGGAGAGGAACATGAATTAACATTCCTGCTAAGGATGCATCCAGGGGTGGTGTTGGGTAGTGGGGAGTTTATCAAAAGAAAATCAGAGGGCTTCTCTGCTGGTCCAGTGGGTAAAGAGTCCGCCTTGCAGTGCAAGGGGTGCCGGTTCAATCCCTGGCCCGGGAAGATCCCACGTGCCAGATCGGCTGGACTGGTGTGTCCAGTTGCGAGCCGGCACGCCAGAGCGCATGTGCCTGGAGCTGGTGCGCTGCAGCGGGAGAGGCCATTGCAGTGGGAGGCCCACACAGGCCAAAGAATAAAAATGGATGAAAAATAAACGAATAAAAAACCAATAAAAGAGGCCCAAAAAATGAAAACCAGAGTGCAAGGCTGCTGGGCCAGAACAGATGACAGACCTCCTCCTTGTTGTTGTTTTTGAGTCACTGGGCTGTGTCCAGCTCTTTGCAAGCCCGTGGACTGTAGCCCACCAGGCTCCTCTGTCCATGGGCTTCTCCAGGCAAGGATACTGGTGTGGGTTGCCATTTCCTTCTTCAGGGAATCTTCCCAACCCAGGGATCAAACCCATGTCTCCTGCATTGGAAGGCAGATTCTTCACCACTGAGCCACCTGGGAAGCCGCAGACATCCTCCTACTAGGGACTAAAGCTTGCAACAAGTTCTCTAAGAGGTGCGTGAGAGCTAACAGTTTAAGAATCTCGTCATTGCCTTTTTCCCCTCTCTGAAGTAGGCCCACGATCTGGCCATTTGACAGTGGTTAGCCTCTGTGAGGAGAACTTGTCTTCCGTCCCCATCAGATGAGGCTTGTCAGGGCCCTCCTTTCCTCCACTGGTCTGCGAATGGTCTGCAAATGCTGGAACTAGATGTCAGCTTTTGAAAATATACTTTAAAAATAATCAGTGATGGGCTTCCCTGGTGGTCCAGTGGGTAAAGAGTCCACTTTGCAATGCAAGGGGCACCGGTTTGGTCCCTGGCCTGCGAAGATCCCATGTACTGCGGAGTGGCTGGACCAGTGTGTCCAACTACGAACCAGTGCTCTGGGCACATGCACTCCAGTGCTCTGCAACGAGAGAGGCCATTGCAATGGGAGGCCCACACAGGCCAGAGAACTAAGATGGACGAAAATAAATAAATGAAGGACCAATAAAAGAGGCCAAAATTTTAAAAAGTTATAATAATTGGTGAAAAAACCCAGAATAGCCAAGAATAAATAAATAATTTTTTAAAGAATATAAAAATAAGTGGTAATGGTCAAATCTATTACAGTGAAAAATTGGAAACAACAGAACATCCTAGGGTCGCAAAGAGTCAGACATGACTGAAGCGACTGAGCTTGAACATCCATCTGCAGGGGGTGGGTGACACAACTCATGTTATATCCTTGGACTGGAATTCTCCGTGCTGTCAAAAAGAAGACAGACCTATGGGAGCTGATATAAAGAAATGTCATAATGGCATAAATAATTGGAAACCATATATAAGGGCATTCATTACAGTAGCCTACATGAACAGTAGTAGTGGACTGGTTATACTAACTATGCTATCCTGCACTCTAGAATACCACACACAGTAGCAACAACTAATGTTTTAACATGAAAAAAAATCTTCAAGGAATAAAAGTAGACATATGTGCGAACCACATACAGTGCTTTTATTCCTGTGGATCCCTATGTAGAGTAGTTCTTTTCTTTTTAAAGAAACAGGTCAAGGTTTTAAAATAATGTTCCAAGGAATATGGGAAATACTTTTTATTTAAGCAAAAAGGATTTATACCTCTTCCAGTTAAAAGACTATAAACGTTTACAAATGAAAGTGTCCTATGTTCCAGTCCCCAGTAAGCTACCCCCACTCCAATCTGTTCCAACTCTGCAGGTAACTGCTATTAATACATGATAAATGTCCTTTCTAGTTTTTCAAAAGTTTATATTAATGTATCTGTATATACTTATATAAGCACACATATACACACGTTAATAGAATCATGCTTTGCTTAGGCTCCCTAGCGGTCCAGTGGTTAAGAATCTGCCTTCCATGTAAAGGAAGTAGCATGAAGGCCTGTACTACCATAAGTGAAGAAAACAGCTATAGTCATTGCTCTGGGAGAAAAGGAGATCCTTCAGGGGTGCTGTGTGACGGTTGGGAGGGGTGGGAAGGGGGGGATAAACATATGACTAATCTGGAAACATACATATCTGTAAACAACAAAACTCTGTAAAAGTTAAAAGTAAAATAAAAGTTTTAAAAAAAAGGAATCTGCCTTCCAATGCAGGGGGCATGGGTTTAATCCCTAATCAGGGAACTAGGAGTCCACATGCTGAGGGGCAACTAAGTCCACACCCCAGCTAGAGAGAAGCCCACCTGCTCATTGCTGTGAAAGATCCCTCATGCTACAGCTAAGACCTGATGCAGCCAAAAACAAATAAACAAATACAGAAAAACACAGTCATGATTTAAATATTGCTTTGCAACTTGTTTTCTTCACTCAAGTATGCATTTTGGTTATCTTTCCTTGTCTGTATACATGAATTCACTTTTTAAAAACTGTGCCAATGTATTCCAGAATACAGATATGTTATGGTCATCATCCTCTGTTATAAGTAAACAACGCAAGAAGCAGAACAATATGCATAAGTGATTTCATTTTTACAAAAATTTTACCTGAATATTTCTCATAAAGAATTTTTTTTGAAAACTGGTATGGGATGGAAGCCTGAGAGGAGAAGGAATTTCCACACCATATCTACATGATGTTTGAAAAAAAAATGTTTGTAAAGATAATTTATTACTTTTCAAAAAACAGAAACTAGTAAAGGGGTTTCTAAAATACTAAACAATGTAGAGCTTTGCAAGACAGCATTTTTTTTAATGCCACGTAAATGTAGCTGTTATATGTACCATATTTTAACACGCAAGCCTACCTCCAGGTTAACTGGCTTATCAGGCTTTTCTGCAGGTCCGGGAAATGAAACTTCTCCTTCATCCTTGAGTACATATTTGAGGACGTTGTAAACATGTCAGGGAAAAGGGATACTTTGTCAAGATCTACTTTGAAGAGGCTCATGCTTTACCGACTGAGCCAGCCAGGCGGCTGTTCATGATCTACTTTTAAAATCATATATATTCTCAGGTGGAAGTTCACAGGGACATAGTCAGTGACTCAGATTCTCTGAGAAAGGAAAGAGGCCACACTGGGTTCCCATTCCCCCTTACTCTGATCCCCCATATTGTTGTTATTGTTAAATCACTAAGTCCTGTCCAACTCTTTGCAAGTCCATGGACTATATATAGCCTGCCAGATTCCTCTGTCCATGGGATTTCCCAGGCAAGAATACTGGAGTGGGTTGCCATTTCCTTCTCCAGGGGATCTTCCCTTACTCAGAGATCAAACCTGGGTCTCCTGCATTGGCAGGTGGACTCTCTACTGCTGAGTCACCATGGAAGCCCTGAGCCTCCTTGTGCCCCTCTATAAACTGGGGTTCTTGGGACTTCCCTGATGGTCTAGTGGTTGAGACTCGAGCTCACACTAGGGGCGCGGGGTGGGCCGCCTCTATAAACTGGGGTTCTTGGGACTTCCCTGATGGTCTGAGACTTCACAAGTATAGTTCTTTCCTTGTCTGTATACATGAATTCACTTTTTAAAAACTGTGCCAATGTATTCCAGAATACAGATATGTTATGGTCATCATCCTCTGTTATAAGTAAACAACGCAAGAAGCAGAACAATATGCATAAGTGATTTCATTTTTACAAAAATTTTACCTGAATATTTCTCATAAAGAATTTTTTTTGAAAACTGGTATGGGATGGAAGCCTGAGAGGAGAAGGAATTTCCACACCATATCTACATGATGTTTGAAAAAAAAATGTTTGTAAAGATAATTTATTACTTTTCAAAAAACAGAAACTAGTAAAGGGGTTTCTAAAATACTAAACAATGTAGAGCTTTGCAAGACAGCATTTTTTTTAATGCCACGTAAATGTAGCTGTTATATGTACCATATTTTAACACGCAAGCCTACCTCCAGGTTAACTGGCTTATCAGGCTTTTCTGCAGGTCCGGGAAATGAAACTTCTCCTTCATCCTTGAGTACATATTTGAGGACGTTGTAAACATGTCAGGGAAAAGGGATACTTTGTCAAGATCTACTTTGAAGAGGCTCATGCTTTACCGACTGAGCCAGCCAGGCGGCTGTTCATGATCTACTTTTAAAATCATATATATTCTCAGGTGGAAGTTCACAGGGACATAGTCAGTGACTCAGATTCTCTGAGAAAGGAAAGAGGCCACACTGGGTTCCCATTCCCCCTTACTCTGATCCCCCATATTGTTGTTATTGTTAAATCACTAAGTCCTGTCCAACTCTTTGCAAGTCCATGGACTATATATAGCCTGCCAGATTCCTCTGTCCATGGGATTTCCCAGGCAAGAATACTGGAGTGGGTTGCCATTTCCTTCTCCAGGGGATCTTCCCTTACTCAGAGATCAAACCTGGGTCTCCTGCATTGGCAGGTGGACTCTCTACTGCTGAGTCACCATGGAAGCCCTGAGCCTCCTTGTGCCCCTCTATAAACTGGGGTTCTTGGGACTTCCCTGATGGTCTAGTGGTTGAGACTCCGAGCTCACACTAGGGGGCGCGGGGTGGGGGGGGCGGGCCGCCAAAAGAAGTACAAAGAGAAATGAGATTCCATCAGTCCTACCTCATAGGATAGGGTCCATTACATTCTAAGAACTCAGGATCCCATAGTCCTCTTTACTATGGATCAGGAATTTTCTCAATCTTGTGTAATCAGAATCAAATGCAGAAATAAACTGCTGGGTAAGGTTGCTACTGTTTGGTGAGCCCTAATTTCAGAGTTTGGGCCCCACCATCCTGGATATACATAAGCTGATTCACCCAAGTGACTCACATATTTGTGCTTTAAAAAGTCGAGTCATAGTTGAAAATGCTTGGTGCTTCCACTGAGAGATGTTCAACCCATGGACTCAGCCAGCATATGTTAGAGTTAATATAATACTTTTTTGCCTGAGGGTTCTTCAGGAACGTTTGTGGAGATGGTGGAGATTGATATGCACAAAATCACTGTTTTTCGTTAAAAGTCACAGTGCAAAAAAAGAAAAGTCACATTGCAGAAGAGTATTTCATGTCATTGGAGAATGTCTGAAAAGTTGTTAAGTGAAAAAAGATTAAGAACAAAAAGACATGCCAAGGGCTTCCCTGGTGGTCCAGTGGGTAAGGACACTGCCTTGCAGTGCAAGGGGTGCCTGTTTGATCCTTGGCCTGGGAAGATCCCACGTGCCGTGGAACGGCTGGACCAATGTGTCCAACTACCGAGCCGGAGCTCTGGAGCGCATGCGCCCAGAGCCGGTGCTCTGCGACAACAGAGGCCACTGTGATGGGAGACCCACACGAGCCAAAGAACAAAGATGGATGAAAATAAATAAATGAAAGACCAACAAAAGTGAAGAAAAAAAGAGACATGACAAGTATGACTGCTTTTCTGATAAAAATATAAATATGGGTGTGTATTTGCCTTTAAACTGTAAAACACAGTCTCCCAAATGTTAACCTTGGTTATTAAGTAAGAAGAGGCACTTGAAGGGGATTTGTATTTTCTTTCTTGGGCATTTTGGTATTTTTCAAAAATTCTATGAAAACTCTTGCTTTGTCTTCCAATAATAAATATTAGGGAGAATTCCTTTCTACTTGCTAGATGGAATGCTCATTTCACGACTCCTTGAATAAAGCCAATTAGAGCTTCAGATTTAGTCGGGTGAATTTTCTTAGCATTCCTGCTCAGAGCTAGCTCCGATCATACAACCACAGTTTCTTTTTTTTTTTTTTAAGATTTATTTATTTATTCATTTTTGGGCGGGGGTCGGGTTGGGGAGGGAGGGGAGCGGGCGGGCCACTTCTATTGGTTTTTCATTTCTCTATTTTCATCCGTCTTTTTTCTTTGGCTCCTGTGGGCCTCCCATCGTGGTGGCGTCTGTCGTTGCAGAACGCCGGCTCTGGGCGCATGAGCTCCAGAGCTCTGACTCGGTAATTGGACACATGGGTCCAGCTGCTCCGTGGCACATCGGATCTTCCCAGGCCAGGGATCGAACCGGCGCCCCTCGCACTGCAAGGCGGTGTCCTTACCCACTGGACCACCAGGGGAAGCCCCAACCCCAGTTTCTTGAAGACAGATACTCCTATCTGGCCATCAGTCTCACAGTGGCCATTGCAATTTAACAATGGCATTCAAATCTGCCTGCTTGAATGGGACATAATCCAAATTCTGATAGGCAGTTCGTGAAGCAGAAGGAGTGGGGGTGGGGGTGGGGGTGGGATCTGTCTATAGACCTTTTTGTTGTCAGTAAGATCCAAATAAGTGATTGGCAAAGGAAACTTGAAGTTCAACACTGGGCAGTCTCAGGGAGACCAGAGCTGGGAGAACCAGACACCGGCCCCATCCCATCCCCAACTCCCACTGCAGACAACTACAAACAAGCTCTTGTTGTTTTCACTTCTAGTAGTAACTTGGATAAATAAAATACATGAATGACAGATGGATGGATGACTGAATAGATGATGACTGACAGATTTCTTTTAAACAAGAAAAATAGAAATATTAACAAAAATTCACTGTTGGACATGAGATGTGTATTATGAAAAGAATTATTATTTTTTTTTTAAATTTTGGCCTCTCTTATTGTTTATTTATTTATTTATTTTCATGCGTCTTTATTTCTTGGCCTCTGTGGACCTCCCATCGCAGTGGCCTCTCTCATTGCCGAGCACTGGCTCTGGGAGCACGCGCTCCAGAGCGCTGGTTCGCAACTGGACACAACATTCCAGCCGCTTCATGGCACGTGAGATCTTCCCAGGCCAGGGATCGAACAGGTGCCCCTTGCACTGCAAAGCGGACTCTCTACCCACTGGACCACCAGGGAAGCCCCAACCCCAGTTTCTTGAAGACAGATACTCCTATCTGGCCATCAGTCTCACAGTGGCCATTGCAATTTAACAATGGCATTCAAATCTGCCTGCTTGAATGGGACATAATCCAAATTCTGATAGGCAGTTCGTGAAGCAGAAGGAGTGGGGGTGGGGGTGGGGGTGGGATCTGTCTATAGACCTTTTTGTTGTCAGTAAGATCCAAATAAGTGATTGGCAAAGGAAACTTGAAGTTCAACACTGGGCAGTCTCAGGGAGACCAGAGCTGGGAGAACCAGACACCGGCCCCATCCCATCCCCAACTCCCACTGCAGACAACTACAAACAAGCTCTTGTTGTTTTCACTTCTAGTAGTAACTTGGATAAATAAAATACATGAATGACAGATGGATGGATGACTGAATAGATGATGACTGACAGATTTCTTTTAAACAAGAAAAATAGAAATATTAACAAAAATTCACTGTTGGACATGAGATGTGTATTATGAAAAGAATTATTATTTTTTTTTTAAATTTTGGCCTCTCTTATTGTTTATTTATTTATTTATTTTCATGCGTCTTTATTTCTTGGCCTCTGTGGACCTCCCATCGCAGTGGCCTCTCTCATTGCCGAGCACTGGCTCTGGGAGCACGCGCTCCAGAGCGCTGGTTCGCAACTGGACACAACATTCCAGCCGCTTCATGGCACGTGAGATCTTCCCAGGCCAGGGATCGAACAGGTGCCCCTTGCACTGCAAAGCGGACTCTCTACCCACTGGACAACCAGGGAAGTCCCTGAAAAGAATTATTTTGCTAAGCATTTTCGAACTTGACCTGAGAAGTTAAGACAAGGTCAGTCTTTGCCAGAGGCTGGGGTCTTGGAGTCACGGTGGCCTCTGGGTAGTAGGCAGGTGAGCCTCCACCTCTCTCCTACATTTGCCACTCCTTTTTCTGGCTTCATCTGTTTCACATTTCTGCTCAGCCGGAATGGCAGCAGTGTAACCTGGCCAAGGCAGGCCTCATCTGGCAGGACAGGTTTGTCTGCCCCAGCTCCGCCACTCAGAGGCCCACTCCTGCGGGTGAGAGAGGAGCAAAGAGATGAGGCTCCCAGGACCACCCAAGAGAGAGGCAGCCATTGGATAGCGGTTCGTACTGGAGCTCTGCAGAACCACCTCTGTCCAGAGTTGGTTCTGGCCTCTAACCCTCTCTAGCTCCCCCAAGTCCAGCTCCTCCGCCTGGCACTGAAGGACCCTGTGCTTGTCGCCTTGCTCTCTTCCCAAGCTTATCTCTCCCTCCCGTCTCAGCAAGCCAGCCTCTCTTTCACCACTAGAGGTCATGGAATGGAAAGGATAAACAAATGTTATCTAGCAAACAAGCAAGCTCGCATCTCTGACTACATCCACTGTTGCCTGCATTCCTTCCAAGAGAACTAGTTGACTTAGTCACTAAAATGTAAAACTCACACCCCTTTGACCCATCTGATTCTACCTCTGGGAATATGTTCTGCCTACGACACTCCCAAATATGTTCAGAGACCCATGTACAAGGGGAACAGAAAAGCAGTAACTGAGAAACAGCCTACATCGCAATCAGAAGAGACCTAGTAATACAATTCATTTTTGTTTACACCATAGAATAGTAGACGGCTCAATTTAAAGGGAGCTGCATTTATTCTTTTAATTTTGAAAAATGTTTGATTTTGAAAAGTTGAAACTTTAGTTTTCCAGAATTTTATCTGCAGCACCAGGAAATCACATTCGAAGACAGGAAGACAGAATTTTCGAAAAAGAAAGAAAGCTGTGTTACTGCAACCAATCAATAACAATAGTAACAATAATAATAATAATAATGAAGAGGAGGAAGGGAAGAGAGAGTGAGAGGAAGCAAAAGTAGTATAGCAGCAGTAAATGTTATTTGAATTAATTTTACTTAAAGCATTGGACTGGTTTAAACTGCAAAATGATAGTTTTTATAATAGATGATATGCAAAATCACCACCTTGGATGTGTGATTCAGACTGTTTTTTCCAGGAACAGTGAGCTTATATCCTTAGCATTATCACCAGTCGTATGTATACATAAAACAAATGGCTAATGCCAAGCTCTGCATGATTGCAATAAGAAAGGATTTCTTTCTGATAGACTTTGGAGTCATGAAAAATGGGGCTCACATCTCATAGTAGCATTACTAACAATGTGAGAATTTCCCTTAACCCTCTGAATTTCAGTTTCCTTGTATATAAAGATTAATAATTAACATATCTTAAAGAGTTCTTGTAAGGATTAAATGTAGTAGTCAATTAAAGTATGACACATTTTAATATGTTGCTATTGTTTTTACTCTCTAAAGGGAGCTACATTTATATTTGCTATATCATCTCCAGGATAGTTCATTGAGAAAAATGCAAAGTGCAAAACTGAATTAATGCTAAATGATTGCATTTTTCATAATGAACAGTCTGTCAGGAGGATTGGCAACCCACTCCAGTATTCTTGCCTGGAGAATCCCATGGCTGGACGAGCCTGGAGGGCTGCAGTCCAGAGTCGCAAAAGGTTAGATATGACTAAAGTGACTTTGCAAGCATCCTAGATTGAATCCTGAAAGGACATTAGTGGGAAAACCAGTGCAACATCCAGGTAAAGTTCGGAGTTTATTTATTTATTCTTTTAGTCTTCTGGTGTTGAACTAGTGTTGATTCCTTGGTTTTGAAAAACATGGCTATGCTGCTAAATTCTAAAATGTATCATTTGGCACAAAGTTAGGTCTTACCAGTAGAGGGCGCTTGAGGGACACAGTCGGAGTTAGAGGCCGCTCCAGATTTCAGCATCTCCTTCTTGTTCCTCCCGATCGATCGGCGACCAGCAGGTCCAGTGGCTCTTCTCCACATCTTCCTGAGCCGCCTTCCTGAACCCAGGTAGAGATACACCACTTAATCTAAGTAAGAAACCTATTGACAACATGGCGTAGAATAAGGATTTCTCACTTTTTTCATATGGTCTGCAAATGGAAAGATGCAAAACAGAGAAAATGGTCTTTCTGAAGAACCTCTTCCATTCCTGCTGGAAAAAATGATCAGAAGATCTTGGCATTTGACCCCTGGCATTAAAATTAATCTCATAAAAATGTGAGGCTTCCCTGGTGGCTCAGACAGTAAAGAATCCGCTTGCAAGGCAAGAGACCTGGGTTTGATCCCGGGGTTGAGAAGATCCCCTGGAGAAGGAAATAGCAACCCACTCCAGTATGCTTGCCTGAAGAGTTCCATGGATAGAGGAGCCTGGAGGGCTACAGTCCATAGGGTTGCAAAGAGTCAGACACGACTGAGCTTTCACTTTCAGAAATATGTATTCAGAAAATTGAGAAGGGGCTCTCCTAGGTGGTGCTAGTGGTGAAGAACCCTCCTGCCAATGCAGAAAATTGAGGAAACACATCTAGAAACGGAAGGAATTTTTCAACTTTCAAGATTTATACCCAGAGCCAAGGCAAGTGATTTTTGCTGCTTAGAAATCACACTGGTCCAGGGTATATAAGTAAATTTCTGTTAACCCACACCAACACAGTGGCTTAAAATGATTTTTTTAGCTCCTGATTTTGTGGGACCATTTGGGCTGAACTCAGTCAGCCAGGCCCTTCTTCCATTTTTCTCGCCTGGGCTTACCCGTGCAACTGAAGTCAGCTAATGGGTGGCTGGAGGGCTGGCTGGTTTAGAGTGGCCTCTCTTGCAGTTATGGTGGGCTGGAAGTTGGCATAAGTTGCTAGGGTGAGGGCTCTGACTGTGCCATGTGTCCAAGCTTATTCACATGGCAGCATTTGCAGGGTTCCCAAGAGAAGTCCCAAAGTGTGAAAGAAATCTTCAAGTCTCTGCTTTTGCCGAAGGTGCTATTGTCTCATAGGTCAAAACAAGACAATGGGGCTTCCCTAGTGGTCCAGTGGGTAGAGAGTTCGCCTTGCAGTGAAAGGGGCACCTATTCGATCCCTGACCCGCGAAAATGCTACGTGCCACGAAGTGGCTGGACTGGCGTGTCCAATTGCGAGCCAGTGCTCTGGAGCACATGCACCAGAGCTGGTGCTCTGCAATGACAGAGGCCACTGCGATGGGGGCCCCACACATGCCAAAGAATAAAAGATGAATGAAAATAAATATAAAAATAAAAGAGGCACGATGGGGGAAAATATTTTGTGGGTAAAAGTCCTATTTTAATCATAGATACTTATATTTATAATGCTTACCACAGTCATCCTCAAGGCCAGGGAGTGATAAAACCCCAATCAATTTTAATCTTCTAAAAACATTCCTTTAAAACACAGGCATGCTTCAGGGATATTGCAGGGTTCAGTATCAGATGACCACAATCAGGTGAATATTGTAATAAAACATGTCACCAGAATGTTTTCGTTTCCCAGTGTATATAAAAGTTTTATTTATACTATATTTTCATTAACGTGTACAACAGTATTATGTATAAAAAACACAATGTATATATCTTAATTTTAAAATACTTTATTTATTTATTTATTTTTGGCTATTCTGGGTTTTCACTGCTGCTACAGGCTCTTCTCTCGTTGAGCAGGGCGGGCTTCTTGTTGCAGTGATTTGTCTTGTTGTGGAGCTCAGGCTCTAGGGCTCATAGACTTTAGTAGTTGCAGCATATGGGCTCCAGAGTTGCAGCTCCGAGGCTCTAGAGCACAGGCTCCATAGTTGTGGCTCATGGGCTTAGTTGCTCTGCAGTATGTGGGATCTTCCTGGATCAGGGATGGAATCCATGTCTCCTGCATTGGCCGTCAAACTCTACCACTGAGCTTCCAGGGAAGCCCTAAAAATATTTTATTGTTAAAAAAATGCTAGCCATCGCTTGAACCTTCAGCAAGTTGTAATCTTTTTGCTGGTGGGTGTTATCTCGATGTTGATGTCTGCCGACTGGTCAGAGTGATAGTTAATGGAAAATTGGAGTGAATATGGCAATTTATTAAAACAACATAATGAAATTTGCTGCATCAATGGATTCTTCCTTTCATGAATGATTTCTATACAGCATACAATGCTGTTTAACAGCATTTTGCCTCTTTCAAAATTGGTGTCAATCCTCTCAAACCTTGGTGCTGTTTTATCAACTAACTTTATGTAATATTCTAAATCTTTTCACTGTCATTTCAACAGTCTTCACAGCATCTTCACCCGGAGCAGATTCCATCTCAAGAAACACTTTCATTGTTCATCCATAAGAAGCAACTCCTCATCCATGAAAATGTTATCATGAGATTGCTGCAATTCAGTCACATCTTCAGGCTGCACTTCTAATTCTAGATCTCTTGCTATCTGCACCACATCAGAAGTTACTTCCTCTCCCCAAGTCTTGAACTCCTCCAGAGATTGGAATCAACTTCTTCCAAACTTCAGTTAATAGGTATTTTGATCATGTCCCCAAAACCACAATGTTCTTCAGTTCCAACTCTTTGCAACCCCATGGACTACAGCAAGCCAGGCTTCCCTGTCCTTCACCAACTCCCAGAGCTTGCTCAAACTCATGTCCATTGACTCCGTGATGCCATCCAACCCTCTTATTCTCTGTTGTCCCCTTCTGCCTTCTATTTTTCCCAATATCTGGGTCTTTCCCACTGAGTTGTATCTTCACATGTTCTTAATGATATCTAAACTGGTGAATCGCGGCTTCCCTGGTGGCCCAGTGGGTTGGGAGTCCTCCTTGCAGTGCAGAGGGCACCGGTTTGATTCCTGGCCTGGGAAGATCCCACATGCCGTGGAGCGACTGGACTGGTGTGTCCAATTATGAACCAGCACTCTGGGGCACATGTGCCCAGAGTGGTGCTTTGCAAAGAGAGAGGCCACTGCAATAGGAGGCTCACACAGGCTAAAAAATAAAGATGGATGAAAATAAATAAATAAAAAACCAATAAAAGAGGCCAAAATAAAATAAAATGGTAAATCCTTTCCAGAAGGTTTTCAATTTACTTTGCCCAGCTCTATCAGAAGAATCACTATCTAGGGAAACATATCCTTACAAAAAGTATTTCTTAAATAAGAAGACTTGAAAATCAAAATGTTACTTGACCTATGGGCTGCAGAATGGATGCTGTCTTGGCATAAAACAACATGAACCTCACTGTACATCTCCACGGGAACTCTTAGAGGACCAGGTGCATTGTCAATGAGTGGTAATATTCTAAATCTTTTCACTGTCATTTCAACAGTCTTCACAGCATCTTCACCCGGAGCAGATTCCATCTCAAGAAACACTTTCATTGTTCATCCATAAGAAGCAACTCCTCATCCATGAAAATGTTATCATGAGATTGCTGCAATTCAGTCACATCTTCAGGCTGCACTTCTAATTCTAGATCTCTTGCTATCTGCACCACATCAGAAGTTACTTCCTCTCCCAAGTCTTGAACTCCTCCAGAGATTGGAATCAACTTCTTCCAAACTTCAGTTAATAGGTATTTTGATCATGTCCCCAAAACCACAATGTTCTTCAGTTCCAACTCTTTGCAACCCCATGGACTACAGCAAGCCAGGCTTCCCTGTCCTTCACCAACTCCCAGAGCTTGCTCAAACTCATGTCCATTGACTCCGTGATGCCATCCAACCCTCTTATTCTCTGTTGTCCCCTTCTGCCTTCTATTTTTCCCAATATCTGGGTCTTTCCCACTGAGTTGTATCTTCACATGTTCTTAATGATATCTAAACTGGTGAATCGCGGCTTCCCTGGTGGCCCAGTGGGTTGGGAGTCCTCCTTGCAGTGCAGAGGGCACCGGTTTGATTCCTGGCCTGGGAAGATCCCACATGCCGTGGAGCGACTGGACTGGTGTGTCCAATTATGAACCAGCACTCTGGGGCACATGTGCCCAGAGTGGTGCTTTGCAAAGAGAGAGGCCACTGCAATAGGAGGCTCACACAGGCTAAAAAATAAAGATGGATGAAAATAAATAAATAAAAAACCAATAAAAGAGGCCAAAATAAAATAAAATGGTAAATCCTTTCCAGAAGGTTTTCAATTTACTTTGCCCAGCTCTATCAGAAGAATCACTATCTAGGGAAACATATCCTTACAAAAAGTATTTCTTAAATAAGAAGACTTGAAAATCAAAATGTTACTTGACCTATGGGCTGCAGAATGGATGCTGTCTTGGCATAAAAACAACATGAACCTCACTGTACATCTCCACGGGAACTCTTAGAGGACCAGGTGCATTGTCAATGAGTGGTAATATTTTGAAATGAATCTTATTTTCTGAGAGAGTAGATCTCAACAGTGGCCTAAAAATATTCAATAGAGGGGAGAGGAGAAAAAAAATTCAATAGACAGATGTGCTGTCATCCACGTTTTGTTGTTCTATTTACAGAGCACAGGCTGCATAGATTTAATGGTAACTGTTTAGGGGATCTAGCATTTTCAAAAGGTGAATGACCATTGGCTTCAACATAAAGTTACCAGCTGCGTTAGCCTATAACAAGAGATGCAGCCTTTCCTTTGAAGACAGACATTTTTCTTCTAGTTGTGAAAGTCCTAGATGGCATTTACTTCCGATAGAAGGCTGCTTCATCTATATCGAAGATCTGCTATGTCCTGTCGCCACCTTTGTTAAGGACCTTAGCTAGATCTTCCGGATAACTTGCTGCAGCTTCTACATCAGCACTTGCTGCTTCACCTTGTACTCTTCTGTTAGGGAGACAGCTTCTTTCCTTAAACCATATTTTTTGACTGCACCACATGGCATGTAGGATCTTATGTCCTTGACCAGGGATGGAACCTGTGCTCTCGGTGTTGGAATTGCAGAGTCTTAATCACTGGACCACTAGGGAAGCCCCCCAAACTCTGCTTTAAACTTTTCTCCTGCAACTTCCTCACGTCTCACAGTCATCACAGAATTGAAGAGAATTAGGGTTCTGCTCTGGATTAGGCTTTGGTTGAAAGGAATGCCCTGATTGGTTTCATCTTCTATCCAGACCACTAAAACTTTCTTCATATCAACAATAAGCCTGTTTTACTTCCTTATTACTCAGATATTCACTGGAGTAGCACTTTAATTTCCTTCTAGAACTTTTCCTTTGCATTGACAACTGGACTAACTTTTTGGTACAAGAGACCTCACTTTCAGCTTGTCTTGGCTTTCAACTTGCCTTCTCACTAAGCTTAATCTTTTCTAGCTTTTTTTTTTTTTTTTTTTTTTTCTTTTCTAGCTTTTGATTTAAAATGACATGGCATTCTTTGTTTCTTTCTTTTGGCCACACCACATGGCTTGTGGGATCTCAGTTCCCCGACCAGGGATTGAACCCTGGACCCTTGGCAGTGAGAACATGGAACACTAAACACTGGACCACCAGGGAATTCCCATGTAATTCTTTCACTTAAACATTTGTAGGGTTATTAATTAACCTAATTCCAATATTTTTGGGTTTCAGGAAATAAGGAGGCTGTAGGAAAGGGAGAAACAAGGATGAAGGGCTGATTAGTGGAGAAGCTGGGTCACACACAGCATTTACTAAGTTTGCTGTTGTACAAAGGCATGGTTTGTGGTTATTGTTGTTGTTCAGTCGCTAAGTCATATCCAACTCTTTGTGACCTCATGGATTGCAGCTCACAAGGCTTCCCTGCCCCAAACAATAGTAACATCAAATATCACTAATCACAAATCACCACTAAATATAATAATCATGAAAAAGTTTGATGTATTGTAAGAATTATCTAAAACATGCCACAGAAATATGAAATGAACAAATGCTTTTGGGAAAATGGCACCAGTAGACTCACTCAGTGTAGCGTTGTCACAAACAATTTGTAAGAAAAAAATGGTATCTTCAAAACCCAATAAAGAAAAGCATCATAAAATTAGGTATTCCATCATTCCCAGGTCCTGGCACCAAAAAACCATTCAGGTATTCCTGTTCTGTTAATGCTGTTGACTGGCATGAAAAAAAAGTTTTAAGGCATTTTCAAGGCATTTCAATAAATCTGTCATTTAAAAAATGTAATTTCCTGGTAGCAAAATTCACGTCTCACAGTCATCACAGAATTGAAGAGAATTAGGGTTCTGCTCTGGATTAGGCTTTGGTTGAAAGGAATGCCCTGATTGGTTTCATCTTCTATCCAGACCACTAAAACTTTCTTCATATCAACAATAAGCCTGTTTTACTTCCTTATTACTCAGATATTCACTGGAGTAGCACTTTAATTTCCTTCTAGAACTTTTCCTTTGCATTGACAACTGGACTAACTTTTTGGTACAAGAGACCTCACTTTCAGCTTGTCTTGGCTTTCAACTTGCCTTCTCACTAAGCTTAATCTTTTCTAGCTTTTTTTTTTTTTTTTTTTTTTTCTTTTCTAGCTTTTGATTTAAAATGACATGGCATTCTTTGTTTCTTTCTTTTGGCCACACCACATGGCTTGTGGGATCTCAGTTCCCCGACCAGGGATTGAACCCTGGACCCTTGGCAGTGAGAACATGGAACACTAAACACTGGACCACCAGGGAATTCCCATGTAATTCTTTCACTTAAACATTTGTAGGGTTATTAATTAACCTAATTCCAATATTTTTGGGTTTCAGGAAATAAGGAGGCTGTAGGAAAGGGAGAAACAAGGATGAAGGGCTGATTAGTGGAGAAGCTGGGTCACACACAGCATTTACTAAGTTTGCTGTTGTACAAAGGCATGGTTTGTGGTTATTGTTGTTGTTCAGTCGCTAAGTCATATCCAACTCTTTGTGACCTCATGGATTGCAGCTCACAAGGCTTCCCTGCCCCAAACAATAGTAACATCAAATATCACTAATCACAAATCACCACTAAATATAATAATCATGAAAAAGTTTGATGTATTGTAAGAATTATCTAAAACATGCCACAGAAATATGAAATGAACAAATGCTTTTGGGAAAATGGCACCAGTAGACTCACTCAGTGTAGCGTTGTCACAAACAATTTGTAAGAAAAAAAATGGTATCTTCAAAACCCAATAAAGAAAAGCATCATAAAATTAGGTATTCCATCATTCCCAGGTCCTGGCACCAAAAAACCATTCAGGTATTCCTGTTCTGTTAATGCTGTTGACTGGCATGAAAAAAAAGTTTTAAGGCATTTTCAAGGCATTTCAATAAATCTGTCATTTAAAAAATGTACAGGGCTTTCCTGGTAGCTCAGTGGTTAAGAGTTCGCCTGCCAATGCAGGAGACACGGATTCAGTCAGAGCCAGGAAGATCCCACATGCTGCAGAGCAACCAAGCCTGTGAGCCACAACTATGGAGCCTGTGCTCTAGAGCCTCAGAGCCGCAACTACTGAGTTCATGTGCCACAACTATTGAAGCCCATGTGCCCTAGAGCCTAAGCTCCACAACAAGAGAAGTCACCGCAACAAGAAGCCTGCTCATCTCAACTAGAGAATAGTCCCTGCTCCCTGCAACTAGTGAAGAGCCTGTAGCAGCAGTGAAAACCTAGAAGAGCCAAAAATAAATAAATAAATAAATAAAATAAAATCAAAAAGTACATTGGGACTTCCCTGGTGCTCCAGGAGTTAAGAATTTACTCCTGGGGCTTCCCTGGTGGTCCAGTGGGTAAGGACACCGCCTTGCAGTGCAAGGGGTGCCGGTTCAATCCCTGGCCTGGAAAGATCCCACGTACCGCAGAGCAACCGAACCAATGTGTCCAACTACCGAGCTGGGGCTCTGGAGCACATGTGCCCAGAGCCAGTGCTCTGAGACAACAGAGGCCACCGCGATGGGAGGCCCACACGGGCCAAGGAACAAAGATGGATGAAACATAGATAGATGAAAGACGAAGAGAAGTGGCCCGCCCTCCCCCTCCAATAAATAAAAAAAAAAAAAGAATTTACTCCTGGATGTGGGGTAGATTCTGGGGATGCAGGTTTGATCCTGGTTGGAGAACTAAGATCCCACGTGCTGTGGAGCAACTAAGTCCAAGCACTACAACTAGACAGCTCATTCACCACATCAAAAGACCTCACATGATACAAAAAAGGTCCTGTGTGCTGCATCTAAGACCTGATGCAGCCAAATAAATAGTCTTTTAAAACCATACATTATCACTAGATAAGGTTTGTGTAAAACCAGTAGACTCACTCAGTGTAGCGTTGTCACAAACAATTTGTAAGAAAAAAATGGTATCTTCAAAACCCAATAAAGAAAAGCATCATAAAATTAGGTATTCCATCATTCCCAGGTCCTGGCACCAAAAAACCATTCAGGTATTCCTGTTCTGTTAATGCTGTTGACTGGCATGAAAAAAAAGTTTTAAGGCATTTTCAAGGCATTTCAATAAATCTGTCATTTAAAAAATGTACAGGGCTTTCCTGGTAGCTCAGTGGTTAAGAGTTCGCCTGCCAATGCAGGAGACACGGATTCAGTCAGAGCCAGGAAGATCCCACATGCTGCAGAGCAACCAAGCCTGTGAGCCACAACTATGGAGCCTGTGCTCTAGAGCCTCAGAGCCGCAACTACTGAGTTCATGTGCCACAACTATTGAAGCCCATGTGCCCTAGAGCCTAAGCTCCACAACAAGAGAAGTCACCGCAACAAGAAGCCTGCTCATCTCAACTAGAGAATAGTCCCTGCTCCCTGCAACTAGTGAAGAGCCTGTAGCAGCAGTGAAAACCTAGAAGAGCCAAAAATAAATAAATAAATAAATAAAATAAAATCAAAACGTACACTGGGACCGCCCTGGTGCCCCAGGAGTTAAGCTTCTGCTCCTGGGGCTTCCCTGGTGGTCCAGTGGGTAAGGACACCGCCTTGCAGTGCAAGGGGTGCCGGTTCAATCCCTGGCCTGGAAAGATCCCACGTCCGCAGAGCAACCGAACCAATGTGTCCAACTACCGAGCTGGGGCTCTGGAGCACATGTGCCCAGAGCCAGTGCTCTGAGACAACAGAGGCCACCGCGATGGGAGGCCCACAAGAGCCAAAGAACAAAGATGGATGAAACATAGATAGATGAAAGACGAAGAGAAGTGGCCCGCCCTCCCCCTCCAATAAATAAAAAAAAAAAAAGAATTTACTCCTGGATGTGGGGTAGATTCTGGGGATGCAGGTTTGATCCTGGTTGGAGAACTAAGATCCCACGTGCTGTGGAGCAACTAAGTCCAAGCACTACAACTAGACAGCTCATTCACCACATCAAAAGACCTCACATGATACAAAAAAGGTCCTGTGTGCTGCATCTAAGACCTGATGCAGCCAAATAAATAGTCTTTTAAAACCATACATTATCACTAGATAAAACCAACTATGTGTGTGCCTTTCCCCCCTGATAAAGTGGTTTGTGTATTTCCTCTTCTCGAGAGACTTTTGGCCCAGTAGCTTTCATTGTAAAGCAGAATGTGTCCAAGGACAAAAAGATTTAAAAGACTGATGGAGTATTGATGAAATAAGAACGTCAGGAAAGGACTTCTCTGATGGTCCAGTGGTTAGGTCTCTTGAGCTTCCACTGGAGGGGGCACAGGTTCAATCCCTGGTCAGGGAACTAAGATCCTGAATGCTGTGCAGCAGGGCCAAAAAAAACCCAAAAAACAAAAAGACTGAATGTTGATAGCTCTTGCATCTGGGTAATGAGTACATAGATGTTCATCAAACTAACCTCTATTAAAAAACTCAGCACTTCCTTCTGTGAGTTTGCATAGCTCTCAAGAGAATGCCAGTGCTCCTGAGCATGCATGCTTTGGCCAGGCCCTGCCAACCATACTGGGCCTCACTATCCCCAGCTTCTCCCGTGCCTCCCGCCCCTGCTCTCTCTGCTCCAGAGACATTCGACTTCTGGGCCATGTTTCTTCCCACCCCAGAGCTCTGGAAGCTACTTTCCTACAGCATGGAAGACTCTCCTCTCTCCCCAGTCTGGTTAGTGAGTACTCATCCTTCAGATCTGAGAACAAACATCGCTTCCTCCAGGAAGTCTTTCTTGAAAACACTGGCCAGATCAGAGTTTTACTTTCTTAATCTATCTTGTGGTTTTCCTTCAGAACATTTAGCAGTTTTAATTTTACTTGTAATGAATAACAACAGTAGCCAACATTTAATGAGCATTTACTCCGTGTCAGGGAGTTGATCTAAGGACTTCAAGGTATCTGCTCATTTGATTCTCTCAAGGCACAGAAAGTGGAAGGAACCTGCTCAAGGTCACAGCATTGGTAAATAACAGAGGCAGGACCCAAACCCTGTCATTCTGAAGCTGACATCTTAACTGTCCTCCTCTGCTCCCTCCACATGAGATAAATAACGTGCATCTAAGACCTGATGCAGCCAAATAAATAGTCTTTTAAAACCATACATTATCACTAGATAAAACCAACTATGTGTGTGCCTTTCCCCCCTGATAAAGTGGTTTGTGTATTTCCTCTTCTCGAGAGACTTTTGGCCCAGTAGCTTTCATTGTAAAGCAGAATGTGTCCAAGGACAAAAAGATTTAAAAGACTGATGGAGTATTGATGAAATAAGAACGTCAGGAAAGGACTTCTCTGATGGTCCAGTGGTTAGGTCTCTTGAGCTTCCACTGGAGGGGGCACAGGTTCAATCCCTGGTCAGGAACTAAGATCCTGAATGCTGTGCAGCAGGGCCAAAAAAAACCCAAAAAACAAAAAGACTGAATGTTGATAGCTCTTGCATCTGGGTAATGAGTACATAGATGTTCATCAAACTAACCTCTATTAAAAAACTCAGCACTTCCTTCTGTGAGTTTGCATAGCTCTCAAGAGAATGCCAGTGCTCCTGAGCATGCATGCTTTGGCCAGGCCCTGCCAACCATACTGGGCCTCACTATCCCCAGCTTCTCCCGTGCCTCCCGCCCCTGCTCTCTCTGCTCCAGAGACATTCGACTTCTGGGCCATGTTTCTTCCCACCCCAGAGCTCTGGAAGCTACTTTCCTACAGCATGGAAGACTCTCCTCTCTCCCCAGTCTGGTTAGTGAGTACTCATCCTTCAGATCTGAGAACAAACATCGCTTCCTCCAGGAAGTCTTTCTTGAAAACACTGGCCAGATCAGAGTTTTACTTTCTTAATCTATCTTGTGGTTTTCCTTCAGAACATTTAGCAGTTTTAATTTTACTTGTAATGAATAACAACAGTAGCCAACATTTAATGAGCATTTACTCCGTGTCAGGGAGTTGATCTAAGGACTTCAAGGTATCTGCTCATTTGATTCTCTCAAGGCACAGAAAGTGGAAGGAACCTGCTCAAGGTCACAGCATTGGTAAATAACAGAGGCAGGACCCAAACCCTGTCATTCTGAAGCTGACATCTTAACTGTCCTCCTCTGCTCCCTCCACATGAGATAAATAACGTGCATCTCCCCTACAGAACCATTTAACTCCTCAATGGTAGATACTTGGTGGTATAGACTGAACTGTGTCCCCTCTCCCTAATTCATGTGTAAAGCCCTATTCTCAATGTAACTGTATTTGAAGATAGGACCTTTAAGGAGGGAATTTAAGTTAAATGAGGTCCTAAGAGCAGGGCCTAAACCAATAGGACTTAATGCCCTTCTGTCTTGGACTGTTTGGACTGCTGCAACAGAATACCGTAGCCTGAGTAGATTATAAACAAGAAATTTATTGCTCATAGTCCTGAAGGCTGGGAAGTCCAAAATCAAGGCACTGGCAGATTAGGTACCTGGGGGAGAGCCCACCTTCTGATTTGCAGATGGCTGTCTTCTCACTGTAACATCACATGGCAGAAGGGGCAAGGGAGTTCTCTCTCTGAAGCCTGTAGTATAAGGGCACAAATCCCATTCATGAGGGTTCCACCTTTATGACCTAATCACCCTCAAAGGCCGCATCTCCAAATATCCTCACTTTGGGGATTAGGTTTCAACATATGAAAGGGGGAGGTACATAAACATTCAGTTTATGGCATCTTGTAAGAAAAGGAAGAGACAGCAGATGTGTGCAGAACAGAGGCAAGGCCATGTGAAGACACAGCGAGAAGATGGCTACCTGCGAGCTGAGGAACGGCGTTAGGAAAAGTTAAGTGGGCACCTTAATTTGAACTTCCAGCCACCAGAACAGTGAGAAATCAATGTGTATTATTTAAGCCTCCAAATCTGTGGTGTTTGGTTATGGCAGCATTAGTAGACTAATACGTTTGGTCTCTTCTTGGCATTACACACTTTGTGCTAATAAGCACCATCCTTAGCACAGAGTAGGTCCTCCAAAAATATATATTTAGGTGCCACTGCCTTCCTTCACCCTTCTCCCTCCTCCAACCCTGGTTTAATTGCCCCTTCTGGGCTTTATCTGTTACACTTTCCATTTGGTTCTGGAAAACTATGTTTTAAGGTCTAATGCCTTTCTAGAAGCTTCATTTAATCTTTTAAAGATTTTGAAGGGGCTAAGTCTTCCCAGGGTTTGCACAGGTGGCATGGGCATTTGAAGTTTAATAAATACTTGAACGAATGCACGTCTTCCCACCCCTACCCATGAGCCTTGCTTCAAGACAACTGGAGTTCCAAGCTACATCTCTAAATGCCTGTGCTTGCATACTGAGTCTCAGAAGTCATCATGGCCTTGAGTTTCTCCAGACATCAAAAGCTTAGGTGAAGTTCATTATGCTTTAGAAAGTACAAGGTCATTTTGATACCTATTATGAGCACACATTGCAATTGGGTTGAACTCCCACATCTTAGTCATCCGCCTGACTCCAGCTGAACTTTGTCCTGTACCTCAGACATACTAAGTTCACTGTTGTCTCAGGGCCTTTGCACTTGCCACAGGACTGTATTTACCCTAGACTTTCCCATCACAAATCTCCAGACTTAATTTTCAGTGTCTACACCAGAATCAAGATAGGTAATGTTGATTACAAGGAACTCAGTTTCAGTGCTCTGGGGAAGAGAAGAGATACTACTGTTATACTAGTTCATTTAATCCTCTCAACAGTCCTGACAGGTATTTAATATCATTAGCCCCACTTTACAGATGAGGACACTGAGGCCAAGACAGGCTAAGTAATCTGTTAAAGGTCTCATAACAAGCAAGCAGCAAGGCCAGAACATGAATCCAGGCAGACTGGATCCAGTGTCCAGCTTCTTAACCAAACAAGGTTCTCTGCTTCTCAACATATACTAAAGTGTAGTTAACATAGGACTTGGCATGGGATCGTTGTTCCATAAGCCATAGTTATATATCTACTCCTCTCAAACTGCTGACTCTTCTAACCTTATAATCCAACTTCCAGAATGAAGCAATAACCCTTCCAACACAGTCCATCCTGCCAGAACCCAGGGTCCCTTGCTCTTTGTTCTCATGCTTGCACGTGCTCGGTAGCTGGAATTGAGGGCTCCTGAGTAACGTTCTCTGTTCCAATCCATGTTCCACGAGTCACTAGTTCTGTAAACAAAGAAATGTTAACGTCCATCCCGGGGTCTTTGTTTCCTCACCTGTAAAATGGGGATAATAACAATCCTCATGACGTAGAATTATTATAAGGATTCAGTGAGATGACACATGCAAAAGGCTTTCCACCGCTCCTGGCTCATAAAAATTGTTCAATAAATTATAGTAATTATGATGAAAGCTTCTCCCGGAGAAGCCCCCAAAAGTTCCAAGGCTGTGAATAGACCAGATGTCCAAATTTGGGACCAGATGACCTCACTGCTTGAAAATAAGGTTGGCTGGGTGAGAACATTTCTCACCTAACGCAATACAAGATCTACTAGTCACACAATTCTTGGAGGAAATGTGGTACACGGGGTGATCTCTTGGGTCTGATAGACCTGGGTCTGAATTCCAGTTCTGATTTCTCCTCGGAGCTTCAGTTTCTTCATCTGTCAAATGGGAAGGGAGCAGTGTGAGGAGAGATTAAGAATGTGGGTTTGGATTCAGAAGATGAAGTATCATTCATTCTACTCCCTGCTCGAACATGGACCAGCTGTGTGAACTGAGTGTCTTCACCTCTATGAACCTCAGCTGTCTGCTTTAATGGGTGTTGTCATTGTTCTTCTTCCTGGGGTGGGTGTGAAGGTTCCCCAGGACCACGTTTGCCTCTCTCTGGACACTGTAGCTGTTAGGATGAGAAGCAGTGTATATTTCTGGTTAGGAGCTTAGGTTCTGGAGTCAAATTGCAAGCAGCAAGGCCAGAACATGAATCCAGGCAGACTGGATCCAGTGTCCAGCTTCTTAACCAAACAAGGTTCTCTGCTTCTCAACATATACTAAAGTGTAGTTAACATAGGACTTGGCATGGGATCGTTGTTCCATAAGCCATAGTTATATATCTACTCCTCTCAAACTGCTGACTCTTCTAACCTTATAATCCAACTTCCAGAATGAAGCAATAACCCTTCCAACACAGTCCATCCTGCCAGAACCCAGGGTCCCTTGCTCTTTGTTCTCATGCTTGCACGTGCTCGGTAGCTGGAATTGAGGGCTCCTGAGTAACGTTCTCTGTTCCAATCCATGTTCCACGAGTCACTAGTTCTGTAAACAAAGAAATGTTAACGTCCATCCCGGGGTCTTTGTTTCCTCACCTGTAAAATGGGGATAATAACAATCCTCATGACGTAGAATTATTATAAGGATTCAGTGAGATGACACATGCAAAAGGCTTTCCACCGCTCCTGGCTCATAAAAATTGTTCAATAAATTATAGTAATTATGATGAAAGCTTCTCCCGGAGAAGCCCCCAAAAGTTCCAAGGCTGTGAATAGACCAGATGTCCAAATTTGGGACCAGATGACCTCACTGCTTGAAAATAAGGTTGGCTGGGTGAGAACATTTCTCACCTAACGCAATACAAGATCTACTAGTCACACAATTCTTGGAGGAAATGTGGTACACGGGGTGATCTCTTGGGTCTGATAGACCTGGGTCTGAATTCCAGTTCTGATTTCTCCTCGGAGCTTCAGTTTCTTCATCTGTCAAATGGGAAGGGAGCAGTGTGAGGAGAGATTAAGAATGTGGGTTTGGATTCAGAAGATGAAGTATCATTCATTCTACTCCCTGCTCGAACATGGACCAGCTGTGTGAACTGAGTGTCTTCACCTCTATGAACCTCAGCTGTCTGCTTTAATGGGTGTTGTCATTGTTCTTCTTCCTGGGGTGGATATGAAGGTTCCCCAGGACCACGTTTGCCCTCTCTCTGGACACTGTAGCTGTTAGGATGAGAAGCAGTGTATATTTCTGGTTAGGAGCTTAGGTTCTGGAGTCAAATTGCAACAGGCCTAATTCAAATTCCAGCTCTGGCAATTACTCCTGGTGAGATCTTAGGGAGATCAGGTTCTTCGGTCTGTGAAGTGAGAAAAATAACGGTAAATATCTGATAGAACTTGTTCGGATTCAGTCAGATGATGCATGAAAAGCACTTAAAACTGGCCTGGTTTGAGGTCAATGGCCAAAAAGTGGCAAAGATATTTTGATGCTGATTTTTAAAATAGACTTTTCTAGAATGCAAATGTATCTGCCTGGAAGTTTGAGGCATTGAAAATATGTTCTGAGTCTTCAGGATGGGAATGGGATTCAAATCTAAAAACAACAACACACACACAAAAATAAATAAATAAATAAATAAAATAAAAACAACAACAAAACCAACCAAAGAAACTCCCAAACAAAAGCCTCATTTATAGATGAAACAAACCAGGGTCAATGTGACCACATCAGACCCGATTCCACATCTACAGGATCAATCTTATCTCATTGTAGTGTTGGATTCTCATTAGAACAAGGTCGGAGTTCCTGCAATGCCCCTATTTACTGTGGAACTTCACCTCTGACCCTCGCGTTTAACCCAGCTAGTAAAGACTCCCTCACAGAGCTGTTTATCGATCGAAGGATTCAATGAGATGACGGCATAAAGTTGGAGCTGTTGTTCCTACCACTACAGCACCTGTCTTTCTCTTGCTGTTTGAAGGGTGGCTCCCGCGTGCCCAGCACTCGCCTTCGGAGGTCTCTCGGTTCCCACTGCTCCGGACTCCTCTGAGTCACGCCCTCCCTAGGAAGGCCTCGTCCAGCTCCTCCCCACCCCCATTTCCTCACTAGCTGCGGGGAAGAGACGCCAAACAACACTTGCCAGAGCCCCGAAACTGAACAGAAGCAAAAGGAACAGAATTCTAACCGCCGCCAGAAACCGTTGGGCGGGCTCGCTCCTCCACGCCCTCTGATCAAAGGCCAAGAAGCAAGCTTCGCGACCAATCAGAAGTGGAAGCGGTAGGGCAATGCCCCGCCTCCTTAAAGCGCCCTCACACCTGATTGGATGTGTCCGGGCTAAGCCTTTAGGGGCGGGGCCAACCTACAGAAGGTGCAACCGTGGAGAGACCCGTGGGAGAAGAGGGGCAGTCGGCCAGCCACAGATTGGCATGGTGTGTCAGCACCAAAACGCTGCCTAGTCAGAAAGCCCGCTGGCCGGGTTCTAACCCTGGGCCAGTTAACAGTGGGGCAGGGTAATGGGGCCGTTCACTTTTCAGTGTGGTGGCGGTTGATACCCGACATGTCCAGTTAAATCTTGATTCAGTTGACTGTTAAGGCGTCAGTGGAGCAATCGAAGCTAGAGCATCTAGGCCAAGGGGGTGGAGGAGGCGGGGAGGGTCAGGCACTGCCGTCTTATATTTTCCCCTTCCCGGAGTACTTCCGGGTGGAGCCAATTCATCGTGGGTCAGGGCCAAGAGGTGGGAAAAGGAGCTACCCACAAGCATTCAAAGCTTGGCTGTCCACCCGCGCCATCCAATCACACTCAGTTCTCCACAGGTTGTAAGGGGTTGATGGAAAAGTGAGTTTGCAATGAGAGCTACTCGGGATGACAAGACAGAAGCAAGAAAGCAGTTGTATCCCCGAGCACTCCCAGAGGGAACCTCTAAAGTTACGCAGACGAAGGAGGTTCAGGACCCAAGCTCTAAAGGATGGGACAAATCCATCTCCGCAGCCAGAGAGCCTTGAGGACCTGCTGGTGGATGAGATCTCAGCCTTAGAGGCCTGAAGCCTAAGGCCACGGACCAATCAGACTTAAGGCCTCTTCTTCGCAGCTCAGGCCAGAGGGCGCGAGCTCGGCTCCTCAGCCAATCAGCGGAGGTTGCCAGGCAGAGACGGGGACTGCAGGGTGAAGGGAGGGTGGAGAGTGGAGCTGTCCCAGGTGCCCCCAGGGCTGTGGAGGCGGCTCGCCAGCGGGAGCCAGGAAAGGGGGCGTGGCTTCCAGCACCGCGGCCAATCAGCGTCTGTCTCGGGGGACAAGGCTCGATCCGAGGTCTGTGCACGCGGCGGGCCTCGCGCCACGAACCTCTCGCTATTTCACTTTACAACGGCCACTCGGGCTTGTGCCGCCCTGAGTGAGGGTGAGACTGAGTGGGGAGAGGAACGGGGCCCGAGTTGGTGAGTGCCATTTCTTTTCTTCTGGCTTGGGCCAGCCCAGGCAAAGCTGACATATGGGGGCTTGATGGGTTGCCGTGAGGACGAGGATCAGGAAGGAGGGGCTCTGGGGACTCCTTCTGCTCTGAAGATGCTGGAAATGGGGCCTCCTGGGCACTGTTGGGCCCAGCTGGGCGGAAACCTGGCCAGCATGTCCTATGAATTGGTCCGTGGTCCCTGAGACAGCCTGATTTGGAAGTGTGTTGTGGGACCGTTGGAGGCACCTGGAGTTTTCTGTGGTCATCGTCCATGAGGTATGGCCTCTGAACTAGGAGGAGTTGTCTGGACCGAGCCTGGATCTGGTGACCCTAGAGGTCTGTGACTCTCCAGAGGTTATTGGGAGTCGTTGACCAAGAAATGAAACTAGCGAGCACTTGAGAGGTTTTCTGGAGTCTTTGGATCCAGCCTGGGCTGACAGTAAGTGTTGATGAAGTCGAAAACCCAACGGGAAGTTGTCAAGAGTCTTTGCATCCTGGCTGTGCTGGAAACATGTGTCTGCAAGGCTTTTTTGCTGAGGGTCTCTGGATTCCAGGTTGGGGTGCTCATGGAAGGTTTTCCAGTACTGGGTCCAGGTTGGACAATGTGGAGGTTAGGCCTGGGGTTTTCTTGAGGTTCCCAGGAGAGGAAGGTGTCTCTGAATTCCAGCAGGTTGTTTGCCCTCCATGAAGTATTACTGATCTGCAGGGGCTCTTAGACAGAATCAAGACTGAGTTGTGTCTGGGGCCTTTTAGTTCCTGTGCCCATTTCCCCCCCGCCTTAGAGCCAGAATATATCAGGCTCTAAGCATGGAGCAGGGGCTTGGGGAAGATGGACGTTGTACTGGACATAGGAGGAGGTATGTGGGATATCCTGCTCTTTAAGCAACCACCTGTATTGTCTTTATTTCAAGATCTTTTTATACTTATGGAATAGGATATTGATATCTAATTTCTCTCAGCTGTATCTACATGGAATTAAAGCTTTCAAGGTGCTTTCATGTCCACCCAGAGTTCTTAAAGCAAGGGTGGGGGCGCAAGGGGATAGTCTATGAGTGGAAAACAAGGGTCGAGGAGCCCCCGAAAATAACCAGAAAAGCTATATGTATGTAGTTGGGGCCGAGGTGGTGAGGGAAGCAGCCATAAAGATGAGGAGGGGATCTTGTCCAAGAATGTTCCAGAGCTATCTGTGACTCTCTTGTCATTTGTGTTCAAAATGGTATGAGAATCCAGTTTTATTTTTTTTAAAGCACTTTTATTTATTTATTTTTTGGGAGGTGGGGTGGGGAGGGAGGGGGCGGGCAGGTCACTTCCCTTGGTCTTTTTCATTTATCTATTTTCATCCATCTTTGTTCTTTGGCCCATGCGGGCCTCCCATCGCAGTGGCCTCTGTTGTCGCAGAGCACTGGCTCTGGGCACATGCACTCCAGAGGTCCAGCTTGGTAATTGGACACATCGGTCCAGCCGCTCCGCGGCACGTAGGATCTTCCCAGGCCAGGCATCGAACCGGCGCCCCTTGCACTGCAAGGCGGTGTCCTTACCCACTGGACCACCAGGGAAGCCTGAATCCAGTTTTTTGATGTAACAAGTTAATTCTATAACTTACCATTTTAAAAAGGATAGTGACACCCTGATCAGTTAAGAGCTACTAAAATAAAGCAGGCTCCCATTTTATTTATTTTCGGCAAGACTATCAATGGGAGATCTTCCTTCTTCTCCCCACATCTGGTGTTGGTGCACACTTCAAGGTGTCTCACATGCTAGCCTACATGTTCAAGCTCGGTCTACGTGCCCCTCCCACCCGGTCAGGGCCACAGCACTCTACCAGTCACAGAGCCCACTCTGAAGAGGATAGCCCTAGGGTCGAGGCTAGTGTAAGCCTGGGTCGTGGGCCATTTGGGCTAGGAGGTCCCAGATTCTGAGTTCCCAGAGCATGGTCTAGAATTGGGGGCACAAGTGGGCACTTCCTAGATGTCCTTTGACTCCTCAGCCCATGGGGAGGGACACAATTAGAGGTCAGAGTGGCACCTCAGTCTGGATGTGAGGCAATATGACTATTCAAGACTGGTGTTGAAAACAGTCCTTGTGAGGAAGTTGAGGGTCTCAGAAGAGTTAGGGCTCAAGTTAAGGCTAAAGAAGAAAGCTGTCTACTGTGAAGATGCAGTGGAATCTAATTTTTCACTTCTAATCTGGTTATTTTCCCATTTAATCCACAAAAGATATGCTATGATAGAGTCTCTATGACCTAGATTTAGCCCACTTGCCTATTACTATGTCCAATCTTGGGTTATATAGAAAATAGATTTAAGGGAAGAAAGAAACTCATTCACTCTGTGGTATCTCTTCTCTGGTATGTGTTGGATGTACTTAACTAAAGAATGAACACTTCATGTTTTCTATAAGGTCTAGATAATTGGTTTTAATCTATATAAAATGCTGTGGGGTGTTCACCTTAATTTGCAGAAAGCAATGCATTTCTGGGAAGAGTGGAAAGTTCATAACACTTTTCTAAATTGAATCTTATTTATCCTGGCTTTGGAGGTACTCATTATTTAATATGTGAGACAAAGGGAGAGTATTTTTCATAAAATAAATAACCATTCTGCTAATTGGCATATTCTTATGGTTTAGTTTTTTTTTTTTTCTTTTTTAAGAAGCAGGTTCTTTTTCTAAAATTAATTTATTTGGCTGCACCAGGTCTTAGTTGCATTATGCAGAACCTTTTAATCTTCCTTGAGGTATGCAGGATCTTTAGCTGCATCATCTTAGTTGTGGCATGTGAGATCTAGTTACCTGACTACAGATTTAACCTGGGCCCCCTGCATTGGGAGCACAGAGTATGAGTTACCAGGGTACCAGGGAAGCCCCCTGATGGTTTACTTTTATAATATTTAGAAAGAATCTGTACTTGTATTGCTGTGTTGACATTTTTTAAGCTTTTTTAAAATGTTTTATTTATTGATTTAATTTTGACTATTCTGGGTTTTCACGACTGCTGCAGGCTCTTCTCTAGTTGCAGGGAGTCAGGGCTACTCTCTAGCTGAGATGAACAGGCTTCTTGTTGCGGTGACTTCTCCTGTTGGGGAACTCAGGCTCTAGGGCACACAGGCTTCAATAGTTGCAGCACATGGGCTCAATAGTTGCAGCTCCAAGGCTCTAGAGCACAGGCTCCATAGCTGTGGCTCACAGGCTTAGTTGCTCTGCAGCATGTGGGATCTTCCTGACTCGGACTGAACCCGTGTCTCCTGCATTAGCAGGCGAACTCTTAACCACTGAGCTATGAGGGAAGCCCTTGTGTTGCCATTTTTACATCAAGCTGAGTTGTACCTGAAGGGGCTTATGGTCAAGTATATCACTAAGAATAAAAGCTATCAGATTTCAAACCTTATTTAGTAATATGAGTATTAGAAAGGACTGAGGCAAAAATCATACCTCCTTTTCCCAATTATACTCTTCCATTTATATCCTATGTAAACTCTCCTACCTATTCCACTCTCTCCCAGGATTTAGGCTTATATCCTCAAAACCTGTGACTTCCTGGTTCCACTCCAGAGAGACAACCGCAGGAGATTCCTACTGAGTCAGCCTGGCGAGTGGAGGGTGGGCAAGGATTCTGAGACCGGGGAGGAGAGTCCTTTCAGGAGAGAAACACAGACTTCCCTGGTGGTCGCATGGTAAAGACTATGCTTTCAGTGCAGGGGGAAAGGGCTTTGATCATTGGTCAGGGAAGTTCCTCAGGCCTTGTGGCCAAAAAAAATGTCAGTAGTGTCCTTACCCTTTTCTAAGTCAAAATGCTCCTTACTTCTGCTATCACTGCTCCGTGCAAGATGGTTTGGACCATGCAGTCAAAAACGTAGGCAGGGGCTTCCCTGATGGTCCAGTGAGTGAAGAGTCCACCTTGCAGTGTAGGGGGTTCAATCCCTGGCCCGGGAGGATCCCACGTGCTGTGAGCGGCTGGACCGGTGTATCCAATTGTGAGCCAGGGCTCTGGAGCGCATGTGCCCAGAGCCGGTGCTCAGCAACCAGAGAGGCCACTGCCATGGGAGGCCCACACAGGCCAAAGAATATAGATGGATGAAAA
This sequence comes from Tragulus kanchil, assembly GCA_022376925.1. NCBI lineage: Eukaryota > Metazoa > Chordata > Mammalia > Artiodactyla > Tragulidae > Tragulus > Tragulus kanchil. The sequence continues at coordinate 117,464,092 of JAIOJX010000031.1, forward strand.
TAAATAAAAATAAAAAAAACAATAAAAGAGGCCAAAATTTAAAAAAAAAAAAAAAGAACATAGGTAGGGGCCACACTCACCCTCTGCAATGGCTCACACTCTGTCTGTGGAGTGTGCTTGTCTCTGAATCTGAATAAATCCACTTCTCACCTATCAAAACCAAACAAGAACGTAGGCAGGAAGAAGGGTTTGAGGGGTAGAGGACCTGAGAGACACCTCTATGGAGTAGTCTCTAAAGGGATATCCTTAGGTGAGGGTAGACACCAAGTGGGAGGGAAAGATGGGGTTTCCCAACCTTGGGGGCTTTTGTTCACTGAAGGGGAATCCCCTTCCCCCTTCTCCCTTCCCCTCAGTGTTAGGTTTCCTGAAAGCCTGCTGGCACTCCCGTTAGCTGCACTTGGATAAGAGGATGTTGCCCTTTTGAGTACAGCCTCCAACGCTTTTGGACATCAATGGGCAAACCAGCAGTGGGCACGCTGAGTCATGGGCACATGCTGTAGGCTTGGGAGGCGAGGGGGACCCACTCCACTGGGGTGGTGACGTAACCTTCCAGACCCCCCATGCCTACACCTGGGGTTTCTTCTTTGTGTCATCCCCCATTTATTCCACATCCTCAGGGAGTGTATTTCTGTGTGGGAGGAAGGATGTTTCCCTTCACATGCACATGTACATGTCAGGGATTGGTGCTTTTCTGAGTCCCAGTGTCTTTTATCTGAGTATTTAGTGGGTCCCTGGGTGTGGTGGTGTGAGGAGTTAGAAAGCTTAGAAATGGAAAATATTTAACGAGCAGAGTAGCAAATGAATACAACTTGCTAATTTGCATTTTCCCTTTCACTCTGACTCATCTTCCCCTCTCCACACACTATTATTGCCCCTCTGCTGGCCCCACCCTTTGGCACACCCTCATCTGATCTAGGAAGGATTAACATCTGCTTGCAGCCGAGGTAGAATGAAGGCACGTTCCGTCTCGAGAGAGAGTAGAAGAATGGTCTGAACATTTGGGGATATTCTGGAGCCAAAAGGTGAAACAAGAGTTTGAGAGACAATATTTGAGTCGAGGAAAGGATCAGAATCTAGGAGAGAGGCCTTGGGACAACCAGACTGGGTCTGGTCATCCCACCAGCCCACCAGTGCCTGGCTTGCTCATCTTCCTGTTATTTATTAGAAACATATCATAAGCAATCTAGCGATACTTGTTCTATGAAGGAAAAACCTGCAAGGAATAATGAAATAATAAGAAACAGAAAAAGAAATTTGAGTCTCTCAGACCTCATCTTTTCCCCAGGTTAAGGAGTGTTAAAGTGTGAAAAGAGGGGAAATCTCCGAGGACCTTCACCCCCGGGGCAGGAAGTCAAAGAAACCCCGAAGCCCTGATTTCAGAGAAATGTCATTTGTCATCAGCCCAAGAAAAGGAGTTTTTCTCTTCGAAGACCACCGCAGGCCCTTCCGGGGGTGGCCCCCTTCAGAGCCAGATGGGAGGATCTGAGTCACTCACACACCCTGTCCCCGTGATGGTCCAGTGACAGGGGTCATTCCCACAGCGCAGTGGAGGCCTTCTGGTTCCAAGTCAGAGAGAGAGGGAGGAGGAGGCATGCTCTTGGCCCCCCTTCACCCTCTTCTTAGAATCCAGATGTTTCAGTCCTTTCTATTTTTGAGGTAGCAGAAATAGAAAGTACTTCCAGCTGCTGGAGCACTCCTGACACCTCTACCGAACAGAAGTAATACTATTTGAATGAGGCGTTGTACCAAGAAGCCACTTTCACATACATCATTTCATCGTCACCCCACCTCCAGGAGAGAGACAGGACTTATCCCTATTTCACGGATGAGGTGACTGAGGCTCAGAGAGGTGACTTGACCAAGATGACTCAAGTAGTAAATGGCAGAGGTGAGAGTCAAATGCAGGTCTGATTATCTCACAGTTCTTATGGCTTCAGCTAGACTTCTTTGACTCTAGAAATTCACAAATGAACTAAGGAGCCAGGAGGGCAGAAGGCAGAAGGCAGGAGAGGAGTGGTCTCTCCTGGAGGTATGCGGCACAGCCAGGGGTGTAAGACCACACCCCTTGGGGGACTGTGGTAGACGGCTACTGGGGACACCCAATGGAAGACTGTGAGGTCAGGGGCGGGGCTAGCTCCAGGGTGGGGGGGCCAGGAGCCCCAACAGCAGTTCAGAGCATGCGGTGTCCAGGAGGAAGCTACAACTGGTGAGTGGCTGCTTCTCCCCAGCTGAGACTTTCCTCCTACGACTCCCCTCTTTCTGTCCACTTCCTGCCAACCTGGAGCCCTCCCTGTGAGATGTCCAAGTAGTAATTCTTCCTCCTATGGAGCCAGTACTCATGGTGAGCCCACACCTAGGAATATGCCTGCTGGGCTCTGGGACACATAGGTCTGTCTCTTTGTGTCTGGGTTCCCAGTTCTCTTCTTAAAAGCCAATGCGGTGGTTTTGATGTGTGATAAACTTCTGCCTTGTTGGGTTCCGTCTTTGTAGTCTTCATTTTGACTTATGAAAACAAAGTTGAACCATCTCCTTATCCTAATTTAGTGAGTTCCGCCCTTCAGAGCCAGATGGGAGGATCTGAGTCACTCACACACCCTGTCCCCGTGATGGTCCAGTGACAGGGGTCATTCCCACAGCGCAGTGGAGGCCTTCTGGTTCCAAGTCAGAGAGAGAGGGAGGAGGAGGCATGCTCTTGGCCCCCCTTCACCCTCTTCTTAGAATCCAGATGTTTCAGTCCTTTCTATTTTTGAGGTAGCAGAAATAGAAAGTACTTCCAGCTGCTGGAGCACTCCTGACACCTCTACCGAACAGAAGTAATACTATTTGAATGAGGCGTTGTACCAAGAAGCCACTTTCACATACATCATTTCATCGTCACCCCACCTCCAGGAGAGAGACAGGACTTATCCCTATTTCACGGATGAGGTGACTGAGGCTCAGAGAGGTGACTTGACCAAGATGACTCAAGTAGTAAATGGCAGAGGTGAGAGTCAAATGCAGGTCTGATTATCTCACAGTTCTTATGGCTTCAGCTAGACTTCTTTGACTCTAGAAATTCACAAATGAACTAAGGAGCCAGGAGGGCAGAAGGCAGAAGGCAGGAGAGGAGTGGTCTCTCCTGGAGGTATGCGGCACAGCCAGGGGTGTAAGACCACACCCCTTGGGGGACTGTGGTAGACGGCTACTGGGGACACCCAATGGAAGACTGTGAGGTCAGGGGCGGGGCTAGCTCCAGGGTGGGGGGGCCAGGAGCCCCAACAGCAGTTCAGAGCATGCGGTGTCCAGGAGGAAGCTACAACTGGTGAGTGGCTGCTTCTCCCCAGCTGAGACTTTCCTCCTACGACTCCCCTCTTTCTGTCCACTTCCTGCCAACCTGGAGCCCTCCCTGTGAGATGTCCAAGTAGTAATTCTTCCTCCTATGGAGCCAGTACTCATGGTGAGCCCACACCTAGGAATATGCCTGCTGGGCTCTGGGACACATAGGTCTGTCTCTTTGTGTCTGGGTTCCCAGTTCTCTTCTTAAAAGCCAATGCGGTGGTTTTGATGTGTGATAAACTTCTGCCTTGTTGGGTTCCGTCTTTGTAGTCTTCATTTTTGACTTATGAAAAACAAAGTTGAACCATCTCCTTATCCTAATTTTGAGAGTGAGTAGCCTCTCCCTCCAGAGTTCCCATTTCCCTTCCTCCCGCTTCCTTGGGTCAAAACTTTCTGACGTGTCTCCACCCTTGGGTGAGGAGCCTGCTCTCCTGTGGCTTCTGACCCGCTCTCTTATCTCACTGCATGGGAGTCTTTGGTCTCTTCAAGTTCCTTCTCTGAGGACGGGTTCTAGAAGTTTCATCCTCGGAGAGATGATCAACTGATGCTTTAGAGCCTGCCTTCTGCAGCTACGACCCTCTCTTGTTGCCCTTCCTTCCTCTCAGGACCCTCAGCTCCACATGACAGGCTTGCAGGAGGAGGACACACTGGCTTTCTAAACCCCATGAAGCTGTGTCTGGCTCCACCCCTGACTCATAGGGCTGACTGGGCTTGGGGGTGAGCTCTTGTTTGGGGTGAGGAGAGCCTGGCCTACTCAGAGGTCTTCCCTGCAGAGGAGCTTGGAGAAGAGAAGTATCAATGTCTGCTCTCCCTTAAGTCAGACGTTGCCAAATGGCAGGACTCATCTATCCACTATTTGAGATAGCTCCTCAGTGTCTGGTCCTTGCTCTCTAAGTCATGACTTTGGTCTAATTTCCATCCTCTCCCCACCCCCACCCTTGCTATGATTTGGATAAGCTCAGGTCCTCTCTTGAGTCAGTTTATCCACTCCATTCAGGACAGAGCACTCTGATTCAAAGCCAGCAACTCACTCTTTCTCCCCTCACCTCCACAGGCTTGAGCGGATGCTGTTCCTCCCTCTCCTTTTCACCATGGACCCTACACTGTGGCCTTTCTCCCAGAACCTCTGAGATTGGTACCCAGGCAAGGCACAATGCCCCTGTCCCCAGCAAGACTGCCTAGTCCCTATGCCTCTGATCGGCTGGTACGGCTAGCAGCCAGGCTCCGGCCGGCACTATGTGATACCCTGATCACAGTAGGGAGCCAGGAGTTTCTGGCCCACAGCCTGGTGCTGGCAGGTGTGAGCCAGCAACTGGGTCGCAGGGGCCACTGGGCAGTGGTGAAAGGCATCAGCCCTTCCACCTTTGCCCAACTGCTGCACTTTGTTTATGGGGAGAGCCTAGAGTTGCAGCCTGGAGAACTGGGGCCCCTTGAGGAGGCAGCCAGAGTACTGGGGGTACAGTCCCTGGTAGAGGCATGCATTAGGGCTCAAAGGGACAAAGCCAGAGAAGAGCTGGGTCCAGGGCTGCCGAAACAACAGGAGGAGCTAGAGAAACCCACAAGGGATTCTATGAGAGGAGTGGAGGGCTTTGGGGAGAAGCAGAGACCTGGGAAGCTTGTTAGGGCTGGTGGGGAAGAACAGGAGATGCTGCAGAGGCACAGGCCTCCAAGAGACAGCCCTGAGCTGGCAGAGGTACCTCTGGAGGGTCAAGGGGAGCAGACGAGACCAAAGGAGAAACCCCACCAATCCCCTGTTGGCCACAGTGGAGTAGAAGAGAAGCAAGAAGTGATCATGTGGGTGAGGGACGGTCCAAGGGGCTCTGAGCAGAGTCTGCGGGAGTTCCCTGGCCCCCTACCCCCACCAGGTTCTTACCAAACCAGCATCATCCCTACGCCCTGGTGGGCTGAGGCCCCTTGGTTGGGGGAGGGCCAGCCTGCCCTGTGGAGCATCCTTCTGTTGCCGCCCAGATGTGGGACTCCCTTCTCCCATAGCAGCCCCATGACAGGAGCCTGGCCAGAGGTCTGGACTCAGGACCAGAGGTGAGTTGAAGGGCGTACAGAAGACCTTCAGCTGGGAGGGCGTGGCTCAGGAGAGGCAGTAGTGATGGGTGGAAGGACACCACATCTCTTATCTCTACCATACTGTTTCCTGAGCTGGGGTGGGCAGGACAAGAAGCTGCCAGCACCGGGAAAGCCAAAGTCCAGCCCCTGCAGAGGATGCCCTCCCTCCCCAGAAAGGGATCAGTCAGGATCCCAGGTGTAGCCGCGGCTGTAACTCTTGCCTATCCCACCCCCAGAAGCCCACACTCCCCGAACCTCCACAAAGGCCCCTGGAGCCAGAACCAGCTGGCCTCCTCCAGTCCCACCCCAGGTAAGCCCCTCACTGCCCGACATGCAGCCTGTCACATGGTGTCTTGGCTGGGGCTGAGCTGGGGGCTGCAGGAGTCCAGCCTGAACCACGGCCCCTGCTGCACTCTGTTCCCTCCAGGTTCCCTCCCCCAGGGCCCCGCACAGCTCAGACCTGGGGAGATGGAAGAGTCTGGTCAGAGGCACACAGGTGAGAAGGGTGAGGGGGCCTTTTGCCTGAGCCCCACCGCAGCCCCTGGTGCCTTGCCTGAGTGTTCCCGTGACCTGGCTCTGGGAATCCCAGCCCTGCCCTCCTTTGCCTTTTGTTCCACAGGGCAACTTGCAACCTGTGTGGGTCGTGTCAGCGCAGCAAGCTTTCCATCTCACCAACACCCTCCCTCACCCTCTCCTGCTCGGTCTCGGCCCTATTCTTGTTCTGTCTGTGGAAAGAGGTTTTCACTCAAACATCAGATGGAGACGCACTATCGCGTCCACACAGGTACGAGCGCCCTGCCGTGTGGGAACTGTCTGCCTCCTTCCAAACTCCAGTAGGCCAGCTCCTCTCTGGGTGCCTGGCTTCGGAGCAACAAGCTTGCCCCGTGCCCCGATCTACCCCAGACGAGCCTTCCTTCCCTGCTTTTCTTCATGGGCCTTCCCCTCCACCTGCCCTAGGAGAGAAGCCCTTCTCCTGTAGCCTCTGTCCCCAGCGCTCCCGGGACTTCTCAGCCATGACCAAGCACCTGCGGACGCACGGGGCTGCACCCTACCGCTGCCCTCTGTGCCAGGCCGGCTGCCCCAGCCTTGCCTCCATGCAAGCGCACATGCGCGGCCACTCGCCCAGCCAGCTCCCGCCGGGATGGACCATTCGCTCCACCTTCCTCTACTCCTCCTCCTCCTCGAGGCCGTCACGGGCCTCGACCTCTCCCAGTAAGCCCTCTTCCTCCACCACCTGACGGGGCGTCAGTTAGTTTCTTGGGCTTCAGACCAGCTTACAATTAAAGAATGAAAGACAGGCCGGCTAGGCTTCTGATGCCGCACCGCGGCTGCGGCAGCCCAGCAAACTCGGCTCTAACAAGCGCCGCAGGAAGGGCGCCAGCAGCCCTAACCCATATGACCTAGGGCCGCAGAAGCCGAGCCAGCGAAGCCCTTGTAGGGTGAAGGCAGTGAAGTTTGCCCGAGTGACCGTTAACTGTGCGGGGACTGGAGAGTCATCACCAAAATAAAAGAGTTTCCTTTTCCCGTGGCTTCCTCTCGGGACCAGAAAGCCGAGTCCAGATTTTCCTCTGCAGGCGGGGAGCAGCCTTGACCCTAGTCCTGTAGCGGCCTCTGGTGGTTCAACGCGGCGGCCACCTCCTCCGTCTCCCGGGGCTTCCGATCCTCCCCCGGAGGCAGCGGGCCGCGAGGACTGGGTGTCCAGGCCGACTTTGCTGCAAGCCCTGTGTGGGGAGGCTGTGAGAACTGAAGTTACTGGTCCCTTGTACAGCAAGCAACTGCGCGCGACGTCTGAGTCTGGGCTTTCCGAAAGCTCTGCCCTGCTTTCGGCGACCCGACTCCTTTCCAGAGCACAAGAGCCGAAAGCATCTTCCCTCCATGCTGTACGGAGCAGCTGCCGGGTCAAATTCCAAACTGAGATTACTCTTGCAGCCGCCGCTTAACCCAGCCCACGCCTCCTGCAGTCGCGAACTTCATTTCCCAGTGTCCCTGAACCCGGGTCCGAGGCCTCTGCACTCTGGGAGTGGTAGTTCGCATGGGCCGATGGCCTCGACTAGAACAATGGGAGGAGTCTGGGGCGAGAACCACGTATCCCGGCGGCCCAGGAGATGGATTTCAGTGTCGAGTCCGGCCTCTGTCCCCAGCGCTCCCGGGACTTCTCAGCCATGACCAAGCACCTGCGGACGCACGGGGCTGCACCCTACCGCTGCCCTCTGTGCCAGGCCGGCTGCCCCAGCCTTGCCTCCATGCAAGCGCACATGCGCGGCCACTCGCCCAGCCAGCTCCCGCCGGGATGGACCATTCGCTCCACCTTCCTCTACTCCTCCTCCTCCTCGAGGCCGTCACGGGCCTCGACCTCTCCCAGTAAGCCCTCTTCCTCCACCACCTGACGGGGCGTCAGTTAGTTTCTTGGGCTTCAGACCAGCTTACAATTAAAGAATGAAAGACAGGCCGGCTAGGCTTCTGATGCCGCACCGCGGCTGCGGCAGCCCAGCAAACTCGGCTCTAACAAGCGCCGCAGGAAGGGCGCCAGCAGCCCTAACCCATATGACCTAGGGCCGCAGAAGCCGAGCCAGCGAAGCCCTTGTAGGGTGAAGGCAGTGAAGTTTGCCCGAGTGACCGTTAACTGTGCGGGGACTGGAGAGTCATCACCAAAATAAAAGAGTTTCCTTTTCCCGTGGCTTCCTCTCGGGACCAGAAAGCCGAGTCCAGATTTTCCTCTGCAGGCGGGGAGCAGCCTTGACCCTAGTCCTGTAGCGGCCTCTGGTGGTTCAACGCGGCGGCCACCTCCTCCGTCTCCCGGGGCTTCCGATCCTCCCCCGGAGGCAGCGGGCCGCGAGGACTGGGTGTCCAGGCCGACTTTGCTGCAAGCCCTGTGTGGGGAGGCTGTGAGAACTGAAGTTACTGGTCCCTTGTACAGCAAGCAACTGCGCGCGACGTCTGAGTCTGGGCTTTCCGAAAGCTCTGCCCTGCTTTCGGCGACCCGACTCCTTTCCAGAGCACAAGAGCCGAAAGCATCTTCCCTCCATGCTGTACGGAGCAGCTGCCGGGTCAAATTCCAAACTGAGATTACTCTTGCAGCCGCCGCTTAACCCAGCCCACGCCTCCTGCAGTCGCGAACTTCATTTCCCAGTGTCCCTGAACCCGGGTCCGAGGCCTCTGCACTCTGGGAGTGGTAGTTCGCATGGGCCGATGGCCTCGACTAGAACAATGGGAGGAGTCTGGGGCGAGAACCACGTATCCCGGCGGCCCAGGAGATGGATTTCAGTGTCGAGTCCGGCTCCCATAGTCCCAGCTCTCGCGGCCCTAGCTGGCGGCGGAAGGAGCGAGGTGGCCGAACTACATTTCCCGGAGGCCCCTGCGCCTCGCCCGCTCCCGCCGCGACGTAGGGTCTGGGCGCTCCAGGTGCGGTCTAAGGGTGACAGCTGGCCGGCCTCGGACTCCCGCTCCCGTGGTGCCCCGCGCGGCCGGCCCGGCCCCCGGCCCCTGGCGGCCCCGCGCGGCGCTGGTTGTTGTCGTGCGCCTCAGCCGCCCCGCCCCTCCTCCGCTCCCCTCCCCCGGCCCTGCGTACGGGCCGCCCCTCCCCCCGCCTCCCCGGCCCCTCTCACGGTGCCAAGATGGCGGCGGCGGCGGGCGGCGGCAGTTGCCCCGGGCCTGGCTCCGCGCGGGGCCGCTTCCCGGGCCGGCCGCGGGGCTCCGGCGGGGGCTGGGGCCGCGGCGGACGGGGCAGCGGGGCCGAAAGAGTGCGGGTAGCTCTGCGGCGCGGCGGCGGCGCGGCGGGGCCGGGCGGAGCCGAGCCCGGGGAGGACACGGCCCTGCTCCGTTTGCTGGGACTCCACCGGGGCCTGCGCCGGCTCCGCCGCCTGTGGGCCGGCCCGCGCCTTCAGCGGGGCCGGGGCCGGGGTCGGGGCCGGGGCTGGGGCCCGAGCCGGGGCTGCCTGCTGGAGGAGGAGAGCAGTGACGGGGAGTCCGACGATGAGGTGAGGCAGTCGGAGGCGTCTCCAGCGCCAGGCGGGGCGGAGGCCGGGGGCTTCCAGGGGTCTGGGTGGCCCCGAGGGGTGGCGTGGGGAAGCGGGGTCCCCAGGGCTCCTGGGGAAGGAAGGGGCCCTGGAAAGAGGCAGGGGAGGAGGCAGGCTGCGCTGAGCTGTCGGGGGGAGAGGCCTCTGAAAGTGGATAGAGAAGCCTGAGCTGCGTCTGAGCACTGGGCCCGAGGCAGGTCCTGCCGAAGTGTCCTGGGCCGAGCCTTCCCGGGAGCTGGCACAGCCCGGCAGGAGAGCTCTGGGCTCGGAGGCCGTGGGGGCTGAATGCCCAGCCCGTGGGGTTTGACAGCAGCAGCGGGGCTGGAGGGGACGCAGGCTGGGCTCTGGGCTCTTCCCCTGCACGCTGCCCCGCCCGGCCTCCTAAGCTCCGACGCATCTCTGGGTTCTCCGGTGCCCCAGTTCTCCTGACTTAGAGTGAGGAGAGAGCCGAATGGTGGAGGGCTTCCCCTTGGGGGCGCAGGTGTAAGAGACCGGGAATGCAGGATGAGACCGGGCAGCCCAGCAGGTCTGCGTTCAATCCAGGATTTATCGCCCGTCTCTCCGAAGAGGCTCGAAGGTTGTGCGTGTTATGGCTGAGGACAGTTTGTAGCCACCTGAGGACTCGGGGCAGATCATACTGTGACAAACCACTGGATAGTCGCATATACACAGGCACACCCTGCTTGGGTGCTCCAATTCCCATTTTTCAGAAAGAAAAGTACAGCGTGAGAGGGCATAGACAGAGGCTGCACTTTTTTCTGAGCCGAAGGATGAGAAACTCTGAGGACAGTGCCCACTACCTCGCCTGAGCAGACCCTCTTCTGTTCCCTTTGAGCTCATGAACCCCTGATGGCTGTGCTGGCCTGAAACTGGGGAGACAGTTTCCAAATGCCTTCTGCTTCCATCCCTGAGAAGAGATTGTGTTTTTTCCACCCCTCACTTTCCAGTCTTTGTAGTTTGTTTGTAAATAGGGTTCCGCTCAAGGGGGAAGCTGGGGATATTCCTCGACACCTGAGTCTCAGGCGAAACGAGGGCTTTGGCACTGACTGCTGTTTCTCCCCTCCACCCCTGGTCCCCTAAATCAGGAGTTTCAGGGTTTTCACTCAGATGAAGATGTGACCCCCAGTTCCCTGCGCTCTGCGCTCCGATCCCAGCGAGGTGAGTGATGGGGGAACTCTGCCTCTGTAGCTCTATAGGAACGTAACTCTTGCTTCTCACGTCAGCTCTTCCCGGCTCACCGAGAGTCTCCAGCAGTCTACCCAGTGTGTTCTGTGTTTAAAGCCCAAGCTAGGCCGGGCCGTGGGGGAAGCAGACAAGTCAGAGTCCCTGCCCTCCTGGAGTCTGCCTCTGTCTGCAGGGCCAGCGTGACCCATCTCCCCACACCTATTCTCCTTTTAGGTCGAGCCCCCCGAGGTCGGGGCCGCAAGCATAAGATGATCCCTCTTCCGCCTCCTCGCCTAGCAGATGTGGCTCCTACCCCCCCAAAGACTCCTACCCGGAAACGGGGTGAGGAGGGCACAGAACGGATGGTGCAGGCACTGACTGAACTTCTCCGGCGGGCCCAGACACCCCCAGCCCCCCGGAGCCGGGCATGTGAGTCCTTCACCCCCCGTCGGTCTCGGGGACGGCCCCCAGGACGGCCGGCGGGCCCCTGCAGGAAGAAGCAGCAAGCAGTAGTGGTGGCAGAAGCAGCTGTGACAATCCCCAAACCTGAGCCCCCACCTCCTGTTGTTCCAGTAAAACACCGAACTGGCAGCTGGAAGTGCAAGGAGGGCCCCGGCCCAGGACCTGGGACCCCCAAGCGTGGAGGACAGTCTGGGCGCGGAGGTCGTGGAGGCAGGGGCCGGGGCCGAGGCGGGCTCCCCCTCGTGATCAAGTTTGTTTCAAAGGCCAAAAAAATGAAGATGGGACCGTTGTCCTTGGGACTTGAATCAGGTCAGGGTCAAGATCAACGTGAGGAGAGCTGGCAGGATGCCCCCCAGGGAAGAGTTGGATCCCGGCAGGGAGAGGGCCCCTGCTGGAGAAAGGAGCAGAAGCTGGAGGAGGAGGGAGAGGAGGAGAAAGACAAGGAGAAGGAGGAGGACGAGAAAGAAGAGAGCGCCCTAACCAAGGAAGAGTTGGTGCTAGCCCAGGAGAAGGAAGAGGCGAAGCCGCCGTCGCCACCCCTGCCGCCTCCGGCCCTGCCACCGCCCCCGTCGCTCCCGCCCCCCTCGGCCTCGCCTCCATCCCCACGGCACCCTCCACCCCCACCTCTGTCGCCTCCACCCCCACCGTCCCCCCCACCGCCTCCTGCCCCCGAGGAGCCGGAAGAGTCCCCTCCCGTGGTCCCAGCTACAAGCTCCCGCAAGAGGGGCCGGCCTCCCCTCACTCCCAGCCAGCGCGCGGAGCGGGAAGCTGCCCGGGCAGGGCCAGAGGGCACCTCTCCTGCCACTCCACTCCCCGGCACCGCCACAGGAGGCCCTCTGGAAGACAGCCTCCCTGTGGCTCCCAAAAGTACCACCTTTCTGAAGAACATCCGGCAGTTTATTATGCCTGTGGTGAGTGCCCGCTCTTCCCGTGTCATCAAGACACCCCGGCGATTTATGGATGAAGACCCCCCCAGGCCCCCAAAAGTGGAGGTCTCACCTACCCTTCGACCTCCCGTTGCCACCTCCCCGCTCACCCCCCAGGAGCCAGCACCAGCCCCCTCTCCACCACGCGCCCCAACTCCTCCGCCCACCCCAGTCCCGCTCCCTGAGAAGAGACGGTCCATCCTAAGGGAACCCACATTTCGCTGGACCTCTCTGACCCGGGAACTGCCCCCTCCTCCCCCTGCGCCTCCACCAGCCCCACCCCCACTCCCTGCCCCTGTCACTCCATCCCGGAGGCCCCTGCTCCTTCGGGCCCCCCAGTTTACCCCAAGTGAAGCCCACCTGAAGATCTATGAGTCGGTGCTTACTCCTCCTCCTCTCGGGGCCCCCGAAGCCCCTGAGCCAGAGCCTCCTCCCGCCGAGGACTCTCCAGCTGAGCTTGAGCCGCGGGCAGTGGGCCGCACGAACCACCTCACCTTGCCTCGATTTGCCCCTGGGGTCGCCACTCCTGCTAAGGCTGAGGTGCCGCCTCCTGGGGCTCCGGCTCCAAGCAGTGGGCAGCAGCCTCACGCTCAGCTGCAGCAGCCCCTGCAGGCCTTGCAGACCCAGCTGCTGCCCCCAGCACCCCCCCAGCAGCCCCTGCCGCAGCCGCCACCAGCGCCGCAGCCACCACCGCCACTGGAGAAGGCCCGGGTTGCAGGCCTGGGGGCCTTACCGCTGTCTGGTGTGGAGGAGAAAATGTTTAGCCTCCTCAAGAGAGCCAAGGTGCAGCTCATCAAGATTGACCAGCAGCAGCAGCAGAAAGTGGCGTCTTTGATGCCGGTGAGCATGGTGCTTTAGCCAGGCCCCTGCCCTCGCTCGCTCAGGCTCGATTCTCTGCAGTCCCTTGACCTCCTATCTCCCAGGACACCTTCTAGCATCGCAGGGAACCCTCCAAACAGTCCTCTGCCTGACCCCAGCTGCTCGTGTTCCTTTCCTGGCCCCATTTCCCCACTCCCCAGCCTCTGACCCTGCATGTTCGTTCCCCCACCAGCCGAGCCCTTTAGGGCAGATGGAGGAGGCTGTGGGAACTGTCAAGCAGATCCCAGATCGAGGCTCGGTCAAGTTGGAAGAGGAATTGGTGGAAAGCAAGCGGGAGCGACCGTCGGTAGGGTCTGGGAAGAAGGCCCTCGGGAAGGCTCACCTACCCTTCGACCTCCCGTTGCCACCTCCCCGCTCACCCCCCAGGAGCCAGCACCAGCCCCCTCTCCACCACGCGCCCCAACTCCTCCGCCCACCCCAGTCCCGCTCCCTGAGAAGAGACGGTCCATCCTAAGGGAACCCACATTTCGCTGGACCTCTCTGACCCGGGAACTGCCCCCTCCTCCCCCTGCGCCTCCACCAGCCCCACCCCCACTCCCTGCCCCTGTCACTCCATCCCGGAGGCCCCTGCTCCTTCGGGCCCCCCAGTTTACCCCAAGTGAAGCCCACCTGAAGATCTATGAGTCGGTGCTTACTCCTCCTCCTCTCGGGGCCCCCGAAGCCCCTGAGCCAGAGCCTCCTCCCGCCGAGGACTCTCCAGCTGAGCTTGAGCCGCGGGCAGTGGGCCGCACGAACCACCTCACCTTGCCTCGATTTGCCCCTGGGGTCGCCACTCCTGCTAAGGCTGAGGTGCCGCCTCCTGGGGCTCCGGCTCCAAGCAGTGGGCAGCAGCCTCACGCTCAGCTGCAGCAGCCCCTGCAGGCCTTGCAGACCCAGCTGCTGCCCCCAGCACCCCCCCAGCAGCCCCTGCCGCAGCCGCCACCAGCGCCGCAGCCACCACCGCCACTGGAGAAGGCCCGGGTTGCAGGCCTGGGGGCCTTACCGCTGTCTGGTGTGGAGGAGAAAATGTTTAGCCTCCTCAAGAGAGCCAAGGTGCAGCTCATCAAGATTGACCAGCAGCAGCAGCAGAAAGTGGCGTCTTTGATGCCGGTGAGCATGGTGCTTTAGCCAGGCCCCTGCCCTCGCTCGCTCAGGCTCGATTCTCTGCAGTCCCTTGACCTCCTATCTCCCAGGACACCTTCTAGCATCGCAGGGAACCCTCCAAACAGTCCTCTGCCTGACCCCAGCTGCTCGTGTTCCTTTCCTGGCCCCATTTCCCCACTCCCCAGCCTCTGACCCTGCATGTTCGTTCCCCCACCAGCCGAGCCCTTTAGGGCAGATGGAGGAGGCTGTGGGAACTGTCAAGCAGATCCCAGATCGAGGCTCGGTCAAGTTGGAAGAGGAATTGGTGGAAAGCAAGCGGGAGCGACCGTCGGTAGGGTCTGGGAAGAAGGCCCTCGGGAAGGCTGGGTGTGGGAGCAGGAGGGGCCGCTCTCCACGAGTATCATTGCTGGTCTCTCCTCCCAGGGCCCCGAGTCCCCTGTGCAAGGCCCCCGCATCAAGCACGTGTGCCGCCACGCTGCTGTGGCCCTGGGCCAGGCCCGTGCCATGGTGCCCGAGGACGTCCCCCGCCTCAGTGCTCTCCCTCTCCGTGACCGGCAGGACCTCAACGCGGAGGGTAGGGGCGGGTGTGCTGAGGGAAGGGTAGACAGCTGTGTCAGGTTTGGGGGCAGGCGAGGGTAGCAGGAACCTGGGAGCATGGCAGCTGACTCAGGTGCTTAGGGCTAGGTGGCAGGTAGTGTGGATTGCCAGGTCTTCGAGCGGATCAGGGAGCACCTGGAGCCTGAGCACAGTAGGCAAGTGGGCCAGAGGGCCAGGTGAACGGGATCCAGGGGGATCAGGGAACTGAGGACTCCTGGTGCTCTGTGGCTCCATCCCCACCTTTCCGCTGCACTAGATACGTCATCCGCATCCGAGACGGAGAGCGTCCCATCCAGGTCCCAGCCAGAAAAGGTGGAGTCAGCAGGGCCCGGGGGAGACTCAGAGCCTGCGGGGCCTGGAGGGACCCTGGCACACGCACCCCGGCGCTCACTGCCCTCCCATCACGGCAAGAAGATGCGGATGGCGCGGTGTGGACACTGTCGGGGCTGCCTGCGTGTGCAGGACTGTGGCTCCTGTGTCAACTGCCTGGACAAGCCCAAGTTTGGGGGCCCCAACACCAAGAAGCAGTGCTGTGTGTGAGTAGCTGGGGCACAGGCTCCATTCCCGCCCACGGTGGCCTGTCACCCAGGCCCCCTGCCCCAGCAGAGCAGTGGGATTGGCATCCTTGTGGAGAGCTTCCTCTCTTCCCCCAGACCACCAGTCCCCTTCCCTGGTGACGTGCTGCTCCCCTCCCCAGATTTCCCCACTCCCCAGCCTCTGACCCTGCATGTTCGTTCCCCCACCAGCCGAGCCCTTTAGGGCAGATGGAGGAGGCTGTGGGAACTGTCAAGCAGATCCCAGATCGAGGCTCGGTCAAGTTGGAAGAGGAATTGGTGGAAAGCAAGCGGGAGCGACCGTCGGTAGGGTCTGGGAAGAAGGCCCTCGGGAAGGCTGGGTGTGGGAGCAGGAGGGGCCGCTCTCCACGAGTATCATTGCTGGTCTCTCCTCCCAGGGCCCCGAGTCCCCTGTGCAAGGCCCCCGCATCAAGCACGTGTGCCGCCACGCTGCTGTGGCCCTGGGCCAGGCCCGTGCCATGGTGCCCGAGGACGTCCCCCGCCTCAGTGCTCTCCCTCTCCGTGACCGGCAGGACCTCAACGCGGAGGGTAGGGGCGGGTGTGCTGAGGGAAGGGTAGACAGCTGTGTCAGGTTTGGGGGCAGGCGAGGGTAGCAGGAACCTGGGAGCATGGCAGCTGACTCAGGTGCTTAGGGCTAGGTGGCAGGTAGTGTGGATTGCCAGGTCTTCGAGCGGATCAGGGAGCACCTGGAGCCTGAGCACAGTAGGCAAGTGGGCCAGAGGGCCAGGTGAACGGGATCCAGGGGGATCAGGGAACTGAGGACTCCTGGTGCTCTGTGGCTCCATCCCCACCTTTCCGCTGCACTAGATACGTCATCCGCATCCGAGACGGAGAGCGTCCCATCCAGGTCCCAGCCAGAAAAGGTGGAGTCAGCAGGGCCCGGGGGAGACTCAGAGCCTGCGGGGCCTGGAGGGACCCTGGCACACGCACCCCGGCGCTCACTGCCCTCCCATCACGGCAAGAAGATGCGGATGGCGCGGTGTGGACACTGTCGGGGCTGCCTGCGTGTGCAGGACTGTGGCTCCTGTGTCAACTGCCTGGACAAGCCCAAGTTTGGGGGCCCCAACACCAAGAAGCAGTGCTGTGTGTGAGTAGCTGGGGCACAGGCTCCATTCCCGCCCACGGTGGCCTGTCACCCAGGCCCCCTGCCCCAGCAGAGCAGTGGGATTGGCATCCTTGTGGAGAGCTTCCTCTCTTCCCCCAGACCACCAGTCCCCTTCCCTGGTGACGTGCTGCTCCCCTCCCCAGATACCGGAAGTGTGACAAGATAGAGGCTCGGAAGATGGAACGGCTGGCCAAAAAAGGTAACGAGGCTCGAGCAGCATTTCTTTGCATGGTCTTACTGAGATTCTTGGTGTGGAGGAGACTGTCTTTCTTTCCCGCCTTCCCTTCACACTCCACCACCTTTGTCTCCTCATCGTGTGCCCTTGTTTCTCCCGGACTTGCTTCCTTCGGCCCTGCTCTCCTGGCTTTTCTCCGTCCCAGTGTCCCATGTCCTTGGCTGAGCTCAGATCCTACTAAGTCCCCTGTTCCCACAGGCCGGACGATAGTGAAGACGCTGTTGCCCTGGGATTCCGATGAATCTCCTGAGGCCTCCCCTGGTCCTCCAGGCCCACGCCGGGGGGCGGGAGCTGGGGGGCCCCGGGAGGAGATGGTGGCCCCCCCGGGGCCCGAGGAGCAGGACTCCCTCCTACTGCAGCGCAAGTCAGCCCGGCGCTGCGTCAAACAGCGACCCTCCTATGATATCTTCGAGGACTCGGATGACTCAGAGCCTGGGGGTCCCCCTGCTCCTCGGCGTCGGACCCCCCGGGAGAATGGTGCGAATTGTTTGCTGCTTCCTCTGTGCGTTAGTCTGGTGTGTGGAAGGGTCGGGGCTCTGTCAGGAGTGGCTGAGTGAAGAGAAGGGTGTGGTTTAAGTGAACAGGGAGAGCGGGTGCGGGAGGTTTCTAGAAGCATATTGGAACAAGGCCCAAGACATCCTGGTGGACCTTGGCTTGTTAAAGAAGGTCCTGGGGATCTGGAGTCTACGGGGCAGGTGTGGAGGAGGGAGAGTGGGGCAGAGAAGAGGGGAGCCTCACCACCCCTGCGTCCTGCCTAGAGCTGCCAGTGCCAGAGCCAGAGGAGCAGAGCCGGCCCCGAAAACCCACCCTGCAGCCTGTGTTGCAGCTCAAGGCCCGAAGGCGCCTCGACAAGGTCAGCATAGCTCCACACCACGGGCCTGAGTGCTGTGGAAGGCCTGGCTCCATCCCAGGGAGCCTCCTGTCTAGTCAGGGTGACAGGCCCACCTGAGTGCTGGAGTGTGTCCACGCCAGAGGCCGGGCCCTCTACAAGACCAGGTTGAATCTGGACCAAAGGCAGGGTGGCGTAGGCGGGGGAGAGTCGTGCGGAGAGAAGCTGGTGAAGGGTGGGGCTGCAGCCCCCTGAACGTCACTGCGCCTCCCTAGGATGCTTTGGGCCCTGGCCCTTTTGCCTCTTTCCCCAACGGCTGGACTGGAAAACAAAAGTCTCCAGATGGTGTGCACCGAGTTCGTGTGGATTTTAAGGTACAGCGATGAAGGGGAGGCTGGTGGGGACTGTGGCTGGGAGAACCGTGCTGATTACGAGGGAGCACCCTGGGCTTTCAGTTTGGATCTGGCTTGTGTACCTGGCTGCTCTCTGATCCTGCATCTTCGCTTCCCTCTGCATCTTTTCTTCCCTCAGGAGGACTGTGACCTGGAGAACGTGTGGCTGATGGGTGGCCTGAGCGTACTTACCTCCGTGCCAGGGGGCCCACCTATGGTGTGCTTGCTGTGTGCCAGCAAAGGCCTGCATGAGGTGAGGTCCCTGCCCCCCAAGTCTCCAGTAGCCCTGACTGCCTGGGTTCTCAGGCCCTCTTGACAGGGTCGCACTGCCTGGCCTCCCGGCCCCTCACCCTGCCATTGTTCCCTCTCCCCACCCCAGCTGGTGTTCTGCCAAGTCTGCTGTGACCCGTTCCACCCATTCTGCCTGGAGGAGGCAGAGCGGCCCCTGCCCCAACATCATGACACCTGGTGTTGCCGCCGCTGCAAGTTCTGCCATGTCTGTGGGCGCAAAGGCCGAGGATCCAAGGTTTGGACTCGGGCGTGGCCGTGGCGGCATGGAAGAGAGGGGCGGCCCTGTGCTGGGAGGTTTTGTCATTGCTCTCTTTCTCCAACATCCAACAGCACCTCCTGGAGTGCGAGCGCTGCCGCCACGCCTACCACCCCGCCTGTCTGGGGCCCAGCTACCCAACCCGGGCCACACGCAAACGGCGCCACTGGGTGAGCAGTGAGGCCCCCTCCTGGCTTTGGAGCTCTAATTACCCAGGATTGCTCTAGTCCAGGGCCTTCAGGAGGTGAGGAGGGTGGCGGTCCTCTTGAGAGTTTGTAAACATCACGTGTCCTCTTCAAGAGTTCCGCACAGACGAGACTTCTGTGCAGGACCTGTGTATGGTGGTTTTCCAGGCTCACGGACTCTGTGGTCCCCAGCTCACAGTTCTGCTCCAGCTGCGTCTCTTCTGTCTCCCCCTGCTAGGCCCCCACTTCATCTCTCTTCTGCCTTGCTGCTGTCTTTTCCTCTCCCTTCCTTCTCTTCACCTCTTTTACACCCCTGTTCTCTTCTGCATCCTTCCGCATCTGCCCCCTGCCTGCTCCTCTTTGCCCTTCACTGCTCCAGCCTGGTGTCTGGCTCTCTCCCTAATGTCACCCTGCCCCCCCAGATCTGCTCAGCCTGCATACGCTGTAAGAGCTGTGGGGCGACTCCAGGCAAGAACTGGGACGTCGAGTGGTCGGGAGATTACAGCCTCTGCCCCAGGTGCACCCAGCTCTTTGAGAAAGGTGGGGACCTGGCAGGGGACCGGGGCCCCGGGGGCCACCGGGGAGTGGGCCAGGTTCCTAGACAAGCAGTTGGAAGAGAGGCTTTCCATTAGTGGCTCTCTACTCGCCTCTGGCTGTGGAATGTTTCCTTCTGTTCAGAGTACTCATCTGCAGAAGCCCAGCTAACACATGAAGAGAGGGACCCAGCCCCTCTGAGGGCAGTGAGAGAGGAGGGCCTGGACCCCACCCTTGTGGTGGTCCCAGAGGCGCCTCCTGGAACCTCAAGCCTCCACTGAGCTCTGTGAGCCTCCTTTGCTCCGGCAGCAAGGCTAGCAAGGCTGTTTGCATTGTGAGGCCTTGGGGCTGCAGAGTTAGGAGAGCAGCCTTATCCTCAGCCAGCTTTGGGGGCGTGGTAGGGACCTGAGCGGGGCAGGACAGGGACAGCTTGTGCAGCAGTCACGGACTGGCTGGCCTCTGAGGGGCAGCTCGTGGCAGCAGCTGCTCTGACTTGCCTCCTCCTCCTCTTACTCCAGGAAACTACTGCCCGATCTGCACACGCTGCTATGAAGACAACGACTATGAGAGCAAGATGATGCAGTGCGCCCAGTGTGACCACTGGGTGCACGCCAAGTGTGAGGGGCTCTCAGGTGAGCACGTGGAGGACCTGAGGGGTGGCCTCAGCCCTGGCCTGCCCTTTACCGCAGGCCTTAGGGAGACAACTGGATGTTCTCGGTGACCTGGGGCGGCTGAGAGCCTCACGTCATTGAAGCCATTTTTCCCTTTCTCGACCTGCCTGTCCTAGATGAAGACTATGAGATCCTCTCGGGGCTGCCGGACTCGGTGCTCTACACCTGTGGGCCGTGTGCTGGGGCCACGCACCCCCGCTGGCGAGAGGCCCTGAGCGGGGCCCTGCAGGGAGGCCTGCGCCAGGTGCTTCAGGGCCTGCTGAGCTCCAAGGTGGCAGGCCCACTGCTGCTGTGCACCCAGGCTGTGGGCTTGAATGGGGACCTGGCAGGGGACCGGGGCCCTACGTGGGCCGACTCAGGCAAGAACTGGGACGTCGAGTGGTCGGGAGATTACAGCCTCTGCCCCAGGTGCACCCAGCTCTTTGAGAAAGGTGGGGACCTGGCAGGGGACCGGGGCCGGGGCCACCGGGAGTGGCCAGGTTCCTAGACAAGCAGTTGGAGAGAGGCTTTCCATTAGTGGCTCTCTACTCGCCTCTGGCTGTGGAATGTTTCCTTCTGTTCAGAGTACTCATCTGCAGAAGCCCAGCTAACACATGAAGAGAGGGACCCAGCCCCTCTGAGGGCAGTGAGAGAGGAGGGCCTGGACCCCACCCTTGTGGTGGTCCCAGAGGCGCCTCCTGGAACCTCAAGCCTCCACTGAGCTCTGTGAGCCTCCTTTGCTCCGGCAGCAAGGCTAGCAAGGCTGTTTGCATTGTGAGGCCTTGGGGCTGCAGAGTTAGGAGAGCAGCCTTATCCTCAGCCAGCTTTGGGGGCGTGGTAGGGACCTGAGCGGGGCAGGACAGGGACAGCTTGTGCAGCAGTCACGGACTGGCTGGCCTCTGAGGGGCAGCTCGTGGCAGCAGCTGCTCTGACTTGCCTCCTCCTCCTCTTACTCCAGGAAACTACTGCCCGATCTGCACACGCTGCTATGAAGACAACGACTATGAGAGCAAGATGATGCAGTGCGCCCAGTGTGACCACTGGGTGCACGCCAAGTGTGAGGGGCTCTCAGGTGAGCACGTGGAGGACCTGAGGGGTGGCCTCAGCCCTGGCCTGCCCTTTACCGCAGGCCTTAGGGAGACAACTGGATGTTCTCGGTGACCTGGGGCGGCTGAGAGCCTCACGTCATTGAAGCCATTTTTCCCTTTCTCGACCTGCCTGTCCTAGATGAAGACTATGAGATCCTCTCGGGGCTGCCGGACTCGGTGCTCTACACCTGTGGGCCGTGTGCTGGGGCCACGCACCCCCGCTGGCGAGAGGCCCTGAGCGGGGCCCTGCAGGGAGGCCTGCGCCAGGTGCTTCAGGGCCTGCTGAGCTCCAAGGTGGCAGGCCCACTGCTGCTGTGCACCCAGGTCTGTGGGCTTGGACGGTTGGACGGATAGGGCCAGGCCCAGCAGGAGCCCTGCTAACTTTCCCCCTTTGCAGTGCGGGCAGGATGGACAGCAGCTTCACCCAGGGCCCTGTGATCTGCACGCGGTGAGGCAGCGCTTCGAGGAAGGCCATTATAAGTCCGTGGTGAGTGGGACACAGAGGAACCGCTGTGTGCCCCGAGGAGAGGGCTGGGGTGGGGCCGGGGTCCTGACAAGCCCCCTTACAGCACAGCTTCATGGAGGATGTGGTGGGGATCCTGCTGAGGCACTCGGAGGAAGGAGAGGTGCTGGAGCGCCGGGCTGGAGGCCAGACCAAGGGGCTCCTACTGAAGGTGAGCTCTTCGGGGCTGCCTGGAGGGTGGCTTGCGTGGTAGCCTGGAGGAGAGGGTGGGTTCCTGTCCCCGCCACCTCTCCTGGGGAAGCCAGTTCTCATCCTGTTAACCTGCTCCCCAGCTGCTAGAGTCTGCGTTCGGCTGGTTCGACGCCCACGACCCCAAGTACTGGCGACGGAGTACTCGGCTGCCCAAGTGAGCAAGACTGGGTAGTAGAAGGGGAACCAGGGAGTGCGGGCAAAGGCAGGTGCAGCCAAGAGTCCAGGGTCCAGCTACACTGAGACTAGCCGAGGAGCAGGGTTACGGTCTGGAGGGCGGTGAGAGGCCCCAGGGGATCTAGACAAGCAGAGGCTCATCTTGTGCAGTGAACTCTTGGCACAAGGTGGTCTTGGGAAGAGCAATGGGCGAGCCATGTTTTGGGGCGGTGGGCAGGCACCGATGACCCAGACAGTCAAGGCACTAATGGGGAGGCCTGAGGACTGTGGGAGCCCAGAGGAGGTGTCTGCCTAGGAGGCATGGGCCTGAGGCTTCCCAGAGAGATGACATCAAAGCTGAGAAGTGGAGGAGTAGCATTCTGGACACGGAGAACTGTGTATCATGTGCCAAAGGTGGCATGAGGCTTGTTTGGGAAGCTGAGGGAAGTTCTACGTAAAGAAAGGACAGAGGGGGCTTCCCTGGCGGTCCAGTGGGTAAGGACACCGCCTTTCAGTGCAAGGGGCGCGGGTTCAATCCCTGGCCTGGGAAGATCCCACATGCTGTGGAGCAGCTGGACTGATGTGTCCAACTACCGAGCCGGAGCTCTGGAGCGCCTGCGTCCAAAGCCGGTGCTCTGCAGTGAGGGAGGCCACTGCGATGGAAGGTCCACACAGGCCAAAGAACAAAGATAAATAAATAAGAAGACCAATAGAAGTGGCCAAAGGAAAAAGAGAGGGCAGAGGGGTCATGACGTGTTCAGGCTAGTATTCCAGGTGGGCCCCAGTCCAGTCCCCCCACCCCCATTAGATGTGTCAGAGGCTGACCCTGCCTGTCCACAGCGGAGTCCTTCCCAATGCCGTGTTACCCCCATCCCTGGACCATGTCTACGCTCAGTGGAGGCAGCAGGAACCGGAGACCCCAGAATCAGGGCAGCCTCCAGGGGATCCCTCAACAGGTACTGGGCAGTCGGGGCTGGAAGCTGGATCCCCTAGTTGGCAGGCCAGGCTCGGGTCCTCATCTTTGGATCATCCTTCCCACACCCCTTCCAGCTTTCCAGGGCAAGGATTCAGCTGCTTTCTCCCACCTGGAGGACCCCCGTCAGTGCGCACTCTGCCTCAAATATGGGGATGCGGACTCTAAGGTGAGGCCTGCTACAGGAAGCCTGAGGTGGTAGGGTCCGGCCTCCGGGGCCTCCCCTCACACCACGGCGCCTCTGTCCTCAGGAGGCGGGGCGACTGCTGTATATCGGGCAGAATGAGTGGACACACGTCAACTGTGCCATTTGGTCAGCTGAAGTGTTTGAAGAAAACGACGGCTCCCTCAAGAATGTGCACGCCGCTGTGGCGCGAGGGCGGCAGATGGTGAGGGTGTGGGCCTGCAGAGGGGGGCAGGCCTCAGGGGCGCCAGGGCCGCCTCCAGCAGAGACAGGTCCTGTTTCACGGTCTCTGCCACAGCTTGTCCTTTCCACACTGGTCCTCAGTGCTTCTTTTGGCTCTGGGTGCTAGAACAAAAGTAACCCTTTTCCTATTATGTGTGCCTTCTGGCCACACTATGGGCCCAAAGCCTGGCAGACTAAAAGTTAGGTGGCCTCCATTTGACTAAACCTGTGCTGGATGCTTTTTGAACACTGTGGCCTTTAGCTCTTGCTCCGTTGCTGTGAGGTGAGATGTTGCCTGGGAATCCCCTCTCTGTGCAGCGCCTCCAGCTCACCCTCAGGAGAGAGGATGAGAGAGACCTGTCCCAGCGGGCAGGCGTGAGGATTCAGTGACGTCATCCGAGGTCTTCATTAGAACAGCGTGAGGAAGATGGTAGTGCCGCTCAGCTTTAGCACTTGTTAGTCCTCTTCGTGCTGCCGCTCTGTTTTGAAAAGTTCGCACTGGTTGTGATGGACACCTGGTCCTGGACGCAGCCGGGGGAGGTGATGACATGCCGTTGGCTGTGTGCGGTGCTGGACTTGCCAGGGACCCACGTGGAGTCTCCAGGACGGCGATGCTGAGCGTCAGGCCCTGGCTTTCCCCTCAGCCGCTCTTTCCACCCACAGCGCTGCGAGCTCTGCCTGAAGCCTGGAGCCACGGTCGGCTGCTGTCTTTCCTCCTGCCTCAGCAACTTCCACTTCATGTGCGCCCGGGCCAGCTACTGCATCTTCCAGGATGACAAGAAAGTGTTCTGCCAGAAACACACAGACCTATTGGATGGCAAGGTGGGCCCTCCCCTTGGAGCCCCACTGCTCACTCTACTCTTCCACTCAGGGAGCCCCGCAGCCCCCCAGGCCAGGCCCAGCTGCCTCCCAGTGTCTCTTCTTTGTTCCCATAACCACCTCCCCAGCCCATGGCCAGGTCCTTTAGTCATGCCCCCACTGACCAGTCTCTGTCTCCGAGCCTTCTCTCCCGTCCCCTCACCCCCACCAATATAGCAACTCTATTTGCCATCCACCTCCCAGGAGATTGTGACCCTGACGGTTTTGATGTTCTCCGCGTCTCGTGGACTTTGAGGGCATCAACTCGAAAATTCTTGACGGGCTGGAACCTGATGCCATCAATGTAGCAGAGACAGGTCCTGTTTCACGGTCTCTGCCACAGCTTGTCCTTTCCACACTGGTCCTCAGTGCTTCTTTTGGCTCTGGGTGCTAGAACAAAAGTAACCCTTTTCCTATTATGTGTGCCTTCTGGCCACACTATGGGCCCAAAGCCTGGCAGACTAAAAGTTAGGTGGCCTCCATTTGACTAAACCTGTGCTGGATGCTTTTTGAACACTGTGGCCTTTAGCTCTTGCTCCGTTGCTGTGAGGTGAGATGTTGCCTGGGAATCCCCTCTCTGTGCAGCGCCTCCAGCTCACCCTCAGGAGAGAGGATGAGAGAGACCTGTCCCAGCGGGCAGGCGTGAGGATTCAGTGACGTCATCCGAGGTCTTCATTAGAACAGCGTGAGGAAGATGGTAGTGCCGCTCAGCTTTAGCACTTGTTAGTCCTCTTCGTGCTGCCGCTCTGTTTTGAAAAGTTCGCACTGGTTGTGATGGACACCTGGTCCTGGACGCAGCCGGGGGAGGTGATGACATGCCGTTGGCTGTGTGCGGTGCTGGACTTGCCAGGGACCCACGTGGAGTCTCCAGGACGGCGATGCTGAGCGTCAGGCCCTGGCTTTCCCCTCAGCCGCTCTTTCCACCCACAGCGCTGCGAGCTCTGCCTGAAGCCTGGAGCCACGGTCGGCTGCTGTCTTTCCTCCTGCCTCAGCAACTTCCACTTCATGTGCGCCCGGGCCAGCTACTGCATCTTCCAGGATGACAAGAAAGTGTTCTGCCAGAAACACACAGACCTATTGGATGGCAAGGTGGGCCCTCCCCTTGGAGCCCCACTGCTCACTCTACTCTTCCACTCAGGGAGCCCCGCAGCCCCCCAGGCCAGGCCCAGCTGCCTCCCAGTGTCTCTTCTTTGTTCCCATAACCACCTCCCCAGCCCATGGCCAGGTCCTTTAGTCATGCCCCGACTGACCAGTCTCTGTCTCCGGAGCCTTCTCTCCCGTCCCCCTCACCCCCACCAATATAGCAACTCTATTTGCCATCCACCTCCCAGGAGATTGTGACCCCTGACGGTTTTGATGTTCTCCGCCGCGTCTACGTGGACTTTGAGGGCATCAACTTCAAGCGAAAATTCTTGACGGGGCTGGAACCTGATGCCATCAATGTGCTCATCGGTAGGCAGCTTTCTGTCTCCCCTTGTCTTCCTGAGCCCTCCTAGGCCCGCCTTCCTGAACTCTCCCACCCTCCTGTGCCGTAGGCTCCATCCGGATCGACTCCTTGGGCACTCTGTCTGACCTCTCGGACTGCGAGGGACGGCTCTTCCCCATTGGCTACCAGTGAGCAGCCCAGAGGGCGTTGGTGGGACCGGGGGCCTCTGGGGTTGGATCTTGTTTCTCAAGTTGTCCTGACCTTGTCCCACACCCCCACCCCCTCCGCCAGGTGCTCCCGGCTGTACTGGAGCACAGTAGATGCTCGGCGGCGCTGCTGGTATCGGTGCCGAATCCTGGAGTACCGGCCGTGGGGGCCAAGGGAAGAGCCAGTTCACTTGGAGGCGGCAGAGGAAAACCAGACCATTGTGCACAGCCCCACCCCTTCCTCAGGTAGGGCCCTGCAACTCGTGCCTTTTCTTCCCAGCATGCTGCCTCCACAAACAGCTGCCCACCAACCCTCGTTCTCCTGTGCTGTGCCCTCAGGAGGTGCCAGGATGCTTGCCGTGGTTCTGTTTGTTGTAATGTAGCTTAGGACCAACTTAGTGCTGTGCCTGGTGTGCTGGGAAGTGAGGAGAGGGCTGAGCACTACTGCTTGTTGGGGGTGGCAGCTTCTGGACAGATGGAGAGAGCCTTTGTGGCCACCTGACCTGGGGCTCCGTGCTCATGGGGCACTCCCCACGGCCCCTTGAAAAAGGGAGAAGCTGCACTGTGCCTCTCAGAATGGGCAGTCACTCTTACAGGGACCTGGTGGCAGAGCCGGGAGTCAACCCTTGATCTACTCGTTTCCCAAACTGACGCTCTGCCCTCCATGCTGCCGCTGAGGGCCAGACGGCAGGAAGCACAGAACGGGCTTGAAGACGGGTAGAGAGAAAGCGGGAGCGGGGAGAGATGTGGATTGTACTTGTGGACAAGGTGCTTGTTCTGGGTTGGAGCACAACATGAAGGGGAGAGGGAAGGAGAGTACAGCCGTCCTGCCTGGAAACAGGCGTGCTGGGAGGAGGCGGCAGAGATCAGCTTGCACAGATTGGGTGGAGCCAGGTAATGGGGCGCCACGAGTGCCTGGATGGGGTGGATGCGTTTGATGTGGCCGGGATGTGCTGAGCAGGTAAGAAAGTGGTAGGACTGGCCATGCTGTAGAGAGGGCAGTGCCCTGCACGAGGCCCGAATCTGGGAAAGAGCAGCAGGCACCCAGGAAGCAGGGAGGTGGCGATGGTTGGGGGAGGACAGGTCACAAAAGGACTCCGAACCAGGCGTGTGGGGAGGTTTTGTGGAAGCCAGAGAGGTTTGGGACTTGCATGGTGACGGTGCATGCAGGCACCTCATGCCCAGGTCGGGGCCAGACAAGAGAAGGTAAGGGTGTCTCGAGCGACAGGTGTGGGAGCAGGCGTTCACAGAGTCCCCGCCACCCACGATGCCATTCTCTTGCCTCTTTAGAGCCCCCAGATCATGTGGACCCCCTGCCAGATTCAGATACCCTTATCCCTCGAGCTCCGGAGCACCACTCACCTGTTCAGAACCCAGACCCCCCACTTCGGCCGGATCCAAGCAGTGCCCCTCCTCCAGCCCCCCGCTCCTTCTCGGGGGCTCGAATCAAAGTGCCCAACTACTCACCATCCCGGAGGCCCTTGGCGGGTGTCTCCTTTGGACCCTGCTGGGAAGTGAGGAGAGGGCTGAGCACTACTGCTTGTTGGGGGTGGCAGCTTCTGGACAGATGGAGAGAGCCTTTGTGGCCACCTGACCTGGGGCTCCGTGCTCATGGGGCACTCCCCACGGCCCCTTGAAAAAGGGAGAAGCTGCACTGTGCCTCTCAGAATGGGCAGTCACTCTTACAGGGACCTGGTGGCAGAGCCGGGAGTCAACCCTTGATCTACTCGTTTCCCAAACTGACGCTCTGCCCTCCATGCTGCCGCTGAGGGCCAGACGGCAGGAAGCACAGAACGGGCTTGAAGACGGGTAGAGAGAAAGCGGGAGCGGGGAGAGATGTGGATTGTACTTGTGGACAAGGTGCTTGTTCTGGGTTGGAGCACAACATGAAGGGGAGAGGGAAGGAGAGTACAGCCGTCCTGCCTGGAAACAGGCGTGCTGGGAGGAGGCGGCAGAGATCAGCTTGCACAGATTGGGTGGAGCCAGGTAATGGGGCGCCACGAGTGCCTGGATGGGGTGGATGCGTTTGATGTGGCCGGGATGTGCTGAGCAGGTAAGAAAGTGGTAGGACTGGCCATGCTGTAGAGAGGGCAGTGCCCTGCACGAGGCCCGAATCTGGGAAAGAGCAGCAGGCACCCAGGAAGCAGGGAGGTGGCGATGGTTGGGGGAGGACAGGTCACAAAGGACTCCGAACCAGGCGTGTGGGGAGGTTTTGTGGAAGCCAGAGAGGTTTGGGACTTGCATGGTGACGGTGCATGCAGGCACCTCATGCCCAGGTCGGGGCCAGACAAGAGAAGGTAAGGGTGTCTCGAGCGACAGGTGTGGGAGCAGGCGTTCACAGAGTCCCCGCCACCCACGATGCCATTCTCTTGCCTCTTTAGAGCCCCCAGATCATGTGGACCCCCTGCCAGATTCAGATACCCTTATCCCTCGAGCTCCGGAGCACCACTCACCTGTTCAGAACCCAGACCCCCCACTTCGGCCGGATCCAAGCAGTGCCCCTCCTCCAGCCCCCCGCTCCTTCTCGGGGGCTCGAATCAAAGTGCCCAACTACTCACCATCCCGGAGGCCCTTGGCGGGTGTCTCCTTTGGACCCCTGCCTTCCCCTGGTGTGTACCTGGGAGTCCGGGGGAGGGTGGGGCAGGGCAAGGCAGGAGCCCCTGGCTGACACAGACCCTTCCCTCCACAGGAAGTCCATCTTCTCTTAGCCACCACATCCCTACGGTGGGAGACCCGGACTTCCCAGCCCCCCCGAGACGTTCTCGTCGTCCCAGCCCCCTGGCTTCCAGGCTGCCACCTTCCCGACGGGCCTCTCCCCCCCTCAGAACCTCTCCTCAGCTCAGGGTGCCCCCTCCTACCTCAGTCGTTCGAGCCCTCACACCTACCTCAGGGGAGCTGGCTCCCCCCGGCCAGGCCCTGTCTCCTCCACCGCCCTCTGAAGACCTGGGCCCAGACTTTGAAGACATGGAGGTGGTGTCAGGACTGAGTGCTGCTGACCTGGACTTTGCGGCCAGCCTGCTGGGGACTGAACCCTTCCAGGAAGAGATTGTGGCTGCAGGGGCTGGGGGGAGCAGCCACGGGGGCCAGGGGGACAGCTCAGAGGAGGAGGCCAGCCCCACCTCCCGCTACGTCCACTTCCCTGTGACTGTGGTGTCCAGCCCTGCCCTGGCCCCCGGCGCCCTCCCCGGAGCCCCCCGCATCGAGCAGCTGGATGGAGTGGACGACGGCACGGACAGCGAAGCCGAGGCCGCCCAGCAGCCGCGGGGCCAGGGGCCGCCTCCTTCAGGCCCAGGAGCAGGCCGGTCGGGGGCCATCGGGGCTGCAGGGGACAGGGCCCGACCTCCTGAGGACTTGCCGTCAGAAATCGTGGATTTTGTGTTGAAGAACCTGGGGGGGCCGGGGGAAGGGGGTGCGGGGCCCAGAGAAGAGCCTCTCCCCCTGGCACCTCCCCTGGCCAATGGCAGCCAGCCCCCTCAGGGCCTGCCCCCCAGCCCAGCTGACCCCACCCGGACGTTCGCCTGGCTCCCTGGGGCCCCAGGGCTCCCAGGGGTCCGGGTGTTGAGTCTGGGCCCCGCCCCCGAGCCCCCCAAACCTGCCACATCCAAGATCATCCTTGTCAACAAGCTGGGGCAGGTGTTTGTAAAGATGGCGGGAGAGGGTGAACCTGTCTCCCCGCCAGTGAAGCCACCTCCTCTGCCCCCTCCAATCCCCGCCACAGCCCCCGCTTCCTGGACTCTGCCCCCAGGACCCCTGCTGGGTGTGCTGCCAGTGGTAGGGGTGGTCCGCCCCGCCCCGCCCCCACCTCCACCTCCACTGACGCTGGTGTTGAGCGGTGGGCCCCCCAGCCCGCCCCGCCAGGCCATCCGTGTCAAGAGGGTGTCCACCTTCTCTGGCCGTTCCCCACCAGCGCCTCCCCCAAGTAAGACTCCTCGGCTGGAGGAAGATGGAGAGGCCTTGGAGGAACTCCCTCAGGGCCCAGGGCTCTGTGGCAATGGGTGAGTGTGTGTGTGTCCAGGCCGCAGAGTGGGGAGAGGTAGACAGGAGGCAGCTCACCCTTCTGACGGTGCCTCTGCCCCCAGGTGCAGCCGAGTGAGGATGAAAACGCCTACCGTGCGTGGAGTTCTTGACCTGGATGATCCTGGGGAGCCCACTGCAGGGGAAAGCCCAAGGTGAGCGGCCAGCCTCCTTCCCGGGAGGCTCTGAGACCTCTGTCCTTCCTCCTTCTGACAGGTCTCTCCTCACAGGCCCCTCCAGGATCGGTCCCCTCTGCTGCCACTTCCTGAAGGTGGTCCTCCCCGGGCCCCCGACGGTCCCCCTGACCTGCTGCTTGAGTCCCAGTGGCACCAGTACTCAGGTAGGGACCGCCCCTTCTCTCACCGCCTTCCTGCCTCTGCTGTCTCCGCCGAGTAACTGACAGANACAGAACTGGTCCCCTTGAAAGTAAACCTGCCTACTCACTCCGCAACATACCTCCTTCAGGCCCAGGAGCAGGCCGGTCGGGGCCATCGGCTGCAGGGGACAGGGCCCGACCTCCTGAGGACTTGCCAGAAATCGTGGATTTTGTGTTGAAGAACCTGGGGGCGGGGAAGGGGTGCGGGGCCCAGAAGAGCCTCTCCCCTGGCACCTCCCCTGGCCAATGGCAGCCAGCCCCCTCAGGGCCTGCCCCCCAGCCCAGCTGACCCCACCCGGACGTTCGCCTGGCTCCCTGGGGCCCCAGGGCTCCCAGGGGTCCGGGTGTTGAGTCTGGGCCCCGCCCCCGAGCCCCCCAAACCTGCCACATCCAAGATCATCCTTGTCAACAAGCTGGGGCAGGTGTTTGTAAAGATGGCGGGAGAGGGTGAACCTGTCTCCCCGCCAGTGAAGCCACCTCCTCTGCCCCCTCCAATCCCCGCCACAGCCCCCGCTTCCTGGACTCTGCCCCCAGGACCCCTGCTGGGTGTGCTGCCAGTGGTAGGGGTGGTCCGCCCCGCCCCGCCCCCACCTCCACCTCCACTGACGCTGGTGTTGAGCGGTGGGCCCCCCAGCCCGCCCCGCCAGGCCATCCGTGTCAAGAGGGTGTCCACCTTCTCTGGCCGTTCCCCACCAGCGCCTCCCCCAAGTAAGACTCCTCGGCTGGAGGAAGATGGAGAGGCCTTGGAGGAACTCCCTCAGGGCCCAGGGCTCTGTGGCAATGGGTGAGTGTGTGTGTGTCCAGGCCGCAGAGTGGGGAGAGGTAGACAGGAGGCAGCTCACCCTTCTGACGGTGCCTCTGCCCCCAGGTGCAGCCGAGTGAGGATGAAAACGCCTACCGTGCGTGGAGTTCTTGACCTGGATGATCCTGGGGAGCCCACTGCAGGGGAAAGCCCAAGGTGAGCGGCCAGCCTCCTTCCCGGGAGGCTCTGAGACGTCTGTCCTTCCTCCTTCTGACAGGTCTCTCCTCACAGGCCCCTCCAGGATCGGTCCCCTCTGCTGCCACTTCCTGAAGGTGGTCCTCCCCGGGCCCCCGACGGTCCCCCTGACCTGCTGCTTGAGTCCCAGTGGCACCAGTACTCAGGTAGGGACCGCCCCTTCTCTCACCGCCTTCCTGCCTCTGCTGTCTCCGCCGAGTAACTGACAGACACAGAACTGGTCCCCTTGAAAGTAAACGCTGCACTTACTGGGCACTGCACGCAACATACCCACCTGGGTACGAGCCTGAGGGCCGGTCCTTAGGCGCTTACGGCCTGTGGCAGACACAGGCGCGTGCCTGTCCAGTGTGCCCAAGAGGTCAGGAAAGGCTTCAGAGCCTCACGTGCCCGGGTCAGAGGGTTAGGTACTTAGTAAAGCCAAAGATGGAGTTCTCAGACCCAGGGGAAGACCGAGAGCAGCAGGGAAGTCAAGAGTGTGGTGTCGGGCTCAGGAAAGGCAGTCAGCCGTCCCGGTGGCCGCAGTGGGCACCAGGTGGTGCGGTCGGGGTGATACAGTGTCTGCACGGGTGGCACTGGGTGGGAGGAGGTGGTGTCACTGTCCAGGACTGAAGACCGTCGGTGGTGAGGGAAGTCAGCGCAGCCCCCAGGCACTTCGCTCAGAAACTAGCTGAGAGTCTCAGGGGAGGGTGGGACAGACGTCAGGGGGCTTGTGTGAGGGCCTTGACAGCAAAGGCAGGAGTGAAGTTGAAGGGGACCCGTGGAGGTGGGAGCACGCATGGCCGCCCAGGTTGAATGGTAGATCCCCAGACAGAGGGAAGGAAGCAAGGACGGTGTACAGGTATACCTCGTGTCATTGCCCGTGGCTTTATCCCATTTTTTACATATTGAAGATCTGGAGCAGGTCTGTCAGTGTCGTTTTTTCCAACAGTATTTGCTTACTTTGTGTCTCTGTGTCGCACTTTGGTAAGGTTCATACTATTTCTAGCTTTTCCATTACCTGCTGCGGTGATCTGTGATCAGTGATGCTTTGCTGTTACTGTCGTGAGAAGATTACACATGATGACTAGCCTTTTTTTAGCAGTAAAATTTGTTTTTAATGATGGTGAGAATAGTGAGGTAGTATTGCTGCCCCTCCTTGCTACTGATGTTTTCATATGTTGCCCTTCCAGAAAAGTCCAGGGTTTTTTTTTTAATGATGATAATAGTAGTGAGGTAGTGTTACAAGTTTGTTTTTTTTTTTTCTTTTTGGGCCACTTCTATTGGTCTCTCATTTATTTATTTCCATCCATCTTTCTTCTTTGGCCCGTGTGGGCCTCTCATCGCAGTGGCCTCTGTTGTCTCAGAGCACCGGCTCTGGGCGCATGCGCTCCAGAGCTCTGGCTCGGTAATTGGACACATCAGTCCAGCCGCTCTGCAGCACGTGGGATCTTCCCAGGCCAGGGATCGAACCGGCGCCCCTTGCACTGCAAGGCGGTGTCCTTACCCACCAGACTACCAGGGAAGCCCCTAAACATAACTTTTATATGCATTGGGAAACCCAAAAGATGTGTCGACTTGCTGTATTTCGATATTTACGCTGTTGCAGTAGCTCCCAGGGGAAGAAAATCAAGAGTGTGGTGTCGGGCTCAGGAAGGCAGTCAGCCGTCCCGGTGGCCGCAGTGGGCACCAGGTGGTGCGGTCGGGGTGATACAGTGTCTGCACGGGTGGCACTGGGTGGGAGGAGGTGGTGTCACTGTCCAGGACTGAAGACCGTCGGTGGTGAGGGAAGTCAGCGCAGCCCCCAGGCACTTCGCTCAGAAACTAGCTGAGAGTCTCAGGGGAGGGTGGGACAGGCGTCAGGGGGCTTGTGTGAGGGCCTTGACAGCAAAGGCAGGAGTGAAGTTGAAGGGGACCCGTGGAGGTGGGAGCACGCATGGCCGCCCAGGTTGAATGGTAGATCCCCAGACAGAGGGAAGGAAGCAAGGACGGTGTACAGGTATACCTCGTGTCATTGCCCGTGGCTTTATCCCATTTTTTACATATTGAAGATCTGGAGCAGGTCTGTCAGTGTCGTTTTTTCCAACAGTATTTGCTTACTTTGTGTCTCTGTGTCGCACTTTGGTAAGGTTCATACTATTTCTAGCTTTTCCATTACCTGCTGCGGTGATCTGTGATCAGTGATGCTTTGCTGTTACTGTCGTGAGAAGATTACACATGATGACTAGCCTTTTTTTAGCAGTAAAATTTGTTTTTAATGATGGTGAGAATAGTGAGGTAGTATTGCTGCCCCTCCTTGCTACTGATGTTTTCATATGTTGCCCTTCCAGAAAAGTCCAGGGGTTTTTTTTTAATGATGATAATAGTAGTGAGGTAGTGTTACAAGTTTGTTTTTTTTTTTTCTTTTTGGGCCACTTCTATTGGTCTCTCATTTATTTATTTCCATCCATCTTTCTTCTTTGGCCCGTGTGGGCCTCTCATCGCAGTGGCCTCTGTTGTCTCAGAGCACCGGCTCTGGGCGCATGCGCTCCAGAGCTCTGGCTCGGTAATTGGACACATCGGTCCAGCCGCTCTGCAGCACGTGGGATCTTCCCAGGCCAGGGATCGAATCGGCGCCCCGTGCACTGCAAGGCGGTGTCCTTACCCACCAGACCACCAGGGAAGCCCCTAAACATAACTTTTATATGCATTGGGAAACCCAAAAGATGTGTCGACTTGCTGTATTTCGATATTTACGCTGTTGCAGTAGTCTGGAACCGAGCCCGTAATATCTTCTGAGTTATGCCTGTACTTGCAGAGCTATGAGACATCAGGGTGCAGGTTGGGGCCCTTGGAGCAGTTGTGGCTGATGGACCCTGAAGCTGGAGGGGCCGTGCTCTGCTGGTCCTGGAGGGTAGAGGCAGAGGGAGTGGACTCCAGCCAAGGAAGCTGGTAATTGAGCAGCCGGAGGCTAGGAATTTCAAGGAAACAGACACATAATTAGCAAGTGCCTGCTAGCGTAGTGCCATGAGAAAGCAGAAGGTGAGAGTGTGCTAGATGAGGCTTCTATAGACTGGTCTCTGCCATTGTATTCAGGGAACAGAATGAAAGTGAGGGTGGAGAAAGGCGGAAGAAATCAGACAGGACCCTGCGGCAGGTGGAGGCCTGGGGGTCACACAACAAGCCTTAGGTTTAGAGTCTTGCTTAGGGCCTTTGGGGAGGCAGGGGCATATGGGCAGGCTGGCCCAGAGACCTTACGTGGGGAGAAAGTATGGCCATGTGGCTCTTCCCCCTCCTGAAATGTGCTCCACTTAAAATGTTTGCCCCTATCCCGCTCACCTCCGGTACAGTGGTCAGGCCTTAGTCCACGTCAGCTTGAGCCAATAGCAGCATTTGGTGCATAGATCCCTCCCTCCTTTCTTTTTTTTTTTTAAGTTTTGTTTATTCTTTTTTTTGGAAGGGGGGATGGCAGGTTGGGGAGGGATGGGGGCGGGCAGGTCACTTCTATTGGTCTTTCATTTGTCCATTTTTCATCCATCTTTGTTCTTTGGCCCGTGTGGGCCTCCCATCGCAGTGGCCTCTTGTCGCAGAGCACCGGCTCTGGGCGCATGCGCTCCAGAGCTCCGGCTCGGTAATTGAATATATCAGTCCAGCCACTCCGCGGCACATGGGATCCTCCCAGGCCAGGGATCGAACCGACGCCCCTTGCACTGCAAGGCGGTGTCCTTACCCACTGGACCACCAGGGAAGCCCAATCCCTCTCTCCTTGAAGCACTTCTTTTTTTGGCTTCTAGCCCTCTCCTCACCTCTGGTTGTGCCTCCACATTGTTCCAGCCTGTCAACTTTGAGGGGTCCCAGGGCCCTAGCCTTGACTTCTTTGTCTCCACACGCTCCAGAATGCTCTTTATCTAGCTTCCTGGCTCTGAATCCCATCTCTAATTCTGACAGCCCCCAGATCACTAGCCAGGCCCCTGTATCCTGCTGCCTGCCCGCCATCTCCACCCCAAGTTGAAAGGGGAGGTTTCCTAAGAGTAATCTGACTCACCATGTCCCAAACTGTTCTTGACTTTCACTGCAAACTTGTTTCTGCCTCACCTTTACCATCTCATTCGGTGGCCGTTTTAGCCTTTCGGGTATTTAGGCTCCACACCTCAAGTTGCCCTTGACCCCTCTTTCTCACATCCACATCACCTGTGTCAGCTAGGCCTGCCTGTCTGAGCTTTAAAATTTTTAGCCCCTGAGAAATCCCTCATAGTGTACATCCACTTGATTCTGTGAGTATGGGCCTTTTATAATTCAGACAGGCCCTAGGTCCCAAAGAGTTCTTGCTTAGGGCCTTTGGGAGGCAGGGGCATATGGGCAGGCTGGCCCAGAGACCTTACGTGGGGAGAAAGTATGGCCATGTGGCTCTTCCCTCCTGAAATGTGCTCCACTTAAAATGTTTGCCCCTATCCCGCTCACCTCCGGTACAGTGGTCAGGCCTTAGTCCACGTCAGCTTGAGCCAATAGCAGCATTTGGTGCATAGATCCCTCCCTCCTTTCTTTTTTTTTTTTAGTTTTTTTTTTTTTTTTTTTTGGGAGGGGGGGATGGCAGGTTGGGGAGGGATGGGGGCGGGCAGGTCACTTCTATTGGTCTTTCATTTGTCCATTTTTCATCCATCTTTGTTCTTTGGCCCGTGTGGGCCTCCCATCGCAGTGGCCTCTTGTCGCAGAGCACCGGCTCTGGGCGCATGCGCTCCAGAGCTCCGGCTCGGTAATTGAATATATCAGTCCAGCCACTCCGCGGCACATGGGATCCTCCCAGGCCAGGGATCGAACCGACGCCCCTTGCACTGCAAGGCGGTGTCCTTACCCACTGGACCACCAGGGAAGCCCAATCCCTCTCTCCTTGAAGCACTTCTTTTTTTGGCTTCTAGCCCTCTCCTCACCTCTGGTTGTGCCTCCACATTGTTCCAGCCTGTCAACTTTGAGGGGTCCCAGGGCCCTAGCCTTGACTTCTTTGTCTCCACACGCTCCAGAATGCTCTTTATCTAGCTTCCTGGCTCTGAATCCCATCTCTAATTCTGACAGCCCCCAGATCACTAGCCAGGCCCCTGTATCCTGCTGCCTGCCCGCCATCTCCACCCCAAGTTGAAAGGGGAGGTTTCCTAAGAGTAATCTGACTCACCATGTCCCAAACTGTTCTTGACTTTCACTGCAAACTTGTTTCTGCCTCACCTTTACCATCTCATTCGGTGGCCGTTTTAGCCTTTCGGGTATTTAGGCTCCACACCTCAAGTTGCCCTTGACCCCTCTTTCTCACATCCACATCACCTGTGTCAGCTAGGCCTGCCTGTCTGAGCTTTAAAATTTTTAGCCCCTGAGAAATCCCTCATAGTGTACATCCACTTGATTCTGTGAGTATGGGCCTTTTATAATACTCTATTGGTAATCTTTATAGATGTGGGCTGCACGTAAAAAAATTGTTGAGTCAGTAAGTTGTGTCCAACTCTTTTGTGACCCCAAAACTATACATCTCCAGGCTCCTCCGTCCTTGGGATTTTCCAGGCAAGAATACTGGGGTGGGTTGCCATTTCCTTCTCCAGGGGATCTTTCTGACCCAGGGGGTCCAGCCTGCGTCTCCTACTTGGCAGGTGGATTCTTTACCACTGAGCCATCAGGGAAGCCTATGTTAAAAAATATATGTGCAGGGCTTCCCTGGTGGTCCAGGGAAGAGACACCGCCTTGCAGTGCAAGGGGTGCTGGTTCAATCCCTGACCTGGGAAGATCCCACATACCTCAGAGCAGCTGGACTGATGTGTCCAACTACCGAGCTGGAGGTCTGGAGCGCATACACCCAGAGCCAGTGCACTGCAATGAGAGAGGCCACTGCGATGGGAGACCCACACAGGCCAAAAGAACAAAGATGGATGGAAATAAATAAATGAAAGACCAATAGAAGTGGCCAAAAAAAAAAAAAAAATATATATATATATATATATATATGCAAAGTATAATGGTTCTCCAGTATTTTGTATTTTGTGTGAGATTCAGAGAAATTGAGGGTAGATGGGCATTTGTGATAGACTGAGTTGGAGTGAGCCACGAACATGTCCAACAGAAAAGGGACTGCAGGCCCTTTAGGGATAAAATACCCATTCTGTAGGGTTCACTGGGCAAATACTGTTAAGAGGAAGGCCATCAGTCCAGTAACTGTGCTTATACCTGAGGAGGAAGGGAGGGCAGAGGAGAGCCAGGGATGTGTGAGTCTAGAAAGGGTGACGCTCCCCAACTCCAGTCTGCTCCTTGGGACCAGGTGAGGCTTCAAGCTCCGAGGAAGAGCCTCCATCCCCAGAGGACAAAGAGAACCAGGGCCCTAAACGGGCTGGCCCACATCTGCGCTTCGAGATCAGCAGTGAGGATGGGTTCAGTGTGGAGGCGGAGAGCTTGGAGGGTGAGTTGGGGGAGTGTTGACTGGGGTGGGGGTGGGGCGGTGTCCCTTAGAGGACCCTGCTGACAGCTCTGGCCCATCCCCTCCACAGGGGCATGGAGAACTCTGATTGAGAAGGTGCAAGAGGCCCGAGGGCATGCCCGGCTCAGACATCTCTCCTTCAGTGGTAACTTGGGGATGCACAGGGGTGCTGGGGGCTGGGCTGGCTCGGTGACAGAGTGGGCCTCTGGCACGACCTGCGTGTCCTCACTCTTGGCTCTCCCCAGGAATGAGTGGGGCAAGGCTCCTGGGCATCCACCACGATGCCGTCATCTTCCTGGCGGAGCAGCTGCCTGGGGCTCAGCGCTGCCAGCACTACAAGTTCCGCTACCACCAGCAGGGAGAGGGCCAGGAGGAGCCACCCCTGAACCCCCACGGGGCAGCCCGTGCTGAGGTCTATCTCCGGTGAGAGGTCTGGGGTGCGGCACCTGGGTCGGGGTAGCCCTACGGGAGTTCTAAAGGGTAGGAATTAGGTCTGCACAGATTGGAAACTGAGGTCTGAGAGGAAGGCACTGGCCATTCCAGAAGTTGTTTCTAGAGGTGACATTAGAAGAATGCACTTGTTTCTTCCGTTCTTGCTGCGTCTTCAACACGAACAGTATTCCTCCTACCTCACCAGCAGCAGGCTCGGGCCACAGAATAGGCGGGTAGCCTCTTCCTGAAGGAAGGGCTACGAACCTCCCTCCTTCCCTCCCTCACACCTGCAGCAAGTGCACCTTTGACATGTTCAACTTCCTGGCCTCCCAGCACCGGGTGCTCCCTGAGGGCGCCACCTGTGACGAGGAAGAGGAGTGTAGGGTTCACTGGGCAAATACTGTTAAGAGGAAGGCCATCAGTCCAGTAACTGTGCTTATACCTGAGGAGGAAGGGAGGGCAGAGGAGAGCCAGGGATGTGTGAGTCTAGAAAGGGTGACGCTCCCCAACTCCAGTCTGCTCCTTGGGACCAGGTGAGGCTTCAAGCTCCGAGGAAGAGCCTCCATCCCCAGAGGACAAAGAGAACCAGGGCCCTAAACGGGCTGGCCCACATCTGCGCTTCGAGATCAGCAGTGAGGATGGGTTCAGTGTGGAGGCGGAGAGCTTGGAGGGTGAGTTGGGGGAGTGTTGACTGGGGTGGGGGTGGGGCGGTGTCCCTTAGAGGACCCTGCTGACAGCTCTGGCCCATCCCCTCCACAGGGGCATGGAGAACTCTGATTGAGAAGGTGCAAGAGGCCCGAGGGCATGCCCGGCTCAGACATCTCTCCTTCAGTGGTAACTTGGGGATGCACAGGGGTGCTGGGGGCTGGGCTGGCTCGGTGACAGAGTGGGCCTCTGGCACGACCTGCGTGTCCTCACTCTTGGCTCTCCCCAGGAATGAGTGGGGCAAGGCTCCTGGGCATCCACCACGATGCCGTCATCTTCCTGGCGGAGCAGCTGCCTGGGGCTCAGCGCTGCCAGCACTACAAGTTCCGCTACCACCAGCAGGGAGAGGGCCAGGAGGAGCCACCCCTGAACCCCCACGGGGCAGCCCGTGCTGAGGTCTATCTCCGGTGAGAGGTCTGGGGTGCGGCACCTGGGTCGGGGTAGCCCTACGGGAGTTCTAAAGGGTAGGAATTAGGTCTGCACAGATTGGAAACTGAGGTCTGAGAGGAAGGCACTGGCCATTCCAGAAGTTGTTTCTAGAGGTGACATTAGAAGAATGCACTTGTTTCTTCCGTTCTTGCTGCGTCTTCAACACGAACAGTATTCCTCCTACCTCACCAGCAGCAGGCTCGGGCCACAGAATAGGCGGGTAGCCTCTTCCTGAAGGAAGGGCTACGAACCTCCCTCCTTCCCTCCCTCACACCTGCAGCAAGTGCACCTTTGACATGTTCAACTTCCTGGCCTCCCAGCACCGGGTGCTCCCTGAGGGCGCCACCTGTGACGAGGAAGAGGATGAGGTGCAGCTCAGGTCAACCAGGTACAGGAGCAGACCAGGGTGCTGGGGTGGTCGCCCAGAAGAGGGCGATCAGGGCAGGAGACGCCATTCCTGGTGCCGGCCTGCGTGACACTGCTGTCCCCCACCAGACGCGCCACCAGTCTGGAGCTGCCCATGGCCATGCGCTTCCGCCATCTCAAGAAGACCTCTAAGGAGGCTGTGGGCGTCTACAGGTTCGTGGGGTTTCGGGAACGTGCCTGCTGGGTGGACGGCAGGTTCCTGAGTCGGGGGCTGCCTGGGTTCCGCCCCGCCTGCCCCCTCAGCTCCCCCGTCCCTCCTGCCCTGCAGGTCTGCCATCCACGGGCGGGGCCTGTTCTGTAAGCGCAATATCGACGCCGGCGAGATGGTCATTGAGTACTCTGGCATTGTCATCCGCTCCGTGCTGACTGACAAACGGGAGAAGTTCTATGATGGGAAGGTAGGCTCTGCCAGCCCCTGGGAGCGAGGCAGGTGAGCCAGGGCGGGGTCGGGGAGGTTTGCCTCTGACTCCCTGCCTCCCCGGCAGGGCATCGGGTGCTACATGTTCCGCATGGATGACTTTGACGTGGTGGACGCCACCATGCACGGCAACGCCGCCCGCTTCATCAACCACTCATGTGAGCCCAACTGCTTCTCGCGCGTCATCCATGTGGAGGGCCAGAAGCACATCGTCATCTTCGCCTCGCGCATCCTGCGTGGTGAGGAGCTCACCTCGACTACAAGTTCCCCATCGAGGATGCCAGCAACAAGCTGCACAGATTGGAAACTGAGGTCTGAGAGGAAGGCACTGGCCATTCCAGAAGTTGTTTCTAGAGGTGACATTAGAAGAATGCACTTGTTTCTTCCGTTCTTGCTGCGTCTTCAACACGAACAGTATTCCTCCTACCTCACCAGCAGCAGGCTCGGGCCACAGAATAGGCGGGTAGCCTCTTCCTGAAGGAAGGGCTACGAACCTCCCTCCTTCCCTCCCTCACACCTGCAGCAAGTGCACCTTTGACATGTTCAACTTCCTGGCCTCCCAGCACCGGGTGCTCCCTGAGGGCGCCACCTGTGACGAGGAAGAGGATGAGGTGCAGCTCAGGTCAACCAGGTACAGGAGCAGACCAGGGTGCTGGGGTGGTCGCCCAGAAGAGGGCGATCAGGGCAGGAGACGCCATTCCTGGTGCCGGCCTGCGTGACACTGCTGTCCCCCACCAGACGCGCCACCAGTCTGGAGCTGCCCATGGCCATGCGCTTCCGCCATCTCAAGAAGACCTCTAAGGAGGCTGTGGGCGTCTACAGGTTCGTGGGGTTTCGGGAACGTGCCTGCTGGGTGGACGGCAGGTTCCTGAGTCGGGGGCTGCCTGGGTTCCGCCCCGCCTGCCCCCTCAGCTCCCCCGTCCCTCCTGCCCTGCAGGTCTGCCATCCACGGGCGGGGCCTGTTCTGTAAGCGCAATATCGACGCCGGCGAGATGGTCATTGAGTACTCTGGCATTGTCATCCGCTCCGTGCTGACTGACAAACGGGAGAAGTTCTATGATGGGAAGGTAGGCTCTGCCAGCCCCTGGGAGCGAGGCAGGTGAGCCAGGGCGGCGCCCGGGAGCAGAGCCTCTGACTCCCTGCCTCCCCGGCAGGGCATCGGGTGCTACATGTTCCGCATGGATGACTTTGACGTGGTGGACGCCACCATGCACGGCAACGCCGCCCGCTTCATCAACCACTCATGTGAGCCCAACTGCTTCTCGCGCGTCATCCATGTGGAGGGCCAGAAGCACATCGTCATCTTCGCCCTGCGCCGCATCCTGCGTGGTGAGGAGCTCACCTACGACTACAAGTTCCCCATCGAGGATGCCAGCAACAAGCTGCCTTGCAACTGTGGCGCCAAGCGCTGCCGGCGCTTCCTTAACTGACGCTGTGGCTGCCTGCCACCCCCGCTGCCATTGCCCCCCAAGCCTGGGGCTCCCCCGTCCCTCCCAGAGCATCTCACCCCACGCTCGCTCATGTTCAGGGTGGATGTGGGCACGCAGGTGGCAAGGGCCCCGCCTCCACCCCTCCAGCCCACCCAGCAATCGCCCCCTTCTTGCCCTGGGGGCCCAGGATGTAGATATTGTACAAAAATTTCTAAATCCCTTCTTTTCTATGCACTTTTTTATTTAAGAGGGTGGGATCCCAGGTGGGAACCCCCCACAATAAAGTCTTGTCAATGTTTGGAGAGGTGGTCTTCCATTTGTATGGTGCTGGGGCAGGTAGAAGCTCCTGTTCTCTGCCCCACAGCCAGACTGAGCCAGGGAAGCCCGTCAGCCCTGACAGGTAGGTGTGAGGGCATCACTCAGAAATAAAGTGGGCGGGGGTGGGTGGGGGGTCTCTTAAGGCTCAGTGCTAAATATAATACCCATTCCAAGTCAGACCAAGCTGTGGCCCTGTGAGTGTCCTCTCCCAGGGTTTCAGTTCAGTTCAGTCGCTCACTCGTGTCCAGCAATTTTCAACTACAGTACACCAGCCATCCCCATCCTTCACTGTCTTCTAGAACTTGCTCAGACTCCTGTCCATTGAGTTGGTGATGCCATCCAATCATCTTGTTCTATTGTCCCTTTCTCCTCCTGCCTTCTATTTTTCAAAGCATCAGGGTCTTTTTTAGTGAGTCATCTCTTCACATCAGGCAAAGTATTAAGAGCTTCGGCTTCAGCCCTTCCAGTGAATATTCAGGGTTGAATATACTCCCGGGGTAGCAGGGCCATTTCTGAGGCGACCCTGCTTCCCCAGGGGTAACCTACATCTGGTCTGGCCTGTGTGGTGGGTTGGCCCATTCCTGGAGGAGAGGGGATGAGAGAGGGTGTCGGCTGGATTTTGGTCCAATTAAGACTTATTTAGGGGAACAGTGTTGTGGGTAGCACGCACATCGCAGTTTCCTGAGCAGGAATCAACCCAGGCCTCCTGCAGTGGAAACGTGGCGTTGGAACCACTGAAATGCTCGGAAATTGCTAATTAAGACTACTTTAAGAGGATCCCTAACGAAGTTCAGAGACAGCAGCACTTACTTCCATAGAAACTTTATTAATAGAGTACCAGGCCAGGCAAGTCCCAGATCAGCCAAGTTTGGACAGTACCCGCAGCGCATCGGCCCGCCCTATCTGGGCCAGGTGTGTGCCCAGCTGGCCCAGAGAGGCCGAAGGCTCCCTTGCTACCAC
Source organism: Tragulus kanchil (assembly GCA_022376925.1). Classification (NCBI taxonomy): domain Eukaryota; kingdom Metazoa; phylum Chordata; class Mammalia; order Artiodactyla; family Tragulidae; genus Tragulus; species Tragulus kanchil. The sequence goes on from JAIOJX010000031.1 coordinate 117,506,383, forward strand.
CGTCTCGATCAGGGCCCGAAGGGGCGAGCGACTGGGCCTCAGTGAGTAGGCAAAAGTGGACCAGGCAGCAGGCAGTCCGTATCTTGCAGCCAGGTGTCGAGTGGTGCCACGGGCCGTGCCCCCACCTGGCCCAGGCTCAGGATCCAGCAGCAGGATCAGCTCTTCCAGCACCTCTAGCTCATCCAGGAGGCGAGACAGGGCCTGTGATTCCAGGCTTGGCAGCTCTAGGAGACAGAAGGAGGGCTAAGCGGGGCAAGCGCAAGCTTCCAGGCCACCTCCCCCATCCTTGGCATATCCTCAACTAACCCCTGCCTAGGAGTGGAGGCAGAGAGACCTCTTGCCAGGAGTCCCCTGCCTCTGAAGCCTCCAGGAGGCTGGGGAGGAGGAGTGCAAGAAGATCACTTCATCCCTCCCCATCCCAGTCTTCTAGAACTTGCTCAGACTCCTGTCCATTGAGTTGGTGATGCCATCCAATCATCTTGTTCTATTGTCCCTTTCTCCTCCTGCCTTCTATTTTTCAAAGCATCAGGGTCTTTTTTAGTGAGTCATCTCTTCACATCAGGCAAAGTATTAAGAGCTTCGGCTTCAGCCCTTCCAGTGAATATTCAGGGTTGAATATACTCCCGGGGTAGCAGGGCCATTTCTGAGGCGACCCTGCTTCCCCAGGGGTAACCTACATCTGGTCTGGCCTGTGTGGTGGGTTGGCCCATTCCTGGAGGAGAGGGGATGAGAGAGGGTGTCGGCTGGATTTTGGTCCAATTAAGACTTATTTAGGGGAACAGTGTTGTGGGTAGCACGCACATCGCAGTTTCCTGAGCAGGAATCAACCCAGGCCTCCTGCAGTGGAAACGTGGCGTTGGAACCACTGAAATGCTCGGAAATTGCTAATTAAGACTACTTTAAGAGGATCCCTAACGAAGTTCAGAGACAGCAGCACTTACTTCCATAGAAACTTTATTAATAGAGTACCAGGCCAGGCAAGTCCCAGATCAGCCAAGTTTGGACAGTACCCGCAGCGCATCGGCCCGCCCTATCTGGGCCAGGTGTGTGCCCAGCTGGCCCAGAGAGGCCGAAGGCTCCCTTGCTACCACCGTCTCGATCAGGGCCCGAAGGGGCGAGCGACTGGGCCTCAGTGAGTAGGCAAAAGTGGACCAGGCAGCAGGCAGTCCGTATCTTGCAGCCAGGTGTCGAGTGGTGCCACGGGCCGTGCCCCCACCTGGCCCAGGCTCAGGATCCAGCAGCAGGATCAGCTCTTCCAGCACCTCTAGCTCATCCAGGAGGCGAGACAGGGCCTGTGATTCCAGGCTTGGCAGCTCTAGGAGACAGAAGGAGGGCTAAGCGGGGCAAGCGCAAGCTTCCAGGCCACCTCCCCCATCCTTGGCATATCCTCAACTAACCCCTGCCTAGGAGTGGAGGCAGAGAGACCTCTTGCCAGGAGTCCCCTGCCTCTGAAGCCTCCAGGGAGGCTGGGGAGGAGGAGTGCAAGAAGAGGGCGTGGGTGTCAAAGCTGCTGCAGACTAAGCCAGGACAGGGCTGTTGGAATGCTTTCCCCCGGTCGCGGCGACATGGGCGCCTCTGCAGGGCCAGCAGGATTATTGCTGAGGTCACGAGCAGAGCCAGCGCCAGGGACAGGGCAAAACTCCAACTCAGCCTGGCCTGCTGAGGGGCTTTGTGCTCAGAGGTCCTGGAGAGACTGGGAATCGCTGGTGAGCTGGGCTGCTGGGAACTGAGGACGCTTGATGCTCCAGGTGTTAGGGTGCAGGGCTCCTTGTTAGGGACCGGCTTCTGGAAAATAAGGCGGTTGAAAGGCCTGCCTCAGCACTAGCCTCCCATCCTTACATCCCTCTGTAGGGCCACATCCCCGCCTGATCCAGACTCTTCCTACACCCCACCCCGACTCCTTTCATCCAGGAAGGTCCTGTCCAGACACCATGGCCCCTACCGTCTTCAGTTAGGCTACTCGTCTTCCCTTGATAAGACCCCACTCATCCGATCCCAAGTCACGCCTCCAAGTCTCCGTCCCCCTCCTGCAAGCTGTACCCTTTCCCCGGCCCTCCGGAACCCGACCGATACCTCTTGGCAGCGCCGCCCGGTTGCGCCGCGGCTCCCCGTGAGAATGGGGTCCGTTGCTTCTCTGCCACAAGGGTTACATCGCTCCGCGCTGTTGGGGTTGCACTGCCCAGAAGGACACTCTTGGAAGATGCCCATTACGTGATTGCCAGCATCATCCAGCCCGCAGTTTTCCGAAAACTCAAAGTCTATTGGGAGACAGAGCCTCACGCGCGGCCTTCAAGCCGGCCTTCTCTGCACTCCTCTTGGTCCTATCCCAGAAGGCCCCGCCCCCTGTGCTGTACTCACCCAACCTATCAGCGGAAGGCCTGCCTCTATCCCCGCCCCACACTAGCTCTGGCTCCTCCCAACCCTCTCTACAGAGGCCACGCCCCACTGCCACGCCCCCTCCTTCCTCTCTGGTTCCCATCTAATGGGTCACACACCTTCACCTTGACCGTGTTAACCCACACAATCCCCTTCTTCACAAGCTTAGCTCCATCCTCACCTTGTCTACGTACAGCCCACCGCCTACCCCAAAGCAAGCCTCACGGACCATACCCCACAGACCTCGTCCCTTCCCCCTCTTCCTATTACCCCTTAACTCCACCAAAACATTCAAACACCCAGTCCCAGCTCCTCACCCGGGCAAGGGGGCGGCCCGAAGCGCTGCAGGCAGCTGCCGCAGCACTGGTTGTCAGGGTTCCAGTACTCGAGGCGACCGCAGTGTTGGGAGGCCTCCCAGGGCGCCGCCTGGGCCAGGAGCATCACGGCAGCAAGGAGGCGGTGTGAGGGCCCCATCCGGGCGGAGCCTGCAATCTGGGGACCCACGACCACAGGACTTCCTGCCACAGAGCTTCTGCTGCATTTGCCAGGAAACCAGGGCAGAAGAAGGGAGCAGTGGATGTGAAGGTATAGGATCCTCAAGTCCCCATCAGAAGCCAAGAATCTAACCCCCAGCCTCCATTCCAGCTCCTGGCCGCTTATCAGAAGCCACAAGACTTCAAGATGCCTAGAGCAAGGAGCCAGACTGCGTGGATTTGTATCCTACTTCAGTCATCTTCCTGCCCTTTCTTTTCCCATCTGTAAAATGGGATAATAGTAATGTGTCTCATAGGGTTACTACGGAGACAAAACCACGGTAAAACTATGACCGAAAGTAAACATTTAAAACAGCACCTGGCACAGAAAAACCTTAACTATTAGGTACTATCTATCTTCATCTCAGGTTGGTGGGCACGGAGGACCCAGTTCTCACCCACTGGACACTCCCACCCGATGCCCAGCAATCTTACCTTAGCTCCTAACCCCAAACTCCTCCAGACTAGAAGTCCTCCAACCCGCTGCAACCAAGCATCTCTCCCTTGAGAATCCTCCGATGGATGTGAAGTTTCCAGCACCAAGGCAGCCCCACCCAACCAGTCCTACTTGGGGGTTTCTGGGACCCAGGGTGTTCTGCTTTCGTACCTGTTGTTGGAAGTTCCTTGGCTGAGGTTGTGGTCAGAGCCCAGCCCCGCTTCCCCTTTTTACCAGATGTGGGGGTGGAAGGAAACCAGCCCACGGCCAGGCTCAAGCTAAGAGTGAAGCTCTAAACCCTCAGTACAGAATTTTATTAGGGGAGGAGCCTAGAAGTTCCGTGTTGAAGGTATTACATCACGGAGACTTGGAGTCTGGAAAAGAGGCCACTGGGGGGTTAAGGGAGTTTGGAGGAGGAGTCCTGGCCAGGACCATCTGTGCCTGCCAGGGGTGGAGAGCCAGGGGGTCAGGGTCTCAGAAACGGCCGTGCCGGTGGTCTGGGGACCGTCGTCGATTTCTTTCTCGGGGACGGTGGCCAGTATGGGACCTTGGGGGTGACCTGGGGACAGGAGAGAGAAGGGTTAGAGCCATAGGGAATGGTGTACAGACCTCAGGTCTGCCTGCCTGGGACGAGGCCTGGCAATTGATGAAGAAAAGTTCCTGCGGGTGGCCTCAGGACAGGTGTGCGGCTGCTCATCTCAGCCCTGGAGGTCCAGGACGGACTTGGCTTTGGGGTTCAGGCTGGTTTGGAGGTTGGGACTTAGGTACTGATCTTCAGATGGGGCTGAGGGTTATTCAGGGTACAAGAGGCTTGAGACACTTATTGAGGCATGGGATCCGATTCATCTCAGGGTGCAGGGGGCTCGGGGTGTGAGAAGTCCGGGCAGGCTGGTCCTGAGGTACCTGCGCCTGGGCCCCCGGCCATAGAGCTGTCTCCGGAGGTTGCGAGAGATGGGTCGCAGATGCATGAAGTTGCAGAAACCACCACGGGTACACTCCCTGGGTAAAAGACGGACCGGAGGATGGACAAATGGATGGAGAAGGCCCCTGTCACTGACAGCCCCCTCGACACCCAGCAGAAGCCTGGCACTCCAGGTGCCTGCCCGCCTGCCCCTGTACAACCGTACCCCATCTCATACTGCCGACAGCACGACTCCCGGAAATCGGTGACGGGAGACAGCTCGGCATGCACCGCTTGCCCGTTGAACCAGCGATTGTTGAGCTCAACCACTGCCCGCTCTGCATCCTCCTCGCGCCGAAACTGAGGGAAAGTCAGTCAGGGTCAGCAGTCAAACTCAGAAATCTCCAGGGGATTAGCTAGCAGCTCAGGGGTTGGAGCGGACTGAGTGATGGACCTCAAGCTCGGAGGCTACAGTGGTGGCCAGGAGGCACTGAAATGCCTCCACTTCTGGGCTCTGGGGGACAGCATGCACCTTGACATAAACATTGCCCACGAGGTGATCGCCCAGGTTGTCGCACACATTCATCTCTTCAATCTCCCCGTATTTCTCCTGTAGTTCCGTGAACACTTCCTGTGAACAGACCAGGAGGAACTCAGCTGAGCTCCTGGCCCGCAGGAAGCTCAACCCGCCCCTGCCAAGCCTCACCTCGAAGAAGTGATCATAGTGTTCCTGCACCTCCACGTCGCTCACGTGACCTGGAGGAGGGGGCGGGGGGAGTCAGGGCGTGGTCTGCTGGGGGCCGTCCGCCCTCCCGCCTCCGCACCGGTCCCTCACTCACAGTGCGATCCATCTGCGGTTTGGGCGGTGTTCTGTGGATTCCGGTACAGGTTGAGCAGCACGATAGTCTAAACAGAACGCAAAGGGGCAAGGCCTCAACTCAGAGGGCGGGCCAGACGCAAATGGTTTGGAGGTTGGGACTTAGGTACTGATCTTCAGATGGGGCTGAGGGTTATTCAGGGTACAAGAGGCTTGAGACACTTATTGAGGCATGGGATCCGATTCATCTCAGGGTGCAGGGGGCTCGGGGTGTGAGAAGTCCGGGCAGGCTGGTCCTGAGGTACCTGCGCCTGGGCCCCCGGCCATAGAGCTGTCTCCGGAGGTTGCGAGAGATGGGTCGCAGATGCATGAAGTTGCAGAAACCACCACGGGTACACTCCCTGGGTAAAAGACGGACCGGAGGATGGACAAATGGATGGAGAAGGCCCCTGTCACTGACAGCCCCCTCGACACCCAGCAGAAGCCTGGCACTCCAGGTGCCTGCCCGCCTGCCCCTGTACAACCGTACCCCATCTCATACTGCCGACAGCACGACTCCCGGAAATCGGTGACGGGAGACAGCTCGGCATGCACCGCTTGCCCGTTGAACCAGCGATTGTTGAGCTCAACCACTGCCCGCTCTGCATCCTCCTCGCCGAAACTGAGGGAAAGTCAGTCAGGGTCAGCAGTCAAACTCAGAAATCTCCAGGGGATTAGCTAGCAGCTCAGGGGTTGGAGCGGACTGAGTGATGGACCTCAAGCTCGGAGGCTACAGTGGTGGCCAGGAGGCACTGAAATGCCTCCACTTCTGGGCTCTGGGGGACAGCATGCACCTTGACATAAACATTGCCCACGAGGTGATCGCCCAGGTTGTCGCACACATTCATCTCTTCAATCTCCCCGTATTTCTCCTGTAGTTCCGTGAACACTTCCTGTGAACAGACCAGGAGGAACTCAGCTGAGCTCCTGGCCCGCAGGAAGCTCAACCCGCCCCTGCCAAGCCTCACCTCGAAGAAGTGATCATAGTGTTCCTGCACCTCCACGTCGCTCACGTGACCTGGAGGAGGGGGCGGGGGGAGTCAGGGCGTGGTCTGCTGGGGGCCGTCCGCCCTCCCGCCTCCGCACCGGTCCCTCACTCACAGTGCGATCCATCTGCGGTTTGGGCGGTGTTCTGTGGATTCCGGTACAGGTTGAGCAGCACGATAGTCTAAACAGAACGCAAAAGGGGCAAGGCCTCAACTCAGAGGGCGGGGCCAGACGCAAAGGGCTGGGGTATGAAGACGGCGGATGGGACTTTGCATCAGAGGAAAAGAATAAGCCTCTTCCGTGCATCAGCAGCGCCTGCCCCTCGGAAAACCAGGAGGGGTATCTAGTCGCTAGGGACAGCCCAGAGGTGTGGTCTCTACGTACGGGGGCGTGGCCAAGTTCCTCGGTAAAGCGCCCGAAGGTGGGGGTAGGACCCTGCAGCGGTCCGACCAGAGGAAAGCCGGGCGGTAGGAAGGGCCCTAGAAATCCGGAAGAGGCGGGACCTCGTGATGATAGACTACAAAAGGGAACTGGCCGCGAGGCGTTAACCCCCCAGGGTCCGTGCCGGGCCTCACCTGGCTGAAAGTCGGCTTGTTGTGAAGCCGAGAGCACCGGTCCCCGTGCCGGCAGGCCCCGATCTTAAAGTAAAAAGAGCAGTTAACCCTGGAAGAGGGGCAAAGACAGAGGTGAACCGAGGGCCAGAGAGCTGGACGCCCCAGAAACACCGCCCCACGCCGCCCAGTCACCAGGAAACCAAGTGCCCAGTCCCCGGCCGCCCGAAGAGCCAACCCCTGCACCCATTCTCACTTGTCCTTCTCAGTCCCGAATATCGAAGCTAAATATTCAGCCATTTTCACCCGCACTCTCCAACGCGGGCTGCTATTTACGTCACTTCCGTTGCTCAAGTCTATTGGGAAATGTAGTTCCTCGCGGCCACTGGCCGCTCAGACACTCCCTAGTGCGCTTGCGCGGTGCGGGCTCGCGCGCTTCCAAGTCTAAAATGGGCCTCCCCAAAGACTACAAGCTCCAGAGATTGCGGTATCTCGCGCAAAAGTCCGTAATTGACAGTGGCTCCTGGCCCGCAGGAAGCTCAACCCGCCCCTGCCAAGCCTCACCTCGAAGAAGTGATCATAGTGTTCCTGCACCTCCACGTCGCTCACGTGACCTGGAGGAGGGGGCGGGGGGAGTCAGGGCGTGGTCTGCTGGGGGCCGTCCGCCCTCCCGCCTCCGCACCGGTCCCTCACTCACAGTGCGATCCATCTGCGGTTTGGGCGGTGTTCTGTGGATTCCGGTACAGGTTGAGCAGCACGATAGTCTAAACAGAACGCAAAAGGGGCAAGGCCTCAACTCAGAGGGCGGGGCCAGACGCAAAGGGCTGGGGTATGAAGACGGCGGATGGGACTTTGCATCAGAGGAAAAGAATAAGCCTCTTCCGTGCATCAGCAGCGCCTGCCCCTCGGAAAACCAGGAGGGGTATCTAGTCGCTAGGGACAGCCCAGAGGTGTGGTCTCTACGTACGGGGGCGTGGCCAAGTTCCTCGGTAAAGCGCCCGAAGGTGGGGGTAGGACCCTGCAGCGGTCCGACCAGAGGAAAGCCGGGCGGTAGGAAGGGCCCTAGAAATCCGGAAGAGGCGGGACCTCGTGATGATAGACTACAAAAGGGAACTGGCCGCGAGGCGTTAACCCCCCAGGGTCCGTGCCGGGCCTCACCTGGCTGAAAGTCGGCTTGTTGTGAAGCCGAGAGCACCGGTCCCCGTGCCGGCAGGCCCCGATCTTAAAGTAAAAAGAGCAGTTAACCCTGGAAGAGGGGCAAAGACAGAGGTGAACCGAGGGCCAGAGAGCTGGACGCCCCAGAAACACCGCCCCACGCCGCCCAGTCACCAGGAAACCAAGTGCCCAGTCCCCGGCCGCCCGAAGAGCCAACCCCTGCACCCATTCTCACTTGTCCTTCTCAGTCCCGAATATCGAAGCTAAATATTCAGCCATTTTCACCCGCACTCTCCAACGCGGGCTGCTATTTACGTCACTTCCGTTGCTCAAGTCTATTGGGAAATGTAGTTCCTCGCGGCCACTGGCCGCTCAGACACTCCCTAGTGCGCTTGCGCGGTGCGGGCTCGCGCGCTTCCCACGGGCTTCCCCCTTTGGAGTTGCCTGAAAGCGCATGCGTGCAGCGTCGCCTCCCCCAAAAGACTACAAGCTCCAGAGATACTTGCGGTATCTCGCGCAAAAGTCCGTAATTGACAGTGGCAAAGGGATCCAAACCGGAGGCAGTTAAGACTCCACTGGTGAGTCTGGGGTCTTTTCGCACCCCAATAAAACGTAAAGAGTATCTCAGTCGGCTTTCTGGTGCCCTTCTTTCAGAAAATCCACCGTTCTATTTCTCTCCCTTTTGTCGTAATAGGGGCGCGGTTGTTTGTGATCCTTGCCTCTGTCACTTAAGGTCAGGACCTGGGTCCTGCCCCAAGACCCTCGGAAGACCCGGCCCCAGCGCAACTATGAACTTGGAGCGGGTGTCCAACGAAGAGAAGTTGAACCTGTGCCGGAAGTACTACCTGGGTAAAGGCCTTTAACTTAGGGTCCCCGGGAAAAAAGAGGGGGCGGGACTAGAGCGCCGGAGGGAAGAGGGTCTGGGGGCCAGGGTTCTTGGGTCTAGAGGATGAAGTGGCCGAGGACGCGGATTCTTCGGTCCCAAGAGAGGAAGGGCCTGAGTCCTGAAGAAAGAGGAGACTGAAGCCTCAATTTCTGGGTCCCCAGATAGGACTGTTGTTGGAGGGCTGGACTCCCGGTTCTGATAAAGAAGTGGTTGAGGGCTGAGAATCCTGAATCCCAGGAATAAGCCAGGATTCCTGAGTCACTGATAGCAGAGATATCCATTTCACTTTGGTTATGGGCGAGGACCTTGCTACGGGACCTTTCAATAGGTGGGTATTGGGAGGATCCTCATATCCTTATGTCTGTTTTCTTCTCTCTAGGTGGGTTTGCCTTCCTGCCTTTTCTCTGGTTGGTCAACATCTTCTGGTTCTTCCGAGAGGCCTTCATTGTCCCGGCATACACAGAGCAGAGCCAAATCAAAGGCTGTGAGTCCAGGGCACAGATGAAGGGAAGCGGTCATGTGAGAGGAGGGGTACCCAGAGAGCCTTGGTGGGAGGGGGAGATGGAGGGTCCAGAATCCTGGAAGAGAGGGCCGGTCTCCCGGAGACCACAGAGCATGTGGAGGCCAACCTTTCCCCTCCTGTTCCCTCTTCCAGATGTCTGGCGCTCAGCTGTGGGCTTCTTCTTTTGGGTGATTGTACTCTCCACCTGGATCACGATCTTCCAGATCTACCGTCCACGTTGGGGCGCCCTTGGGGATTACCTCTCCTTCACCATACCCCTGGGTACCCCCTGACAGCTTCTTCTGCACAGACCTGAGGACCAGGATGGGCTCCTCTATTCTAAACCCTTGAGATTATTCCTGTCTCCTATGTTCTCTGCTGGCATCCCCCAGTAAAGGACCCTGAAGGCTAAGATGATTTTTTTTTTTTTTTTTTTTGGCCACGGTGCACACCTTGTGGGATTTTAGTTCCCCAACCAGAAGTTAACCTTGGCCCTCAGTGCCCTTGACAGCCAGAACATGGAGCCCCAACCCCTAAACTGCCAGGGAATTCCTTAAAATAATTACTATTATTCAAAAACACGTATTGGTAGCTTATTTTGTATTAGGCTTAGTGCTTCATACATGATGTGTATTAGTTCACTATATACTACTTATAACTCTTAAAAAAGGAATATTCTTGTTTGGGAACCCGATTTTGCAGATTTGGAACCAAGAAAGAAATAGTATTTTCATTAATAGGGGCTATTATCCTGTACTGGTGGTATGTGAATATGAGAATATTACTTTTTCCACTGGACTTCATTATTCTCATCAGCAGTGTGGACCACAACGCCACCCCCTATCTGGGCCCAGGTACCTGTAGAAGTTCCCCATTTTCTGAAGCAGATTGTCTGCAACAATAGATATGTACTCAAATACTTTATTAGAGAAGACTTCCTTGACCATCCTATTTAAAATTTCAGTCCCCTCCTGGATACTCCCTATGTCTGTTTCAGGCCATATTCTTTCTCCTATAACATTTCATTTAAATATGTTCTGCTTGTTTATTGTTTCTCTTCCATGCCCTAAATAATATAATGATGGACAATAAAATCTCCAAGGTGATGTCTTTTGTGTTTCTATTCCCTCCCTTGCAACTTGCATACAAAACATGAAGCAGAGAAAAGACTTGAAATGTTTTAATACAAAATAAGTTATAAATAAAAGGTTTGTATTTACAGGACCATTTCTAAGATGTGGCTTCCCTGGTGGCTCAGACAGTAAAAAAATCAGTCTGCAATGTAGCAAACCCGGGTTCAATATCTGGGTCAGGAAGATCCCCTGGAGAAGGAGATGGCAACCCACTGCAGTATTCTTACCATGCACAGAAGAGCCTGGAGGGTTACAGTCCATGGGGTCGCAAAGAGTCAGACACGACTGAGCGATTAACACAACATTTTTCATGCTCTAATATATAAGTTCATGAGGGCATGGGTTTTTATCCGTTTTGGTCACTGCGGTGTCCCCTTTACCTAGTAGAGTCCCTGACACACTAATATTTGCTAAATGAATGAGGCTAAACTTGAGATTAACAGGGGCGGGCACCTAGCGAGTACTCAGTAAGAGGAAGCCCAGCCTACCCCCAGACTTGTTTTCCTGTAAGGAATCAAAAGACTCCCGTGGTTAAATAACTCCTGTTCAATTGCTAAACTAGTGCAAAGCTTCTAACTCTAAGTTCCAAGTGGCGTCGCGATGCTTTGATCCTTCGTTTCCCACCGTGCGTTACTTCTTTGGAGTTAGAACTACATCTCCCAGGAAGCGTCCCGGGATGTCGTTGGTTTGTTTCCGGAAACCCGGGCTCTAGGAAGGTGGGACTAAGGGGTGGGAGCCAACAGTGGCAGCTGTCAATTGGCCAGGGTACATGATTGACGGTTGCACTGACTAATGGGAGCAAGAGACTCCCGAAAGGTCCCGCCCACAGAAGGGGACTGGGAGGAGGTGGCGGCATCTGAGACCGTCGCGGCCGGACACTGCTCAAGGCGAGGACTGGCCACACGCGAAGCTTACCTTTGACCTCTCCCGTCTGCCTCTGGCTTTGACTTGTGATCTTAGGCTCTTTTGGACTCCTCCGGCCCAGCTAGCCAGATCCCAGACCCCAGCCATGTTTCCGGTGAAGGTGAAGTGTGATGGACAATAAAATCTCCAAGGTGATGTCTTTTGTGTTTCTATTCCCTCCCTTGCAACTTGCATACAAAACATGAAGCAGAGAAAAGACTTGAAATGTTTTAATACAAAATAAGTTATAAATAAAAGGTTTGTATTTACAGGACCATTTCTAAGATGTGGCTTCCCTGGTGGCTCAGACAGTAAAAAAATCAGTCTGCAATGTAGCAAACCCGGGTTCAATATCTGGGTCAGGAAGATCCCCTGGAGAAGGAGATGGCAACCCACTGCAGTATTCTTACCATGCACAGAAGAGCCTGGAGGGTTACAGTCCATGGGGTCGCAAAGAGTCAGACACGACTGAGCGATTAACACAACATTTTTCATGCTCTAATATATAAGTTCATGAGGGCATGGGTTTTTATCCGTTTTGGTCACTGCGGTGTCCCCTTTACCTAGTAGAGTCCCTGACACACTAATATTTGCTAAATGAATGAGGCTAAACTTGAGATTAACAGGGGCGGGCACCTAGCGAGTACTCAGTAAGAGGAAGCCCAGCCTACCCCCAGACTTGTTTTCCTGTAAGGAATCAAAAGACTCCCGTGGTTAAATAACTCCTGTTCAATTGCTAAACTAGTGCAAAGCTTCTAACTCTAAGTTCCAAGTGGCGTCGCGATGCTTTGATCCTTCGTTTCCCACCGTGCGTTACTTCTTTGGAGTTAGAACTACATCTCCCAGGAAGCGTCCCGGGATGTCGTTGGTTTGTTTCCGGAAACCCGGGCTCTAGGAAGGTGGGACTAAGGGGTGGGAGCCAACAGTGGCAGCTGTCAATTGGCCAGGGTACATGATTGACGGTTGCACTGACTAATGGGAGCAAGAGACTCCCGAAAGGTCCCGCCCACAGAAGGGGACTGGGAGGAGGTGGCGGCATCTGAGACCGTCGCGGCCGGACACTGCTCAAGGCGAGGACTGGCCACACGCGAAGCTTACCTTTGACCTCTCCCGTCTGCCTCTGGCTTTGACTTGTGATCTTAGGCTCTTTTGGACTCCTCCGGCCCAGCTAGCCAGATCCCAGACCCCAGCCATGTTTCCGGTGAAGGTGAAAGTGGAGAAATCAGGTGAGAATCCAAAGGTTGGGGACCTGGCGGGGAGCATCGGACTGATCAAGGGTAAGGGAGTTCCATTAGACAAGATTATGGTGATGAGGCGAACTACGCGACTTCTCCCTGCACCCAGTATGACTATGGCTGTCTGGCATCCAGCGATTCCGGCTTGATACCCTACCGATCAGTGTTCAGAAGAGCTTTGAGGTTGAATGGTGGTGCCTTAGGCAGTGCAGTGCAGTAAGACATGGGGATCCCGAACCGTGTGACCCTAAGAAGGACTCTCTCTTGGCTCTGTCTCCATTTCCCCATTTCTAGCAGTGGTCTTGAGTCAAGCATTGTGCTGATCATTGTATCCCGATAATCCTAGGAAGTAGGAAATGTAGGTGGGGAAACAGAAGCTGAGAGAGAGGAATTCGTTTAGGTTTGGGGCTGAGCTGATGGGAACCCAGGACTAGCATGTCAAGGGTGTTGGGAGAGGCCTGGAATCCAGACCAAAAAAAAAAAAAAAAAGTAAAATGAGACGAATTAGGGAATGAAACAGGAGACGGTAAGGAGATTAGGGGTGAGGCAAGGTGAGAGAGAGAGAGAGCCCGCGTGTTTAAGTGAGAGAAGAGCAAATCTGACACAGGAAATAGCTTTGAATCTGACAGAGGAAATAACTTTGAATCTAACAAAGGAAATAACTTTGAGTCTGACAAAAGAAATAGCTTTGAAACAGGCATGTTCAAGAGCCAGCAGGGCGGCCTGTGTGGCTGGAGCAGAGCAAGTGAAGTGAGGTAGAAAGAGTGAACACAGAAAGAGGCCAAAGAGGCGAGGGAGGGGGGCAGGCCCTGTGGGCCCAGGTTATGACTTTGGCTTTTGCTCCAAGGGAAATGGGGAGCCAATGGAAGGAAGTTTTACACGGAGGACGTTTTACAAGATGCCCCTACAAATGGCAATAAATGCCCCCAAAATCGTGGGTGGGAAAGTGAAGGGGATCTGACCACAAAATGATGGTGCTGAGGAAGGAGTAGGCAGGGTCGTGGAAGTCTGTGAACACCAGGCTGAGCGCTCAAACTCTGCCTTGGGGACACTGCAGAGTTGTGGAGGGATCTGAGCGGGGAAAGATTGGAGTCATGTTTGGTTGTTAGAAAATTCCCCTTGCCACCTTGCGGAGGGCGAATCAGAAGGGGAGACCAAGGCTGGGAGTCCACGGGGAGGAAGGGACAGGACAGGCAGAGTAGGGAGAGGGGAGAGGCTCTCTGGAGACCAAGTAACCAGGCTGTTGGGGTGGCAGGGGTGGGAGGGAGAGAAATGACCGTGTTGAGACCCAGAGAGGGACTGGGTGACCGTGGGGATACCCCTGAGATGGAGGTCCAGGAAAAAGGATGTATTGAGGGAGACACTGAGGCCAGTGTGGGATCCAGTTGATGGAAAAACCCTGGGGGGATATCCAGGGGAAAGTGTCCAGGAGTCCATGGGATCCCAAGATCTGAGGTTCAGAAGAGAAGTGGGGACTAGGGAGAGAGATTAGGCGTGACTGTTCCTTGGCTCCTCCCCAACACTTTCTGCTAGAGAATCTCAGCTGCCCCCAGCCTTGCATCCCTACCCTGCCTCTGCTCTGAGTGACATCTCATTGTCTCTTCAGGAAGTCTCAGGGCTAGCAAGTCATGTCCTCAAATGTCCTTCAGGGCTTTGAGCCCAGGGGTCAGAGCTCCTGTTAGTTGGAAGAGAAGAGTGACCACCCCACAAGAAATGTAAGGAGAAGATTTATAGTGTTATCACCTCCTGAAGTTCTATGATGAAGAGAGGCAAACATAGGCTCTCAAACACATAGACAGGGCCTGGGGCATGCAGGAAGGTGGGCCCAGATCTCATTTCCGGGGGGCGAATAGTGCCATCCAATTTGGGAGAAAGAGTGAACACAGAAAGAGGCCAAAGAGGCGAGGAGGCAGGCCCGGGCCAGGTGTGTGTGGCTGGCAAGCAAGTGAAGTGAGGAGAAATGAACACAGAAAGGGCCAAAGGGGGAGGACGGCCCTGGGGCCAGATGATTTGGCTCTCCAAGGGAAGGGGGGGTTTTACACGGAGGACGTTTTACAAGATGCCCCTACAAATGGCAATAAATGCCCCCAAAATCGTGGGTGGGAAAGTGAAGGGGATCTGACCACAAAATGATGGTGCTGAGGAAGGAGTAGGCAGGGTCGTGGAAGTCTGTGAACACCAGGCTGAGCGCTCAAACTCTGCCTTGGGGACACTGCAGAGTTGTGGAGGGATCTGAGCGGGGAAAGATTGGAGTCATGTTTGGTTGTTAGAAAATTCCCCTTGCCACCTTGCGGAGGGCGAATCAGAAGGGGAGACCAAGGCTGGGAGTCCACGGGGAGGAAGGGACAGGACAGGCAGAGTAGGGAGAGGGGAGAGGCTCTCTGGAGACCAAGTAACCAGGCTGTTGGGGTGGCAGGGGTGGGAGGGAGAGAAATGACCGTGTTGAGACCCAGAGAGGGACTGGGTGACCGTGGGGATACCCCTGAGATGGAGGTCCAGGAAAAAGGATGTATTGAGGGAGACACTGAGGCCAGTGTGGGATCCAGTTGATGGAAAAACCCTGGGGGGATATCCAGGGGAAAGTGTCCAGGAGTCCATGGGATCCCAAGATCTGAGGTTCAGAAGAGAAGTGGGGACTAGGGAGAGAGATTAGGCGTGACTGTTCCTTGGCTCCTCCCCAACACTTTCTGCTAGAGAATCTCAGCTGCCCCCAGCCTTGCATCCCTACCCTGCCTCTGCTCTGAGTGACATCTCATTGTCTCTTCAGGAAGTCTCAGGGCTAGCAAGTCATGTCCTCAAATGTCCTTCAGGGCTTTGAGCCCAGGGGTCAGAGCTCCTGTTAGTTGGAAGAGAAGAGTGACCACCCCACAAGAAATGTAAGGAGAAGATTTATAGTGTTATCACCTCCTGAAGTTCTATGATGAAGAGAGGCAAACATAGGCTCTCAAACACATAGACAGGGCCTGGGGCATGCAGGAAGGTGGGCCCAGATCTCATTTCCTGGGGGAGAATAGTGCCATCCATGGGTATTTTAGATGAAGTCTCCCAACTATTCAGTGAAGTTGTCTCATTCCGATTTAACACAGATTTGGAATAACCTTTCTACCTTAGCCAAACAAGGCACCTAGACGGGCTGGATTCTGCACCCAGTTTGAGCCCCTGCCTTATTACATCCAGTGTGGAGGCAGATGATCTGGTGCACATCCTCAGCCTTTCAGTTTCTTAGCTGTGTGACTTAGGGCAAGTAGCCTAACCTCTCTGTGCCTCAGTTTCATCATCTGTACAATGGGGATGAAAATTATATCTACCTGTCAGGGTTGTTGTGAAAACTCAATGGGTTGATAGGCGTGATGTGCTTGGAACAATGCTCGGGACATAATAAGCACTCTGTATATGTGACTTAATTATTGCATCCTGCTAAGAGATTCATATACAACATAGGTTTATTTAACCTTAACACCGTCCTAGCAGATAAGTATCATTCAGACCCATTTTCGAGATGAAGATACAGGCTCAGTGAGGTAAGGTGATGCACCTTAGGTCACACCTGAGCATGTGGGTCAGCCCTGGAAGCCAAAGCTCTTGCTCTGCAGTAATCTCTGGCCTCTAGACCCTCCCCACACACCTGGGCCCGGCTGAAGGATTGGATATGCATGGCCTGTCCTGGCCCAGTGGCTGCCCACCTGCCTTGGGCCTGGGAAGTGACTCCTGCTTGGTGTCCTCTTCCCTAGAGTTGGAGATGGCCAAAGCCCGGAACCAGCTGGATGCTGTGCTGCAGTGTCTGCTGGAGAAGAGTCACATGGACAGGTTGGGACCTGGCCCAGCACAGGGTCACGGGGAGCTGGGGCCCTGGCAGGTGGGACCCTCGGGCCCTGGGTGGGAGCACAGAGGCTGGCTTAGGGAGGAAGGGGCCCAAAGGGCCAGCCCACGGGGTCCTTTTCCACGCTGGGTCCTTGGAACTCTGAGCCTACAGTTCTCTTCTGCTACCAGGGAGCGTCTGGATGAGGAAACTGGGAAGACGCCCTCCGACACCCACAGCAAGTAAGTGTCATCAATGGGATCTGCGGCTGAGGGCTTGTGGCGGATACCTTCTTTCCTCCTCTGAGACCCCACTGCCCTGCCCCGCGCTTTCTCCACCACTGTCCGAGCCTCTCGTCATATACCAAGGCCCTGGAGCAGCAGACGCTTAGGTCCCCTGATGATGGGGCATTGAGCCCCAGCGGGTGGGACCCAGGGCCTCAGGGGTTGGTGGGATCTCTGTGAGCAGGAGCGCAGGACTCCCTTGGTGCCCTTTGAGGGGTTGTGAGCAGGCATTCGTTCAAGGGCAAGCCTGCTGATGCCCTGTCTCTCCCCACAGGGATTGCTCCATCACGGCCACTGGCAAACGGTAAGGTGGTAGGGGCCCCAGCCAGCTGACGAGAGGTCCCCAGTCCCCACCGCAGCCCTGATGTTCTCCCTCCCCACACAGGCCATCTGCCCGATTCCCCCACCCGCGGAGGAAGAAAAGGAGGGAGATGGAGGAAGGGCTGGCCGAGGGAGGGCCGCAGCGATCCAGTGAGTAGGCGGTGGTCCTCGAGGGCAGCAGCGACGGGGGGCTACGTGAGGATGCTCACGCCCCTCCCGCTCTCACCGCTTTAGACACCTACATCATCAAGCTGTTTGACCGGAGCGTGGACTTGGCTCAGTTCAGTGAGAACACGCCGCTCTACCCGATCTGCCGAGCCTGGATGCGCAACAGCCCCACGACGCGGGAGAGCGAACGCTCCCCCAGCTCGCCGCTGCCCCCGCTGCCTGAGGATGAGGAGGTGGGGTGGGCTGCGGGCCCTGCCCAGCAGCCAGGGAGGGCTGTGGGTAGATCGTTATAAGGCACCCTCCCCCTAAACGAGTGGGATAAACAGGCACAGGGCTCTGTCCCTGCAGTGACTCCTGAATCCGGTGAGGCACACAGATAGGAACCGTTAGGCCAGGGCAATGGTTGGAATGGTCTGGAGCAGAAAGACGTGGCTAACTGATCTAAGAGAGAGGGGGGACAGGGTTCCCTGGGAAAATAGATATGACCTCCAAGATCAGGAGTCCCCAAGAGGCTGGGAGGGCCTAGGGCATCCTTGGACTGGCCCTGCCCACTAGACGCTGACACCCACAGCAAGTAAGTGTCATCAATGGGATCTGCGGCTGAGGGCTTGTGGCGGATACCTTCTTTCCTCCTCTGAGACCCCACTGCCCTGCCCCGCTTTCTCCACCACTGTCCGAGCCTCTCGTCATATACCAAGGCCCTGGAGCAGCAGACGCTTAGGTCCCCTGATGATGGGGCATTGAGCCCCAGCGGGTGGGACCCAGGGCCTCAGGGGTTGGTGGGATCTCTGTGAGCAGGAGCGCAGGACTCCCTTGGTGCCCTTTGAGGGGTTGTGAGCAGGCATTCGTTCAAGGGCAAGCCTGCTGATGCCCTGTCTCTCCCCACAGGGATTGCTCCATCACGGCCACTGGCAAACGGTAAGGTGGTAGGGGCCCCAGCCAGCTGACGAGAGGTCCCCAGTCCCCACCGCAGCCCTGATGTTCTCCCTCCCCACACAGGCCATCTGCCCGATTCCCCCACCCGCGGAGGAAGAAAAGGAGGGAGATGGAGGAAGGGCTGGCCGAGGGAGGGCCGCAGCGATCCAGTGAGTAGGCGGTGGTCCTCGAGGGCAGCAGCGACGGGGGGCTACGTGAGGATGCTCACGCCCCTCCCGCTCTCACCGCTTTAGACACCTACATCATCAAGCTGTTTGACCGGAGCGTGGACTTGGCTCAGTTCAGTGAGAACACGCCGCTCTACCCGATCTGCCGAGCCTGGATGCGCAACAGCCCCACGACGCGGGAGAGCGAACGCTCCCCCAGCTCGCCGCTGCCCCCGCTGCCTGAGGATGAGGAGGTGGGGTGGGCTGCGGGCCCTGCCCAGCAGCCAGGGAGGGCTGTGGGTAGATCGTTATAAGGCACCCTCCCCCTAAACGAGTGGGATAAACAGGCACAGGGCTCTGTCCCTGCAGTGACTCCTGAATCCGGTGAGGCACACAGATAGGAACCGTTAGGCCAGGGCAATGGTTGGAATGGTCTGGAGCAGAAAGACGTGGCTAACTGATCTAAGAGAGAGGGGGGACAGGGTTCCCTGGGAAAATAGATATGACCTCCAAGATCAGGAGTCCCCAAGAGCTGAGGGCCTGGGCAGGGTCCTTAGTGCAAGCAGCTGTAGCCAGTCTGGTCTAGGGGATCGGATGGCAACCCCTGGGCTGGGAATGGAGTTCTCCACAGATGGAGGTCTCTATGCTGGGCAGGAGTGACCGAGGTCCCTGGGTTGGATAGAAGTCCTTGGAGCGGACACACATGACTCTTATCTACAGGGCCTGGAGAGACCTTCGTCTTCTGTCGCTGGGAAGGGTGTGAAATGTGTATCCCAGCCCTCGTCCGTGACTCTCTTGGGCCTGATGTGGGGTCCTTGTATCCCCAGGGTTCCGAGGTCACCAGCAGCAAGAGTCGTGACGTGTATAAGCTGCCTCCTCCCATGGCTCCCGGGCCACCCGGTGACACCTGCCGATCCCGAATTCCGTCCCCACTTCAGCCTGAGACCCAGGGTACCCCCGATGATGAGGTGGGCATGCCAGGCTGGCCCAGGGCCACGGGCAGGTGTTGGGGGCATGGATGTGGTCACCTAGCCTGGCCTCTCTGTCCGTGCAGCCCTCCGAGCCCGAGCCCTCCCCCTCCACACTCATCTACCGCAACATGCAGCGCTGGAAACGCATCCGCCAGAGGTGAGCACCCTCACCTCCTCGCCAGCTTGTTCCCAGCAGAACAGCAGCTCTAGCTGCTAAATCCTCCCTCTGCCTGCTCCCCGCCCCTGCTGCAGGTGGAAGGAGGGGCTCCCCAGCTCGCCGCTGCCCCGCTGCCTGAGGATGAGGAGGTGGGTGGGCTGGCCCTGCCCAGCAGCCAGGGAGGGCTGTGGGTAGATCGTTATAAGGCACCCTCCCCTAAACGAGTGGGATAAACAGGCACAGGGCTCTGTCCCTGCAGTGACTCCTGAATCCGGTGAGGCACACAGATAGGAACCGTTAGGCCAGGGCAATGGTTGGAATGGTCTGGAGCAGAAAGACGTGGCTAACTGATCTAAGAGAGAGGGGGGACAGGGTTCCCTGGGAAAATAGATATGACCTCCAAGATCAGGAGTCCCCAAGAGCTGAGGGCCTGGGCAGGGTCCTTAGTGCAAGCAGCTGTAGCCAGTCTGGTCTAGGGGATCGGATGGCAACCCCTGGGCTGGGAATGGAGTTCTCCACAGATGGAGGTCTCTATGCTGGGCAGGAGTGACCGAGGTCCCTGGGTTGGATAGAAGTCCTTGGAGCGGACACACATGACTCTTATCTACAGGGCCTGGAGAGACCTTCGTCTTCTGTCGCTGGGAAGGGTGTGAAATGTGTATCCCAGCCCTCGTCCGTGACTCTCTTGGGCCTGATGTGGGGTCCTTGTATCCCCAGGGTTCCGAGGTCACCAGCAGCAAGAGTCGTGACGTGTATAAGCTGCCTCCTCCCATGGCTCCCGGGCCACCCGGTGACACCTGCCGATCCCGAATTCCGTCCCCACTTCAGCCTGAGACCCAGGGTACCCCCGATGATGAGGTGGGCATGCCAGGCTGGCCCAGGGCCACGGGGCAGGTGTTGGGGGCATGGATGTGGTCACCTAGCCTGGCCTCTCTGTCCGTGCAGCCCTCCGAGCCCGAGCCCTCCCCCTCCACACTCATCTACCGCAACATGCAGCGCTGGAAACGCATCCGCCAGAGGTGAGCACCCTCACCTCCTCGCCAGCTTGTTCCCAGCAGAACAGCAGCTCTAGCTGCTAAATCCTCCCTCTGCCTGCTCCCCGCCCCTGCTGCAGGTGGAAGGAGGCATCTCATCGGAACCAGCTCCGTTACTCAGAGAGCATGAAGATCTTACGGGAGATGTACGAGCGACAGTGATGTTTCCCCTTGTCCCCACCCCTATCCCAATAAACCTTCTTCTCCTCCGTACCTGTCTTCATTGCTCCAGCCTCTCCTTCCCGGATCAGACAGGAAGCAGCAGCCGGCACAGTGTTAGCATATTTATTGGGGGAGAAAGTCTAGGTGGGGCTATGCGGCATTGGGAAATTTGAGGCAGGGGAAAGATGATGGGGAATTAAAGAAAGTGGCTGCTTGGTTGGGCCTTGGAGAGTAAAGGGAGAGATGTGGGAGGTGGATGTATGGTTGGAAACGGGGATCAAGGCAGAGCGAATGCGGAGTTTGGTGAGCACCAGAGAGCATGGGATATCTGCAGAATCCGGGGAGGAGGGTTGACATTTGAGGTTGAGGGGTCCAAGGGTGGGGCCAGTAAAAGGATTCAAGGATCTGGGAGTGGCTGGCTGAGGCTTCAGGTAAGATGTGTTGGAGGGAGAGGGTGAGGAGAAGTGGCGTATCTGGTTGGAATGGGGAAGGATCCAGACTCTTGGGGACCAGGCCAGGAGAGTCCAGGGTGGGAGGTCTGAGACATTTGAGAAGGGGGATTATGCTTGAGTGGTCTAGGCTAGGGTGGAGGCAGGGCAGTCAACACCATAATCTCGAGTGGAAGTGAAACAGGGTGTTTTCTTAGAAAAGTCAAAAGGAAACAGATTGGAGTGGGTTATATGCCACGTGGGGTCGGTGGGGATGAGAGACTAGCTGAGCGATTGTCCCAGGGTACCCCGATGATGAGGTGGGCATGCCAGGCTGGCCCAGGGCCACGGGGCAGGTGTTGGGGGCATGGATGTGGTCACCTAGCCTGGCCTCTCTGTCCGTGCAGCCCTCCGAGCCCGAGCCCTCCCCCTCCACACTCATCTACCGCAACATGCAGCGCTGGAAACGCATCCGCCAGAGGTGAGCACCCTCACCTCCTCGCCAGCTTGTTCCCAGCAGAACAGCAGCTCTAGCTGCTAAATCCTCCCTCTGCCTGCTCCCCGCCCCTGCTGCAGGTGGAAGGAGGCATCTCATCGGAACCAGCTCCGTTACTCAGAGAGCATGAAGATCTTACGGGAGATGTACGAGCGACAGTGATGTTTCCCCTTGTCCCCACCCCTATCCCAATAAACCTTCTTCTCCTCCGTACCTGTCTTCATTGCTCCAGCCTCTCCTTCCCGGATCAGACAGGAAGCAGCAGCCGGCACAGTGTTAGCATATTTATTGGGGGAGAAAGTCTAGGTGGGGCTATGCGGCATTGGGAAATTTGAGGCAGGGGAAAGATGATGGGGAATTAAAGAAAGTGGCTGCTTGGTTGGGCCTTGGAGAGTAAAGGGAGAGATGTGGGAGGTGGATGTATGGTTGGAAACGGGGATCAAGGCAGAGCGAATGCGGAGTTTGGTGAGCACCAGAGAGCATGGGATATCTGCAGAATCCGGGGAGGAGGGTTGACATTTGAGGTTGAGGGGTCCAAGGGTGGGGCCAGTAAAAGGATTCAAGGATCTGGGAGTGGCTGGCTGAGGCTTCAGGTAAGATGTGTTGGAGGGAGAGGGTGAGGAGAAGTGGCGTATCTGGTTGGAATGGGGAAGGATCCAGACTCTTGGGGACCAGGCCAGGAGAGTCCAGGGTGGGAGGTCTGAGACATTTGAGAAGGGGGATTATGCTTGAGTGGTCTAGGCTAGGGTGGAGGCAGGGCAGTCAACACCATAATCTCGAGTGGAAGTGAAACAGGGTGTTTTCTTAGAAAAGTCAAAAGGAAACAGATTGGAGTGGGTTATATGCCACGTGGGGTCGGTGGGGATGAGAGACTAGCTGAGCGATTGTGCTTGTAGGGTCTGGAAGCTGGAGAGGTGTCGGGAGGTTCGAGAGCACAAGGCTGTGAGTGCAGGAGTGTCAGTGGAAAATCTAAGTGATCAAGGCTTAGTAGGTTGGAAGGATCAAGGCAGATCCCGGACTGGGTGGGCGGGTAGTCTTGGCGCGCGCTGGGGACATCTGGCTGGGCGGAGTCAGGTCGGCTTTAAAAGAGGGGGTCCCTGAGGAGGCTCCCTCCCAGGGTTCAGGCGCGCCCTGACCCCTACTTGGCGGCCGCCTCTGGCGGCGACGGCAATGGGGCCTGGGCCGGCGCAGGTGCGGCCTGGATGGAAAGAACGCCCTCAGGAGACAGCGCGGACGTCACGGCCGCAGGGTCCACGCCAGGCGGCAAGCGGTAGCGGCGGTGGAACTCGCGCGCGACGTATCCGTGCTCATCCTGGAGGGAGAGAGGCTTGAGCGGCTCCGCCAGTTCCCCGTAGGAGCCCCGCCCCTCCCGCCTGCGGACCCCGCCTACTCGTCCTGGCCCCGCCCTCGCCAGCGGGCTCACCGGGCGCTCCTCGTGGCGCGCGTGCACCTCCACGTGGTCACCAACCACCTTGACGGCGATTTCCTCCGGTGAGAAGTGCTTCACATCCAGCAGCACCGAGAAATGCCCGGGATCGGTCGACACCTGCGCACAGCCTGATCGTCATCGGGCGGGGCGGGGCTCCCGTGACCCAGCAAGGCCCCTCCCCTCGGTTCCCCTTTGGTTCTGGTGCTGCAGCAGATCCTGACCTCCGGGGCTGGGGTGTCCCCTTTCCGACTTTTAGCCGCCGAGGACCTCTTCACTTAGAATAACTGGAATCATCCCTCCCCCTGTAGGGGGATCCAGAGGGATGAGAGTCCCGTGTCCTGCAAGGTCGAGGACCTCTGCCTTCACAGGGCGAGGCCTGCCTTTCCCCCAGTGTCAACAGTCCCGTAATTCATGTGTCCTTCTGGGCACTGACAACTCAGCCTCCTTCCCCTCGGAGGCCCTGAGGCCCTGACCGCTCCAACCCCGCCAGAAATCGCCAAGATGCCTCCTCCCCCAGAGTCCTGTTTCTGCCCTCCCGCTGGAATCACAGGCTCGCTTGAGCCCTCAGCAGTTATTAGCACTCCTCCCCCACTTCTGCGTGACCAGACCCCCTTTCTCAAGTTGCAGTACCCTCCCTCCCCTCGGCCTCTCTAGGAGTCAACGCATGCATTTCTCCAAACTCTCCTTCAAGAATCACAAAACAATCCCTTCCGTCAGGAGTCACTGGGAGCCCCACTCCCTTCAGAATGACTGGGCTCCTCGTTTTCCCCAGATTCCATGGGTCTCCAGCCTCCTTCAGAATCACCAAGACGCCCTTCCGAGGGAGCGTCCCCGCCCTATACTGACCCAGCCCTTATTACACTCCTCTCGGAGGTGAGACCCTCCTCACACCGACCGGGTCCTCCCACCCATTTCAGTAAAACGACCTCGGAGAATCCGTAACTCGGGGAACTCCGAAAGCCACTCTTGAGTGGCCGGACTCTCCACCTCGCTCGAAGTCCAGGGATATTCCTTTGCCGCCCTCAGGGTTACCGAGGACCCCAGCCTAGGAAGTCGTCGCGTTACCGCCCCTCCCCCAGGCCTGGCACCTGGGCGGTAGGCAGCGCCACGCTGGGTGCGCGCAGGTAGTAGGGGGCCATCGCGGCGGGGCAGAGCGCAGCCAGCTCTGCCTCCAGCAGCCCCTCGCCGAAGCGCTGGTCGAAGAGGCGCCCGGGAGCCGAAAGCCCCGGTATGGGGGCCGAGGCGCGGCGCAACCAAGACGGCTGCACAGGCACCGGAATCTCCATCCTGCTCCGCCGCCGCCCCAGGCTGCGCAGTGCCCCAGCGAGAGCCGCCGCGGCTTTATAGTACGCCCTGTGTCCGCCCCTCGGCGGGCCGCCCGGGGACATTGGGACCGCGGCCAGAGCCGGCCATTAATAGAGCCTTATTTAGACAGCCCAACAATGACTTGGCCATTTATTAAGCGCCTGCTGGATGCCAGGGAGGTTATCATTCCCCAATTTCCCGAAAGAGAAGCTAAGGCTGAGAAGACGGAGCCTGGATGGGCCGGTTTGGAAAAAATGGACCCGCTCCTTCCCTCGGAGGCCCTGAGGCCCTGACCGCTCCAACCCCGCCAGAAATCGCCAAGATGCCTCCTCCCCCAGAGTCCTGTTTCTGCCCTCCCGCTGGAATCACAGGCTCGCTTGAGCCCTCAGCAGTTATTAGCACTCCTCCCCCACTTCTGCGTGACCAGACCCCCTTTCTCAAGTTGCAGTACCCTCCCTCCCCTCGGCCTCTCTAGGAGTCAACGCATGCATTTCTCCAAACTCTCCTTCAAGAATCACAAAACAATCCCTTCCGTCAGGAGTCACTGGGAGCCCCACTCCCTTCAGAATGACTGGGCTCCTCGTTTTCCCCAGATTCCATGGGTCTCCAGCCTCCTTCAGAATCACCAAGACGCCCTTCCGAGGGAGCGTCCCCGCCCTATACTGACCCAGCCCTTATTACACTCCTCTCGGAGGTGAGACCCTCCTCACACCGACCGGGTCCTCCCACCCATTTCAGTAAAACGACCTCGGAGAATCCGTAACTCGGGGAACTCCGAAAGCCACTCTTGAGTGGCCGGACTCTCCACCTCGCTCGAAGTCCAGGGATATTCCTTTGCCGCCCTCAGGGTTACCGAGGACCCCAGCCTAGGAAGTCGTCGCGTTACCGCCCCTCCCCCAGGCCTGGCACCTGGGCGGTAGGCAGCGCCACGCTGGGTGCGCGCAGGTAGTAGGGGGCCATCGCGGCGGGGCAGAGCGCAGCCAGCTCTGCCTCCAGCAGCCCCTCGCCGAAGCGCTGGTCGAAGAGGCGCCCGGGAGCCGAAAGCCCCGGTATGGGGGCCGAGGCGCGGCGCAACCAAGACGGCTGCACAGGCACCGGAATCTCCATCCTGCTCCGCCGCCGCCCCAGGCTGCGCAGTGCCCCAGCGAGAGCCGCCGCGGCTTTATAGTACGCCCTGTGTCCGCCCCTCGGCGGGCCGCCCGGGGACATTGGGACCGCGGCCAGAGCCGGCCATTAATAGAGCCTTATTTAGACAGCCCAACAATGACTTGGCCATTTATTAAGCGCCTGCTGGATGCCAGGGAGGTTATCATTCCCCAATTTCCCGAAAGAGAAGCTAAGGCTGAGAAGACGGAGCCTTGCCAGAGTAGGGTGCAAGTGTGGCGTTTGGGATCTACAGCCTGAGAAATCCACCAAAGAATTCCCAGTTCCTTTAATCCACCCCCGCCCCGAAGGCGCTCCAGCATGACTCAGATGGAGGTCTTAGGAGCAGAGTCCCGGGTACAGAGAATGCAGTAGTTGGGCCAGGCTGTCAGCAGAACACAGAACAGACCCTATTCCCATCTCAGCAGGGCCCTGGGCCCAACCCCGGGCCTAATTCTGTACGTCTGACTCAGCCTCGGGTGCGCAGGGCAGTGGGGTCTGCCAGGTGAGCAGCAGCCAGGGGGCGCGGGCAAGAACAGTCCAGGCTGGCCCCCGGGGGGCCGCACGCCGGGGCCCAAAATAGCTCATTTTGATCCAGCTACCTCGGCCAGGAGCCCAGGCTTGGCACTCGGTGCAGCCAGCTGCTCCTGGAGCAAGAGGGAAGTGCTTAGAAGACCGGGAGGGCTGGTAGACTGCTGGACTGATGGAAGGGCTGCAGTTAGAGAGCGGATAGGCTCCCTTATTGCCCCTGCTAACGGGAAAATCCATTGTTAGACTGGAATCTGGATGAGATTTAGGAAGCAAGAGGGGGAGCGGTCAGACTACAAGACTACAGGAAAGCATCGGAACCCCTCCTAACGGTAGCCCAGCCTTAGATCCTTTCCATTGGTCCACGGGCTTGCCAATTACTGCAGCTCGCTATAGTTCTCCAATCAAACACGCTCTCTCATTCCCATTCCAGCCAGTTGTGAGACACCTCTCTTTGGCCATTGTCCAGTTACTTTTATTTTCCCCTCTATCATTGGTCGTCTTAGAAAGACCGCTCTCTTCCCGCGCCTGCAGTTCCAGGGAGGGGCGGGGCTGATCGGGCATTGCTAAGCGACGAAGATGCGCTCCAGATGAGTCCGGTGACCTAGCAGAGGAGGTGAAATCGGCGAGTTAGCTGCAGGATGGACCGCAGGTGAGGCCGATCCTTCCGGGCATTACGGGAAGCCTCAGGAGGACCAAGGGTGAGAGTGACCCAGCCTATGACAGGGTTTGCCAGGGTCCGTAGTCTCTCGTTCTCAACTGCACTGGAACTACAACTCCCAAAATGCTCCACATCCTTAAGCGGCTTCGGCCTTGGACTTTACCACTGCTGGGGTGCCATAGCGTTTTACGTTTCGCCTTTAAGTGGTCCTAAAGGCTCTCTCTCTCTCTCGCTCGCTCGCTCGCTCTCTCGCTCTCTCTTTCTCTCTAAAGGTATCCAGGGGGCACCTTGGGAATTAATATTTTTCATTTTTAATTTTCTCACAGACTGCCACTGGTATCTTGCTTCGGCGAAGCCCAGTGACTATAGATGTCATAATCCACCTACCCCTCTCCTTAGATAGTGTCCCAAGGACTTATGGGAAATGCATATTGATAGGGTTTAGCCTTGGTTGGTAACCTGAGCGCCACTTCAAAATCACCTGGGACCCTGCGAAACAAAGGTAGGTAGATCCCCAGAGCTATTCCAGATACTCTGATTCTTTAGGTCCGGGTTGAGGACCAGGCATCTGTAATTTAAAAAAAGAAAGAAAGAAAAACCTCCTCTTAAACTGGATCCAGAGTTAAGGCTCACCAACCAACAGTTCCTGGATTCTTCTGTTTTGAGACTGCCCAAGGCCTGGTAGGAATCGTGCCTCTTGAAGGAACAGTGGTGCTTCATGGAAATGATAGTCCATCTCTTCCAGGAATCCATGGGAATCGTAACGTGGTTTGAAGCCACTGCTGGCCATCCTGAAGCTAGACGTGGCACCCCAAGGTGAGGACACCTCACCGAGAGTGCTGTGTGCCAGCCCAGTAACCAGGAAGTGAGGACTAGAGGAGAGGAAGACGTGATGAGAGATGCGGGTGAGGGATTAAAAGACAGCCCTTCCTCCCTTCCCTAGGACTCTGCCCTTAACCTGTCAGCCACCACCAAAATCCCTCATCACTGCCCCCGTCACACTGAGTTGTTGTCACTGTGGGGTGTGTTTCCTCCCCTTTGGACTGAGACTTCATATGTATCTTTGTTCCCCTGCAGAGATGACTGCTCAGCCTCACTTTTTCTTCTCCTCTCCTCGTCTGTCTTAGACCCTGAGCTCATCCAGGTACCAGAGATCCAGGCTTCCAGAAGTTCCCAAGGCTCTGGCCAGAGGCCCCAACTCCCCTGAGCTGTTGGAGGAGGAGTCCTGGCCATCCAGCTCAGGGACCTCTTCCCCACTCAGCACCACTGAGGGACAGACGGGAGTGTCCCCACCACCCACCGTGACTGACAGTGGGGACTCCGTGGTGGCCAAGTAGGTACCAGTCGCTCTCGGGGAAAAGACAGGTTTGGATGAGTGGAAGGAGGCAGACATACCATAATGATCATCATCGCCAGAGCTGCCCTTTTTTTTTTTAATTATTATTTATTTGGCTGCACTGAGTCTTAGTTGTGGCATATGGGATCTAGTTCCCTGATCAGGGATTGAACCCAGGCCTCCTGCACTGGGAAAACAGAGTCTCAACCACTGGACCACCAGGGAAGTCCCCAGAGCTACACTTTTACAACCATGCTTCATGCATGTTCTCCAGTGCTCTGTAACTAGATTCACATCCAAGCTTTGTCACTCAGTATACAATCCTGGCCTCAGTTTCTTCATCTGTAAATTGAGGATATTAGCACATCTGTTCTGGGTTTGTTCAGTGAATGACTATCTGTACTTCATCTGTCACAATGCCTGCACACAGTGAGCACTTGGATTTGTAGGATTCAAGTTCAGCTGCTATAACAGTGTCTCAGATGAATCATGCCTTAAGTGAGAGTATTTATCAATATATCTCCCTCACCTAACAGTTCAGGGCAGAAGCAGCCAGGGGAGGTATGGCAGCCCCTGATTGGAGTGTCACATGCACAGCTTCCTTCTGTATTGTTGCTCTGCCTTCCCTAGGCTTTGTCTTTTTCTCCATGGCCTATCGTGGTCCTCAGCCACATCCACATGCCAGCGTCACATCTCATGGTCAGGAATATACGTGGCCATAAAGCTGCAAAGGACCAGGCCAATGGTTTGATATAAGAGTGGCTGTGTGCCCAGGACTATATCATGTTATATGATACTGCATTACTGTAGAAGACAGGGGAACAGAGAGCTACCAAAGTTTGCTCTGATGCTGCATATACATTGACTGCTGTGATTACTCTTGTTATTATTTGGCTCTCCTCATCCCACTCACTTCCCAGTTCTCTGATGCTCACAGGTACATAAACCGGTTCCGACAGGCTCAACCCACAAGCCGAGAGGAACGCCAGTCTGCAGGCCCAACTCCAGCTGACTTTTGGTGGCTGCAGCCTGAATCTTCAGACCCTGACAGTCAATCTGCAGCAGGTGCTGGCTTCAGTTTTATCCAGTCGCTCTCGGGAAAAGACAGGTTTGGATGAGTGGAAGGAGGCAGACATACCATAATGATCATCATCGCCAGAGCTGCCCTTTTTTTTTTTAATTATTATTTATTTGGCTGCACTGAGTCTTAGTTGTGGCATATGGGATCTAGTTCCCTGATCAGGGATTGAACCCAGGCCCCCCGCACTGGGAAAACAGAGTCTCAACCACTGGACCACCAGGGAAGTCCCCAGAGCTACACTTTTACAACCATGCTTCATGCATGTTCTCCAGTGCTCTGTAACTAGATTCACATCCAAGCTTTGTCACTCAGTATACAATCCTGGCCTCAGTTTCTTCATCTGTAAATTGAGGATATTAGCACATCTGTTCTGGGTTTGTTCAGTGAATGACTATCTGTACTTCATCTGTCACAATGCCTGCACACAGTGAGCACTTGGATTTGTAGGATTCAAGTTCAGCTGCTATAACAGTGTCTCAGATGAATCATGCCTTAAGTGAGAGAGTATTTATCAATATATCTCCCTCACCTAACAGTTCAGGGCAGAAGCAGCCAGGGGAGGTATGGCAGCCCCTGATTGGAGTGTCACATGCACAGCTTCCTTCTGTATTGTTGCTCTGCCTTCCCTAGGCTTTGTCTTTTTCTCCATGGCCTATCGTGGTCCTCAGCCACATCCACATGCCAGCGTCACATCTCATGGTCAGGAATATACGTGGCCATAAAGCTGCAAAGGACCAGGCCAATGGTTTGATATAAGAGTGGCTGTGTGCCCAGGACTATATCATGTTATATGATACTGCATTACTGTAGAAGACAGGGGAACAGAGAGCTACCAAAGTTTGCTCTGATGCTGCATATACATTGACTGCTGTGATTACTCTTGTTATTATTTGGCTCTCCTCATCCCACTCACTTCCCAGTTCTCTGATGCTCACAGGTACATAAACCGGTTCCGACAGGCTCAACCCACAAGCCGAGAGGAACGCCAGTCTGCAGGCCCAACTCCAGCTGACTTTTGGTGGCTGCAGCCTGAATCTTCAGACCCTGACAGTCAATCTGCAGCAGGTGCTGGCTTCAGTTTTATCTATTTCTGGTCTCTAATATTTCCTGAGCAAAACCCTCAGCAGCCTCTGTATCCCCCACCTCCCAACCATAAGTCAGTTGGGACTTCTCAGCAGGTGCCAGTGAACCAGAAGAAACACCCATCACAGCAGTCCTGACTCACGCCAAGATGGCCAGTGCATCGCAGGTTGAGGCTGTGGCACCCCTGCAGGAAATAACGCAGGTGACATCTCCACCTACTTCTTGCCCTCCTTTCCTGGACTGATAGCCCTGGCCCTGGGATAGGACTAGAGTCAGGACTATCCTAGCAGTCCAGTGGTTAAGACTCCACAGTCCAATGCAGTGGGGCGGGGGGGATTCAATCCCTCTTCAGGAAACTAAGATCCCATATGCTGTGTGGCACACACAAAAAAAGAATTAAGAAAAACAAGATGCATGTAGTCAGCATTAGAGTCACTCCTTAGTTACAAGGAAGCTTAAAAACGGGAGATTTGGGCTTCCCCTGGTGGTCCAGTGGGTAAGGACACCGCCTTGCAGTGCAGGGGGCGCCGGTTCGATCCCTGGCCTGGGAGGATCCCACGTGCCGCGGAGCGGCTGGACCTATGTGTCCAGTTGCCGAGCCACAGCTCTGGAGCGCATGCGCCCAGAGCCGGCACTCAGCGACGACGGGGGCTGCCGCGATGGGAGGCCCACAGAAGCCAAAGAACAAAGACGGATGAAAATAGAGAAATGAAAGACCAATGGAAGTGGCCCGTCCGCTCCCCTCCCTCCCCAACCCGACCCCGCCCAAAATAAATAAATTAATTAATTACTTAAAAAAACCAACCAAACAAACAAACAAAAAAAACGGGAGATTTGTTGGCCGATTCAGTCAAGAAATCCAAAAGTAGATGCTTTCAGGCATAGCTGAGTTTGACCCATGTTAGGAGGAACTCAGCTCTCACGGCTCTCTGTTCCTCTTTGTTGGGCTCACCCTCAGGTAGGCTTTCCCCTCAAAGTAGCTCAAGTGGCCCCAGTATCTCTAGGTTTCTGTCATGCTTGATTACTGCAGTGTAAAGAAAAAGCTTTTCCAGTAGCTCGGAGCCATCCAGAGCCCCAGGGCTTACTCTCAAATCAGTCATCTTTGAGCCAGTCCCTGCGAACCGGAGAACGGAACATTGTGACTAACCAGGCCCAGTCAGGAAGGTAGGGTCAGTCCTTCATCTAACGATGACTGCACTCAGGGATACAGATCCACAGAGGGAAGCCTGGCGTCTCTTCCCCGAGGAGGAGGAGCAGATTCTCAGCCAGCATGTGAGGGTACCAGGTGGAATGTAGACCTGCATCCAGTCCCTCTAGCTAGAGGCCCTTTCCCAGAAGGCTTTGTGATGAGGGCTGGCTTCTAACCCCTTTTACCTCACAGAGCCTCAACTCATGGAATTCATCCCTGCTGGACTTGGAGACACTGAGCCTGCAAAGCAGAGCGGCCAGACTGCTGAAACGCAGGTGCCTCTTCTGCCCCCCACCCCGTTACCCTCCCGACTCCTGCCTCTGCAGTCCCGGCCACTGCCTGAGACCCCCATGGCCTCATTTCTTCTTTCTCCCTACAGCAAGGCTTCCATCTCCTCCTCCTCCCTCAGCCCCGGCGATGCCAGCAGCTCCTCATTCCCCGTCAGCTCTGATGGCCGCTCTCCTTTCTCCCCAACCTTCACTCCTGACTCCATCAAGGGCTCTGATCCCAAGGCGCAAGGTAAGTTCTGGGAGGCGAGGATGGGGACAGTCTGGGTACAAATTCCAGCCTTGCAACTAATGGCTATGTGCCCTTGGACCTCTCTGGGCCTTGTTTCCCCACCTGTAAAGAAGGGATAACTAGTTCTCTGCTGTGGGTGTTATAACGATGAAATGAGTTGGTGAGCACATGGATGACGTAGTATGGCTCTATTAACAGTAGCTATCATGGTGGACTTCCTTGGCATTCCAGTGGTTAACAGTCTACACCACGCATGCCGGGGCTACAGATTCAATGTTCGATCCCTGGTCAAAAAACTGAAATCTTGCATACCATGAGGCACGACTTAAAAAGTAAATAAGAAGGTATAAACAGTGCCTCTCATGAGTAGGCAGTTTCTCTTTCTGCCTCCTGTCTGCTGTTCTGAACACGAAGCTCTGAAATCAGAAGACTTTTTGCAAATTTGGCATCACAACTGATTTGCCAGCAAAATTTGACCTAAATAGTACAAAGAATATTTATATATCTATTCCATTTAGGGTGAACAGTCATCCTTTTTTACGGAGGCATAGTTGATTGACTGTATTTTATTAGTTTCAGGTAGATGACATAGTAATGCAAAAATTTTATAGACTATACGCCATTTAAAGTTATTGGTGGTGGTGGTTTAGTTGCTAAGTCCTGGCTGACTGCAGCCCACCAGGCTCCTCTGTCCATTCTCCAGGCAAGAATACTCTTGAGTGGGTAGCCACTTCCTTCTCCAGGGGATCTTCCCAACCCGGGGATCAAACCCAAGTCTCCTGCATTGCAGGAGGATTCTTTACTGCTGAGCCACTAGAAGCCCTTAAAGCTAGTAGGTTGGCCAAAAAGTTTGTTTGGTCAGTGATAACATTATTCAATAAAGTTCTTGGTGAGAATGAAGACTATGTCTTTTATTTTTACTTAAAACCAAACATACTTTTTGGCCAGCCCTGTATTCTCTGTGCTTCACAATATATCTTTGTAACTTATTTATTTTATACATACAAAGCAGTCTGTACCTCTTATTCCCTGTCCGTATCCCACCCCTCCCCTGCTTCCCTCTCCCCTAACCACTAATTTGTTCCCTGTATCTCTGAGTCAGTTGCTGTTTTGTTCTATACATTTGTTTTATTCTTTCAGTTGACATGTAAGTGATAAATTATGGTATTCATCTTTCTCTGTCTGACTTGTTTCACTAAGCATACTATCTATCCCAACCCCCCAGGAAAGAACCACTCATTTTGTTGCAAGTGGTAGAATTTCATTCTTTTTAATGGATGAGTAGTATTCCATTGTATATGTACACCACATCTTATTTATCCATTCATCTGTTGATGGATATTTAAGCTGCTTTTGTATTTTGGCTGTTGTAAATAATCTTGTTATTGGGGTGCATGTATCTTTTTGAATTACTGTTTTCATTTTCTTCAGATATATATATATATACTCAGGAGTGTAATTGCTGGATTGTATGATAGTTTCTTTTTATGGCACTATAAAATTAGTAAAGTTTATTCTATGCACATTATTATAAAGGTACAGAGTTTTAACAGACAGATCTACAGCCTTGGAACAAAGATGCAAAAAGAATAATAAGTAAAGTGAGTCAAGAGAAATTGTCAAATTAGATACACATTTCTTCAGAGGTATGTAATATATTTGTATTCTGACCAATGAGAGAAATTTTCAATTAATAAGTCACTTTCCCATTGACTTTGTTTCTTCTTTTGTAAATCACTTATGAGGATAGTTTTATTTTTAGTTTTTCGAGGAATCTCTATACTGTTTTCCATAGTGGCTGTACCAATTTAAACACATTCCCATGAACAGTATACAAGGGTTCCCTTTTCTCCATTCTTTGCCAGCATTTGTCATTTGTGGTCTTTTTGATGATAGCCATTCTGACAGATGTGAGGTGATATCTCGTGGGTTGTTTTGTTGTTAATTAATTTATTTATTTTTGGCTATTTGGGTTTTCACTGCTGCCACAGGCTCTTCTCTAGTTGCAGGGAGTGGGGCCTACTCTCTAGTTAAGGGGAGCAGGCTTCTTGTTGCGGTGACTTCTCTTATGGTGAAACTCAGGCTCTAGGCCTCATGGGCTTCAGCAGTTGCGGCTCCAAGGCTCTAGAGCACAAGCTCAATAGTTGTGGCTCACGGTTTAGTTGCTCTACAGCATGTGGAATCTTCCTGGATCAGGGATCAAACTCATGTCTCCTGCATTGGCCCGCGAACTCATTACCACTGAGCTACCAGGGAAGCCCCTCATTGTGGTTTTGATTTGCATTTCTTCGATGGAGTAGCAATGTTGAGCATCTTTTCATGTGCCTGTTGGCCATCTGTTCTTTTTTAAAAGTGTCTATTCAGGTCTTCTGCCCATCTTTTAGTTGGGTTGTTTTTTTGATGTTAAGTTATATTAGCTATTAATCCTTTGTCAGTCATATTGTTTACAAATACTTTCTCCCATTCAGTAGGTTGTCTTTTGGTTTTGTTGACTGTTTGCTTTGCTGTACAAAAGCTTTTAAGTTTAACTGAGTCCCATATATTTGTTCTTATTTTTGTTTCCTTTTCCTTAGGAGATAGATCTACAGAAATATTGCTATGATTTATGTCAAAGAGTGTTCTATGCCTGTGTTTTTTTTCTAGGGGTTTTATGGCTTTTGGTCTTACATTTAGGTCTTTAATCCATCTTGCATTTATTTTTGTATATGGTGGGAGAAAATGCTTTAATATTCTCTCACGGGCTTCCCTGGTGGTCCAGTGGGTAAGGACACCGCCTTGCAGTGCAAGGGGCGCCGGTTCGATCCCTGGCCTGGGAGGATCCCACGTGCCACGGAGCGGCTGGACCAATGTGTCCAACTACGGAGCTGGAGCTCTGGAGCCCATGTGCTGCAGCTAGAGGCCACTGCGATAGGAGGCCCACACAGGCCAAAGAACAAAGATGGAAATAAATGAAAGACCAATAGAAGTGGCCCGCCCGCCTGCCCCCCTCCCTCCCCAACCCGCCCCTCCCAAAAAAGAGGAAAAAAATCTCTTACATGTAGCTGTCCGGTTTTTCTAGCAGCACTTATTGAAGAAACTGTCTTTTCCCCATTGTATATCTTTGCCTTCTGTGTTGTAGATTAATTGACATTAAGTGTGTGGATCCATTTCTGAGCTCTCTGATCTATTCTATTTATCTATGTCTGTTTTTGTGCCAATACCATACTGTTCTGATTACCGTAGCTTTGTAGTATATAGTCCAAAGTCAGGGAGTTAATATTCATACTACTTTGAATCTTATGAAATTTTTGTCTTTGTAAGTGAAAATGATTGAATAATGGCAATTTCACACTGTTCAACTAAATACCAGTGTGTTTGAGTCTGATGTTCTGACCCCCATCCCTGTCCACACTGTGCATACCTGGCAACTTTACTAAAACATGCAAAGTGTTGAACTCTCAGATCCCTGCCCCCCCAAGTCGGATTTAACTCTTGGGTTACTGTTACTGTCATCACTGTTGTTGCTATTACTCTGTGCCCAGTTCCCAGGATGCAGTGGTGCCCAGGAAAGATGCTTTCCATGTCTCATGGGACTCCCATGATTGGGGACAGGCAAGCAGAGAGAACAGAGTGCTGTTCATGCATATTTTTTTTTTAAGATTTTTTTTTTTTTTTTGCCTCTAAGTCATCATGTATTTTTCATCGATCTTCATTCCTTGGCCTGTGCAGGCCTCCCATCGCAGTGACCTCTCGCTGCAGAGCACCAGCTTTGTTCACCCCCCTGCGCCTCAGATGTGTTTTTTCTAGGGTTTTATGGCTTTTGGTCTTACATTTAGGTCTTTAATCCATCTTGCATTTATTTTTGTATATGGTGGGAGAAAATGCTTTAATATTCTCTCACGGGCTTCCCTGGTGGTCCAGTGGGTAAGGACACCGCCTTGCAGTGCAAGGGGCGCCGGTTCGATCCCTGGCCTGGGAGGATCCCACGTGCCACGGAGCGGCTGGACCAATGTGTCCAACTACGGAGCTGGAGCTCTGGAGCCCATGTGCTGCAGCTAGAGGCCACTGCGATAGGAGGCCCACACAGGCCAAAGAACAAAGATGGAAATAAATGAAAGACCAATAGAAGTGGCCCGCCCGCCTGCCCCCCTCCCTCCCCAACCCGCCCCTCCCAAAAAAAAAGAGGAAAAAAAAAATCTCTTACATGTAGCTGTCCGGTTTTTCTAGCAGCACTTATTGAAGAAACTGTCTTTTCCCCATTGTATATCTTTGCCTTCTGTGTTGTAGATTAATTGACATTAAGTGTGTGGATCCATTTCTGAGCTCTCTGATCTATTCTATTTATCTATGTCTGTTTTTGTGCCAATACCATACTGTTCTGATTACCGTAGCTTTGTAGTATATAGTCCAAAGTCAGGGAGTTAATATTCATACTACTTTGAATCTTATGAAATTTTTGTCTTTGTAAGTGAAAATGATTGAATAATGGCAATTTCACACTGTTCAACTAAATACCAGTGTGTTTGAGTCTGATGTTCTGACCCCCATCCCTGTCCACACTGTGCATACCTGGCAACTTTACTAAAACATGCAAAGTGTTGAACTCTCAGATTCCTGCCCCCAAAAGTTGGATTTAACTCTTGGGTTACTGTTACTGTCATCACTGTTGTTGCTATTACTCTGTGCCCAGTTCCCAGGATGCAGTGGTGCCCAGGAAAGATGCTTTCCATGTCTCATGGGACTCCCATGATTGGGGACAGGCAAGCAGAGAGAACAGAGTGCTGTTCATGCATATTTTTTTTTTAAGATTTTTTTTTTTTTTTTGCCTCTAAGTCATCATGTATTTTTCATCGATCTTCATTCCTTGGCCTGTGCAGGCCTCCCATCGCAGTGACCTCTCGCTGCAGAGCACCAGCTTTGTTCACATGCGCTCCAGAGCGCTGGCTCGTCACTGGACACATCAGTCCAGACGCTTCATAGCATGTGAGATCTTCCCTGGCCGGGGATTGAACCAGTGCCCCTTGCACAGCAAGGCGGACTCTTTACCCACTGAACCACCAGGGAAGCCCTGTTTATGCATATTGAGTGATTGTGCCCCCTTCCCTAATTGTTTGCTCCTTCCAAGCTTCTCTTTTTATTCACTTCTCCTTCCTGATCCTCAGTTTCCTCATGTGTAAAATGGGGGTAAAACTATGACCTACTTCATGAGTTGTTTGCAGAGTAAATGTATCCATTATTTCATGTAACACACATTGAACATCTGCTGTATATGAAGCCTGTGCTCAAGATTGGGGATTCCTTAGGGAACCAACTATACACAGTCCTACCTTCATGGCCCTGAGTGTAGGGCTGAAAATAGCTACAGAACTCCACAAACAGATGCAAGTAGAAATGACAGCCATGCAGGAGAGAATTGTGATACTGGGATGTCAGAGAGAGACTTCCTAGATAAAGAGGTGCGATGTAAGTGGGGACCTGAATGATGAAGGTGAGGACAGTAGCCCTCTAGCATGTACAAAGAACCAGAAGCGGGCAGGAGCACATGCAGACGGTGAACCAGGCAAGACACAGGGTTAAGAGTAGTGTGAGGGGGCTTCCCTGGTGGTCCAGTGGGTAAGGACACCGCCTTGCAGGGCAAGGGACGCCGGTTCGATCCCTGGCCTGGGAAGATCCCACATGCCGCGGAGCGGCTGGACCCATGTGTCCAATTACTGAGCCAGAGCTCTGGAGCGCATGCGCCCAGAGCCGGCGCTCTGCGACAACAGAGGCCACTGCAATGGGAGGCCCACACAGGCCAAAGAACAAAGCTGGATGAAACTGGATAAATGAAAGACCGATAGAAGTGGCCTGCCCGCCTCCTCCCTCCCCAATCGCTGCCCCCCCCACCCGCCACCCCACCCCCCCCCCCGCCAAAAAAAGAGTAGTGTGAGAAAGGGGAAAGAGACTGGCAGGAGTTAGAGTGGATGGGGCTAGGTAGCCATGTGAGGCATTTGGTCAGGATCCACTGGGGAGCTATGGGAGGGTTCTGAGCAAGGTGAGGACGAGATCTTTACTGGGTGTTAAACTCCCTGTGGTTGCTGTCAACACCCAGTGAGAGACAGAGTCTGTTCGTTTGGCCTGAGGACCAGAGTAGAGGAAAGTGGCCAGTCCACAGCCACACCACCCTGAACGCACCTCATCGCGTCTGATCTCGGATGCTAAGCAAAGTCACGTCTGGCTGGTACTTGGATGGGAGGGAAGTGGCCAGGTGTGGAAGTAGAATCATGATATAGAGGGGAGGGGCGGAGAGGTCCTGGATCATGCCCCCTCCCACCCCGTCGCTGCCCCTTCCCTGGGCGGCATTAGTAGGTGGGGCTTCTGAGAGATAGGGATAGCTATGCGAATCACGACTCATGAAGTGATGCTCTAGGCGATGGGAAATGACGTCCCTTTGTCCCGTAGGCCGGAGCACAGGCAGTAACTAAGCACTGGGCTGGGCACTGGAATGGAACACAAGTTTTGCACATATATATTACCCGTTTTGCCTTTATGCCGCAAATACTGACGCCAGGCCCTTGACCCTGTTTCCCAGGTTCTGGACACTGGGGATCTGGTAATGGCCTGATAGATAGAAACGGCTGTCCTTGTGTAGCTGGCGTGGTAGAGGGGAGGTGAACAATGAAGAAGCCGAGAAGGATGATCTTTAGTAGTCAGAAGGTGATAAGTGCTCAGGAGAAAAATGGAACAGGGTAGAGGACACAGAGAGGGTAGGGCTGGGTTGTTGCATTTTTGAATAGGGCAGCCAGGGTCATGACCTCACCAGGAAGGTGGTATTTGGGCAAATATCTGAAGGACTTGGAGTGAACCCTGTGGATACATGAATGAAGAGCCTTCGAGGCAGAGGGAACCATACGTAGAAAGGCTGGCTTTTTACCAGGAGAGAGGTGCAGCCGGGGAACATTCTAGCCCAGGAGGGCCCTGACCTGCCTCAGGTGTTCCCAGGCTCCCTTGGCTGCAGATGGGGGCAGTTTGGGAGAAAGGGAGAGAAGGGAAACCAGGGAGGAAGTTGCTGTGGGGTGGGCAGGGGAAGGCAGTAATGTGGGGAGAAGCAGGCGGACTCTGGAGGATCTGCCTTGGTCCCTGCGGTAACCGTTGTGTCCCGGACAGGGCCGGATACATAGCAAGAGCTCAGTGGTGGTGTTGACGAATGAAGAATTGAATGATGGTGCTCGCTTCGGCAGCACATACACTAAAATTGGAATGATGCAGAGCAGATTAGTATGGGCCCTGCGCAAGGATGACGTGCAAATTGGTGAGGCATTCCATATTTTTTTTAAAAAAAAGAAAGAATTGAATGATAACAGGTTGAGAAGCCTGTGAGGGCTCTCTCCTCTGAGTCTGCTCCTTTCCCCACTTCCCAATCTGCAGGGGAGCTGGGACAGTATCTGGAGACCCTGTGTGAATAAGCTTCTGGTACAGTTGAAGTGATGTGCAAGGCCACCCTCGCTCATCACCCTAGGCCCTACCTTACCCCTCTTCCCTCTGCTTACTCCACAGCAACCCCAGCACCTGCTCCCATCCCTCCTCCAGCCCCAGCCGCTTCCCAGGCGCCTCTGCGGCCGGAGGATGACATTCTGTACCAGTGGCGGCAGCGGCGGAAGCTTGAACAGGCTCGAAGAGGCCAGGGGGATGGAACCTGGGTGCTGCCCCAGACCCCTGCCCTCACCACCACGGTGAGATGGGGGAGGGAGGAGCCTGAAGGAAGTTGGAGGAAGGGAAGGCTGAGCGAGACTGAGGACTCTCTACTCTCTCTCTCCCTGTCTGGTCCCTTTCCCCATCTGTCTACAGACCTCTTCTCCCGCTGCGGAGACCTTTGGCTCCCTGGGAACCCAGCCTAACCCCATCCCACTGTGGGGCAATGTGGCTCCATCTGGTCCGCCAGAAGCCTTCCGCATGGAGAGGCCTGCTATTCCTCCAGGATTCCCTCCACACGTCTTTTGGGGTCCCAGTCCCCATGGATTCTTCTGGGCCCCGCAGCCCAGTCCCTGGATGTCTCTTGGAGTCATCCCTCCCACACTCCCGGCCTCCACCCCAGCACCCGCGACCTCCACCCCTGCCCCTCCAGCCTCAACTCCCGCGCCCCCCGCCCCCATGCCCATGACCCCTGCTGCCCCGCAGGGCCCCCCCACCCCTGCACCAAGCAGCCCGGAAGAGCTCGAGAGGCAGAACTGCAAGCCTCGGAGAAGCCGAACCCACCGCCGGGAGTCTTCACAGCGAGTCACTGCCGTGGACGAGGGTCCTGGCCCGCAGCTCAGAGGCGCGCTGGGCCAGGTGGTGACAGCTAGGCTGTTTCCCGACAGCCTGGAGGACACGCCTCCCCGCCTTGAAAGCCCGCCTCCACACGAGGCTGAACCTCGGAAAGCCAAGGCCACCCACCCTCAAATGAAGACTCCTTCCCCTCGCTCAGAGGTCAC
This sequence comes from Tragulus kanchil, assembly GCA_022376925.1. Classification (NCBI taxonomy): domain Eukaryota; kingdom Metazoa; phylum Chordata; class Mammalia; order Artiodactyla; family Tragulidae; genus Tragulus; species Tragulus kanchil. The sequence continues at coordinate 117,546,445 of JAIOJX010000031.1, forward strand.
GTGTCCTCTATTTGAATCATGGTGTCCTCGGGCAGAGACCCTGCCAGGTCGGTCTAAGGCAGGGTTCCGGGATGCCAAGACCATGCTGCCCCTAGCGCGATCGGTGCCCAGGAAGGACAAAGACACTCCCTTGGCTGAAGTCGGGTGTCTGCGGCCCAAGATCCTGCCTCCAGCTGAGGAAGCGGTCCCTTACATTAAGGCCCCGCCCGCTCTGTTCAGAGAAGGGCCTGAAGTTGTAGCCACGCCCTCATCCACTTCTGGCCCCGCCCCCTCAGAGGACCTGCTCTCCCAGGCTGCCAGACTTTTGCAGGAGGCTGAAGGTGAGCAGATGCGCATGGACCAGCGTGGTTGCTCAGATCTGGACCGGCAGACCATTACGTTATGAGTTCGTCGTCTCAAATCTTGTTCTTTTTCCGCCTAGACTCCGACGGCAGCGAGTTCCAGGACGACCCTATACTGCAGGTGCTAAGGATTCAAAGGGCGGTGCTGCGGCGGCAGAAAAGGTGACCATCACCAGGATTTAACACACCCGGCTCCTGAACCCTAAGACCGCCGTTTGGTGCCCACCTCCCCTGAGCCCCTTTCCTAGAACATGCACAGCCCCAGGCCCTAATCCTGAGCAAATACCTCCGCTTCTACTCCTCTGTCCTTTTTTCCAGGGAAGTCGATGCCCAAATATCTTACCTCCTGGGCCACGCTGAAGACACAGGGTCTTGGTCTCTTCCAGCCAGATCGACCCCCAACCCCCAAGGATGCAGCTGAGGAGGGAAGGAGCCTCTCTTGAGTCCATGCAACTTTGAATTGTACAGGTTCTATTTTTCCTAATTAAAAAAAAAATGTATATATATATATTTCAGATTACTGGTTGTCTCTGAAAAAAGTTGTTTTGGAAAGGCCAAGGGTCATGCTAATGTAGGGAAATGGTCCGCCACCACACCCTAGCTCTGCCCTGCCCTGCTTAACTCTAGTTTCTGACCACTGAAGCCGAGTCTTCTGGTTTCATCTTCTTTGAGGGCAGGAGAGGGGTTCTGGGCAAGACTGGGCCTCACCTTATCTCACTTTCAACTCAGGAGGGGATCCTCCTGTCTCACATGGGACCAAAGGAACTGTCCTCTGGGTCTGAAGCTTGTAGAGTCAACAGAGTGTTGGACAATGGTCAGGCCGCAGCCCACATCCTGCTTGACCCAGCAGCAACTTTGGGTGTGCTGATCCCCACCAGCTCTTTGAAGCACTTCCTTGCCTGGCTTTCAGGACTCTAGCCCTCTCCTCGCCAATCTGGCTGTGCCTCATTGTGCTTCACACCTGTCCCTTTTCTGTGTCCCAGGCCTTGACTTTTCTATCTGCAATCCATCCCAGGTGCTTTCATCTGGCTTCATGGCTCTGAGCCCCGTCTCTTTTCTGATACTCTGTCTTCAGCTTAGAATCTCAGGTACCTGTATCCTGCCACATGCTCATCACCCACACAAAATGGTTGAGGCGATGTCTCAAACTCCAAGGGTCTTAATCTTCACCCTAAACTTGATCCCCGCTGGCTCTCAGCTCCATCCTCTACCTGCTCAAGTCAGAAGCCTCATAGCTGTCTTGGCTCCTCTCACAATCAGCAATTCCTATGCTCTTTACCTTTAAAATCTCTCCAGGGACTTCCCTGATGGTGCAGTGGATAGGAATCCACCTGCCTATGCAGGGTACACGGTTAGGTCCCTGTTCAGGGAGATTCCATGGTAGCAGAGCAACTAAGCATGTGTGCCACAGTTCCTGAACCCGGGGGCTACAATGACTGCACCCCATGCATCTAAAGCCCGTGCTCCCCAATAAGGGAATTCACGGCAATGAGAAGCCCAAGCATTGCCACAAACATTAGCTCCCGCTCACCATAACTAGAGAAAGTCCACGCACGGCAATGTAGACCCAGCGCAACCAAAAAATAAACAAAAGTTGTGATGAGAAACTGTAAGTGACCATCATTTTTTTCTTTTTTTTAAAAAAAAGCTCTCCAGAATTCAATTCTCGCCTCTACTTCTCATCTTTCTAATGCCCTACCCTAGTTTAGGCTATCATCACCTCTCTGGATTACTGAAAAATCTTACTGTCTGCGAATTCTTTGGCACACTTCCAGTCAAAAAGTAGGGTCCATAGTCCTTCTTGAAACTGGGCAGAGCTTTGTGACTGCTTCCCCAAATAGAATACAAAGGAAGCAATTTGACTTTCTAAATTGGATTAGAAAAGATGATTTAATTTCTACCTGGTGTTCTCCCAATCCCCACCACCACACACACCTCCTTTGGGAGTCCTGAGATGGTGTATAAAAATGTTCAGCTGCCATCCTGGTTAAGGATTTGGATTACAAAGCTGTATGCACGTCTTTGGGGCTTCCCAGGCCTTGACTTTTCTATCTGCAATCCATCCCAGGTGCTTTCATCTGGCTTCATGGCTCTGAGCCCCGTCTCTTTTCTGATACTCTGTCTTCAGCTTAGAATCTCAGGTACCTGTATCCTGCCACATGCTCATCACCCACACAAAATGGTTGAGGCGATGTCTCAAACTCCAAGGGTCTTAATCTTCACCCTAAACTTGATCCCCGCTGGCTCTCAGCTCCATCCTCTACCTGCTCAAGTCAGAAGCCTCATAGCTGTCTTGGCTCCTCTCACAATCAGCAATTCCTATGCTCTTTACCTTTAAAATCTCTCCAGGGACTTCCCTGATGGTGCAGTGGATAGGAATCCACCTGCCTATGCAGGGTACACGGGTTAGGTCCCTGTTCAGGGGAGATTCCATGGTAGCAGAGCAACTAAGCATGTGTGCCACAGTTCCTGAACCCGGGTGCTACAATGACTGCACCCCATGCATCTAAAGCCCGTGCTCCCCAATAAGGGAATTCACGGCAATGAGAAGCCCAAGCATTGCCACAAACATTAGCTCCCGCTCACCATAACTAGAGAAAGTCCACGCACGGCAATGTAGACCCAGCGCAACCAAAAAATAAACAAAAGTTGTGATGAGAAACTGTAAGTGACCATCATTTTTTTCTTTTTTTTAAAAAAAAGCTCTCCAGAATTCAATTCTCGCCTCTACTTCTCATCTTTCTAATGCCCTACCCTAGTTTAGGCTATCATCACCTCTCTGGATTACTGAAAAATCTTACTGTCTGCGAATTCTTTGGCACACTTCCAGTCAAAAAGTAGGGTCCATAGTCCTTCTTGAAACTGGGCAGAGCTTTGTGACTGCTTCCCCAAATAGAATACAAAGGAAGCAATTTGACTTTCTAAATTGGATTAGAAAAGATGATTTAATTTCTACCTGGTGTTCTCCCAATCCCCACCACCACACACACCTCCTTTGGGAGTCCTGAGATGGTGTATAAAAATGTTCAGCTGCCATCCTGGTTAAGGATTTGGATTACAAAGCTGTATGCACGTCTTTGGGGCTTCCCAGGTGGCACTAGTGGTAAAGACCCACCTGCCAATGCAGGAGAGGTAAGAGACATGATTCCGATTCCTGGATCCAGAAGATCCCCTGGAGGAGGGCATGGCAACCCACTCCACTTCAGGCAAGTATTCTTTTTTCTTTTAAGATTTTTTTTGGCGGGGGCGGGGGGGAGGCACTTCTATTGGTCGTTCATTTATTTATTTTCATCCATCTTTGTTCTTTGGCCTGTGTGAGCCTCCCATCACAGTGGCCTCTCTTGTTGCAGAGCACTGACTCTGGGTGCGTGTGCTCCAGAGCTCCAACTCAGTAGTTGGACACATTGGTCCAGCCACTCCACGGCACATGGGGTCTTCCCAGGCCAGGTATCAGAACGCTGCCCCTTGTACTGCAAGGCAATGTCTTTACCCACTGGACCACCAGGGAAGCCCCAGGCAAGTATTCTTGCCTGAAGAAGCCCCTGGACAGAGGAACCTAGCAGGCTACACTTCATAGCATCGCAGAGTTGGACAAAACTGAAGCAACTTAGCATGAATGCATGCACTTGTTAAAATTCAGTGAAATTGTGAATTTCATTATATATAGATTACCTCAAAAGAAAAATAAATACTGAACTCCAGTGAAAGATACACACGCTGAAGTATTTAGAGGACAGTATACAATGTCTTTATTTTGACGTGTATCTGAAAATTAATAGATGAATAAAGTAATACATAGATGTAAGATAAAGCAAATACAGTCAGATGTTAATGGTAGGATCTAAGTGGTGGTTATATAGGTTTAAAATTGTTCAGCTTTTCTGTATGTTGGAAAATTTTTATAATAAGATGTTGCATATATGATCAAGATTATGTTGACACTTTTTTTTTTTAAAAAGAGGGTCAGGGGCTTCCCTGGTGGTCCAGTAGGTAAGGACACCACTTTGCAGTGCAAGGGGCACCAGTTCAATCCTTGGCGCAGGAAGATCCCACATGCTGTGGAGCAGCTGGACCAATGTGTCCAACTACGGAGCTGGAGCTCTGGAGCACATAGGCCCAGAGCCGGTGCTCTGCAGTGACAGAGGCCACTGCGATGGGAGGCCCATACAGGCCAAAAGAACAAAGGTGGATGATAAATGGAAGATCAATAGAAGTGGCCAAAAAAAAGAGAAGGTAGGATAGATTTCTGTAAAAAGTAACTTCTGTATGTCATAAACATGGTAAATATTTGTTTTCATTCTTTTTGAACAAACTATACATTTAAGTGAAAAGAAGGAAATAGACGTTTAGATATAAGGAGGAAAAGGACATTTATTGTAGTAGAGTCTGATCCAGTTGGTGTGTTGGGGGGTGAATGAGGCCTAGAAGTATTCCTGAGGAGGTTACACTTGAACTGAGATAGGTAAGAATTAATAATTAACAAAGAGCCATCCTAATGACTATTTCTGGGTTACAAGCCTCCCTCAAAACTTAGTGGCATAAAACAATCATTTTATTATGGTCATGAATTCTGTGAGTCAGAAATTTGGACAGGGCAGAATGGGGGACAGTTTGTTTCTGCTCCACGATGTCTACAGTTCAGCTGGGAAGACAGAGGTGGCTTGACAGCTGGGGGCAGGATCTCTGGAGCCTCTTCAGTCCCAAATCTTGCATCAGGGCTGCAACGACTCCAAACTGGACTGTAGTGCCTACACGAGGTCTCACCACATGGCTTTTTCGTCTGTGTTCATGTGCCCAGTCATGTCTGACGCTTTGTGACCCCATGGACTGTAGCCCGCCAGGCTCCTCTGTCCATGAGATTTCCCAGACAAGAATACTGGAGTGGGGCTTCCCCGGTAGCTCAGTAGTAAAGAGTTCGCCTGCTAATGAATGCAGGAGACACAGGCTCGATCCCTAATCTGGGAAGATCCCACATGCTGCAGAGCAACTGAGCCCATGAGCCACAACTATGGAGCCTGTGCCCTGGAGCCGTGGCGCTGCAACTGTTGAGCCTATGTGCTGCAACTATTGAAGCCCATGTGCTCTAGAGCCCAAGTTCCACAAGAGAAGTCACTGCAACAAGAAGCCTGCTCCCCTCAACTATAGAGTAGCCCCCTCTCCCTGCAACTAGAGAAGAGCCTGTGGCAGCAGTGAAAACCCAGAATTGCCAAAAATAAAAAAATAAATTAAAAAAAAAAAAATACTGGAGTGGGTTGCCGTTTCCTTCTCCTGGGGATCTTTCCAACCCAGGGATCAAACCCTTGTTTCCTGTGGCCCTTGCATTGCAGGCAGATTCTTTACCGCCAAGTCTGTGGCTTAGGCTTTCTCAAAGCATGACTGCCTCAACAGAGATGCACTTCTCTCGTGTTGCATCAAGTCTTTGGAGCTAGCTATTCCAGTAAAGAGGAAACTGCATTACCTCTTACTACATATCCTTATAAATCATATAGTTTCAATTCCTATTCATTACTGTTCTCTGCTGGCTAAAGCTGTCACAATTGTGCTCAGATTCAAGGAGGAGAGGAGATAGACTTTACCTTTTCATGAGAAGAGTGTGAAAGAATTTGCAGTCACGTTTTAATGGGAGGAGGGGGATGCAGAGAATGCTCCAGGCAGAGGGAACTTCATGTGGGAAATCCCTGTTGTGGAAGTGAGGTCAGCAAGTTCAATAAATGGAAATAAGTAGCTGTAAACTGACTCCTCCATCAGCACTCCCTTTCCCCAATCACTACTTAATTTAAAAATGTTTTTGGCCTCTTTTTTGGGTTATTATTTATTTATTTTCATCCCTCTTATTTCCTCACCTGTGTGGGCCTCTCCCATTGCAGAACACTGGCTCTGGGCGCATGCGCTCCAGAGCGCGGCTTACAATTGGACAGACCCGTCCAGCCGTTTTGCGGAACGTGGCATCCTCCTCCGCCAGGGATCGAACCGGTGCCCCTTTCACTGCAAGGCGGACTCTTTACCCACTAGACCACCAGGGAAGCCCCTAGTCACTACTTAATTTTTATGCCTATTTTAAAATACTTATTTTGCAAACCCTTTCCCACTAGCTTTGGAGCTCCATGTGAGCAGGGTATATTTTCCCCGTTTTGGTTACTGATATATCCACAAATTAAGTGGTCAGAGTTTTTGAATGAATCAATGGGTGAAACAAAGATGTAACTTCCAGGAACTTGTTGAGGGCAAGTTCTCTTGCAAAGGGCATTGTTACAGTGTTTTCTGAGCCTCAGTCAACAGCGGGAACAATTAGGATTGACTTTATGCGAGGCATCTGAGCCAGTGAAAAGCATCCATGGGCCACACTGTTCTTAGTATTCTAAGAGCAGGGGCAGGGACGGGGTCAGGACTGACAAAGTAGGGTCAGAAGATCGAGACTTTGAAGAACTGCTTAGGGGATGTAGAAAAGCTTGCGGCCATGTGAGAAGCCAGTTAAGTGTCAGAACATCCATCCCTGACAGGGGACTAAGGGAAGGGTCCACGGCTTAGCGTTCGCAATGTTCGGAGCAAAGCATAAAGAACCTGGGGGTGTGTCTCAGGAGGGGAAGGATGGCCAATGAAAAATAGGCATGGGCGTGGCGCTGTCAAACTTCGCTGGGCGGGACCGAAGAGACCGAGCCCGAAATGGGACCCAAGCCGAAGCCAATGAATAGCCGTCAGGTGGGCGGGGCGTCGTCCTAAGGCCGAGGGTGGAGCCAATGAGAACGTGCGCCGCGTCCCCCATTGCCCCCGCCCCGTGGGGCGCGCGCGCCGGAGCCACGGGCAGCCGTTAGAGGCGGGGCCTGCAGCCGCCCGCGCGCGGCTCGCGCCCTCCCCTTTGTGTCGCCATGGCGGCGGCATCGGCACCGAGGACGACGAACGAGGGGTCCAGCGCGGCTGGCGCCTGAGAAGGCTCCGCGACCATGGTGGTGAGGCGCCCCCGCGGCCGTCAGTCCGTCGGCGAAGTCCGTCTGTCCGCGTGCGGCCACGCCCCGCGCGCCCCGCCCCCGGCCCCGCCCGAGCCCGCGGCCCGCGCCGCCCCTCACCCCCCATCGCGGTCCCTCTAGAATCCGGCCAGGTCTTGGGCCCGGGCCCTCGCCCCGGCCCCGCCCCCTCGGCGCGCCTCCCCTTCCCACGCGCTGGACTGGGGGTGACAGTGGCCGAAGACGTAGATTTGGGAGGAACAAGGGCTGGTTCAGGGGAGGACCCCGCATCCTCTAAGTGGCCCTGCAGGCCTGCTGAGGCTCTCCGGGCCCTACACCGGCCCCTGTCCCGGAGCCATCCTCGGGCATCGTCATCCCGGCCTCCCTGGCCTCCTAGACCCCTCCTCCTCCTACCATCAGCCCCTTTCTCGGCCTCGAGCCCCACCCCCACCCGGCTCCATCCTCAGCCTGACCCTTTTCTTCTCCGCGTTCTCACCCATCCCAGTCCTTCAGCCAGCCCTCCCTTATTCCCTATCAGGCCGGTCCTCGACTTCAGCCCCTCCAGCTGCTCCCCTCCTCCTCACTCCACCCCAATCCCCAGCGTGCATTGTACACCCGATGTGATCACTGGGTCCTCTCCATCTTCCTGCCCTCACCCCCATCCCCTACCATCTCCCTCTCCCACCGTGCTTCCTCTGCTCGTTCATCCATTCATTCCCTCATCCCCTCACTTATCCTTCGCTGAGACCTCTGTGTAGCCCCTTGGCTGCAGGCACGGAGAAAGTCAGATCCCATCCTGCCTTGGGGAGCTTCATGGGCTGGAGGGGGACAGACCCAAGGGTGAGACCCAAAGGATGATGTCGGGGTTGTAGGGATAAGAAGGAGGGAGAAGCTGGAGCCCAGCCTGGGGAATCCTCATCTGGCAGATGGTTAATTTATTCATCAGATTTTACCCACCCCCTGCTGGGTGACTGAACTGGCACTGGGCCTTGGGACCCAGAGAGCAATCAGGCACAACCCTTCTTGCGAGGAGCATCAGTTCTGTGTCCAGCTCTGTGTTGGGCAGGGTTGGGGGACTAGGGACTGAGCCCCTGTCTAATGGAGAAGACAGACTTGTCACCAGACCCGCGGCCGTCAGTCCGTCGCGAAGTCCGTCTGTCCGCGTGCGGACGCCCGCGCCCCGCCCCGGCCCCGCCCGAGCCCGCGGCCCGCGCCGCCCCTCACCCCCCATCGCGGTCCCTCTAGAATCCGGCCAGGTCTTGGGCCCGGGCCCTCGCCCCGGCCCCGCCCCCTCGGCGCGCCTCCCCTTCCCACGCGCTGGACTGGGGGTGACAGTGGCCGAAGACGTAGATTTGGGAGGAACAAGGGCTGGTTCAGGGGAGGACCCCGCATCCTCTAAGTGGCCCCCGCAGGGGCCTGCTGAGGCTCTCCGGGCCCTACACCGGCCCCTGTCCCGGAGCCATCCTCGGGCATCGTCATCCCGGCCTCCCTGGCCTCCTAGACCCCTCCTCCTCCTACCATCAGCCCCTTTCTCGGCCTCGAGCCCCACCCCCACCCGGCTCCATCCTCAGCCTGACCCTTTTCTTCTCCGCGTTCTCACCCATCCCAGTCCTTCAGCCAGCCCTCCCTTATTCCCTATCAGGCCGGTCCTCGACTTCAGCCCCTCCAGCTGCTCCCCTCCTCCTCACTCCACCCCAATCCCCAGCGTGCATTGTACACCCGATGTGATCACTGGGTCCTCTCCATCTTCCTGCCCTCACCCCCATCCCCTACCATCTCCCTCTCCCACCGTGCTTCCTCTGCTCGTTCATCCATTCATTCCCTCATCCCCTCACTTATCCTTCGCTGAGACCTCTGTGTAGCCCCTTGGCTGCAGGCACGGAGAAAGTCAGATCCCATCCTGCCTTGGGGAGCTTCATGGGCTGGAGGGGGACAGACCCAAGGGTGAGACCCAAAGGATGATGTCGGGGTTGTAGGGATAAGAAGGAGGGAGAAGCTGGAGCCCAGCCTGGGGAATCCTCATCTGGCAGATGGTTAATTTATTCATCAGATTTTACCCACCCCCTGCTGGGTGACTGAACTGGCACTGGGCCTTGGGACCCAGAGAGCAATCAGGCACAACCCTTCTTGCGAGGAGCATCAGTTCTGTGTCCAGCTCTGTGTTGGGCAGGGTTGGGGGACTAGGGACTGAGCCCCTGTCTAATGGAGAAGACAGACTTGTCACCAGATGGGGACAGCATCTCAGAATGCTCGGGCCTGTCATGAGGGAAGCTCAGGCAACATCATCGAGCCTAGGATGGGAGAGGCTCAGGGGATGTCCAGAAGAGGGGCCTGACACAGCCCAAAGGGTCAGGGAGAACTTCGAGAGGAGGAAACTGGAGAGTCAAGACCTGAAGGCTAAGTGAAAGCGTGGGGAAAGAATGGGGCAGAGTACTCTATGCAGCAGGAACAACCTTTGCAAAGGCCTAGAAGGAGGTGGGAAGATGAGGCTTTTGTGGGACTCTTAGAAGTCTGAGAGCTCTGAGAGTGGAGGCAATGGGAAGAGATGAGACTGGAGAGGTAGGCAGAGACCAGAGTGTTTAGACTTTCTCTTTAAGACAACAGGGAGCCATTGAGGATCCCTGACCTGGGGCGAGACAGAGGCAGATTTGTCTTTGTGAAAGTTATACGGCTCTTGCTGTGAGGAAGCTGGTGGGAAGGGAGAAGTGGAAGCAGGCAGACTGATGAGATGGGAGCGGTGAGTGTGCAGGCGTCCATGAAGGGCGTGGAGAGGCATATATGGGAGGCAACTCTACTCCCTGGGGTTACAGGAGGTTTTAAACAGGGAGAGATGGTACCAGGATCCTTTGTCCCTGACACACCCGTGGTCTCAGCTCTTCCAGACCCCCACCCCAGACCACACACGAAGCAGCAGGCCAACCCTCAGCTAGGCCTTCACCTCCCCCTGACCAACCATGGTCAGGACAGTGTGCAGAGTGATTCTGGCCCGCAGGGCCAGGCTGCCAGATAACAATGCTCCCGTTGTCTCTCTGCTCCCGTCTCTGGGGGCCTCTGATTCTTCTTTCTGCTCTACAGGCTCGCAGCACGGACAGCCTGGATGGCCCAGGGGAGGGCTCAGTGCAGCCCCTGCCCCCTGCTGGGGGACCCAGTGTGAAGGGGAAGCCTGGGAAGAGGTGAGAGGTGAAGGAGAGGCTCAGCCTAGGAGGGGAGCCAGGCGCAGGAGTCACTAGTGATCTGTCATCTGTCCCTCAGGCTCTCGACTCCTCAGCAGTTCTGTGTCCAGCTTTTTCGGGGGAATGCCTGTCTAATGGAGAAGACAGACTTGTCACCAGATGGGGACAGCATCTCAGAATGCTCGGGCCTGTCATGAGGGAAGCTCAGGCAACATCATCGAGCCTAGGATGGGAGAGGCTCAGGGGATGTCCAGAAGAGGGGCCTGACACAGCCCAAAGGGTCAGGGAGAACTTCGAGAGGAGGAAACTGGAGAGTCAAGACCTGAAGGCTAAGTGAAAGCGTGGGGAAAGAATGGGGCAGAGTACTCTATGCAGCAGGAACAACCTTTGCAAAGGCCTAGAAGGAGGTGGGAAGATGAGGCTTTTGTGGGACTCTTAGAAGTCTGAGAGCTCTGAGAGTGGAGGCAATGGGAAGAGATGAGACTGGAGAGGTAGGCAGAGACCAGAGTGTTTAGACTTTCTCTTTAAGACAACAGGGAGCCATTGAGGATCCCTGACCTGGGGCGAGACAGAGGCAGATTTGTCTTTTGTGAAAGTTATACGGCTCTTGCTGTGAGGAAGCTGGTGGGAAGGGAGAAGTGGAAGCAGGCAGACTGATGAGATGGGAGCGGTGAGTGTGCAGGCGTCCATGAAGGGCGTGGAGAGGCATATATGGGAGGCAACTCTACTCTCTGGGGTTACAGGAGGTTTTAAACAGGGAGAGATGGTACCAGGATCCTTTGTCCCTGACACACCCGTGGTCTCAGCTCTTCCAGACCCCCACCCCAGACCACACACGAAGCAGCAGGCCAACCCTCAGCTAGGCCTTCGCCTCCCCCTGACCAACCATGGTCAGGACAGTGTGCAGAGTGATTCTGGCCCGCAGGGCCAGGCTGCCAGATAACAATGCTCCCGTTGTCTCTCTGCTCCCGTCTCTGGGGGCCTCTGATTCTTCTTTCTGCTCTACAGGCTCGCAGCACGGACAGCCTGGATGGCCCAGGGGAGGGCTCAGTGCAGCCCCTGCCCCCTGCTGGGGGACCCAGTGTGAAGGGGAAGCCTGGGAAGAGGTGAGAGGTGAAGGAGAGGCTCAGCCTAGGAGGGGAGCCAGGCGCAGGAGTCACTAGTGATCTGTCATCTGTCCCTCAGGCTCTCGACTCCTCGAGGTCCCTTTCCCCGGCTGGCTGACTGTGCCCATTTCCACTATGAGAACGTTGATTTTGGCCACATTCAGGTATGGGGGCTGCACCCAGGTGGGGAGGTGAGATCGCTCCAAACCCTGAAGCAGTATCAGCCACTTTACCCCGAAACCTCCCCCTGGGGGTGACTGCTCAGTGGCAGGAGCTGCAGGGCGGAGGAGAGAGTCGGTCCTTCATTTGTTTGTTCCTTTATTCATTCAGCAGCAGCTTTTTGTTAGGTGTGTTCTTTGGGCCAGGACCCTGGACTTGGGGTGTCCCAGGAGGCGAACACAGTCTCGTCCCTAGGTAGAACCGATCTGGAGAAGGCAGGACAGGGGCAAAAGTGAGACCGTCACCTGGGCCTTTGTTTCCCTCTGCAGCTCCTGCTGTCTCCAGAGCGTGAAGGTCCGAGCGTCTCTGGAGAGAATGAACTGGTGTTCGGGGTGCAGGTGACCTGTCAGGTGCGGCCAGCCACCCCTGCCTCTCCCTCTGACCCAGCAGTCTGGTGGCCATGGTCCTCAGCTCAGTGTAATGGACCAGCTGCTGCCCACTGTCCTTCCCACGCCCACAGGGCCGTTCCTGGCCAGTTCTCCGCAGTTACGATGACTTCCGTTCCCTGGATGCCCACCTCCACCGGTGCATATTTGATCGCAGGTTTTCCTGCCTCCCGGAACTTCCTCCACCCCCGGAGGGTGCCAGGGCTGCCCAGGTGAACTACTTGTTGTCCCAGCCCCTATCTTAGCCTAGGTGTATCCTCATCAAGGCAGGGGAAATAGATAAATATTAACCACTGATATGTCCCGAGTCCCAGCTGGTTGGGGCCCTCAGAACTGCAGCAGGGCGACTCCCTTTAGTTTTAGGATGATGGGGAGTTTCAGGGGGCTCCAGGGGAGGGACAGAATGGCCAGACCGCTGGGGACACACAGGGCTTCGGCTCAGCCTATTTACCAGCTGCTATGACAGTATTTTAGTTCCTAAGAACAGCAGCACGCATGCATTCATGCTGACTTTCAGGGAGGAAGCCTGGGAAGAGGTGAGAGGTGAAGGAGAGGCTCAGCCTAGGAGGGGAGCCAGGCGCAGGAGTCACTAGTGATCTGTCATCTGTCCCTCAGGCTCTCGACTCCTCGAGGTCCCTTTCCCCGGCTGGCTGACTGTGCCCATTTCCACTATGAGAACGTTGATTTTGGCCACATTCAGGTATGGGGGCTGCACCCAGGTGGGGAGGTGAGATCGCTCCAAACCCTGAAGCAGTATCAGCCACTTTACCCCGAAACCTCCCCCTGGGGGTGACTGCTCAGTGGCAGGAGCTGCAGGGCGGAGGAGAGAGTCGGTCCTTCATTTGTTTGTTCCTTTATTCATTCAGCAGCAGCTTTTTGTTAGGTGTGTTCTTTGGGCCAGGACCCTGGACTTGGGGTGTCCCAGGAGGCGAACACAGTCTCGTCCCTAGGTAGAACCGATCTGGAGAAGGCAGGACAGGGGCAAAAGTGAGACCGTCACCTGGGCCTTTGTTTCCCTCTGCAGCTCCTGCTGTCTCCAGAGCGTGAAGGTCCGAGCGTCTCTGGAGAGAATGAACTGGTGTTCGGGGTGCAGGTGACCTGTCAGGTGCGGCCAGCCACCCCTGCCTCTCCCTCTGACCCAGCAGTCTGGTGGCCATGGTCCTCAGCTCAGTGTAATGGACCAGCTGCTGCCCACTGTCCTTCCCACGCCCACAGGGCCGTTCCTGGCCAGTTCTCCGCAGTTACGATGACTTCCGTTCCCTGGATGCCCACCTCCACCGGTGCATATTTGATCGCAGGTTTTCCTGCCTCCCGGAACTTCCTCCACCCCCGGAGGGTGCCAGGGCTGCCCAGGTGAACTACTTGTTGTCCCAGCCCCTATCTTAGCCTAGGTGTATCCTCATCAAGGCAGGGGAAATAGATAAATATTAACCACTGATATGTCCCGAGTCCCAGCTGGTTGGGGCCCTCAGAACTGCAGCAGGGCGACTCCCTTTAGTTTTAGGATGATGGGGAGTTTCAGGGGGCTCCAGGGGAGGGACAGAATGGCCAGACCGCTGGGGACACACAGGGCTTCGGCTCAGCCTATTTACCAGCTGCTATGACAGTATTTTAGTTCCTAAGAACGAGCAGCACGCATGCATTCATGCTGACTTTCAGCCCTGCCGGAGGTGAGCCTGGGCCCTGCAGGAGGGCCGCGGGCTCTCTTGGGTAGGGTCTGCTCACAAAGCCCACTCTGCCCACCTGCCCCCAGATGCTGGTGCCGTTGCTGCTGCAGTACCTGGAGACCCTGTCAGGGCTGGTGGACAGTAACCTCAACTGTGGGCCGGTACTCACCTGGATGGAGGTGGGCCCGAGCCAGGGACTTGGAGCTGGGAGGGAGGGAGGGATGTCTGAGGAGCAGGAACCAGCGTGGGAGGGTGGATGGGCATGGGAAAGACATGAGCTGCAGTGGAGGAGGCACTGGTATTTCAGTGCCTGTGTGGGCGCTTGCCTGTGAGAGAGAATGCAAGTGTGTGTGTGTGCGTGCATGTGTGCGTACAGGTGTTGGGCTGTGGGGATGTGAGAATTTCAAGGTATATTGGTATACTGGCTAGAAGTAGGTCTGGCTGTGGCTCGCAGAATGCCGGGCAAAGGGTGGCTTCAAGCCCAGGTTTCAGACGACAGATATGCAGTGTCTGCTGTAGAGGAAGAGGGTGCAGGGGTGAGTCAGGACGACTTCGGGCAGGGGTGTCCTGGGACATGGAAGGGGCAAGAATGCACGTGTTTGACCAATAGCTCTGAGTGACAGAGGCACCTGGATAGAGGACAGGTGGTGGCCTCCAGTGGGCCTAGCGGAACCTTCTCGATCTTTATGATCGACTTCTTCTGGCCTCTTCCTGCCACATCCCCCCTCCACCTCAGCTGGACAACCACGGCCGGCGACTGCTCCTCAGTGAGGAGGCCTCCCTCAACATCCCGGCAGTGGCCGCCGCCCACGTGGTGAAGCGGTACACGGCCCAGGCGCCCGACGAGCTGTCCTTCGAGGTAAGGCTGTCGGGGGTGGGGCAAACCCCAGCTGGGCTCCCCACGGCCCTTGCACCTTCCGGCCCTCCCTTCTCACGCCTGCCCTCTCCCAGGTGGGAGACATCGTCTCCGTGATAGACATGCCACCCACAGAGGATCGGAGCTGGTGGCGGGGCAAGCGGGGCTTCCAGGTGAGCTGGCTCGGGCTGCGCAGGTGGGGCGGGGGCATCGCGCCCGCTCGGGCGGCCCCGCCACTGACCCGAAACCCTCCTCAGGTCGGTTTCTTCCCCAGCGAGTGTGTGGAGCTGTTCACGGAGCGGCCGGGTCCAGGACTAAAGGGGGGTGAGTGTCCCAGGCAGAGCGGGGAGGCCCTCCTGTGGCCTTGCCCTGCCCTCCACCCTTCCCACGCCTATTCGCCCCACAGATGCCGACGGTCCCCCGTGTGGTGTCCTGGCTCCCCAGGGTGTCTCCTCTCTGACTTCAGGTGAGGCGAACAGTCCCTGTTTATAATGACCAGGGGCCAGGCCCCGCCCCAGCCCCAGGAGGCCAGTGGCCACAGTGACCCTGTGCATCCCCACAGCGGTGCCCCGGCCACGGGGGAAGCTGGCCGGCCTCCTGCGCACCTTCATGCGCTCCCGCCCCTCCCGGCAGCGGCTGCGCCAGCGGGGCATCCTGCGGCAGAGGGTGTTCGGCTGTGACCTGGGCGAGCATCTCAGCAACTCAGGCCAGGACGGTGAGACCCGGCCCGCCTCCCCTCTGCTGCACCCCCACCCAGGTTGTGACCCGCACA
The DNA here is from genome assembly GCA_022376925.1 of Tragulus kanchil. Taxonomy (NCBI): domain Eukaryota; kingdom Metazoa; phylum Chordata; class Mammalia; order Artiodactyla; family Tragulidae; genus Tragulus; species Tragulus kanchil. The sequence continues at coordinate 117,561,906 of JAIOJX010000031.1, forward strand.
GCCTGACCCCCTGCTTTCTCCCAGTGCCCCAGGTGCTCCGCTGCTGCTCTGAATTCATTGAGGCCCACGGGGTGGTGGACGGGATCTACCGTCTCTCGGGTGTGTCATCGAACATCCAGAGGCTCCGTAAGGACCCCCGCCAACCTCTCTCCCTCCCAGACACTGGGCCTAGCGGAACCTTCTCGATCTTTATGATCGACTTCTTCTGGCCTCTTCCTGCCACATCCCCCCTCCACCTCAGCTGGACAACCACGGCCGGCGACTGCTCCTCAGTGAGGAGGCCTCCTCAACATCCCGGCAGTGGCCGCCGCCCACGTGGTGAAGCGGTACACGGCCCAGGCGCCCGACGAGCTGTCCTTCGAGGTAAGGCTGTCGGGGGTGGGGCAAACCCCAGCTGGGCTCCCCACGGCCCTTGCACCTTCCGGCCCTCCCTTCTCACGCCTGCCCTCTCCCAGGTGGGAGACATCGTCTCCGTGATAGACATGCCACCCACAGAGGATCGGAGCTGGTGGCGGGGCAAGCGGGGCTTCCAGGTGAGCTGGCTCGGGCTGCGCAGGTGGGGCGGGGGCATCGCGCCCGCTCGGGCGGCCCCGCCACTGACCCGAAACCCTCCTCAGGTCGGTTTCTTCCCCAGCGAGTGTGTGGAGCTGTTCACGGAGCGGCCGGGTCCAGGACTAAAGGGGGGTGAGTGTCCCAGGCAGAGCGGGGAGGCCCTCCTGTGGCCTTGCCCTGCCCTCCACCCTTCCCACGCCTATTCGCCCCACAGATGCCGACGGTCCCCCGTGTGGTGTCCTGGCTCCCCAGGGTGTCTCCTCTCTGACTTCAGGTGAGGCGAACAGTCCCTGTTTATAATGACCAGGGGCCAGGCCCCGCCCCAGCCCCAGGAGGCCAGTGGCCACAGTGACCCTGTGCATCCCCACAGCGGTGCCCCGGCCACGGGGGAAGCTGGCCGGCCTCCTGCGCACCTTCATGCGCTCCCGCCCCTCCCGGCAGCGGCTGCGCCAGCGGGGCATCCTGCGGCAGAGGGTGTTCGGCTGTGACCTGGGCGAGCATCTCAGCAACTCAGGCCAGGACGGTGAGACCCGGCCCGCCTCCCCTCTGCTGCACCCCCACCCAGGTTGTGACCCGCACAGCCTGACCCCCTGCTTTCTCCCAGTGCCCCAGGTGCTCCGCTGCTGCTCTGAATTCATTGAGGCCCACGGGGTGGTGGACGGGATCTACCGTCTCTCGGGTGTGTCATCGAACATCCAGAGGCTCCGGTAAGGACCCCCGCCAACCTCTCTCCCTCCCAGACACTTCTTGAGCCCCATCTCTCTTGCAGTCCCTGTGCCATGTGCTGGGGACACAAAGTGACTGGGAGTTGGGAAGGCATAGGGCAGGGGGAGCAGGAGGACTTCCTTGAGGTGGTGACACCCCAGTCGAGATCTGAAAAGTAAGAGTAGAATGAGCATTTGAAGCGGAGAGGTCAGCCTTCAATGAACACCTGCTATACGCCAAGCACTAGGCTCTGAGGACACCGTGGTGAATGAGACAACCTCCTGCCCTCGTGGGGTCCACGTGCTAGAGGGAGAAGCAGATGGGAAGGAGAGAGGGGACACTAGGTGACAGCAGACCTGGAAGAAAAATACCGGGTGAGGGAGATTATAATAAGAAATCAAGGTAGGTGGAGAAGGCCCCCTGGAGGAGAGCTGGCTTTAGAGGAGGTGAGGGAGCGAGCTTTGTGGTGGCCCACGGCGGAGGGAGCTGCCAGCCAAGCGGGGAAAGCAGCAGGAGGTGATGTCTGAGAAGACATCAGGAGCAGAGCATGTGCACGGTGGCACTGGTGGCGGAGAACTTGCCTGCCAGGGCAGGAGACGTAAGAGACACGCAGATTTGATCCCTGGGTAAGGAAGATCCCGGGAGGAGGAAATGGTAACCCACTCCAATATTCTTGCCTGGAGAATCCCAAGGACAGGGGAACCTGGCAGGCTCCAGTGGATAGGGTCCCAAAGAGTCAGACAGGACCAAAATGACTTAGTAAGCACGCACCTTTCACCCGTGCACGGGGCCTTTTTGACGACTGTTAGGACCTTGGCTTTTACTGGGAGTGACGGGAACCACCAGAAGTGTTCTAAGCCAGGGAAGGGCAGCAGGCAAAACAGTGAGAAGCAGCAAGGCCTCGGCTGCCAGATAAGAGCAGAGGTCTCACGCGTAGAGCTTCTCTACCTGAGAGTGAGACCCTGCCAGTTCTGAGCAGGGGCTGCTGGGATTTCAGCTGCATTTTTCCGGTGCCTCTAGCAGCCAGGGAAATGGCACAACTTTGGACAGAGCCCAGTCACACTGTGGAGGCAGACAGGCTTGGGTAGCTACAAGCAGGGTGTCTCCCACCTGAGCCTCAGTGTCTTCCTGTGTAAATGGGGCGCCCTTGTCTTTGGCGCACAAGGTGCTGAGGGGAAAGGGACTCAGTAAGGTTCTGCCTCTGAAGACCCAGCCCAGGAAGAGGGTTGCATCTATGTGTGGACACTTTGTGGGTGGAGGAGGAACACGGCCCGGTGGGCCAGCTCTGACCTGAATCTTCTCGATGGGGTGGCCTCAGGCATGAGTTTGACAGCGAGAGGATACCTGAACTGTCGGGCCCCGCCTTCCTGCAGGACATCCACAGTGTGTCCTCTCTCTGCAAGCTCTACTTCCGAGAGCTGCCCAACCCCTTGCTGACGTACCAGCTCTACGGGAAGTTCAGCGTGAGTGGGGGCGCAGGCCAGGCGGGAGGGGCTGGAGGCGGTGGCCCAGCCCCTCACCATGTGCTGTGTGCCCTCTCAGGAGGCCATGTCAGTGCCTGGGAAGAGGAACGCCTGGTGCGTGTCCATGACGTCATCCAGCAGCTGCCCCACCACACTACCGGTAAACCAGGAGGGGCAGGGACCGGGTCCCAGAGAAGGAGACCAGGCTAGGGGCAGGAGCGTAAGAGACACAGATTTGATCCCTGGGTAAGGAAGATCCCGGGAGGAGGAAATGGTAACCCACTCCAATATTCTTGCCTGGAGAATCCCAAGGACAGGGGAACCTGGCAGGCTCCAGTGGATAGGGTCCCAAAGAGTCAGACAGGACCAAAATGACTTAGTAAGCACGCACCTTTCACCCGTGCACGGGGCCTTTTTGACGACTGTTAGGACCTTGGCTTTTACTGGGAGTGACGGGAACCACCAGAAGTGTTCTAAGCCAGGGAAGGGCAGCAGGCAAAACAGTGAGAAGCAGCAAGGCCTCGGCTGCCAGATAAGAGCAGAGGTCTCACGCGTAGAGCTTCTCTACCTGAGAGTGAGACCCTGCCAGTTCTGAGCAGGGGCTGCTGGGATTTCAGCTGCATTTTTCCGGTGCCTCTAGCAGCCAGGGAAATGGCACAACTTTGGACAGAGCCCAGTCACACTGTGGAGGCAGACAGGCTTGGGTAGCTACAAGCAGGGTGTCTCCCACCTGAGCCTCAGTGTCTTCCTGTGTAAATGGGGCGCCCTTGTCTTTGGCGCACAAGGTGCTGAGGGGAAAGGGACTCAGTAAGGTTCTGCCTCTGAAGACCCAGCCCAGGAAGAGGGTTGCATCTATGTGTGGACACTTTGTGGGTGGAGGAGGAACACGGCCCGGTGGGCCAGCTCTGACCTGAATCTTCTCGATGGGGTGGCCTCAGGCATGAGTTTGACAGCGAGAGGATACCTGAACTGTCGGGCCCCGCCTTCCTGCAGGACATCCACAGTGTGTCCTCTCTCTGCAAGCTCTACTTCCGAGAGCTGCCCAACCCCTTGCTGACGTACCAGCTCTACGGGAAGTTCAGCGTGAGTGGGGGCGCAGGCCAGGCGGGAGGGGCTGGAGGCGGTGGCCCAGCCCCTCACCATGTGCTGTGTGCCCTCTCAGGAGGCCATGTCAGTGCCTGGGGAAGAGGAACGCCTGGTGCGTGTCCATGACGTCATCCAGCAGCTGCCCCCACCACACTACCGGTAAACCAGGAGGGGCAGGGACGGGTGGTGCTGGGCTCCCAGAGAAGGAGAGGCTCAGGCCTCCCACTCTGCTCCACCGCCAGGACCCTGGAGTACCTGCTGAGGCACTTGGCCCGCATGGCAAAACACAGTGCCAACACCAGCATGCATGCCCGCAACCTGGCCATCGTTTGGGCACCCAACCTGTTACGGTAAGCTCCCAGCTCACTGACCTATGCCCCCTCGCTTCCTTGCACCGTCTGGCCCTCGACTCTCCGCCTGCTCCAGCTTCACCCCTTCCCCACCCCAGGAACCCATCCAGCTTTGGCTCTCTTGATCATTTTAGCCAACATGTATTTCTTTTTTGTTGTTGTTAATTGCTCAGTTATTTTTGATTGTGCTGGGTCTTCATTACTGCGCACACTTTCTCTAGTTGCAGCAAGCAGGGGCAACTTTTGTTGCAGTGCACGGGCTTCTCATCGTGGTGGTGTCTCTTGTTGCAGAGCACAGGTTCTAGGCACATGGGCTTCAACAGTTGCTGCATATGGACTCTAGGGTACCCTTTCTGTATTTGCAGCACAGGGGCTCATTAGGTGTGACTCATGGGCCCTAGAGTGCACAGGCTCAGTAGTTGTGGCAAACGGGCTTTTAGTTGCCCCAAGGCATGCGGGATCCTCCTGGACCAGGGATCAAACCCATATCCCCTGCATTAGCAGGCAGACTCCTATTGTACCAAGATAGTCCCTCAACATGTATTTCTTTTTTCTTTTTTTTTTTAAACTTTTATTTTACTTTTAACAACATGTATTTCTTAAATGTTGGTGCTGGTATGCTGGCCCCTGCTCTCAGTACTAGGGACAGAATCGTGAGCAGGAACCTGTCCTCACACTCTCGTGTGGGATGACAGTGAGCCATTACCAAAACAGCACTGTGGGTCAGTGAGGAATGGGAAGGAGAAAGGTTACAAAGCAGGGAAAGGCGATCTGGTCAGTCATGGCACTTGAAATTGTTGGAGTGGGAGGGAAGGCTTCAGGAAGAAATCCTCCACGGCCAGCAGCAGAGTAAGCCCCAAAGGATTGGATGATGACCAGGACAGGCAAGTTCACTGTCCTGGAAAAGTTCAGTTCTTCTCGGGAATCAGATAAGTAAGTAAATAAAATAGCTTAGGTATAAGAACTGTGGGGAAAAACAAAGACAGACCTGGAATTATAGAGGTTTACAATTTAAAATAAAGTAGTTGGTGAAGACTCTGTTGTGAGAGGAGTATTTGAGTTAATACCTGCAGAAGGTGACAGAAGGACCAGTGTGGCTATCTGAGAAGAAGCAAACCAGGCAGAGAGAATAGAAAGTGCAAACGTCCTGGGGCTGGGTCGGTGCCTGATGTTTTGGAAGCCAGTGTCACTGGAGCTGAGTGAGTGAGTGCAGAGCCGAGGGAGAGGAGATGGTAAGGACAGAGAGGCAATGTGGGAACCGACAGGGGAGTGACTTACGAGTTGTGGGTCTTGGTGAAGATCAGCTTTTACCAGAAATGAGATGCAGCCAGAGGAGGGCTCTGAGCCAGGAGGGTCACGGGCTTCTCATCGTGGTGGTGTCTCTTGTTGCAGAGCACAGGTTCTAGGCACATGGGCTTCAACAGTTGCTGCATATGGACTCTAGGGTACCCTTTCTGTATTTGCAGCACAGGGGCTCATTAGGTGTGACTCATGGGCCCTAGAGTGCACAGGCTCAGTAGTTGTGGCAAACGGGCTTTTAGTTGCCCCAAGGCATGCGGGATCCTCCTGGACCAGGGATCAAACCCATATCCCCTGCATTAGCAGGCAGACTCCTATTGTACCAAGATAGTCCCTCAACATGTATTTCTTTTTTCTTTTTTTTAAACTTTTATTTTACTTTTAACAACATGTATTTCTTAAATGTTGGTGCTGGTATGCTGGCCCCTGCTCTCAGTACTAGGGACAGAATCGTGAGCAGGAACCTGTCCTCACACTCTCGTGTGGGATGACAGTGAGCCATTACCAAAACAGCACTGTGGGTCAGTGAGGAATGGGAAGGAGAAAGGTTACAAAGCAGGGAAAGGCGATCTGGTCAGTCATGGCACTTGAAATTGTTGGAGTGGGAGGGAAGGCTTCAGGAAGAAATCCTCCACGGCCAGCAGCAGAGTAAGCCCCAAAGGATTGGATGATGACCAGGACAGGCAAGTTCACTGTCCTGGAAAAGTTCAGTTCTTCTCGGGAATCAGATAAGTAAGTAAATAAAATAGCTTAGGTATAAGAACTGTGGGGAAAAACAAAGACAGACCTGGAATTATAGAGGTTTACAATTTAAAATAAAGTAGTTGGTGAAGACTCTGTTGTGAGAGGAGTATTTGAGTTAATACCTGCAGAAGGTGACAGAAGGACCAGTGTGGCTATCTGAGAAGAAGCAAACCAGGCAGAGAGAATAGAAAGTGCAAACGTCCTGGGGCTGGGTCGGTGCCTGATGTTTTGGAAGCCAGTGTCACTGGAGCTGAGTGAGTGAGTGCAGAGCCGAGGGAGAGGAGATGGTAAGGACAGAGAGGCAATGTGGGAACCGACAGGGGAGTGACTTACGAGTTGTGGGTCTTGGTGAAGATCAGCTTTTACCAGAAATGAGATGCAGCCAGAGGAGGGCTCTGAGCCAGGAGGGTCCTGCTCTGACTCAGGGGTTCGCAGGCTCCCTTTGGCTGTGTGTGGGAAGCAGACTGTAGGGGTTGGGACAGGAGCAGGAAGACCAGGGCAGAACCCATGTGTTCGAGTAGAAAGGAGAGGACGGAGGCGGAGCCAGGGTGGGGCCCTGAGAGCCCTGTTTAGATTCTGGATAGATTTTGTGGGTGGAGCCCACAGTGCCCGCTGAGATTGGATGTGGGTGAGGGAAAGAGGGGCGAGGGAGAAGACCAAGGGACTGACTGAGACGGGATAGACAGGGAGGGAGCAGGTCTGGGGGAGAGCTGAGAGTCCAATTCTAGATGGGATCAGTTTGATAAGGTCAGAGACATTGAATGACAGGCACTGCTTCCATGGTGCCCCACCTCCCCTGGCCAGAACCCACCATCAGGGGCTCACAGCACCTGGCCACCATCTGCCCCCCTTCCATCCAGGTCCATGGAGCTGGAGTCAGTGGGGCTGGGTGGGGCAGCAGCCTTCCGGGAGGTGCGGGTGCAGTCGGTGGTGGTGGAATTCCTGCTCACCCACGTGGATGTGCTGTTCAGTGACACCTTCACCTCTGCTGGCCTCGACCCTGCAGGTAGGCCCATCCCACCCCCGTGTCCTGACTGCCACCCCCCCATCGTCAGGGCTGCCACGGGAGGGCAGGTGGGCTCCCAGCCCCACCCCTGTCCCACTGAAGCTGGACCTCCCTTCTGGCTCCTTGAGGACCCCGCCCCGGCCTCTCCTCCCTCCCGCCCTTCTCATTTCAGCTCCTCGCTCAGGATCCCCACTTCTTGGCCCGGACATCGTCTTCCTTCACCCCTTGTAGTTCCTGGGGCACTTGGGGCCATGAGTCCCCTTTGGGGACTTGACCCCCCACCCCCCCGCCCCACCCTGGTGGGCGGAAGCCAGTGTCACTGGAGCTGAGTGAGTGAGTGCAGAGCCGAGGGAGAGGAGATGGTAAGGACAGAGAGGCAATGTGGGAACCGACAGGGGAGTGACTTACGAGTTGTGGGTCTTGGTGAAGATCAGCTTTTACCAGAAATGAGATGCAGCCAGAGGAGGGCTCTGAGCCAGGAGGGTCCTGCTCTGACTCAGGGGTTCGCAGGCTCCCTTTGGCTGTGTGTGGGAAGCAGACTGTAGGGGTTGGGACAGGAGCAGGAAGACCAGGGCAGAACCCATGTGTTCGAGTAGAAAGGAGAGGACGGAGGCGGAGCCAGGGTGGGGCCCTGAGAGCCCTGTTTAGATTCTGGATAGATTTTGTGGGTGGAGCCCACAGTGCCCGCTGAGATTGGATGTGGGTGAGGGAAAGAGGGGCCAGGGAAAATACCAAGGTACTGACTGAGACGGGATAGACAGGGAGGGAGCAGGTCTGGGGGAGAGCTGAGAGTCCAATTCTAGATGGGATCAGTTTGATAAGGTCAGAGACATTGAATGACAGGCACTGCTTCCATGGTGCCCCACCTCCCCTGGCCAGAACCCACCATCAGGGGCTCACAGCACCTGGCCACCATCTGCCCCCCTTCCATCCAGGTCCATGGAGCTGGAGTCAGTGGGGCTGGGTGGGGCAGCAGCCTTCCGGGAGGTGCGGGTGCAGTCGGTGGTGGTGGAATTCCTGCTCACCCACGTGGATGTGCTGTTCAGTGACACCTTCACCTCTGCTGGCCTCGACCCTGCAGGTAGGCCCATCCCACCCCCGTGTCCTGACTGCCACCCCCCCATCGTCAGGGCTGCCACGGGAGGGCAGGTGGGCTCCCAGCCCCACCCCTGTCCCACTGAAGCTGGACCTCCCTTCTGGCTCCTTGAGGACCCCGCCCCGGCCTCTCCCTCCCCTCCCCGCCCTTCTCATTTCAGCTCCTACGCTCAGGATCCCCACTTCTTGGCCCGGACATCGTTCTTCCTTCACCCCTTGTAGTTCCTGGGGGCACTTGGGGCCATGAGTCCACCTGGGAGGAGGTGGGAGGTCCCCAGACTTGACCCCACCCCGGCCCCACCCAGACTCCCCGCCCTGCCCCGGACCCCAGCCCAGTCAGGACTCAGCACGTCGGAGGGCCCTCTGGCCCGAGGTAACTGAAGCCAGAGCCGCTGTCCTCGCTGGCTGCTGGGAGCTGCCTCCTCATCAGCTCGTTCTGCCTCACTCCTCCTCCTCACCTGCCTGCTGCCCACCTGCCCACCCATTCCCGCCTGATCCGTCCTGGCCCCCTGCCTTGCCAGCCCGGGTGGGCACGCTGCGGGGCCGGGGCTTGGGCTGTAGCGCTTGGCTTTGCCCGTGGCCTTGAACGGCCCCAGGACTGACGGCCCTCTCCCGATTCCCCAGGCCGCTGCCTCCTCCCCAGGCCCAAGTCCCTTGCGGGCAGTGGCCCCTCCACTCGCCTGCTGACACTGGAGGAAGCCCAGGCTCGCACCCAGGGCCGGCTGGGGACACCCACCGAGCCCACAACTTCCAAGGCCCCAGCTTCACTGGTGGAAAGGTGAGTGGGAGGCTCCAGAGGGGAGGGGCTGGCCGGAGGGCTCCAGTTCCTCAGCCTGCCTCCTGTGTCTCCAACCAAACTCCAGGAGGAAAGGGGAGAGAGGCGAGAAACAGCGTAAGCCTGGGGGTAGCAGCTGGAAGACCTTCTTTGCACTGGGCCGGGGCCCCAGCATCCCCCGAAAGAAGCCTCTGCCCTGGCTAGGGGGGACCCGCGCCCGACCGCAGCCTTCAGGTCAGACGCTGGGCAGTGGGTGTGGTGGCTGGAGAGGCACCGCGGAGTGCCCACCGTGACCCTTCACCCTCTCCCCGCAGGCACCCGACCTGACACTGTCACACTGAGGTCTGCCAAGAGTGAGGAGTCCCTGTCATCGCAGGCCAGCGGGGCTGGTGAGCATGGGGTGGCCGTGCCTCTGCCCAGGTGGAGCTGGGAGGGACTGGGGCCCTGAGCTGGCCTCCATGTGGTGTCCTCAGATTTGGGGAGTCTTGGGTTTTTGTTTTGTTTTGTTTTGAATCTGGACCTCAGGTACAGTAAGTTGGATAAAGCTGCACTCTTGGTTCATGATGCGCTGTGATCACTGATCCGTGCAAGATCCTTCCAAACAGCCTTTTATTCATCCCTTTTGAAAAAAGCTGGGCTTCCCTGGTGGCTCAGACGGTAAAGAATCCACCTGCAATGCAGGAGACCTGGGTTCAATCCCTGGGTTGGGAAGATCCCCTGGAGAAGGGAAAGGCTACCCACTCCAGTATTCTTTTTGCTTTTTTTTTAACTTTTATTTATTTATTTTTGGCTGTGCTTGGTCTTCATTAATGTGTGGGTGTAGCTGCTCCATGGTATGTGGGATCTTCCTGGATCAGGGATTGAACCTATGTCTCCTGCATTGGCAGATGGGTTCTTATCCACTGAGCCACAAGGGAAGCCCCTCCACTCCAGTATTCTTTCCTGGAGAATGCCATGGTTTGTCCATGGGTTGCAGAGAGACACAACTTCACTTTTGAAAAAAATTAAACACTATCATGAACACCTGTGAATGCACTGGCTGGAACTGAGGGAGCCCTGCTGTGAAACCTGAGAACTCTTCCCCCTTCCACCTGCAGCCTCCCCCCCTCAGGCATCCTCTGACTTTGATAGTCTTCATCGCTTTGCTTTTGTAGTTTAGTCACATACAGGTGTAGGCGTCAACAACATCCTGCTGGTTGTTTTGAAACTTTGATTCAAGGGTATCATTACAAAGGGATATCGTGCTGTGTGTGGACTCAGGCACCACGACCTCACAGGCGGCCGTCCGCGCAGCGGGTATAGCTCGGACGCCTTCCTCTCCATCACTTGCTAGTATTCCAAGTGTGGGTATCCCCTCAGGGGAGGGGCTACTTGTCTGTGCCCCTCCCGGTGGATCTGGAGGCTCTGATGGGCACGCCCAGGAGTGGAGGTGCACCCTGTACAATATGCTCACATCCAGTTGTGCAAGACGGGGCCCAAGTGTTTCCCAGACGTGGTCGCCCCAGGTGGTTCTCCTAGCCACCGAGTATGAGATCCTGTTAGTCTCATGCTTGGAGCCTGCGGGGTCGTCAGGCTTTGTTCTGGCCTCTGGAATGACTCTCTGTGGACTTGCCCTTGATGTCCTTTATCACCTGCGAGTCTGAACGGCTCTCCCAGGGTCCTCGGCCATCACTGTCCTAGCCGGGGACCTCCTCTGTGTGTTAGCTTCTCAGCTACTGGGCAGAGGTGTCCTGTTCTCACTAACGTGTACGGGCATCTCAAGCTCGGAGCCCTGACCCCTGACTCCTCCCCTTCCAGGCCTCCAGAGGCTGCACAGGCTTCGGCGACCCCACTCCAGCAGCGACGCTTTCCCCGTGGGCCCCGCACCTGCTGGCTCCTGCGAGAGCCTGTCGTCCTCCGAGTCCACCGAGTCCTCGTCCTCGTCCTCCTCGTCCTCTTCCTCCTCCGGGTCCTCCGCAGCTGGGCTGGGGGCGCTCTCCGGCTCCCCCTCACACCGAACCTCGGCCTGGCTAGATGATGGTGACGAGCTGGACTTCAGCCCACCCCGCTGCCTCGAGGGACTCCGGGGGCTTGACTTTGATCCCCTTACCTTTCGCTGCAGCAGCCCCACCCCTGGGGATCCGGCCCCTCCAGCCAGCCCGGCCCCTCCAGCCCCTGCCTCTGCCTTTCCCCCCAGGGCGACCCCTCAAGCCCTCTCGCCCCGGGGGCCCACCAGCCCTGCCTCCCCCGCTGCCCTGGACATCTCAGAGCCCCTGTCTGTGTCGGTGCCGCCCGCTGTCCTGGAGCTGCTGGGGGCTGGGGGAACACCTGCCTCGGCCACCCCACCACCAGCCCTCAGCCCCAACCCAGGCCTGCGCCCCCACCTCATCCCCCTGCTGCTGCGTGGAGCTGAGGCCCAGCTGAGTGATACCTGCCAACAAGAGATCTGTAGCAAACTGGCGCTGTCTGGTCCCCGGGGAGCCCAAGGCCAGCATGGTGCGTCCTGTCCAGCCCAGCCCAGCCCACCCCCGCACAAACCAAGACCTAGCTGACGCCTCTTCCCTTCCTCTCCTAGGTGCTGCTATGGAGTCACCACTGCTGCCCCCCTCCCTGTCCCTCCTGCGCCCTGGGGGGGCCCCACCCCCGCCTCCCAAAAACCCAGCACGTCTCATGGCCCTGGCCCTGGCTGAGCGGGCTCAGCAGGTGGCCCAGAGACAGAGCCAACAGGAGCAGGGGAGCACCCCGTCTGCTCCCCAGTCCCCTTTCCACCGCTCACCGTCCCTAGAGGTGGGTGGTGAGCCCCCAGGGACCTCAGGGAGTGGGCCACCCCCTCACCCCCTAGCCCATCCAGGTGCCTGGGCTCCAGGACCCCCACCCTCCCTACCGAGGCAACAAAGTGATGGGAGCCTGGTGAGGAGCCAGCGGCCCACAGGGACCTCAAGGAGGGGACCCCGAGGCCCTGCCCAGGTCAGTGCCCAGCTCAGGACGGGTGGGGGGTGCAGGACTGCACCAAGGACAGCAGCCCAGTTCCGGTGTTCTGTCCCCCAACAGGTTCCCACCCCTGGCTTCTTCTCAGCCCCCCGGGAGTGCCTGCCATCCTTCCTTGGGGTCCCCAAGCCAGGCTTGTACCCCCTCGGCTCCCCATGCTTCCAGCCCAGCTCCTCGGCCCCAGTCTGGAGGAGTCCCCTGGGTCCCCCACCACCACTGGACAGAGGAGAGAACCTGTACTATGAGATCGAGACGGGAGAGGGGTCCCCCTACTCCGGCCCCACCCGGTCTTGGAGTCCCTTGCGCTCCATGCCCCCAGACAGGTTCAATGCCTCTTATGGCATGCTTGGCCAGTCCCCGCCACTCCACAGGTCCCCTGATGTCCTGCTCAGCTACCCACCGCCCCCCTCCTGCTTTCCCCACGACCACCTTGGCTACTCAGCTCCCCAGCACTCAGCCCGGCGCTCCACCCGACCTGAACCCCTCTATGTCAACCTAGCCCTAGGGCCCAGGGGTCCCTCACCTGTTTCTTCCAGCTCCTCTTCCCCTCCTGCCCACCCCCGCAGCCGCTCTGATCCTGGACCCCCAGCCCCCCGCCTCCCCCAGAAACAGCGGGCCCCCTGGGGCCACCACACCCCTCACAGGGTACCTGGGCCCTGGGGCCCTCCAGACCCTCTCCCCTACAGGGCACCCCCACCAGCTTATGGGAGGGGGAGCGAGCACCACCGAGGGTCCCTGTACAGGAATGGGGGGCAAGGTAGGGAGGGGGCTGGTCCCCCACCCCCCTACCCCACTCCCAGCTGGTCCTTCCACTCTGAGGGCCAGACTCGAAGCTACTGCTGAGCCAGAGTTGGGAGGCACCTTCCTTTTCTTCTCCCTTTACTGATCTTGGTCCAGCCTAATTCCTTGTTTTGTATTTTCCTGAGCTTCTGACCCCTACCCCAGGTTTCTAACTTTGTAACTTGCCTTTGATGTGGGTCCCTAACCCGTTGTCATAACCCGCCTACCCTGGGCTGACGGCATACCCGTCCCCTGCCATCCTCCATCCTGGGGGCTCTCGCACAGATCTGAGAGGGCTAGGCTGACTCCCTGCCCTCTCTTGCCCTCCAGGGATCCCCAGCATGTCCTGTCCTGTGTGCAGGGGGTGGGACAGCTCCTGCCATCTCCCCCCAACCCCACTAAACCATCTGACAAATAAATAAAAATGGTGGAAATGTGCCTGCCGGAGTCATCCTGGGGCCGGGCTTAGGGAATAAAGACGCAGTGACAGATGGGTTGCTTTCTCCTTTTATCATTTCAGCAGGGGCTGAGGGGGAGTCACTCCTGGGAGGCTCTGAGGGGCACCATCAGCAGGGAAGGGGTCGCGGGCACCCTAGCGGTGTGTCAGGAGGAAGATTGAGCCTGGCATCCCCTTGCAGCTCTGCTGTGATCTCCTCCAGGAGATCCATCCTGGTTGGGGTTGAGGGGTGGAGGTGGACTGAGGGTGACCTCAGGGATGAGGAAGGGGCCTGGCGCCCTCCCCCCAGCACCCCTTCTCACTCCTGCAGGCTGGAGAAGCAACATCCTCTGATCCACTCAGAGCTGGGCCCCTGCAGGAGGGAAAGGCTGGAGCAGACTCCTGGGGGAGCTCAGGAGGGCCCTGGGAGGGCGGGGCGGGGCGGGGCCTGGGCTCAGGGTCCTCTGCTTCACCTGCCCTCGTGGCCTTCCCTGCCAGCAGCCGCCAGGGCGGGGGAAGCCTCCCTGTGGGCCAGCAGGCAGGGGTGGGCTCATAGGCTGGGGCCCAGCAGAACTGCCCTGTGCGTGTGCCCCCGCAGGGCTGTGATCTCGGCTGAGAGCTTCCTCTCAAAACTGCTCGTCAGAGAGGGGAGGCTGAGTCCTGAAGGCTGGCATGCAGGGCAGGACTCTGGGGGACGCAGGGTTGGTCGGGGGCGGGTCACTGGTCAACGAGGGGAGATCCCAGGTCAGAGAGGGAGCCAGGGAAACGGGTTGGTGACATCCAGGGGAGGGGTCGCAGGTGAGCAGATGGACAGTGGCACCAGGCTCAGGGTATCCTTACTGTTGATCTGGGCTCCAGACAGCGATCCAGGTCAGCCCTGGCTGCGGGGGAGCAGAGGCCAGAGCAGGGACTCTGGCTGCTGCCTAGAGTCAGGCTGCTGCCCGAGTCCCAGGCTGCGCCCCTCTGGACTCTGCTGTGGCCCGTGACCTGCTGAGAGCGAGGGCAGAGGGCTGGCAGGATGGCCCGGGAGCCCCACAGCTCCCTGGGTCCTCCACCTGCCTGTCGTGGCTCCCACCTGGGGTGGGGAGGGGCCTGGGGACACCACAGGGGCACAGGCCGGGGGCAGTGCTGGCTCTGGAAGCCACCTCACAAGACAGTGCCTCTGGGGAACGGACCGGCTGGCTGGAATGAGGCGGGGGCACAGCTGGCCTGTGTTCAGCACCTGCTAGCACCCTCTCCGTGCCCTCTAACCTGGTGGACCACCCTGGGGTGAGGGCACCGTGTGGTCCAGTCCACTGGGGCGCTCACCTCAGAGGCGGAGTCCTGCGGAGGGGAAGTTGGATGTGGGACACGGGCCCCACCTGAGGGTCCCTGGCCAGCACCCACCCCTGCCCCATCTCCTGTACCTGGGCCATGGCCTCCCGCAGCAGGTACCGTGTACTCTGCAGGCTGCCCCGGCGGTCGGCGGGCCCCAGGCCCAGCCCAGCCTGAACCAGGGCCTGGTAGGGGGCTGGCACCAGGGGGTCCAGGGCCGGGCTCTCCCCCGCCTCCAGCTTAGCCTTCACCTCGGGCCCTTCTCTTCCAGCCCAGGGCAGCTCTCCTGTGAGGAAGCATGACTGGGGGACCCAAACGGGCTGGGGGCCGCAGCGGGGCGGGGAGCTGGGCCACTCACTGACCCGTGAAGACCTCCTGGGCCAGGATGCAGAAGCTGTAGAGGTCTGAGGTGGGGGTGGGGGTGTCACCGCAGATGAGCTCCAGTGGCAGCCACGGGTACAGCTCAGGAGGCGGGGGCAGCCCTGGGCCTGGGCCTCCCCAAGGGTAGCCCTGCTGCGACCTGTGGAGGCCAAGGGACCTGGTGAGCCGGCAGCCGCCGGACAGGGACGGAGGGCAGGCTGGGGAGGCAGGCGCTCACCCGGGCCGCAGCCGGCGTTGGTGCAGCGGGCGCCCGTGCTCCAGGCCGCCCACCTTGGCCAGGCCTGGCCGCACCAGCTGCACAGCCTGGGAGCTGAGGCCGCCGTGAGCACGCCAGCGCGCCTGCAGGAACAGCAGGGCCTCCAGCACCTGCAGCAGCAGGTGGCCGGGCGGCAGGTGGCCGGGCAGCAGGCCTGGCCCAGGGCGGGGGCGTCCCCCATCTTGCGGGCCCTGGGGGTGCAGCACCGCGTGTAGGGAGCCCAGCCACACCGGTTCAAAGAGCAGGCACAGCCCCGACAGGTCCGCCGAAGGACTCACAGCCATCAGCAGCAGCAGGCTGGGGTGGTGCAGGGTGCTGGGCAGGAAGAGAGTGGGCACTCACGAGGAGGCCCCAGCTTGCCCGGCTGGGGGCTGACCATCTGCCTCAGCCACCAGACAGAGGAGAAACCGAGACCCCGGGTCACGCCGCCTGGCAGTGGTGCACCCTGTCTGAGCGCTGTCCATGGTACCCCCGACCCCCAGAAAGCCACTGGGGCGCTCACCTCAGAGGCGGAGTCCTGCGGAGGGGAAGTTGGATGTGGGACACGGGCCCCACCTGAGGGTCCCTGGCCAGCACCCACCCCTGCCCCATCTCCTGTACCTGGGCCATGGCCTCCCGCAGCAGGTACCGTGTACTCTGCAGGCTGCCCCGGCGGTCGGCAGGCCCCAGGCCCAGCCCAGCCTGAACCAGGGCCTGGTAGGGGGCTGGCACCAGGGGGTCCAGGGCCGGGCTCTCCCCCGCCTCCAGCTTAGCCTTCACCTCGGGCCCTTCTCTTCCAGCCCAGGGCAGCTCTCCTGTGAGGAAGCATGACTGGGGGACCCAAACGGGCTGGGGGCCGCAGCGGGGCGGGGAGCTGGGCCACTCACTGACCCGTGAAGACCTCCTGGGCCAGGATGCAGAAGCTGTAGAGGTCTGAGGTGGGGGTGGGGGTGTCACCGCAGATGAGCTCCAGTGGCAGCCACGGGTACAGCTCAGGAGGCGGGGGCAGCCCTGGGCCTGGGCCTCCCCAAGGGTAGCCCTGCTGCGACCTGTGGAGGCCAAGGGACCTGGTGAGCCGGCAGCCGCCGGACAGGGACGGAGGGCAGGCTGGGGAGGCAGGCGCTCACCCGGGCCGCAGCCGGCGTTGGTGCAGCGGGCGCCCGTGCTCCAGGCCGCCCACCTTGGCCAGGCCTGGCCGCACCAGCTGCACAGCCTGGGAGCTGAGGCCGCCGTGAGCACGCCAGCGCGCCTGCAGGAACAGCAGGGCCTCCAGCACCTGCAGCAGCAGGTGGCCGGGCGGCAGGTGGCCGGGCAGCAGGCCTGGCCCAGGGCGGGGGCGTCCCCCATCTTGCGGGCCCTGGGGGTGCAGCACCGCGTGTAGGGAGCCCAGCCACACCGGTTCAAAGAGCAGGCACAGCCCCGACAGGTCCGCCGAAGGACTCACAGCCATCAGCAGCAGCAGGCTGGGGTGGTGCAGGGTGCTGGGCAGGAAGAGAGTGGGCACTCACGAGGAGGCCCCAGCTTGCCCGGCTGGGGGCTGACCATCTGCCTCAGCCACCAGACAGAGGAGAAACCGAGACCCCGGGTCACGCCGCCTGGCAGTGGTGGGGCCAGCACCCTGTCTGAGCGCTGTCCATGGTATCCTCTCCACAGCCACCTCCTCTCCGAGGTCTACTCAATGGCACACAGAACCGGGCACCCACTTTCCTGTGTGTGTGGGCTCACTCCTGTGGGAGAGCTCCATGCCAGATACTGGCCCAGGGGTGAAGATGGGACCTGCGACCACTGCCCCATTCCCCGGTCTTCTGTTTCCCAAACACTCGAGTCGGGCGGGCGGGCAGGAGACCGTGGGCCTGGGCTGGCCTAGGGGGCCCCACCTGCAGTGCCGAAGGTCAGCCAACAGCACGTCGACCTTGGCTCCAGGCGCCTGCAGCTGCCGCATGGTCACGGGGTGGCCCCTCCACAGGAGGCTGGAGGCAGGGGGATGGGGACAGAGCACAGGTCTAGGCGAGAGGTTTCCCTGAGAGGGGCGCAGGAGGGCCGGACTCTCCCCAGCTCTGCAGGACAACCAGGCAGGGTGTGCAGGGGCGCTCTCACTTGGCCATGAGGGTGTGGGAGCTGCTCCCATAGGTGTGGTCAAGCTCGCCCTGCGCTGGCAGCAGCTCCTTGGGGTCCGCGAGGGGTACGCCTGCGACCAGCCCCAGTGGCCACAGGCTGCTCAGCTGGGGGTGGGAAGCGGGACCATGAGACCGGAAGAGGATGGGCGTGGCCCCCACTCCCTCCTGGATCTCCCGCTTACCTCGCCGAACCCTAAAGCCAGGACTTGGGAGGGTCTCCTAGTCTGCTCCGGCCTCAGTGCCCTGAGGTAAAGGGCCCTCTGAGAGTAAGTCTAGGGTAGCCGGGAGTGGGGGGTGGGCAGGTCTCAGGACGTGGACCATTACCTGTCCGCCTGCACCCGCCGCAGACCACCGCGTAGGCTGTGTCCTGAGCTGACCTGCCACTGGCCCAGGGAGGCCGTGGGCGCCAACTCACTGCCGTGCACCAGGGCCGACATGTGGGCACGGCACCGCTGTAACAGCTCCAGCACCTGAACAGGGCGGGGAGCCTGCGGGGTGAGGCCGGGTGGGGGCCCGGCCCCGAGGCCCTCACCCACCCTGGCCACGGCTCACCTCCCAGCTCTGCTTGGCACCACCCTGCTCGGCCCAGTCCCGGGGGCTGCGTCCTTGCAGATCATGGAACCGCAGGTCGCCGCCCGCCCGCAGCAGGTGCAGCATCACCAGGGCGCGGCCCGAGGAGGCGCCAGCGTGCACGGGCGTGCTGCCGTCCAGGCAGCGGCTGCAGGAGAACAGCGAGGACAGGAATGGGCTGGGAAAGGGACAGGTCAAGGGCGGGAGGTGGCCGGATGGGAACCCCGAGGGAGGCGGGGGTTGCTACGATTGTGGGAGGACGGCACCAGGATGGGGGCTCACTTGGGGACACAGAGGGGTCCTGGAGAGGGTGAGAGGACCACGGTGAGCGTGGAGGCCCCAGGAAGATGGGAATAGTTACTGGAGGACAAGATGGGGTTAACTGAGAGATGGGGGGTGGTCACCTGGAATGGGGGGGTCTGAGGGAGAGAGGTCTCTGGGGAAGACGGCCCTGCTCTCAGGCTCCCTGGAGCTCACACTCAGGGTACTGGGAGTGTGGGGGCGTCACCAGGGGTCCACTCACTGGTTGGGGTTGGCCCCAGAGGCCAGCAGCAGCTGCACGGCTGAGCTGTGGCCCAGCAGCGCCGAGAGGAAGAGCGCTGTCTGCCCGGCTGAGTTCTCGCCATCTACCTGGACAACTGAAGGGGATCGAGGCGAGGACTACGCTGCCCCTTACTCCAGGGGCAGAGGGCCTGGCACCACCTTGCCCACCTGCCAGCCCCACAGTCCCTCCTCGACTGGGTGATCCTTGATTCCAGGTTCCATCTCTACGTCCTGGAGCCCCCACTTCCCAGTTGATGGGGACTCTGCCTCAGTATCCATCTTAACCCACTCCTCACGAAGAAGTTCACAGAACTGGAACAAGGTGACATCTACCTGCCCCGCCAACATCCACCCCCCATCCTAGAGATGTCCACATCCCACAAAACGAGGCTTCCCTGTGACTCAGCGCAACACTATCTGCTGCCAACGTAAACTCCCCGGCCTGAGAAGATCCACATGCCATGGAGCAACCTAAGCCCATGAACAGGAAAAACCCCCAACTAAAAAAATGGCCCGGCCCGAGGCCCTCACCCACCCTGGCCACGGCTCACCTCCCAGCTCTGCTTGGCACCACCCTGCTCGGCCCAGTCCCGGGGGCTGCGTCCTTGCAGATCATGGAACCGCAGGTCGCCGCCCGCCCGCAGCAGGTGCAGCATCACCAGGGCGCGGCCCGAGGAGGCGCCAGCGTGCACGGGCGTGCTGCCGTCCAGGCAGCGGCTGCAGGAGAACAGCGAGGACAGGAATGGGCTGGGAAAGGGACAGGTCAAGGGCGGGAGGTGGCCGGATGGGAACCCCGAGGGAGGCGGGGGTTGCTACGATTGTGGGAGGACGGCACCAGGATGGGGGCTCACTTGGGGACACAGAGGGGTCCTGGAGAGGGTGAGAGGACCACGGTGAGCGTGGAGGCCCCAGGAAGATGGGAATAGTTACTGGAGGACAAGATGGGGTTAACTGAGAGATGGGGGGTGGTCACCTGGAATGGGGGGGTCTGAGGGAGAGAGGTCTCTGGGGAAGACGGCCCTGCTCTCAGGCTCCCTGGAGCTCACACTCAGGGTACTGGGAGTGTGGGGGCGTCACCAGGGGTCCACTCACTGGTTGGGGTTGGCCCCAGAGGCCAGCAGCAGCTGCACGGCTGAGCTGTGGCCCAGCAGCGCCGAGAGGAAGAGCGCTGTCTGCCCGGCTGAGTTCTCGCCATCTACCTGGACAACTGAAGGGGATCGAGGCGAGGACTACGCTGCCCCTTACTCCAGGGGCAGAGGGCCTGGCACCACCTTGCCCACCTGCCAGCCCCACAGTCCCTCCTCGACTGGGTGATCCTTGATTCCAGGTTCCATCTCTACGTCCTGGAGCCCCCACTTCCCAGTTGATGGGGACTCTGCCTCAGTATCCATCTTAACCCACTCCTCACGAAGAAGTTCACAGAACTGGAACAAGGTGACATCTACCTGCCCCGCCAACATCCACCCCCCATCCTAGAGATGTCCACATCCCACAAAAGGGGGCTTCCCTGTGACTCAGGGGTAAACTATCTGCTGCCAATGTAAAATCCCCGGTCTGAGAAGATCCCACATGCCATGGAGCAACTAAGCCCATGCAGAGCTACTACTGAACCTGTGCTCCAGAACCTGGGAGCTGCGACAACTAAAGTCCACTCGCCCAAAGCCCGTGCTCCGCCACAAGAGAAGCCACCACAATGAGAAGCCTGCACAGAAACGAAGCCCCAGCACAGCCATAAATAAATGTTAAAGATCACACAAACGTACCCGGGGCCAGGAGGGAGTGGACCAGGCGGGCACTTGGGCTTACTGGAGCCCGGTGCGCTGTCTGGGACAGGCAGGCTCCACATAGCTCTAATTCACTGTAGGGATGCAGGGCCCAGGTGGTCAGCAAATTCAAGAAAAGCAAACCCTCTGGATTTTATCAGGAACTCTCTCCAGTTGATTTACACTGTATGTAAGAGCGGAATCCAGGTTTCAACCTGGAATCCTCCTTAAGTTTCAGCCTCTGTGCCCTCGCCAGTCACCTACCCCCCTGCTCAGATCCCCGTCCCAACCCTCAACGCCACACCGTCATGCCCCAAGCCCTGCTTCTCTGCATCTACCATCCCTGAGTTCCTCTTCCCCCAGAATCTATCCCATCTACCATGGTGGCTTTGTCCTTGCATTCCTACGGGACTGACAGACACAGCTAATTAATCATGTCCTTGGTCCAACTCAGGCTGGTCTCTGCTACAAAAATCTCTCCAAATGTAGTCCCTCAGGAACCTCACATGTCCCGCATCCTGTTTCACTCAGGAGCCTACCATCTTTCTCAATGGCATCCTAACTGGTTTTTTGCATTTGTCTTGCCCCGCTGAGGGATCCTCTTAAAACATGAATTGGACTTCCCTGGTGGTCCAGTCGTTAAGACTTTGTGTTCCCAGTGCAGGGGTATCAGGTTTGATCCCTGGTCAGGGACCTAGATCCCACATGCCACATCTAAGACCCAGCGCAGCCAAATAAACAAATAATTTAAAAAGCCACATGAATCATTTCATTATATGATTATATAGATAATTATTTCATGTATAACCTTAAACAAAATGTTCCAAAACAGAAAAGTCAAGAAATAGGGCAAGGTTCATTTTCATGAGGCAAGTACAACCGTAACTCCAAAGTCAGATGAGGGCTTCCCTAGTGGTCCAGTGGGTAGAGAGTCTGCCTTGCAGTGCAAGGGGCACCTGTCTGATCTCTGGCCCAGGAGGATCCCATGTGCTGTGCAGCAGCTGGACCAGTGTGTCCAATTACGAGCCAGCACTTTGGAGCACATGTGCCCAGAGCCAGTGCTCTGCAATGAGAGAGGCCACTGCAATGGGAGGCCCACACAGGCCAAAGAATGGGGACAGATGAAAATAAACAAATGAAAAAACAAAAAGAGAGGCCAAAATTAAAAAAAAAAAAAAACAGATGAGAGTTTCCAGAACCAGAAACGAAGTTATATATCAACTCAATTTATGATCATATATGCAAAATCCCTAAATAAAGCAAAAGGGGTAATCCAATCAATTTATTCCCAGAAAGCAAGGATGATTCAACAGAAAAAAATCTATCAATATAACAAAACATATTCACAAATCAAAAAACAAAAGTAACATTTAACTGTAGCAGTAGATTCAGAAAAAGCACTTAATAAAATTCAATACCTACTACTTATGATTAGGAGAAAAAAAAAAAAACCCACCTCAGAAAACTAAGAGTAGATGGGAACTTCCTTACTTGATAAAAATTACAAACCAGGGCTTCCCTGTGTGGTCTCGTGGCTGATGAGCCCACCTTGCAGTGCAAGGGACACCGGTTTGATCCCTGACCCGGGAAGATCCCATGTGCCGCGGAACGGCTGGACCAGTGTGTCCAATTACAAGCCAGCGCTCTAGAGCGCATGCACCCAGAGCTGGTGCTCTGCAGCGAGAGAGCCAACTGCAATGGGAGGCCCGCACAGGCCGAAGAATAAAAAGATGGATGAAAAATAAATAAACAAGTAATCAATAAAAAGAGGACAACAAATTTAAAAAGAAATTACAAACCAAACCAAACCTGGAGTAAGCATAGTACTTAATACAGAAACAGAGACTCCTCTCTTCAGTATCAAGAGCAAGGAAAGAGACGTCCACTGATAAGGTATGGGAGTTCTGGCCAACACCTTCTGACAAAAAAGAAAAAGAGATTGGGGTTTAAAGATTCAATAGCTGAGACCAAACTGTCACCCTCTGCAGATAACAATCAAGTAAGAGAATCAACACACAATCACAACCTTTAAGCAAGTTCAGAAAGTGGCTGGATTCACAGCAACTTACAAAAATCAGTGAAAGAAAAAACTGTTTAAGTTTGACCCTGTTGATTTCCTGCCTACAACTCGAAGGGTTTCCAATTACTCACAGAACAAAAACCAACAAAATTCACCCCTCTCTTAAGGCCGGTTCCTGTCTGTAGCTGCTGGCTCTTCAGCTTCAGTTCTCTCCCCAAGCCCCCTCGCTACCCGATGCTACTTAACACCTGATGCATTCCCGGCTGGTTTTAATCTCAGGGCCTTTGCCTTGGCCATTCCTTCTCTCCGCACGCCCTGCCCCCAGCTGATTACGTGACTGGCTCTTGTACGGGGGGACCCATCCGAGAGGCCATCCTCTCCAGGCAGTCTCCCTCATTCTCATCGCTCTCTTCCATTCTTAGTACAGATTTCACTCCCAATGACCCAGAGGGTCATCTTTACCCCTAGGTCCCCATCACAGACAACAGAGCTTTAACACATGACAGGTGCCTGATTCACAATGGTTAACGGGCCAACTGCACCCTCTATTTCTGCTCCTTGATCTCGTCCCCCAGCCCACCAGGTAGTTCTAGCCGCCAAACTGACCTCTCCGCAGGAGTCGCGTGAGGCCCCAGCGTGGGCCCCCGGCCACGGCCAGGCGATGCAGACGGCCCAGCTGGCTTTCCGGATCCCGGACAGAGCCCAGCTCCACGGGGAATCGAGAACGCAGCGAGGGCATCTGTGGGCTCTGGATCTGGTCAGCTCCTGGCCAGGGATGAGCTAGTGGGTCTCATGAAGGCAGGGGGACGTGGCCTAGCCCTCTGGGGCCAATAAAGACAGAGCTTGCTGGGAGTCCTGGGTGGCGGGGGACGGGGGTGGGGTGCGTCTGAAAAGAAAGGCAATTTGGGAGGGGTCTGATTTGGAGAGAGGCATCTGAATGAGAAATAGGGTGGGACCTGGGAGAGCTTCAGACCAGATCAGGCATCCAAAGGAGTCAAGACGTCCACTGATAAGGTATGGGAGTTCTGGCCAACACCTTCTGACAAAAAGAAAGAGATTGGGGTTTAAAGATTCAATAGCTGAGACCAAACTGTCACCCTCTGCAGATAACAATCAAGTAAGAGAATCAACACACAATCACAACCTTTAAGCAAGTTCAGAAAGTGGCTGGATTCACAGCAACTTACAAAAATCAGTGAAAGAAAAAACTGTTTAAGTTTGACCCTGTTGATTTCCTGCCTACAACTCGAAGGGTTTCCAATTACTCACAGAACAAAAACCAACAAAATTCACCCCTCTCTTAAGGCCGGTTCCTGTCTGTAGCTGCTGGCTCTTCAGCTTCAGTTCTCTCCCCAAGCCCCCTCGCTACCCGATGCTACTTAACACCTGATGCATTCCCGGCTGGTTTTAATCTCAGGGCCTTTGCCTTGGCCATTCCTTCTCTCCGGCACGCCCTGCCCCCAGCTGATTACGTGACTGGCTCTTGTACGGGGGGACCCATCCGAGAGGCCATCCTCTCCAGGCAGTCTCCCTCATTCTCATCGCTCTCTTCCATTCTTAGTACAGATTTCACTCCCAATGACCCAGAGGGTCATCTTTACCCCTAGGTCCCCATCACAGACAACAGAGCTTTAACACATGACAGGTGCCTGATTCACAATGGTTAACGGGCCAACTGCACCCTCTATTTCTGCTCCTTGATCTCGTCCCCCAGCCCACCAGGTAGTTCTAGCCGCCAAACTGACCTCTCCGCAGGAGTCGCGTGAGGCCCCAGCGTGGGCCCCCGGCCACGGCCAGGCGATGCAGACGGCCCAGCTGGCTTTCCGGATCCCGGACAGAGCCCAGCTCCACGGGGAATCGAGAACGCAGCGAGGGCATCTGTGGGCTCTGGATCTGGTCAGCTCCTGGCCAGGGATGAGCTAGTGGGTCTCATGAAGGCAGGGGGACGTGGCCTAGCCCTCTGGGGCCAATAAAGACAGAGCTTGCTGGGAGTCCTGGGTGGCGGGGGACGGGGGGGTGGGGGTGCGTCTGAAAAAGAAAGGCAATTTGGGAGGGGTCTGATTTGGAGAGAGGCATCTGAATGAGAAATAGGGTGGGACCTGGGAGAGCTTCAGACCAGATCAGGCATCCAAAGGAGTCTGGGAGGTAATGAAATCTGTGGGCGGTATGCTCTGTCTGGGAGATGGGGCGCAAGGGCTATGGAAATAGGAGTCTGGGGGCTTGGGAAGAGGGTCTGAGGGTTAGGACCTAAGAGGGGGTGCAGTCTACAGGCTGTGCGAGGTGTCCAGGGAAGTGGAGACCCTGAGGGAAGGGTCTGCAGGCTGGGAAAGGGCCTTGAGGAGCCCTCTGGGCCAGTGGCCGGGGTCTGCCGGCTGGGAGAGGGTCTGACGGTTGGCGGCACGACCTGAGGTCTAGGGAAGCCTCTGTGTGCTAGCACGGGGTGTTTGGATTAGGAGGAGAGACGGGAAGGAAAGGGTCTGCAGACTGTATCTGGGGGCTGGGGAAAGGGTGTGCAGAATGGAGATGGGGTCTGAGAAAGGGGTGGGGTCTGAGGGCACAAGGAGGGGTGGGAAGGAAGGGGAGTCGGGGAGGGGTCTGGTGGCCAGCTGAGGGCCCAGTCCCGCAGCTTTGCGCTACCGTTGGGGGCCGACAGTGAGCACCACGTGACTGCCACTTGACCCCCTACGCTGGAGCTCTAGTGGTCTGGGCGGAATTCTAGGCGCATGCGCATCTGTATCCGTGAGCTCCACCCACCTTGGCGCTTGCGAGTAGCCTTCCTCCCTGAGCGATAACCCGATGGCCCTGAGGTGCCGGGGAAACTGTATTCCGTGAGCTTTCCACCCACCTTGGCGCTTCGCAGCTCTGACCTCTCCGCGGGAGTCGCGTGAGGCCCCAGCGTGGGCCCCGGCCACGGCCAGGCGATGCAGACGGCCCAGCTGGCTTTCCGGATCCCGGACAGAGCCCAGCTCCACGGGAATCGAGCGCAGCGAGGGCATCTGTGGGCTCTGGATCTGGTCAGCTCCTGGCCAGGGATGAGCTAGTGGGTCTCATGAAGGCAGGGGGACGTGGCCTAGCCCTCTGGGGCCAATAAAGACAGAGCTTGCTGGGAGTCCTGGGTGGCGGGGGACGGGGGTGGGGGTGCGTCTGAAAAAGAAAGGCAATTTGGGAGGGGTCTGATTTGGAGAGAGGCATCTGAATGAGAAATAGGGTGGGACCTGGGAGAGCTTCAGACCAGATCAGGCATCCAAAGGAGTCTGGGAGGTAATGAAATCTGTGGGCGGTATGCTCTGTCTGGGAGATGGGGCGCAAGGGCTATGGAAATAGGAGTCTGGGGGCTTGGGAAGAGGGTCTGAGGGTTAGGACCTAAGAGGGGGTGCAGTCTACAGGCTGTGCGAGGTGTCCAGGGGAAGTGGAGACCCTGAGGGAAGGGTCTGCAGGCTGGGAAAGGGCCTTGAGGAGCCCTCTGGGCCAGTGGCCGGGGTCTGCCGGCTGGGAGAGGGTCTGACGGTTGGCGGCACGACCTGAGGTCTAGGGAAGCCTCTGTGTGCTAGCACGGGGTGTTTGGATTAGGAGGAGAGACGGGAAGGAAAGGGTCTGCAGACTGTATCTGGGGGCTGGGGAAAGGGTGTGCAGAATGGAGATGGGGTCTGAGAAAGGGGTGGGGTCTGAGGGCACAAGGAGGGGTGGGAAGGAAGGGGGAGTCGGGGGGAGGGGTCTGGTGGCCAGCTGAGGGCCCAGTCCCCGCAGCTTTGCCGCTACCGTTGGGGGCCGACAGTGAGCACCACGTGACTGCCACTTGACCCCCCTACGCTGGAGCTCTAGTGGTCTGGGCGGGAATTCTAGGCGCATGCGCATCTGTATCCGTGAGCTCCACCCACCTTGGCGCTTGCGCAGTAGCCTTCCTCCCCTGAGCGATAACCCGATGGCCCTGAGGTGACCCAGTAGAAGAGACAGTAATACCTACCCCAGGTATGGCTGCTCCCTAATGTGACCGTCTTCTTGTTTGGAATGGCCAGCCCTTCACCATCCCTGTCCCTGGCTATCTTCCCATGCTTCTCATCCACCGCAAGGGGCAGTTTTCTGTCTTTCCCCCGGTCTCTCTTCTCTGTCCCACACCTGGGGCTCTTCAATGTCGTGGACGTCCCGCAAGTCCCACCGTGGCTTCAGTATCTCCAGAAAACTGCATCTCCTCCCAGATAGCCATCTTAGAGTTGGTCTCATTCTACCCTCTTTCAAGCCAGAGCCCTGGGTCTCACCCTGAATGTCTCCCTCAAATCCTGCCTATCAGCTCCATGGCCCTTCCACCCAGTCACCTGACGGTTCTTTCCACCAACCTTCCTTCCTTCCCTGCCTCCTACCCTGCTCCACCTCCTGCCAGGAACCCCAATTCCAGCTTCCCCTGGGCTCTCAGAGGTGTGGCAGCCGGGGGACTCTTTCCTTTTTTCTTTTTTTAGGGGACTCTTACTAAAGCCTGACCTGACTCTGTTTCCCTCCCTACTTCAATCCATCCTGACACTCTCGTGCCCTTGGACAGAGTCGAAGCCCTGCAGTGTGTCAGCAAAGATGGCATCATCTACTCTCCTACCCTCCACCCTAGTCTCCCCTCTCCCCAGACTGTTTATGCACACACCCTTGTCTTTGAATGCTCTTTTTTTTTTTTTTTTTTGGTCACTTCTATTGGTCTTTCATTTATCTGTTTTCATTCATCTTTGTTCTTTGGCCTGTATGGACCTCCAATTGCAGTGGCCTCTCTCGTTGCCGAGCACCAGCTCTGGGCGCATGTGCTCCAGAACTCTGGCTCAGTAGTTGGACACATCCGTCCAGCCGCTCTGCGGCTCATGGGATCTTCCCAGGCCAGGGATCGAACCGGTGCCCCTTGCACTGCAAGGCGGTGTCCTTACCCACTGGACCACCAGGGAAGTCCTGAATGCTCTTCTTAATATTCTTGGTTATTCTTGTGAATTCTCTGGGACCCCCTCTTGATCACCAGGTTCTCCTCTGACCTCTTTCACCCTCTGGGGCTTCCCCAACATATCCCTGATACTCCCCTGGGCTGTCACTGTTTGAAGGTGGGTCTGTCTGCCTCTAATATACTAACAGCCCTGTGAGGCCAGGCTTGGGGGTGTGCTGGTCACTGTTGTGTCCCCAGCCTAGCTCAGAAGGAGACTCACTAAAGGCTTATTAAATGAGAGAGTGGTTTGCTCTTCTCTCTGTCCCTCGCTGGCTGTGTGGCCTTAGCCCAGCCTCTAGATTTCTGTGCCTCGGTGCTCTTCATCTGTGTTCTTCACCTGAGTGTCCATCAGAGTGAAGAAATTCCTATACCAGCGACTATCTGGTTGACTAGAGCTGATCCCAGGCCCCTGGTAAGATAGACTGTCTCAGGGTTGGGGATGGGGACTCACTGGTCTTTGATCAGTGCCTTTGCTATGCTCTGTGTGTGCTCGTAGTGCAATCGTGTCTGACTCTTTGTGACCCCCTGGACTGTAGCCCGCCAGGCTCCTCTGTCCATGGAATTCTCCAGGCAAAAATACTGGAGTGGGTTGCCATGCCCTCCTCCAGGGATCTTCTTGACCCAGGGCCAATCCCAGGTCTCCTGAATTGCAGGATTCTTTACCAGTTGAGTTGCCACGATCTCCTTGGCCCCTCCACCCTAGTCTCCCTCTCCCCAGCCTGTTTATGCACACCCCCTTGTCTTTGATTGCTCTTTTTTTTTTTTTGGTCACTTCTATTGGTCTTTCATTTATCTGTTTTCATTCATCTTTGTTCTTTGGCCTGTATGGACCTCCAATTGCAGTGGCCTCTCTCGTTGCCGAGCACCAGCTCTGGGCGCATGTGCTCCAGAACTCTGGCTCAGTAGTTGGACACATCCGTCCAGCCGCTCTGCGGCTCATGGGATCTTCCCAGGCCAGGGATCGAACCGGTGCCCCTTGCACTGCAAGGCGGTGTCCTTACCCACTGGACCACCAGGGAAGTCCTGAATGCTCTTCTTAATATTCTTGGTTATTCTTGTGAATTCTCTGGGACCCCCTCTTGATCACCAGGTTCTCCTCTGACCTCTTTCACCCTCTGGGGCTTCCCCAACATATCCCTGATACTCCCCTGGGCTGTCACTGTTTGAAGGTGGGTCTGTCTGCCTCTAATATACTAACAGCCCTGTGAGGCCAGGCTTGGGGGTGTGCTGGTCACTGTTGTGTCCCCAGCCTAGCTCAGAAGGAGACTCACTAAAGGCTTATTAAATGAGAGAGTGGTTTGCTCTTCTCTCTGTCCCTCGCTGGCTGTGTGGCCTTAGCCCAGCCTCTAGATTTCTGTGCCTCGGTGCTCTTCATCTGTGTTCTTCACCTGAGTGTCCATCAGAGTGAAGAAATTCCTATACCAGCGACTATCTGGTTGACTAGAGCTGATCCCAGGCCCCTGGTAAGATAGACTGTCTCAGGGTTGGGGATGGGGACTCACTGGTCTTTGATCAGTGCCTTTGCTATGCTCTGTGTGTGCTCGTAGTGCAATCGTGTCTGACTCTTTGTGACCCCCTGGACTGTAGCCCGCCAGGCTCCTCTGTCCATGGAATTCTCCAGGCAAAAATACTGGAGTGGGTTGCCATGCCCTCCTCCAGGGGATCTTCTTGACCCAGGGGCCAATCCCAGGTCTCCTGAATTGCAGGATTCTTTACCAGTTGAGTTGCCACGTCATCCGATGATCTCCTTAAACCACAGAGGCCCCTAGCTTGGGCTGACTGAGGTCAAGATGAGCCCCTCCCCCAAGAGGCGACTTCAGTGCAAGGGAGCTGCCTGGGCAGCAACTCAGGCTCTTTATTGACCGCGAGACCCCCTCGAGGTGTTAACGGGGTGCCCTCACGCCCCGCCCCAGCAGCCTCCGCCGAAGTTCTTGGCTGAGCAGCTCCTGTTCCCTCGGGCACCCGTGGGGCGCTTGATTCTCCTGGGCCCTCCGGATCAGGTAAGGCATCACCTCCTCCAAGGAGCCATAGGGGATGGACTTGTACACAGCGTAGCCAGCCTGCCCTGGAGGGAGAGGATGGGCCAGGTGTGGGCTCGTGTTTGGGGAGAGGCGCCCCAGGCTCCACCTGCGACGGGCACTTCCATTTCTGAGACCGTGGCAGATGAGGTGAGTTGGACGAAATCTCCCACTGGAAAAACTAACAATCCTGGAGTGAACATTTTACAAAAATCTCAAAATTATTGAAATGCTGCCAAAAGAATGAGAAATTTACTAATCCAAGAATTAATTAAGAGAAAGTGTGGAGGCTTTCCTGGTGGCTGTTATAGAGAATTCTCCTGCCGGTGCAGGAGACACGGGTTCATACCCCACAGGCCGCTGGACCACTAAGCCCGTGCATCGCAACTACTGAGCTTGTGCTCCAGAGTCCAGAAGCTGCAGCTGCTGAGCCAACATGCCGCAACTAGTGAAGCCCCTGTGCCTGCAGCCCATAATTGGCAACAAGAGAAATCTCCACAATGAGAACCCTGAGCTGATCCCAGGCCCCTGGTAAGATAGACTGTCTCAGGGTTGGGGATGGGGACTCACTGGTCTTTGATCAGTGCCTTTGCTATGCTCTGTGTGTGCTCGTAGTGCAATCGTGTCTGACTCTTTGTGACCCCCTGGACTGTAGCCCGCCAGGCTCCTCTGTCCATGGAATTCTCCAGGCAAAAATACTGGAGTGGGTTGCCATGCCCTCCTCCAGGGGATCTTCTTGACCCAGGGGCCAATCCCAGGTCTCCTGAATTGCAGGATTCTTTACCAGTTGAGTTGCCACGTCATCCGATGATCTCCTTAAACCACAGAGGCCCCTAGCTTGGGCTGACTGAGGTCAAGATGAGCCCCTCCCCCAAGAGGCGACTTCAGTGCAAGGGAGCTGCCTGGGCAGCAACTCAGGCTCTTTATTGACCGCGAGACCCCCTCGAGGTGTTAACGGGGTGCCCTCACGCCCCGCCCCAGCAGCCTCCGCCGAAGTTCTTGGCTGAGCAGCTCCTGTTCCCTGCGGGCACCCCGTAGGACGCTTCGGTTCTCCTGGGCCCTCCGGATCAGGTAAGGCATCACCTCCTCCAAGGAGCCATAGGGGATGGACTTGTACACAGCGTAGCCAGCCTGCCCTGGAGGGAGAGGATGGGCCAGGTGTGGGCTCGTGTTTGGGGAGAGGCGCCCCAGGCTCCACCTGCGACGGGCACTTCCATTTCTGAGACCGTGGCAGATGAGGTGAGTTGGACGAAATCTCCCACTGGAAAAACTAACAATCCTGGAGTGAACATTTTACAAAAATCTCAAAATTATTGAAATGCTGCCAAAAGAATGAGAAATTTACTAATCCAAGAATTAATTAAGAGAAAGTGTGGAGGCTTTCCTGGTGGCTGTTATAGAGAATTCTCCTGCCGGTGCAGGAGACACGGGTTCATACCCCACAGGCCGCTGGACCACTAAGCCCGTGCATCGCAACTACTGAGCTTGTGCTCCAGAGTCCAGAAGCTGCAGCTGCTGAGCCAACATGCCGCAACTAGTGAAGCCCCTGTGCCTGCAGCCCATAATTGGCAACAAGAGAAATCTCCACAATGAGAACCCTGAGCACTGCAGCTGGAAAGTCGCCTCCCACTCGCCACAACTAGAGAGAAGCCTGCGCAGCAATGAAGAACCACCACGGCCAGAACTACATAAAGTTGGTTTGGTTTTTTTTGGAAGAGAAAGTGAGAATCCAGAGAAGGAAGGGTTACATAAGAAGCATTTCTACCCTGAAGGTAAAATTGAGCTGCTGTCTAATGACTTCAGACTGGAAGGGGGGTACAGAAATAGAGACCCAAAGCCTGACCAGGATGAAGAGTTATAAAGGAAAACTCCCCCAGATGAAACTTGAACGCCAAAATCCAGACCCTCAGAGTAAGAGTTAACGGGAAGTCAAGTCTCCCATAAGGAAGGTTGATCATAAGCAGAGCCAGGAAGAAAACAGAAACCCGCCTCTGAGGCTGTGGCCACGGGTTGCGTGCATGCAGGCTCAGTTGCTTCAGTCGTGTCCAACTCTTTGCGACCCTGTGGACTGTAGCCCGCCAGACTCCTTCAGGCTCCTCTGTCCACGGGATTCTCCAGGCAAGAACACTGGAGTGGGTTGCCATGCCCTCCTCCAGGGCATCTTCCCCACCCAGGGATTGAACCCGCGTCTCCTGCGTTCCTGGCAGATTCTTTACCCCGAGCCACCTGGGAAGCCCCTGGCCATGGGCTAGTCCCCTAAAATATCTGCAACCTCATTGTGGATCCCTGGGATACCTCGAGCTTTGAATTTAGGACTCAGTGATTTTGTATCCCTTAGCACCTGAAAGAAGAAAACATAAACCTTCTGGTCTTAGGCCTTGGGGAACAACACAGTAAAGATAACAGAGCACACAGGAAGCAGGAAACCATGATCCAGAACCGACAGGAACAACGGGCCACAGAGACGGAGGTCTGGGAGGCCTTCGGCTGTGGGACAGACCTCTCTGGAGGGGCCTGGCGCTGGGCCGCCCGCAGGCTCTGGACGGGAGCCTGGCCAGGTGTTGTCTGGGAGTGGAAGAAAGGATCTGTTTGGGAGGGAGTGGGGCTGGGTGGCTGGCTGAGCGGGAAGTGGGAGGGGGGCTGGGAGGGACAGATCACGCACATACCCAGAGCCAAGGAGACGTGGTCACACATCCCCAGAAGCTGTCCAAAGCAGACCGGCCCGTCGGGAGGAATGCCCAGCTCCCACATGCTACAGAAGAGGCCACGTCATCCATCCAGACAGTGGCTGGATCCAGAGCTGAGAGTCAGCCGCGATGCACTCTTCCAGTTAGTCAAATGCTGAAGTACTTCCAAACGCACTGACAAATAACCATGGCCCGGGACCCCTGGAAGCTCCGCAGGGAATCCCAGCTCCTTCCCTGAAACCCTTGGACCTCCCTATTTCCCATCAACTAAAGTGCAATGCCTTCTTCTGCTGGAACCTACAGAACCTATAGAGGTGGTTGGGGTTAAATACTTTGTCTATTCTCCTCAGACCCCCTCTGAACATACTGGCCCCCCGTCCCTCCCCTGGCTCCACGTCAGCCATGCACCCTTTGGGCACCTGTTCCCGTTCCCCTACTTCATACCGCTTGGTGGCCTGGCGAACAGAGTCCTCGTTGTGGGAAGCCACCATGAGGTGGCACGTGGGGCCTCGACGGGACACCTGGGTCAGCATCAGCTCCAGACAGCGGCTGTAACTGGAGGGAGACGAAGGGTCAGCTTAGATATGGCACCAGGTAGGTGAAGGCTTCCCAGGTGGTGCCGTGGTTGCCAGGAATCTGCCTGCCAGTGCAGCAGACACAAGAGACATGGGTTCCGTCCCTGGGTGGCCCCAGGAACTCAGCCACATCTTGCCGATGGTTTGAAGCGGATGAGAATGAGGGTCCTAGAGCCAGTCTGCCGAGATTCAAATCTTGGCCCCGCCCCTCACTAGCTCTGCAGCCTCGGGTAAGAGACGTCACCGCTCCATGCCTCGGTTTCATCCTCTGAAATGGGGACGAGAGCCGTAACTGCTGCTCTGTGTTTGGTTGTTGGTTCACTCATCAGACCTGTGCCTAGCGTATCCCGTGGAGCAGGAGAAGTCGTAAGCACTAGAGGCTCAGCAGTGAACACATCAGAAAGCCCTGCCCTCCTGGGCCCACGCTCTCATGGGAGAGACAAACAACGAGCCACTGAATGCCTAACCTCCGCTACCAACAAGTGCCGGGAGAAAAATAAATCCGAGAGGGTGTGGAGCGCTCAGGTTTTCAGTAGGGAGGGTAAGAAGGTCCCAACAAGTGAAGACCTAAGGAGGTGAGTGACTGAGTTACACAGTCAACTGGAGGGAGAAGGTTCTGGGCAGCGGGAACAGGCAGTGCAAAGTCCCTGGGGTCACCAAGGAGGCCAATGTGGCTGGTGTGAAGTGAGGGGACAGGACTGCAGGCCACTGCAAGGATCTGGGGTTTCTCGACGGTGCGCTGGGAGGTATGGGGACAAGATTTGACACAGCTATGACCAGGCTTCCCTCTGGGTGCACACAGGGGACAGAATGGGTGGGGGTGACAGAGAAGGGATCAGGGAGCCCAAGGAGGAGGCTGCTGTTCAGGTGAGAAGTGACAGTCTCCTGGACTGGGGAGAGGGAATGACCCGTTAGACGCAGATAGGTTGCTCAGCAGCATGGGGAATGAGCTCTGAGGAAAGGTTAGACGGTAATTTATTTATCTCAAGGCTGGAGGAGGACGAGATGGCTAGATAGCCCCACTGACTCCGTAGACTTGAGTTGAGCAAAGTCTGGGAGATGGTGAAAGACAGGGAAGCCCACGCAGCCCACGGGGTTACCAAGAGTCAAACGCAACTTAGCAACCGAACGACCACCACCACGAGCGTTTGTCTCAGAGGCCGGCCGGCCCCCGTCCCACCTCTGATGGGTAGCCTCGTAGTCAGGCTGAGTGGGATCGCCGGTCCCCTGGAGCCGGGCCACCTCTCTCTCCTTGTCCAGATACGCCCCTCGTACCAACTTCACCCCAAAGGCCAGGCCGGCCCTGTCTGTGGCCTCAGCATCTCGCCTCAGCCGCTCGTAGGTGTCCTGGTGGGGCACATGGGCAGCTTCAGGTCAAGGCGCCGGGACCTTCAGCCTGCAGCCCCCTCCCCCGGATCCCGCCCACCCCCAGAGTGCACCACGCACCTTCAGATAGGCCTGGTAAGTGTTCCACACCCAGGGCCCACCTTCCCTGGAGCCGTTCCAGCGCATGGCCAGGGCGGCCACCAGCAGAGAGAGTGCCGGGTTGAGGGAGGTGTACTCGGCGTCCACCAGGAGGCTCACGCGCTGGGCCTGAGCGTGCTGAGGGTGAGAGGCGCTGTGGTCAGGCCCCGGGGGCGGCCAGCAAGCAGGTGCGGTGGAGCCAGACCCCGGCAGAAGCTGTTACCTGTGCCAGGCGGTGCACACGGCTCAGGGAGGCCTGAAGATGCCGCGTTTGCTCAGTGCTGAGGCAGGAGACCTGCAGACCCTGGGGGGCAGCGGGGAAGGGAGACAGCTGAGGGCAACTGGGCCCTTCCAGAGCCCAAGCCTTCTCTCCTCCCCCAGAAGGAAGGGGAAAAAAGTTTAGAAATTATTAGAAATCTGGAAAGCAGCTGTATCGCATAGCTCCTATTTATTGAGATATAATACGGAGGTCGAGGGGCTTCCCAGAGGGCGCTCATGGTAAAGAACCGGCCTGCCATTGCTGAAGACATTGACCCCTGGGTCAGGAAGGTCCCCTGGAGGAGGGCATGGCAGCCCTCTCAGGACTCTTGCCTGGAGGATCCCACGGACAGAGCAGCCTGGAGGGCTACAGCCCACAGGCTCGCAGAGGGTCAGACACGACTGAAGCGGTTTAGCAGGCAAGCACGCACACAGTTGAATGTTAACAGTGGCAGGTGTTGAGTGTAAAACACTTACAGTTTTTCTGTACATGTGAAAATTTTCATAGTAAAATGTTGGGAAAATATGCCCCCAAGTAACCTATATTTGGCAAAACCACATCGTCATAACAAAGAGATGGGTATTGTACAGGGTGAAGTGGTTGCTGAGGATGGGGAAGGTAGAAGTAAGATGCGGAAATAAAGAATAAACGGAAGAACGGAAAAAGAATGAAAATTTTCATAGTAAAATGTTGGAAAAGCTCTCGCCTCAGCCGCTCGTAGGTGTCCTGGTGGGGCACATGGGCAGCTTCAGGTCAAGGCGCCGGGACCTTCAGCCTGCAGCCCCCTCCCCCGGATCCCGCCCACCCCCAGAGTGCACCACGCACCTTCAGATAGGCCTGGTAAGTGTTCCACACCCAGGGCCCACCTTCCCTGGAGCCGTTCCAGCGCATGGCCAGGGCGGCCACCAGCAGAGAGAGTGCCGGGTTGAGGGAGGTGTACTCGGCGTCCACCAGGAGGCTCACGCGCTGGGCCTGAGCGTGCTGAGGGTGAGAGGCGCTGTGGTCAGGCCCCGGGGGCGGCCAGCAAGCAGGTGCGGTGGAGCCAGACCCCGGCAGAAGCTGTTACCTGTGCCAGGCGGTGCACACGGCTCAGGGAGGCCTGAAGATGCCGCGTTTGCTCAGTGCTGAGGCAGGAGACCTGCAGACCCTGGGGGGCAGCGGGGAAGGGAGACAGCTGAGGGCAACTGGGCCCTTCCAGAGCCCAAGCCTTCTCTCCTCCCCCAGAAGGAAGGGGAAAAAAGTTTAGAAATTATTAGAAATCTGGAAAGCAGCTGTATCGCATAGCTCCTATTTATTGAGATATAATACGGAGGTCGAGGGGCTTCCCAGAGGGCGCTCATGGTAAAGAACCGGCCTGCCATTGCTGAAGACATTGACCCCTGGGTCAGGAAGGTCCCCTGGAGGAGGGCATGGCAGCCCTCTCCAGGACTCTTGCCTGGAGGATCCCACGGACAGAGCAGCCTGGAGGGCTACAGCCCACAGGCTCGCAGAGGGTCAGACACGACTGAAGCGGTTTAGCAGGCAAGCACGCACACAGTTGAATGTTAACAGTGGCAGGTGTTGAGTGTAAAACACTTACAGTTTTTCTGTACATGTGAAAATTTTCATAGTAAAATGTTGGGAAAATATGCCCCCAAGTAACCTATATTTGGCAAAACCACATCGTCATAACAAAGAGATGGGTATTGTACAGGGTGAAGTGGTTGCTGAGGATGGGGAAGGTAGAAGTAAGATGCGGAAATAAAGAATAAACGGAAGAACGAATGAGTAAATGAATGAACCCAAACCCCACTGGTCTAATCATAGCTCCCAGCCAGTTAGCACACGCTAGCGTAGCTGAGTTGATTGAGAAAATATTGGCTACTTTCTTGTTATTGGTAAAGAGCTACTGTCTTAATCCCTCTCCCGAGAGCTTCCGGCCTCCAGGGCATCTCCCAAATTCCAGTTACTCTGGCAGTAGCCCCAGGGCAGTGGCCACATTTATTCTGGTAGTTCTAAGCCCTGGAAGTAGAGGTCATTAAATATTTAGAACATCCTACGGCCAGATGTCTACGGCCTCCACGCTCCCCACCAAGCATTCTGTCTCCCCCAACCTGCAGTCCTTACCCGCCCAGAGTCCATGGCTTCTGCCAGCCTCTCGGGGCTCAGCTCCAAGGAATCCCCTGGCCTTCGGACCCATGAGGTGAGCTCCTTCTGGAATGGGGGGTGGTGAGGGGGACTGGTGGGCAGCCACGCCCCCACCCCTCCTGGCCCATACAGCACTGAGTGCTCGGGTGGTGGGTGGGGTGGGGAGGGGACCCGTGGCAGCACCCCCACCCCGTCCCTTACACAGAGCTGAGTGCTCATCAGCGCCGTCATCTTCAGCTGCATGAGGGCATTTCCCGTGGGGCCAGGGGTCTCCAGGAGGCCTCGTGACAGGTCCACACATCGCAGCATTGCGCTGAGGTTCCCTTCATACCAGGCCTCGCTGCCAGCCAGCAGGCATCAGGGCTGGGACCCCGCCAGCCCCCTTCCCAAAGCCTCCCGGCCTCCCTGGGCCCCGGGCCCCTGCTCACCCAGTCTGGACCGCCGAGTCTGGCTCCTCCTCCGTGGGCACTGCCAACAGAGGCCGGAGCCCTAGGGTCTGGAGCTGCTGCACGCAGCCCCTCACCTCCTCCGCGGTTTCGCCAGCCACAAACTGCCCGTAGATGGATGCCCGGAGAAGCGCGCCCGAGAGCCGGGAGCCCAGGAGTCGTTGAGACCAGGCTTGGAACTGGGGTGACAGGGAGCAGAGGCTCAGAGGCTGGCTCTGGGAGCCCCCTCGGCTAGTCCCCCAGGGTCACTGGCCATGGGTGACCAGAGGGCCAGGATGGGGAAGGTAGAAGTAAGATGCGGAAATAAAGAATAAACGGAAGAACGAATGAGTAAATGAATGAACCCAAACCCCACTGGTCTAATCATAGCTCCCAGCCAGTTAGCACACGCTAGCGTAGCTGAGTTGATTGAGAAAATATTGGCTACTTTCTTGTTATTGGTAAAGAGCTACTGTCTTAATCCCTCTCCCGAGAGCTTCCGGCCTCCAGGGCATCTCCCAAATTCCAGTTACTCTGGCAGTAGCCCCAGGGCAGTGGCCACATTTATTCTGGTAGTTCTAAGCCCTGGAAGTAGAGGTCATTAAATATTTAGAACATCCTACGGCCAGATGTCTACGGCCTCCACGCTCCCCACCAAGCATTCTGTCTCCCCCAACCTGCAGTCCTTACCCGCCCAGAGTCCATGGCTTCTGCCAGCCTCTCGGGGCTCAGCTCCAAGGAATCCCCTGGCCTTCGGACCCATGAGGTGAGCTCCTTCTGGAATGGGGGGTGGTGAGGGGGACTGGTGGGCAGCCACGCCCCCACCCCTCCTGGCCCATACAGCACTGAGTGCTCGGGTGGTGGGTGGGGTGGGGAGGGGACCCGTGGCAGCACCCCCACCCCGTCCCTTACACAGAGCTGAGTGCTCATCAGCGCCGTCATCTTCAGCTGCATGAGGGCATTTCCCGTGGGGCCAGGGGTCTCCAGGAGGCCTCGTGACAGGTCCACACATCGCAGCATTGCGCTGAGGTTCCCTTCATACCAGGCCTCGCTGCCAGCCAGCAGGCATCAGGGCTGGGACCCCGCCAGCCCCCTTCCCAAAGCCTCCCGGCCTCCCTGGGCCCCGGGCCCCTGCTCACCCAGTCTGGACCGCCGAGTCTGGCTCCTCCTCCGTGGGCACTGCCAACAGAGGCCGGAGCCCTAGGGTCTGGAGCTGCTGCACGCAGCCCCTCACCTCCTCCGCGGTTTCGCCAGCCACAAACTGCCCGTAGATGGATGCCCGGAGAAGCGCGCCCGAGAGCCGGGAGCCCAGGAGTCGTTGAGACCAGGCTTGGAACTGGGGTGACAGGGAGCAGAGGCTCAGAGGCTGGCTCTGGGAGCCCCCTCGGCTAGTCCCCCAGGGTCACTGCTCACCACCAGGCCATGGGTGACCAGAGGGGGCCAGGCACACAGCCGTAGCACCAGCAAAGCCCGGGTCAGTTCTCCCGTGCTTTTGAGGTGGAAGGCCCCCCCATCGAAGCTCAGGGGCTGCCAGCCCCCCCGGGAAGGGCCGGCTTGGGAGCAGAGCCCACGACAGGTCCAGAACATCAGGGACCCTTCACTGCTTCCACACCAGCTCAGGGGGCTTTGGAGGCAGCTGGTCTACCCAGTGCCCCTTGCCTGGCCAGGGGCAGTGACTGATTAACCAGACCGTAGCCAGGGAAAGGCAACTCTTTAGGATCACAGACTCCTTGAGAGGCAGTTAATTATTAACTTATGGGGACATAGTTCAGAATAACGGGACCGGAGAAGAACACCCCTCCACAAAAGAAACCCTCAATGACCCTCAGCATAACAACTCACAATTATTAGGCACACATTATATGCCAATGAGTGTTTAGTGAGAGTGTGGACTCTGGGAGCCAGATCATGTGGTTTCGTGATCTTGGGAAAGTTATTAACATCTCTCCCTGGAATTGCTTCATCTTAACGTGGGAGAGAGTATAGTTTGCAAATACATATAATCTTTAACCTATCTGTTCTATATTAAGTATATATCCTAGAGAACTTGAACTTGGGTATCAGGAAACATGTACAGGAAGAAATGTTCATGGCCACACTTTTTCAATAGCCCCAAATGGAAGCTACCCAAATTTTCATAAACTGGAGAATGCGGAGACACACTGTGATATAGTTCTACAATGGAATACTATGTAGTAATGAAAAAGAATAAGTTTCTGATGCGTACAACCATACAGATGAATCTCACACATATGTCGCATGAAAGAAACCAGACACCAAATAGTACATGCTGTCTTATTCTAGTCAATAAACTTGAAAGTAGGGATAATGAAATGGCAATGTACTATGTGTGAGAGTGGGGTGGGGTACCTGGGGCTTCCCTGGTGGCTTAGATGGTAAAGAATCTGCCTGCCATGTGGGAGACTGGGGTTTGATCCCGGGCTGGGAGGATCCCCTGGAGAAGGAAATGCCAACCCACTCCAGTATTCTTGCCTGGAGAGCTCCATGGACAGAGGAGCTTGGCAAGCAATAGTCCATGGGTTCGCAAAGAGTTGGACACTACTGAGCAACTAAGCATGCAGGTGGGGGCACATACATGGGTGATACAACTATAAAGACAAGA
This sequence comes from Tragulus kanchil, assembly GCA_022376925.1. NCBI lineage: Eukaryota > Metazoa > Chordata > Mammalia > Artiodactyla > Tragulidae > Tragulus > Tragulus kanchil. The sequence goes on from JAIOJX010000031.1 coordinate 117,601,236, forward strand.
CAGGCCAGAAAATCATTATCACAAAAGTCTGAAAGGTGGTTACCTCAAGGGATCCAAGAGAGGAGTTGTGACTGGGTCTCGTGGGAGCTTTTATGCCCCTTTTTCATAACTGGATGCTGATTCACAGTTGTTCACATTGTAAGGGCTTTTAAAATGCATTTTTAGTTTCTGTCCCACCCACCACTCAAGATTGAAGGAGGGACGTTTTCTTAACATTTATGTCAGGCTTCCCCTGGTGGTCCAGTGGGTAAGGACACCGCCTTGCAGTGCAAGGGGCGCCGGTTCGATCCCTGGCCTGGGAAGATCCCACATGCCATGGAGCAGCTGGACCGATGTGTCCAATCACGGAGTCGGAGCTCTGGGGCACATGCACCCAGAGCCAGCGCTCTGCGACGACAGATGCCACCGTGATGGGAGGCCCACAGGAGCCAAAGAACAAAGATGGATGAAAACAGAAAAATGAAAAACCAACAGAAGTGGCCCGCTCCCTCCCTCCCCAACCCGACCCCCGCCCAAAAATAAATAAATAAATAAATCTTTTTTTAAAAAAAAAAACAAAACAAAACATTTATGTCTGTTTGGCTGTGCCAAGTCTTAGTGGCAGCGCTCGGGATCTTTAGTTATGGCATGTGGGATCGAGTTCCCTGACCAAGCATCGAACCCAGACCCCCTGCATTGGAAGCTTGAGGTCTTAGCTACTAGACCACCAGGGAAGTTGCTGTGAATAGTGCTTAAAGCCATATGTTTATATTTTATATATGTGAATGTACAGTACCTTTCACAATAAAAGGAAGACATTATTCATCGTATCATCCTCAGGGAGCTGTGGAGGGCCCGAGAGCTCAGGGACAAGCATGGGCTGGTAGGCAGCATGCGCTCCATACACACGGGTAAAGAATCTGCCTGCCATGTGGGAGACTGGGGTTTGATCCCGGGCTGGGAGGATCCCCTGGAGAAGGAAATGCCAACCCACTCCAGTATTCTTGCCTGGAGAGCTCCATGGACAGAGGAGCTTGGCAAGCAATAGTCCATGGGTTCGCAAAGAGTTGGACACTACTGAGCAACTAAGCATGCAGGTGGGGGCACATACATGGGTGATACAACTATAAAGACAAGACAGGCCAGAAAATCATTATCACAAAAGTCTGAAAGGTGGTTACCTCAAGGGATCCAAGAGAGGAGTTGTGACTGGGTCTCGTGGGAGCTTTTATGCCCCTTTTTCATAACTGGATGCTGATTCACAGTTGTTCACATTGTAAGGGCTTTTAAAATGCATTTTTAGTTTCTGTCCCACCCACCACTCAAGATTGAAGGAGGGACGTTTTCTTAACATTTATGTCAGGCTTCCCCTGGTGGTCCAGTGGGTAAGGACACCGCCTTGCAGTGCAAGGGGCGCCGGTTCGATCCCTGGCCTGGGAAGATCCCACATGCCATGGAGCAGCTGGACCGATGTGTCCAATCACGGAGTCGGAGCTCTGGGGCACATGCACCCAGAGCCAGCGCTCTGCGACGACAGATGCCACCGTGATGGGAGGCCCACAGGAGCCAAAGAACAAAGATGGATGAAAACAGAAAAATGAAAAACCAACAGAAGTGGCCCGCCCGCTCCCCTCCCTCCCCAACCCGACCCCCGCCCAAAAATAAATAAATAAATAAATCTTTTTTTAAAAAAAAAAACAAAACAAAACATTTATGTCTGTTTGGCTGTGCCAAGTCTTAGTGGCAGCGCTCGGGATCTTTAGTTATGGCATGTGGGATCGAGTTCCCTGACCAAGCATCGAACCCAGACCCCCTGCATTGGAAGCTTGAGGTCTTAGCTACTAGACCACCAGGGAAGTTGCTGTGAATAGTGCTTAAAGCCATATGTTTATATTTTATATATGTGAATGTACAGTACCTTTCACAATAAAAGGAAGACATTATTCATCGTATCATCCTCAGGGAGCTGTGGAGGGCCCGAGAGCTCAGGGACAAGCATGGGCTGGTAGGCAGCATGCGCTCCATACACACGGGCTGTGTTCCTCAGAGGCTGTGTGTGCAGCCTTACCGCTGTCTGTGTCTCTGATGAGGGATATGCCGTTAGTCACCCCGTGTCTAGGGGCCCCCTCAACCACCTCAGGCTCACTGATTGGCTAGAGCGACTCACAGAACTCAGAAAAGGTGTTTGGTTATGATTCGTTACCGTGAAAGGATACAGATTCAAAAAATTAATAGCAAAGAGAAGAGGCCCGTAGGTCCTAAAGACATCAGGATAAGCTTCTCATTGTTTTCACGCATCATGTGTGTGTGTGAGATTTATCCGTGTGATTGTATTCATCAGTAGTTTATTCTTGGAGAGGATAGTTTGTGTATAAAAATGTACCCATATATCTTCTTCTTATACATAATTGAAAAAATATTCTTTGTCCTTATTCACATTGATTCTTTTTTTATTTAATGCATTTTGAAGGATTATTCTCAGCTCAGCTCTGTCTCAAATTTGAAAGTTTTTATGTTATTTCTTCCTTTAATCTTTTATCGGTTTCACCAGTGAAGCCATCTGGTCATGGAGCTTTCTTTCCTTTCTTTCTTTCTTTTTTTTTATTTTGGCTTCTTTTATTGGTTTTTCATTTATTTATTTTCACCCATCTTTATTCTTTGGCTTATGTGGGCCTCCCATCGCAGTGGCCTCTCTTGCTGCAGAGCGCCGGCTCTGGGTGCATGTGCTGCAGAGTGCTGGTTCCTGACTGGACACACCGGTCCAGCCGTTCCGCGGCACGAGGATCCTCCGGGGCCAGGGATCAAACTGGTGCCCCTTGCACTGCAAGGCAGACTTTTTACCCACTGGACCACCAGGGAAGCCCTTGGAGCTTTCTTTGTGGGAAAGATTTTAATAAGTTCAATTTTTGAATAAATATAAGGCTCTTCATATTTTCTATTGCATCTTGTATGTTTTTTTTTTTTTCATATGTTCTGTTTTTTGAGGAACTGGCATTTCATCTAACTTATCAAGGCCTTTGGCACAAAGCTGTCATCATATTCTATATTCTTTTAATGGTAACAGAATTATTCACATAATTTTATTTATTTATTTTTGGCTGTGCTGGGTCTTTGGTGCTGCACGGGCTTTTCTCTAGTTACAATGAACAGGAGCTACTCTTCATGGCGGTGCTCAGGCTTCTCATTGAGGTGCCTTCTCTTGTTGTGAAGCACAGGCTCTTGAGCCCTAGAGCACGGGCTCCGTAGTTGCGGCGAACAGACCTAGTTGCTCCGCAGCAAGTGGGATTTTCCCAGCCCAGGGATCGAACCTATGTTCCCTGCATAGGCAGGCAGATTCTTGGCCACTGGATCACCAGGGAAGTCCCTGGAGAAGATCATTTTTTATTTCTCAAGCTGGCAGGTCTTACTTTCCCCCCCCTCTTTCTTGTTCTTAAGGAGATAGGACCAAACAGCAGAGGAGTTGCTTGCCTTTGGGGATCTCCAAGGTTAATGGTGATATAGAGAGATTGTTGAACAGAGAACTAATTTTCTCCTTTTTCAAATTAGGCAGAGGTGAACCACACTTATATGAAAATCCTAATGTGTGTGGTTATCTTCTGTTTCCTGTATCAGGAGGAATAAAACCTGCTCTCTGACCTCTTGACAATGAGTTAACCAATCGGGAGAATTTAGTTCTTCTCCCAGGGTAAGAGATGTTGGTGTTGATGAGGGGGGTGAACTGGGCTGTGGTGAGATTATTGTCGGTCTGTTGTTGATATTTACATGTAACATGTGAAAAGTACGGACTGTCCCAAGATGGGGCAATCGAGGACCAGGGGTGAATTCTTTAGGGTTATTGAGCAAAGGATGAGAAATGAGACATGGGAGGTCTCATCAGTTGTCAACCTTGAGGTCTGTCCTAAAAGAGAAACTTCCAGTAGCCCTGCAAGGAGCTTACCTCAGGCTCCCAGATGGCCCTTTCGTGGGTGATCACGCACTTCATGGTGAGAGTGAAAGGGTTTTTTTTAATTAGCTGAGAGGCAGGGCAGAGTCTAAGGGGGAGACCAGCTGAGGGATCAGAGTCCTCTCATTGGTTCTGACCGGGACACCTGATGATCCCTAAGCCAATCACTGGGCTTGGAGGATAAGACACTGGCTGGCCCGTTCTGAGCGCTGTGCCTATTCAGAGAGCTCCAGGTAGAGTGGGCCTCATACAAAGCACAAAGCACATCTGAGGTAGGGGATTAGGTTCTGATGCTTCCCAGAAGACTGCATGTCACCAGGAAAAGGGTGAATAAAACTCTGGATGAAGAAACAGCTGAACTCATGAGTGATTTTGATGGTTCTGGGAGAGAATACACAAAGTTAGAATACGCAAATTTACAAGATTGGCCTGTGAAAACAGCCCATAAATGCTGTTCATCCATTGCTGTTTCCACCCTTCAGTGGCTTCCTATCACCCGCAGGATAAAGGACAATCATTTTTATTTCTCAAGCTGGCAGGTCTTACTTTCCCCCCCCTCTTTCTTGTTCTTAAGGAGATAGGACCAAACAGCAGAGGAGTTGCTTGCCTTTGGGGATCTCCAAGGTTAATGGTGATATAGAGAGATTGTTGAACAGAGAACTAATTTTCTCCTTTTTCAAATTAGGCAGAGGTGAACCACACTTATATGAAAATCCTAATGTGTGTGGTTATCTTCTGTTTCCTGTATCAGGAGGAATAAAACCTGCTCTCTGACCTCTTGACAATGAGTTAACCAATCGGGAGAATTTAGTTCTTCTCCCAGGGTAAGAGATGTTGGTGTTGATGAGGGGGGTGAACTGGGCTGTGGTGAGATTATTGTCGGTCTGTTGTTGATATTTACATGTAACATGTGAAAAGTACGGACTGTCCCAAGATGGGGCAATCGAGGACCAGGGGTGAATTCTTTAGGGTTATTGAGCAAAGGATGAGAAATGAGACATGGGAGGTCTCATCAGTTGTCAACCTTGAGGTCTGTCCTAAAAGAGAAACTTCCAGTAGCCCTGCAAGGAGCTTACCTCAGGCTCCCAGATGGCCCTTTCGTGGGTGATCACGCACTTCATGGTGAGAGTGAAAGGGTTTTTTTTAATTAGCTGAGAGGCAGGGCAGAGTCTAAGGGGGAGACCAGCTGAGGGATCAGAGTCCTCTCATTGGTTCTGACCGGGACACCTGATGATCCCTAAGCCAATCACTGGGCTTGGAGGATAAGACACTGGCTGGCCCGTTCTGAGCGCTGTGCCTATTCAGAGAGCTCCAGGTAGAGTGGGCCTCATACAAAGCACAAAGCACATCTGAGGTAGGGGATTAGGTTCTGATGCTTCCCAGAAGACTGCATGTCACCAGGAAAAGGGTGAATAAAACTCTGGATGAAGAAACAGCTGAACTCATGAGTGATTTTGATGGTTCTGGGAGAGAATACACAAAGTTAGAATACGCAAATTTACAAGATTGGCCTGTGAAAACAGCCCATAAATGCTGTTCATCCATTGCTGTTTCCACCCTTCAGTGGCTTCCTATCACCCGCAGGATAAAGGACAATCATCATAAGGGGACCTTCGTAATATATCTTTTCCTACTTCACCAGCCTCAATTCCTGCCACTCCTAGCTTTGACCCTTACTCTACAGCCACAATTTTAGGAAAATCCCACTCCACACTGTGTTCTTGAGGTCCTCTACGTTTTGATGCCTTACACAACTACTTAGTCTTTAATACTGGGGCTCAGCAGTCAGGTAACATGCAGCGGACCCTCCCAGCACGACCCCTACTACCAGCACGGACCCGTCCCCTGAGCTCCAGATCCCAGTACACAACCAATTTTCTGTAGATGGATTCTTCTCAAACGGGCAGGTACCGCCCTCTGGTGGACATTTTCGGAAATTGCGCAAACGGTTTTGGTTGCCGCGTTATGGAGGGTGCTACAGACCTTCAGGAAATCAACCTGAATATTCGTTGGAAGGACTGATGCTGGAGCTGAAACTCCAGTGCTTTGGCCACTTGATGAGAAGAGCTGACTTACTGAAAAAGCCGCTGATGCTGGGAAAGACTGAGGGCAAGAGGATAAGGGGGCAACAGAGGATGTGAGGGTTGGATGGCATCATCGACTCAATGGACTTGAGTGTGAGCGAGCTGCAGGAGTTGTTGAAGGACAGAGAAGCCTGGCATGCTGCGGTTCATGCGGTCACAGAGGCAGACAGGACTTAGGGACTGAACAACAACGACAGCAGACATTCAGAGGCCAGGGTCAAGGCAGGCTGAACACGACATCTGCATCCTGACCAAGTTAGAAATACTCTTAAAAGTATTCATATGGGGCTGCCCTGGTGATCCAGTGGGTAAGGATACTGCCTTGCAGTGCGAGGGGCGCCGGTTCGATCCCTGGCCTGGGAAGATCCCACGTGCCACAGAGCGGCTAGACTCATGTGTCCAATCGCCGAGCCGGAGCTCTGGAGCGCATGCGCCCAGAGCCGGTGCTCTGCAGTGACAGAGGCCACTGCGATGGGAGGCCCACTCAGGCCAAAGGTCAAAGATGGATGAAAATAGATAAATGGAAGACCAATTGAAGTGGCAAAAAAAAGTATTCATATGTGTAAAAAGAAAAGTTTATATTATATGAAGTTCATAGAACACAGATATGCATGCATGCATAGTTTTGATCTGAAATGTACTTCTCTTTCTGAAAGGAAACTATAACTGTATCGTAAATAGGGTGACTAATATAATTTAGTATTTGTTCAGACTTTATCAAGGGTTGTTCACCATATCAGAAAAATCACAATACCAACCTTAATACCATCTATGAGATATAATCTAAACATTTAGTGGTTTATAATACAGAGAAGGAAATGTGCCCATATCGCAAGTATTCAGTGTGATAAATTTTTAGAAAATGACCACGCCTGTGTAACTAACATCCAGGTTAAGGAACATTATCAGTCCCCAAGAAATCCTCTTTGGATCCCTTTCAAATCGCTGTTTCCCTCTCCCCCAGCGGCAACTACTCTAGCCATAAATCAGTTTTGACTGTTTTTAACTTTAAAGAGATGAAATCATACACTATGTTCTCTTTGGCCATGAGAAGAGCTGACTTACTGAAAAGCCGCTGATGCTGGGAAAGACTGAGGGCAAGAGGATAAGGGGGCAACAGAGGATGTGAGGGTTGGATGGCATCATCGACTCAATGGACTTGAGTGTGAGCGAGCTGCAGGAGTTGTTGAAGGACAGAGAAGCCTGGCATGCTGCGGTTCATGCGGTCACAGAGGCAGACAGGACTTAGGGACTGAACAACAACGACAGCAGACATTCAGAGGCCAGGGTCAAGGCAGGCTGAACACGACATCTGCATCCTGACCAAGTTAGAAATACTCTTAAAAGTATTCATATGGGGCTGCCCTGGTGATCCAGTGGGTAAGGATACTGCCTTGCAGTGCGAGGGGCGCCGGTTCGATCCCTGGCCTGGGAAGATCCCACGTGCCACAGAGCGGCTAGACTCATGTGTCCAATCGCCGAGCCGGAGCTCTGGAGCGCATGCGCCCAGAGCCGGTGTTCTGTAGTGACAGAGGCCACTGCGATGGGAGGCCCACACAGGCCAGAGTACAAAGATGGATGAAAATAGATAAACGAAAGACCAATAGAAGTAGACAAAGAAAAAGTATTCATATGTGTAAAAAGAAAAGTTTATATTATATGAAGTTCATAGAACACAGATATGCATGCATGCATAGTTTTGATCTGAAATGTACTTCTCTTTCTGAAAGGAAACTATAACTGTATCGTAAATAGGGTGACTAATATAATTTAGTATTTGTTCAGACTTTATCAAGGGTTGTTCACCATATCAGAAAAATCACAATACCAACCTTAATACCATCTATGAGATATAATCTAAACATTTAGTGGTTTATAATACAGAGAAGGAAATGTGCCCATATCGCAAGTATTCAGTGTGATAAATTTTTAGAAAATGACCACGCCTGTGTAACTAACATCCAGGTTAAGGAACATTATCAGTCCCCAAGAAATCCTCTTTGGATCCCTTTCAAATCGCTGTTTCCCTCTCCCCCAGCGGCAACTACTCTAGCCATAAATCAGTTTTGACTGTTTTTAACTTTAAAGAGATGAAATCATACACTATGTTCTCTTTCGAGTCTAACTCTTTTGATTCAATATTGTGTCTGTGAGATTCACCTGTGTTGTTTGATCAGATGTTCATTTATGCTCATTGCCACAGTATCCAGTGGAGGAATATACAGTTTAATTGGGCTTCTCCAGTGGCTCAGCAGTAAAGAACCCGCCTGCCAATGCAGGAGACGTGGGTCTGACCCCTGAGTCTGGAAGACTTCCTGGAGAAGGAAATGGCAACCCCCTCCAGTGTTCTTGCCTGGAGAATCGCTCGGACAGAGGAGCCTGGCGGGCTTCAGTCCACGGGGTCAGAAAGAGTCAGGCACCACTGAGCATGCGGGTGCAGGGCACGCATATGTCTAGAATTAGTAAATATAGCCACAGTTTGGCAAAATGGTAGTATTGATTTGCACTCCCATGAACACATGACTTTTCCTGACCTTTTTTTTTTTTTTTTAATTTTATGACTGGGGAATTTGCTCCTTATTTTCTTTTTAAACATTTATTTTATTTATTTATCTTTTGGGGGGTGGGGTGGGGAGGGAGGGGGATGGGCAGGCCACTTCTATTGGTCTTTCATTTCTCGATTTTCATCCGTCTTTGTTCTTTGGCTCCTGTGGGCCTCCCATCGCGGTGGCGTCTGTCGTCGCAGAGCACCGGCTCTGGGCGCATGCGCTCCAGAGCTCTGGCTCGGTAATTGAACACATCAGTCCAGCCGCTCCGCAGCACGTGGGATCTTCCCAGGCCAGGGATCGAACTGGCGCCCCTTGCACTGCAAGGCGGTGTCCTTACCCACTGGACCACCAGGAGAAGCCCCCTGACCATTTTTGTTTAGTTTTGATTTTCTTTTTTCTTCTGGACCTCAGGCTCACTGAATGAATTAACTGTTATTCTTGGTTCATGACACATTCTGATCCATGCAAAGTCCCTCCTCTGATAATGAACAATCTGACTGTCATTTACACTGATTTCTTTGCTCAATCCCTCTGTATTTAAACTGATTTCACACTATTACTGCTATCCTTGTCCCAGGTGCTAGCCCTTTTCGTTGCCCCAGGGCTCTGACAGCCTGCAGGCCCTCTCATCGTGCTTGGGCTCTAACACCTCACCTCAGGGCTGTCATGGACCCCACGCAGTGCACATGTCTGCATACACAGACAGACACACGAGCGAACACACTCAGGCAATCTTCAAGATCGCTTTAGCCTACTGAATGCCATTAAGAGTGAAAGCTCTTATTTTTTTTCTCTTACTTAATTTTTTAAACTAATTAATTAATTATTTTTGACTCTTCTGGGTTTCCACTGCTGTTGCAGGCTCTTCTCTACTTGCAGGGATTGGGGGCCACTCTCTATTTGAGGGGAGCAGGCTTCTGGTTGCAGTGACTTCTCTTGTGGAACTCGGGCTCTAGGGCACACGGGCTTCAGTAGTTGCGGCTCTGAGTCTCTAGAGCACAGGCTCCATAGTTGTGGCTCACCGGCTTAGTTGCTCCGCAGCATGTGGGATCTTTCCAGATCAGGAATCGAACTCGTGTCTCCTGCATTGGCAGGTGAGCTCTTTACCACTGAGCTACCAGGGAAGCCTTAATTGTTTTTTTAAAGACATGTTTATTTGGCTGCACCAAGTCTTAGTTGCAGCACATGGGATCTTTGGTCTTCCTTGTGGCTCATGAGATTTCTTTTTTAATTTTTCAATGTGGCATGTGAGCTCTAGCTCCCTGACCAGGGATCCAACCCCGGCCCCCTGTGTTGGGATCACACAGTGAGTCACTGGACCACCAAGGCAATCTCTTTACTTTATCTTTAATCCTTCCTTTTCACAGTTATATTGCCTTTTTTATCCAAAACTTTAATGACTTTCTTTTCTATGTAGTCAGATTTGTATATTTTATTATTTCAAAGACCATACTATTGAATTTGGGGGGGAGGGGAGAGGGGCGGGCCACTTCTATTGGTGTTTCATTTGTTTGTTTTCATCATCATTGTTCTTCGGCCTGTGTGGGCCTCCCATCACAGTGGCCTCTGTTGTCGCAGAGCACCGGCTCTGGGCACATGCGCTCCAGAGCTCCGGCTCGGTAGTTGAACACATTGGTCCAGCTGCTCCATGGCATGTGGGATCCTCCCAGGCCAGGGATCAAACTGGCGCCCCATGCACTGCAAGGCGGACTCTTTACCTACTGGACCACCAGGGAAGCCCTTAACTTTTATTTTTGTGTAAATCAAGCCCACACAAAGTTCTAAGGTGGGTAGAAAGAATTTCAGTACATTTCACCCTCATTCCCACAATTTTACATTAGGTTTATCCATGTCTATCTCTGTATATAAACACATGTTATTCTTTCTCAGTTGTTTGAGAGTAAGTCAAAACACGATAACCTTTAGTTGACTCTTCTGGGTTTCCACTGCTGTTGCAGGCTCTTCTCTACTTGCAGGGATTGGGGGCCACTCTCTATTTGAGGGGAGCAGGCTTCTGGTTGCAGTGACTTCTCTTGTGGAACTCGGGCTCTAGGGCACACGGGCTTCATTAGTTGTGGCACACGGGCTCCATCGTTGCTGCTCTGAGTCTCTAGAGCACAGGCTCCATAGTTGTGGCTCACCGGCTTAGTTGCTCCGCAGCATGTGGGATCTTTCCAGATCAGGAATCGAACTCGTGTCTCCTGCATTGGCAGGTGAGCTCTTTACCACTGAGCTACCAGGGAAGCCTTAATTGTTTTTTTAAAGACATGTTTATTTGGCTGCACCAAGTCTTAGTTGCAGCACATGGGATCTTTGGTCTTCCTTGTGGCTCATGAGATTTCTTTTTTAATTTTTCAATGTGGCATGTGAGCTCTAGCTCCCTGACCAGGGATCCAACCCCGGCCCCCTGTGTTGGGATCACACAGTGAGTCACTGGACCACCAAGGCAATCTCTTTACTTTATCTTTAATCCTTCCTTTTCACAGTTATATTGCCTTTTTTATCCAAAACTTTAATGACTTTCTTTTCTATGTAGTCAGATTTGTATATTTTATTATTTCAAAGACCATACTATTGAATTTGGGGGGGAGGGGAGAGGGGCGGGCCACTTCTATTGGTCTTTCATTTGTCTATTTTCATCCATCTTTGTTCTTCGGCCCATGTGGGCCTCCCATCGCGGTGGCCTCTGTTGTCGCAGAGCACTGGCTGTGGGCGCATGCGCTCCAGAGCTCCGGCTCAGTAGTTGAACACATTGGTCCAGCTGCTCCATGGCATGTGGGATCCTCCCAGGCCAGGGATCAAACTGGCGCCCCATGCACTGCAAGGCGGACTCTTTACCTACTGGACCACCAGGGAAGCCCTTAACTTTTATTTTTGTGTAAATCAAGCCCACACAAAGTTCTAAGGTGGGTAGAAAGAATTTCAGTACATTTCACCCTCATTCCCACAATTTTACATTAGGTTTATCCATGTCTATCTCTGTATATAAACATATGTTATTCTTTCTCAGTTGTTTGAGAGTAAGTCAAAGACACGATAACCTTTACCCTCAAGAACTAAGTGTTCATTCCTTAGGAACAAGGTGTCCTCTTACACAACCATAGTGTAATAAAGTTAACAGTGGCACAGTATTACTCTCTAATCTTCAATTCTTTTTCAGTTTTGCCAATCGTCCCCGTCATACTCTTTACAGAAATTATGTCTTGCCTTCAGTTTGCATGCTTCCTTAGTCTCCTTTAAGCTGAAACAATTTGGTCTTCTTTTGTGTTGTATGACCTTGGCACACATGAAGATCGTAGGCCAGTTATTTTGTAGAATAACCTTCAACTTCAGTGTGTCTCCCTCATGATTAGATTCAGGTGATTCACTTTATCAGGAATGTAGTTGATATACTGTTGTAGCCTCAATATTTCATATCAGGAGGCCCATGATGTCCATTTCTTTCATGCCTGGTAATGTTAACTTTAATCAATCGGTAAAGTGAGACATCTGTTTACTCCACCGTGAAATTACTCTTTTCCCCTTGGTAACTAATAAAATAAATGCTTTTTAGCTCTACTAGTTTGAGGGAGTTTCGATCCCTTGCAAATCATTCATTTCTGTATCAATTTACTAAAAACCCCACTCAAACTAGCTTAAGGGAGAGGGTAATTTATGGTTGTAACTGAAGACACCATTCAGATTTACCTCAGGGAGAAGGAAAAGGGGAATTTATAGCCCAGGAGTAGTCTGACTTCAGGTATAGTTGGATCTGGGGGCTTGGCATTATAAGGAACTTGTCTTATTCAATGATATCTATATAAATTAAGAAGGACTCAGTTCTGGACAGATAGAAGGGATCTGTTACACTGATTCAAACAGGGGAAAAAGGAAGTAAAAGATTTGTGAAATAACCCAGCCACAGCCTGGGAGGTCCTTAGGGGAGCCGTGTCCAAGCCATCTATGTGCCCTTGAGCCACCCAGAACCGGGAGTATCCACATATTTCGTTCCCTGGTCATAATGATCGGTGCAGAGATGGATGTAAGATGCAAGCTGGGCTGATGAAAGACAACCTCAGACTTTTCCAAAACTGTTGGCTAAAGATGCACTCTGGCTTACTTGAGCTTGTGGAATGCCAACCTAGAACTTCAGGTGGTCATCTCTGTCTCAAATGAACGGTCTGCCAGAGAGTGAAGTCCACACAGAGAAAAACAAAGCCAAGAGATAGAGGTATAGATTCAGAACTTTGTTTCAATCCATTTACATTTCCTCCTTCGTCAAAAAGGAAACAGAATGTTGTAGATTTCTTCTTCTTTTTCCTTTTTGGCCAAGCCTCTCCACTTGTAGGATCTTAGCTCCCTGACCTGGGATTGAACTGGTATCCTCAGCAGTGGTAGTGAAAATGCAGAGTATTAACCACTGAGCCTGAAGGGAATTCCTTATGAAGAAAGAAACTGAGACTCATGCTCAATAAAGATTAACTATAAAGTTCTTTTTGCCCCCATGAGGTATGCCTGTGGTGTCGAAACCATTGTTCTGGTAAGAGTGCAATGTTCTATTCCTGCTTCTATGGGTCATTAATTGTTTACGTGTAACCCCTAGCAACTCCTGTGTTCTATAGCAGTTGATTTTAATGTACCCAATTAGAGATCACCAACTGTACCTGCATATGTTAATCCTATAAAAGAAGAGCTCACCCTGAGCCCGGGGCCCAGAATTTTGGGGCATCAGTTTGTTTGGCACTGCCGGCCGGGTGTAATAAACCTGAGTTCTCCATCCCTCTGAGTGTCGTGCTTGGTTTCTTGGTGGTCTGATTTCTGCAATACTTAGATTTCTTCTTTGAAAAGGGAAAATACACCATTAGAAAAATTCTACTCTCAGGAATGGAATCATCTTTTTAATTAAAGGAAATAATTTGGACCCCGATGTATTTGTACATTCAAGCACTGTGGTGTAAAAACTTGTTTTAGTGTAGGCTGATAAAAATAAGATATTGACAACTTGAACTAAACATTTTAAATCAGTTCTGGACAGATAGAAGGGATCTGTTACACTGATTCAAACAGGGGAAAAAGGAAGTAAAAGATTTGTGAAATAACCCAGCCACAGCCTGGGAGGTCCTTAGGGGAGCCGTGTCCAAGCCATCTATGTGCCCTTGAGCCACCCAGAACCGGGAGTATCCACATATTTCGTTCCCTGGTCATAATGATCGGTGCAGAGATGGATGTAAGATGCAAGCTGGGCTGATGAAAGACAACCTCAGACTTTTCCAAAACTGTTGGCTAAAGATGCACTCTGGCTTACTTGAGCTTGTGGAATGCCAACCTAGAACTTCAGGTGGTCATCTCTGTCTCAAATGAACGGTCTGCCAGAGAGTGAAGTCCACACAGAGAAAAACAAAGCCAAGAGATAGAGGTATAGATTCAGAACTTTGTTTCAATCCATTTACATTTCCTCCTTCGTCAAAAAGGAAACAGAATGTTGTAGATTTCTTCTTCTTTTTCCTTTTTGGCCAAGCCTCTCCACTTGTAGGATCTTAGCTCCCTGACCTGGGATTGAACTGGTATCCTCAGCAGTGGTAGTGAAAATGCAGAGTATTAACCACTGAGCCTGAAGGGAATTCCTTATGAAGAAAGAAACTGAGACTCATGCTCAATAAAGATTAACTATAAAGTTCTTTTTGCCCCCATGAGGTATGCCTGTGGTGTCGAAACCATTGTTCTGGTAAGAGTGCAATGTTCTATTCCTGCTTCTATGGGTCATTAATTGTTTACGTGTAACCCCTAGCAACTCCTGTGTTCTATAGCAGTTGATTTTAATGTACCCAATTAGAGATCACCAACTGTACCTGCATATGTTAATCCTATAAAAGAAGAGCTCACCCTGAGCCCGGGGCCCAGAATTTTGGGGCATCAGTTTGTTTGGCACTGCCGGCCGGGTGTAATAAACCTGAGTTCTCCATCCCTCTGAGTGTCGTGCTTGGTTTCTTGGTGGTCTGATTTCTGCAATACTTAGATTTCTTCTTTGAAAAGGGAAAATACACCATTAGAAAAATTCTACTCTCAGGAATGGAATCATCTTTTTAATTAAAGGGAAATAATTTGGACCCCGATGTATTTGTACATTCAAGCACTGTGGTGTAAAAACTTGTTTTAGTGTAGGCTGATAAAAAATAAGATATTGACAAGCACTTGAACTAAACAGTTTTGATATGATTAATAAAATAGAAGGGCTTCCCTGGTGGTCCAGTGGGAAAAGAGTCCGCCTTGCAGTGCAAGGGGTGCCAGTTTGATCCCTGGCCTGAGAAGATTCCCAGGAAGGTCCCACTCCACGAGCCGTGGAGTGACTGGACCTGTGTGTCCAATTACAAACCAGCACTCTGGAGCACATGCACCCAGAGCCAGTGCTCTGCAACAAGAGAGGCCACTGCAATGGTAGGCCCACACAGGCCAAAGGATAAAGATGGATGAAAGACCAACAAAAGAGGCCAAAATTAAAAAAAGAAAGAAAGAAAGAAAAAGAAATGGAGACCTAAAGAAACAATATTCCTAACTACACTCTGTTCTCCATGGAAATATACAGCTTCTCAGTTATTTCCTGTTTTTCATTACAAAAAATAAGAATTCTCGGGCTTCCCCTGGTGGTCCAGTGGGTAAGGACACCGCCTTGCAGTGCAAGGGGCGCCGGTTCGAGCCCTGGCCTGGGAAGATCCCATGTGCCGTGGAGCGGCTGGACTGATGTGTCCAATCACCGAGCCGGAGCTCTGGAGCGCATGCGCCCAGAGCCGGTGCTCTGCAACAAGAGAGGCCACTGCAATGGTAGGCCCACACAGGCCAAAGGATAAAGATGGATGAAAGACCAACAAAAGAGGCCAAAATTAAAAAAAGAAAGAAAGAAAGAAAAAGAAATGGAGACCTAAAGAAACAATATTCCTAACTACACTCTGTTCTCCATGGAAATATACAGCTTCTCAGTTATTTCCTGTTTTTCATTACAAAAAATAAGAATTCTCGGGCTTCCCCTGGTGGTCCAGTGGGTAAGGACACCGCCTTGCAGTGCAAGGGGCGCCGGTTCGAGCCCTGGCCTGGGAAGATCCCATGTGCCGTGGAGCGGCTGGACTGATGTGTCCAATCACCGAGCCGGAGCTCTGGAGCGCATGCGCCCAGAGCCGGTGCTCTGCAACGACAGACGCCACCGCGATGGGAGGCCCGCAGGAGCCAAAGAACGAAGACTAATGAAAATAGAGAAATGAAAGACCAATAGAAGTGACTCACCCACTCCCCTCCCTCCCCAACCTGACCCCCGCCCAAAGTAAATAAATAAATAAATCTTTAAAAAAAAAAAAGAATTCTCTCATTGCACTGCTTTTAAAAAGGATTTATTTATTTAACTGCACCAAGACTGGCACACAGGATCTTTGGTCTTCATTGCAGTATGTGGGATCTTTAATTGCAGCATGTGGGATCTAGTTCCATGACCAAGAATTGAACCTGGGTCCCCCTGCATTGGGAGTGCAGGGTCTTAGCCACTGAACCATCAAGAAAGTTCCTATGAGGCTTCCCTGGTGGCCCAGTGGGTAAAGAGTCTGCCTTGCAGTGCAAGGGGCACTGGTTCAATCCCTGGCCCAGGAAGATCCCACATGCCGAGGAACTGCTGGGCCGGTGTGTCCAATTACGAGTCAGCACTCTGCAGCGCATGCGCCCAGAGCCAGTGCTCTGCAACGAGAGAGGCCACTGCACTGGGAGGCCCACACAGGCTGAAGAATAAAGATGAATGAAAAATTAATGATGACTTAGAGGCAAAAATAAAGAAGTTTAAAAAAAAATTTCTATGGCACCTGTTTTTAAAGTCACCTTAGTTGAGGTATAATTTATGTACCATAAAATGTGCCCATCTTAAGTGCAGTGTTCAGTGGGTTTTGACCAGCACAGTCATCATACGGAACATTTCTATCACCCCCTCAAAAGTTTCCTCATACTCTTTTGTAGTCAGTTTCTTCTCATGGCCCAGGGGAACCACTAATTGCTCTCTCACTATAGATGAGCTTTGCCTGTTCTAGAATTTCTATAAGCAAAATCATACGGTATGTATTGTCTGGGCTTCCCTGGTGGCTCAGTGGGAAAGAATCCACTTGCCAATGAAGAAGATTCTGGTTTGATTCCTGGGTTGGGAAGATCCCCTGAAGGTCATGGCTCCCCACTCCAGTCTTCTTGCCTGGGAAACCCCGTGGCAGAGGAACCTGGTGGGCTGCAGTCCATGGAGTCACAAAGAGTTGGACATGACTAAGCGAACGAGCATGCGCACGGGTATAATTTTGTGCCCAATTTATTTCAATGAAGTCTGTTTATTTTATTTTATATGGAGTCCATATACATGTGTCCATAGTACATACACTGTGTTGTAAATAACTGTGAAAAAGCATAAAACAAGTAGGATATAATAATGGTTCATAAATTCCTCATCTTAGCTATTGCAGATGTAGTTGAACTCGAATTGAACAGTCTTTTGTATGTCTTTTCCCACCTCTGAGATTTTTACTTTAAAAAGCATAAAGCATTGAGATGCCTTTTACAACTCACAGTGCCTCTGTAGAGAACTCTAAAACCAAGCCTAGGAGGAGACTTGTTGATACTTTGACCAGCTTGAATCATATTCTGTCACTTACACAAACCCCTCCTGCCCCGCCCCCTGGAAAAAGTTCAGTCCCTTTGTGCTCAATGGAGCTCCTGTAACAAGCTCAGCGTAGCCTGGAATTCAACAGACAATTGGGATAGTATGTCTGTCGTGCTGGTCTAGGAAAGGAGTGTTGAAGTTCTCACACCAGATGTCCCCTCAGCTCAAAGGGTACAGCATCAGGTTCCATAGGGTCCAAATCTCCTGCCACCTGATCATAGATTCCTCTTGCATCCTCATACCTGTCCTCAGGCCAGCAGAAGTCACCGGATTCCTGACAAGCAAAGGTGTCGTTAGAACCAGAGAGAGAGGCTATGGGTAAGTCATGACGGCCACTCTGGGGGTGACGCTCTTCTGCTCTACTTCACAGGGAACCAATGTTTTAGCCTCTAATTATGAGGGAAATTCTGACATATGCAAAGAGGATAGGGGTTATAATGAATCCCTGTGAACCCAACACCTAGTTTCAACAATAGAAACCTTTGGTCAGTCTTGACTGATCTACATCTCTATGTTCTCATCTCCCTCCCCCACTAAGTGGAATTCTTTTAAA
Source organism: Tragulus kanchil (assembly GCA_022376925.1). Taxonomy (NCBI): domain Eukaryota; kingdom Metazoa; phylum Chordata; class Mammalia; order Artiodactyla; family Tragulidae; genus Tragulus; species Tragulus kanchil. Next base: position 117,618,997 of record JAIOJX010000031.1, read on the forward strand.
GCAAATCCAAGATAGCTCGTGATTTCCTGTCAAAGAGATTTAAATCTCACGTGTGAAACTTTTCTTTAAAATATGGAACACTTCATGAATTTGCATGTCACCCTTGCGCAGGGGCCATGCTAATCTTCTCCAGATCATTCCAGTTTTAGTATATGTGCTGCTGAACTGAGTATGTGAAACTTTCAGTTAACCCATGGTATCAGCTGTGGAACTGTTCATTAGCTCACAATATCAACCTAAGGAAAATCAACCATGAATACTCATTGGAAGGACTGATCCTGGGGCTGAAGCTCCAATACTTTGGCCACTTGATCTGAACAGTTGACTCAATGAAAAAGACCTGCTGCTGGAAACTAAAAATGAAGATAGACTTGGATGGCATCATCGATTCAATGGACATGAGCTTGGGCAAACTCTGGGAGACAGTGAGGCACAGGACCTGCATGCTACTTCCATTTTTACTTTAAAAGCATAAAGCATTGAGATGCCTTTTACAACTCACAGTGCCTCTGTAGAGAACTCTAAAACCAAGCCTAGGAGGAGACTTGTTGATACTTTGACCAGCTTGAATCATATTCTGTCACTTACACAAACCCCTCCTGCCCCGCCCCCTGGAAAAAGTTCAGTCCCTTTGTGCTCAATGGAGCTCCTGTAACAAGCTCAGCGTAGCCTGGAATTCAACAGACAATTGGGATAGTATGTCTGTCGTGCTGGTCTAGGAAAGGAGTGTTGAAGTTCTCACACCAGATGTCCCCTCAGCTCAAAGGGTACAGCATCAGGTTCCATAGGGTCCAAATCTCCTGCCACCTGATCATAGATTCCTCTTGCATCCTCATACCTGTCCTCAGGCCAGCAGAAGTCACCGGATTCCTGACAAGCAAAGGTGTCGTTAGAACCAGAGAGAGAGGCTATGGGTAAGTCATGACGGCCACTCTGGGGGTGACGCTCTTCTGCTCTACTTCACAGGGAACCAATGTTTTAGCCTCTAATTATGAGGGAAATTCTGACATATGCAAAGAGGATAGGGGTTATAATGAATCCCTGTGAACCCAACACCTAGTTTCAACAATAGAAACCTTTGGTCAGTCTTGACTGATCTACATCTCTATGTTCTCATCTCCCTCCCCCACTAAGTGGAATTCTTTTAAAGCAAATCCAAGATAGCTCGTGATTTCCTGTCAAAGAGATTTAAATCTCACGTGTGAAACTTTTCTTTAAAATATGGAACACTTCATGAATTTGCATGTCACCCTTGCGCAGGGGCCATGCTAATCTTCTCCAGATCATTCCAGTTTTAGTATATGTGCTGCTGAACTGAGTATGTGAAACTTTCAGTTAACCCATGGTATCAGCTGTGGAACTGTTCATTAGCTCACAATATCAACCTAAGGAAAATCAACCATGAATACTCATTGGAAGGACTGATCCTGGGGCTGAAGCTCCAATACTTTGGCCACTTGATCTGAACAGTTGACTCAATGAAAAAGACCTGCTGCTGGGAAAGACTGAAGGCAGACAGAGAACGGGGTGACAGAAGATCAGACAGTTGGATGGCATCATCGATTCAATGGACATGAGCTTGGGCAAACTCTGGGAGACAGTGAGGCACAGGGAGGCCTGGCATGCTACAGTCCATGGGGTTGCAAAGAGCTGGACACGACTGAGCTACTGAACAATAACAACATCAGCTATGGCAACTGTGGCATGTGAGTCCTGATTCTGTTGGTCTTATGAATGTCCAAAACACTGCCTCATCAAAATAGAAGAGATAAAGACCATGTATGGTAGTCCTTACTGAGAATGTGCTTTGCCCTAGATTTGGAAGAAAATGGTTGTTTTTGATCAGCAGCCTTTACAGCAGACTTGCCTGTGGGCCAAATATGGCCTGTTGCATGTTTTTGTATTGCCAAAGAATATTTTTACATTTTTAATTGCTTTTTAAATAAAGAATGATAATTCTGGCATGTGAAAATTATATGAAATTATATGAAATTTAACTTTGTGTCAAAAAATAAAGTTTTATTGGAGCTTAGCCATAATTATTTGTTTATGTGTTCTCTATGGGGCTTCCCAGGTAGCACTAAAGGTAAAGAACCCACCTGCCAATGCAGAAGACATAACAGAAGAGAGTTTGAGCGCTGGGTCGGGAAGATTCCCTGGAGGAGGGCATGGCAACCCACTCCAGTATTCTTGCCTGGAGAATCCCCATGCACAGAGGAGCCTGGCGGGCTACAGCCCATGGGATTGCAAAGAGTTGGATATATTCTCTAGGCTATTTTTATGACAGAGTTGAGTAGTTTTTAGAAAGACACTATATTCTGCAAACCCCACAATATTTGCTATCGGACCCTTTACAGACAAAGTGTGCGGCCTACAACTGTGTCTTTTAGAGGGTATGTGTGGTTCAGCACCATGGACAGCATTGTGCCGTTCTTTCCACCCTGGTGGGGACAACGATGTCCGTCTGGAACAATGATACAGAGGGAAGTCTTTGACATGCAGGTGCCAGAGCATTAGTCAAGGCAACCCAGGAATTCGGGGGTTCTTACTGTGAGGCAGTAGGTGGGGCTTAGTTGGAGCCGCCTGTCCGCTGTTTGTGCCTGCCCAGCCACCATCTCCCCTTCCCTCTGGGCTCTCCATCTCTCTCCCACTCTCAATCCAGTGGAGTGAGTGGGGTTGACCCCTACGCCCAGATGCCATGGGTGAACACTGACCCAGGCTTGTCCAATTAGCATGTATTCTGTCTCCTGTCTCAGTGAACCAACCATGTTCAGCAATGACTGTGTGACCCAAGCTAAACCAGTAAGTGTCCAAGCAGGGGCTTTGGAGCTATTGAGAAAGAGGCATTCTTTTTCTTTGAAGGTTTCTAATCTAATAAGATACAAACCTGGATTTGCTAGGGACGTGTCCAAAACACTGCCTCATCAAAATAGAAGAGATAAAGACCATGTATGGTAGTCCTTACTGAGAATGTGCTTTGCCCTAGATTTGGAAGAAAATGGTTGTTTTTGATCAGCAGCCTTTACAGCAGACTTGCCTGTGGGCCAAATATGGCCTGTTGCATGTTTTTGTATTGCCAAAGAATATTTTTACATTTTTAATTGCTTTTTAAATAAAGAATGATAATTCTGGCATGTGAAAATTATATGAAATTATATGAAATTTAACTTTGTGTCAAAAAATAAAGTTTTATTGGAGCTTAGCCATAATTATTTGTTTATGTGTTCTCTATGGGGCTTCCCAGGTAGCACTAAAGGTAAAGAACCCACCTGCCAATGCAGAAGACATAACAGAAGAGAGTTTGAGCGCTGGGTCGGGAAGATTCCCTGGAGGAGGGCATGGCAACCCACTCCAGTATTCTTGCCTGGAGAATCCCCATGCACAGAGGAGCCTGGCGGGCTACAGCCCATGGGATTGCAAAGAGTTGGATATATTCTCTAGGCTATTTTTATGACAGAGTTGAGTAGTTTTTAGAAAGACACTATATTCTGCAAACCCCACAATATTTGCTATCGGACCCTTTACAGACAAAGTGTGCGGCCTACAACTGTGTCTTTTAGAGGGTATGTGTGGTTCAGCACCATGGACAGCATTGTGCCGTTCTTTCCACCCTGGTGGGGACAACGATGTCCGTCTGGAACAATGATACAGAGGGAAGTCTTTGACATGCAGGTGCCAGAGCATTAGTCAAGGCAACCCAGGAATTCGGGGGTTCTTACTGTGAGGCAGTAGGTGGGGCTTAGTTGGAGCCGCCTGTCCGCTGTTTGTGCCTGCCCAGCCACCATCTCCCCTTCCCTCTGGGCTCTCCATCTCTCTCCCACTCTCAATCCAGTGGAGTGAGTGGGGTTGACCCCTACGCCCAGATGCCATGGGTGAACACTGACCCAGGCTTGTCCAATTAGCATGTATTCTGTCTCCTGTCTCAGTGAACCAACCATGTTCAGCAATGACTGTGTGACCCAAGCTAAACCAGTAAGTGTCCAAGCAGGGGCTTTGGAGCTATTGAGAAAGAGGCATTCTTTTTCTTTGAAGGTTTCTAATCTAATAAGATACAAACCTGGATTTGCTAGGGACGTCTTTAAGAGAGGAGATTCTGGGTGGTGTGAAGACAATTCTATCCTTGACTTTTCCAATGATTGGGTCAAAAAATTATTTCTCTGTATCACTCTGCTTTAGCCAGTATAATGGAGATGGCTAATTATTCAACCAAATACATACTCTCCTTCTTCTGTAGTAACAGAATTGTAGAAGGGCACAGAGTTGCCAAGTAGACTGAACTTCTCAGCCTCCTTTGCAGTTAAGGTGTGCTCATGTCCACATTTTCACCAGTAGAATAAGAGCAGAATGTACCATTTCTGGGCCTGAACCATACATAAGTCAGGGTTGTGCCTCTGCCATGCTCTCTCTTCCTCTTTCCAACCAGCTGAACCCCCAGTGAACAGGCCCGAAACATGTAAACTCGGTCAACTCACAAGATAGAGGAACACAATAGAAGGAACTTGGGCTGTAGAATCACCATGTGCAGCAGGGCCACTCACCTCTTACTACTGTGTGAGAAAGAAACAGACTGTCTTGCTGATGCTCCTGGATTATGGCCAAGTCTCTTTGCTACAGCAGCTAGCTTACCTGAATTAATACAGGCAGTAGGGGGTGGGTTTCTGGCACAAATTAGGAAATATTCCTGCTGGTATAAATCTCCTCACCATAGGTACTTCATCGTAGAGCGGTCCCCAGGCCCCAGATGGGGCATATACCCTTTCCAGCTCATCATACAGGTGCCCAGAAAAGACCATATTCTCCTCCTCAAGACCCCTGATACCTGAAATTGGGGTAGAAGAGAGGGATGATCAGAGCACCAGGTCCTGATGTCAGGGGTATTAGGAGAAATGGGGGGGGGGTTCCACTGTGCTCAGCACTCACCTCGGGAATAAGACACCTCCTCCATCGTGGTGGGTAGCCGGGGGCGGAAGTCCCTCATAGAGTGGTAATATGGCTCTACATCTGTTGTGCTAACCTGCCAACAACCCCAAAAAACCCAAATGAAGTCTTTTCCATCCTGTGACTCATCATTCCTGGAAAGGGCAATGACTCCCCGAAAACTAATGGAGTTTTAGCCACTGTCCATCCCCTGTCAGGGGGGTGTCAGGATCGCCCCCACTCACGGTGGAGCTTCGTGTATCCTGGTCTCCAGTCCACTGGCTCTCCTCATATTCATTCCTGGTTCGGTCCTCCTCAGACCTTCCAAGATGGAGGCAGTTGGTGGTTGACCCTCCGGCCGCAGTCGCCCTCAACACTCCTCCCTAGAATCATCCTTAGAGACACATATCCCCACTTACCTCGTCTCTGTCTTCTCTGAGATGCCTGAGGAAAGTAGGGGAAAAGGGGTCAGAGACACAGGGTCTCCCACTTGGCCCTGGGAGACGCTCAGTATGCAGCAAACCCGGGGCTCCCAGCACGCTTGAACCTCTGTCTCGGCAAGAGAAGGGCCTCTTCTCACCCTCAGCAAGACGCTTCAGTCTCCGCTGCCAGAGGAATCCCCCAACACAGGAGACATTCGACAGCAGCAGAAGGCCCCCAACAGCAAGCAGCATGGGCAGCAGGGGCAGCTCTGAGGGTCCTGTATGGTGGAGGTTACCCCTTAGTGAGTTCAAACCAGTTGGTTTCAAACCTCAATTGGGGTTTTCTAAAAAACCCTGTTAATGATCAAGCAAAGTCATTCTCTGAGGTCAGGGAAGCAGATGGGCAGGGATTTCCAGATCCACTCTTTTTTTCATTCTTTAATTTTCTTGTTTGCACTGCATGGCATGTGGGATCTTAGTTCCCTGACCAGGAATCAAACCCACACCCCTTGCATTGAAGGCACAGAGTCTTAACCACTGGACCACTCCTTTTCCACCCCAGGGAAGGTGGCTCCTTTATCAAATCAGATCTTTAGCAGAGTGCTCTACCTTTGCCTGAGCCCCATGCATGGACTCAAGCAGGAACTTTAGCCCCTTAGCTGGGCATTCAAGACCTTCTATAATCTGCCTTTTCCCACGTCTCCACTCCAACCACACAAAACTAACCTGTTTCTGGCTGTTTTCAGAGTCATTGAGGCAAACCCGCACTTCTAAGCCTTTGAATAGCACAGTGTCTAGAACTGGACCATAAAGAAGGTTGAGCGACAAAGAATTGATGCTTTCAAACTGTGGTGCTGGAAGACTCTTGAGAGTCCCTTGGACAGCAAGGAGATCAAACCAGTCAATCCTAAAGGAAATCAACCCTGACTATTCATTGGAAAGACTGATGCTGATGCTGAAGCTGAAGCTCTAATACCACTTGATACGGAGAGCCAACTCATTGGGAAAGACTCTGACGCTGGGAAAGACTGACGGCAAGAGAAGAAGGGGCAACAGGGGATGAGGTGGTTGGACGGTATCACTGGCTCAAAGGACATGAGTTTGAGCAAACTCAGGGAGACAGTGAAGGACAGAGAAACCTGGCGTGCTGCAGTCCATGGGGTCGCAAAGAGTTGGACATGCCTTCGCAACTGAACAACTTTCTTTTAATGTCCTTTCTTCTCAAGCAAATTTCTATTCTCCCTTCAAACTCCATCTTTAATGACTCCCTCTGTGCACAAAGTTCCAACCCAGACAGCATCAGAGTCCTCTGCTATATCCCTGAGGACAAGACTAAGTCCCTCTCAGCAGCCACCCTCTCAGCACCCATTTCCCCACCTCCTGCAACAGGACTCTCCTTTGACTGTGGTTACTGCTTACTTTCTGCAAGACTCTGTGGAGGACACATGGCTCATCTTAGTTAATAAGAGTAGCCATCCCCATTCCTATGGTGATCATTTCAGAGACTAGCTTCCCAGGGAAACCATTTGCTAGCAAGAAATGAAATCAAGCACTCTTTTTCATTCTTTAATTTTCTTGTTTGCACTGCATGGCATGTGGGATCTTAGTTCCCTGACCAGGAATCAAACCCACACCCCTTGCATTGAAGGCACAGAGTCTTAACCACTGGACCACTCCTTTTCCACCCCAGGGAAGGTGGCTCCTTTATCAAATCAGATCTTTAGCAGAGTGCTCTACCTTTGCCTGAGCCCCATGCATGGACTCAAGCAGGAACTTTAGCCCTTAGCTGGGCATTCAAGACCTTCTATAATCTGCCTTTTCCCACGTCTCCACTCCAACCACACAAAACTAACCTGTTTCTGGCTGTTTTCAGAGTCATTGAGGCAAACCCGCACTTCTAAGCCTTTGAATAGCACAGTGTCTAGAACTGGACCATAAAGAAGGTTGAGCGACAAAGAATTGATGCTTTCAAACTGTGGTGCTGGAAGACTCTTGAGAGTCCCTTGGACAGCAAGGAGATCAAACCAGTCAATCCTAAAGGAAATCAACCCTGACTATTCATTGGAAAGACTGATGCTGATGCTGAAGCTGAAGCTCTAATACCACTTGATACGGAGAGCCAACTCATTGGGAAAGACTCTGACGCTGGGAAAGACTGACGGCAAGAGAAGAAGGGGCAACAGGGGATGAGGTGGTTGGACGGTATCACTGGCTCAAAGGACATGAGTTTGAGCAAACTCAGGGAGACAGTGAAGGACAGAGAAACCTGGCGTGCTGCAGTCCATGGGGTCGCAAAGAGTTGGACATGCCTTCGCAACTGAACAACTTTCTTTTAATGTCCTTTCTTCTCAAGCAAATTTCTATTCTCCCTTCAAACTCCATCTTTAATGACTCCCTCTGTGCACAAAGTTCCAACCCAGACAGCATCAGAGTCCTCTGCTATATCCCTGAGGACAAGACTAAGTCCCTCTCAGCAGCCACCCTCTCAGCACCCATTTCCCCACCTCCTGCAACAGGACTCTCCTTTGACTGTGGTTACTGCTTACTTTCTGCAAGACTCTGTGGAGGACACATGGCTCATCTTAGTTAATAAGAGTAGCCATCCCCATTCCTATGGTGATCATTTCAGAGACTAGCATTTGGCCCAAGGCAGATGTTTGGCATAACATCTAGGACACTCTTCTGCTAGCTTCTAAGAAATGAAATACAAGCTGAAGGGTGTGGGAGAACTTCTGTGCCTTCTTAAGAGAAGAATCTGAGAAAGAAGTCATCAGAGTTGAAGGCAAAGTTGAGAAAGAGAGTGAGAAACTGGTCCTTGGTGAAAATTTTTGAGCATCTGAATCCAGCCACATTTGGAGGTTTCAATGTCATGAGCCAAGCCCTTCTTTCTTATTGTCAGCAACACATGAGTCCCCTCTCATCCGCAACCTTCTCAGACTCTAAATGGGATTGATTATTTGCAAAATGGTCACAATTGTCTCCCTATATGCATAGTCTGAGGGCTTCCCTGGTGGCTCAGATGGTAAAGAATCTGCCTACAAAGCAGGCGACCCAGGTTCAGTCCCCAGATTGGAAAGATCCTCTGGAGAAGGGCATGGCTGCCCACTCCAGTATTCTTGCCTGGAGAATTGCATGGACAGAGGAGGCTGGCGGGCTACAGTCCATGGGGCCACAAAGAGTCAGACATGACTGAGTGACTGATATGCACAGCCTTAAGATTTCCCCTCTGAGTTGAGCCATGCCACTTGCTTCAGCCAGTGAAACACAATCAGAAGCTTCAGGGGACTTCCCTGTGGTCCAGTAGTTAAGACTCTGAACTTCCAATGCAGAGGGTGTGGGTTCAATCCCTGGCCAAGGAGCTAAGATCCTACATGCCACGTGCCCCAGCCCAAAATGTTCTTAATAATTACTTTTTAAAAATTAAAATTAAAAAAAAAGAAACAGAAGTTTGAAAAGTGCCTATAAATCGCCCTCCCTTGCTGCTTTTAGGACTCCAGTGACCACCTCCATGTGAACAAGCCAAGGAGACACATGTGACCCAGAAATCTCCAGTGTCCCCACTACAAGACAGATGGTCTGACAAGAGAGGAGGGGCCATCCTAGATCAATAGGTCCCAGCAGAGCTGCTAGCTGACTAGCCATGACAAGCCATTCATAGCATCACAAGGAATCTGGAGGACACATGGCTCATCTTAGTTAATAAGAGTAGCCATCCCCATTCCTATGGTGATCATTTCAGAGACTAGCATTTGGCCCAAGGCAGATGTTTGGCATAACATCTAGGACACTCTTCTGCTAGCTTCTAAGAAATGAAATACAAGCTGAAGGGTGTGGGAGAACTTCTGTGCCTTCTTAAGAGAAGAATCTGAGAAAGAAGTCATCAGAGTTGAAGGCAAAGTTGAGAAAGAGAGTGAGAAACTGGTCCTTGGTGAAAATTTTTGAGCATCTGAATCCAGCCACATTTGGAGGTTTCAATGTCATGAGCCAAGCCCTTCTTTCTTATTGTCAGCAACACATGAGTCCCCTCTCATCCGCAACCTTCTCAGACTCTAAATGGGATTGATTATTTGCAAAATGGTCACAATTGTCTCCCTATATGCATAGTCTGAGGGCTTCCCTGGTGGCTCAGATGGTAAAGAATCTGCCTACAAAGCAGGCGACCCAGGTTCAGTCCCCAGATTGGAAAGATCCTCTGGAGAAGGGCATGGCTGCCCACTCCAGTATTCTTGCCTGGAGAATTGCATGGACAGAGGAGGCTGGCGGGCTACAGTCCATGGGGCCACAAAGAGTCAGACATGACTGAGTGACTGATATGCACAGCCTTAAGATTTCCCCTCTGAGTTGAGCCATGCCACTTGCTTCAGCCAGTGAAACACAATCAGAAGCTTCAGGGGACTTCCCTGTGGTCCAGTAGTTAAGACTCTGAACTTCCAATGCAGAGGGTGTGGGTTCAATCCCTGGCCAAGGAGCTAAGATCCTACATGCCACGTGCCCCAGCCCAAAATGTTCTTAATAATTACTTTTTAAAAATTAAAATTAAAAAAAAAGAAACAGAAGTTTGAAAAGTGCCTATAAATCGCCCTCCCTTGCTGCTTTTAGGACTCCAGTGACCACCTCCATGTGAACAAGCCAAGGAGACACATGTGACCCAGAAATCTCCAGTGTCCCCACTACAAGACAGATGGTCTGACAAGAGAGGAGGGGCCATCCTAGATCAATAGGTCCCAGCAGAGCTGCTAGCTGACTATAGCCCAGATCAGAACCATTCAGCCATTCATAGCATCACAAGGAATCATGTTTGTGGCTCTAAATGCCTATGTTTGGGGTGTTTATTTATGCAGCAAATGCCAACAGACACTGGCTCTTGCACAGGAAAGAGAGAAACTTTATCACATCCAGGAAAATTAGGAAGAGAGAAAAGTTATCACATCGAGGTAAGAGGAAGAGATAAGGATACAACTGAGAGCCTACAGGGCTGACTTAAGCCTTTTTAAAAATTTATTTATTAAATTTTTGGCCACCTTTATTGTATTTTTTTTTTTTGCGGGGTGGGGGGGACGGGTTGGGGAGGGAGGGGGGACAGGCCACCTATATTGGTCTTTCATTTATCTGTTTTCATCGATCTTTGTTCTTTGGCTCCTGTGGGCCTCCCATCGTGGTGGCGGCTGTCGTTGCAGAGCACCGGCTCTGGGCGCATGCGCTCCAGAGCTCCGGCTCGGTAATTGGACACATCAGTCCAGCCGCTCCGCAGCACGTGGGATCTTCCCAGGCCAGGGATTGAACCGATGTCCCTTGCACTGCAAGGCGGTGTCCTTAACCCACTGGACCACCAGGGAAGCTCCCCTGACTTAAGTCTTAAGGGACTATAGCCATAAGGCAGAGGAGGTGGGGCTAGACACCAGAATGTTGCTTTCAGGAGAGAGAGAGGTATTTGGGGATTGAGGACTTGCCTTCAGGTGGCTCTGTGGGCAGCTGGTAGTCGAGCTCTCCAGAAGGTTCATCTAGATCTGGGAAGTGGATATAGAGAATGAAAATTAACACCAACAATCTGAGATAAGCTTTAAATATTTCTCAGGTGCCTGTTAAGCTTTGCCACCTGTTTTGAGACTCACAGGAACTAATTTATGACTTTTTGGAATATTTCCAAGAGAACTGGAAATTGCTGATGTTAATGATGATACTATTAATAGCTATTCTGAGGCTAATGCTAATAGTAAATTGTTGATGAGTGCTTTGTGGAGTGGAAGACAATTCTTTTAACCCGATTGTCAATTTGGGGGGTTAATTTTTTAAATTTCTGGGTTCTCAGACTGTCTTAATAGACGTATAAATTCTAGAGCAAGGGAGGTGAACATAGTACTGCTTTATGCTTTAGTGCTTAAAGGGAAAACTGGAATAGGGATGCAGGGAAAGAGGAGTGAAGATTGCAGGGATGAGAAAGGGTCTTTACGTCCATGAGGAAAAAGTCTGCTCTGTCAGGAAGGAAAAGACAGAGAAAGGGAAATTTCATGGGGCAAAGTAAACAGAAAGTGAGCAGGGGCATTTCCTTAAATTAGCATCTACATGGCATTTTGTTCAGGGCCTTGTTCTAAGAGCTCTAGATACATATATTTATTTATTACAATTGTCTAAGTTAGACCTAACATTCAGAAACTGAGATACAAAGCCTGGAGACACACCTTATCTTTAGAGACTGAGGCTCAAAGATTATACCGAGTCTTCAGTAACTTGCCTAAGGTCTCACGTCTAAGAAGCTGCAGAGCGGGGCCCGGGGCGCAGGTTTGTCTGAACCAGGCTATGTGTGATTAGCCACGACACCAAAGCGTCACCAGAGTCAAAATGTTCTCAATCATACTCAAGGGATTTGTCCGTGTCATCAAAACTGCTGAATTTACGGACATAAAGTTATTTGTAATACTTCCTAATTTCCCCTTAATGTCTGTAGGGTTGGTAACAATGTCCCCTTTTTCATTCCTGATATTGGTTAAGAATGATGTCTTCTCTCTTTTTTGTCTTAGTTACTTTTATAAAGGTTACTGGTCTTTTCAAAGAATCAGTTTCTGATTGCATTACTTTCCCTTATTGTTTTTCAATTTTTCTAGTTCAGTTTCTGCTCTTTATTATTTCCTTCCTTTATGTCTACTTTCAGTTTAACTTGCTCTTCTTTTTCTATTTTTTTAAGAATGGAAAACTTAAAGAGTCAATCTGAAGTTTCAAAAACTCAAATATGAGTACTTACTGCTATAAACTTCTTGCTAAGCACTGCCTTAGCTGCACCTCACAGTTCTCATTTTCATCCAATTCAAATTCTCTTCTAACTTCCCTTGTATCACTAATCACACTCAGACAGTACAGTCTGCTGGCAAAAACCAGTCTCCAGAGTTCATCGGCCTGAGTTCATCTGTAGCTCCTTCTACCTGTGTGAGCTTTGCCAAGTTACTTAACCTCTCTGGGTCTAACTTTCTCCATCTGCAGAAGGGAACAACAGCACTGACTTTACTATACCACCCTAAAAGTCCTCTAAGGAATTCTGCAACCCGCCCAAGAATGTCCCTTCCCACCTGGGGTGATGATCGAGATCTGGGACCCTTTGTCAGTTAGTCCACTGTCACCCAGGGCGTTGCTGGCCAGCAACCAGATTCTGTATCGTGTAGAAGGCTGCAGCCCGGTCAGTGTGAAGGTGGTGGCCTGGGGTGGTAGGACATCCATGTAGAGGAACCCTGGAGTCTCCAGAGCCTCGTACCTGCATAAAAGGGAGGGAAGTCGTTCAGGGAGTCGCCCCAGTCCTGCTGGTTTCCACCCTTTTCTTCCATGATAGGGACCCACCTGATCTGGAACCTCTGTGGCAAGCCCCCATCAAAGCCAGGCTTCCACTCCAGCCCCACTGAGTATGGGGTCATGCTCACAGCCTTCACTCCTGATGGCGGATCCGGGCGACCTTTGAGGTGAGAGAGGGGAGACACAGAGGATTCAGAAGGAGTCTGGAAGATTCCTTCTAGATTCTTGCGAAGCATGCTTTAACATATACAGTTGATTCTCATTATTCATGGAGGTTATGTTCTCTGAAGTCACTGGGAACACTCAGTTAGCAAATACCAAACCATTGCTTCTAGCAGAAATGCAGGTTTAGACTCCCACAAACCTCCAGTCACAACATTTTCATCAACCAATTAATGCATGATACTGTATTATGCATGTTTCACTTAAAGATATCTGATTTAATATATCTTGTTGATTCATTAAGGTTGAACTCAGAGCCAACAGTGCTGGAACTCACATCTGTAATAAACTTACCCAACACAAATATCTTATTCAAGTAGCACACAGCGTTCTTGAGCTTAGGAACACCAGACAGCACTTTAGTGCAGTGCCTGGGGGCCACTTTATACAGCAAAATCATTCACAAAATGATGCAAAAAATGAAGGTTATAAGACAGTGTCTCCTGGCTCCACCTCAGCTGAGAATGTACTCATAGTGACTCAAACTTGTCATCTCATCTGGACAGTGCCCTGAATTTCTGAGAAAGCAGCGTGAGTATCGATTTGGGGGTTACAAGTAAATTTTAACAGGTGGGCAAATTTGCAAATACAGACTCCACAGATAATGAGGACTGACTCTTGTGGTGGACTTTTGTGCCTATCTCGTATCCATTCCCCTCATTTCTTCTGGTTACAGAATACTGAATATCCATTGGAGAATCACACACCTACATTCTCAGGCCACGTACGTTTTTTTTTTTTTTTTTTTTTTAAAGATTTTATTTATTTATTTTATTTTGGGGCGGGGATAGGGTTGGGGAGGTAGGGGAGCAGGCGGGCCACTTCCATTGGTCTTTCGTTTCTCTATGTTCATCCGTCTTTGTTCTTTGGCTCCTGTGGGCCTCCCATCGCGGTGGCGTCTGTCGTTGCAGAGCGCAGGCTCTGGGCGCATGCGCTCCAGAGCTCCGACTCGGTAACTGGACACATTCGTCCAGCCGCTCCGCGGCACGTGGGATCTTCCCAGGCCAGGGCACGAACCGGCGCCCCCTGCACTGCAAGGCGGTGTCCTTACCCACTGGACCACCAGGGAAGCCCCCACGTACGTTTGATGGAAGTGACTCCAGTCCTTTTAGGCTGGACCAGTGACTGGGTATGGCCAACAAGAACAACACTCAGGTTGCCTTCCCCTTATCACCTGATCAGTTCAGGGATAGGCTGGAAGCCAAGGGAAGCCAATGGATCTTAATTCTGGTCCTTTTATACCACTGTCAGGAAGCCTTACAAGAAAGCTAACACAGGAAAAAGTAGTCCAGAGAAATGGAGAGTTCTTGGTGACAGCTGAACCTAGATCTAGTGACTTCTGAAAATCTACTTTTCATTTGTGTTGTGTTCAGTTGCTCAGTTGTGTCTGACTGTTTGCGACCCTATGGACCGTAGTACATCAGGCTCCTCTGTCCATGGGGTTCTCCAGGCAAGAATACTGGAGTGGGTTGCCATTTCCTTTTCAGGGGATCTTCCCAATCCAGGGATTGAACCCAAGTCTCCTGCACTGGCAGGCAGATTCTTTACCACTGAGTCACCAGGCTTGAGCCAATAAGAAACCCCCTCCATCTTTTCCTTTGTTGTTCATTTCCCTAAAAATCCAGTCTTCACTGGGACTTAAGGAGCAGGCCAAAACTCCATCCTCATTCACAAACACTTCTCAGATTTCAGGAACACTGCCATTCTGGGACCCACCAGAGCCTGGGGGATTGACCTGGGGAGCACCTGCCCACCACCCTCACAGCTTCCTCCCGCCATACCGATGCTGACGAGTTGAATGTTGGTGTGGTCCGAGCCGAGGGGGTTGGTGGCTGTGCACGTGAAGAGGGCGTAATCCTGGGCTGCAGACACGTTGGCAATGGTCAGAAGGCTGCTGTGGACGCCACCCTGATGGTATGTATGCTCTGTGTACCTGGAGAGGAGATGTGGCAGGGACTCAGGGAGGGGGACTGAGGCTGGGGATCAAAGTTAGCGGTAGCATGCTACCTGGCTGGACCTGGGCTCACCTGGGATCCTCGAGATCCAGAGGGACTCCATTTTTGGTCCAAGTGAAGACGATGTTGGGTACCCCTCGGGCACGACAGTGGAGGGTGGCAGAACTCGTGCTGTCCCCAGCTGCAGCCACTTTCGTTAAGGGAGTGGGATGCTCCACGTGGGGGGCAACTAGAGGGTCAGAGGTCAACATGAGGTATGTAGAAGGACATGACATATGGATTTAGTGACTGGTGTTGAAGACAGGGCTTTGGTTGTTACTCACATCTGACCACAAGACGGACCAGTGCTCGGGCTGGAGGTGCCACCCCATTGTCTACAATGCACTGGTAAGCACCAGCCTGGCTCAGCTTGGCATGTTGAATCCGAAGACGCCCCGTGGATCCCTTGGACATCTTCTCCATGTCATCCAGACTCTGATCTTCCCCCTCTTCTCCCTGCAGGACCAAGACTCGGAAGATTGTCCCCAAGTCTGGCCCCAGCTCCATTATCCCCCAAACGAGGTTCCCATTTGTAGCCTCACTCTCCCAGCCACAATCACCCTTCCCAGCAAAGAAAAAAATTCCCCCCTCATCCACCTATTAGCTCATTTATTTATCCAGCCATTCACACATGGATCCATCCATTCAGCCACCAATTCAGTCAAATACTCACCCATCCATTTGTTTAACCATTCATACATGAAACCTTCTGTGCACCCATCCATCAATTCATTTATTTATTCATATAGCCATCAACCTCCTCTCCCATTCATTCACTCATCCATTCTGCTATTTATTCATCCAACCATTTGCTTCCTTCTACCTATCCATTTCCTCCTTCCATTTCTCAATCCATATCATCTACTCACTCATGCACATCAACACATACATGCATCTGTTCATCAATTCATCTACCTATTTATCTCTCCACTGACCTGTGCACACACCCATCCATCCATCCACCCACTTATCCATTTCCCTTCCGCAGACATCTTTTCTACCAATGGTGAATCTACCCATCCACCTACTCTCTAATCTAATCATTTCTCTTAGTCAGTTGTCTAACTGCCCATTTATTAATCTATTTACTCATTCATTCACTTGTTCATTTGTCCATCTGTTCTTCCACCTAGTCATTCATCCATCGACTTATTCATCCACCCATTTACTTATCCACCCATATATCCGTGTACCTACTCACCCACTCAATGGGTTATCTGTTCACTCATCTACCTACCCATCTGCCATTCAACAGTTAGTTTTGGAGCATGCCCCAGCAAGTACATAATTATATAGAGTTATATAGAAGTGACTCCTTCTCCCAAGGAGTTCAAAAAATCAGATCGCCCAGCTTCCACTTCTATTTAGCAAAGGTTAGATCCTCACCAGCCTTTCCCAGCTGAACATCTCAGGAAGGATGGGATTGGCATCCACAGTGCAGACTATGTCCACAGAATCCCCAATATTCACTTCAGTGGGGTCTTGGAGAGGTCGGATTGTGGGAGCATCTAGGGAAGACAGGAACTTGGGGAAGGCATTTGGGCCCAGACAGGCCACGGTGGAAGAGGGCCCCAGGTGTGCGTGTAGGGGGCGGGGGGCAATGTCTTAGAGGTGCCCAGGAAAGTTATGGGTGTGATCAAGTCTGTCTTTAGAGTAAAGTTCTCAGCGTTAGTGAGGTTGTCCTCACCCTCTCCTATGCCACGGTAGTGACAAGAGGTAGTTGGGTGGACTTCCAGAATTGTGTGGAGTGGCCTTGGCTTCCTGACAGAGTAGGCGGGCAGAGATTTTACAAAGGGTCTCTCTAGTGGGCAGGTTTCTCAAAGTGGGCGTGTCTCCATCGCTGTGGGGGCTCCCAAAGTGGGAGGCTTTCAGGATCCGTGAATAGCTCTGGGTGAGCGGAGCTTCCACAAGGAGGCAACTCGCGGGTGGTCAAGATTCCCTGAGTGGGTGTGGCTTCCATGGTGGGCGGGGCTCCCAGAGCTCCCGAGTTTCCTCGGGTGAAGAGAGGACTCACAGTGTACATCCAGTCTCACGAGAGCTTCCGCGGTGCCTTCTGAGTTCTGGCAGTGCAGCTGGTAAAGGCCGTCGTCAGCGCGGGTCACGTTCCAGAGCTGCAGCGCTCCATCTGACAGGATGCGATGCCGAGGGCCGCCAGCTGGCAGAAGTTAAGGGTGAGGGTCCTGTGAGACCCTTCCATCCCATGCGCCCCTTTCCATGCCCCTCCGTGCACCTGGGCTGAGACGGTAGCCGCGGAAGGTCCAGTTGAAGGCCTCCGGAGCGGGGTTGGCAGACACAGATACGGGCAGCAGTGCCTCGCCCTGCTCCACCGCGGTCACCACAAGCACCTGCTCCCCCAGGAACTCCGGAGGGTCTGTGGAGGAAGCGCCACTGGGAGTCAAGATTGTTAAAGTCTGGGTCGGGTCCCAGGGTGGGTTTGAAGTCAGGTATAAAGGGTTAAAGTCGAGGTCACCACGAGATTTTAAGGTGGTGGTCTGAAGTCTGAAGTGAAAGTCGCTCAGTCGTGTCCAATTCTTTGCGACCCCATGGACAAGCCATGGAATTCTCCAGGCAAGAATACTGGAGTGGGTAGCTGGTCCCTTTTTCAAGGGATCTTCCATATCCAGGGGTGGAACCAAGGTCTCCTGCATTGCAGGCGGATTCTTTACCAGGGTTATGGACAAGGTAGTGATTCAGTTTAGAGTTGAGATGGGAGTTAGGTTCAAGAGAGGCCAGAGTCAGATTGAAGGATAGAAACAGGGTTCGGGAGGCGGTCATGGTCAGGAGTTAGGATTCAGGACAAAAAGCAAGATGGAGTATGGTCAGGATAGGAGTGGGTGCAGGGCCGGGTGTCAGAATAAAGTTGAGGGAAGTCTCTGAGGTTTAGAATGGGAGTCAAAGATAGTAGCAAGGTGAAGACCTAAGTGGCATGGTATAGCGTCGACGGGAATCAAGAGGGACGCCAGGCCTGCACACATACACAGCACGTTGAGGCGGTAGAAGGCGCTCACGGTTTCCCGCAGCTCCGTGCTGTGGGCGCTGCAGGTCACGCGGTGGCCGTGATCTCGGGATGAGAGTCTCAGAAGGACGCTCCTGGAGGCGGCGGAGCCTTTGAATGGAGCACTGCGGGGCTTGGAGGCCACACCTTCCAGCCTGTGGACCAGGCAAGGGGCAGGACCAGAGCCTGAGTCTGGGTGCTGGGGGCCGGGTAGAGGGCAGGGCACCGGGCAGGACGGCACGTCGGGCGGAGGCTGAAGTCTGACCGTGAAGGAGCATGATCAGGACCGGAAAGAGACGGGGCCGCCCGGCCTCTCACCTCTCCCCCTCCTTGTCCCACGACAAGTTGACTGGAGGGTTACTGCTAAAGCTGACGCACGTCAAGTTTAAGCCATCCCCGGGGCGCAGCGCCGACGCGTTGGCCAAGATCGTCACGTTAGTTGGAGGGACTCCGGGAGTCAGGGGGAGGAGCGAGGCTCAGAAGCGAAGAGGAAATTGGAGGACCCTGCCTCCGCCCCGCCCAGACGCAGGCTCCACCCAGCGCCGAGGGCGCGCCTGCTCTGCCGCATCCGCTCCGTCCCCAGCCGCCCCCAGCCGGCCCCAGCCCTCCAGCCACGGCTCGGGCTCAGTGCCCCGCCGCAGCCAAGACCTCCCTCCCAGCCCTGCAGCGCGCCCCCTCACAATGCACCACGAGCTGCGTGGACGCGCTGAGCTGGCCGGCTTTGCACGTGAACTTGGCCTGGTTGTCCGGCGGACCCGTGATCAGCACCAGCTCTCGGGAGAAGATGCTCCCGGACTTCTCCACACTTCCCAGCTGCACCCGCCGTGGCTCCTGCGGCGGCCGCGGTTCCGTCACGGTGCGCGAGTCCTGAGGGCCGAGACTGACTGGGGGACCGCGGGTAGCCCTACGACACCCCCCACCTCCAGACTCCGCCAGTGAGTTGGCTGCCGCCACCCTAGATAAAGCCTTTCTGTGATAAGGAAAAGGCGCCCCCTTCCACAGGCACCAGCTAAGGTAGAGGAATGGGGACTGGAATTGAGCAGACCCCACCCAGCATCTCTCCCGTCTACTGCGACCCCGAAGCCCCAAGATTTTGCTCAGTCCGCCTCGAATCCCACGCTTCATCCTCTACCCCCGCTTTGCCTCCTCTCTTCTGTTGTGTTCAGAATCTTTGCAGCCCCATGGACTGCAGCACCCCAGGCCTCCCTGTTCTTCATCTGCAACTGCTGGTGTTCTGCAAGGACCCTCGCCTCCACTCCTCAAAATTCATTCCAACTCTATTTACCAAACCCCCTACGCCAGGAAACTCCCTTGGAATTCCCAAACCTTTCCCAGAATTCCTTCATTTTTGCTTCTCCTTAGTTCTTTTTCTTAAAATTCCACCTTCCTCAAAGATTTCCTTTGCTCTTTGCCTTAATTCCATGGTCTGGTCACAGGTTTCTGAATCCTTCCCCAATATTCTCTTATCATCCAAGTCTTTCACTAGAATCCTTTGTATTTGCCCCAATTCTTGGCAGTTCCCCAGAATTCCACCCAATTAAACGAGAGCCCCTTTGACAGCAAGCAGATCAAACCAGTCAATCCTAAAGAAAATCAACCCTGAATATTCATTGGAAGGATTGATGATGAAGCTAAAGCTCCAATACTTTGACCATCTGATGTGAAGAGCCGACTCACTGGAAAAGACCCTGATGCTAGGAAAGACTGAGGGTACGAGGAGAAAGGGGCAACAGAGGATGAGATGGTTGGATGGCATCATGGACTCAATGGATATGAGTTTGAGCAAACTCAGGAAGATAGTGAAGGACAGGGGAGCCTGGCGTGCTGCAGTTGATGGGGTCACAAAGAGTCAGACACGACTGAGCGACTGAACAACAAAATGGAATTCAATTTCATTCCTAGAATTCCTAGTCTTTCCCCAGAATTTCCACTAGATTTCTAGTTTCCCAAGATTCTCTGGGAATTGTCAGAATTCTTGAATTCTAATGGAATTTCATTTTATTACCCCCAAATCACAAGAATTCAACTTAATATTAGTGGTTTTTCAAATGTTCTGTAGAATTATTAGTCTTTCCCCCCAAATTTCTAGCCTTTGTCCACCATTGCTTTTGCTTCTGGAATTCTTGTGACATGAAAGTTGCTCAGTCATGTCCAGCTCTTTGCTACCCCATGGACTGTAGTCTGCCAGTCTCCTCTGTCCATTGAATTCTCCAGGCAAGAATACTTGCGTGGGTAGCCAGTCCCTTCTCCAGGGGACCTTCCAAAGCCAGGGATCAAACCCAGGTCTCCAGCATTGCAGGTAGATTCTTAACTTTCTGCAACTGCTGGTGTTCTGCAAGGACCCTCGCCTCCACTCCTCAAAATTCATTCCAACTCTATTTACCAAACCCCCTACGCCAGGAAACTCCCTTGGAATTCCCAAACCTTTCCCAGAATTCCTTCATTTTTGCTTCTCCTTAGTTCTTTTTCTTAAAATTCCACCTTCCTCAAAGATTTCCTTTGCTCTTTGCCTTAATTCCATGGTCTGGTCACAGGTTTCTGAATCCTTCCCCAATATTCTCTTATCATCCAAGTCTTTCACTAGAATCCTTTGTATTTGCCCCAATTCTTGGCAGTTCCCCAGAATTCCACCCAATTAAACGAGAGCCCCTTTGACAGCAAGCAGATCAAACCAGTCAATCCTAAAGAAAATCAACCCTGAATATTCTTCAGAAGGACTGATGCTGAGGCTGAAGCTCCAATACTTTGGCCACCTGATGTGAAAAGCCAGTTCACTGGAAAGGACCCTGATGCTGGGAATGACTGAAAGTAAGAGGAGAAGGGGGCTACAGAGGATGAGATGGTTGGATGTCATCACTGACTTAATGGGCATGAGTTTGAGCAAACTCAGGAAGATAGTGAAGGATAGGGAGGCATGGCGTGCTGCAGTCTACGGGGTCACGAAGAGTCGGACCCAACTTAGCAACTGAACAACAAAATGGAATTCAATTTCATTCCTAGAATTCCTAGTCTTTCCCCAGAATTTCCACTAGATTTCTAGTTTCCCAAGATTCTCTGGGAATTGTCAGAATTCTTGAATTCTAATGGAATTTCATTTTATTACCCCCAAATCACAAGAATTCAACTTAATATTAGTGGTTTTTCAAATGTTCTGTAGAATTATTAGTCTTTCCCCCCAAATTTCTAGCCTTTGTCCACCATTGCTTTTGCTTCTGGAATTCTTGTGACATGAAAGTTGCTCAGTCATGTCCAGCTCTTTGCTACCCCATGGACTGTAGTCTGCCAGTCTCCTCTGTCCATTGAATTCTCCAGGCAAGAATACTTGCGTGGGTAGCCAGTCCCTTCTCCAGGGGACCTTCCAAAGCCAGGGATCAAACCCAGGTCTCCAGCATTGCAGGTAGATTCTTAACTTTCTGAGCCACCAGGGAAGTCTGGAATTCTTCCTCTTTCCCTAAAATTCCTGCCACTTCACCTGAATTCTAAGGTTTCACCAGAATTTCCTTTAAATTCCCATCCCTCATCCAGAATTTTTTATTCCAGAATTCTCACTGTTTTCCCAGAATGTTCTCAGTTTTCCTAAGATTGTATTGAATTCTCATGGTGTTTGTCTTGTTCAATTCCTACCAAAACTCAAAAGCTCTAGTATATTTTTCAAGAAATTCAGGTTTCTCAAGACTCTGGAGGAGAGAAGGAACCCTTCTTGCTGAGCACCAACCTTGTACCAGGTGAGGGAAGGGTCTGGGTTGCCTCCAATGGCCAAACACACCAGCCTCACCCGGGTCCCAGCTCGGAGGGGTTGCCCCGGTGGGGGGCCCTCAATCCACAGCTTCTGGGCAGGATCTGGGGGGAGAGTCAGAAAGAGTGATTTTTCTCTCTGGGATGAGGACTGAAGGTGGGGTTCTCTAAGCATGGGGTATCCCTGGGTGAGGGTGGAGGCTCACATTTTACATTCAGGGTGAGTGACTTCTTGAAGGTCTCCTTGGTGAAGGCCTCGCTAAAAGCCTCACACGTGAGGGTCAGACCGTTGTCCTCTCGTTGCGCCAGGAAAGTCAGGTTAGACATGGAGATGTGGCCACCATGCGGGCCCTGGCAGGGATCAAGCTTCAGATTTGGCCACTAGGGTACCCTCATCCATGATACCAGCGATCTGGGTCCACCCCAGGCCACAACAGGGACCCATGAATCATCTCAGCCCTCTCGTCTGTTAAACCTACGAGGCCCCAGTCCATGCTCTCCAGGGACCAAGGCCTCCAAGGTACCCGATCCCCCCTCCTTCTCCCAGCTCTAGGAGTTGTGCCCTCTGCGTCTCCACCCTCAGACCCAGGAGGCCAGCCCCCTGCCTCACGTCCATGACTGTCTCCTCAGTGGGCTGCAGCTGGCGCCAGCCCAGCCACCATCGCAGGAGGACCCGTGGGCGACTGGACTTGGTGATGCAGGAGAGAGTCACGTTCTTGTTCTCAGACTGAGACGCAGATCCCAGGATGGTGATGGCGCTGGGAGGAACTGTGGGAATGATGGGCAGAGGAGAGACACTAAGCTGGGCTGAACGGCTCACGGATCAACCCAGACAGACAGGAGACTGCGGACAGATGATGAGGTCTTTGGCATCAGATGGGCATGATTTGGGGGCACAAACAGATGGTTCTCCGGGGCACAGACTGACAACAGATGGGCAGCTGGCACCAGGACTCACAGGTGACCTGCAGAGTGACCCCACGTTCCTGGATCCCTGTAGATACGCTGTTGTAGGCCTCGCAGCTGAGCCTCACCCCATGGTCTTCCGGCCTCACGATCATCACTAACAGGCTGTGGGCGACCGCCTGAGCATGCTCTGTGCCCCATGCTGTGGATGCGGGCTGGCCATTCTGGAGACAGGGACAGGCCTGGGCCAGCTCAGAGCCAGCTCCTGGCCCTCACCCTTCCCGCCACCTCCATGCCCACCTCTGACCTCACCTTCAGCCACTGCAGTGTGGCTAGTGGATTCCCCCCTCGAGCCGTGCACAGCAGCTCCAAGCTCTGCCCTGCCCGCACGTGCCCCTCGTCCGGGCCTGGCCACTCAATGACAGGGGGTCCTGGGGGGACTGGGGAGCAACTGTCACTCAGTGGACCTGGGAAGCCCATCCCTTCTTTCCAGGCCCCACAGCCTGCCTCTGAACCCCCAGGACCCCCTTGAGGGCCTGGGCTTTCCATAATCCCTGTGCTCCCCAGGCCCCTCAATTCCTGTTCCCCGTCCCTAGTGCCAATGGCCGACTCAGTTCTCCACTTACACAGAATGTTCATGGTGACTGACGCCTTGATAGGGGTGTCCAAAGCTGGATTGGACGCCTCACAGACCAGTAGCTGCCCATTATCCGAGCTCTGGGGTGTCACCCTAGGATGGGAAAGTGGGGTTCTGAAGTCAGAGTCCTCATCTGCAATTTGGGCAATCGAGATAGTCAGGTGGGGATGCTGGGGCCCCACACCTGGTCTACATCTCTATGGTGATTTCGTTTAGGATCGAGAGCTCCATGGGAAAGATTTGAGGGTCAGCAGGGGCTTCCATGGTAGCTTGACAGTAAAGAATCCTCCTACAATGAAAGAGCCACAGGAGACGCAGGTTGATCCCCAGGTCAGGAAGATCCCCTGGAGAAAGGCATGGCAATCCACTCCAGTATTCTTGCTTGGAGAATCTCATGGACATAGGAGCCTGGTGGGCTACAGTCCATGGGGTTGCAAAGAGTTGGATACGATTGAAGCGACTTATGATGCACACAGTGAGATGGAGGTCCCAGAGGCCCGCACCTGGCCGAGACCTTTGACCTTGATACTATGGAACTAGGGTTCCCTAAAGAAGTTTTCGAGCCCTGTAGATACGCTGTTGTAGGCCTCGCAGCTGAGCTCACCCCATGGTCTTCCGGCCTCACGATCATCACTAACAGGCTGTGGGCGACCGCCTGAGCATGCTCTGTGCCCCATGCTGTGGATGCGGGCTGGCCATTCTGGAGACAGGGACAGGCCTGGGCCAGCTCAGAGCCAGCTCCTGGCCCTCACCCTTCCCGCCACCTCCATGCCCACCTCTGACCTCACCTTCAGCCACTGCAGTGTGGCTAGTGGATTCCCCCCTCGAGCCGTGCACAGCAGCTCCAAGCTCTGCCCTGCCCGCACGTGCCCCTTGTCCGGGCCTGGCCACTCAATGACAGGGGGTCCTGGGGGGACTGGGGAGCAACTGTCACTCAGTGGACCTGGGAAGCCCATCCCTTCTTTCCAGGCCCCACAGCCTGCCTCTGAACCCCCAGGACCCCCTTGAGGGCCTGGGCTTTCCATAATCCCTGTGCTCCCAGGCCCCTCAATTCCTGTTCCCCGTCCCTAGTGCCAATGGCCGACTCAGTTCTCCACTTACACAGAATGTTCATGGTGACTGACGCCTTGATAGGGGTGTCCAAAGCTGGATTGGACGCCTCACAGACCAGTAGCTGCCCATTATCCGAGCTCTGGGGTGTCACCCTAGGATGGGAAAGTGGGGTTCTGAAGTCAGAGTCCTCATCTGCAATTTGGGCAATCGAGATAGTCAGGTGGGGATGCTGGGGCCCCACACCTGGTCTACATCTCTATGGTGATTTCGTTTAGGATCGAGAGCTCCATGGGAAAGATTTGAGGGTCAGCAGGGGCTTCCATGGTAGCTTGACAGTAAAGAATCCTCCTACAATGAAAGAGCCACAGGAGACGCAGGTTGATCCCCAGGTCAGGAAGATCCCCTGGAGAAAGGCATGGCAATCCACTCCAGTATTCTTGCTTGGAGAATCTCATGGACATAGGAGCCTGGTGGGCTACAGTCCATGGGGTTGCAAAGAGTTGGATACGATTGAAGCGACTTATGATGCACACAGTGAGATGGAGGTCCCAGAGGCCCGCACCTGGCCGAGACCTTTGACCTTGATACTATGGAACTAGGGTTCCCCTAAAGAAGTTTTCGAGCCTCCAGGTGGGGAATTGGGTCCCAGATGTGCCTACCTGACTCAGGTTTCCATGCCTGTATCCCTGGGGTATGGGATTTTCATGGAGAAATTTGGGGATCAGGCTAAGTGGGGGCATCTCAGTCTCCATACCTGACTGTGGCCTCCGTGGTGAAGAGTTTCTGCTGGGAGCCCTCATTCTCACTAGCAGAGATATCAGGGATCATTTGTCCACCTTGGAGTAACAAGAAGGCTGGAGGAGTGGGTAGGTCTCCCCCAGGGCAGATCCCGGAGGCCTGTCCCAGAAGACCTCAGGGTGGACATCCAGCCCCTCCCTCCAAGTTCTGGAGAAGAAGCACCAGCTCCGTCCCTTTGCACATTCAGAAGTCCCCAGGACTGGGTTCTGGCCCTCTCCCCTCCCCTCCCCTCCCCTCCCCTCCTTGCTAGGTTGTATCGCCTGCCCCTAGCTTCTCTTTTTTGCACCAAAAAGACACACATATCTTTGTCCAGACCCTCATCCCTTCCCTGAGTCCTGGTCCAGCAGTTCTGTGAAGTTCTCAGTGCCTTTCCCTGGATGTCCCCTCCTATCCACGGGGTCCCACACTGGCCTCAGCATCTTTCCACACCCGCTCCTGCCTCCCATCTCAGGAGGGCCCTGGGCAGGGGCTTCATGCCCCCCCGCCCCCAACCCACCCACACTCACTCAGGAGAAAGGTGATGTCAGGTGCTGGCTTGGCGTCCCCGGACACACAGGTGACTGTGTACTCTTGCCCAGCTACCCATGTGACTGTGCTCCCTGCCTCGGGGGTCAGCTGAAGCACCTTGGGGGGCACTGGTGAGAAAGGGTCTGGGGTTAGCCGAAGCCACCCAGAGGCCTTTGAGAGTTTGAGCTCTGAGTCTCATTGCTCAAGAAATGAGCTCAGCATCTTGTGTATCTTGGGTCTGAGGAAGGGGTGGGGGCCAGGGGCTTAGACTCCTCGACCCTGTAGCTGGCGAGGGAAGAAGTCCAGATTCATGGGTCCTGGGGGTCTCTCATGCGTACCCAGGATGGAGAGGATCACTCTGGGAGACACCAGCTCAGGGCCTGTCTCTGAACGGCCGACCTGGCACTCATATTCTGCGTCGTCGCTGAGGTCACATGCTTCAATGCGCAGGTGGAATTCACCTGCAGATAGGACCCAAGGTCAGGGCCGCAGTCAGCCTTGACTAGTGCCTCAGGATCTCAGGCTCTGGTCCCTTACCTTTAGCAGGGTCCCCTTCCAGGCGATACCGCGGGAAACTGGGGATCCTAGGATCGGGGCCGAGGAGCAGCCCGTCTTTGGCCCATTGCACTGCGCTGTCGGGGGCGCGGACCCCACAACGCAGCTCAGCAGTGGCCCCCTCCACCACCGTCAGGTTGTCAGGCAGAGCCCAGAAGCCTCGGGGGGCTGAGGTCGGGATTGGCACTTGGGCCAGGCCTGGGGACACAGAGGTGTCAATCGGAGAGGGCAACGGATTTGTCTAGAGAAGAGGCTGTGGGAATGAAAGCCAGCTGGCTCTGGTCACAGCCCAAGACCCCACTCACCTGTCGTCAGAAGCCTCAGGAACAGCAGAGCCCTGATGAGGATCCTAAAGGCCATCTCAGGTCCTCTGCCTTTGGGATCTGCGGGGTCCACGCCTGCCTCCTGCGTCTGCCTGCCTTTCTCTGGATTCCTCTTTGTCTCTATCTCTTGTTTTTCTCTTCACTTCTCTTTTTCTCTTTTTCTCCTTCTTTTTCACTTTCTCTCTCTCTTTTCCTGCCCCAAGCCCCCTCTGCTCTCCCTCCTGTATTCCCTCTCACCCTCTTGCTCTAAGTTTCTCTTTCTCTCTTTCAGTTTCTATCTACTTCCCCAAAGTCAGTCTCTGTTGCTTTTTCTCTCCTGCCGCCCTGCACCCCTGGTCTCCTCTCCCACTCACACCCGCTCAGGGAGGACCCACTGCTGAGCCCCGTGGGCCCAGGAGAGCAATGATGTGGTCAGTGGCAGAACTGGGCCCGGTTCTCAGTCGATCATCCTCACCTCCCTCAGGCACACTCGCCAGTCTCCAGCTTCAGGCCTCTGCTCAAGGGCTCCTCCCAGCACAGCTGGAGCGAAAAATCCCCTGTCAGCACATGCCAGGCACATTCCTCGGCGCCTCCCCAGCCCCCAGGACCCCAAGGGACTGGCTTGGCCAGGGATAAGGGGGAGCAGGTCAGACCCAGGAGGTCCCAGCCCAGCATGGGGAGCCAAGAGCTGGGCCTGGCAAGGGGGTAAGACTCCCCGACTCTTCCTATCTTCGTACTTGCCCCTCAAGTCCCTTCCTTCCTTTTTTTTAAATTAAAGTTTTAAAAATAATTCTAGTTATTTTGAGTTGTGTTGGGTCTTTGTTGCTCTTTGTTGCTCTGCTCTGGTTGCAGAGGGTGGAGGCTCCTCTTTAGTTGCGGTATGCAGGCTTCTCGTTGTGGTGGCTTCTCCTGTGGCAGAGCGTGGGCTCTAGGGCTTGCCGGCTTCAGGAGTTGTGGCAGGTGGGCGTCATAGTTGCAGCTCCCAGGCTCTAGAGCACAGGCTCAGTAGTTGTGGCTTAGGGGCTTAGTTGCTCCAAAGCAGATGGGATCTTCCCAGATCAGGGATCAAACCCACGTCTCCTGCATTGGCAGGTGGATTCTTTACCTCTGAACTACCTGAGAAGCCCCTCTTCCTTCCTGGAGTAGACCTCTCCCTCTCAATGAGGTCAGAGATCTCTGCTGGGAGTGTGTAAGTGTGCGTGTGAAAGACTGGAAGAGCGCAGATATCTGTGCACACACAGGTGTGAAAGGCACATAAGTGTGTGAGCATGCGTGTGAGCCTGGGGAAGATGAGGGTGAATAGTGATCTGTGAAAGCCTGTGCAGTGTGCGTGCAAATGTCCAAGGGAGGTGTCGAGCAGTGAGAGGGAAAGAGAGGGTCGGAGGCAACCGGGACTGAGCCCTGTGTGGGGACCCTTTGGCAAGGATCTTGTGAGTTCTAGTTCACAGCGCTCCCCTCTGTCTCCTTCCGTCTCTTCTTTCCTTCTGGGTGTGTCTGGGTCTCTCCCACCCTCAGTTCATCTGGACGTAGTTTCCTTTCTCCACTGCTTTGAGACTCTCCCTCTCTGACTCAGTGTCTTTCTCCCCCTTTCTCTCCATTAGGGATTACATCTCAGTCAGCCTTTAACTCTGTCACTGTCTGTGCCTGCACCTGTCCCTACTTTTCTTTTTTTCTTTCTTTCTTTTTTAATATTTATTGATTGATTTGGCTGTGCTGGGTCTTAGTTGTGGCATGCAGAATCTTTAGTTGCGGCATGTGGGCTCTAGTTCCCTGACCAGGGATCAAACCCAGACCCCCTGCACTGGGGCTGTAGAGTCGTAGTCACTGGACCACCAGGGAAGTCCCTATGTTCTTCTTACTTCGTTCTCATCTCTGTCTCTCCTCCACTCCATGCTCTGTCTCTCACACACACCAGGAGCTCAAAAACATACATATTCCCAATCAGCCTTGGACTACGCCTCTTTATCTGTTTCCCCGTCGTGAGTCTGCCTGTCACATCTCTGAATTTTGTAACCATATGCTGGTTGGCCTGCCCTCCCCACCCCAGTGTGTGCATACACACCCACATGGGATAAGCTTCTTCTGCCCGCTTATCTCCTGCAGGAATTGGAACTGCTCGTTTTCGCTCTCTCTCCCCTCCACGACCCCCATCTGGTCCTCCTCCAGAAATGAGATGAGGCATGTGGGATGAGCCCCCATGGCTCCATCCTTGACCCTCCCTCTAGTCTTTCTTCCCTCCCGTTATTAAGTCCTTGCCCTCCTCCCACATTCTCTCTCCCAACTGCCCCCCCGAGATCTCTGCTGGGAGTGTGTAAGTGTGCGTGTGAAAGACTGGAAGAGCGCAGATATCTGTGCACACACAGGTGTGAAAGGCACATAAGTGTGTGAGCATGCGTGTGAGCCTGGGGAAGATGAGGGTGAATAGTGATCTGTGAAAGCCTGTGCAGTGTGCGTGCAAATGTCCAAGGGAGGTGTCGAGCAGTGAGAGGGAAAGAGAGGGTCGGAGGCAACCGGGACTGAGCCCTGTGTGGGGACCCTTTGGCAAGGATCTTGTGAGTTCTAGTTCACAGCGCTCCCCTCTGTCTCCTTCCGTCTCTTCTTTCCTTCTGGGTGTGTCTGGGTCTCTCCCACCCTCAGTTCATCTGGACGTAGTTTCCTTTCTCCACTGCTTTGAGACTCTCCCTCTCTGACTCAGTGTCTTTCTCCCCCTTTCTCTCCATTAGGGATTACATCTCAGTCAGCCTTTAACTCTGTCACTGTCTGTGCCTGCACCTGTCCCTACTTTTCTTTTTTTCTTTCTTTCTTTTTTAATATTTATTGATTGATTTGGCTGTGCTGGGTCTTAGTTGTGGCATGCAGAATCTTTAGTTGCGGCATGTGGGCTCTAGTTCCCTGACCAGGGATCAAACCCAGACCCCCTGCACTGGGGCTGTAGAGTCGTAGTCACTGGACCACCAGGGAAGTCCCTATGTTCTTCTTACTTCGTTCTCATCTCTGTCTCTCCTCCACTCCATGCTCTGTCTCTCACACACACCAGGAGCTCAAAAACATACATATTCCCAATCAGCCTTGGACTACACCTCTTTATCTGTTTCCCCGTCGTGAGTCTGCCTGTCACATCTCTGAATTTTGTAACCATATGCTGGTTGGCCTGCCCTCCCCACCCCAGTGTGTGCATACACACCCACATGGGATAAGCTTCTTCTGCCCGCTTATCTCCTGCAGGAATTGGAACTGCTCGTTTTCGCTCTCTCTCCCCTCCACGACCCCCATCTGGTCCTCCTCCAGAAATGAGATGAGGCATGTGGGATGAGCCCCCATGGCTCCATCCTTGACCCTCCCTCTAGTCTTTCTCTTTCCCTCCCGTTATTAAGTCCTTGCCCTCCTCCCACATTCTCTCTCCCAACTGCCCCCACGCCTCCTGGGAAATGGCTGGAAGTACAGCTGGAGGTTCTGTCATAGGGCCGTCACCAGATGGTGTCCCTCAGGGGACATAGAGCTGTCCATTGCTGCGACCTTTAATTAGCACAAAGCTTCCACCCTCCACCTTGGATGTTTTTCCTCCTCTGGATGCTCCTGGGACCCATCTTTCCATGCCTGTGGCCCCAGAGATCCAGGAAGAGGGAAGTGATGTTAGGCGCCTGGAAAAACAGCCTTACTACCTGATTTCCACCCCAAGACTCAGGAGTCCTGGCCCTGAGCTCATCCTATTTCAAAATCCCAGGGCTGGATCCCCAAAACAGAAGCCACTCTCTTCCGAAAGACTTGGACATTCAGGCCTCCAGTCTTTCCTCGTCACCCCCCCCCCCAACCCCTCCACACACAGACTTAGGGCAGATGTTCACTGTCTGTTGATTTTCAAATCCTCCTGGGCCTGCGAGGGGGTGGGAGAGAGATTGGTGGGTAAATCCACTGACTCTAAGACTTAAGACCAGATTTTCTGACTCCACGTCATCCTTTCCCAACTGCACTCTGCTGCAGGCAGGGGACCTAGTTGAGTCCCCAATGCCTCAGAAACTCAGAGTTCAGGCCATTAACTTCTCAGTCATCAGAGGCCTGAACCCCTAGTCTTAGCATCTGGGAGGGGAGCTGTGGTCTTGCTATTTAGGGACATAAGAATCTGAGCTCGGAAACAATGGGAGTGTGGAACCTCAGTCCCTACAGGCTCAAGAATGTCAGACCCAGGGTCCTAGGCCCTCAGTCCCGTCTCTGTCGGCTCCGGGTCCCACCCACCTGCCCTGCCAGCTGCGCAGCGCACCGCCGGCCGGCAGCGTGGGAACGCCCCAGCTGGGCGGCTTGCAGCCGTCAGGACAAGCTGCGCGGTTCCCAGCCTCCCCGCCTGACTCAGCCCGGGCACCGCCGCCTCCCAGCCGTCGCCCGGCAACCACTGCTGAGGGGCGGGGGGGGTCCCAAACTTGCAGGGTCCTGGGAAAGGAGGGGCGGGGAGGGGGCTGATTTCTGACCCTTAAGACGAATTGGTTTGCAGCAGTGAAAAGGGCAGGCAGAGGGATATTTTGAGAAAGGGTTTTACGGTGAGGTGAGATGAACCCCCTCTTCTTAGGGGTCTAGGCAAACGCAGTGTCCTCTTCTTGACCCGCAGGCCCGGAGGAGCCCCGGGCCCCGCCTCCCCAGGGCGCGGAAACTAGCGAGTCCCCAAGGCTTGCCTTTTATAGCTCCGTTTCCACTCAGCGCAGTCCCTCCAGGACCCGGGCTGAGCAAATTTCTTCCACTCCTTCCTCATCACCCCCAGCCAGCCCCGAGCCCCGGCAGGGTGCAGGTGTCCAGCCCAGCCGGGACCCCTTCCTTCGACCCAGGTGTTCCAGCTCCCAGCCCGAACGGGTTCCACCCGCTGGGGGGAACCCGCCCTGCGTGCCCCCATTCATTCGCGTCCGGGCCGCGGGAGTTTCTCAATGGGAAGAGGGCGGGTCTCCCAGGGGGGCGGGCCGGGGCGGGGCGAGTGGGATCAGGCCCTCCCGGGTCTCTCGGAGACCAGGCGCGCGCAACTGGCCGGCGTTTCAGAGCCGAGGAGCCTGCGGCGGAGCAGAGTAGGGGACCTCTAGGTTAGAGAGAGCGGGGCTTCCAGCCCGGGGCGAAGAGTCGAGAGCGAAGGGGACTCCAGGCCAGAGTAGTGGGAAGTGTGCTACCAGAAAAGAGCTGGCAGGGAAGCCCGTCTGCAGGAACCTGGGGGACACCCACTCAGAATGCTGGTCCCGGCATTTCTCCTTCTTCTCTTCTGCCTCAGAGGGCGTGCAGGTACCGGGAGGGGCCGGGGCAGATAAATACCGGAGACGGTTGTTGGCCAGCTGTCGCTTTGCTGAGATGGATGGACTCTGGAAGTCTGACTTCTCTGAGGGCAAAGGGGGTTTGGGGACTGGGCTCCATCCTGCATAACGGAGCTCTTGAATGTGCGAAGCTTGCTTCCTCGCCCCACTTTCCTAGGGCTGGCACCCCACTTCCTGCAACAGCCGGAGGACCTGGTAGTTCTGCTGGGAGACGAGGCCCGGCTACCCTGTGCCCTGGGCGCCTACCGCGGTCTGGTTCAGTGGACTAAGGATGGGCTGGCTCTCGGGGGCGAAAGGGACCTGCCAGGTGAGGCTTTACTGTCTCTTCAGGGAGGGGCTGGCTCCAGGGTGAAGGTGCTGGGCTTGAGTTATACCTCAAGTTTCTAGTTGGACGTTTTCAAGTTTAGGAAATTAATGGACTCAGGGAAACATCTGAGAGTCCTTAATTTTCAGGGTTTGGGATTTTAAAAAATTTTGATTGTAAAACAGTGCATCAGTGCAGAAAAACACATAAAACATAAATGGAAGGTTTGCCAAATAATTTAAAAATAGACACCCATGTAAGGACTACCCAGGTCTATTGCCAGGTCCCCAAAAGTTTTCTCCTTCCTTAGTGTCCAGCCCAGCCGGGACCCCTTCCTTCGACCCAGGTGTTCCAGCTCCCAGCCCGAACGGGTTCCACCCGCTGGGGGGAACCCGCCCTGCGTGCCCCCATTCATTCGCGTCCGGGCCGCGGGAGTTTCTCAATGGGAAGAGGGCGGGTCTCCCAGGGGGGCGGGCCGGGGCGGGGCGAGTGGGATCAGGCCCTCCCGGGTCTCTCGGAGACCAGGCGCGCGCAACTGGCCGGCGTTTCAGAGCCGAGGAGCCTGCGGCGGAGCAGAGTAGGGGACCTCTAGGTTAGAGAGAGCGGGGCTTCCAGCCCGGGGCGAAGAGTCGAGAGCGAAGGGGACTCCAGGCCAGAGTAGTGGGAAGTGTGCTACCAGAAAAGAGCTGGCAGGGAAGCCCGTCTGCAGGAACCTGGGGGACACCCACTCAGAATGCTGGTCCCGGCATTTCTCCTTCTTCTCTTCTGCCTCAGAGGGCGTGCAGGTACCGGGAGGGGCCGGGGCAGATAAATACCGGAGACGGTTGTTGGCCAGCTGTCGCTTTGCTGAGATGGATGGACTCTGGAAGTCTGACTTCTCTGAGGGCAAAGGGGGTTTGGGGACTGGGCTCCATCCTGCATAACGGAGCTCTTGAATGTGCGAAGCTTGCTTCCTCGCCCCACTTTCCTAGGGCTGGCACCCCACTTCCTGCAACAGCCGGAGGACCTGGTAGTTCTGCTGGGAGACGAGGCCCGGCTACCCTGTGCCCTGGGCGCCTACCGCGGTCTGGTTCAGTGGACTAAGGATGGGCTGGCTCTCGGGGGCGAAAGGGACCTGCCAGGTGAGGCTTTACTGTCTCTTCAGGGAGGGGCTGGCTCCAGGGTGAAGGTGCTGGGCTTGAGTTATACCTCAAGTTTCTAGTTGGACGTTTTCAAGTTTAGGAAATTAATGGACTCAGGGAAACATCTGAGAGTCCTTAATTTTCAGGGTTTGGGATTTTAAAAAATTTTGATTGTAAAACAGTGCATCAGTGCAGAAAAACACATAAAACATAAATGGAAGGTTTGCCAAATAATTTAAAAATAGACACCCATGTAAGGACTACCCAGGTCTATTGCCAGGTCCCCAAAAGCCCTTCCTTACTTCCTTCTCTCATAGCCCGCTCCCTCCTCACCTAGAGGTAGGATCTACTCTGACTTTTCTGGTCATTGTTTTCTTCCCTTTTCTCCTCCTGAATTTATCATCCCCACCCCCAAGTTTGCAGTGACCCTGGATAGAGAGACGATTAGTGTCTCTCTGGCCCAGCACCCACTTTTGGTAGTGCCTTTCTCGGGGTGTCTGGGGATGGAGGTCTGGGACCAGGAACTCAGAACCAGGGCGTGACTGCCTCCGTCCCTGCCTCCAGGGTGGTCCCGGTACTGGATATCAGGGAATGCAGTGAATGGCCAACACGACCTCCACATTAGGCCCGTGGAGCTAGAGGACCAAGCGTCATACGAATGTCAAGCCACACAAGCCGGCCTCCGCTCTCGACCAGCCCAACTGCATGTGCTGGGTGAGGACCCAGCCCACTTGTCCCTGGGGAGCCTAGGGGGCTGGGGGTGGAACAGACCACCAGGGCTGGCTGGGAATATCAGCATCTCTGGCCCCAGGATGCAGCTCTGACTCCAGATCCACCCTTCCAGTGCCTCCGGAACCCCCCCAGGTGCTTGGCGGCCTCTGTGTCTCTGGTTGCTGGGGTGCCTGCAAATCTGACCTGTCGGAGCCGTGGTGATGCCCACCCCACCCCTGAACTGCTATGGTTCCGAGATGGGGTCCGGCTGGATGGGGCCATCTTCCGCCAGGTCAGATCCAAGTCTCTGTGCCAGCCCTTGCTCATTCAGGGAAACTGGGGGGCCCACTCAGACAAGGCTCATCCAGAGGGGGAAAGGGCATGGGAGGGCAGGGATTCAAGGCTTGGGATCCTCGGTATGTACTTAAGCATAAGGACTCTGGGGCTAGACTACCTGGGTTGAAATCCTGGCTCAGTCGCTTGTTGGTTGATTGATCTTAACCTCTCTACTCCACACTTTGCTTCTCTGTACAATGGAGTTAACAGTAGTGTGTCCCTATCTAGTGCATCAGTGCAGAAAACACATAAAACATAAATGGAAGGTTTGCCAAATAATTTAAAAATAGACACCCATGTAAGGACTACCCAGGTCTATTGCCAGGTCCCCAAAAGCCCTTCCTTACTTCCTTCTCTCATAGCCCGCTCCCTCCTCACCTAGAGGTAGGATCTACTCTGACTTTTCTGGTCATTGTTTTCTTCCCTTTTCTCCTCCTGAATTTATCATCCCCACCCCCAAGTTTGCAGTGACCCTGGATAGAGAGACGATTAGTGTCTCTCTGGCCCAGCACCCACTTTTGGTAGTGCCTTTCTCGGGGTGTCTGGGGATGGAGGTCTGGGACCAGGAACTCAGAACCAGGGCGTGACTGCCTCCGTCCCTGCCTCCAGGGTGGTCCCGGTACTGGATATCAGGGAATGCAGTGAATGGCCAACACGACCTCCACATTAGGCCCGTGGAGCTAGAGGACCAAGCGTCATACGAATGTCAAGCCACACAAGCCGGCCTCCGCTCTCGACCAGCCCAACTGCATGTGCTGGGTGAGGACCCAGCCCACTTGTCCCTGGGGAGCCTAGGGGGCTGGGGGTGGAACAGACCACCAGGGCTGGCTGGGAATATCAGCATCTCTGGCCCCAGGATGCAGCTCTGACTCCAGATCCACCCTTCCAGTGCCTCCGGAACCCCCCCAGGTGCTTGGCGGCCCCTCTGTGTCTCTGGTTGCTGGGGTGCCTGCAAATCTGACCTGTCGGAGCCGTGGTGATGCCCACCCCACCCCTGAACTGCTATGGTTCCGAGATGGGGTCCGGCTGGATGGGGCCATCTTCCGCCAGGTCAGATCCAAGTCTCTGTGCCAGCCCTTGCTCATTCAGGGAAACTGGGGGGCCCACTCAGACAAGGCTCATCCAGAGGGGGAAAGGGCATGGGAGGGCAGGGATTCAAGGCTTGGGATCCTCGGTATGTACTTAAGCATAAGGACTCTGGGGCTAGACTACCTGGGTTGAAATCCTGGCTCAGTCGCTTGTTGGTTGATTGATCTTAACCTCTCTACTCCACACTTTGCTTCTCTGTACAATGGAGTTAACAGTAGTGTGTCCCTATTATTGTTGTGAAGATTAAGTTAAGTAATATTTATAAATGCCTAGCAGAGTGCCAGACATAAGTACCACAGAAAGGTAGATGAAATCATCATTATTATTCACAACCTGCAGACCCTGCTGAAGGAAGGAACCACTGGGTCAGTGGAGAGCATCTTATCATTGACCCCTTCTGGCCATGATGATGGAGCCACCTTGGTGTGCCGGGCCCGGAGCCAGGCCCTGCCTGCAGGGAAGGACACAGCTGTCACACTGAGCCTGCAGTGTGAGTGCAATTGGACACTGGGCCTTGAGCTTGAGGTCCTTGGGGAAAGCAGAGCCTGGGGTCTGGACCTCAGGGTATGAGGAAGGAGGGGGCTGTGGACCTTGGGTCCCTGGGAGAATTGGGGACTGGAAGCCTAGACTCCTAGCTGAAAGGGAAGGCGGAACTGGGGACTCAGACTCCTGGGGTGGAGGAGCTGGGAACTAGACTCCTAGGTCATCAGTGGAGATGTTCCATGTTGTTGCCCATCACTGACCATTGACTCACCTCTACAGACCCCCCAGTGGTGACTCTGTCTGCAGAACCACAGACAGTGCAGGAGGGAGAGAAAGTCACTTTCCTATGCCAGGCCACAGCCCAGCCTCCTGTCACTGGCTATAGGTGAGGACCCAGGTCATTTCTTCCCAGCCAGGAGGAAGGGCTTGGGGTGGACCCGGGCTAGGACTTCGGTAGGTGTGCCTGAGGAGCAAGAACAAGACTAACTACCATCTTCGCAGGTGGGCAAAGGGGGGCTCCCCGGTGCTCGGGGCCCGCGGGCCAATGTTGGAGGTAGTGGCAGACGCTTCATTCCTGACTGCGCCGGTGTCCTGCGAGGTCAGCAACGAAGTGGGTAGCGCCAACCGCAGCACGGCGCTGGATGTGCAGTGTGAGCCGGGGCGGGGGCCGTGGGTGTGGCCAAAGTGGGGCAAGCTGAATGGGACCGGGGCTCGGTAGAGGCGTGGCCGCGACGCGCTGCGGGAGGTCGTGGGGCCGAAGCAGGATTTAGGCGCGAGTTGGCTGTGCTGGATCAGTGCCAAAGTGGAGCAGGGGAGGGGCGCGAATGGGGCTGAGGCTTGTGGGCCGGACGTGTGCGCCGAGTTGAGAACTGAGGGCTTAGATCCAACGGGCCCTCGTGAATGTCGTTTCGGAGAGTCCACCCCGGAGTCACAAGTTGCATCCTTCCCTGGTCATGTGGCCCCTCTGTTTCCTCCAGTCGGGCCGATTCTGCAGGCAAAGCCGAAACCCTTGTCCGTGGACGTAGGGGAAGACGCCTCTTTCAGCTGTGTCTGGCGCGGGAATCCACTCCCACGGGTAACCTGGACTCGCCGCGGGGACACGCAGGTGAGGTCAGATCTAGGGCTTCTGGTCGCGGCTGGCAGTAGGTGGGGCTTCTTCCCAAGGTCGTGCCCCTGACGCCCCCTCCCTATCCCAGGTGCTGG
Organism: Tragulus kanchil; assembly: GCA_022376925.1. Classification (NCBI taxonomy): domain Eukaryota; kingdom Metazoa; phylum Chordata; class Mammalia; order Artiodactyla; family Tragulidae; genus Tragulus; species Tragulus kanchil. The sequence continues at coordinate 117,655,847 of JAIOJX010000031.1, forward strand.
CCTCCGGGCCCACGCTGCGTCTTCACGCGGTGGGACCCGAGGATGCAGGCGACTACGTGTGCAGTGCTGAGCCGGGGTTCTCAGGCCGCGGGGGCGGCACTGCGGAAGCTAGGTTGACTGTGAACGGTGAGGAAGAGGCGCTTCCAAGTGCACCGGGCAGGTCCCGGGATAAGAAGTGGGCAGACGGGGCGAGGTCTAATGGGAGTGGGCGTGGCCTAGAGAAAGGGGCGTGGCCTGGGGGTTGCGGCGGGACCTAGCAAAGGCTAGGGTTAAGGTGTGTTGAGAGGAGTAGCCTGGTAGGTTGAGGTCAGGGGGAAGAACTCAGGCCTGCCTCCCACCCCGCTTGTGAACGGCCTTTAAGGAGGGCGGGGCCTCTCCTCTGATTGGGCCACAATCTCTAAACCAGCTCCGCCAGTAGTGACCGCTCTGCACTCGGCGCCCGCCTTCCTGAGGGGTCCCGCCCGCCTCCAGTGCCTAGTCTTCGCTTCCCCTGTCCCAGAAGCCGTGGTAAGGAAAATTCCCGTTCTCATCATCCACCCAGCCATGATCCAGGACCTCCTAGACGGATTCCCCAAGCCGCTGTGGTTACCTCTGACTCTCTCCGCCCTGTGCCCACCCCTTCCCGCCCTGCCGAGTCTCCCCAGTGACCTTCCTCTTTTGTGCCCCCAGGTCTGGTCTTGGGATGAGGGTTTCCTGACGGCGGGGTCGCGAGGTCGGTTCCTGGTGGAAACCTTCCCAGCCCCAGAGGGCCGCGGAGGACAGGGTCCAGGGCTGATCTCTGTGCTACACATTTCGGGGACGCAGGAGTCCGACTTCAGCCGGAGCTTCAACTGCAGTGCCCGGAACCGTCTGGGCGAGGGAGGCACCCAGGTCAGCCTGGGCCGTAGAGGTGAGACCCTGGGCCTGAAGACCCCAAATTTGAGGTCCCTCAAAATGCCACAATTCCCAAACAGAAGACCCTCAAAGGCAGAGCCCCCGAAGTTTGGAAGCCTCAAAGTTATGAGTCCATTGAATCCTGAAACCCCAAACAACAATTTCCCTCCAATACAGACTAAACTGAGAGACTCTCATACTTAGGGCCACCAAAGAAGTCAATCTCCAAATACAGAGAACTGCAAAGTAAAATGCCTCCAAACTCTACGACTTCCTAAAGCCAGACAGTTTAAACTTGTGAAACCCCAAGTTCATGTACTCTTTTTTTAAAAAAAGAAACCATTTATTTATTTATTTATTTTGGTGAGGGTGGGGAAGGAGGGGGGTGGGCTGGCCACTTCCACTGGTCTTTCATTTGTCTAGTTTCATCTGTCTTTGTTCTTTGGCCTGTGTGGGCCTCCCATTGCAGTGGCTTCTGTTGTTGCAGAGCACTGGCTCTAGGCGCATGCGTTCCAGAGCTCCGACTTGGTAATTGGACACATCAGTCCAGCCGCTCCGCGGCACGTGGGATCTTCCCAGGCCAGGGATGGAACCGGCGCCCCTTGCACTGCAAGGCGGTGTCCCTACCCACTGGACCACCAGGGAAGCCCAGTTCATGTACTCTTAAGCACAGAGGCCCCAAACTAGGGGACTACAAGACTTGGGAATCCCCAAACTTGTTGACCTGGACCCCGAGATCCTCTACTCAAGCCTGAGCCCTGCTCCCCAGTTCCTGTTCGGTCGCCTGCTCCACCTCCTCAGGACCCTCTCCTTCTTCCCACAGACTTGCTGCCCACTGTGCGGATTGTGGCCGGAGTGGCCGCCATGGCCGTGACTCTCCTTATGGTCATCACGGGGGTGGCCCTCTGCTGCTGGCACCACGGCAAGGGTCAGTGCCTGAGCCCCACCCAGGCCCCACACAGGCCCTGCCCACTGACTGGCCTGGCCTTGAGCCTCTCTAGACCCCCAGCCCTGCCTCTCTAGACCCCCACTGGGATTGGCTCCCATTCAAAGCCTGCTTCCCGGCTCAAGCTCTAACTCCGTCTCCTCAGGGTGACATCCCTTCCCCTCCTAGGCCAGGGGTCTCTTTGGTTCCCAGCCTGATTTGCCCCAGTCCTCTCTCTTCCTGCTCACTGGTCTCCACAACCGTGACCCAGTGCCATCACTTACCTCTGCCCCCACCCCCAATGTCCCTGGCCTCAGCCTCTTTCTCCAAGCAAAAGAACCTGGTGCGAATCCCAGGGAGCAGTGACGACTCCAGCTCGAGGGGCCCCGAAGAAGAGACAGGCGGTGGAAAGGACCAGGTAGGATGCCAGTGTCTCCAGACCTGACGATACACCTCGAAACCCAAATAGCAACCCTTCCCAGTTGTGATCCCAGTCCCATTTAGGCCCCACAAACTCAAATAGAGCCCAATCCCAACAGGGACCCCAGATCCAAATGTCCCCCATATCCAAATATACCCCTGTCCCAAATATTCTCTAGACCCAATCTGTGCCTAGGGCTCCTTGTCCCAAATCTAGCCCTCAGCTCCCAGGTGCCCTTGGTCCTTCCTCCCTGGACTCAGATGTTCAGCTGAGGGTCCCTGGGGTCTGGCATCCAGTGTAGTGACCACTCCCTCTCACTAAGCACTCTACCCCAGGGCCCCATCGCACACACAGACCACAATGACCCGGTTCTGGATGAGGAAGGGGCTCTGGAGACCAAGGTGAGTGTTGGGAAGAGAAAGGCCCCCTTTCCTGTGCTTCCAACTCTCTCTCTACTTCTGTTTCCTCCTTTTTTCATTCTGTTGCCTCCAGAGCAGGCAGCTAGGTCCCTCCACCCACTTTTTTTACAACTTATTTTTAATCGAAGGATAATTGCTTTACAGTCTTGTGTTGGTTTCCCAAACATCGACAAGAATAGGTTTAGCCATGTCCCCTCCCACTCGAACATCCCTCTCACCTCCCTCCCCTCTCCACCCACTTTTTAAAAAAGTATTTACTGGGGCTTCCCTGGTGGTCCAGTGGGTAAGGACACCGTCTTGCAGTGCAAGGGGCGCCGGTTCGATCCCTGGCCTGGGAAGATCCCACGTGCTGTGGAGTGGCTGGACTTTATGTTCAACTACCTAGTCGGAGCTCTGAAGCGCATGCGCCCAGAGCTGGTGCTCTGCGACGAGAGAGGCCACTGCGATGGGAGGCCCACACAGGCCAAAGAACAAAATAAATAAATGAACGATCGATAGAAGTGGCCTAAAAAAAAAAAAAACGTTAAATGTATTTATTTATTTTGGTTGTACCAGGTCTTAGTGGTGGCACACAGGATCTTCGAGATTCATTGAGGCATGCGGGATCGTTTTCAGTTGTGGCATGCGAACTCTTAGCTGTGGCAGGTGGGATCTAGTTCCCTGACCAGGGATCCTAGCTCTACTTTGGAACTCTAGATTGGCCTCCTGCTTTGGGAACAGGGAGTCTTAGCCACCGGACCAACAGGGAAGTCCCTCTCTACTCACTTCTGGCTTTAGGCCCCACAAACTCAAATAGAGCCCAATCCCAACAGGGACCCCAGATCCAAATGTCCCCCATATCCAAATATACCCCTGTCCCAAATATTCTCTAGACCCAATCTGTGCCTAGGGCTCCTTGTCCCAAATCTAGCCCTCAGCTCCCAGGTGCCCTTGGTCCTTCCTCCCTGGACTCAGATGTTCAGCTGAGGGTCCCTGGGGTCTGGCATCCAGTGTAGTGACCACTCCCTCTCACTAAGCACTCTACCCCAGGGCCCCATCGCACACACAGACCACAATGACCCGGTTCTGGATGAGGAAGGGGCTCTGGAGACCAAGGTGAGTGTTGGGAAGAGAAAGGCCCCCTTTCCTGTGCTTCCAACTCTCTCTCTACTTCTGTTTCCTCCTTTTTTCATTCTGTTGCCTCCAGAGCAGGCAGCTAGGTCCCTCCACCCACTTTTTTTACAACTTATTTTTAATCGAAGGATAATTGCTTTACAGTCTTGTGTTGGTTTCCCAAACATCGACAAGAATAGGTTTAGCCATGTCCCCTCCCACTCGAACATCCCTCTCACCTCCCTCCCCTCTCCACCCACTTTTTAAAAAAGTATTTACTGGGGCTTCCCTGGTGGTCCAGTGGGTAAGGACACCGTCTTGCAGTGCAAGGGGCGCCGGTTCGATCCCTGGCCTGGGAAGATCCCACGTGCTGTGGAGTGGCTGGACTTTATGTTCAACTACCTAGTCGGAGCTCTGAAGCGCATGCGCCCAGAGCTGGTGCTCTGCGACGAGAGAGGCCACTGCGATGGGAGGCCCACACAGGCCAAAGAACAAAATAAATAAATGAACGATCGATAGAAGTGGCCTAAAAAAAAAAAAAACGTTAAATGTATTTATTTATTTTGGTTGTACCAGGTCTTAGTGGTGGCACACAGGATCTTCGAGATTCATTGAGGCATGCGGGATCGTTTTCAGTTGTGGCATGCGAACTCTTAGCTGTGGCAGGTGGGATCTAGTTCCCTGACCAGGGATCCTAGCTCTACTTTGGAACTCTAGATTGGCCTCCTGCTTTGGGAACAGGGAGTCTTAGCCACCGGACCAACAGGGAAGTCCCTCTCTACTCACTTCTGGCTGCCTCCTGGACTGTCTCACCCACCACTGGTCTCAGTTTCTTTATCTGCTGACTATGCCTACATAGCTACCCCAGCCTTGGCCTCCATCTTGAGCCCCAGATCCAAGTTCACCCTGCCTGTGACTTTCCCATCATAGGTCCACATCGCACATCAGGCTTCCTAGATGCCTCTCCCCGGCTGCTTCACCCAGGCCCCTTCTACCTACCAGATTCCACACTGCTCTCATATTTCTCCAAAGTTGTCCCTCCTTTGGGACCCCATTTCTTTGGAGCCCCACTGACCCCAGGCCCCAGTCCAGAGCCCTTCTCTCTCTTTTTGTACTAGCGCAGCCTGTTCTCCTGGCCTGGAACACTCCTTTCTTCACATACCTACCTAGTCCTCTCCATCATTCCTCTGGTTTTAGCTCACACATTTCTTCTTTTGTTTTTAAGATTTATTTATTTAATTTTTTGGCTGTGGTCGGTCTTTTGTTGCTTCTTGCAGGCTCTTGTTGCAAAGAGCAGAGCCTACTCTCTAGGTGTGGTGTGTGGGCTTCCCATTGTAGTGGCTTCTCATTTTGCAAAGTATAGACTACGGCGCACAAGCTTCAGTAGTTGCAGCATGTGGGTTCAGTAGTTGCGATGCACGGGCTTAGTTGCTCCATGGCAAGTGGCATCTTCCTGGACCAGGGATCCAACCAGTGTCCCTTGCACTGGCAGGCAGATTCTTCACTGCTGGACCACCAAGGAAGCCAACAAACATTTCTCGTGCCAAAAAAAACGTATGCTTCCCTCCTCCCAGCCTGGATCATTCTGTCTGTGTTTCACCTGTCACAGCCATGACCGCTGTGATCTGGGCTTCCCCACCACAGTCTGAAAATTCTCCCATCATTGTTGCAGTTACTTTACCTGAACTTTCTGCATTACAACTTTCTGACTCTTCCTGGCTCTGTCTGGTAACTCATCATTTCTCCTTTGGCTTGGGATATCCATAAGGACAGAAGTAGGTCTATCTTAGTGAGGGATGTCTCCAGCAGCAGCAAAGGGCATTACACAGAATCAAAGCCTCAGAGGGAACGTCACCGGACCAACAGGGAAGTCTCCACTCACTGCTGGCTGCCTCCTGGACTGTCTCACCCACCACTGGTCTCAGTTTCTTTATCTGCTGACTATGCCTACATAGCTACCCCAGCCTTGGCCTCCATCTTGAGCCCCAGATCCAAGTTCACCCTGCCTGTGACTTTCCCATCATAGGTCCACATCGCACATCAGGCTTCCTAGATGCCTCTCCCCGGCTGCTTCACCCAGGCCCCTTCTACCTACCAGATTCCACACTGCTCTCATATTTCTCCAAAGTTGTCCCTCCTTTGGGACCCCATTTCTTTGGAGCCCCACTGACCCCAGGCCCCAGTCCAGAGCCCTTCTCTCTCTTTTTGTACTAGCGCAGCCTGTTCTCCTGGCCTGGAACACTCCTTTCTTCACATACCTACCTAGTCCTCTCCATCATTCCTCTGGTTTTAGCTCACACATTTCTTCTTTTGTTTTTAAGATTTATTTATTTAATTTTTTGGCTGTGGTCGGTCTTTTGTTGCTTCTTGCAGGCTCTTGTTGCAAAGAGCAGAGCCTACTCTCTAGGTGTGGTGTGTGGGCTTCCCATTGTAGTGGCTTCTCATTTTGCAAAGTATAGACTACGGCGCACAAGCTTCAGTAGTTGCAGCATGTGGGTTCAGTAGTTGCGATGCACGGGCTTAGTTGCTCCATGGCAAGTGGCATCTTCCTGGACCAGGGATCCAACCAGTGTCCCTTGCACTGGCAGGCAGATTCTTCACTGCTGGACCACCAAGGAAGCCAACAAACATTTCTCGTGCCAAAAAAAACGTATGCTTCCCTCCTCCCAGCCTGGATCATTCTGTCTGTGTTTCACCTGTCACAGCCATGACCGCTGTGATCTGGGCTTCCCCACCACAGTCTGAAAATTCTCCCATCATTGTTGCAGTTACTTTACCTGAACTTTCTGCATTACAACTTTCTGACTCTTCCTGGCTCTGTCTGGTAACTCATCATTTCTCCTTTGGCTTGGGATATCCATAAGGACAGAAGTAGGTCTATCTTAGTGAGGGATGTCTCCAGCAGCAGCAAAGGGCATTACACAGAATCAAAGCCTCAGAGCTGTTGGGCAAATGCATGAATAGGTCTCTAGTCTCTGCTTCTCTCTGTTGTTCCCTCTACATCTTCTTCCATACCACCACCCCTTGGCAGACCTATATTCCTCTCTCTCTGCCTTTCTCTGCCCATCTCTTTCGGACCCTTCGTCTCTTCTCATGGTTTTTCTGTCTCACTTTGTCCTTCTACCAGTCTATGTGTCTCTGGTCTCTCTGCCTGCTCCTCTGTCTTTTCCTCTTTCCCTAGGTCTGGTTCTATCTCAATGGGTCTATCAGTGACTGTCACCTCTCTGTACCTTCACATACCTTACCAAGTCCCATTTCGTCCCCTCAGGACCCAACAAATGGTTACTACAAAGTCCGAGGAGTCAGTGTGAGCCTGAGCCTTGGAGAAGCCCCTGCAGGAGGTCTCTTCCTACCGCCCTCCTCCCCTCTCGGACCTCCAGGGACCCCTACCTTCTATGACTTCAGTCCACATCTGGGCATGGTCCCCCACTGCAGACTCTACAGAGCCCGGGCGGGTTATCTCACCACACCCCATCCTCGAGCTTTTACTAACTACATCAAACCCACATCCTTTGGACCCCCAGATCTGGCCCCGAGCACTCCCCGTTCCTTATGCTGCCTTCCCCACGCCCGGCCACTCACGTCTCCAGACTCATGTGTGACATCTCCTGACTGAAGAGACCTGGGATCTTCAACTTGCCATAATGGATTGTCCAATTTGAGGAACCAGAACAGGCTGGCGACCTACGTCAACAAACGTAATGCTGGACCACCAAGGAAGCCAACAAACATTTCTCGTGCCAAAAAAAACGTATGCTTCCCTCCTCCCAGCCTGGATCATTCTGTCTGTGTTTCACCTGTCACAGCCATGACCGCTGTGATCTGGGCTTCCCCACCACAGTCTGAAAATTCTCCCATCATTGTTGCAGTTACTTTACCTGAACTTTCTGCATTACAACTTTCTGACTCTTCCTGGCTCTGTCTGGTAACTCATCATTTCTCCTTTGGCTTGGGATATCCATAAGGACAGAAGTAGGTCTATCTTAGTGAGGGATGTCTCCAGCAGCAGCAAAGGGCATTACACAGAATCAAAGCCTCAGAGCTGTTGGGCAAATGCATGAATAGGTCTCTAGTCTCTGCTTCTCTCTGTTGTTCCCTCTACATCTTCTTCCATACCACCACCCCTTGGCAGACCTATATTCCTCTCTCTCTGCCTTTCTCTGCCCATCTCTTTCGGACCCTTCGTCTCTTCTCATGGTTTTTCTGTCTCACTTTGTCCTTCTACCAGTCTATGTGTCTCTGGTCTCTCTGCCTGCTCCTCTGTCTTTTCCTCTTTCCCTAGGTCTGGTTCTATCTCAATGGGTCTATCAGTGACTGTCACCTCTCTGTACCTTCACATACCTTACCAAGTCCCATTTCGTCCCCTCAGGACCCAACAAATGGTTACTACAAAGTCCGAGGAGTCAGTGTGAGCCTGAGCCTTGGAGAAGCCCCTGCAGGAGGTCTCTTCCTACCGCCCTCCTCCCCTCTCGGACCTCCAGGGACCCCTACCTTCTATGACTTCAGTCCACATCTGGGCATGGTCCCCCACTGCAGACTCTACAGAGCCCGGGCGGGTTATCTCACCACACCCCATCCTCGAGCTTTTACTAACTACATCAAACCCACATCCTTTGGACCCCCAGATCTGGCCCCGAGCACTCCCCCGTTCCCTTATGCTGCCTTCCCCACGCCCGGCCACTCACGTCTCCAGACTCATGTGTGACATCTCCCTGACTGAAGAGACCTGGGATCTTCAACTTGCCATAATGGATTGTCCCAATTTTTGAGGAACCAGAACAGGCTGGCGACCTTACGCTTCCCAAACTGAACCTTGAGGGGAGGGAAAGATCATGACAATTGCCTGAGTCATTGATGTACAGACAGCCAAACGGGATGCCCCAAGTGGAAGCAAGAAGCCCACTGTGCCTACCTCTTTCTCTGTATAAAAGAGATTCAATATGGCAGATGGGCCCTTGGCAGAAGGATGGGGGCAGGAGGTGATGGGAGTTAGGGACAGAGAAGGAAGTTGACCCCAAACACTAAAAGAAGAGATTTCAAGATGGCTGCCCAGATTAAGAAGAAAGGCAACATAAGGCAAATTAAGATGGAGGACCTGTCCTGGCTGTCCCCGAGGGGCACTTTGCTTCACCCGTGGAATTACCACCAAAATGGCCACCATCTTGATTCTTTCTACCTTCCTTAAAGGTCCTAGAAGAATTGGACCCAAGGAGTAAGGAGAGGGTGAGAGCTGTTGTGGCGGAGGAAGGAGCAGTGGTGGAATCTGGGAATGAGAATATTTATGTTTAGTAATAATAAAAAATAGATGCCAAGTGAATGTCTTACAGATTCTCCTGCCATTATTAACTGTCTCTCAAGAAAGGGGTCCCTGGAACCTGCCCCCAGGCCCTTCCTCTTATTCTAGACTACCAAATAGCTGTAGCAAAAAATGTGAGCCACACCCCCAGCCCTGTACTGCCCCTCGAGCTTTATTGGCTCTCCCAAGACACATCTGCACAAACATGTAGGCACAGATACACACCCATGACAGGACTGCCCCAGACTGCTTGGGGAAGACAATCCTACACTGTATTTTGGGAAGACAAAGAAGTGAACCCTGAAGGGGAGGTGGCAAAGGAGAGGCTAGAGGTGGAAAACAGAACTGTCCCGATCCTCAGAGCAAGGACGGGGGTCGACCCTTATCTTGAGGTGCTGGGTACCTGACTCGGCTCTTTCTTAAAGAAAGGGTCTGGGGGCTTTGGTTCATGCCTCCTTGATCTAGGAATTAAAGGCCTAGGTGACTGGGGCTCCTGAGAAGCAGAGCAGAAGGCCTGGTCTTAGGGAGAAAGGGTTGAGGCCTTGACCTCTGGTCTAGAGAGAAAAGATTCCGGGGACCCATACTTCTGGATTTGAGGAAGGAGAGGACTGGGTGTCAACTGCTGAGGGGTTTTGTCTGTTTATCAAGTCATTTTATTGACGGGCTTCATGGGAGAGTGGAAAGGTTGGGAGAACAATATGGTCCGACCTGCTTCTTCTAGCCAGGCTCTCCCCTTCATCGCAGTTGTTTAAAGCTCAACTGCTGTGTTCTTGATTGGAGAAATTCTGGAGACCTGTATTCCTGGGACCTCAGAAGAGGACTTGGGGGTGGGGGTGGGACTCCAAAGCCGGCGTCTTTGGAAGAGAAGGAAGATGATTAGTGAGTGTCTGGGCTGGAGGGCGAAGAAAACTGGAGGTGACGGCCTTCAGGGGGAATTCAAAATCCACAACTGCAGAGCCGGTGACCCAGGCTCCCCGCGAGGTCCTTGCATGGGGCTTGTTTTTTACCTTCTTAAAGGTCTGGAATTGGACCAGGGTGGAATGGCTGGGGAGGAAGGAGCAGTGGTGGAATCTGGGAATGAGAATATTTATGTTTAGTAATAATAAAAAATAGATGCCAAGTGAATGTCTTACAGATTCTCCTGCCATTATTAACTGTCTCTCAAGAAAGGGGTCCCTGGAACCTGCCCCCAGGCCCTTCCTCTTATTCTAGACTACCAAATAGCTGTAGCAAAAAATGTGAGCCACACCCCCAGCCCTGTACTGCCCCTCGAGCTTTATTGGCTCTCCCAAGACACATCTGCACAAACATGTAGGCACAGATACACACCCATGACAGGACTGCCCCAGACTGCTTGGGGAAGACAATCCTACACTGTATTTTGGGAAGACAAAGAAGTGAACCCTGAAGGGGAGGTGGCAAAGGAGAGGCTAGAGGTGGAAAACAGAACTGTCCCGATCCTCAGAGCAAGGACGGGGGTCGACCCTTATCTTGAGGTGCTGGGTACCTGACTCGGCTCTTTCTTAAAGAAAGGGTCTGGGGGCTTTGGTTCATGCCTCCTTGATCTAGGAATTAAAGGCCTAGGTGACTGGGGCTCCTGAGAAGCAGAGCAGAAGGCCTGGTCTTAGGGAGAAAGGGTTGAGGCCTTGACCTCTGGTCTAGAGAGAAAAGATTCCGGGGACCCATACTTCTGGATTTGAGGAAGGAGAGGACTGGGTGTCAACTGCTGAGGGGTTTTGTCTGTTTATCAAGTCATTTTATTGACGGGCTTCATGGGAGAGTGGAAAGGTTGGGAGAACAATATGGTCCGACCTGCTTCTTCTAGCCAGGCTCTCCCCTTCATCGCAGTTGTTTAAAGCTCAACTGCTGTGTTCTTGATTGGAGAAATTCTGGAGACCTGTATTCCTGGGACCTCAGAAGAGGACTTGGGGGTGGGGGTGGGACTCCAAAGCCGGCGTCTTTGGAAGAGAAGGAAGATGATTAGTGAGTGTCTGGGCTGGAGGGCGAAGAAAACTGGAGGTGACGGCCTTCAGGGGGAATTCAAAATCCACAACTGCAGAGCCGGTGACCCAGGCTCCCCGCGAGGTCCTTGCATGGGGTGGGACGCCTGGAACCTCAAAGGGCGGGGGCCTGGCGCAGATTCCCACCCGGGGTTTCCTAGCCGCTCGGCTGTGCGCAGAGCCGCCACGCTATTGTCCTGGCCGGGAAGGCGGGGCCGGCGCGGGGCGGGGCTGGCGGCGCCGGCGCAGCCCGGGGGCGGCGGGAGAAGGAGGCGGCGGCCGTGGCGCTGGGAGCTCCTGTCACCGCTGGGGCCGGGCCGGGCGGGAGTGCTGGAGGCGTGAGGGCGTGAGGGCGTGAGGGCCCGGACATGGGGCCCTCCAGCCCCGCCGCTCGCGGTCTGGGCCCGCTGCTGGTGCTGCTGCTTCTGCGCGCGCAGCTCGCCGAAGGGAGCCTGGCCGGTGGGAGCCCCGGCGCCGCCGAGGTGAGGCCTGGCCGGGTCCTGGCGGGTGGGGGAAGGGGCGGGACCCGACTTCTGGACCCCGGGGCGGACAGGTCTAGAACAGAAAGCGCAGTCTTTCCAGCCAGGTGGCCGGCCCCCAGTAGCCCCTAACCGCACCAGGCATTCAGAAACCCCTAAGTCCAGGCTCCAGCGTCGTCCCAGAAGTCTAACCTCTCCAGACCCTCTCGACCTAGGTGACTCAGCCCCAGACCCTTTCCACCTGAACAAGGACCCTCCAGACAGCAAGGCACCAAGAGCCAAGAATCCGGGTCCCTTGCATTCTCTGGATCCGTGGGAACGCTCCCGCAAGGCTCCCAGGACCCAGAAGGCTAGGCCTCCAGCCACCGCCCCCCAGTCTAGGATGTAGCTCTCCATCCCCCACCGGCTTGGTGTCCAGGCCTGCAGGGCCCTGAATCCAAGCTGGGCTTTCCACCCGAGAATGCGAGCATGAGCTAGGGATGGAGGGAGGAGGCCCACTCTCCTTCATCGTTTTTTCTTGATTGGAGAAATTCTGGAGACCTGTATTCCTGGGACCTCAGAAGAGGACTTGGGGGTGGGGGTGGGACTCCAAAGCCGGCGTCTTTGGAAGAGAAGGAAGATGATTAGTGAGTGTCTGGGCTGGAGGGCGAAGAAAACTGGAGGTGACGGCCTTCAGGGGGAATTCAAAATCCACAACTGCAGAGCCGGTGACCCAGGCTCCCCGCGAGGTCCTTGCATGGGGTGGGACGCCTGGAACCTCAAAGGGCGGGGGCCTGGCGCAGATTCCCACCCGGGGTTTCCTAGCCGCTCGGCTGTGCGCAGAGCCGCCACGCTATTGTCCTGGCCGGGAAGGCGGGGCCGGCGCGGGGCGGGGCTGGCGGCGCCGGCGCAGCCCGGGGGCGGCGGGAGAAGGAGGCGGCGGCCGTGGCGCTGGGAGCTCCTGTCACCGCTGGGGCCGGGCCGGGCGGGAGTGCTGGAGGCGTGAGGGCGTGAGGGCGTGAGGGCCCGGACATGGGGCCCTCCAGCCCCGCCGCTCGCGGTCTGGGCCCGCTGCTGGTGCTGCTGCTTCTGCGCGCGCAGCTCGCCGAAGGGAGCCTGGCCGGTGGGAGCCCCGGCGCCGCCGAGGTGAGGCCTGGCCGGGTCCTGGCGGGTGGGGGAAGGGGCGGGACCCGACTTCTGGACCCCGGGGCGGACAGGTCTAGAACAGAAAGCGCAGTCTTTCCAGCCAGGTGGCCGGCCCCCAGTAGCCCCTAACCGCACCAGGCATTCAGAAACCCCTAAGTCCAGGCTCCAGCGTCGTCCCAGAAGTCTAACCTCTCCAGACCCTCTCGACCTAGGTGACTCAGCCCCAGACCCTTTCCACCTGAACAAGGACCCTCCAGACAGCAAGGCACCAAGAGCCAAGAATCCGGGTCCCTTGCATTCTCTGGATCCGTGGGAAAGCTCCCGCAAGGCTCCCAGGACCCAGAAGGCTAGGCCTCCAGCCACCGCCCCCCAGTCTAGGATGTAGCTCTCCATCCCCCACCGGCTTGGTGTCCAGGCCTGCAGGGCCCTGAATCCAAGCTGTGGTCTTTCCACCCGAGAATGCGAGCATGAGCTAGGGATGGAGGGAGGAGGGGCCCGAACGCCTGGATTCTGGCCTCCTCCCCGGCTATTCAAGTTTAACCCCTTCGAGCTCTGGTGCGGCTGCGCTGGGGTGGGGCGGGGCTTGTCTCCGCGGCAACAAGGCCGTGAGAATCCCGGGAGACCCCGAGTCGCCATAGCAACAGCAGAGCTGGGGCGGCCCCAGGCCCAGAGGGAGCTGTTTCCCAGGGAACCGAACCTCCACAGAGGCGGGTGTTCCGTGCTTGATGATGGGGGCTGGTGCTGGAGGTGTGAACATCTGGGTCCTAGGGAGCGGAGGACCAGGGGACCCTTATGCCAGCGTCCCCCATGCCCTTGCTGACCCCTCCGCCGCCACCCCCAGGCCCCAGGGTCTGCCCAGGTGGCTGGACTATGCGGACGCCCAACCCTTCACCGGGACCTGCGCACCGGGCGCTGGGAACCAGACCCACAGCTCTCACGACGCTGTCTCCGGGACCCGCAGCGCGTGCTGGAGTACTGCAGACAGGTGGGCGGGACCTCCTGCGAGGGGCGTGGCCAGCAAGAAAGCAGGTCCTATTTGGGGCCAGGTTGCCCGTAAGAAGCTGCTCGAGCAAAGGCAAGGTCTAGGGAGATGAGGGATTCAAAAAGGCGTGGGACACTAGGGGACATGGCCAACACAGGGGCGACGTTAGGATAGGACAGGACCTGTTTTTGCGAAACTAGGTCAGGAAAGAGGAAGAACCGCGCGAAGACAGTGTCCGGTGATGAGGTGGGGTTTAACACCGTGGTGGACTTTTTAAAAGAGCAGGTGTAGGTGGGCGTGGCAAAGGAGAGGCGGGGCTAAGACTAAAAGACCTTACGGACTCGCGTGACTGAGAAAGGGGTGGAACCCAATGGGAGAGTGGAAAGCTGGGAGGTGTGGCTATGAAAAAGCAGGGACACAAAGAGAAGGGATGCTGAGAGGCTAGAGAGGGGAAAAGGGTGGAATCTCTGGGGAGATGAACTTGATTGAGGGAACGGGCAGAGGCGACTAGAAGAGAAGTGGGCTTAGTGGGACTGAGCTTTTGGGTAAGGAAGGGACCTTAGAAGCTGGACTGGCCAAGAGGCGGAGCCTAAGGATGGAAGGGAGCGGTATCGGGGCGTGGCCAATGGCTTGAGGGGCTTAGGTATCTAAGACCTGTTCTACAGAGAAGAAGGGCCTAGGGAAGAGAGATCCTTCGAACACTAGAGCCTTGAAAAGGGATATGGCCAGCAGAGGAGCGCACCTGGTAGGGGCGGGGCAGTGGGTTGATTGCCCTCACCCGGTGCCCCCAGATGTACCCGGAGCTGCAGATTGTACGTGTGGAGCAGGCAACGCAGGCCATCCCCATGGAGCAATGGTGCGGGGATGCCCGGGGGGGCCGCTGTGCCCACCCCCACCACCAGGTTGTGCCTTTCCGCTGCCTGCGTGAGTCACAGGCTGGGAGGTTGGGGAATGGAAGGTGGCGGTTTGGGGGAACGATCTCCAAGGGGTGAGATTCTGGCCATGGTCTCGGACTCACATTAGGGAGCAAGGTGACTGGGTCCAGAGTAGGACAGAGAAGCCTCCGAGAATAAAAGATCTGGATTCTGGCGGGGGTGGGTGGGTGCTAATGGCTGCCAAAGCGCCTCACAGCCATGTCCCCTTTGCCAGCGGGTGAATTTGTGAGCGAGGCCCTGCTGGTGCCTGAAGGCTGCCGGTTCCTGCACCAGGAGCGCATGGACCAGTGTGAGAGTTCAACCCGGAGGCATCAGGAGGCCCAGGAGGTCAGGACCCAGCCCCGACCCTCACCACTCCTCCAGCACCCAGGAATCCCCAGTCTTCCAACACCTCCTTCCTCCAGAATCTGAGCCTGGGCCTCAGCCCCCTTTCCCCAACGGGATGCAACCATGAGCCCAAGTTCCCAGCCCCATCAGCCCCTAAGACCCAGGCCCCCAGGCTCCCCGCTGGCCTCTAGTACCCCCCAGCATCGGGCCCACTCTTCCCACAGGCCTGCAGCTCCCAGGGCCTCGTCCTGCATGGCTCGGGCATGCTTTTGCCCTGCGGCGCGGATCGTTTCCGAGGTGTGGAGTATGTGTGTTGTCCCCCTCCAGCGACCCCCAACCCGTCAGGGACAGCAGTCGGGTAAGTGGGAGGGAACCCTTCAGGCCCAGCCCTCCTGAGGCAGCAGATAGCAGCTGGAGCCCAGGTTCTTATTGCCTTGGGTCTTCTGCTCCCTCAGGGACCCCTCCACCCGGTCCTGGCCCCCCGGGGGCAGAGTTGAGCGGGGCGAGGACGAGGAAGAGGAGGAGTCCTTCCTACAGCCAGTAGATGATTACTTTGTGGAGCCCCCACGGGCTGAAGAGGAAGAAGAGGAGGAAAGAGTCTCACCCTCAAGCTCCCAGACCCCTGCCGGGATCAGCAAAGGTGAGGCCCTCTCTGAACCCTGAACCCCCTTCACCCTGGAGGGAGGATGATTTAAGGGAGCCTTGGTATAGCAGCATTTAGGGAGGGACCTGTGGCTTTGGATGAAGTAGAGGTGCAAGGGCCACTCGGTGAGGAACGCCAAGGGTGAGGGTGGTTTCGGGGTGCCTGGTAGTGGAGGAGTCATTTGGTAGGTCTGAAGGATTATTTGGAGGGAAGCTTGGAGGGTAGTGTGATGGATTCCTAAGCTTTGTAAGAACAGGCTCAGTTCAGAACCACCTCTCGCACGATGCCAAGCAGCAGCTATGGCTGAAGGAAATGCACCAGGGTCTCCGTGCGCTCTAGGAAATCCAGTTCTCTGGGAAGGGAAAGGGACCTGGAGCTGGGCTTCAGGCTGACTCCAGGATTCCCCTCCTCGCAGTGACTCCCACCCCGAGGCCCACAGATGGTGTGGATGTGTATTTTGGCATGCCTGGAGAAATCAGCGAGCATGAGGGCTTCCTGCGGGCCAAGATGGACCTGGAGGAGCGCAGGATGCGGCAGATTAATGAGGTGAGGGTGCCATGGGCCCCAGGACGCCCCATCACTCAGCACTTCCTCGTTACCATGAAATGCCTCAGGAACTCATTGAGATTACCTCTCAAGGCTCCCCAAAGCCTCCACCCACCCCCAGCCCACAATGCACCCCTAAGATGACTAAGGACTCCCCGACTCATCTTGAATACCATTGAGCTGCCTCCAGATGCTAGGGCAACTCCGACACATGGTACTCTTGCATTTTAAATGCCTTCTGAATCCTCTCTGTCTCTTGGCCATCCAAGAGGGGGTGGGATTGGGAGACTCTGAAGAAGGCTAGGATGTGGGACTCACTGGGTACAGCAGGTGCATTCTAGGACCCTGAAGCTCCTCTTGTCCTCAGGTGATGCGTGAATGGGCCATGGCAGACAACCAGTCCAAGAACCTGCCTAAAGCTGACAGACAGGCCTTGAACGAGGTAGGACAGCCTCCAGAGTATCCTGCGCGGGCCTGGCCACTGCCTGGGGCGTAATGGGCCTGAGCCTGGCTCCAGCTTTTCCTGGCCCCATCCACTTTCTCCCTTCCCTACTGATAGGGGCCTCTCCTGGCCCCACCCCTACACTTTGGCCACACCCTTCTTGACTTACATCCAACCTGACTTTGCTCTCCTCCTAGACCTTCTCCTCCTCCCACTCATCATACTTTGCCTTGTCTTAACTTCATCCTAACCGCTGAGGTCTGGCTCTGAAGGCCTCTCCCAAGCTGGGTCCCTGCGACACAGCCAAGTCCTTCTCTGCATCTCTGAAGCTCAGCCCTACCCACTGACTCTGGTCCAGCCCCTCGAATCTCACTTTTACCCAATCCCTCCTCAGTAGACCCAGCCCTACCCCATGTCGACCCCTCTGAGTTACTGTCTCCAGTGGGCTTCGCCCAGGCCTAAGCCCCACCTTTCCTGCAATCCTTAATCCCTTTCCCCTTAACGTGCCCCGCTCTATTCCTACATTGTTCCCACCCAGACAGTGGACACATTCACCTGGGCTCGCAGCAGCACAACTGGTCCCGCCCCCAGTCTTCCTGGCCCCTCCAGCCAATCTCCTGTCATCTAGTCATCTAGCCCCACCCACCCCAGGTCGACTCGACCCCGCCCCGCTATGGCCCAGGAGACCCACCTTTCCAGACTGCTTTTGACCCGGGTTTTAGCGGGCTCCGCCTCTCCTGACCCTGGGCCCACCCCCTCGCCAGCACTTCCAGTCCATCCTGCAGACCCTGGAGGAGCAGGTGTCCGGTGAGCGACAGCGCCTGGTGGAGACCCACGCCACCCGAGTCATCGCCCTCATCAACGACCAGCGCCGGGCCGCCTTGGAAGGTTTCCTGGCAGCGCTGCAGGCGGATCCGCCTCAGGTGCGGAAGGGAGCCGAGGAGCCGTGGGGGAGGAGCGGAGAGGATGGGGAGAGTTGGAACGGCTTCGGGGCAGCCTTCATCCCTTCCAGCCAGAGCGGGTCCTGCTGGCCCTGCGGCGCTACCTGCGAGCAGAGCAGAAGGAGCAGAGGCACACGCTGCGGCACTACCAGCACGTGGCCACCGTAGACCCCGAGAAGGCCCAGCAGATGCGATTCCAGGTGCTCAGATTCCCCCCTTCCCAAATACTCAGCCATCCTCAGACTCTGGTCTCTGGGACCCCATCCCTCAGACTCTTCTCTTACCCCTCAGAACCTCTTTCTCTCTTTTTAAAATTTTTATCTGTTTCTTTTTGACCGGGTATTTTTTGCTACCTAAGGGCTTTCTCTGGTTGTGACGAGCAGGGCAACTCTTCTTGGGATGCTTGGGCTCCTCACTGCGGTGGCTCCTCTTGTTGTGGAGCACAGGCTCTAGGCATGCAGGCTTCACTAGTTATGGCCAGGGGTTCAGTAGTTGTGGTGCTCAGGCCCAATTGCCCTGTGGCATGTGCGATCTTCCCAGACGAGGGATCGAACCTGTGTTCCCTATATTGGCAGGCGAATTCTTAGCCATGGGCCATCGGCGAAGCCTCTCAGACCCTCTGTCTGTCCCTTGGGCCTCCTTCCTCTCCCAGAAACCCCCCTTCTGTGCCTGGATCCCTGTTCCCGTTCCTCAACACTCCTTCTCTAACCCTGTTTGCTTCTCCCTGAAACCCATGTTTGGTGCCTTCAAACCCTGTTTCTTGAATGCTCTCTTCCCATCCTGGAATAGTCCCTGCTGTGCTCTTGAGCTCCAAGCCTTGCTCTCAAACCACATCATTTCCAACTTTTTAAATTGGGGCCCCACCTTTCCAGACTGCTTTTGACCCGGGTTTTAGCGGGCTCCGCCTCTCCTGACCCTGGGCCCACCCCCTCGCCAGCACTTCCAGTCCATCCTGCAGACCCTGGAGGAGCAGGTGTCCGGTGAGCGACAGCGCCTGGTGGAGACCCACGCCACCCGAGTCATCGCCCTCATCAACGACCAGCGCCGGGCCGCCTTGGAAGGTTTCCTGGCAGCGCTGCAGGCGGATCCGCCTCAGGTGCGGAAGGGAGCCGAGGAGCCGTGGGGGAGGAGCGGAGAGGATGGGGAGAGTTGGAACGGCTTCGGGGCAGCCTTCATCCCTTCCAGCCAGAGCGGGTCCTGCTGGCCCTGCGGCGCTACCTGCGAGCAGAGCAGAAGGAGCAGAGGCACACGCTGCGGCACTACCAGCACGTGGCCACCGTAGACCCCGAGAAGGCCCAGCAGATGCGATTCCAGGTGCTCAGATTCCCCCCTTCCCAAATACTCAGCCATCCCTCAGACTCTGGTCTCTGGGACCCCATCCCTCAGACTCTTCTCTTACCCCTCAGAACCTCTTTCTCTCTTTTTAAAATTTTTATCTGTTTCTTTTTGACCGGGTATTTTTTGCTACCTAAGGGCTTTCTCTGGTTGTGACGAGCAGGGCAACTCTTCTTGGGATGCTTGGGCTCCTCACTGCGGTGGCTCCTCTTGTTGTGGAGCACAGGCTCTAGGCATGCAGGCTTCACTAGTTATGGCCAGGGGTTCAGTAGTTGTGGTGCTCAGGCCCAATTGCCCTGTGGCATGTGCGATCTTCCCAGACGAGGGATCGAACCTGTGTTCCCTATATTGGCAGGCGAATTCTTAGCCATGGGCCATCGGCGAAGCCTCTCAGACCCTCTGTCTGTCCCTTGGGCCTCCTTCCTCTCCCAGAAACCCCCCTTCTGTGCCTGGATCCCTGTTCCCGTTCCTCAACACTCCTTCTCTAACCCTGTTTGCTTCTCCCTGAAACCCATGTTTGGTGCCTTCAAACCCTGTTTCTTGAATGCTCTCTTCCCATCCTGGAATAGTCCCTGCTGTGCTCTTGAGCTCCAAGCCTTGCTCTCAAACCACATCATTTCCAACTTTTTAAAATAATTTTTATGTACTGATTTTTAATTTTTGGCCACACCTTGCAACATGCGGGGTCTTGGTTCCCTGACCAGGGATTAAACCCACACCCCCTGCATTGGAAGGCAGAGTTTAACCACTGGATTACCAGGAAAGTCCCCACATCATTTCTAGATGACCCTCCAATTCTACTTCCTTTTCCAGAACCCCCTCAAACCTCACTTCCTACTCCTCAGACCCTACTTTCTACCTCCCCACTCCACTCGCCTTCAATTCCTGTCTTCCAGTACATTCCTTGTACTCTGTGCTTGCCTTGCCACCTGTGCCCAACTTTGACTAGCAGCCACTAATTTTCTTTCTTCCTTACTTTCTTTCCCAAGACTCTCACACCCTGTGTCCCGTACTTCTTTTCCTTTTCATTGTGTTCACTTCTCCTCCTTCATTTGCCTTCCTCCCAGTCCAGTTCCTGACCCTTGTACCCTATTTCCTGTCCACCATAGATGCTACTTTTCCTAGGACCCTCCTGAACTTCCTCCTTCCCCCACCTCAGTTTCCCCATCTGTAGCCTCAGTTCATCCTTCACACTCACTCCTGCACAGGTGCAGACCCACCTTCAAGTAATCGAGGAAAGGATGAATCAGAGCCTGGGACTGCTTGACCAGAACCCCCGCCTGGCTCAGGAGCTGCGGCCCCAGATCCGTGAGTGCCTGGCCCTGAACCCCAGCCTTGACTCCCCTGCCGTTTTTGTCATCTGTTCCTGTGTAGCAACCCCCGAAAGCTCACGATTCTTCCATCCAGTCTGGGTTCTGCTGGGTGCTTCCGCTGGTCTTGTCAGTAGGCAAGCGCATAGCTGCCTTTGGCTGGCAGGTCAGCTAGGGGCTAGGACTCTGGCACAAAGGAGCCTCTCCCCCACAAGAGAGGCCTCTCTTCTCCATGGAGCCCCTCCATGTGGTCTCTCCCACAAGGCATGTGGACTTCCTATGTGGTGGTTCAATTTCCCCAGAGCACCAAGGTAGAAACTACCAGGTCTTCTTAAGACCCAGGCCCACCTTCTATGGGTTAAAGCAAGTCACAAACCCAGTCCAGATTCACACTGTGGGATCTACCAGAAAGTCAACAAGAGCGTGACTACCAGAAAGTGCAACCCCTCACCCACAAAGGCCCCCAGATCTATTGTGACTTCCTTCTGCATGTCCCATGCCTAACCTTAATTCTCCTGCTCTTTAAGGAGGCCATTCTCTTATTTATTTATTTGGCTGCACCCTGTCTTAGTTATGGCATGCGGGATCTTTAGTTACAGCACGAAGGCTCTTAGTTACGGCATGTGGGATCTTAGTTCCCTGCCAGGGATCAAACCTGGGTCCCTGCCTTGGGAGTGTGGAGTCTTAGCCACCGAACCACTAGGGAAGTCCTGAGGAGGCCCTTCTCTTGACCTTCAATCTCCATCCCCCAACATTCAGCTCCCCCTTTTCCCACATCACGTGTGGTCCTCCCAATCAATCATGCTATTTTTAGGGTGCCATCCATTGACACTCACAGGTGCCATCCTGCTTGGTGGACCCCTGTGCTCATGAAAGCACCCCCTTTCTGCATGTTCCACTCAGAGGAACTCCTCCGCTCGGAACACCTGGGCCCCAGTGAACTGGAAGCCCCTGCCCCAGGGAGCAGTGAAGACAAGAGTGGGCTGCAGCCCCTGGATTCCAAGGACGGTGAGGCACCCCAAATAATCCCAGACTTTGGGAGACAGACCCCCAGTTTCAATTCCAATCTCCTAAAATATTGGGGGTGTCTTAGTCACCGTGTGAGTTGAACAGGGTGGAAAGGAATGTCTGGGGTCGTGGAGGTCGCTGGAGGGTCCTTGAACCTCCTTCCTCCGCCCTGGGAGGTGATTTCCCACACTTCCGTCAGTGACGCTCTCCTCTCTTCACTGATTGACCTGTCTTGTCTCCTCTGGCTGCCAGCAGACACCCCCATGGCCCTTCCGAAAGGTGAGTAGCTCACAGAGTAGCCCCCGGCCACCACATCCCTCTGCGTCCTTGAGCCCAGAATGGAAATGGGCCCACACACTGGGACCCCCAGTCTGGTGGCCCTGCGACCCCTTCTTCAGGCGGGGGCATCACCATTCTGGACTCTCAAGAATGAGATAGGATTTGGGGGTTAGGGTCCACAGAACAAGATGCCGCGGCCTCTGGGAAAGAGAAGATGACCCCCCTGGAACAGTATGAACGAAAGGTAAGCCCGTCAGCCCTGCGGGCACCTGAGAGAGGGCGGGAACAGGGCCTGCCTCCTAGGTCTGCAGGAGGAGGGTGCTGGGGGCTTGGATTCCTTGGCCTCCGAGGGAAGAAGGGGCTGAGGACATGGACTTCAGGGTCCTAAGGGAGAAGAGGGCTGGGGGATGCACTCTAAGGGCCTGGGGGAGGAGGGCGCTGGGGCCCAGACTCCTGGGTCCCTGACCCCTCCTGCTCCCTCAGGTGAATGTGTCTGCTCCAAGGGGTTTCCCTTTCCACTCATCGGAGATTCAAAGAGATGAGCTGGTAAGAGGAGGAATATTCAGGGTACTTAGGGGGAGAGGTCAGAGGTCAGTGACTAGGCTGTTACTCCTAAAACTGCCTGGGACCCTGGTGAGCCTCAGAGATGACCCTAGCGGCCTCTCCTTCCCCGGCAGGCCCCTGCCGGTACCGGCGTGTCCCGAGAGGCTGTGTCGGGCCTGCTGATCATGGGAGCAGGAGGAGGCTCCCTCATCGTCCTCTCCCTCCTCCTCTTGCGCCGGAAGAAGCCCTACGGGGCCATCAGCCACGGAGTGGTGGAGGTAAGAGGCACAAAGACCCAGAGTGGGGAGGAATTCCAGAGCCCGGGAGATCTGCGGTCAGGACCCCTGTGGCCCACTCTCCCGTCCCTGTGCCCGTGGCAGGTGGACCCCATGCTGACCCTGGAGGAGCAGCAGCTGCGTGAACTGCAGCGTCACGGCTACGAGAACCCCACCTACCGCTTCCTGGAGGAACGACCCTGAGCCCCTACCACACCCACCTTCAGCTGAGCCCAGATCTTCCCCTCTTCCTGGAATCGCAAAACCCTAACTCCCAGCCTGGGGGAGAGGGTGAAAAAGTTCACTTCAGACCCTTGGTGAGGGGGCTGGAAATTCTAATATTCCCTTTCCAGTTCCAAATTCCATCCCTGAGAAATCCTAGGATATTCCCAGCTGCCCTTTCTCCCTCCTTGAGACCTCCTCGCTTATTTATTTTATTTTGTACATTAATTTATTGTTCCTTAAGGTGACCACCAGCTTGGTCCCAGTGTCTGTTGTTCCCTGGAATTCACCCTCCCATGTGTATCCCCCACTAATATCCCAATAAAGTCCTCTTCCCCACCAGGTCATCCTTCGTCTCTCTTGGGGAATCAGAGTGTAATCAGCTCTGGATGTTGGTGCACAACCCCACTCAGACCTCCTTCACGTCTTTAAACTATGTGTCCTTAGTCACTCAGTTGTGTCCGACTCTTTGCGATCCCATGGACTGTAGCCTGCCAGAGTCCTCTGCCCATGGAATTTTTCAGGCAAGACTACTGGAATGGGTTTCCATTTCCTTCTCCAGGGGATCTTCCCAACCCAGAGATGAGTCTCATCTGTCTCCTGCATTGGGCTGCGGATTCTTTACCACTGGGCCACCTGGAAAAGAGCGCTCTTTAAATGTGGGCGGGGCCTTGGAAGGGGGCGGGATCCAGAGGTCCAGGATCCGCTCTCCCGCCCACCCAGGAGCTTTCCGTGGTACTGAACTGGCCGCCACTTCAAGGCCTATATCCGCTAGATTCCAGGGTGGACTCCAAGGAGGCTGGGCAAGATTCCCCTGCCTTCCACTCACTGGCACTCACATACAACAGTCACCCCCCAATCTGTGAGCCCAGCGAGCGTCAGGGAATCTTGAGCCACTCTTCCCATGCCCGAATCTTTGTCCCTTCTTGGGGAGGGAATGGGAATCTCCCTGGGACATGGAAATCCAACCACGTGTCCCAGAGAAGGTTATGTGTTGTCTGCAAGTGCATCCCATTTTGTGACATGTCAGAGTTATCCCTCTCTATATTATCTGTTTCAAGAGGGTTGTTAGGAGGATCAAAAGGAAGGATATTTGTTGAGACGTTGGAATTGTGCCTGGCGTTTTGTACGTATTTATTGAATACATTCTAAAATGACATGGCAGCAAACAGTCCTATAGCACCCCGTGCCAGGCACTGATCCAAAGGGCTTTGCATGCATTGGCACATGAATCATTATGTCTATCACCCGAAGCAGGTGGTATGACTACCCTCATTCATACATTAGGAAGTAGAGGCAAACAGGAATTACATCATATTCCCAGGGTCACCATCTAGGAAGCAAGGTGGGATCATGTCCAAATTCCTCCCTGGAATTCACCCTCCCATTTTTTTTGTATCCTTAAGGTGACCACCAGCTTGGTCCCAGTGTCTGTTGTTCCTGGAATTCACCCTCCCATGTGTATCCCCACTAATATCCCAATAAAGTCCTCTTCCCCACCAGGTCATCCTTCGCCTCTTGGGGAATCAGAGTGTAATCAGCTCTGGATGTTGGTGCACAACCCCACTCAGACCTCCTTCACGTCTTTAAACTATGTGTCCTTAGTCACTCAGTTGTGTCCGACTCTTTGCGATCCCATGGACTGTAGCCTGCCAGAGTCCTCTGCCCATGGAATTTTTCAGGCAAGACTACTGGAATGGGTTTCCATTTCCTTCTCCAGGGGATCTTCCCAACCCAGAGATGAGTCTCATCTGTCTCCTGCATTGGGCTGCGGATTCTTTACCACTGGGCCACCTGGAAAAGAGCGCTCTTTAAATGTGGGCGGGGCCTTGGAAGGGGGCGGGATCCAGAGGTCCAGGATCCGCTCTCCCGCCCACCCAGGAGCTTTCCGTGGTACTGAACTGGCCGCCACTTCAAGGCCTATATCCGCTAGATTCCAGGGTGGACTCCAAGGAGGCTGGGCAAGATTCCCCTGCCTTCCACTCACTGGCACTCACATACAACAGTCACCCCCCAATCTGTGAGCCCAGCGAGCGTCAGGGAATCTTGAGCCACTCTTCCCATGCCCGAATCTTTGTCCCTTCTTGGGGAGGGAATGGGAATCTCCCTGGGACATGGAAATCCAACCACGTGTCCCAGAGAAGGTTATGTGTTGTCTGCAAGTGCATCCCATTTTGTGACATGTCAGAGTTATCCCTCTCTATATTATCTGTTTCAAGAGGGTTGTTAGGAGGATCAAAAGGAAGGATATTTGTTGAGACGTTGGAATTGTGCCTGGCGTTTTGTACGTATTTATTGAATACATTCTAAAATGACATGGCAGCAAACAGTCCTATAGCACCCCGTGCCAGGCACTGATCCAAAGGGCTTTGCATGCATTGGCACATGTAATCATTATGTCTATCACCCGAAGCAGGTGGTATGACTACCCTCATTCATACATTAGGAAGTAGAGGCAAACAGGAATTACATCATATTCCCAGGGTCACCATCTAGGAAGGGTTGGGGCTAGGAATTCAACGTAGGAAACCTGGCTCCTGTGCCCATGCTCTTGGCCATTTTGCTATTAATTCACGGATATCCCGTATGGTGTTCAGGTTGCTCAATGCAAAATTTCAAGTGGTACCATTCATCTCCTAGAGGGGGTAGATCTGCATTTTTACCACCGCTTCCCAGCAGATGGCAGTAATGTGCCGTATTACAAAGTCAGGCTAGCACGATTTTCTGACAGATGGCTAAGGGAGGGAGCAGTATTTCTATTTTTCTCAAAGGACGGATGAGCTCACAGTGGTGAGCTCTACATAATATATACATATAAATATAGGTCATGTATATTAAATATAGACATGGTAGGTATTAAGAGAAAGATGCCTACATGATGCAAGTTGGAAATGATGTTACAGTTTTATTAAGAACCCAGTTTCTGGGACTTCCCTGGTGGCCCAGTGGTTAAGACACCCCGCTTCCACTTCAGGGGGCATGGGTTCAATCTCTGGTTGGAGAACTAAGATCCCACATTCCTTGCAGCGTGGTCAAAAAAAGGAACCCAGTTTGCAACATCATTCTGATCTGGCTTTAACATCCAGTCAGAAGCCTATAACTAGCACTATAAGCAGGGGAAAACCTGCCTTTGTATTTTCACAGCCAAGGGTTATTAACAGGCTAACAATGGTAAGGAGATCTGAGCAGGTGGGATAGAAAATGAAAGACCATTTTGCTCAATATGCTCAGTGCATGATTCCTTAATAATATTTGCATTTTAATGGCTATACTTAGAGTAATTAGTTTAAAAACATGGTTTTATTGAAATTCCAGCAGGAAAAATAACTTTACTATTGCTCATTTGATGCTCCTGTGCCCTTAAGCCACTTTTCTTTTCCCACTGAAAACAATTTAATTCTTATTTTAGTAAAGCAGTTTCTTAGAGACATGCTGGGCTTTCCAGGTGGCTCAGTGGGAAAAAAATCCGCCTACCAGTGCAGGAAGCGCAAGAGATGTGGGTTCAATCCCTAGGTTGGGAAGATTCACTGGACAAGAAAATGGCAGCCCATTCCAGTATTCTTGCCTGGAGAATTCCGTGGACAGAGGAGGTTGTTGGGCTACAATCCATGGGTCTCAAAGAGTCATACACAACTGAGAACACACACATGCACACACACGTTATCATGTTAGTGATGTCTGTGTGTGCAAATGTGTATGTGTTGAATACATATATATATATGTATTCGGGACATACATATGTCAACAGAATCTTAAGTGCCATCAAAAATAAGAAATACCATCATTCTGTGTACCACAAAAGAAAAATATGTGGGCTTCCCTAGTGGTCCAGTGGGTAAAGACTCCGCCTTGCAGTGCAAGGGGCGCCAGTTCGATTCCTGGCCTGGGAAGATCCCATGCACCACAGAGCGGCTGGACTGATGCGTCCAACTATCGAGCCGGAGCTCTGGTAATTGGACACATCCATTCAGCCGCTCCGTGGCACGTGGGATCTTCCCAGGCCAGGGATCGAACCGGCGCCCCTTGCACTGCAAGGCGGTGTCCTTACCCAGTGGACCACCAGGGAAGCCCTACTTTTGTATTTCTGATCGTGAAATACTTTACTAAAATAGATGCTTGTTTTAGATGACCCTCTCAGTGTCACTTAAGCAAAAATCTAAATGAATTACATCATTATGAAATCGACTACACTAATCATTTTCCCTAGTATTGAGATGTTTCTGGTATCACCCACTCTCTGACAAACATTTTCATGTGCAAATCTTTCTCTGTGTCTTAGGTGAGTTTCTTTTAGGCTAAGTTACTAGAGATGGGACCTACTCGTCCCAAAGGAAAGAAGTCTTAAGGTGTTTAATTGTAAAAATTTCTTCTCAGAAGGATTCTAGGTGGGTGTACTCCCAACGTGTCTATTGAAGCACACTTTCACAGCACTGAGGGGTTTTTTTTGCCATTTTAAGGCCTACTTGCTTCTAATGCAAGAGGCCCAGGTTTGAATCCTGGTCGGGGAACTAGATGCCACATGCTGCAGCTAAATGTTCTCATGCCACAACTAAGATCCGGTACAGCCAAAAACTAAATAAGAAAGACCCAGAGAAAGAAGTAGCATAACCTCTGCTTTTAATGTTTCAATGGATTATTTTAAATGGAATACTGAATCCATGGTGCTAATAGAATCTGTTAAGCACTTCTAAAAGAATAAATTAGTCCCTATTTCATGCAGTATGCCCATTAGTTCTGGAAAGATTGATGTTGGACTTCCCAGATAGCTCAGCTGGTAAAGAATCTGCCTGCAATGCAGGAGACACCGGTGCAATCCCTGGGTCAGGAAGATCCCCTGGAGAGGGGCATGGCAACCCACTCCAGTAATCTTGCCTGGAGAATTTCATGGACAGAAGAGCCTGGTGGGCTACAGCCCATAGGGTTGCAAAGAGTCGGACACAACTGAGCAACTAACACTGCTACTACTGGATTTATGTTGCCATTAAGTGAAGCCATTAAAGAGCTAGAAGAACACAGATTGAAGGAAAGCCTAAAGCTAGGTTCTGATTTCAAGGTGGGAAAGCTTCAACCAGGGAAGCCTCTATGAAGGAGAAGATTGAGAGAAAAGAAGTTTCAACCTTCTAAACAAGGGGAGAAGGAGGCAAGAAGACTTGGCGAAGCTACATCTTCCAGCTCATCATCTAAGTTAAAAGACAAATCTCGGGAAGTCCCTGGTGGTTCAGTGGCTGAGACTCTGCTCCCAATGCACACAGGGGGCCCGGGTTCGATCCCTGGTCAGGGAACTAGAGGCCACATGCTACAACTGAGACCCAGTGCAGCCAAATAAATATAAATTTTAAAATACTAACAAAACCAAAGACAAATCCCACATGAGGGGAGCAACGGCAGCTGAAACAGCAGCGGGACGCTTAACGTCTTCTTTGGAACCCGGACTACCCG
Organism: Tragulus kanchil; assembly: GCA_022376925.1. Taxonomy (NCBI): domain Eukaryota; kingdom Metazoa; phylum Chordata; class Mammalia; order Artiodactyla; family Tragulidae; genus Tragulus; species Tragulus kanchil. Next base: position 117,683,704 of record JAIOJX010000031.1, read on the forward strand.
GAGGCCCCAGAGGGCGTGGAAGGTGGAACACTGGCAATTTCTTCTCAGAAGGATTCTAGGTGGGTGTACTCCCAACGTGTCTATTGAAGCACACTTTCACAGCACTGAGGGGTTTTTTTTGCCATTTTAAGGCCTACTTGCTTCTAATGCAAGAGGCCCAGGTTTGAATCCTGGTCGGGGAACTAGATGCCACATGCTGCAGCTAAATGTTCTCATGCCACAACTAAGATCCGGTACAGCCAAAAACTAAATAAGAAAGACCCAGAGAAAGAAGTAGCATAACCTCTGCTTTTAATGTTTCAATGGATTATTTTAAATGGAATACTGAATCCATGGTGCTAATAGAATCTGTTAAGCACTTCTAAAAGAATAAATTAGTCCCTATTTCATGCAGTATGCCCATTAGTTCTGGAAAGATTGATGTTGGACTTCCCAGATAGCTCAGCTGGTAAAGAATCTGCCTGCAATGCAGGAGACACCGGTGCAATCCCTGGGTCAGGAAGATCCCTGGAGAGGGAATGGCTAACCCACTCCAGTAATCTTGCCTGGAGAATTTCATGGACAGAGGAGCCTGGTGGGCTAAAGCCCACAGGGTTGCAAAGAGCTGGACATAACTGAGCAACTAACACTGCTACTACTGGATTTATGTTGCCATTAAGTGAAGCCATTAAAGAGCTAGAAGAACACAGATTGAAGGAAAGCCTAAAGCTAGGTTCTGATTTCAAGGTGGGAAAGCTTCAACCAGGGAAGCCTCTATGAAGGAGAAGATTGAGAGAAAAGAAGTTTCAACCTTCTAAACAAGGGGAGAAGGAGGCAAGAAGACTTGGCGAAGCTACATCTTCCAGCTCATCATCTAAGTTAAAAGACAAATCTCGGGAAGTCCCTGGTGGTTCAGTGGCTGAGACTCTGCTCCCAATGCACACAGGGGGCCCGGGTTCGATCCCTGGTCAGGGAACTAGAGGCCACATGCTACAACTGAGACCCAGTGCAGCCAAATAAATATAAATTTTAAAATACTACAAAAAAAAAAGACAAATCTCAAATGAGGGGAGCAACGGCAGCTGAAACAGCAGAGGGAGGGTTAATGTCTTCTTTGGAACTAGGACTAACCGGAGGCCCCAGAGGGCGTGGAAGGTGGAACACTGGCATTCTCCTGGCAGATGTGTACCACCACCATTTCACACTTCCTGAAGGGACAGTATGTATTAAAGTCTTTAAAAGAAAAGCTCATATCCTTTGATCCAGCCATTCTACTTCTAGGAAAGCACCAGTGATCTCTGAAAAGATTTGTATAGATATTTCTCATAGACTGTTTTTTGATTGAAGTATTTTGATTTACAATATTGTGGCCATCTCTGCTCAGAATGCCTGATGGGAGAAGCCCGGCAGGCTGAGCCAGCAGCACCACCAAGGAGCACAGGTGTTGGGTTCAGTGCGTTGAAATCCACTGTTTTGGCCCTAGCTCTGCTCTCTGCGGCCTCCATCCCTGAGGATGACTCTATTCCCTTCCCCCATGCTCTTCTCTTCGTGGGAATTCTGTTGCTTCTGAGTGAAAGGGAATCTGAGAGGATGGTCCAGAAAACTCTCTGTGGTGCCGCCCACTCCCGAGACACGTGGGACGGCCCTGGAACTGTCCGAGTGCGAGACTGGACTTTCCCTGGGGAAGGCGCCCCCGGTGGGGTCTGTCCTATGAAGCACCCGTCGCTTTTGTTCTCAGGTGGCTCAGGGCGCCTGGTCCGTGTGCTCTGTGTCCTGTGGTGAGGGAGGCCGCGGTGGGCAAGGGACCTGTCTGCACAAGAGCCGATGGAAGGGGGCGGGTGGGGCTCCAAGAGCATGCGCCCCCAGAGGCGGGCCTCTGGCAGGAAGGCCGTGTTCCCCTCCCCACTATGTTCAGGGCCTCAGGGGACCCGGGAACCAGGGGACGCTCCCAAATCGAGCTCCCAAATCTGGTCCTCCTGCGGCCCCTGTGGTTAAGGAGGTCCCCTGGCCATCCAGTGGTCAGGACTTTGTCTGCCAGTGCTGGGGGGGAGCAGGTTCCATCTCTGGTCCGGAAGCTGAGATCCCACATGCCATGAGGCCCCCAAACCCACACAGAGAGCAGAAGCCATCCTGTAGCCAAGAAAAGCCCACCCAGCAGGGCCCCTCCCCAGGGGGGAATGGGAAGCACCCACCTCGTGGGGGAGGCTCGGGAGACGCGCCTGCACAGGGACCTGACCACATTGCACCCCAGCCAGTTCGTGGGGCTGACTGTCCTGCCCTTGACTTCCCAGCGGTGACTGACACAGGCTGCAGGGACCACGAGGTCCCTCTGGGCCCTTCTGACAAGGTTGGGTCACGTCAGCGGGCTGGGTGGAGGGGGAGGATGCTCCCTTCCCCCATTCCTGCCCTGTGGGGTAGCCACTGTTGCTCCTGGCAGTGACCGTGTTGATTCTCAGCTCAGTCACTCAGAGTCCTACCTGACTGCCCGCTGCTCGAACGGCAGACAGTGTAAAACAGGAATCCATCTTTCTGGAGAAATCAAGTTTATTAAGATCCCCTGGGAAGGGTGGTGTGGTCTGGCTTCATCGGCCGCACTGTGTCTGCCATTTTCAATCTTCAGAGTCCGTTGACTGTAATCTTGCTTCTCTGCTTATGTCCGATCCTTGACACCCAGCCTCCTGGACAGAAATCAAACAGGGCTGTTGGGTCTGTTGTGGAGGAGTGCCAGAACGGGTGAACGGAAGAGGCCTTCCGTTGCAGGGTGCTGTCTCGTGGGGAGCTTCAGCATCCTTTTCATACAGCAGCTTGGAAAAACTGCCAGAGTTCAGTCGCCCCCAGAGTTCACTGTGAGAAAGAAGGACTTCCCTGTAGAAAAGAATGAAAAGAATGGTTAATCGTTTTATCTCTGAACACTGAACGAGATGAACTTTCAGCTGCTCTTCTCTATCTTTGTTATTGGACCAGTGTTCTATATCAAGAATTAGGATGTACCATTTAAGACTCAGAGTTTAAATATGTCTGTAACAATCCACCTCAGTACTGTCACTGCAATATGACATTCTGCATATGTCATTCTGTTGGGCCAGCCAGGTACCAGTTTGTAGTGAGGTGTCTTTAAGGCACATAGTAGAAAACACAATTGTTAAGTTATTCAAGTTCCTTTCACTGTGATTTGGAAATGCTAAATCCTTATAGAATGAGACCCTTATTTTTGGACTAGCTTTTTTGTCGGGAGGGGGATTCATTTGTGTTGGCAGGGATGGCACAAAAAGCCCACCCAGCAGGGCCTCCCAGGGGAATGGGAAGCACCCACCTCGTGGGGGAGGCTCGGGACGCCTGCACAGGGACCTGACCACATTGCACCCCAGCCAGTTCGTGGGGCTGACTGTCCTGCCCTTGACTTCCCAGCGGTGACTGACACAGGCTGCAGGGACCACGAGGTCCCTCTGGGCCCTTCTGACAAGGTTGGGTCACGTCAGCGGGCTGGGTGGAGGGGGAGGATGCTCCCTTCCCCCATTCCTGCCCTGTGGGGTAGCCACTGTTGCTCCTGGCAGTGACCGTGTTGATTCTCAGCTCAGTCACTCAGAGTCCTACCTGACTGCCCGCTGCTCGAACGGCAGACAGTGTAAAACAGGAATCCATCTTTCTGGAGAAATCAAGTTTATTAAGATCCCCTGGGAAGGGTGGTGTGGTCTGGCTTCATCGGCCGCACTGTGTCTGCCATTTTCAATCTTCAGAGTCCGTTGACTGTAATCTTGCTTCTCTGCTTATGTCCGATCCTTGACACCCAGCCTCCTGGACAGAAATCAAACAGGGCTGTTGGGTCTGTTGTGGAGGAGTGCCAGAACGGGTGAACGGAAGAGGCCTTCCGTTGCAGGGTGCTGTCTCGTGGGGAGCTTCAGCATCCTTTTCATACAGCAGCTTGGAAAAACTGCCAGAGTTCAGTCGCCCCCAGAGTTCACTGTGAGAAAGAAGGACTTCCCTGTAGAAAAGAATGAAAAGAATGGTTAATCGTTTTATCTCTGAACACTGAACGAGATGAACTTTCAGCTGCTCTTCTCTATCTTTGTTATTGGACCAGTGTTCTATATCAAGAATTAGGATGTACCATTTAAGACTCAGAGTTTAAATATGTCTGTAACAATCCACCTCAGTACTGTCACTGCAATATGACATTCTGCATATGTCATTCTGTTGGGCCAGCCAGGTACCAGTTTGTAGTGAGGTGTCTTTAAGGCACATAGTAGAAAACACAATTGTTAAGTTATTCAAGTTCCTTTCACTGTGATTTGGAAATGCTAAATCCTTATAGAATGAGACCCTTATTTTTGGACTAGCTTTTTTGTCGGGAGGGGGATTCATTTGTGTTGGCAGGGATTGCATTCATATTGAATAATGCTTGCTTTTCCTCTGGCCATACCATTTTGAACATTAACCAGGGTACCTATCTTCTTAGTAATATGTTGTTTCTTACTGGTGTTCAAACTCTGCAGCTCTTAAGGAGGAAGATAAGGGAGATGTGACTTCCGAGAAAATATTGAGACTATAGAGAAAATGTTCCTGTTTCACATCAAAGAATTCAGAAGAAAGAAACCCAAAGATCCCCTGCAAGGGATGGGGAGTAGGAGCAGGTGGGGGAGGGGTAGTCCAGCGTGTCTGAGTTTCAGGCAGCAGGGGAGGAAGGGCAGCCAGAGCGGGGCGGGAGCCTCACCTGGTCCTCCTGGAAGCTCCTGACCGTCCTCCGAGCTGGGCAAGGATCATGAAGGCCATGGAGGTGCAGGATTTGAATGGCCAGTTGTGACCAGGTGCGTCCCCAGTCAGTCACATGTGGACATTAATTACCTTTGCTTTGCTTTGCTTTTGCGTTTCTTGCAGAGCACTCCACAGCACAGGTAGGTCATGGCATCGTGTATTCTCGCAGCCAGTCCCTTCTTCTTCCTGGGGAGGTGTCCAGAGGGAGTGGCTGAGGACTGGGGCTCTCGAGGAGCCTGGGGGGAGCTTCTGGCCGCGGCAGGAGGGCAGTTGATTGCCTCGGGGCCTTGACTGCCCATGTCTCTGGGGCCAGGGCCGTGTCGATGATCGGTGCTCCAGTGTATGATAACATTCTGAATTCTCCCAACCAGTCCCTTCTTCTTTTTGGGGAAGTGTCCAGAGGGAGTGGCTGAGGACTGGAGCTTGCGAGGAGGAGCCTGGGGGGAGCTTCTGGCTGTGGCAGGAGGGCAGTGGGTTGCCTCGGGGCCTTTGCTGCCCACGTCTCTGGGGCCAGGGCTGTGTCCAATGCTGTTGATGTTTGGGGCATTACTGGGGGTCTGGGACTCACTGGTGTCACTGGTGCTGCGTGATCGAGTGCCCGGGTCTCCCCTGCGTGTGCCAGGGCAGCTGCCGGCGCGTGGTGCGGCAGGGATGCCGTGAATGAAGGGTTTGCTGGAGATGAGGCAGGACACAGGGTCTAGGTCGAGGAGCCGGCTACGGAGGTCGCCAAAGACCCGATTCCTGGAGAAGATGTTCCCAGGGACAGTGTGGGTGGTGGGGCGGCGGTTGACGCTGCTCTCCACTGGGGCAGGTGAGGGAGCGGCAGTGGGCTTGATGATCTCCTGGGAGGTGTAGTTTGTCTCCTCCCCCTGCCTCAGCTTTTGAAATAACCGGGCCGTTATAAGGCAGGAGGCCTCAGAACTGGAACACTTGGGGTCTTTGCTTCTGTTTTCAGAAGGGGCAGGTGTCCACGCTTCCTTGGGTGGCAGGGGTGACTCGTCCGGGCCCATTGTGACCCAGGGGTGCCTCTGAGGGTGGCTATGGTGCCTCTCTTAGCAGGCGGGACGGTCAGCATGCTTGCCAGGATACTGGCTATGCGAGTGGAGAGGTGGCTGGTCACACAGTATTGGCGTCTCACCATCTTCTGACGCATCTTGTGAAATGCTTCTACTTTGAAGGGGAGGAACCCAGTGACCATGACGTAGAGGGTGATGCCGAGGCTCCAGATGTCTACCGGGGGACCTTGGTAGCTGGTCTTGAACAGCTCTGGCGCCATGTAGCCAGGAGTGCCGCAGAAAGTGTACAGCTCCTTGTTCAGCTCGTATGGAGCGCTTAGGCCAAAGTCCGTGATCTTGATGTTGAGCTGATTGTCTAGAAGGATGTTGCTGGGTTTCAGGTCTCGGTGCACAATGCCGCGGGCGTGGCAGTGCTGCACAGCCGCCAGCAGCTGTCGGAAGGGGCCCCGGGCCTCCTCCTCTGTCATGGGGCCGTACTCTTGGATGTACGTGGACATATCTCCCTTGCTGACATACTCCATCACCACGAAGAGAGTTGGTTCTGTGTTAATGACCTCAAGCAGCCGCACGACGTTCGGGTGGTCGAGCACTCTCAGGCTCTGCACGTCCCGAAAGAGCTGGTTGGTGGGGAGGGACGGGTGCTCTTTCTGGATGATCTTAATGGCCATCTCTGCCCCTGTCGCAACATGCCGCGTGAGGGGCATTACTGGGGTCTGGGACTCACTGGTGTCACTGGTGCTGCGTGATCGAGTGCCCGGGTCTCCTGCGTGTGCCAGGGCAGCTGCCGGCGTGGTGCGGCAGGGATGCCGTGAATGAAGGGTTTGCTGGAGATGAGGCAGGACACAGGGTCTAGGTCGAGGAGCCGGCTACGGAGGTCGCCAAAGACCCGATTCCTGGAGAAGATGTTCCCAGGGACAGTGTGGGTGGTGGGGCGGTTGACGCTGCTCTCCACTGGGGCAGGTGGGGGAGCGGCAGTGGGCTTGATGATCTCCTGGGAGGTGTAGTTTGTCTCCTCCCCCTGCCTCAGCTTTTGAAATAACCGGGCCGTTATAAGGCAGGAGGCCTCAGAACTGGAACACTTGGGGTCTTTGCTTCTGTTTTCAGAAGGGGCAGGTGTCCACGCTTCCTTGGGTGGCAGGGGTGACTCGTCCGGGCCCATTGTGACCCAGGGGTGCCTCTGAGGGTGGCTATGGTGCCTCTCTTAGCAGGCGGGACGGTCAGCATGCTTGCCAGGATACTGGCTATGCGAGTGGAGAGGTGGCTGGTCACACAGTATTGGCGTCTCACCATCTTCTGACGCATCTTGTGAAATGCTTCTACTTTGAAGGGGAGGAACCCAGTGACCATGACGTAGAGGGTGATGCCGAGGCTCCAGATGTCTACCGGGGGACCTTGGTAGCTGGTCTTGAACAGCTCTGGCGCCATGTAGCCAGGAGTGCCGCAGAAAGTGTACAGCTCCTTGTTCAGCTCGTATGGAGCGCTTAGGCCAAAGTCCGTGATCTTGATGTTGAGCTGATTGTCTAGAAGGATGTTGCTGGGTTTCAGGTCTCGGTGCACAATGCCGCGGGCGTGGCAGTGCTGCACAGCCGCCAGCAGCTGTCGGAAGGGGCCCCGGGCCTCCTCCTCTGTCATGGGGCCGTACTCTTGGATGTACGTGGACATATCTCCCTTGCTGACATACTCCATCACCACGAAGAGAGTTGGTTCTGTGTTAATGACCTCAAGCAGCCGCACGACGTTCGGGTGGTCGAGCACTCTCAGGCTCTGCACGTCCCGAAAGAGCTGGTTGGTGGGGAGGGACGGGTGCTCTTTCTGGATGATCTTAATGGCCATCTCTGCCCCTGTCGCAACATGCCGCGCCAACTTGACCTTGGCAAAGTTCCCCTCTCCTAGCGTCCGGAGGAAGCTGTAATTTTGGATGCGGGCACCCTTGCTGGTGGAGATGGCTGTGAGGTCCTCCATGGTGACCACCACTAACTACTCTACCCACTCCTCTACCAGCTAACTGCTCTAGAAACTGCTCTACCAGCTAACTCCAACTGCTGATTCTACCACAGTAGAATTAGCCTACTAGACAAACACTACGCCAACTATCCTAACACTAACTATGCCAACTCTGCTAACACTATGCCAACTAGAGTAACACAAACTATGCCAACGAATAACTAAGTCTAACTAGACTAATTCTACTCTGGGAAGAAATGAACCCCTACCAACTACACTGACTATAGCAACAATACTAACTGTTCTAACACTAGCAACACTAACCTCGAATATAGGACAAATCGCACTAACTCTAGGTCTCGCCGTCAGGTCACCAGTATCAGCATCCTGGGCTCCAAATGACCAAAACCCTGGGCCCAGCCTCTGGCTTATATAGTAGTTTTGATGTTCATCACAGCTGTGCTCTGTGAGGTCACAGCAGGAAACGGCCCAGGCATGGATGAGGCTCTGCCCCAGTGGTTTCCTCCCTGTTCAGGTTCAAGGCCCCTTTACACTTAGGAAAAAGGGCCGCAAAGAGATTGTTTTCCTTTGGATCACGTAGAGACTGGTATTCATTTTATTTGACATTCAAATCTGGAGAGTGCTTCAGCAGCTTTTCCGTTTCTAGTTTGAAAATTGATAATGATGTTGGAGACCTCATGACATCTCCACTTGAAGTCTTCGATACCTTTTCCTTCAACTCTGGTCTCCAAGTGCTGAACTGACTCGACTAGACTCTAGGAAATGGTGCTGTCGCCCAAAGCACTGGTAAGGCCCATCGTGAATGTCTACAAAGGGTGGCTCTCTTGGAGTTACCATGTAAAAACCCCTAGGCCAAGGAGTGGATTTCGCTCAGATCTCCTGAGCCTTCAGACACGTCACTGTCCAGACCCCCTCTGTGCCGCCAAAGAGCTGGTTGGTGGGAGGACGGTGCTCTTTCTGGATGATCTTAATGGCCATCTCTGCCCCTGTCGCAACATGCCGCGCCAACTTGACCTTGGCAAAGTTCCCCTCTCCTAGCGTCCGGAGGAAGCTGTAATTTTGGATGCGGGCACCCTTGCTGGTGGAGATGGCTGTGAGGTCCTCCATGGTGACCACCACTAACTACTCTACCCACTCCTCTACCAGCTAACTGCTCTAGAAACTGCTCTACCAGCTAACTCCAACTGCTGATTCTACCACAGTAGAATTAGCCTACTAGACAAACACTACGCCAACTATCCTAACACTAACTATGCCAACTCTGCTAACACTATGCCAACTAGAGTAACACAAACTATGCCAACGAATAACTAAGTCTAACTAGACTAATTCTACTCTGGGAAGAAATGAACCCCTACCAACTACACTGACTATAGCAACAATACTAACTGTTCTAACACTAGCAACACTAACCTCGAATATAGGACAAATCGCACTAACTCTAGGTCTCGCCGTCAGGTCACCAGTATCAGCATCCTGGGCTCCAAATGACCAAAACCCTGGGCCCAGCCTCTGGCTTATATAGTAGTTTTGATGTTCATCACAGCTGTGCTCTGTGAGGTCACAGCAGGAAACGGCCCAGGCATGGATGAGGCTCTGCCCCAGTGGTTTCCTCCCTGTTCAGGTTCAAGGCCCCTTTACACTTAGGAAAAAGGGCCGCAAAGAGATTGTTTTCCTTTGGATCACGTAGAGACTGGTATTCATTTTATTTGACATTCAAATCTGGAGAGTGCTTCAGCAGCTTTTCCGTTTCTAGTTTGAAAATTGATAATGATGTTGGAGACCTCATGACATCTCCACTTGAAGTCTTCGATACCTTTTCCTTCAACTCTGGTCTCCAAGTGCTGAACTGACTCGACTAGACTCTAGGAAATGGTGCTGTCGCCCAAAGCACTGGTAAGGCCCATCGTGAATGTCTACAAAGGGTGGCTCTCTTGGAGTTACCATGTGAAAGAGATCCTCCCACCCTCCTGGAGGGACCACAGGGAGGGATGTTCGGTTCACCCTTGCAGCTCCAGCCATCTCGGCTGAGCCTTCAGACACGAGTACCACTGTCCAGCGTGCTCAGGCCTCCAGCTCACTGCCATCACAGGAATGACCAAAGCAAGACAGCAGAACTGCCCGGCTCAGCCCAGCCCCGACTGCAAAGCCATGAACCAAAAAAGTGGTGGTGGTTTTATGCCTTAAGTCTTGGGGTAGAGACACTGGCCCACATCCTCAAGCGTGCTTGGTTTGCTGTCTGTGAGAGGCTCCAAGCAGTGGGGGCTAACGTGGGTCAGAGGGCATTCTGGAGGGAAGAGATTGGAATGGAGGCCAGAGCAGAGGCCCTGGGGCAGATACGAGAAGGGGGCACTGTGGAGGCCTTCTGTCTTTAGTTGGGGTTTCTCCAGAAGCAGAGGCTGAGGCAAGGATTTGAGAACAAGATTACCTGGAAGGGGTAGAGAACCTTGGTGGAGGAGACAGGAAGTGACGCCGGAAAGGGAGCACTGCCGCAGAAGGGCACGTCAGCAAGCAAGGGCCACTGGGGAGAGAACTGGAGCTTCGTCCTGTTGGGGACCTCTGAGAGCCCATGCAGAACACGCACTTCCCAGTCATCCCCATGGAGGCGGGGCCCTGGAGTATTTACACACCGTCTCCCTTCAGCCAGTCACTGGTCGAAGGCTACTGGAGCAGACAGAGCCAAAGCAGGCACCAGTGGTCTGGGAAGGCCCACAGGCAAAGATTCCTGCGCTGGCCCTGGCAGTCAGACCACTGGGTGCTGAATGCGGAAGGTGACAGGACGTGGACTCAGCCCCTGCCGTGTCTGCTGCAACACCCTCCCCCCGACACATTCACCCCAACACAGCTCCTCAGCCGCTTCTTGGGCGGGACCACCAATGAGAGACTAGACAGTCACTGCTCCAGCCAGATTGAGTTTAATTAAGGGTTTCAGCTAGGGGAGGGGATTCACAGGAAATACTGAGGTCTGGGACAGGGGCCTGGTTGGGTTCTGACTTAAAAAGACCTGGGGGACTCTAACTTAGGAGAGTCCTTCCTATGTCCCAGGGATAGGGACCTGAAGGGGGTGGGTCCCAGAGAGGTCACGGGGTCATCTTGGAGCTCTACTGGGGTAGAACTGGAAGCTGTTTGGGGATTCTCCAAGAATGAGGTAGGGGAATTATATCTGGGGTTCCAGATGTAAAGAACTGAGTTAGAGGCAGGGACCCCAAAAGATCCTGGAGGGAAAAGGGTTGGAGATCTAGCATGTTTCACAGAAACAATCAAGGGGCCTCGATTTCACAGAAATCATCAAGGGGGCTCCTTGGAGGGGAGAGGGGTATCATACCACCCCAAATATTGGGGTCTGTTTACCCCCCAACAGCCATTTGGGGGTTTTAATGTAAGACCCCGATGGCAGGACATTATCCACACACATTATCACGGATTTGCAACACAAGCATACGCTGACTGTCCCACAGGACGGTGGGGACTGGAAAATCAGTCCAGGTTCTGGGTTTGAGTCCTAAGAGGACAAGCCTGGGGGTGCCACTCGGCTCCTCTTCAGAAGCTGCCGGAGCTGCGGACAAGACAAGACAGGGGAGAGGTCTGAGAGGCAGTAAGGAGAGATGGGGCAGGTGCAAACCTGAAGCTGGGGGTTAGAGACAAGTGAGTAGAGTCTGATGGGTTTGACGGTCAAAGGCTCTGAGTCGAGATGTGGGAATGAGGGTGAAGTCTGGTTCACAGAATGAATCAAGGCTCCTGAGCTAAGGTGTTGCTGGTTGGGGGCTCTCACCTGGGGATGAGCACTGAGGACCTGGGGTCAAAGGGGAGAGGCTGGGGGTCAGAGTCACACTTAGGGGCCAGAAGTCCTACTCTGAGGTCAGGCCTAAAAGTCAGGGGGCTGAAGGTCATTTTGGGGATTAAAGGTCATACCTTAATCAGAGTTAAAAAGTAGAGGTCACACTCTGAGGGTTGAAATAGAAGTCAGGAGGTGTCACCATTATTAAGCAAGGGTGCCAAACACTGAGGTCCAAGGTCATTTTTGGCTTTTGGGCTGTGCTGCATGGCATGTGGGATCTTCCAAAGGAAGACTGACCAGGAATCGAACCCATGCCCTCTGCAGCAGAAGTGGGGTAACTTAACCACTGGACTGCCGGTGAAGTCCCTCAAGACCACATTTTGAAGTCAGGGTCAGAGGAGGTTCAAGATCATCTTCTGAGAGGACAGGCCACCCTCTCAAGTCAAGAATGGGCAGGGTCGGGGTTCACCCCACGACCGGGACAGGTTCAGCGCTCACCCCCTCGGGGCCCGGCCCAGGCCGCAGCAGGTGAACAGGCTGCTCGTTCTCCAGGTTGCGCAGTGTCGGATCCGCCCCAGCGGTCAGCAAGCGCCGCACAATGGCTTCCTGGGCAGGGCCAGGGGGCAGGGCGGCTGCCATGTGGAGGGCGGTGTTCCCATGCGCCTGGGGACGGTGGAGGGAGGTGGAGGGAGGACTGCTGAGGACGCAGACTCCGCTGGCCTGGGCCCTCCTCACACTCCATCTCCCGCCACACGCCTCCCCTCACATCCCAGAGCCCCGCTCCACAGCCACATCCCACACACCCCTCTGTCTTAGCTCTACACATGCCCCCAGTCTATGTCTGCATCCTCTGGCTCACCCCCTCCACGACCCACAGGCCTCCCAGCGTCCCAGTGCCCCGCTCTACCACATCTCACCCAATCGGCACATTGCTCTGAGGCCCCTACCTTCATGTTGACAAAAGCCCGCAGGTCTCCCTGAGGCAGTGACAGCAGCAGCTGAACCAGGGTGGGGTTTGCGGCCTGCACAGCCAAGTGCAGAACGGTCTTATTGCTCTTGATCTCCTGTCGGGAGGGGAACGGCAGAGGTCAGGTCAGTTCCCACACCCAGGCCTCCACCCGTGAAACCCAAGAGCCTTTAGAGAGCCTGTTTCTTTTTTGCAAGCATCAAGGTGTGTCTTGTATAGCGGTATGCACTGTGTATGCTCCAAGAATACCAGACTGAAGGGGGTGCCATTCAGATCATGGACCAGTGGTCAAGAATCTGCCTGTCAACGCAGAAGATGCAAGAGACGGGGGTTCGATCCCTGGGTCAGGAAGATCCCCTGGAGGAAGAAGTGGCCGCCCAGGAAAATTCCATGGACAGAGGAGCCTGGCGGGCTACGGTTCACGGGGCTGCAGAGCCGGACACAACTGAGCCACCATTCAGATCTCATGTATCACTAAGATCATAGACGTTCACTAAGACAATTTTCTAGCCCAGGTATCTTTGAGAAAAAGACTCCTTTTCTTTTCCCCCAAAGAAGCCCTCTGGACCTTGGACTAGCAGCTGCCCTGGCCAGCCCACAGTCTATCAAACACAGTAAAATGCGCCCAAATTCCACGTGGACTAGTTTATCTACAAGGATAGGAGCTGAGCAGCATTTATCAGTGGACTACCTACACCTGAATCTATTTCCATAGTGAGTGGCTCTCTACATATTTTGAAGCAAGTAGAGACATGGTCCACAATGAAACTTATGTGTCTTTGAAGAATTTGTAACGATAAGAAGCATCAATGATAATAAAAATTGTGTGTTTAGACACAGAAAACAAACATGCTTTACTAAAGGGGAGAAGGGGTTGGGAAGGATAAATTAGGAGTTTGAGATTAGCTGATACAAACTACTACATATAAAATAGATAAACAAGGTCCTACTGTATAGCACAGGGAACTAGATTCAATACCCTGTAACAAACCATAATGGAAAAGAATATGAAAAAGGATATGTATATATATGTACAACTGGATCACTATGCTGTACACCTGAAACACAACATTGTAAATAAACTATATTTCAATAAAATTTAAAAAAAAAGAATAAAAAAATGACACATTACCACAATGTGTGAGCTTTATCTGGATCGTAGTTTGTTTTTTTAATAATAATAAAAAAAATGTATGTAACTGCGTGTATGCCAGCTCTTTGTGACTCAATAGAGTGTATAAACTGCCAGGCTCCTCTGTCCACGGTATTTTCCAGCCAAGAGTACTAGAGTAGATTGCCATTTCCCTCTCGAGGGGGATCTTCCCAATCCATGGATTGAACCACTGTCTCCTGCTTTAGAGGCAGATTCTTTACTACTGCACCACTTGAGAAACTCCTAGTTACTTTAGAGCCAAACAAAAACTTGATCACGGGTATTAATTTCTTTAAGAATGGTAAAGGTTAAAAACATTGCTGTATCACTAGATCATAGACGCACGTAAGAGGCAATTTTCAGGAAGATCCTGAGGAAGAAGTGGCCCCAGGAAAATTCCATGGACAGAGGAGCCTGGCGGGCTACGGTTCACGGGGCTGCAGAGCCGGACACAACTGAGCCACCATTCAGATCTCATGTATCACTAAGATCATAGACGTTCACTAAGACAATTTTCTAGCCCAGGTATCTTTGAGAAAAAGACTCCTTTTCTTTTCCCCCAAAGAAGCCCTCTGGACCTTGGACTAGCAGCTGCCCTGGCCAGCCCACAGTCTATCAAACACAGTAAAATGCGCCCAAATTCCACGTGGACTAGTTTATCTACAAGGATAGGAGCTGAGCAGCATTTATCAGTGGACTACCTACACCTGAATCTATTTCCATAGTGAGTGGCTCTCTACATATTTTGAAGCAAGTAGAGACATGGTCCACAATGAAACTTATGTGTCTTTGAAGAATTTGTAACGATAAGAAGCATCAATGATAATAAAAATTGTGTGTTTAGACACAGAAAACAAACATGCTTTACTAAAGGGGAGAAGGGGTTGGGAAGGATAAATTAGGAGTTTGAGATTAGCTGATACAAACTACTACATATAAAATAGATAAACAAGGTCCTACTGTATAGCACAGGGAACTAGATTCAATACCCTGTAACAAACCATAATGGAAAAGAATATGAAAAAGGATATGTATATATATGTACAACTGGATCACTATGCTGTACACCTGAAACACAACATTGTAAATAAACTATATTTCAATAAAATTTAAAAAAAAAGAATAAAAAAATGACACATTACCACAATGTGTGAGCTTTATCTGGATCGTAGTTTGTTTTTTTAATAATAATAAAAAAAATGTATGTAACTTTGCGTGTATGCCAGCTCTTTGTGACTCAATAGAGTGTATAAACTGCCAGGCTCCTCTGTCCACGGTATTTTCCAGCCAAGAGTACTAGAGTAGATTGCCATTTCCCTCTCGAGGGGGATCTTCCCAATCCATGGATTGAACCACTGTCTCCTGCTTTAGAGGCAGATTCTTTACTACTGCACCACTTGAGAAACTCCTATGTTACTTTAGAGCCAAACAAAAACTTGATCACGGGGTATTAATTTCTTTAAGAATGGTAAAGGTTAAAAAGAATTCTTATTGGGGCTTCCCTGATGGTCCAGTGGGTAAAGACTCCGCCTTGCAGTACAAGGTGGCGCCAGTTCCATCCCTGGCCTGGGAAGATCCTACGTGGCACGGAGTGGCTGGACAGATGTGTCCAACTACCGAGCCAGAGCTCTGGAGCACACGTGCCCAGAGCCAGTGCTCTTCTATAGGAGAGGCCACTGCAATGGGAGGCCCACACAGGCCAAAGAACAAAGATGGATGAAAATAAATAAATGAAAGACCAATAAAGGGCTTCCCTGGTGGTCCAGTGGGTAAAGACATTGCCTTGCAGTGCAAGAGGCGCCGATTCGATCCGTGGCCTGGGAAGATCCCACGTGCCGCAGAGCGGCTGGACCGATGT
This sequence comes from Tragulus kanchil, assembly GCA_022376925.1. Lineage (NCBI taxonomy): Eukaryota > Metazoa > Chordata > Mammalia > Artiodactyla > Tragulidae > Tragulus > Tragulus kanchil. Next base: position 117,699,172 of record JAIOJX010000031.1, read on the forward strand.
GTCCAGTTACTGAGCCGGAGCTCTGGAGCGCATGCGCCCAGAGCCAGTGCTCTGCGACAACAGAGGCCACTGCGATGGGAGGCCCACACGGGCCAAAGAACAAAGATGGATGAAAACAGATAAATGAAAGACCAATAGAAGGGCTTCCTGGTGGTCCAGTGGGTAAAGACATTGCCTTGCAGTGCAAGAGGCGCCGATTCGATCCGTGGCCTGGGAAGATCCCACGTGCCGCAGAGCGGCTGGACCGATGTGTCCAGTTACTGAGCCGGAGCTCTGGAGCGCATGCGCCCAGAGCCAGTGCTCTGCGACAACAGAGGCCACTACGATGGGAGGCCCACACGGGCCAAAGAACAAAGATGGATGAAAACAGATAAATGAAAGACCAATAGAAGTGGACCACCCGCCCCCCTCCCTCCCCAACCTGCGCCCCCGCAAAAAAAAACCCAATAAAGGTGGCCAAAATTTTTTTAAAAAGAATTCTTATCTTTTAAAGACAATTATCTAGGGTTAAAATTGCAAGCTTGGATTTGCTTAAAAATAACACAAGGAAGTGGAGAAGTGAATTAGATAGGACTGGCTATGAGTTGCTGGTTATTTACATTGGGTGTATGGAGTTCATTATATCAATATTATTTTCTCTACTTTCTCTGTGTTCAAAGTTCTTTAACTAACACTAAAAAATCCAAAACAATGAGCAGATATGTAATTCTCAGCCAGCCTTTGAAGGAGCTACTGTCAGGAAGGAGCAGAATATACATATTAAGAGCTGGATTCTGGGATCAGGCCACCTGGGCTGGAATCCCCTCTCTGACACTCACAAGGTACAAGATGTTTGAGTCCTTGAGGTTCATTTTCCTTACCAGTAAAATGGAGAAAGCACTAAAAGCACACACATCCAAGTGTGTTTGTGAGGATTTAATTAGCTAATCCAGGAAACTGAGTGTTTAATAATAGTAAGGGCTTGATCACTATAAGCAAAGATCAATAATATTATCCCTGGTTGACAAGTGGACACAGAGGCATGCACTAACTTGCTCAACGTCAGACAGCTGGGAAGGGGCAAGTCAGTGTTTATTGAGCATTCTTGCACATTCAAGAGCCCCCACCCTACACGCCCCCTCCTGGGGGCCCACTGCCCACTCCCCAGCTCACCTGGCTGGTGTGATCAGCACCCATCTGCAGCAACATCTTGACGCAAGCCAGCCTGTCCTGGGCCTGGGTACTCAGTACTGGGGGATACAGGTCAGGTGCTTGCATAGCGACGTTGAGAGCGAGGATGGCTGTGTGGAGCGGGGTGAGGCCTGCAGAGATGAGACAGCGAGGACTCTACCTCTAGAGCTCCGACCCCCACCCAGCCCCGCCCGCCACAACACCTTGCCCACCACCCAACATACCCTCGAAGTCTCTGGCTTCTATGTCAACTCGAACTCTGGAGTTAATCACAGCCTGGGAGGAGGAGGCAGAGTGCTGGATTAGGATCTCCCTGGGCCTCGTAGCCCTGAACATCAGGATCTAGGCAATCAGTCCATCTCATGCACTCCACCTGCCCGACGGACATACCGAGAGGACTCTGGGGAGCCCGTATGTCGCAGCCACGTGCAACACTGAACGTCCCTGATGGTCCGTGGCGTTGGGTTCCGCTCCCAGGTTCAGTAGATCCTCCACGATCAGGGGCTGGTTGGCGGCAGCAGCCACCAGAAGGGGGGTCTGGAGGGGTTAGGAAAGATGAGTCTGGGCCCCCTGTCCCAGGCCCCAGCCCCTCTGCCCTCACACCCAGGAGTCCGAGGCTCCAGCCCTCACCTTGCCCTTATGCTCACGAATGTCCAGATGTCTATACGCTTGGAGCATCTCGGCTGCGGCGTACGCTGCCCAGCGCAACCCTCGAGCCGCAAACAGGTGCAGGAGCCTGAGGAGAGTGGCGCCAGCAGTGAGCACCGTCCATCCCGCTGAGCGGGGAGCCTACAGACTCCTCGCCCCTCTACTCACGTGTCTCCCTCCTCATCCTGCGCCAGGAGCTTTTGTGGCCCCAGAGCCAGCATGTGAGCACGGGCAGTGTCCAGGGACGGTCCAGTGACCACAGGAGGCAACTGTGGAGGTCCCGAGGGGAGTCCAGAACTTCTCCAGGATCCGGCCTGAGGCAGGGAAGGTTCTGCAAAGAGCCTAGTATCCAGGGAGTCCTGAAGGGTACAGGGAGTGGGGAGAGCCAGTCAGTTGAGAATTTCCTTACCGCTACATACACATGCACGCACAGAGTACCGGGCAGAGTGGCTGGGTGTTCCATCTACGCCCAGTGACCCTGGATCTTTGGGCCTTGGTTTTGCCCATCTGAGGAATGGGTTCCTAACCCCACCCCAGACATCTCAGAATGCTGGGCTGCATAAGGGCAACTGAGGAATCTTAGGGCCTCTTCAGCATCCAATTTCCCTTGTGTGTCTCACCTCCATCCCCAGCGGAAACGAACACGGCCGCCCTGGGTCCGAGGGTGAGTAGAAGTCTGAAGCTAGGAAACTTTCAGCAGCAGAAGCAGGATAAGAGTAGAGGCTGTCCGTGTAGGTAGCATGTGTGCTGGGGTCCCAGTCAGGAAAGCATGTGGGGGGCACCAGGCTGCCAAGTCCAGAACCCACAGTCTCCTGGTGCCCTGGGAAGTGAGTGTGCCCTGTGTGTGAGAGGAGGAGCAGGGCAGGCCCGGTTATTGGAGTCAGGGAAGCCACAGCCCAGACAGGACCTGTGTGAGGGCCTGCTGTCCCAAGCTTCCTGAAAGCTAGTACTTCTTGGGCACCAAGGGGCTGGCAGCTTAGACTCTGGGGACCTAAACGCTTGGAACACTGAGCGATTGAGGGCCTAGGCTCCAGACTGGGCGCCTGAGCCCCTGAAGGACTATAGACCACTGGGCTCCAGGAAATATGGGCGGTCTGACTTCTACCAGGTCTCAGCAAGAATGAGCACCTAACACCTAGGTTCTGAAAAGTTCTTGAGTAGGGATGTTTGAGCCCTGTTGAGTTTCCAGCGCAACCTCGAGCCGCAAACAGGTGCAGGAGCCTGAGGAGAGTGGCGCCAGCAGTGAGCACCGTCCATGAGCGGGAGCCTACAGACTCCTCGCCCCTCTACTCACGTGTCTCCCTCCTCATCCTGCGCCAGGAGCTTTTGTGGCCCCAGAGCCAGCATGTGAGCACGGGCAGTGTCCAGGGACGGTCCAGTGACCACAGGAGGCAACTGTGGAGGTCCCGAGGGGAGTCCAGAACTTCTCCAGGATCCGGCCTGAGGCAGGGAAGGTTCTGCAAAGAGCCTAGTATCCAGGGAGTCCTGAAGGGTACAGGGAGTGGGGAGAGCCAGTCAGTTGAGAATTTCCTTACCGCTACATACACATGCACGCACAGAGTACCGGGCAGAGTGGCTGGGTGTTCCATCTACGCCCAGTGACCCTGGATCTTTGGGCCTTGGTTTTGCCCATCTGAGGAAGGGGTTTCCCTAACCCCACCCCAGACATCTCAGAATGCTGGGCTGCATAAGGGCAACTGAGGAATCTTAGGGCCTCTTCAGCATCCAATTTCCCTTGTGTGTCTCACCTCCATCCCCAGCGGAAACGAACACGGCCGCCCTGGGTCCGAGGGTGAGTAGAAGTCTGAAGCTAGGAAACTTTCAGCAGCAGAAGCAGGATAAGAGTAGAGGCTGTCCGTGTAGGTAGCATGTGTGCTGGGGTCCCAGTCAGGAAAGCATGTGGGGGGCACCAGGCTGCCAAGTCCAGAACCCACAGTCTCCTGGTGCCCTGGGAAGTGAGTGTGCCCTGTGTGTGAGAGGAGGAGCAGGGGCAGGCCCGGTTATTGGAGTCAGGGAAGCCACAGCCCAGACAGGACCTGTGTGAGGGCCTGCTGTCCCAAGCTTCCTGAAAGCTAGTACTTCTTGGGCACCAAGGGGCTGGCAGCTTAGACTCTGGGGACCTAAACGCTTGGAACACTGAGCGATTGAGGGCCTAGGCTCCAGACTGGGCGCCTGAGCCCCTGAAGGACTATAGACCACTGGGCTCCAGGAAATATGGGCGGTCTGACTTCTACCAGGTCTCAGCAAGAATGAGCACCTAACACCTAGGTTCTGAAAAGTTCTTGAGTAGGGATGTTTGAGCCCCTGTGGGAACCAGGTGAGTTTCCAGACTTACCAGCTTCACCTTCACTCACAGATGGGATCAGGGGCTGGGCCAGGGGAGCTGGGAACTGTCCCTGTAGAGGCCGAAGCCAAAAAAAAACAGAAAAAGGGGAAATGTATCCGGCAGGTTCCTCAGCACCCTCTTCCCACTTCCAGGGCATCTAAGTCAGGACTACATCTCTCATCAGCTCCGAGGGCCCAGCAAGGCAGCACGTCCTTGTCCTCCTGGGCATGGCCTCACGGGAGTCGTAGTTCACAGGGTTTCAAGGCCTCACCGGTAGCCCAGCGGTCTCGGTCTGCTGCTGGCGGCGCCTCTGTTCTTCCAGGAGCTTCTTCACCGTTTGCGACGGGCAGTGGCTGCGCTCATTCCGGCTCACTGCAGGGTGAAGAGAGCGGGACGTTATCAGGGGTCTTTCAGTCACCCGCGGGCGCGGGGGAGTGGATCTGAGCACCCTCCTCGTCCTCCCGCGCGGAAAAACTGGCACACTGATGTCGCCTGAGAACTCCAAAGCCAATCTAAGCTTTCGGGCGCGGCGCCGCCTCCGCCGTTTCCTTCCTTTGGCTCCGCACTTTCCCCTCTGACCCAACTTTCCATCAGCGTCGTGGAAACTGAGGAAGGGGGTGGAGGGCGCTCTCTGCTGTCCCGTTCCCTCTGCCCGCCACTTCCGTCAAAAATCCCACCGCACCCCACGCCCAGATCTCGGTCCTGGGGGATTCGCGGAGAGGCCTGGCGTTGCTCCCCGGAGACGCTGATCCAGGGTTCCAACATCTCTCTGCCCTACAAGCTGCCCTGATACTCTTTCCTCGGGAAACCAGGCATCCGAGTCCCTAGTCCCTCTCCCAGAGGAACCACGAAATCAACAGCCCCGAGCTCTGCAAGGATCCGAAGGCTCGGACCCTGCCGCCTTCTTCAGACGCTGGAGTCCAGGCCCCACCCCACGGGAGTCGGGGAGGCTCGCACCCTCTTTCCCAGGACCCGGGAGTCCGGGTGTCAGCCTACTCCCCGCTAGGACCTGGGAGTCCTTGTTCGCACGACCCAAGGAGGCTGCGCTCTCGGATCCCACCGGGTTCGGGCGGAGAAAGGGTTAAGCGCGCGAGGGCGGGCTCGGAAAGAGCGCACACGCGACGCGCTGACGTCACGGCGCTCACGCAAGGGAATCTTCCACCTCCCCCTTCCTCTCCACGCCACAGCCCAGGTGTCCGGCTCCGAGAAGCGATGCGTGGCCAAGCGTGGCGCTTGTGGAATCCCCGCACATGGGGAATTCCTGCTCAGCCCGGGGACCCGAACCGGGTGGGCGACTCGGGAAATCCCAGGGTGGGGGCAAGGTCACGGGCAGTGCGCATCCCTGCGGCCAGGCCTCGGACCTTGCCTATCCAGACCTTGGCCGATTTCAAACAACGCCCCCAAGGACTCGATCCAGCCTCTTTCTAGAGAATGGCGTCCGGGTCGCCAGCCCCCTCCTCCTAGCCCTAGGCAGGGCTCGGAGCTCCCAGTGCTTTCACCTCCAGGAGCTAGGATGCCGGATCCTTTTACCTCTCGGGACTCGGAGCCCAGAATCCCTGCCGCTCCGACATCACGACCCACGACTCTTGACCCTCTGCCCTCTGCAAACGTCGGGCACCCTCACTCTCAGCTTGAGGCTTGATCCTTTACTCCTGATACCCTTCTCTGTTCCTCAGAGCTTCAAGAGTCCATCCACCAACCCCTCTCTTAGGAGCCGAGCTGCCTCTCCCCACCCCTCCATTACCTCTGGGATTCCGTGGTCGTCCCTCAGCTCGCACCCCACGCCCAGATCTCGGTCCTGGGGGATTCGCGGAGAGGCCTGGCGTTGCTCCCCGGAGACGCTGATCCAGGGTTCCAACATCTCTCTGCCCTACAAGCTGCCCTGATACTCTTTCCTCGGGAAACCAGGCATCCGAGTCCCTAGTCCCTCTCCCAGAGGAACCACGAAATCAACAGCCCCGAGCTCTGCAAGGATCCGAAGGCTCGGACCCTGCCGCCTTCTTCAGACGCTGGAGTCCAGGCCCCACCCCACGGGAGTCGGGGAGGCTCGCACCCTCTTTCCCAGGACCCGGGAGTCCGGGTGTCAGCCTACTCCCCGCTAGGACCTGGGAGTCCTTGTTCGCACGACCCAAGGAGGCTGCGCTCTCGGATCCCACCGGGTTCGGGCGGAGAAAGGGTTAAGCGCGCGGGGGGGGGGGGCGGGCTCGGAAAGAGCGCACACGCGACGCGCTGACGTCACGGCGCTCACGCAAGGGAATCTTCCACCTCCCCCTTCCTCTCCACGCCACAGCCCAGGTGTCCGGCTCCGAGAAGCGATGCGTGGCCAAGCGTGGCGCTTGTGGAATCCCCGCACATGGGGAATTCCTGCTCAGCCCGGGGACCCGAACCGGGTGGGCGACTCGGGAAATCCCAGGGTGGGGGCAAGGTCACGGGCAGTGCGCATCCCTGCGGCCAGGCCTCGGACCTTGCCTATCCAGACCTTGGCCGATTTCAAACAACGCCCCCAAGGACTCGATCCAGCCTCTTTCTAGAGAATGGCGTCCGGGTCGCCAGCCCCCTCCTCCTAGCCCTAGGCAGGGCTCGGAGCTCCCAGTGCTTTCACCTCCAGGAGCTAGGATGCCGGATCCTTTTTACCTCTCGGGACTCCGGAGCCCAGAATCCCTGCCGCTCCGACATCACGACCCACGACTCTTGACCCTCTGCCCTCTGCAAACGTCGGGCACCCTCACTCTCAGCTTGAGGCTTGATCCTTTACTCCTGATACCCTTCTCTGTTCCTCAGAGCTTCAAGAGTCCATCCACCAACCCCTCTCTTAGGAGCCGAGCGTGCCTCCCCTCCCCACCCCTCCATTACCTCTGGGATTCCGTGGTGCGGACTGCGGGCCCCCAGGGCCCCGGCCTCGGCGCTGCGCCAGCCTCGCTGCTTCCCCGCGGAGCCGCCGCCGGGTCCCCGATCTCGGGTCGGGTCTCCCCGCGACTTTTTAAACGGGGTTTCTGGCGCCGCCCAGTCCTGGGCGGAGCTCCGCCTACAAGCCCGGGAGTCCCCCGCGACGCGCTCAAGTGAACCTAGAGTCCAAATGGGCGGAACTGATTTTGATTTTGACTCCTAAATCTCCCGGGAAAGACGGATTGGGAACCCCATCTTTGGTCCGAGAGAGAAGGGACTTGGTGTAGCGAACTCCTGAAGGAGGAGGGAACTGGGGACCTGAATTTCTGGGTCTCTGTCCAAGGGGGATGTGGAGGCCTCGACTTCAGGGCTCTGGGCTGGCAGAGGGTCAGGGGCACGTTGCCAGTATTACGGGGTCCTAAGGGAGAAGGATCAGGGGTTCTGGACTGCTTGGTCTCAAGGGAGGAAAAGTGTTTGATACTGTGGCTCTCCAGGTAGTGGTAAAAGAACTCATCTGCCAATGCGGGAGACATAGGAGACACAGGTTGATCCCTGGGTTGGAAGATCCCCTGGAGGAAGGCAAAGCAACCCACTCCAGTATTCTTGCCTGGAGAATCCCACGGACAGAAGAGCCTGGTGGGCTCCAGTCTATAGGGTTACACAGAGCTACAAGGGAAGGCCATATCACCTACAGGTAGACTCAAATTTCGCCTCTTTCACACATCAATTTTTTCAGAGGCCAGTTCTCATCTGTTCATTTGTCATTAAAAATAATGTATTCCTGCAGGGAGGCACTTTGCTGGGTGCTGTGGTGTAACTGAACTGAGCAGGCAGGAATTCCCAGCCCTCAAGAAGACTGCCATTGTGATGGCAGGCTCGTTCTCAGTTCCCATCTTGGTGACCATGTAAATCACGCTTCTCCTCTGCTTTCAAGACTCTCTGCCCTCCTGGTTCTCCTCCCTCTCTTGCTGCTGCTTCTGTTTTCCTGCCTGTTTACTCCTCATCACCCATTCTTGGTCTGGCGGGGAGGTGGCGGTGCTCCTCTGTCTGTACTCACTTCCTTGATGAGCTCATCCAGTTTCATGGCTTTAAATACCATCCATGAGCCATCAGTCCCCAAATTTACATCTCCAAACCAGACTTAGCCCCTGAACTCAGAGAAGCATCTGTGGTCATCCAACTTCTCCACAGGGAGCTCGATCAGGCATTTCCCAAATCAGTTTGCCCAAACCTGGGCATGTTTCCCTAAACCTGCTCCCCCTCCTTTTCGATGCTGTCAAAGGATGCTCCGTCTTCTTACTTGCTAGGGCTAGACTCTTCGGTCATCCTGAGCCTTTCTCATACGCACTCACATCCACGCCGGCTCATTTTGTCGTCTCAAAAATCTTGCCAGAATCTCCCTAGTGCCCACACCCTGGTCGGCCTGCCACGTCCCACCTGGATCATCATAGCCGCCTCCCTGGCCTCTCTGCCCCTGCCCCTCATTTGTCCCTAAAGGCAACCAGAGGGATCCATCCCCACCTCTCCCCCTCCCACACAGACACACAGGAAGCGGGTGGCCTTGCCGCCAGCAGAGTGACATCCCCGGCAGAGTGACATCCGCTATTGCTGTCTCTCCACTCCCTGTGGTTCCTCAGGACTTCTCTGGACCCAGGCCCTTTGAGAGATCCCTTCCAGCCCCCAGCCCACCATGGTCCCTCCAGGCGACATCCTGTTCCTGCTTTTACTCCCAGGTGAAGCCAGTGGTTATGGGAGTTGGGGGCATGTTAGAGTTTGTGCACAGTTTGGGGTGGCATCTGAAGGAGGGGTGCTGAGGGCGGGTTCTTCTCTGAGTCCTTTCCTTGGACAGAAGAGCCTCATATTTTTCCTCAGAGAAATTTCGCCTCTTTCACATCAATTTTCAGAGGCCAGTTCTCATCTGTTCATTTGTCATTAAAAATAATGTATTCCTGCAGGGAGGCACTTTGCTGGGTGCTGTGGTGTAACTGAACTGAGCAGGCAGGAATTCCCAGCCCTCAAGAAGACTGCCATTGTGATGGCAGGCTCGTTCTCAGTTCCCATCTTGGTGACCATGTAAATCACGCTTCTCCTCTGCTTTCAAGACTCTCTGCCCTCCTGGTTCTCCTCCCTCTCTTGCTGCTGCTTCTGTTTTCCTGCCTGTTTACTCCTCATCACCCATTCTTGGTCTGGCGGGGAGGTGGCGGTGCTCCTCTGTCTGTACTCACTTCCTTGATGAGCTCATCCAGTTTCATGGCTTTAAATACCATCCATGAGCCATCAGTCCCCAAATTTACATCTCCAAACCAGACTTAGCCCCTGAACTCAGAGAAGCATCTGTGGTCATCCAACTTCTCCACAGGGAGCTCGATCAGGCATTTCCAACTCAGTTTGCCCAAACCTGGGCATGTTTCCCCCTAAACCTGCTCCCCCTCCTTTTCGATGCTGTCAAAGGATGCTCCGTCTTCTTACTTGCTAGGGCTAGACTCTTCGGTCATCCTGAGCCTTTCTCATACGCACTCACATCCACGCCGTCGGCTCATTTTGTCGTCTCAAAAATCTTGCCAGAATCTCCCTAGTGCCCACACCCTGGTCGGCCTGCCACGTCCCACCTGGATCATCATAGCCGCCTCCCTGGCCTCTCTGCCCCTGCCCCTCATTTGTCCCTAAAGGCAACCAGAGGGATCCATCCCCACCTCTCCCCCTCCCACACAGACACACAGGAAGCGGGTGGCCTTGCCGCCAGCAGAGTGACATCCCCGGCAGAGTGACATCCGCTATTGCTGTCTCTCCACTCCCTGTGGTTCCTCAGGACTTCTCTGGACCCAGGCCCTTTGAGAGATCCCTTCCAGCCCCCAGCCCACCATGGTCCCTCCAGGCGACATCCTGTTCCTGCTTTTACTCCCAGGTGAAGCCAGTGGTTATGGGAGTTGGGGGCATGTTAGAGTTTTGTGCACAGTTTGGGGTGGCATCTGAAGGGAGGGGTGCTGAGGGCGGGTTCTTCTCTCTGAGTCCTTTCCCTTCCAGAGATAAACTTCTGGGCCTGGATTTTTGGGAAGGGAAGCTGAGTGTGGATGGCTGCCTGTCCATCTCTGTTTACTGCTGGGTCTCTGCCTCTCCTTCTGATTTCGTGTCTCTCTCTCTCTCTGGGTCTTTGGGTGCTCCCTCCCATTTTGCCCCTCTTTCTCATTCAGTCTGTCTGGAGTGGAGGTTCTTTAGGCATCTCCTTTGCCTGCCCCTTGTTTTGAGAACCACCTCTCCCCACTGATCTGCCTTCCCTCTCCTTCCACAGTGGCTGCGGCTCAGATGACCCCAGGTGAGGGAATCAGCACCCCCTCCTCCTTGCAGTGTCGCCTCAGGTCCTGCTTCCATCCCTAAAGTGTGGCCTGCAGGTCCTGGATCTCACCTCTCATCCCCAAATTAGAGCTGCAGCCCTCTCTGCTACTGCGCGTCACTGTCCTCATCACCAAACTGAAGGCCCAGCGACTCACTCACCCTCCCCCCGCTCGTCTTCAGGGGCACTCTCTGTGCCCAGAACACAGTCCTGGGAGCCCTGGGACATCCCCTGCTTTCCTCTGAATCTCCGTATCCCCTCTCCTTCCCCAGGGAATCTGGGTCACCCACCCCCAAATGGAGTTCCTCTGCTGCATGTGCCCAAAGCCCAGCCCTGAGTCTCTGGAACCCCCCTCAGCTGCCTTCTTGGCTTGGTCTCCACTCTTCAGGTTCCTGTTCCGGATGTGGGCCCCTCTCTCTGCCACTCCTGGCAGGCCTTGTGGCCGCAGATGCTGTTGTGTCATTGCTCATCGTGGCGGTGGTGTTTGTGTGTGCCCGCCTACGCAGCAGGCCCCCCCAAGGTGAGGGCTGGGACAGGGCTGGGCCTAAAGGGGCATGATGTCCCTAGGGAGGGGGTCCCCAGGGCGGGGGCCCCCTTGGGCAAGCCCTTGAGGTTCCGGGGAAACCCTGGGGGCGGCGCTTGGGGGAACTCCTGAGAAAACCCCTGAGGCAGGGGGTCCCCAAGGAGGTGGAGGCGTGGGTGGGTGGTGGGTGGTCAGGCCTCGTGCTTTCTCTCCCCCACCCCCAGAAGATGGCAAAATCTACATCAACATGCCCGGCAGGGGCTGACTTCCCTGTAACTGCAACTTTGGACTTCTAACCCTCTCATCCTGCATGGGGGGTGGGCGCAGCACAGAAAATCCACACCCCACCTTTAGAGCTGGAATAAAGCCAATGAAATACCTCTTGTTCTAATTCTTTCTTAAAGAATCCAGGTTCCTCAAAGGCTCTTTCTCATCTGTCTGTTTTCTGGATCCTTGATCCCCTCCAGGACTTTCTACATATACCCACCCCGTCAGCCCAGGGATCTGGAATAACTCAGCATTGTTTGTGTGCTCCGTTTATTTGGGGCAGGAGTAGGGAGAGGTCTGAGATCTCATTGGGAACATTCTGTGGATCCGTATCTTGATGGGAGTAGGCATAGGGTTTGGGGTGCTCATCAGGAATGACTGGATCCAGGCATCGGATTGTCGACGGCCCCGGCTTGGGCTCATCTGTAATACATCCTCTGTGTGTTGAGGTCGCTGTAGACATCTGTCCTTTGGCCCTGGAGCTCCTAGAGGGATGGGCAGGGTGTGCACCATCAGTGGAAGGATCATCAGGGTGTAGACCAAATAAACTGAAAATCTAGCTTTCTCCCAATGGCTGACAAGGCCCCTCGCAGCTTCTTCAACTTTGTAGTCATGAAAGAGATCTGAATTTTATTCACGGGCATTGAATGTTCCCCTCTCCCCTCTGCCTCATCACTGTGCCCCAGGCAAGGGGCCTTTGGGGGTGCTCTTCTCTCTGCCTGGAACGCCAGCCCCCTAGATAGTCCCATGGATGGTTCCTTCTCTCCCTGGAAGTTTCAGCTCATAGCACTTTCTCAGAGAGGCATTCTTTTTTCCTTTTTCCTCTGGCTGCACAGTATATGAACTCCTAGTTCCCTGAGATCAGAGATCAAACCTGTGACCCTGTGCTGGGAGCACAGAGTCGTCACCACTGGACCACCAGGGAATTCCCTGAGAGGCATTTCTTGATTTCCCATCTCTAGATTCTCCTCCCCACACCCCAGTCATTGCCACATCAACACACTTTACTTCTTATTTCCCAAGTGGTCTTATTTGTTCATTTCCTTCAAGTCTGTCTCCCCAACTAGGATGTAAGCTCTCTGGCACCAGCATAAGCAGGTCCTCAGCAAATTCGACCAAAGGCATGAATACACTGGGGCTTTGCTCTAAAATGTCACTGCCCTCCCGTAACCAGAAAGCCCCTTGACTCTTCTGGTCCTCACGGAGCCACACAAGACTCTTATACTTCACAGAAACACTTTCAAACCACAAGTGAGAAAACACAGCTGGTTGCAGACAAGTAAAATGGACTTCACGGAGCTGGGTCCACAGTGGGGGCTGGGGGTGGGGTCTGTGATCCAAAGCTGCAGGCCTCAGATAGTCAAGTTGTTCAGTCTTGTCTGACTCTTTGCGACCCCATGGATGAGCCATGAAATTCTCCAGGCAAGAATACCGGAAAGGGTAGCCTATCCCTTTCCAGGGATCTTCCCAACACACAGATCGAACCCAGGTCTCCTGCACTGCAGGTGGATTCTTTACCATCTGAGCCACCAGGGAGTCCTCAGATAGAATTCCTGAAATCATATACAAATGCCTGGTTGGGGAGTTCATCTTTCTGGAGAGGGTCTGTTTGGCTTCCATTAGATTCTTGAGGGAGCTCATGACCCCAAAAGGATAATACTAACACTCAAAAATAAGAATTCCTGAAATCAGTACTGCACATCAGGGTGTAGACCAAATAAACTGAAAATCTAGCTTTCTCCCAATGGCTGACAAGGCCCCTCGCAGCTTCTTCAACTTTGTAGTCATGAAAGAGATCTGAATTTTATTCACGGGCATTGAATGTTCCCCTCTCCCCTCTGCCTCATCACTGTGCCCCAGGCAAGGGGCCTTTGGGGGTGCTCTTCTCTCTGCCTGGAACGCCAGCCCCCTAGATAGTCCCATGGATGGTTCCTTCTCTCCCTGGAAGTTTCAGCTCATAGCACTTTCTCAGAGAGGCATTCTTTTTTCCTTTTTCCTCTGGCTGCACAGTATATGAACTCCTAGTTCCCTGAGATCAGAGATCAAACCTGTGACCCTGTGCTGGGAGCACAGAGTCGTCACCACTGGACCACCAGGGAATTCCCTGAGAGGCATTTCTTGATTTCCCATCTCTAGATTCTCCTCCCCACACCCCAGTCATTGCCACATCAACACACTTTACTTCTCTTATTTCCCAAGTGGTCTTATTTGTTCATTTCCTTCAAGTCTGTCTCCCCAACTAGGATGTAAGCTCTCTGGCACCAGCATAAGCAGGTCCTCAGCAAATTCGACCAAAGGCATGAATACACTGGGGCTTTGCTCTAAAATGTCACTGCCCTCCCGTAACCAGAAAGCCCCTTGACTCTTCTGGTCCTCACGGAGCCACACAAGACTCTTATACTTCACAGAAACACTTTCAAACCACAAGTGAGAAAACACAGCTGGTTGCAGACAAGTAAAATGGACTTCACGGAGCTGGGTCCACAGTGGGGGCTGGGGGTGGGGTCTGTGATCCAAAGCTGCAGGCCTCAGATAGTCAAGTTGTTCAGTCTTGTCTGACTCTTTGCGACCCCATGGATGAGCCATGAAATTCTCCAGGCAAGAATACCGGAAAGGGTAGCCTATCCCTTTTCCAGGGGATCTTCCCAACACACAGATCGAACCCAGGTCTCCTGCACTGCAGGTGGATTCTTTACCATCTGAGCCACCAGGGAGTCCTCAGATAGAATTCCTGAAATCATATACAAATGCCTGGTTGGGGAGTTCATCTTTCTGGAGAGGGTCTGTTTGGCTTCCATTAGATTCTTGAGGGAGCTCATGACCCCATAAAAGGATAATACTAACACTCACAGGAGGTGAGAGATGGAAAGATGACATTTGCATCATGGAATGGCAACCCACTCCAGTATCTGCCAGGAGAATTTCATGGACAGAGGAGCCTGGTGGGTTACAGTCCATGAGATGGTAAGAGTCAGACACAACTGAACGAATAACACTTTCACTTTCTTGTAGTTGCAGCATGAGAACTCTTAATTGCAGCAGGTGGGATCTAGTTCCCTGACCAGGGATGGAACCTGGGCCCCCTGCATTGGGAGCAGGGAGTCTCCCAGCCACTGGATCTCCGGAAGTCCCTGTATCATGGGTGCACTGCCGTAGATTATATGCGCAATTTTGTATTTTTCATGTGAATTTTTCTGAGTCCTCTCTGGCTTTTGTCAGTTTCTCAAAAGGACACAGGGTGCCATTTCCACCCCACAAACACGAAAATTCCTCTCTTTAAATTCAGGGTTGAATTGTATCCTCTGCCCTTCCTGAGGACTTCTCTGAGAAATTAGCCTAATCTGGGCTGGGCTTTTCCAGAACAATTCAGAGCACACCTTCTGGCTGAGGCACACCCTTCCTGTATTTCCCCTTGGCACATTTGAAGCTGAGCATAAGGTCGTGATGGATCTTTGAAAGCAGTTTTGGACGCTTCATCTTCAACTGTTTGAGGAGCTGCTGAGAAAGCGGCTTCAGGGTTTGGGTTCTGCAGGGTCTAGGGGAGGGGCATTCTGGACTGACAACCACAGAGAAGGATGGAGATATGAGACAAGAAGTTGGTTTCCTCACCTGATAAGGCGACTCTGTCTGGGTGATGGGTTGTTTCCGGGTCACTGTTGGTTTTGGGGAGAGCAGCAGAGTGAGAACTGGGACCATTTCTTGTTGCAAAGTCGGCCCCTCCATCACCTCCCTTTGGGTGGTTATGATTTGGGAGCTTATCCCGCCCCACTAAGCAAGTCCTCTGAGGGTCCCAGGCCATCCCCAGACAGCCCCACTTACCCTCCGAGCCCCCTTTCCCCCGAGGGACCAGCCGACCCAGGGAGTACACGGCCAGGGCGATGAGGAGGGTCAGCACCAGGTCGCCCAGCACGATCCCCACCAGCACGCCGGGGCTCACTGAGGCGCAGTTGCATTCTGGGAATGGATGTGGCACAGGAGTCACGGGAGACCAGAAGGAGTGGGAACTGGGAGGGGCTGTCAATCATCAGGGGCGTAGGTTTGGAGAGACCGTGGAAGGGACAGAGGTGGGGTGGTCTTTGGGAAGTAGGGCGAGGGGTTGCAGGGTTTAGGCCTTACCACTCTGGGCCTGAACGAGGCTGAGACCTGAGGAGAGAAAAAGAAGGTAAATGGAGACACAGGCAAGAATACTGGAATGAAGGAGGGGAGGGTGCGTCCTGCCGTCCAGAAGGCGCGGTCCCAGAGTAACATCCGGTGGGACCTGGAGGCCGGCATTGAGGCCTCTGGACTGTGTTCCTTCTACATCGACTTGTCCTGTCGCAACACTCTGAGAGTCCCGACCCTCTGCTTCTCCCAGAGGCTGTTTTTGTTTTTCGTGTTTTTTTTTTTTCAAGATTTATTTATTTATTTACTTTTGGTTGTGCTGGATCTTCACTGGGGCTTGTGGGAACTTCACAGACCAGGGATCAAACCCGTGACCCCAGCATTGTCAGGCAAATTCTCAACCACTGGACCACCAGGGAAGCCCTCAGTGGCTAAATCTTGAGGAGAGTGTAGGTACGGGTTCTGGGAGAGACTCTTAGAGTTGGGGGGCTGGGGATCTGCTCTGGTCCCAACACCTCCCTCCCCCGCACCCTGCTTTGATTCTCTCTTTCTGCCCGGCTCACTGCCCTGGCCTGTGCTGAGCCCAGGAACTGGGGCCCCACTCACCACCCACAGTCAGGGGAAAAATAGCCTCTGGGGTGATGGGTTGTTTCCGGGTCACTGTTGGTTTTGGGGAGAGCAGCAGAGTGAGAACTGGGACCATTTCTTGTTGCAAAGTCGGCCCCTCCATCACCTCCCTTTGGGTGGTTATGATTTGGGAGCTTATCCCGCCCCACTAAGCAAGTCCTCTGAGGGTCCCAGGCCATCCCCAGACAGCCCCACTTACCCTCCGAGCCCCCTTTCCCCCGAGGGACCAGCCGACCCAGGGAGTACACGGCCAGGGCGATGAGGAGGGTCAGCACCAGGTCGCCCAGCACGATCCCCACCAGCACGCCGGGGCTCACTGAGGCGCAGTTGCATTCTGGGAATGGATGTGGCACAGGAGTCACGGGAGACCAGAAGGAGTGGGAACTGGGAGGGGCTGTCAATCATCAGGGGCGTAGGTTTGGAGAGACCGTGGAAGGGACAGAGGTGGGGTGGTCTTTGGGAAGTAGGGCGAGGGGTTGCAGGGTTTAGGCCTTACCACTCTGGGCCTGAACGAGGCTGAGACCTGAGGAGAGAAAAAGAAGGTAAATGGAGACACAGGCAAGAATACTGGAATGAAGGAGGGGAGGGTGCGTCCTGCCGTCCAGAAGGCGCGGTCCCAGAGTAACACCCGGGTGGGACCTGGAGGCCGGCATTGAGGCCTCTGGACTGTGTTCCTTCTACATCGACTTGTCCTGTCGCAACACTCTGAGAGTCCCGACCCTCTGCTTCTCCCAGAGGCTGTTTTTGTTTTTCGTGTTTTTTTTTTTTCAAGATTTATTTATTTATTTACTTTTGGTTGTGCTGGATCTTCACTGGGGCTTGTGGGAACTTCACAGACCAGGGATCAAACCCGTGACCCCAGCATTGTCAGGCAAATTCTCAACCACTGGACCACCAGGGAAGCCCTCAGTGGCTAAATCTTGAGGAGAGTGTAGGTACGGGTTCTGGGAGAGACTCTTAGAGTTGGGGGGCTGGGGATCTGCTCTGGTCCCAACACCTCCCTCCCCCGCACCCTGCTTTGATTCTCTCTTTCTGCCCGGCTCACTGCCCTGGCCTGTGCTGAGCCCAGGAACTGCGGAAGCCCCCAACTCACCACCCACAGTCAGAAGGAGAGACAGGAGCTTGTTGGAGGGTGCAAGGTCCGCCATGATGCAGCTGGACACCACAGTCCTCGGCAGATGGGATGTGGCGTAGTGTCCAACCAAGAGGAGGAAGTCTGAGGAGGGCGGTGGCAGGAGGGAGGAGGGGACAGTTGGGAGGAGGAACAGAGACAGATAACACCCCAAAGAGTCAGGCCCAGACACCCCAGGCTACAGCTCCCAACAGCTATAGAACAAGGGTCACGGGTCCGTGTGTCAGTTCAACCTCCATCCCCAGACAGGGGTCCAATATCTACGAGGAGGGTCCGTGACTGACTGGTTAGGCAGCTAACCTCTGCCTCTTCCTGGCTGGACAACCTTGAGCAGGTCAGTCAACCTCTCTGGGCCTCAGTTTCCTTATCTTGTGCTTGTAGGCACAAGGAGTGCCTACTTTGAAGGGTGTTGTGGGAGTCGAATGAATTCGTATTTCTAGGGTCTGGCCCTTGTCAGCTTTTTATAAGCACTGGTTATACGTATTTGACAATCAGAACCCTGTAATGTTCATAGGGTATTAAAAAAGTACTCCCAGGATATGGATTCTAACGATGTGCAGGCACCCTGTCCCAAGTGTTAATGCATGTAACCCCAAGTGTACCCTCGGAGGTAGAGGCTCTTCTCCCCGCTTTATCCGTCTTTATCTACAGAAGGATGAAGACACTCGCCCATGGTGATGCAGCCAATAAAGGTGGACATGGAACCCAGGACCCAAAGACAGATATCTGACCCTTAGATAAAGAAAAAGAAAAAGATAAAGGAACCAAGATGGAGGCGAGGGAAGGAGAAAGTGGTAAGCAGGTGGAGAAGGAGGGAGAGAACTCGGCCAGAACATAGATGGACAGAGTGCAGGCCCAGGACTGGGGCTTCGGGGTGAGGCAGGTGGGGGCAACATGGCAACGCTGGGCCAGGCTGGGCGGCCCCCGCCCAATGAGGAAGTGTCTGGAAACCCGTACGGAGGGAGGCCACCCAGGGCATGACAAGGACTTTTAGCCCCACCAGGAGCAGAGCCAGGCTGGGGAAGGAGGAACCTGAGGTTAGGGGCTGTAGGGGGATGGGGCAGAGGCAGGAAGCCCCATCCAGAGGGCATGCCCACAGCTCCCCAGGCCTGGGTTCAGGAGAGAAAAAGGGGAAACTGAAGGCTGGTCATGGGACAGACAATGAGTGGCCCGTTCGGGTGGAGGGGGTGGGGATCTGGAGTCCGGAAGAGGGTCATGGCTGAGTCCTAGGCAACACTAGCTGTTAGCACCGCCACTGCCCAGGCCTGGCTGAGTCCTATGTCAGAAGGATTAATAAGCTGTTGTTGCCTCCACCACCACCATTGGGTCTGGAGTGAGCAGGACCTACCTGCACACCAGGCGTCTCAAGGTGGCTGAAGCCCAGCGAGCCAGGGCCAGTCAGAGATCAGGGGAAGCTCTGAGCCAGGAGGGCCTGCATCTGACTCAGCCGTTCACAGGCTCCCTCTGGCTGGGTGTGAGGAGCTGACTGTTGGTGGGGCAGGAGCCAGAGCAGGGGGCCGGGTTGTTGCCGTGGTCCAGTTTCTTATGAGGATTCTGTGAGGTCTGTGAGACAGGCCTGTCTGGCCACATCATATATGCTCAGTGAATGTCAATCATTATCAACATCATTGCTGTTACCGTTATTAGCATTTCAAGGCTTCCCAGGTGACTCAGTGGTAAAGAATCTGCAGACACGGGTTCGATCCCTGGGTCTGGAAGATCCCCTGGAGAAGGAAATGGCAACCCATGCTAGTATTCTTGCCTGGAGAATCCCATGGACAGAGGAGCCTGGTGGGCTACAGTCCATGGAGTCGCAAGAGTTGGACATGACTTAACAACTAAAGACCCTTAGATAAAGAAAAGAAAAGATAAAGGAACCGGGGCGAGGGAAGGAGAAAGTGGTAAGCAGGTGGAGAAGGAGGAGAGAACTCGGCCAGAACATAGATGGACAGAGTGCAGGCCCAGGACTGGGGCTTCGGGGTGAGGCAGGTGGGGGCAACATGGCAACGCTGGGCCAGGCTGGGCGGCCCCCGCCCAATGAGGAAGTGTCTGGAAACCCGTACGGAGGGAGGCCACCCAGGGCATGACAAGGACTTTTAGCCCCACCAGGAGCAGAGCCAGGCTGGGGAAGGAGGAACCTGAGGTTAGGGGCTGTAGGGGGATGGGGCAGAGGCAGGAAGCCCCATCCAGAGGGCATGCCCACAGCTCCCCAGGCCTGGGTTCAGGAGAGAAAAAGGGGAAACTGAAGGCTGGTCATGGGACAGACAATGAGTGGCCCGTTCGGGTGGAGGGGGTGGGGATCTGGAGTCCGGAAGAGGGTCATGGCTGAGTCCTAGGCAACACTAGCTGTTAGCACCGCCACTGCCCAGGCCTGGCTGAGTCCTATGTCAGAAGGATTAATAAGCTGTTGTTGCCTCCACCACCACCATTGGGTCTGGAGTGAGCAGGACCTACCTGCACACCAGGCGTCTCAAGGTGGCTGAAGCCCAGCGAGCCAGGGCCAGTCAGAGATCAGGGGAAGCTCTGAGCCAGGAGGGCCTGCATCTGACTCAGCCGTTCACAGGCTCCCTCTGGCTGGGTGTGAGGAGCTGACTGTTGGTGGGGCAGGAGCCAGAGCAGGGGGCCGGGTTGTTGCCGTGGTCCAGTTTCTTATGAGGATTCTGTGAGGTCTGTGAGACAGGCCTGTCTGGCCACATCATATATGCTCAGTGAATGTCAATCATTATCAACATCATTGCTGTTACCGTTATTAGCATTTCAAGGCTTCCCAGGTGACTCAGTGGTAAAGAATCTGCAGACACGGGTTCGATCCCTGGGTCTGGAAGATCCCCTGGAGAAGGAAATGGCAACCCATGCTAGTATTCTTGCCTGGAGAATCCCATGGACAGAGGAGCCTGGTGGGCTACAGTCCATGGAGTCGCAAAAGAGTTGGACATGACTTAACAACTAAATGAGAACAATGACTAGGGCTTCAAGTCTCCAGTTCTGGGCTCGCCTTAAGAAAAAAAATCCTCCCACCTTTCAGCCTCAGCTTCCTGATCTGATTCTTTCAGTTTCAGCGACCCCAGTTGAACAGCCCCACACCCAGGTACCTTCCAATCAGAACAGATGCAGCCACAGGGCTGGGTCAGAGTCCCAGGGCCCCGCTTTCGTTGCTGAGATGTGGGGAAATCCGAGGTGTCCCAAGGGAACAGGCTGGGGCGGTGGCAGATGTGAAGGGTTTCAATATTTTAGCAACAGGTACAGCTGTACTGGTACAGACTCCAATGTGCCAGCTTAAACTGGTCTTTGGTCCACGGTCTCCATTCTCCTGGGAGAAGGAAGAGACAAAGATGGAGGGCAGCCCCCTCCTGCCTATGCCAGACTCTAAGAAGCAAGACTGTCCCCGTACCCCACAAGACCTGTGAAGTGTCTCAATCTCTCTTGGCAGCAGCCCAAGCACTGCGGAAGGTCAAAGCTGATGTTCCCAGAAAGCAGGCCATGTGGGGACTCTGTGACAAGCTCGCCTCTGTGGAAGCTGCATCCCTCCCTCATCTCCCTGCTTCCACTCCCCGCCCCTTAGAGTCCACCCTCCCCCCAGAAGCCAGGGGAAGCTTTCCGAAAAATGAGAGACAAAGCACCCACTTTCCCCCCCATGTTTAAAACATCTTATTTTTATTGATTTTTTTTTTTTGGTCAATTCTATTGATCTTTCTTTTATTTATCTTTGTTCTTTGGCCTGTGGTCCAGTTTCTTATGAGGATTCTGTGAGGTCTGTGAGACAGGCCTGTCTGGCCACATCATATATGCTCAGTGAATGTCAATCATTATCAACATCATTGCTGTTACCGTTATTAGCATTTCAAGGCTTCCCAGGTGACTCAGTGGTAAAGAATCTGCAGACACGGGTTCGATCCCTGGGTCTGGAAGATCCCCTGGAGAAGGAAATGGCAACCCATGCTAGTATTCTTGCCTGGAGAATCCCATGGACAGAGGAGCCTGGTGGGCTACAGTCCATGGAGTCGCAAAAGAGTTGGACATGACTTAACAACTAAATGAGAACAATGACTAGGGCTTCAAGTCTCCAGTTCTGGGCTCGCCTTAAGAAAAAAAATCCTCCCACCTTTCAGCCTCAGCTTCCTGATCTGATTCTTTCAGTTTCAGCGACCCCAGTTGAACAGCCCCACACCCAGGTACCTTCCAATCAGAACAGATGCAGCCACAGGGCTGGGTCAGAGTCCCAGGGCCCCGCTTTCGTTGCTGAGATGTGGGGAAATCCGAGGTGTCCCAAGGGAACAGGCTGGGGCGGTGGCAGATGTGAAGGGTTTCAATATTTTAGCAACAGGTACAGCTGTACTGGTACAGACTCCAATGTGCCAGCTTAAACTGGTCTTTGGTCCACGGTCTCCATTCTCCTGGGAGAAGGAAGAGACAAAGATGGAGGGCAGCCCCCTCCTGCCTATGCCAGACTCTAAGAAGCAAGACTGTCCCCGTACCCCACAAGACCTGTGAAGTGTCTCAATCTCTCTTGGCAGCAGCCCAAGCACTGCGGAAGGTCAAAGCTGATGTTCCCAGAAAGCAGGCCATGTGGGGACTCTGTGACAAGCTCGCCTCTGTGGAAGCTGCATCCCTCCCTCATCTCCCTGCTTCCACTCCCCGCCCCTTAGAGTCCACCCTCCCCCCAGAAGCCAGGGGAAGCTTTCCGAAAAATGAGAGACAAAGCACCCACTTTCCCCCCCATGTTTAAAACATCTTATTTTTATTGATTTTTTTTTTTTTGGTCAATTCTATTGATCTTTCATTTATTTATCTTTGTTCTTTGGCCTGTGTGGGCCTCCCATCACAGTGGCCTCTCTCATTGCAGAGCACTGGCTCCAAGCGCATGGTAGTTGGACACATCGGTCCAGCCGCTCCGCGGCAGGTGGAATCTTACCAGGCCAGGGATCGAACTGACGCCCCTTGCACTGCAAGGCGGTGTCCTTACCCACTGGACCACCAGGGAAGCCCTTATTTTTATTTTTTAAATTGCTTTCTTTATTGACTGAAGGAAATTTGCTTTACAGAATTTTGTTGTTTTCTGCCAAATAGCAGCATGAATCAGCCATAGGTACACCTATGTCTCCTTCTTGAACCTTCCTCCAATCTCCCTCCCCATCCCAGAACCTCATCCACTTTTTTAAATGGCAGAAAGATTTAAATGTGACTGGCCAAATAAAGCATGTGTAAAAATGTTCAGCATCATTAGTCATTAGGGAAATACAAGCTCAAACCACAGTGAAATACCACTACACACCCATTAGAGTGAGGAAAATTAAAAAGACCAACCCCATCAAGTGTCAACACAGATGAGGGGCAATTGGAAATGTGAAATAGTAACACCACCTTGGAAAAGTGCTTGGTAGTTTCTTATAAAGTAATTACAGGGACTTCTGGGGTGGTTAAGAATTTGCTCTGCAATGCAAGGGACATGGGTTCAGTCTCTGGTGGGAGAACTAAGATTCCACATGACGCAGAGCAACTAAGCTAGTGCATCATTGCAGTGGAATAATCCTGAGTGCCACAACTAAGACCTAACATAGCCAAAGAAATTTATATATATATATATATATGTATGTGTGTGTATATATATATATATATATATATATATGTATGTGTATATATATATATATATATTAACAAAGTTAAATAGTTACCTACACATAGATCCAACAACTCCATGTGCGTGCATGCTAAGTTGCTTCAGTCATGTCCAACTCTTGGTAATCCCATGAACTGTAGCCCACCAGGCTCCTCTGTCCATGGGATTCTCCGGGCTAGAATACTGAAGTGGGTTGCCGTGCCCTCCTCCAGAGGATCTTCCCCACCCAGGGACTGAACTGCTGTCTCCTGCGTCTCCTGCACTGCAGGTGGATTTTGTACCCACTGAGCCACCTGGGAAGCCACAGCAGTTCCACAAAGGAAGGCATTTACTTGAGAGAATTAAAAAACCTATGTTCAGGGACTTGCCTGGTGGTTCAGTGGATAGGACTCTATATTCTCAATGTGATGGATGAGGATGAGGATGAGGCTGGGCTCGATCCCTCCCTAAGCCCATGAGCCTCAACTAAAGAAGCCTGCCTGCCCCAGTGATGTGCCCACACACCTCTGCAAGCACCCAGTGCAGCCAAAATAAATAATAAACTTTCAGAAATTAAATAAAATGTATGTTTCATATAAAGACCTGTCCATTTCTCTTTCTTCCTCCCGTTTCTCTCTTCCCCTCACTTCTCCTACTGGAGCTACACTAACCTTCTTGCTGTTTCTCACATAAATCAAGCTCATTCTCATCTCGGGGCCTTTGAACCTGCTGTCCTCCACGCAGGATTTTTCTCTGGACCTCTGGCCCCTAGACTAGAGACTGTATCTCCTGGCCTCATTTGCATTTAAGAGGCCATATGACTTCCCTCTGGCCGATGGGCCATGTGGGAAGTGAATGATTGGACTATGGGTCACGGCGCTCGTGGAAGGATATCTGTTATCCTTCTTCAGTTGTCTTATTTGCTGGAATTTGAACAAGGGAGGGATTGTCCTGGAACAAATGAACGAGGGCCGCACGATAAGGACAAAAAGGCATCTTGGTGTCCGTCTTGTAGGAGGAGTCACCCAGCTCTGGACTCTTACTTGAGAGAGAAATGTCCACACTGTTTAAGCTACCAAGGTAGGTATCTTCATAGTCACCGAGATTTTCTTCATCCTAAAAGGCGCATGCCGTCCCTCTAATCAAGAGTCACAGAGAGGGCTTCCCTGGTAGCTCAGTGGTAAAGCGTTCACCTGCCAATGCAGGAAACACAAGTTCGAGCTCTGATCTGGGAGGATCCTACATGCTGTGGACCAACTAAGCCCATGTGCCGCAACTGTTGAGCCCATGTGCCGGAACTACTGAAGCCCATGTGCCCTAGAGTCCGAGTTTCACAAGAAGAGAAGTCATCGTGACAAGAAGCCTGCTCCCCTCAACTAGAAAGTAGCCCCCACTCCCTGCAACTAGAGAAGAGCCTGTGGCAGCAGTGACAACTCAGAATAGCCAAAAATAAGTAAATCAGCTAACTGAAAAAAATATTCTTAAAAAAAAGTCACAGAGGGGACTTCCTTGGTGGTCTAATGACTAAGATGTCACACTCCCAAGGCAGGAGGTTCGGGTTTGATTCCTTGTCAGGGAACTAGATCCCACATGCTGCAACTAAACGATCTTTCATGTCATAACTAAGACCTATCACAGCCAAATAAATTTTTTCAAAAAAAAGAGTTAAAGTCCATTTTCCCTCCCCTTGAATTTGAGCTGGCCTCATGACTGACTTTGGCTAAGAAGGCAGTGAAGGTGATGCTGTGCCGGTGCTGAGCTTAGGCTGTAAGAAGCCTTACAGCTTCTGCTGTTTCTCACATAAATCAAGCTCATTCTCATCTCGGGGCCTTTGAACCTGCTGTCCTCCACGCAGGATTTTTCTCTGGACCTCTGGCCCCTAGACTAGAGACTGTATCTCCTGGCCTCATTTGCATTTAAGAGGCCATATGACTTCCCTCTGGCCGATGGGCCATGTGGGAAGTGAATGATTGGACTATGGGTCACGGCGCTCGTGGAAGGATATCTGTTATCCTTCTTCAGTTGTCTTATTTGCTGGAATTTGAACAAGGGAGGGATTGTCCTGGAACAAATGAACGAGGGCCGCACGATAAGGACAAAAAGGCATCTTGGTGTCCGTCTTGTAGGAGGAGTCACCCAGCTCTGGACTCTTACTTGAGAGAGAAATGTCCACACTGTTTAAGCTACCAAGGTAGGTATCTTCATAGTCACCGAGATTTTCTTCATCCTAAAAGGCGCATGCCGTCCCTCTAATCAAGAGTCACAGAGAGGGCTTCCCTGGTAGCTCAGTGGTAAAGCGTTCACCTGCCAATGCAGGAAACACAAGTTCGAGCTCTGATCTGGGAGGATCCTACATGCTGTGGACCAACAAAGCCCATGTGCAACTGTTGAGCCCATGTGCCGGAACTACTGAAGCCCATGTGCCCTAGAGTCCGAGTTTCACAAGAAGAGAAGTCATCGTGACAAGAAGCCTGCTCCCCTCAACTAGAAAGTAGCCCCCACTCCCTGCAACTAGAGAAGAGCCTGTGGCAGCAGTGACAACTCAGAATAGCCAAAAATAAGTAAATCAGCTAACTGAAAAAAATATTCTTAAAAAAAAGTCACAGAGGGGACTTCCTTGGTGGTCTAATGACTAAGATGTCACACTCCCAAGGCAGGAGGTTCGGGTTTGATTCCTTGTCAGGGAACTAGATCCCACATGCTGCAACTAAACGATCTTTCATGTCATAACTAAGACCTATCACAGCCAAATAAATTTTTTCAAAAAAAAGAGTTAAAGTCCATTTTCCCTCCCCTTGAATTTGAGCTGGCCTCATGACTGACTTTGGCTAAGAAGGCAGTGAAGGTGATGCTGTGCCGGTGCTGAGCTTAGGCTGTAAGAAGCCTTACAGCTTCTGCTCTTGCTCTCCTGGAACCTAGCCGCCATGCTGTATGGACGTCTAAGCTCCCTTCCTGCAGAGTGAAGCCACACAGAGGCCTGAGAGGTTGGGATACCATAAGGAGAGAGAGGCCACATGGATGAGAACCAAGGCACTTCGGCCAACAGGAAATGCCCAGGGCCCCAGAAGATCCAATCATGTTGCCAGCCACCAACTAAATGCAGCCTCTTGGATTACCCCTAGGCAACACCACGTGAAGCCGAAGAAGCATCTGGTCAGCTCACAGAATCACAAGAAAAAGCATTGTTGTTTTAAGCCGCTACATGTTGAGATGGTCTGTTACAAAGCGGTAGCCCAGGGAAATGGCACTGTTATTCTGGGGGACCTTGCAACTGCAGCCAAGTCTACATCCTATCGGACGTGGCTTCTGATGCCCTGCTTGAACTAGCTGAGTGCAGAGGGCGAAGTTTGTCAAGATCTGGAAGTTAGTGCATACATGCTCCAAGAGAAAACTGAGGACCCAATTGGAGGAAAGGACAGACTGTGGATACATGCCTGTATCACAGCAGCAAGGAAAGGTGGGAAAGTGGGTTTCTGACTTCTAGACTGTGGAGGTCCAATTCATAAGGTAGGAAATTCCTCAATAAGTAGAAGACAGCCAAAAAAACAAAAGTGGAGGTGATGTTCAGAAGGCTCAGGACCTCTGGATAAAAAGCATGAGAATCAGGGTTTCCCTGGTGGTCCTGTGAGTAAAGAGTCTGCCTTGGGGCTTCCCTGGTGGTCCAGTGGGTGGAGAGTCTGCCTTGTGGTGTGGGCGACACTGGTTCGATTCCTGGCCCAGGAGGATCCCACACGCTGCACCGGTGTGTCCAATTAGGAGCCAGCGCTCTGGGGGGCATGTGCCTAGAGTCGGTGCTCTGCAAGGAGAAAGGCCACTGCAATGGGAGTCCCACACGGGCCAAAGATAAAGATGGATGAAAAATAAATAAATAAATAAAAAGAGGCCAAAATTAAAAAAAAAAAAAAAAGAGTCTGCCTTGCAGTGCAAGGGGCACTGGTTCAATCCCTATCCCAGGACAATCCCATGTGCTGCAGAGAGGCTGGACTGGTGTGTCCAATTATGAGACAGCGCTCTGGAGCATGTGCGCCCGGAGCCAGTGCTCTGCAATGAGAGAGGCCACTGCAATGGGAGGCCCACACAGGCCAGAGGAGAAAGATGGATGAAAACAAATAAATAACAGAGGCCAAAATTAAAAAAGAAAAATTACCAAGCTCTTAAAAAACAAGAGCATGAGAATCGTCCACCATACCAGGGGAACCAATTCATCCGGTGTGACTTACCCTTCCTAAATAAGACCATGGTTTGATTTTTAGGTGAAGATAAAATGGAAAACCATCAATGACCTATCACTACACATCTATTAGAATGGGAACAACGAAGCCCTGACAATATCTAGAGTTGCCAAAGATGTGGACAACTGGAACTCTCATGCATTGCTGATGGGACTGAAAAACAGTACAGACACCTTAGAAAACTGTTTGCTTATTATATAGTTATAAAAGTCTTACCATATATTCTTATCCTATGACCCAACAAGACTGGAAGGGTTACCTGGTGTTTGTTTTGACAGGGGCTTTCCAAGAGAAAAAACTGAGGACCCAATTGGAGGAAAGGACAGACTGTGGATACATGCCTGTATCACAGCAGCAAGGAAAGGTGGGAAAGTGGGTTTCTGACTTCTAGACTGTGGAGGTCCAATTCATAAGGTAGGAAATTCCTCAATAAGTAGAAGACAGCCAAAAAAACAAAAGTGGAGGTGATGTTCAGAAGGCTCAGGACCTCTGGATAAAAAGCATGAGAATCAGGGTTTCCCTGGTGGTCCTGTGAGTAAAGAGTCTGCCTTGGGGCTTCCCTGGTGGTCCAGTGGGTGGAGAGTCTGCCTTGTGGTGTGGGCGACACTGGTTCGATTCCTGGCCCAGGAGGATCCCACACGCTGCGACCGGTGTGTCCAATTAGGAGCCAGCGCTCTGGGGGGCATGTGCCTAGAGTCGGTGCTCTGCAAGGAGAAAGGCCACTGCAATGGGAGTCCCACACGGGCCAAAGATAAAGATGGATGAAAAATAAATAAATAAATAAAAAGAGGCCAAAATTAAAAAAAAAAAAAAAAGAGTCTGCCTTGCAGTGCAAGGGGCACTGGTTCAATCCCTATCCCAGGACAATCCCATGTGCTGCAGAGAGGCTGGACTGGTGTGTCCAATTATGAGACAGCGCTCTGGAGCATGTGCGCCCGGAGCCAGTGCTCTGCAATGAGAGAGGCCACTGCAATGGGAGGCCCACACAGGCCAGAGGAGAAAGATGGATGAAAACAAATAAATAACAGAGGCCAAAATTAAAAAAGAAAAATTACCAAGCTCTTAAAAAACAAGAGCATGAGAATCGTCCACCATACCAGGGGAACCAATTCATCCGGTGTGACTTACCCTTCCTAAATAAGACCATGGTTTGATTTTTAGGTGAAGATAAAATGGAAAACCATCAATGACCTATCACTACACATCTATTAGAATGGGAACAACGAAGCCCTGACAATATCTAGAGTTGCCAAAGATGTGGACAACTGGAACTCTCATGCATTGCTGATGGGACTGAAAAACAGTACAG
Source organism: Tragulus kanchil (assembly GCA_022376925.1). Lineage (NCBI taxonomy): Eukaryota > Metazoa > Chordata > Mammalia > Artiodactyla > Tragulidae > Tragulus > Tragulus kanchil. The sequence goes on from JAIOJX010000031.1 coordinate 117,727,320, forward strand.
ACACCTTAGAAAACTGTTTGCTTATTATATAGTCATAAAAGTCTTACCATATATTCTTATCCTATGACCCAACAATCCCATTCCTAGGTATTTACCCAAGACGAGAGAAAACTTAAATTCACATAAAAAAAGTTTGCCATATGAATAGTGGCTTTCGTCATAATTGCCCCAAACTAGAAACAACCCAAGTGTTCTTCAACAGATGAATGGACGAACTGTGGTACATGCATACAATGGAATGCTATTTGGCAGTTAAAAGCAATAAACAACAAATACATGCAATAGCATGGACAAATCGGAAACGCATATTAAACCAGACTCAAAAAATCTGCATACACAATTGCATTCATACGACATTCTGAAACAGGTAAACTATAGGGCCAGAAAAATGAGATCAGTGCCTGAAGACTAGGGCAGGAAGTGGAGGGAGAGGTTAGTCACGAAGGGAAATGAAGGAAACTGGGGAGTGGTAGAATTCTGTATCTTCATCATGGTGAAAATTACATGGCTATATGCATGTGTCAAACTCAAAGAACGATACACTGAAAAGGATGTATTTTACTATATGGAAGATCTCTGTGCATGCATGCTTGGTTGCTCATGCGTGTCAGACTCTTTGTGACCCTATGGACTGTAGTCCACCAGGCTCCTCTGTCCATGGGATTCTCTAGGCAAGAATACTGGAACAGGTTGCCATTTCCTTCTCTAACAGATCTTCTGAACCCAGAGATCGAACCAATGTCTCCTGCATTGGCAGGCCAATTCTTTACCACTAAGCCACCAGGGAAGCAAGACTGAATGCTTAAGATCGGCAGACCTTGTTCTTTCCTCTTTTTCTCCTGGAAGAGCATTTGGTATCAGACACCTGGTCACCGGCCGAGACTATGTTCTTACCCTTCCTAAATAAGACCATGGTTTGATTTTTAGGTGAAGATAAAATGGAAAACCATCAATGACCTATCACTACACATCTATTAGAATGGGAACAACGAAGCCCTGACAATATCTAGAGTTGCCAAAGATGTGGACAACTGGAACTCTCATGCATTGCTGATGGGACTGAAAAACAGTACAGACACCTTAGAAAACTGTTTGCTTATTATATAGTTATAAAAGTCTTACCATATATTCTTATCCTATGACCCAACAATCCCATTCCTAGGTATTTACCCAAGACGAGAGAAAACTTAAATTCACATAAAAAAAGTTTGCCATATGAATAGTGGCTTTCGTCATAATTGCCCCAAACTAGAAACAACCCAAGTGTTCTTCAACAGATGAATGGACGAACTGTGGTACATGCATACAATGGAATGCTATTTGGCAGTTAAAAGCAATAAACAACAAATACATGCAATAGCATGGACAAATCGGAAACGCATATTAAACCAGACTCAAAAAATCTGCATACACAATTGCATTCATACGACATTCTGAAACAGGTAAACTATAGGGCCAGAAAAATGAGATCAGTGCCTGAAGACTAGGGCAGGAAGTGGAGGGAGAGGTTAGTCACGAAGGGAAATGAAGGAAACGGGGGAGTGGTAGAATTCTGTATCTTCATCATGGTGAAAATTACATGGCTATATGCATGTGTCAAACTCAAAGAACGATACACTGAAAAGGATGTATTTTACTATATGGAAGATCTCTGTGCATGCATGCTTGGTTGCTCATGCGTGTCAGACTCTTTGTGACCCTATGGACTGTAGTCCACCAGGCTCCTCTGTCCATGGGATTCTCTAGGCAAGAATACTGGAACAGGTTGCCATTTCCTTCTCTAACAGATCTTCTGAACCCAGAGATCGAACCAATGTCTCCTGCATTGGCAGGCCAATTCTTTACCACTAAGCCACCAGGGAAGCAAGACTGAATGCTTAAGATCGGCAGACCTTGTTCTTTCCTCTTTTTCTCCTGGAAGAGCATTTGGTATCAGACACCTGGTCACCCGGCCGAGACTATGTTCTCGGTCTCTGTGGAGCCAGCTTAGGCCTTTCTACTGTCTCTGGACAACGGAATGAGGGTAGGAACAAAATGGGCGACTTCCAGATTGGGTTTCTAAAGGCAAAAGTGAGCCCTCCCCTGTCTTTGCCCTTCCTCTTGGCTGGAACGTGGCTCTGACACAGGCAGTGGGCACACATCTTAGACCACAATGGCTGAGTTTTCATTCATAAAATGAAGGCTTTTTGAACATAATTAAGGCAACACTTGATAGATGTCTCAATTGTGGTTCACCCGTACCATAAACGCAGTCATTGCAAATGAATTAGAACTCTACAAGCTGATTTGAAGCGATTTTTTATCTGAGAAAAGCAAGATACAGAGAAGTGAATCTGCTGATAGTATGACTGCAACTCAAAAGAATCCCTTACAGATACATGTTTGCATATTTGAGTGACGGCGGAGAAAACTATGTTAAGGGTACACCCAGGCTGATAGCATTGGTAATACTAGTGACCTGGGTCAGGATAGGAGATGGGGAAGGGTAAACATCAAAGAGGATCAAAAGGAATTATATGAGAACAATAGCGTATATAACACGATGCCATTTATATAAAGTGATATATTACAATTATGTATATCAGCATAGAAAAATAAGACTGTATAGTCAAGTGAAGGTCAGTAGTGATACCTCTGGGAAATAGATTTGGATTATTTATATTAGCTTTTTTTAATTTTAATTTTTATTTTTGGCTATTCTGGGTTTTCACTGCTGCCACAGGCTCATCTCTAGTTGTAGGGAGTGGGGGCTTCTCTCTAGTTGAGGAGCAGGCTTCTTGTCATGGTGACTTCTCTTGTTGTGGAACTGGGCCTCTAGGGCACGCGGCTTCAATAGTTGTGGCTCTGAAGCTCTAGAACACCAGCTCCATAGCTGTGGCTCACAGGCTTAGTTGCTTTGCAAAATATGGGATCTTCCCGGATCAGGGATTGAACCTGTGTCTCCTGCTTTGGCAGGCGAACTCTTCACCACTGAGCTACCATGGAAGCCCTAGATTATTTATATTTTCTGACTTTTAAAAATTTGATTAGGTTTTTCCACAGGGAATATTTTTAACCTATAAAATTGGGGGGGGGAGATATTTTAATTTCAGAAAGCATGACAAACCAAAAATTCAGTTTGCAAAAACAAAAGACACTTCTTCTGCCAGGAATGGTGTTCTAAATGAATAAAAAAAAAACACTCCTCATTGGAGAACAGATAAAAATGCAGAGTGAAATCTATGGGGAAAAATTACTAGAGGCAGCAAAACACTAGTAAGAGGTGCTTCTCTGGTGGTGCAGTGGTAAAGAATCCACCTGCCAGTGTTGGAGAGTCAGGTTGATCCCCTGGAAGAGGAAATACCAACCCACTCCAGTGTTCTTGCCTGGGAAATCCAAGGAGTCATAAAGTATCGGACACACACTGAGCACACACAGTACTGACAATTCAGAATAAAACAAGACAGGAGTTCAAAACTCAGATGTGATCGGGACAAATGCCTTCTTCAATGAAGACAGCTCGAGTAAAAGTAAATGCCCAGGTCCATCTGGACTGATAAGTCTGAACTTCAGCTCTTCATTTTAAGCTGAGACCTGAAGGCCATCACACTTAAGGTAGAAATGAACCAGCAGGCACTTCCCTAGCGGCCCCCTGGCTGAGACTCCGCTCTCCCAATGCACAGGGCCTAGGTTTGATCCCTGGTCAGGGAACTAGACCCCACATGCCGCAACTAAGAGTTCATATGCCACAACTAAAGAGCCTGAATGCTACATCTAATATCAAAGATCCCATTTAGGGCTTCCCTCATAGTCCAGTGGGTAGAGAGTCCGCCTTGTAGTGCAAGGGGCGCTGGTTCAATCCCTAGCCCAGGAAGATCCCACGTGCCACGGAGTGACTGGATGGGTGTGCCTGGAGCGCATGTGCCCAGAGCCAGTGCTCTGGGGTGAGAGAGGCCACTGCAATGGGAGGCCCACAAAGGCCAAAGAATAAAGATGGATGAAAATAAATAAATAAATAAATGAAAAACAATAAAAGAGGCTAAATTTTTTTAAAAAAAAGATCCCATTGCCACCACTAAGACCTGGTGCTGCCAAGTAAAACAAATATTAAAAATTTCCTTTAAGAATAGCACTACCAAAAACCTACAGCTAACATCATTCATGGTTAAATATTAAAATTCTGAGGCATCCCAGATGGTGCCAGTGATAAAGAACCTGCCTGCCAACACAGGAGACTTAAGAGATGTGGGTTCGATCCCTGGGTTGGGAAGATCCCTTGGAGAAGGGCACAGCAATCCACTCCAGTACTCTTGCCTGGGAAATCCCATGGATGGAAGAGCCTGTCAGGCTACAGTCCATAAGGTTGCAAAGAGTCAGACATAACTAAAGTGATTGAGAACACACGAATTGAAATGTTTAATAGTTAAATATTAAGAGTCTTCCTTCTAAGTTTGAATAAGACCAAGAAAAATGCCTGTTGTCATCTCTTCTGTTCAATTTTGTCCTGGAGACCTCAGCCCTGAAGTAAAGCAGGAAAATAAAAAGTTATTGGCATCATTATTAATAGATTATATGATTTTGGCTAAAGAAAATTCAGAAGACTCTACAGACTAATTTATTAGGATCCATAACAGAATTTAGCTAGGTAAGTGGATATAAAATCAATCTACAAAAATCAATTTTATTGCTACATACCAGCCATAAACCAAAGAAAGGTGGAGAAAAGTCACCATTTACATTAGTGGAAATGGTCAAGTACCTGGTAATAAATCTCACAAATTTGATCCCTGGTCAGGGAACTAGACCCCACATGCCGCAACTAAGAGTTCATATGCCACAACTAAAGAGCCTGAATGCTACATCTAATATCAAAGATCCCATTTAGGGCTTCCCTCATAGTCCAGTGGGTAGAGAGTCCGCCTTGTAGTGCAAGGGGCGCTGGTTCAATCCCTAGCCCAGGAAGATCCCACGTGCCACGGAGTGACTGGATGGGTGTGCCTGGAGCGCATGTGCCCAGAGCCAGTGCTCTGGGGTGAGAGAGGCCACTGCAATGGGAGGCCCACAAAGGCCAAAGAATAAAGATGGATGAAAATAAATAAATAAATAAATGAAAAACAATAAAAGAGGCTAAATTTTTTTAAAAAAAAGATCCCATTGCCACCACTAAGACCTGGTGCTGCCAAGTAAAACAAATATTAAAAATTTCCTTTAAGAATAGCACTACCAAAAACCTACAGCTAACATCATTCATGGTTAAATATTAAAATTCTGAGGCATCCCAGATGGTGCCAGTGATAAAGAACCTGCCTGCCAACACAGGAGACTTAAGAGATGTGGGTTCGATCCCTGGGTTGGGAAGATCCCTTGGAGAAGGGCACAGCAATCCACTCCAGTACTCTTGCCTGGGAAATCCCATGGATGGAAGAGCCTGTCAGGCTACAGTCCATAAGGTTGCAAAGAGTCAGACATAACTAAAGTGATTGAGAACACACGAATTGAAATGTTTAATAGTTAAATATTAAGAGTCTTCCTTCTAAGTTTGAATAAGACCAAGAAAAATGCCTGTTGTCATCTCTTCTGTTCAATTTTGTCCTGGAGACCTCAGCCCTGAAGTAAAGCAGGAAAATAAAAAGTTATTGGCATCATTATTAATAGATTATATGATTTTGGCTAAAGAAAATTCAGAAGACTCTACAGACTAATTTATTAGGATCCATAACAGAATTTAGCTAGGTAAGTGGATATAAAATCAATCTACAAAAATCAATTTTATTGCTACATACCAGCCATAAACCAAAGAAAGGTGGAGAAAAGTCACCATTTACATTAGTGGAAATGGTCAAGTACCTGGTAATAAATCTCACAAATTGTATGAAAAGCCTGTACAGAGAAACTCTGTAAAAGACTTTTTAAAAATCTAGGTAAGTTGTTTGACATACCATGTTATTGAATTTGGATAGCAGTTGGCCTTGAATTTATCTACCATTCAATCCATTCATAATCTAGATTTTAAAAGCTTTTTTCTGTGGAACTTGTGGGTGGATCTTAAATTTAATACTGAAATACAAAGAGCCAATTATAATAAAGATGCTCTTAGAGAAGAACGAGATAAGAGTTTCCACCCAAGCTGATTTCAAGACTTATTACAGAGCAGGATTTCCTGGTGGTCCAGTAGCTAAGGCTCCACGCTCCCAATGCAGTTGGGGTGGGGGTGGGGGGCAGGGTGGCAGGGTTCGAACCCTGGCCAGGGAGCTAGATCCTACATGCTGCAACTGAAGGGCCTCCTACTACAACTAAGACCTCGTGCAGCCAAATGCATAAATAAAAACAAATATTTTTAAAAGACTTGTTGTAAAGCTATGGAAATGAATTCAGAATCGGTGAACTAGAGCAGAAATTCTAGAAGTATACCTATCTACATATGCCACCTGATTTGTGATAGAGGTTTTACTGCAAAAAAATAATAATAATAAAGAAAAAGGTGATTTTCAATAAATATACTGTTAGTTAGCTATCTAAATGGATGAAAATTACATTTCACTCCTACTTCATACCAAGCACAATAATCAGCTCTAGGTAGATTGCAAACCCAAACTGAAAAATAAAACAAAAAGGCTTTTAAAAGATAAAGTAGCATATTCTCAAGGAAGAGAAACGATTTCTCTTTTTTTGATTTTTAAAACTTGAAGCACAGTTGTTTTACAATGTGTTAATTTCTTCTGTACAGCGAAGTGACTCAGTTATACATATATACATACATTTTATGGTTTATCACAGGATACTGAGCTCCCTCTCTTTTTTTTTGGCCACTTTTATTGGTCTTTCATTTATTTATTTTTCATCCATCTTTTGTTCTTTGGCCTGTGTGGGCCTCCCATTGGGATGATCAGAAAGGTGGAGAAAAGTCACCATTTACATTAGTGGAAATGGTCAAGTACCTGGTAATAAATCTCACAAATTGTATGAAAAGCCTGTACAGAGAAACTCTGTAAAAGACTTTTTAAAAATCTAGGTAAGTTGTTTGACATACCATGTTATTGAATTTGGATAGCAGTTGGCCTTGAATTTATCTACCATTCAATCCATTCATAATCTAGATTTTAAAAGCTTTTTTCTGTGGAACTTGTGGGTGGATCTTAAATTTAATACTGAAATACAAAGAGCCAATTATAATAAAGATGCTCTTAGAGAAGAACGAGATAAGAGTTTCCACCCAAGCTGATTTCAAGACTTATTACAGAGCAGGATTTCCCTGGTGGTCCAGTAGCTAAGGCTCCACGCTCCCAATGCAGTTGGGGTGGGGGTGGGGGGCAGGGTGGCAGGGTTCGAACCCTGGCCAGGGAGCTAGATCCTACATGCTGCAACTGAAGGGCCTCCTACTACAACTAAGACCTCGTGCAGCCAAATGCATAAATAAAAACAAATATTTTTAAAAGACTTGTTGTAAAGCTATGGAAATGAATTCAGAATCGGTGAACTAGAGCAGAAATTCTAGAAGTATACCTATCTACATATGCCACCTGATTTGTGATAGAGGTTTTACTGCAAAAAAATAATAATAATAAAGAAAAAGGTGATTTTCAATAAATATACTGTTAGTTAGCTATCTAAATGGATGAAAATTACATTTCACTCCTACTTCATACCAAGCACAATAATCAGCTCTAGGTAGATTGCAAACCCAAACTGAAAAATAAAACAAAAAGGCTTTTAAAAGATAAAGTAGCATATTCTCAAGGAAGAGAAACGATTTCTCTTTTTTTGATTTTTAAAACTTGAAGCACAGTTGTTTTACAATGTGTTAATTTCTTCTGTACAGCGAAGTGACTCAGTTATACATATATACATACATTTTATGGTTTATCACAGGATACTGAGCTCCCTCTCTTTTTTTTTGGCCACTTTTATTGGTCTTTCATTTATTTATTTTTCATCCATCTTTTGTTCTTTGGCCTGTGTGGGCCTCCCATTGCAGTGGCATCTCTCATTGCAGAGCACCGACTCTGGGTGCATGCGCTCCAGAGCGTTGGCTCGGGAATTGGACTCACTGGTCCAGCCGCTCCGTGACACGTGGGATCTTCCCAGGCTGGGGATCAATCCAGCACCCCTTGCACTGCAAGGTAAAGTCCTTACCCACTGGACCACTGGGGAAGCCCGTATCACAGGATATTGTATATAGTTCCCTGTACTATTCAGTCGGACTTTGCTGTTTATCTATGCTATATATAATAGCTAACATCTACTAAATTTCTTAATTGAGATCCAAAAAGCACTAACTGCAAAAGATGAGATTGTTACATTTGGCTAATTAACATTAAGAATTTGTATTCGGGCTTCCCTTGTGGCTCAGTGGATAAGAACCTGTCTGCCAATGCCGGAGACACAGGTTCGATCCCTGATCTGGGAAGATCCCACATACCGCAGAGCAGCTAAACCCACACATCAACAAAGACCCAGCACAGCCAAAAATAAATAAATAAAAGTTTAAAAAAAAAAAAAAGAATTTGTATTCATCAAAAGATAGAGTGATATGGTTACATATTTAAATTTTAAAAGGTCATTATTGCTTAGAGATACTAAAATTTTTTGGATAAGATAATAAGACTTTTCAAGTTTGTTTAGAATACTTCAAGGGGGAAGAAGTGCCGGTAGAGGAAATAAGGCTGGTTATACACTATAGGCTTCCCTGGTGGTTCAGTGGTAAAGCCTGCCAATGAAGGAGATGCAGTTTGATCCTTGAGTTGGGAAGATCTCTTGGAGAAGGAAATGGCAATCCACTCCAGTATTTTGCCTAGAATATTCCATGGACAGAGGAGCCTGTTGGACTACTATACATGGGTCACAAAGAGTAGGTCATCTCTTAGTAACTACTACTGCTGCTTAGTCACTTCAGTCGTGTCTGACTCTTTGAGGCCCTAGAGGCTAGTTGGCCAGACTCTGAACATGGGACTCTCCAGGCGAATACTGGAGTGGATTGCCATGCCTTCCTTCAGGGCATCTTCCCAGTCCAGGGATTGAGCTTGTGTCTCTCACATCTTTTGCGTTGGTAGGTGGGTTCTTTACCACAAGCACCACCTGGGAAAGTCCCAAGCAGACCTTTAACACAGGAGGGAATCCAAATGGCAGTAAAAGTAAAAGTGCATAGGAAATACAAATTAAAACTTTCCCTCGGGAATTGGACTCACTGGTCCAGCCGCTCCGTGACACGTGGGATCTTCCCAGGCTGGGGATCAATCCAGCACCCCTTGCACTGCAAGGTAAAGTCCTTACCCACTGGACCACTGGGGAAGCCCGTATCACAGGATATTGTATATAGTTCCCTGTACTATTCAGTCGGACTTTGCTGTTTATCTATGCTATATATAATAGCTAACATCTACTAAATTTCTTAATTGAGATCCAAAAGCACTAACTGCAAAAGATGAGATTGTTACATTTGGCTAATTAACATTAAGAATTTGTATTCGGGCTTCCCTTGTGGCTCAGTGGATAAGAACCTGTCTGCCAATGCCGGAGACACAGGTTCGATCCCTGATCTGGGAAGATCCCACATACCGCAGAGCAGCTAAACCCACACATCAACAAAGACCCAGCACAGCCAAAAATAAATAAATAAAAGTTTAAAAAAAAAAAAAAAAGAATTTGTATTCATCAAAAGATAGAGTGATATGGTTACATATTTAAATTTTAAAAGGTCATTATTGCTTAGAGATACTAAAATTTTTTGGATAAGATAATAAGACTTTTCAAGTTTGTTTAGAATACTTCAAGGGGGAAGAAGTGCCGGTAGAGGAAATAAGGCTGGTTATACACTATAGGCTTCCCTGGTGGTTCAGTGGTAAAGCCTGCCAATGAAGGAGATGCAGTTTGATCCTTGAGTTGGGAAGATCTCTTGGAGAAGGAAATGGCAATCCACTCCAGTATTTTGCCTAGAATATTCCATGGACAGAGGAGCCTGTTGGACTACTATACATGGGTCACAAAGAGTAGGTCATCTCTTAGTAACTACTACTGCTGCTTAGTCACTTCAGTCGTGTCTGACTCTTTGAGGCCCTAGAGGCTAGTTGGCCAGACTCTGAACATGGGACTCTCCAGGCGAATACTGGAGTGGATTGCCATGCCTTCCTTCAGGGCATCTTCCCAGTCCAGGGATTGAGCTTGTGTCTCTCACATCTTTTGCGTTGGTAGGTGGGTTCTTTACCACAAGCACCACCTGGGAAAGTCCCAAGCAGACCTTTAACACAGGAGGGAATCCAAATGGCAGTAAAAGTATGAAAAGGTGCTGAACTTTAGTAGGAAATACAAATTAAAACTTTCCCGTTTGGACTTTTCTGGCGGTCCAATGGTTAAGATTCCGCGCTTTCAAAGCAGAGGACTCAGGTTCGATCCCTGGTGGGGGAACTAAGATCCCATATACTGCGGGGTGCTGGGTGCAGGCAAAAAGGAGCACCTTCCCCTCTATACCTGGAAATGACAAAAAAGGCAAAATCTGACAGTACCAGAAGTGGTGAAGATACGGAAGAACAGAAACTCCCCCACATGGCTGAAGGCGGGAGTGGCAGTGGTCGTTAACTTCGGAAACAATCTGGCATTGTTTTCCCAGTGACTCAGAACGTCTGCCTATCTATATCCTTCAGAGACTGGTAGATGGACACCAGGAAGCCTGTGTAAAGCTCTTCACAGCTGCCCTCCTTCCAAAACCCTTCAGGGGAATCAACACAAAGGTGTATCAGAGGAGGAAGGATACATACTTTGCAGCACGTTCACACAATGGGGCACCAGGGAGTAGTGAGAAGAAATATCCTGCATGCATAGAATAAACACCGTAGTCACTGATACGTGCCACAACATGAATTTATCTCACAAACAGAATGTTGAGTGAAAGAAAAAAGCCACGTACAAAAGAGTAGATGCAATATGGTTCCTATTTACATAAGGTTCTAAAATAGTCCACATTAGACTATCCTGTTTAGGAAGCACTTGTAGGTGGCGAAACTACTAAGAAAGGCAAAGAAAGGATTCCATCAAATCAAAATAGTGGTAACCTGTTAGAGAAGAGGAAGTGTATTTATTTATTAATTTTTACAAATAAAAAAAAGGGACAAAACATTTTCTAGAATGCATCAGTGACCTCTTTTTTCCTGTGGAGGTATATGCCTGAGTTTTCCTTCAATGATTCATTATGCTGTGCATTTGATTCTTGTATGGGGATTTTGTGGGCATTTTTGATAGGTGTTCAACATGTCACAATAAATAAAATTTAAAAGATCTACTAATGCTCATTATGAAAATTTTGAAAACCCACCAAGATACAGTAAGAAAAAAACTTCACCCACATCTGAGAGACAACCTCAATACAGTATATTGCATTTCCTTCCTGTCACTTTAGTAGGTGTATTTTTATATATTTCTGACCATATCATATATGCAAATCTGCATCCTGCCCATCTTTGCAAACAACTTGTATTAACCTGAAACAAAGAGCTATATTCTCTTTGAGTGCTCATTCGTGACCTAACCTTACTGTTACACACCTGCTCTTTTGCCTGGGAGGAGACCAAAGACATGACCCTCAGAATAAACTAGACACCAAAGCTAAGATTTTCTTTCCCAATTCACCTATGCGTAAGAAAAGCCATAGGATGAGTTTCCACTTTCCTTTTCTCCTTCCCACTGCCCAGAACGTGGATGTGGTGGGTACAACCTTGGGCCATGCGGACCAGGGTACATCCCTAGGAATAGAAGAGCCATAAATCAAAGCAGCTTGCCTCTCCGATGCCATGGAGCCTCCATGCTGACACCATGAAGCCCTGGACTGTTTATGCTTGGTCTATTGGTGAGAAAGAAAGTTCTCCTTTGTTTAAGCTGCTGTTTATATTTGAGTTCTGTTATGGATTCGAATCATACCTAACCTGAATGTGAAAGCGTTAGTCGCTCAGTCATGTCCAGCTCTTTGCGGCCCTGTGGACTGTAGCCCTCCAGACTCCTCTGTCCATAGAGTTCTCCAGGCAATCATACTGGAGTGGGTCACCATTTCCTCCTCCAGGGGATCTATTGCGCCTAACCCAGACCCTCCCTAAATGCTCATTATATGTAAGCAATTTCTCGCATTCCCAAAATCTTAGAAATATCAGTCTTAATTGGTTCATAATCTTGTATCCTGTGAAGTTGCTGAATTTTTTCATTCACTCATGCATTCATCCATTTATTCCACACATATGTGTTAAATGCTTACTGGGCCCTAGATGGTAAAATGGTGAACAAAACTGCCTTCCGGGAGCTTATGATACACAAGAAAACAAACACGGTCACCCTTCTCTACTTTGAAATACACCATGTTTCCAGCCATGTCGCAGAGACTAATTGCTCGCTAACCCTGCTCGCCTTTGCCCCTTTGCACACAGCTGGACCACATTTCCCATCCTCCCTTGCAATTGAATATGTGAACCAACAAGCAGGTGAGCAGATGTGTGTCAGACCTCCAGGTGTGATCCCCAAAGTCTCCTACGTATGCCCCTCACCTCTTAAATTGGAGAGGTGGAGGGGCAGGAGCAGAGGAGCTAAAGGAGTCCAGTGCTGCCAGATGGGAGGAGCCTGAGTCCTCGAGTGACTCTGAGGAGCAGAGCTACCCCACTGACTGCATAACACCAACCTGCAAAAGAAAATAGGTTGTATCAACCGCTGAGACTTGGGGATTCTTCAGTTAACAACGACTAGTAATTTGGAGCTTCCTCAGTGGTCCAGTGGCTAAGACTCATGCTCCCAATGCAGGGGCCAGGGTTTGATCCCTAGTCAAGGAACTAGATACCACGTTCCCAAACTAAGATCTGGTGCACCGAACTAAAGAAATAAATATTATTTTGTAAATTGCTTGTAATTTGCCTTTCCTCACACACATGAAGAAAGGACTCTGGTAGACTCAAAAAATGACTCCAATTACTCACCCCTCCCTGTCTTCTTGCCCTTTGCCATCTGACGTCACAGCAACTTCCATCAAAGAGAAGAATCTATTTCCCCACCCCTTGATCTGAGTAGATCTTGGGCCATGAGGTGGCCAATAGAATGAAGCAGAAGAAAAGGCATGATAATGGCCAACAATTGCTGGGGGAAAAAAAAAAAAAACTAAAAATAAAATAATAAATAAACACACACAATAAATGCCTAGATGGTCCCCTCTTGTACAGTTATCATGGACACTAGTACATTCATGAAGATTCCTGCAGCTCACCTAACTTCAGTCAAGCCAGCATTTCTCACATTCATTTTATCATGGAGCTGTTTATTCTCAAACACCAGTTAATATCCCATGGATCTTTGTCAAATGCTAGTAGGACATAGTCAAATTATTTCCGATTTGTTTTTGTTTGTTTTGCTTTATTAAAAATGGGGCCGTAGGTGGAGAAGGGAATGGCAACCCACTCCAAAATTCTTGCTTGGAGAATTGCATGGGCAGAGAAGCCTGGTGGGCTACAATCCATGAGTTGTATGATGAGCGACTAACACACACACACACACACACACACACACACACACACAGCACTGAGATGCTCGATGGCACATGAAGCAGGGTGGGGGCAGTCTGCACCTGGTAGGCAAGATGGCTTGCCCCTCTTCCCTCCATCTCTTCTGGAAGTCTTGGGGCCTCTGTGCTTGCAACAGCTGGCCTTGAGCAAATAAAAGACTAAGTCGTTTACTGAAAAAAAAAAAAAAATGGTGCCACAGAGACTTCCCAGGTATTGTTTAGACACCTCAGACTAGCTAAACTCAGATAATTCTGATACCCAGTTGCTGGTTGGGAATCACTATTCTTCAAGATGAATGCAAGGGACTTCCCCAGTGGTCCAGGAGTTAAGAATCCTGCTTGCAATGCAGGGGATGTGGGTTCGATCCCTGGTCTGAAATTACAATCCCACAGGCCACAGGGGAACTGAGCCTCATGTGTCACAACGAAAGCCCATGTTCCCTAGAGCCCCTTGCTATGCAACAAGAGGGGCCACCATAAGGAAAAGCCGAAGATCTAGCACAGCCAAAAATAAACAAATAACTTTTAAAATGGTGCCATAAAAAGTCCTTGGGGTGTAATCTTTTTCCACTTGCTGGATTCTTTCCAGTACTGTAAATGATAAATTAACAGATACAAGCATTTTCAGGCTTTAGACTCAGGAGGCCCAGTTCTTCTCAATGAAGGTCACTCCCATTCCCATCCTGTGAATGTAAACAGGGTCTCCCGTTCTCTTGAACTCTCCTCACCAAAGGGAACCGCATTTTAAACATTCTTGCCAATTTGACAGGCGAAGAACTGCATCTCAGTATCTCAAGTGGCAAATTACTGGAATATCGCTGGGGATAAACTTGGCTTTCATCTTTTTTGGCTATTTGTATTTTTTCTTTGAATTGCCCTTTCATATTAATTAGCCATCTTTCTTTTGGGTACTGGCTTTTCCTGTTAAATCCACATTAATTTATCAGTATGCTTATTACATTATGTTAACCACTTTTCTGTCATACCTGTTGCAAATATTTTTCTCTATTATTTAATTTCAATTTTTGTCATGCTCTTTAAAAAAATTTTTTCTTACTTGGTATGTGGGATGTTAGTTCCCCAACCAGGAACTGAACCAGCATGTCCTGCATTAGGGAGCAAAAAGTCTTAACCACTGGACCATCAGGGAAGTCCCTGGTCATGCCCTTTTTGAACATATGAGATATTCAGCTTTTTGTACAATCAAATCTATCAGTCTTTTCCTTTGTGATTTGTTCCCTCTTTTTTTTTTTAAACAGCGTTTTGTGGGTTTTTTGGCCACACCTAGTGGCAGGCATGGGCTTTCTTGGCAGCTCAGTTGGTAAAGAATCCACCTGAAATGTAGGAGACCCCAGTTCAATTCCTGGGTTGGGACGATCCCCTTTAGAAGAGATAGACTACCCTCTCCAGGATTCTTGCCTAGAGAATTCCATGGCTCATCCATGCAGTCTCAAAGCGACGGACACAATTGAGTGACTTGACTTTCATTTTTCAGGGGCAGGCATGTTGGATCTCCAGGGACTGAATTCATGCTGCACCCTCTGCAGTGGAGGCGTGGAATCTTAATCACTGGACCGCCAGGGAAGTCCCTGTGATTTGTTCTCTTAAAGTTCAGAAAGTCTTTCCCAACCCAGAGGTTATTAAATATTTATTTCATCTTCAAGATTTTTATTGTGTAATTTTCTTCCCACATTTTACTCTAGTCCATCTGGAATTTATTTTCATTTTTCATGCAAGATGAGACTCCAAATTGGTATTTTCCCCCAAACGGCTGAGACATAAACCCAACTGGTGTGACATTATGCTTCTGTTCTATAATACAGTCTTGCTTTCTTTACTCTGTCATTGGCCGATCATTCTGGTACACCACCCGGGATGAGTGCTCTGATGCTGACGTCACACTTTGTCTTGTATGAATTCCATGATTTCTGTCTGTCTTGTCACCAGTGTGTTCAGAGCATCTAGAACAGAACATGGCCCATGGCAGGATCTCAGTAAGTATCTAGTGAAAGAAGAAACGAGTGAATGGATGAATGAATGTGCGAGCAAATAAACAAATGCATACAATATACCAGTCCTGATCTGAGTGTTTTATGTTGGCAATAACATTCTGCCCCTTCTTCTGCGAGGCCCACAGAGGAATAGAAAACAGTTTACTCAGCCTGTACTAGGTAGCCACTGCTGTTTAACGAAATTCCCCACAACTAATGACTTAAAACCGCAACCTTGGGCCAACTCCTCCCTCAGGGGCAGAGTCCAATGACGCCTGAAATGGCTACCGGCATCCTTTTAAGCTCTGTGAGGCATGGCCAGGGGAGGAGACCAAATGGGGCAGCGACTTGGGCACTTATCTGTGGCATTGGGCAGTGCAGGCTCCACTCCAACTACAACAAACACAAATCCTCTCGTCCTAGAGAAACAAGCTTCAGCGGCCTGTCCCTGAGATGGTACAAGCTGATCCTGTCCACAGACTCACTGTTCAAATTGAAGGAGATCAAGAAAGGCATGTGGAAGAGATTGCAGGAGAAGTTTGCCCCAGGAGCCCCAAAGAGAAACACAAGGCCTAGGCTGGGGCCTTATTGCCACGCCTACCTGAGCGTGAAGTCATGTCCCTCTGCTGTTGTTGTTGTTCAGTCGCCCAGTTGTGTCTGACTCTTTGCCACCCCATGGACTGCAGCACACTTGGCTCCCCTGTCCCTCACCCTCTCCTGGAGTTTGTCCAAGTTCACATCCATTGCATCAGTGATGTGGTCTAGCTATCTCATCCTCTGACATTACCACTGTCGATAAAACCCCCTAATTTCCCTGTTAAAAAAAAAAATAGCAACCATGTTATTATTTACTCACTGTCCTGCGTTTCAAGAATCTGAATAGGACACAGCAGAAATGGCTTGTCTCTGTTCCACATGATGTAAGTTCTGGTTAGGACTTGCCCCTTCCCCATCCCCACTCCCTCAAAAATCCAAGGAGCTTCTTCACTTGCATGCCTAGTGCTTTGGCTAAGGGATAACTAGAAAAGCTGAACTGGGGTCATATATTAGGGACATCTATTCTCACTGTTACCAGATTTTCTTAGGTCTCTATGTGGCCTTTCCATGAGGTCTACCCAATAAGGAGCTCAGAGCTCTTGCGTACACAAAGCAAAAACTGCCCATCCTGAGGTTTAGGCCAGAACTGTCTGGGGGGTGGAGGTGGGGGGACTTCTGTCATATTCCATTGGTTAAAGCAAGTCATATGTCCAAGACAGATTCAAGGAGAGAGGATTACATGCGTGTGAATACAGAGGTACAGCTCTTTGGGAACCTCAGTATAACTGCCTTTCACTATCCAGTAAATGACTCTTTATTGACCATTCACAAGGGCCAGGCAGGAAGCAGGCGCTATGGCAGGCTACACAGACACAAGCCTCTGAAATGCACTGAATGTAGGGGTTCAGGCCATTACTGGACCTGAGGCAGGTACTTCCCCCAGTCTGAGAGAGGAAGTGACTTCCAAAGGTTGTAGCCCCAGGCATACGTCTTAAGAACAAGGAGAGTACAATTAGTCAAATGGAAGAATATGAACTAGGCTACGTAGGTGAGAAACCACTTAGAGATGGTCTTCATGCATGCTAAATCACTTCAGTCGTGTCTGACTCTTTATGGACTGCAACCCACCAAGCTCCTCTGTCTATGGGATTCTCCAGGCAAGAACACTGCAGTGGGTTGCAGTGTTCCTCCAGGGGATCGTCTCAGCTCAGAGGTCGAACCTGTGTCTCATATCTCCTGCACTGGCAGACGAGTTCTTGCCCATTAGCCCCACCTGGGAAGCCCAAAGATTGTCTTGGTGAATCCTCAAAGTCCAGAGGCAGAGACATGAGCCCAGGGGCCAAATCAGAATCTATGTAAAGGGGGTGATGGGGGCCCTGGATGCCACTGTAAGAAATCTAACATTCTTCTTTTGAAATATTTCTTCATTACTTATTTGACTGCATCTTAGTTGCCTCATGGCATGTGAGATCTTAGTTCCCTGACCAGGGATCGAACCCGTGTCCCCTGCATTGCAAGGTGCATTCTTAACCACTGGACCACCAGGGAAGTCCCTTGCATTCATCCTGAAGAATAGTGATTCCCGACCAGCAACTGGGTACAGAATTACCTGAGTTTAGCTAGTCTGAGGTGTCCAAACGATACCTGGGAGGAGGTGTGTCCAGTTGGGAACCATTCTATACATCACGAGATGGGCTGGGCTGCACATAAGGCTTGGAATCATAGCCATGTAGGCAGTCATCAAAACCACAGACTGTAACAGATAAGTTCACCTAAGGAGACTATCTAGAGTCAAGACAGAAGAGGATTCATATCAGTGCCTCATATAACATTCTTTGGAGCAAGCATGGGGCCATCAACTCCTCACCTCAAAAAGTGGATCTATGTAGCTTCATTTGGAATCTGGGTGGGTCTGTGACTGCAGAACTGATGTTGTGTGATTTTTGAGGCCAAGTCATTAAAAAATATATATGGTTTATGCCTAGATCTTTTGGATCTGGAAGAAGCCTGCCACCATGTAGAAGCCTGATCATGGCGCTGGAGTGGCCACCTGTAGCGGCTGTGACCAACAGCGCATTGAGCTCTCAGCCAACAGACAGCAACATCAACGGTGGTGCAAGTGAGTCACCTTGGACAGTCGAGTTTAGCCCCAGGCATGGCAAGAAAAAATTCGCTAGGGTGAGAAACCACTTAGAGATGGTCTTCATGCATGCTAAATCACTTCAGTCGTGTCTGACTCTTTATGGACTGCAACCCACCAAGCTCCTCTGTCTATGGGATTCTCCAGGCAAGAACACTGCAGTGGGTTGCAGTGTTCCTCCAGGGGATCGTCTCAGCTCAGAGGTCGAACCTGTGTCTCATATCTCCTGCACTGGCAGACGAGTTCTTGCCCATTAGCCCCACCTGGGAAGCCCAAAGATTGTCTTGGTGAATCCTCAAAGTCCAGAGGCAGAGACATGAGCCCAGGGGCCAAATCAGAATCTATGTAAAGGGGGTGATGGGGGCCCTGGATGCCACTGTAAGAAATCTAACATTCTTCTTTTGAAATATTTCTTCATTACTTATTTGACTGCATCTTAGTTGCCTCATGGCATGTGAGATCTTAGTTCCCTGACCAGGGATCGAACCCGTGTCCCCTGCATTGCAAGGTGCATTCTTAACCACTGGACCACCAGGAAGTCCCTTGCATTCATCCTGAAGAATAGTGATTCCCGACCAGCAACTGGGTACAGAATTACCTGAGTTTAGCTAGTCTGAGGTGTCCAAACGATACCTGGGAGGAGGTGTGTCCAGTTGGGAACCATTCTATACATCACGAGATGGGCTGGGCTGCACATAAGGCTTGGAATCATAGCCATGTAGGCAGTCATCAAAACCACAGACTGTAACAGATAAGTTCACCTAAGGAGACTATCTAGAGTCAAGACAGAAGAGGATTCATATCAGTGCCTCATATAACATTCTTTGGAGCAAGCATGGGGCCATCAACTCCTCACCTCAAAAAGTGGATCTATGTAGCTTCATTTGGAATCTGGGTGGGTCTGTGACTGCAGAACTGATGTTGTGTGATTTTTGAGGCCAAGTCATTAAAAAATATATATGGTTTATGCCTAGATCTTTTGGATCTGGAAGAAGCCTGCCACCATGTAGAAGCCTGATCATGGCGCTGGAGTGGCCACCTGTAGCGGCTGTGACCAACAGCGCATTGAGCTCTCAGCCAACAGACAGCAACATCAACGGTGGTGCAAGTGAGTCACCTTGGACAGTCGAGTTTTTGAATGACTCCACCTGAGTCAATACCTGACTCCAACCCCAGGACAGACACCACATAAGAACAGCACTGCTGAATGCTTTGTGAATTTCTGATCCATAAAGTTGGAAGAAAAAGAAAATGGTTGTCTTTAGCTGCTTAATTTGGGGATCATGTGTAATGCAGCAATAGATAAATAAAACACAGGTTGCAAACTCAACCCTAACCCTAGAGACTTCCCTGGTGGTCCAGTGACTAAGACTGTGCTCCCAATGCAGGGGTCCTGAGTTCAATCCCTGGTCAGGGAACTAGATCCCACAGGCTGCAGCTAAGACCCAGCACAGCCAAATAAACATTTTAAAAAATGCTAATCCTATAGCAGCCAGATACATACTGCAACACAGAAAGCTGTAAAGAACCAACTCATTGAAAAAGACCCTGATGCTGGGAAAGATTGAGGGCAGGAGAAGGAGACAACAAAGGGTAAGATGGGTGGATGGCATCACTGACTCAATGGACATGAGTTTGAGCAAGCTCCAAGAGATGGTGAAGGATGGGGGAGCCTGGCGTGCTGCAGTCCATGGGGTCACCAAGAGTCAGACAGGACTTAGCGACTGAACAACAGTTACAACAGGAAGCCTGGCGTGAGACAACCAAGTAGGATCCCTGGTGCACAGAGGAAACCATACTGTGCTGTTCTGGGCTGCGTTTGTCCCAATTCATTCCTCGTTTTTCCGTGCACAGTCTGGCTCCCTTCATCTGGATTTACCCTGGGTTCCACCACTGGAAATCTCATAACATTCTTTGGAGCAAGCATGGGGCCATCAACTCCTCACCTCAAAAAGTGGATCTATGTAGCTTCATTTGGAATCTGGGTGGGTCTGTGACTGCAGAACTGATGTTGTGTGATTTTTGAGGCCAAGTCATTAAAAAATATATATGGTTTATGCCTAGATCTTTTGGATCTGGAAGAAGCCTGCCACCATGTAGAAGCCTGATCATGGCGCTGGAGTGGCCACCTGTAGCGGCTGTGACCAACAGCGCATTGAGCTCTCAGCCAACAGACAGCAACATCAACGGTGGTGCAAGTGAGTCACCTTGGACAGTCGAGTTTTTGAATGACTCCACCTGAGTCAATACCTGACTCCAACCCCAGGACAGACACCACATAAGAACAGCACTGCTGAATGCTTTGTGAATTTCTGATCCATAAAGTTGGAAGAAAAAGAAAATGGTTGTCTTTAGCTGCTTAATTTGGGGATCATGTGTAATGCAGCAATAGATAAATAAAACACGGGTTGCAAACTCAACCCTAACCCTAGAGACTTCCCTGGTGGTCCAGTGACTAAGACTGTGCTCCCAATGCAGGGGTCCTGAGTTCAATCCCTGGTCAGGGAACTAGATCCCACAGGCTGCAGCTAAGACCCAGCACAGCCAAATAAACATTTTAAAAAATGCTAATCCTATAGCAGCCAGATACATACTGCAACACAGAAAGCTGTAAAGAACCAACTCATTGAAAAAGACCCTGATGCTGGGAAAGATTGAGGGCAGGAGAAGGAGACAACAAAGGGTAAGATGGGTGGATGGCATCACTGACTCAATGGACATGAGTTTGAGCAAGCTCCAAGAGATGGTGAAGGATGGGGGAGCCTGGCGTGCTGCAGTCCATGGGGTCACCAAGAGTCAGACAGGACTTAGCGACTGAACAACAGTTACAACAGGAAGCCTGGCGTGAGACAACCAAGTAGGATCCCTGGTGCACAGAGGAAACCATACTGTGCTGTTCTGGGCTGCGTTTGTCCCAATTCATTCCTCGTCCTCCTTTTCTGCCTGCATCCCAGGCCACAGTTCTGGCTCCCCTTCATCTGGATTTACCCTGGGTTCCACCACTGGAAATCAGCAGCAGGAGTGTGGAAGGGAGGATGAAGTGGCCAGAGTAATGCTTCCTGTGCATGATGGTAACCCCCGCCTCTCTCCCTGTGGCTATGCCCCCTCCAAAGGTTCAGCCAAGTGGACCATCCTTCTGGGTTTCCAGCTTCCATTCGTGACTTTGTCTCTGACTCTGGCAACCCCCACTTTGTTTTCTTCCTCCAGCCTGGAGCAGCAGCGACTTTTCACTGCTGTTAATTTCTGCTGGCTTCACCGGCTCTTGTTTGGCCCTGCAGTTCCTCCATCGGCTGCATAACCACCCCCAAGTGTTAACATACCTCTCTTCTAATGTGCCAAAGTGAAAATGGAAGTGTTAGTTGCTCAGTCGTGTCTGACTCTGCGATCCCATGGGCTGGAGCCCGCCAGGCTCCTCTATCTATGGAATTCTCCAGGCAAGAATACTAGAGTGGGTTGCCATGTCCTCCTCCAGGGGACCTTCCCGACCCAGGGATCAAACCTGGGTCTCCTGCCTTGCAGACAGATTCTTTACCAGCTGAGCCACTAGGGAAGCCCCTCTAATGTTGGGAGTCCTCGTCAAGCCCTCACAGGCATAGCAGCTCCAGCCTGCCAATCCCAAGTCAGAAAGGGGGGCTCTGTGTTGTCAGACACCCCAGTGTGGCAGAAGCCAGAAGTCAGGATGCCACGGAGAAGGTTCCAAGATTTCAAACACCATGGATGACAACGGTCCTCTGACATCAGAGCAGGTGGAGGCAGCAAGAGAGGCTGAAGAAGTGCACTTACAGCTGTTTCCAAGCTGGGCTAATGCACAGACTGTTGTTTAAAGCACCTACTGTATGGGAGGAGCTGGGGACAAAGTGGTGAGCTAGAGAGATGAGCCTGGCGTGCTGCAGTCCATGGGGTCACCAAGAGTCAGACAGGACTTAGCGACTGAACAACAGTTACAACAGGAAGCCTGGCGTGAGACAACCAAGTAGGATCCCTGGTGCACAGAGGAAACCATACTGTGCTGTTCTGGGCTGCGTTTGTCCCAATTCATTCCTCGTCCTCCTTTTCTGCCTGCATCCCAGGCCACAGTTCTGGCTCCCCTTCATCTGGATTTACCCTGGGTTCCACCACTGGAAATCAGCAGCAGGAGTGTGGAAGGGAGGATGAAGTGGCCAGAGTAATGCTTCCTGTGCATGATGGTAACCCCCGCCTCTCTCCCTGTGGCTATGCCCCCTCCAAAGGTTCAGCCAAGTGGACCATCCTTCTGGGTTTCCAGCTTCCATTCGTGACTTTGTCTCTGACTCTGGCAACCCCCACTTTGTTTTCTTCCTCCAGCCTGGAGCAGCAGCGACTTTTCACTGCTGTTAATTTCTGCTGGCTTCACCGGCTCTTGTTTGGCCCTGCAGTTCCTCCATCGGCTGCATAACCACCCCCAAGTGTTAACATACCTCTCTTCTAATGTGCCAAAGTGAAAATGGAAGTGTTAGTTGCTCAGTCGTGTCTGACTCTGCGATCCCATGGGCTGGAGCCCGCCAGGCTCCTCTATCTATGGAATTCTCCAGGCAAGAATACTAGAGTGGGTTGCCATGTCCTCCTCCAGGGGACCTTCCCGACCCAGGGATCAAACCTGGGTCTCCTGCCTTGCAGACAGATTCTTTACCAGCTGAGCCACTAGGGAAGCCCCTCTAATGTTGGGAGTCCTCGTCAAGCCCTCACAGGCATAGCAGCTCCAGCCTGCCAATCCCAAGTCAGAAAGGGGGGCTCTGTGTTGTCAGACACCCCAGTGTGGCAGAAGCCAGAAGTCAGGATGCCACGGAGAAGGTTCCAAGATTTCAAACACCATGGATGACAACGGTCCTCTGACATCAGAGCAGGTGGAGGCAGCAAGAGAGGCTGAAGAAGTGCACTTACAGCTGTTTCCAAGCTGGGCTAATGCACAGACTTTTTTTTAAAGCACCTACTGTATGGGAGGAGCTGGGGACAAAGTGGTGAGCTAGAGAGATGACCTCCTGCCCTTGTAGGCTTACCTCATAGTGGCGGAGACAACTGACGAGGAAGAATAATGTGTGTTGTGTATGTACCATGTGGAGAATGAAAGGCAGTGATATTGTGTGGATCTGGGTATGGGGGAGTTGGACTTGGCATTAGTGGCACAGGATAGCATTGAGATGGGGGTATCTAAGCTGAGGCCCAAAGGAAAAGACCTGCAAAGAACCATGTTCTTAGAAGAGGGAATGGCCTTCACAAAGTCCCCGAGGCAAGAAAGAGCTGGGAATGTGTAAGTAACAGAGAGAAGGATGGTGAGGCTGGAGCAAGAAGAGCAAAGACGGAGTTGGGGACGACGTGAAGATGGGGAGGCTGCAGGGGCCACAGGGAGGAGTTTGGATTTTACTCAAAGTGCAGTATGAAGCCATTGGAAGTTGTTAAGCAAGAAAGCAATGTGATCTGATTTATATTTTTGGAGGAGTCCCAAAGCTGTGTGTGAGGGGTACAAGCAGGGCACCAGATTAGATGCTGGGAAACTCGTTTGCAGGACTGAGAGATGCTCAGATAAGGCTGTTCACAGTGAAAGGGTGAAAAATCCGTGGGTCTGTGAGGGTACTGTGTCACAGAAGCCGGGAGGGGAGTTGTTCAGGCAAGAGTGATCTGGAGGACTTGATCAAATGCAAACTGCTGGGCCCCTTCCCCAGAGACTCTGGTTCAGTAGGTCCGGGGGAACAGAGAATTTGCATTTCTAACAAATTGTCACATGATCCTATTGCTGACGCTGCTGGTCCAGAGATCACACTTGGAAAACCACTGATCTAGAACAACAATTTCGACTAGAAATATAATGCTAGCCACATATGTGATTTTAAAGTTTCTAGTAGCCACGTCTAAAAAGTAAAAAAGAAATAGGTGACAATAATTTTAATAAAGTAGCTCACTCATATACTATTATTACTATATGCCAAACACAGTTGTTTCAACGTTATCCATATTTTTTAAAGTTTTGAGATATTTTATATTCTTTTTTTACATTTTATTTATTTATTTATGTTTGGTTGTGCTAGGCCTCTACTGCTGCACATCAGCTTTCTCTATTTGCTGCAAGCGGGGCCTACTCTTCATTGCATGCCCCAACTTCTCATTATCCATTCTTTTTTTAGTACTAAGTCTTTGAAATCCCAGCGTATATTTTATACTTACAGCACACATCTCAATTAGGACTAGTTAAGCTCTCAAAAGGGCTTCCCAGGTGGTGCTTGCGGTAAAGAATTCACCTGCCAATGCAGGTAGACCCAAGAACAGGGTTTTATTACTGTGTTGGGAAGATCCCCTAGAGGATGGCACCGCAACCCACCCAGGTATTCTTGCCCATAGAACCCCGTGGACAGAGGAGCTTGGCAGGCTATAGTCTACAACATTGCAACTTAGCCCATGTCTGAACACGACTGAAACAACTTAGCCCATGTCCAGAAACTCTCAAAAGTCACTTGTGTGGCCAGTGGCTATGCTACTGGACAGCCAAAGACAGGCCTGTTGTTACAGGACCAGTGAGTTGAGGACAGAATTGTGCATTTAGCAACAAGGAAGAGCTTTAGCAATGGGCGACAACATTTACGAAACAGAGAGTGATGGAGGAGAGAGTATGGACAGACTTCCTTCCTAAAATGTGTGCTTTTATAATGTATGGATCAGGATGACAACACTCAAACCCAAAATTGAATGTTAACATCACACACGAAAAGAAGCATCCAGGCATTATTATACGCTTACTGATGGACGTAATGGACATCACCCATGAAGTCTGCTTACCCCTAAATTGAATCTGAATCTGATCCAGCCTCTAGATTTACCGGTTTACAGGGCATACACAGGCAGAAGAACATATTAAAGGACACCAAGACGCACAACCTGCCAGGTCAGACTGTGAGAGGATAAGAGAATGAACTGTCAGCCAGAAAGCCTCAAACCGGTGTCCACAAAACACAGTGTACTATCCTGTTTGGATTCTGACTCAAACAAGCCAGCAGTTAGAAAACATTTATAATATGATCAGGGACATTTGGGGATGGGTTGGATATTAGAAAATCTTATGGAATTATTGCTCATTTATAGGTATGATAAAAGTATTATTTTTAAAAAATTTATTTATTTATTTATTTATTTTTTACATGTATGTTCCCAAAAAGTATTATTTTTTAATTTTTTGGCTTCTTTTCATTGATTTTTTATCCATTTATTTTCATCCATCTTTATTCTTTGGCCTGTGTGGGCCTCCCATCGCAGTGGCCTCTCTCGTCGCAGAGCACCGGCTCTGGGTGCATGCGCTCCAGAGCACTGGCTTGTCATTGAACACATCAGTCTAGCCACTCCACGGCACGTGGGATCTTCCCGGGCCAGGGATCAAACCGGTGTCCCTTGTACTGCAAAGCAGACTCTTTCACCCACTGGACCACCAGGGAAGCCCCTAAAAGTACTATATTTTTAAAGAAATCATATGATGTCTGGGATTTGCTTTAAATGCATTCGGCTAGGGAAGAAGCAGAAAAAATAAAACAAGATCAATCATATGTTGATAATTATTCAAGAAAGGTGATGCCTAGCTGGAGCCTCATTATACTATTCCATTTTTGTGCATGGTTGAACATTACCATAAGGGGTGTGTATGTGTATGTGTGTGTGTTTTAAGGGGGTGTGTGCCTGTGAAGAAAACCAAAGAGAAAAGAAGGGAAATGTTTTTTTTTTTTTTCCTCAAGACTGGAGAGTCAAGAAAATACGAGGGACAGTGGAGGTGCAGGAGTAGGAAAGCAGGTGAGCAGTGTCCAGAGGACACACGGGGGTAGATGGGGGCGTGGAGAGATCTCGCTCTTCCACTATGGGGTCACAAAGAGTCAGACACGACTTAGCGACTTAGCTATCACCCTCCACAACTGCCTCAACTTCAACTCTAGTGCCTGCGGCTGCAGGACCACCCACTCCCTAATGCCCAGTAGGCGACACAGACCACCCGCGCCTGCGCAGCAATCCCTCCTCTGGGCACCGGGCTCAGTCCCGACACCCCATGATCCCCCGCGTCACTCTAGACGCGCGTTCTCAGCCGGGGGCGAGACCTCCGCCTCCAGAGCTGAGAAAGGCGAGGCAGATGGTGTCGCATAGCCTCCCGGGAAATGCAGTTCGCATGCCAGGCCCAAGCCAGCGCTTAACCCATCCAAAAGACTACGAGCCCCACAATGCACCGCGAGCAGCTGCTGAACGGTGTGTTGCTGCCCCCAAGTGGCGATTGAGTGGTTACGTCCAGACCTGAGACAGGTGCTGAAAGGGATGGAGTCGGGGCGGGACTGGGGACTCCCAGATCCCTGGGAAGCTCTGGGAAACCTTTCCACAGGATGAGAGCCAAAGAACGTGGTGGAAAGATTGGAGGTGGGGCCCGTTATGAGAATTAAATGAAATCAGAACAATAACTGTTGCCTGCATATTATCATTATTATTACAGCTAGTACTTACAGAGTAAGCACTTGGGTGTAAGGCACTGCTCCGAGCGCTCTACTTGTCAAACCGGTGTCCCTTGTACTGCAAAGCAGACTCTTTCACCCACTGGACCACCAGGGAAGCCTCTAAAAGTACTATATTTTTAAAGAAATCATATGATGTCTGGGATTTGCTTTAAATGCATTCGGCTAGGGAAGAAGCAGAAAAAATAAAACAAGATCAATCATATGTTGATAATTATTCAAGAAAGGTGATGCCTAGCTGGAGCCTCATTATACTATTCCATTTTTGTGCATGGTTGAACATTACCATAAGGGGTGTGTATGTGTATGTGTGTGTGTTTTAAGGGGGTGTGTGCCTGTGAAGAAAACCAAAGAGAAAAGAAGGGAAATGTTTTTTTTTTTTTTCCTCAAGACTGGAGAGTCAAGAAAATACGAGGGACAGTGGAGGTGCAGGAGTAGGAAAGCAGGTGAGCAGTGTCCAGAGGACACACGGGGGTAGATGGGGGCGTGGAGAGATCTCGCTCTTCCACTATGGGGTCACAAAGAGTCAGACACGACTTAGCGACTTAGCTATCACCCTCCACAACTGCCTCAACTTCAACTCTAGTGCCTGCGGCTGCAGGACCACCCACTCCCTAATGCCCAGTAGGCGACACAGACCACCCGCGCCTGCGCAGCAATCCCTCCTCTGGGCACCGGGCTCAGTCCCGACACCCCATGATCCCCCGCGTCACTCTAGACGCGCGTTCTCAGCCGGGGGCGAGACCTCCGCCTCCAGAGCTGAGAAAGGCGAGGCAGATGGTGTCGCATAGCCTCCCGGGAAATGCAGTTCGCATGCCAGGCCCAAGCCAGCGCTTAACCCATCCAAAAGACTACGAGCCCCACAATGCACCGCGAGCAGCTGCTGAACGGTGTGTTGCTGCCCCCAAGTGGCGATTGAGTGGTTACGTCCAGACCTGAGACAGGTGCTGAAAGGGATGGAGTCGGGGCGGGACTGGGGACTCCCAGATCCCTGGGAAGCTCTGGGAAACCTTTCCACAGGATGAGAGCCAAAGAACGTGGTGGAAAGATTGGAGGTGGGGCCCGTTATGAGAATTAAATGAAATCAGAACAATAACTGTTGCCTGCATATTATCATTATTATTACAGCTAGTACTTACAGAGTAAGCACTTGGGTGTCAGGCACTGCTCCGAGCGCTCTACTTGTATTAACTCATTTAATCCTCCTAAAAGACATTTGGTGTACTCTCGATCCCCTCTTTACAGGAATGGAATTTGAACCCAGACTACCAGGCTTCAGGGTTTGTGCTCTTCTTAGACATGAATTCGAGATGCTCTGATGATTCTATTAAACTATCCGAAAATTGTAATTAGCACATGAATCAACTCTAGATGGCCATCAGCAACGTGGATCTCTTTGTGGTGATAATTATCCGCAGGAGTTCCTACCCAAATTTAACTCCTGCTCCTGGACAGAGTTTACCATCAGCTTAGATTTATAATTAGAACATGAATCAGCACAGGTTTGCCTTCACAGGGATCAGATTTCTGATTAGCACTTGAATCAGTGATGGTTTGTGTTAGAAGTTGAAATCAGAGTTTTCTGATTAGCCCACCGGTCTGCACACAGAGATTCTGTTCACGCATAGAACGCCCTATCCTCTTTTGATCCAGGTGACCTCCCTCTCAAGTGTTGCCCCCATCCATTCCCTGAACCCCATCCCCACTACCACCAACTGGCAGACAGACTTGATGATTTCCTTGCCTCCCCCCTCCCATCTTGTTCATAGTGAAATACCACAGCGACAAGCACAGGTTCAGAAATCATCTGTTCTCTTTCTGCCTTATGAGGAGACGCAAT
The DNA here is from genome assembly GCA_022376925.1 of Tragulus kanchil. NCBI lineage: Eukaryota > Metazoa > Chordata > Mammalia > Artiodactyla > Tragulidae > Tragulus > Tragulus kanchil. The sequence continues at coordinate 117,755,815 of JAIOJX010000031.1, forward strand.
TCCAAAGCTTCACTGTGTCTCATTCATGGATATGTTCCCAGCGTCATGTCTGGCACAGGAATAGCTCAATAAATGCTTAGAGAAAGAGTGTTGGACTCTCACCATTATCCTTCTGCAGTGACCTAAAGATCTATCAAATCAAGCCAGATTCTCTTCACTCTTAAAGCAGTCAAATTTGTGATCAGCTCCCCAAAAGCCGAGGACCAGGGTGTGGGGGTGAGAGGGTGCTCAGAGTGGAGCTGGGGAGGCTCCCCTTGGAACAGGACTCAGAGCACAGGACTCGGAAGAGCAGGACTCGGAGTATAGATCCCACAGCCTCTTCTGCTGCCTTCCTCTGAGGTTACTGATCTGGGTGTGGTTGATGTTGGGTCCTTTATAAACCATACTCTCTTTGCATAACTATGCCTGGGGAGAGCTATCCAGCCTGGGTATGTGTTCTCCACCCCACTTGCCTCTCTCCACTAAAATATGGGCAAAATATCCAGTAAAATATGGGCAAAATATCTTGGTCACTTCTGGACCAAGATTTTTAAAGAAGCTAGTGAGACTTCTCTCTGTCTCCTCTCATTCACCAGGTGCCTGTTAAGTCACTTCAGTCACGTCCGACTTTTTACGACCCCAGGGACAGTATACCCCACCAGGCTTCTGTGGCCTGGGATTCTCCAGGCAAGAATATTGGAGTGGCCATTTCCTTCTCCAGAGGATCTGTCCTACTCAGGGATAGATTGCACATCTCTTAGGTCTCCTGCATTGGCAGACGGGTTCTTTACCACTAGTGCCACCTGGGGGAAGCAGATAATTCTAAGCTCTAGGAAATAACAGGTGCAAGATTAACAAATCTGGTGCGTGAATCAGAAGATGGAGGATAGCTGGCTACCTATGGAGAGACACCTCTGGCAAGAAGTAACATATTGTACGAAGTCACTAAAATTCAGGGGGCTATTTGTTATAGCAGCTGGCATTACATTCACTGATACACTGCTCCTTCTTTTCTAGGCCCCAGATATCAGTAAAGCATGAGCCCTCATGTCATTCTGTAAAATGAGCCTCTAATCCCCAACTGTTCAGGCTTTCCCCAAAGCCAGGTTTTTTAAATTACCCCCCGTGACCAGCGTCATGTCTGGCACAGGAATAGCTCAATAAATGCTTAGAGAAAGAGTGTTGGACTCACCATTATCCTTCTGCAGTGACCTAAAGATCTATCAAATCAAGCCAGATTCTCTTCACTCTTAAAGCAGTCAAATTTGTGATCAGCTCCCAAAAGCCGAGGACCAGGGTGTGGGGTGAGAGGGTGCTCAGAGTGGAGCTGGGAGGCTCACCTTGGAACAGGACTCAGAGCACAGGACTCGGAAGAGCAGGACTCGGAGTATAGATCCCACAGCCTCTTCTGCTGCCTTCCTCTGAGGTTACTGATCTGGGTGTGGTTGATGTTGGGTCCTTTATAAACCATACTCTCTTTGCATAACTATGCCTGGGGAGAGCTATCCAGCCTGGGTATGTGTTCTCCACCCCACTTGCCTCTCTCCACTAAAATATGGGCAAAATATCCAGTAAAATATGGGCAAAATATCTTGGTCACTTCTGGACCAAGATTTTTAAAGAAGCTAGTGAGACTTCTCTCTGTCTCCTCTCATTCACCAGGTGCCTGTTAAGTCACTTCAGTCACGTCCGACTTTTTACGACCCCAGGGACAGTATACCCCACCAGGCTTCTGTGGCCTGGGATTCTCCAGGCAAGAATATTGGAGTGGCCATTTCCTTCTCCAGAGGATCTGTCCTACTCAGGGATAGATTGCACATCTCTTAGGTCTCCTGCATTGGCAGACGGGTTCTTTACCACTAGTGCCACCTGGGGGAAGCAGATAATTCTAAGCTCTAGGAAATAACAGGTGCAAGATTAACAAATCTGGTGCGTGAATCAGAAGATGGAGGATAGCTGGCTACCTATGGAGAGACACCTCTGGCAAGAAGTAACATATTGTACGAAGTCACTAAAATTCAGGGGGCTATTTGTTATAGCAGCTGGCATTACATTCACTGATACACTGCTCCTTCTTTTCTAGGCCCCAGATATCAGTAAAGCATGAGCCCTCATGTCATTCTGTAAAATGAGCCTCTAATCCCCAACTGTTCAGGCTTTCACAAAGCAGGTCTATACAGTGACCCAGAGTCTCCATGTTTTCTGGTTAAAAGTGTTCAGCGTGTTTCCCTCCATTCCTCGCTGAAATGTAAACTTTTCCCCCCATGTTATTATGGAAGTCTTTTTCCATATCTGTGGTGCTGGAGAAGACTCTTGAGAGTCCTTTGGACTGCAAGAAGATCAAACCAGTCAATCCTAAAGGAAATCAACCCTGGATATTCATTGGAAGAACTGATGCTGAAACTGAAGCTCCAAAGCTTTGGCCACCTGATGTGAAGAGCCAACTCACTGGAAAAGACTCTGATAATACTGGAAAGGATTAAAGGCAGGAGGAGAAGCGGGGTGACAGAGGAGGAGATGGTTGGATGGGATCACTGACTCAAAGGACATGAATTAGAGCAAATTCTGGGAGAAAGTGAAGGACAGGGAAGCCTGGCATGCTGCAGACCATGGGGTGGCCAAACGTCAGACATGACTTAGGGACTGAACAACAGCAGCTGGAAGTTATTAACACAGTCCCTGAACGTTGTATTCCGTTTTTCACCCTAGTTCAGCAGAACCTCATGCACAGGGTTTCATGGTTGCCATGTAGAAGTTGGTGCTTGTCTGGGGCTCATGAGTCTGATTTAGGGTGGCTAGTGTGTATGTACAGGGGGTGGGTGGAGAGAATGTATTCACCTCCTGGCCCCTTTCTTTTGACCCCTCCATGGCAGGGTACACCTTCAGACATGATCTTTAAAGTGAGTCGCTAGTCCTCAGCTCTGGTTCAAGTGCTAATTACAAAGCTGAGCTAATTTCAGTGAGCCCGCATTGGCTGGACTTGGGTTGTCCAAGAAGTTGGTAGGTACTAGTTGAGGGTGAGAGATACCACTTCCATTTTCCCTTTGTGTTTCTCTAGGAAATAACAGGTGCAAGATTAACAAATCTGGTGCGTGAATCAGAAGATGGAGGATAGCTGGCTACCTATGGAGAGACACCTCTGGCAAGAAGTAACATATTGTACGAAGTCACTAAAATTCAGGGGGCTATTTGTTATAGCAGCTGGCATTACATTCACTGATACACTGCTCCTTCTTTTCTAGGCCCCAGATATCAGTAAAGCATGAGCCCTCATGTCATTCTGTAAAATGAGCCTCTAATCCCCAACTGTTCAGGCTTTCACAAAGCAGGTCTATACAGTGACCCAGAGTCTCCATGTTTTCTGGTTAAAAGTGTTCAGCGTGTTTCCCTCCATTCCTCGCTGAAATGTAAACTTTTCCCCCCATGTTATTATGGAAGTCTTTTTCCATATCTGTGGTGCGGGAGAAGACTCTTGAGAGTCCTTTGGACTGCAAGAAGATCAAACCAGTCAATCCTAAAGGAAATCAACCCTGGATATTCATTGGAAGAACTGATGCTGAAACTGAAGCTCCAAAGCTTTGGCCACCTGATGTGAAGAGCCAACTCACTGGAAAAGACTCTGATAATACTGGAAAGGATTAAAGGCAGGAGGAGAAGCGGGGTGACAGAGGAGGAGATGGTTGGATGGGATCACTGACTCAAAGGACATGAATTAGAGCAAATTCTGGGAGAAAGTGAAGGACAGGGAAGCCTGGCATGCTGCAGACCATGGGGTGGCCAAACGTCAGACATGACTTAGGGACTGAACAACAGCAGCTGGAAGTTATTAACACAGTCCCTGAACGTTGTATTCCGTTTTTCACCCTAGTTCAGCAGAACCTCATGCACAGGGTTTCATGGTTGCCATGTAGAAGTTGGTGCTTGTCTGGGGCTCATGAGTCTGATTTAGGGTGGCTAGTGTGTATGTACAGGGGGTGGGTGGAGAGAATGTATTCACCTCCTGGCCCCTTTCTTTTGACCCCTCCATGGCAGGGTACACCTTCAGACATGATCTTTAAAGTGAGTCGCTAGTCCTCAGCTCTGGTTCAAGTGCTAATTACAAAGCTGAGCTAATTTCAGTGAGCCCGCATTGGCTGGACTTGGGTTGTCCAAGAAGTTGGTAGGTACTAGTTGAGGGTGAGAGATACCACTTCCATCCCTTTGTGCTCTAACGACCCCCTAACTTGGAAGGGGACTCAGTGTATTTATGAAACCATCCTTTTATGGCAGACAGAGTCTTTTGATTTCAGTGTACATGTACACACTGTATGTCCATGGCTGTGAATGTGTGTGTGTGCCCATTCTGTGGAGGTGTCTGATGTGACTCTCTGCGTGTTTCACATGTCTGTGTGTGGGCATGTGGCTCACACATATGTACAACAGAGAATCCTTGTGCCAAGGGTGTTTCTGCATATGTGACCTTTCACATGTCTGAGTGTCATTCTGTGTGTGTGTGTTGGAAGTGTGTCTAAGTATGTGCTTGTGTTCCCCCCACACCCCGTGTGTGGGTGCCCGTTGAATCATGTCCAACTCTTTGCGACCCCAAGGACTGAAGGCCACCAGGCTCCTCTGTCTATGGGATTTTCCAGGCAAAAGTACTGGAGCAGGTTGCCATTGCCTTCTCCAGGGGATCTTCCCAACCCAGGGATCAAACACACATCTCTTGTGTATCCTGCATGGCAGGTGGATTTTTTGTTTGTTTGTTTGTTTGTTTTTACCAGCTGAGTCACCGGGGAAACCCAACTTGTATATGTCTCTGTATTTGAACATGAGACCGAGTGACGTGTGTGCCATGTGCCTGCGGTATCCGCGTGCATTCTGGTGAGCCTCTGAGGATGTGATGTGCCTGTGTGAGTATGGATGTGTATTTTTGGACCGATTCTGTGTGTGGATATGAGCAGTTCCCTTCTTCCCTAGGCTCCCTCCGCTCTCAAAGCAGTTTAACCTCATTCTTCCTGCTGTGGCTGTTTCCGCTGCTTCGGTCCCCTTCTCCAGATGTTGCAATTAAGGAAATGCAGCAATTAAGCGGAGTCCCCCAAACAACCATCCCACCAGGATCTCCTTCTAGGAGCTAATGAGGGATTACAGCACATGCAGACACACACACAGAACTGTTCAGAAACTTACCCGCAACCCGCACATGCTATGGCGTAAGGACACACGAAAAACATAGAGGGTCCCTTTGCCCACCTGTGCTATTCATACTCATCCTTCAGATCTCAGTATAAGAGTCTCCTCCTCCAGGAAGCCCTCCTGACCCCCTGGGGATGGGGACGGGAGGGAAGGCTGGATTCTGTCTCTGGGACCCACACCCTCTGTTTCCCCCATCAGAGCCCTGACAACTCTGGCTTGCGCTTTGTCATCAAAGTCCTTATTATCTGTAGCCCGTGCTTCCCCTCTCACCCTCTGATCGCTCTGACATGACAGTCTCAATCTTTCTAGCTTAAGCTTCTTTCGTGCCAGCCCAGAACCATCCCCAGCTGTCGAGAGATGTGTCTTTCCCTTTGGAATGTGAGCTCAGTGAAGCAGGACCTGGTGCTGCCCTGGTCACCCGCTTACCGTGGTCATCTAGTGCACAGCCTTGCCCAGAAAGCCGAAGCTGAAGGCCACCAGGCTCCTCTGTCTATGGGATTTTCCAGGCAAAAGTACTGGAGCAGGTTGCCATTGCCTTCTCAGGGATCTTCCCAACCCAGGGATCAAACACACATCTCTTGTGTATCCTGCATGGCAGGTGGATTTTTTGTTTGTTTGTTTGTTTGTTTTTACCAGCTGAGTCACCGGGGAAACCCAACTTGTATATGTCTCTGTATTTGAACATGAGACCGAGTGACGTGTGTGCCATGTGCCTGCGGTATCCGCGTGCATTCTGGTGAGCCTCTGAGGATGTGATGTGCCTGTGTGAGTATGGATGTGTATTTTTGGACCGATTCTGTGTGTGGATATGAGCAGTTCCCTTCTTCCCTAGGCTCCCTCCGCTCTCAAAGCAGTTTAACCTCATTCTTCCTGCTGTGGCTGTTTCCGCTGCTTCGGTCCCCTTCTCCAGATGTTGCAATTAAGGAAATGCAGCAATTAAGCGGAGTCCCCCAAACAACCATCCCACCAGGATCTCCTTCTAGGAGCTAATGAGGGATTACAGCACATGCAGACACACACACAGAACTGTTCAGAAACTTACCCGCAACCCGCACATGCTATGGCGTAAGGACACACGAAAAACATAGAGGGTCCCTTTGCCCACCTGTGCTATTCATACTCATCCTTCAGATCTCAGTATAAGAGTCTCCTCCTCCAGGAAGCCCTCCTGACCCCCTGGGGATGGGGACGGGAGGGAAGGCTGGATTCTGTCTCTGGGACCCACACCCTCTGTTTCCCCCATCAGAGCCCTGACAACTCTGGCTTGCGCTTTGTCATCAAAGTCCTTATTATCTGTAGCCCGTGCTTCCCCTCTCACCCTCTGATCGCTCTGACATGACAGTCTCAATCTTTCTAGCTTAAGCTTCTTTCGTGCCAGCCCAGAACCATCCCCAGCTGTCGAGAGATGTGTCTTTCCCTTTTGGAATGTGAGCTCAGTGAAGCAGGACCTGGTGCTGCCCTGGTCACCCGCTTACCGTGGTCATCTAGTGCACAGCCTTGCCCAGAAATCCAAAGTAAATGTTGACCTGACATCTTTGCCTCTGCCGTCCTCTGTTGCCAAGTCTCTCTTTATGTCTCTAAACATGCTAGTTTCTTTGGCACACACTTAGGGTGCTACATCACCTCAGTCCACCCGGTTTGGGCACAGGTGTGGCGGCCAGGACCATGCATGCTGCAGATGTTCCTGGTTTAGCCCAGCGGTTCTCCTAGCGTGGTCCCTGGGCCAGCAGCGCTACCCTCTCCCTGGAAGGTAAAGACGCAAATCCTCTAGGTGATTGTGATGAGGCTACAGTGTGAGCCCCTCGGGTCTACCTTGCGCGAGGCAGCCTTCTGATCTCAGATGGCTGTCAATACCACCTCCTCTCAGCAAGAAACAGTCCTCACCAAAGAAGACAAGACTCTGTGGATAAATGTCCCAGCCTCTCTGAACTTTGTAACAGGGAAGGAAGGGGAGGAAGAACAGTTTTGATATGTTCTTCAACCTTCCTTAATGTTCCCCAGCAGAATGGAGCCCCAGTTGCCCAAAGAGGCAACCTGCTCCTCCTCAGCACCTGCTGTTAACTTCGTTCCTCCTCTGCCTCACTCTTCCCCTCCCGTCTTGCTCATTTCCCAAGGCCACACCCCTAATCAGCCAGTTTCACCCAATTCTATTTCCAGTCTGTTCGGGATTGTCTCCAGGTATTTTCCAGCTTTCCTGGTGGCTCCGTTGGAAAAGAATCTTCCCACCATGCAGGAGACCCGGATTTGATCCCTGGATCGGGAAGATCCCCTGGAGAAGGGGATAGCAACCCAGTCCAGTATTCTTGCCTGGAACATCCTATGGACAGAGGAGCCTGGCGGGCTACAGGCCTTGGGGTCGCTAAGAGTAGGACAGAAGACAGAACTGAGCAGCTCACACTTTCATTTTCTAGGTATTTTCCTCCGTCTCCCCCACCTCCGCCACGTCGGTAGCATCTCTGAAACTTTTTATCCTGTTCTCTAGTGCCTGAGAAACCCATATCTGCTGTACTGATGAACTTTGCTAATGATCGGGAAAGGCGGGCCCTAGAGCTGAGTTAATTTTAGCTGCAGTTTTTCAATACACACAAGAGGAAGGAGCCAAAAGTCTGTTCTGAAACCTTCAGCGGAGCTAGTGATGCCAGCATGGATGTGGATTCATGCCCCCACCCCCAACAAGGTTACTTTACTCCTCGACTCAAATAGGGGATGCTGGAGGGGTGGGGCTGTGATCAGCTTCCCCCAGGGTAGGGCTATAACCCCAAACCAAGGGGGTGTCCCGTTTTGGACCAGGGCTCCCCAAAAATGAGGTTCCCCCAGGTTGCTATAACTGGATTCCGAGGCCAGGCTTGTAGACCACGGCCCACATCCCTCTTCCCGCAACACCATCTGCCAGGAAACACGTGGGATCCCCCACCCTCATCCTCTCCCCCACAATCCTCCACAAGCATCAGCCCAAGCAGACACCACTCCTGGTGAGTCATGTGTTAGTACGCGTCTAGTAGGAGATTCTGCGAGCCAGTGGACCTGAGTTGGGAAGAGGGGAAGGCAGTGGATATACTTTTCTGGGTCAGCCCACTCAGCCCCCCAGCCTTCTGATCCCAATTCCCATCTTCTCCTTCCTCCATAGGATATCTGGCCAGTGTGACTTGCGATCTAGCTCTAATTCCAAAGGGCAAAATGGTCTTGGAGCCAAGTTTTCCCTCTTGCAGCCAGGGCAAGGAGACTTGGGCTGGATCAGAGTCTCCACACTGGCCTGAAAGATCAGACTTGATGCTGGGCAGGATCCAAACAAGGACACTCTGTCTAAGGAAAGGACATCCCAGGGAGAGGGTGCTGAGACAGGAGGGCAGGAGGAGGAAGGCTTGGGGGCGGGGGGGGGGGCTCTGGGATGGAGAACCACCTTCAAGGCTGTGAATGAGAGCTAGACACACACATACACACCCCTATCCTCACAGCTGAGTTGTCCCAGCTCAGCCTGTCATTTCTCTCTCTCTGTCCCCCAGTCTCCGTCTCATTGACTTTCTCTATGTCTCTTTGTCTGTCTCTAACTTGTACTGCATCTTGTCTTGCTTTTTCTTTCATATCTCTCATATCTCTGTGTCTCCATCTCTCCTTGAATATGTGTGTCTTCTCCTATCTCTCTGTCTCTCTCATTCTACTCCTCTCCGTCCCTCAATCTAAGTCTGACCATCTTTCTATCTTCTCTATCTCTGTGTGTCTTTCTGTCTCAGTCCCTGTGACCCTGTCTGTCTCTCTGACTCTCTCTTTATCTGAGGATTCTCTCTCCCAAGAAAAGCCGGGAAGACTCCATGAAAGGTGGAGCTAGGGGCACGCCTTTGAGAGAGGGGAACCTGCCTACACCTTTAAGCGCGGGCGCGCGCGGGGCCTGCGCCTTTAAGCGCGGGCGCGCGCACGGCCCTGGGTTCCCGGCGAGGAGGCCGCGGGAGCGCACGGACCCGGCCCGCCTGCCCGGCCCCCGCCCGGCCCCCGCCCCGGCCCCGGCGGGGGAGGGGTCTCTGCGCGCGGCCCCTCCCCCTGCGCCCCGGCCTGTGCTGCGGTGCCCCCACCCCGCGTGTCCCTGTCCGTCTGTCTGTCCGCGCCCAGGCCTCGCCCCACCCTGGCCCCCGGGGCTGTCTGGCCGCCCCCCGCCCCGACTGCAGCCGCCCCCTCCTTCTGGGCCAACCCCTGCCGCAGACCGGGAAGCCAGACGAGACGCCACCGCCCCACATCCAGGACCCGCACCCCGAAATAGAGCGCCTGCACCCCGAGATTGGATCCAGAGATCTGGAAACCTGAGCCTTGGAGCCTGATTTGGGGCTGGGACCCCAAGACCTGGAGACTGAACAGCAATATTTGGGGCTGAAATATCATCAGTCCCTGGGACCCCAAGATTTGGAGCTTGAACCCCAAGATTTGGAGCTTGAACCCCAAGAATTGGAATGTGGACCCCAAGATTTGGAGAGTGAACCCCAAGATTTGGCATGCGAATGCCCAAATCAAGAGCTGAGCTCTGAGTTCTGTTCCTGGGACCTTGAAATCCGGGACGGGATTCTTGTTTCTCTACCCTGGAACCTACTATTTGAGACTCAAATCCTGAAACTGAGGCCTCAGATTCCAGGATCTGAACCCTGGCATTGCAAAGGACCGTAACCTGAGTTTGGGCCTGAAGTCCTTGCTGCAAAACCTGAATGCTGAAATTTGGGGCAAATCTTGACTCAGCACCCCAATATCTGAACCCAGCACCCCAGTATCGGATCCCAAGATTTGGCTTGGGAGTCAGATCTTAAAACTCTCCGTTTGTCTGTTCAGCATCCCAGGACTGGAGCTGGGAGACAGTGACTCCAAGCAACCCAAGCTGGGGCCTGGGTCTCTAAAACTGGACCCTTAGAGGCCCAGTATTTAGAGATCTAAGACCCAAAGTATCAGGGTCTAGAGACTCCGTGGCCACAAACCTGAGCCGAGACACAGGAGACAGTCCCTTGACAGAGGCCTTGGGGACAGGGAAGGCATGACCAGGCACCCTTCCAGAGCCCTGACCCCTGACCCCCTTGGAGCTTGAGGACACTGCTCCCTGGGGCACCTTCCAGCTCAGGTAAGGCTACTGGGAGACCCCATGGTGGGGAAAGGACTTGGGAGGAACTTCGTGGCTTGGGGTGGAGGTAGGAGGACCAGGTACCCACCCTGGGCGCCCGTGGAGTTTCCCCAGGGATCAGATGTCCCTCCACAAGGGTCTGCCTCCAGCTTCTGCTCTGCCTCGAACACTGTGGACATTTGGCCAGCCCTGCCCCTCTCTGACCTCCCCTTCCCCAGCTGATGGCATCTCCATGTCTGTGGCCACCACCGGGCCCCCCCACCGCCCCACCCTGGCTCTCCAGCTTCTTCCTGCCATCTGTCTTGTTTGATCATCTCCAGCTGCCTCTCCTGTCCACCTCTCGGCTCTCTAATCTCCTTGCTCCATCTCCTCTTCTCACTGACCATCTCTGTCTCCCACTGCTGTCTTTAATCATCGTCTTTAACACCCGCGCCCAGAGCCTCTCTCTCCGGCCACCTCTATCTACTGTTACCTTTAGTGACCACCCTTGACGTCTCTGTCTGTAGTACGTCTCTCTAATCATCTTTCAGTGGCTCTCTTCCTCGCGTCTACCCCTGACTAAGCCTTGACCTGTGCCTGTCTCTGGCCACGTTTGACATCTCTCTCTACCGCTCTCCCCTCTGTCTGTCCTCTCTGACTTCCTCTGTCCACCTTTTCTTCTGTCTGACCATCTTTTACCATCTGTTTTGCCCTCCACCCACTCCTGACTCCAGCTGCCAGCCCATGACCATCCTGGCCTTTACTGACCACCTTGTTTCTCTCTCTTTTGCTCATGGGTGCTCTCTGACCATTTCTAACATCCCCAACTGTCTTTCCTCTCTCTGGTGTCCACAGCCATCATCTGAACCAGCTGTCCTGTCTGTGGCTGTCTCTGACATGTCTGTCCTCTCCTCCGCTCTCTGACTGCCTCTCTGCCTTTTGACCATCTCTGACCATCTCTCCTGGCTCTGGCTGCCCCTGCCACTTCCCCTCTCTTGGTCACTCCTCAGCTTCTCAACTATCTCTAAGCTGCTCTCTTGTCTGGTCGTGTTTGGCTACTTCTAATCGTTCCCACCGCTCTGACCACCTCTTCTCTCTTTGGCCATCTCTGAGTATCACTCTTTCAGTCGCTGAGTTGTGTCCAACTCTGCGACCCCATGGACTGCAGCACACCAGACTTCCCTGTCCTTCACCTCCAGGAGTTTGCTCAAACTCATGTCCATTGAGTCAGTGATGCCATCCAATCATCTTGTCCTCTGTCGTCCCCTTCTCTCTTTAACCACTCCTAAAGCCTTCTGCCTTACCTTCTCCCCACCCTGACCACAGCTCCTGTCCTCCGCCTGTCTCTGACCATCTCTAATCACCTCCCTTCTCTCTTGACTTCCTTGGTTTGTTTCTTTCCCCTCTGTTCTCTCATGACACATCTCTCTGAATCTTTGACCACTGCCTCTGGCTTTTGATCTGACCGCTCCTCTCTCTGACCGTCTTTGACCCAGTCCTCTGCTCTCAGCCCACAGTGACCCACTCTTCTGGCCTCAGCCTGCCCTAACGCCCCTCTTCTTCCTGGCAGGCCGCCCCTGCCCGCGATGGCCGTCCTTCCGCTGCTCCTCTGCCTGCTGCCGCTGGCCCCCGCCTCGTCTCCACCGCAGCCAGCCTCCCCCAGCCCGTGTCCCCGGCGCTGCCGCTGCCAGACCCAGTCCCTGCCCCTGAGCGTGCTGTGCCCGGGGGCGGGCCTGCTGTTCGTGCCGCCCTCGCTGGACCGGCGGGCGGCCGAGCTGCGGCTGGCGGACAACTTCATCGCGACCGTGCGGCGCCGCGACCTGGCCAACATGACGGGTCTGCTGCACCTGAGCTTGTCTCGCAACACCATCCGCCACGTGGCCGCCGGCGCCTTCGCGGACCTGCGCGCCTTGCGCGCTCTGCACTTGGACGGCAACCGGCTGACCTCGCTGGGCGAGGGGCAGCTGCGCGGCCTGGTCAACCTGCGCCACCTGATCCTGAGCAACAACCAGCTGGCGGCCCTGGCGGCCGGGGCCCTGGACGACTGCGCCGAGACGCTCGAGGACCTCGACCTCTCCTACAACAACCTGGAGCAGCTGCCCTGGGAGGCGCTGGGCCGCCTGGGCAACGTCAACACGCTGGGCCTCGACCACAACCTGCTGGCTTCCGTGCCCGCCGGTGCCTTTTCCCGCCTGCACAAACTGGCGCGGCTGGACATGACCTCCAACCGCCTGACCACCATCCCGCCGGACCCGCTCTTCTCCCGCCTGCCTCTGCTGGCCCGGCCCCGCGGCTCGCCCGCCTCCGCCCTGGTGCTGGCCTTCGGGGGCAACCCCCTGCACTGCAACTGCGAGCTGGTGTGGCTGCGGCGGCTGGCGCGGGAGGACGACCTGGAGGCCTGCGCCTCCCCGCCGGCCCTGGGCGGCCGCTACTTCTGGGCGGTGGGCGAGGAGGAGTTTGTGTGCGAGCCCCCCGTGGTGACCCACCGCTCCCCGCCCCTGGCTGTGCCGGCCGGTCGGCCGGCCGCCCTGCGCTGCCGGGCGGTGGGGGACCCCGAGCCCCGCGTGCGTTGGGTGTCACCCCAGGGCCGGCTGCTGGGCAACTCGAGCCGAGCGCGCGCCTTCCCGAACGGGACGCTGGAGCTGCTGGTCACCGAGCCGGGCGATGGCGGCATCTTCACGTGCATCGCCGCCAACGCAGCTGGCGAGGCCACGGCGGCTGTGGAGCTGACTGTCGGTCCCCCGCCACCCCCTCAGCTAGCTAACAGCACTAGCTGTGACCCCCCGCGGGACGGGGAGCCCGACGCCCTCACCCCACCCTCTGCCGCTTCTTCCTCCGCCAAGGCGGCCGAGACTGGGCCCCCTACTGACCGTGGCGTCCAGGTGACAGAGCACGGCGCCACAGCGGCTCTCGTCCAGTGGCCGGATCAGCGGCCCATCCCAGGCATCCGCATGTACCAGATCCAGTACAACAGCTCGGCCGATGACATCCTCGTCTACAGGTGCAGGGGCGGGGCAGCTGGCAGTTTGGGTGGGGGAGCCAGACGGAGGGAGGCTGGAAGAAAACCTTTCATACCCCAGGCTGCAGCGTGGGAAAACCAGGCTGCGGGGTTACAAAGGAAATCAGGCAGAAAGGGTGAAAGAAATCTGGCAGCAGTTGTGAAAAGAAAGAAGGTAGCAAAAGTAAATAGTAACAGAAAAAGGAAATCAGGCAGCGAGAATAAAAAGTAACCAGAAATTCCTTGACCATCCTGGGATTAGGATGCTGTGCTTCCACTGCCTGGGGCACGGGTTCAGTCCCCGGTTGGGGAACTAGGATGCTTCTGCATGCTGCAAGGCATGGCCAGAAAAGAAAAAGGAAAAAAAGGAGAAAGTTAATGGGAGGCCGGAGGCCACATTGAGGGGATATAAGTAAACGAATCAAGAGAAACCAAGTATTTCCAGAGGGCAGGGCTATATTCAAGTCAGGCTGCAGAAAGAAAAATCGATCAAGCAGGAAGGTCCAGGGATCTTGAGGGAAGATGCCGTGAGGCACCCCGGCTGCGGAGGAGCTCAGACCAGAGGAAAACAGGGGAGGCGTTTATAGAGAGTAGGCTCTGGGCTTGTGCAGAGTGATCTGCTCCATGCGTTTGGAGTGCTAACGTGGGGACACCTCAGCTTTTGGTTTTCCGAATCAAATTCAGCCGAGCTCCAGCTCCACCGCGGCTGGGTGAACAGGACTGCTCAGCCTGCCACTGCCGGGGACGCCGTCATCCCTTCTCTCTGCTGCAAACACAGAGCCCAGGGCTTGCACACTCCAAGAGTAGGTTAGCATGACCGTCATCCAGGCCAGGCTGGAACATCAGCTGCGACCGCGTGGGGTCACTGGTGGTGCCTCTGAGCCCGGTGTTGCCCTCACCCACATCCAGCCTCGCGGCTGGACGGCTGTGGATGGCTCCTGGTCGCCACTGGCTGCCTGGGCTGGGGTGACACCTGGCCCCTGACACCTGGCTGCAAGGGGCTGGACCTCCCAAGGGCTGGGGTCTGTGCCTTGTTAGCCCAGTATCTGGGTTCCCTTTGCCTTCCCGCAAGCCTGAACCTCAGACGAGTGTCACTTGATTTCCTTTTCAATCCTGAAAATCCAACCAGCCTTTTCCACTCTCTTTCGCCGAGAGCCTTCCACAGTCGATTCCACAGAAGGCCCACAGGAAAATCACACAAGTCTTGTCCACCTTGCCTGGCGGGGGATGGGCCAAACGCTCTCCTAGATAGTCACTCGCCTAGAGACAATCACGGAGTTTCCTCATTAAAGCTGTTTAAGAATAAAACAGGGATTATAAAACAAGCTAAATCTCCAGCAGCGCGCCCCGCTACAGAAGGAAATATAGTGAAATTGGGTACTAAAGATAAAAGGAAATGGGAAAGATAAGGATAAATTGAAACCAAAAAGCCAGATGAGAAAAAGAAGACTCAGCGTGAAGGAGAAAGTTAATGGGAGGCCGGAGGCCACATTGAGGGGATATAAGTAAACGAATCAAGAGAAACCAAGTATTTCCAGAGGGCAGGGCTATATTCAAGTCAGGCTGCAGAAAGAAAAATCGATCAAGCAGGAAGGTCCAGGGATCTTGAGGGAAGATGCCGTGAGGCACCCCGGCTGCGGAGGAGCTCAGACCAGAGGAAAACAGGGGAGGCGTTTATAGAGAGTAGGCTCTGGGCTTGTGCAGAGTGATCTGCTCCATGCGTTTGGAGTGCTAACGTGGGGACACCTCAGCTTTTGGTTTTCCGAATCAAATTCAGCCGAGCTCCAGCTCCACCGCGGCTGGGTGAACAGGACTGCTCAGCCTGCCACTGCCGGGGACGCCGTCATCCCTTCTCTCTGCTGCAAACACAGAGCCCAGGGCTTGCACACTCCAAGAGTAGGTTAGCATGACCGTCATCCAGGCCAGGCTGGAACATCAGCTGCGACCGCGTGGGGTCACTGGTGGTGCCTCTGAGCCCGGTGTTGCCCTCACCCACATCCAGCCTCGCGGCTGGACGGCTGTGGATGGCTCCTGGTCGCCACTGGCTGCCTGGGCTGGGGTGACACCTGGCCCCTGACACCTGGCTGCAAGGGGCTGGACCTCCCAAGGGCTGGGGTCTGTGCCTTGTTAGCCCAGTATCTGGGTTCCCTTTGCCTTCCCGCAAGCCTGAACCTCAGACGAGTGTCACTTGATTTCCTTTGCAATCCTGAAAAGCCAACCAGCCTTTTCCACTCTCTTTCGCCGAGAGCCTTCCACAGTCGATTCCACAGAAGGCCCACAGGAAAATCACACAAGTCTTGTCCACCTTGCCTGGCGGGGGATGGGCCAAACGCTCTCCTAGATAGTCACTCGCCTAGAGACAATCACGGAGTTTCCTCATTAAAGCTGTTTAAGAATAAAACAGGGATTATAAAACAAGCTAAATCTCCAGCAGCGCGCCCCGCTACAGAAGGAAATATAGTGAAATTGGGTACTAAAGATAAAAGGAAATGGGAAAGATAAGGATAAATTGAAACCAGGCCAGAGAGATAAAAGAGAACCAGGAGACCGAACTGGAACGAAATAAGGCAACAGGGAGAAAAAGAACTCAGCGGTGATGACTGAGGCACGTCAGTTTAATGAACACGGAGTCAGGTGACAGGGCTCACCGGCAGGAAGGCTAGGATACAGCAATAATAATACGGCAGCAGGGCTCGGGGGACCTTCATTGGCAGGTTAGAAGGAAATCGGGCATCAGCGTGATGGGGGAATCTGGTGGTTAGATTAGAGAGAATTCTAGCTTTCCACTAGAGGAAAGTCAGGCAGCTGGGAAAGTGCAGCCAAGCACCGGCTGGAGGAAAGTCAGAGGGAAATTAGGTGAATGTCTAAAGGGAGACGGGGAGGTGGGGTGAGAGGGAAACTGGATGAGGGTAGAAGGAAATGGACATCGGGTAAGAGGGATACCAGACAGCGTCAGAACAAAACCCCTTTCCTGGCTGTCCAGTGGTTAAGACTGCATCTTCTGATGCAAGGGGTGCAGGTTCAATCCCTGGTAGAGGAATTGAGATCCCATTGCCTTGGGGCCGAAAAACTAGAACAAAAAACAGCAGTGGTATTTTAACCAATTCAATAAAGACTTTTAGGGCTTCCCTAGTGGTCCAGGACTCTTTACCTGGTTGGTAAAGAGTCCGCTTTGCAGTGCAAGGGGCACTTGTTCGATCCCTAGCCCAGGAAGATCCCATGTGCCGCGGAGCAGCTGGACCCGTGTGTCCAATTACGAGCGAGCACTCTGGAGCACATGCACCCAGGGTCGATGCTCTGCAGTGAGAGAGGCCACTGTAAAACAGGAGTTCCACAAGGGCCAAAGATAAAGATGGATGAAAATAAAATAAAAACCAATAAAAGAGGCCCCAAACATTTTTAATGAAGATAAACACACAAGTCTTGTCCACCTTGCCTGGCGGATGGGCCAAACGCCTCCTAGATAGTCACTCGCCTAGAGACAATCACGGAGTTTCCTCATTAAAGCTGTTTAAGAATAAAACAGGGATTATAAAACAAGCTAAATCTCCAGCAGCGCGCCCCGCTACAGAAGGAAATATAGTGAAATTGGGTACTAAAGATAAAAGGAAATGGGAAAGATAAGGATAAATTGAAACCAGGCCAGAGAGATAAAAGAGAACCAGGAGACCGAACTGGAACGAAATAAGGCAACAGGGAGAAAAAGAACTCAGCGGTGATGACTGAGGCACGTCAGTTTAATGAACACGGAGTCAGGTGACAGGGCTCACCGGCAGGAAGGCTAGGATACAGCAATAATAATACGGCAGCAGGGCTCGGGGGACCTTCATTGGCAGGTTAGAAGGAAATCGGGCATCAGCGTGATGGGGGAATCTGGTGGTTAGATTAGAGAGAATTCTAGCTTTCCACTAGAGGAAAGTCAGGCAGCTGGGAAAGTGCAGCCAAGCACCGGCTGGAGGAAAGTCAGAGGGAAATTAGGTGAATGTCTAAAGGGAGACGGGGAGGTGGGGTGAGAGGGAAACTGGATGAGGGTAGAAGGAAATGGACATCGGGTAAGAGGGATACCAGACAGCGTCAGAACAAAACCCCTTTCCTGGCTGTCCAGTGGTTAAGACTGCATCTTCTGATGCAAGGGGTGCAGGTTCAATCCCTGGTAGAGGAATTGAGATCCCATTGCCTTGGGGCCGAAAAACTAGAACAAAAAACAGCAGTGGTATTTTAACCAATTCAATAAAGACTTTTAGGGCTTCCCTAGTGGTCCAGGACTCTTTACCTGGTTGGTAAAGAGTCCGCTTTGCAGTGCAAGGGGCACTTGTTCGATCCCTAGCCCAGGAAGATCCCATGTGCCGCGGAGCAGCTGGACCCGTGTGTCCAATTACGAGCGAGCACTCTGGAGCACATGCACCCAGGGTCGATGCTCTGCAGTGAGAGAGGCCACTACAAGGGGAGGCCCACAGGGGCCAAAGATAAAGATGGATGAAAATAAATAAATAAAAAACCAATAAAAGAGGCCCCAAACATTTTTTTTTAATGAAGACTTTTAAAATGGTCCACATCAAAAAGAAAAAAAAAAAAAAAACACCTAGGTGCTGAGTTGGGGAGATGTCTGGCAGCAGGACTGGAGAGAACTCGGGTGGTGGGCTGGCAGGAAATGGGGAGACAGACTTGGGGTACTCAGGCAGTGAGCTCAGGGAGAGGGGTGTGGGGCAGACCCGAGTGAAGTCAGGCAGGGGAATGGAACAAAGCTGGGCAGCGCAGCGTAGAGGGAGCTGGGGCTGCAGGCTGGGAGGAAATGCCGGAGGGGCAGCAGGGCTGGACAGGAACCAGGCAACAGGGTATAAAGTAAAACCACACTTGGAGGGGAGTGGGGCTCATGGCTAACTGGGCAGCAGAGCCGTGAGAAAGTGGGCAGAGGCAACAGACAATTTGGGGACTGAGGCCAGAGGGAGATCTAATGGGCATTTCAGCAGCAGGAAAGTGAGAAGGTGGACTCAGGTCCAACTGGCTAAGGATGTGAAAGGATGTCAGGTGGCCGAAGGGTATCGAAGCAAAGGGAATTCAGGCTGTGGTTATAATGGCTAGGGTTAAATGAGGCCGCAGCCTGGGGGAGCCTCCAGACTGGTGCGAGGCGGATGCTGGGCAGCCGGAGACCTGACCCCCACCTGCCTGTCCCTCCAGGATGATCCCAGCCGAGAGCAGCTCCTTCCTGTTGACGGACCTGGCGTCGGGCCGCACCTACGACCTGTGCGTGCTGGCTGTGTACGAGGACAGCGCCACGGGGCTAACCGCCACGCGGCCCGTGGGCTGCAACCGCTTCTCCACCGAGCCGGCGCTGCGGCCCTGCGGGGCCCCGCACGCCCCCTTCCTGGGCGGCACCATGATCATCGCGCTGGGCGGCGTCATCGTGGCCTCGGTCCTGATCTTCATCTTCGTCCTGCTCATGCGCTACAAGGTGCACGGCGGCCAACCCCCCGGCAAGGCCAAGGCTTCCGCGCCCGTCAGCAGCGTGTGCTCCCAGACCAACGGTGCCCTGGGCCCCACGCCGGCCCCGCCGGCCCCCGAGCCTGCTGCACCCAGGGCCCACACCGTGGTCCAGCTGGACTGTGAGCCCTGGGGGCCCAGCCACGAACCCACGGGACCCTAGCCTGGCGCCCACCTCTGCGGCCCTTCTGGCCCCCCGGGGTGGCAGGACCCAGACACCCCGTGGGACCTGGCCTCAGACTCACCAAATTGCTCACAGTTTTTAAAACTCTGTCGGGGAGGGTGTCAGGGGCACCGGGGCACAACAAGAAAGTCCTATTTTTCTAAGCTCGGGCCTGGGCCCTTGCCCATGTCTCTGTCTGTTGGGCGTGGGGGAACGTTCAGGGGTCTGGAGTGGGATGCCTCCTCTGCAGAGAGAAACGCCCCCACCCTCATTCTGTCTGAGGTCCCCGGATGAGGCTGAGGCCGGTCATCCCTTCAGGCAGCAGATGTTCTCTGAGTGTCCTGTCTGGGCCTGCCCTGTGCTGGATGATGCAGGGGTGACCAGGCAGCCTCCAGCCCTGCCCCTCAGACAGTGATAGCTGAGAACAGTGAGAGACCGGGTGGTGAGGGGAGCCTAGGAGGCGGCAGGAGCCCAGAAAAGGTGCCTCACTCAGCCAGGGTGTGATCAGGGAGGACTTCGTGAAGGCGATGTGATCTGAGACGTTCTCAGACGTCATACATCTGAAGAAGATAATTAGGCCAAGAGCAGAAGGAAAGGTGTCCCAGGCAGAGGGACAACACACGCAAGGGCTTAGGACGTGCCGGTAGAAGTGAGGCAGGAGGGGTGGGCAGCGTTCTGGACCTCCAGGCGAAGGGGCTCAGCCTCTGGCCTGGTGGTACTGGGGAGTCACCGAGAAGGCTATGCAAGGCAGCCAAAGGGTCAGGTTTGGTTTTTAGGAAGATCCTTCTAGCCATCATGAGGAGGGTGGTCCAGAGGAGAAGATGGAGGCTGGGAGCCTAGGGGGACCCGGGGCAGGCATCTGGGGGAGGACAAGGCTGGACCAGGGAAGGATGGGGAAAGATGCATGGGTTAGGGAGAGAGACAGGAAGCTGAGTGGATGGGTTACGGAGCGGGAGGCCATGGAGAAGGACAGCGTCAGGGAAAGCCCATGGCTCCGGCCCCCGAGCCTGCTGCACCCAGGGCCCACACCGTGGTCCAGCTGGACTGTGAGCCCTGGGGGCCCAGCCACGAACCCACGGGACCCTAGCCTGGCGCCCACCTCTGCGGCCCTTCTGGCCCCCCGGGGTGGCAGGACCCAGACACCCCGTGGGACCTGGCCTCAGACTCACCAAATTGCTCACAGTTTTTAAAACTCTGTCGGGGAGGGTGTCAGGGGCACCGGGGCACAACAAGAAAGTCCTATTTTTCTAAGCTCGGGCCTGGGCCCTTGCCCATGTCTCTGTCTGTTGGGCGTGGGGGAACGTTCAGGGGTCTGGAGTGGGATGCCTCCTCTGCAGAGAGAAACGCCCCCACCCTCATTCTGTCTGAGGTCCCCGGATGAGGCTGAGGCCGGTCATCCCTTCAGGCAGCAGATGTTCTCTGAGTGTCCTGTCTGGGCCTGCCCTGTGCTGGATGATGCAGGGGTGACCAGGCAGCCTCCAGCCCTGCCCCTCAGACAGTGATAGCTGAGAACAGTGAGAGACCGGGTGGTGAGGGGAGCCTAGGAGGCGGCAGGAGCCCAGAAAAGGTGCCTCACTCAGCCAGGGTGTGATCAGGGAGGACTTCGTGAAGGCGATGTGATCTGAGACGTTCTCAGACGTCATACATCTGAAGAAGATAATTAGGCCAAGAGCAGAAGGAAAGGTGTCCCAGGCAGAGGGACAACACACGCAAGGGCTTAGGACGTGCCGGTAGAAGTGAGGCAGGAGGGGTGGGCAGCGTTCTGGACCTCCAGGCGAAGGGGCTCAGCCTCTGGCCTGGTGGTACTGGGGAGTCACCGAGAAGGCTATGCAAGGCAGCCAAAGGGTCAGGTTTGGTTTTTAGGAAGATCCTTCTAGCCATCATGAGGAGGGTGGTCCAGAGGAGAAGATGGAGGCTGGGAGCCTAGGGGAAACCGGAGCAGGCATCTGGGGGAGGACAAGGCTGGACCAGGGAAGGCTGGGGAAAGATGCAGGGGTTAGGGGAGAGAGACAGGAAGCTGAGTGGATGGGTTACGGAGCGGGAGGGCCATGGAGAAGGACAGCGTCCAGGGGAAAGCCCATGGCTCTAGCCAGGGGAGGGACAATGGAGCGGCCCTGTGCAGGACCAGGGAGGAGGGGCAGGCAGGTCTGGGGAAGATGCTGAGGCCAGCGTGGGGCTTGGTGGACGCGGAAGGCAGCCGTGCTCACCACTGTCCCACAGATGCCCCTGGGGCTTGGTGGATATGGGGGGCACGGAAGAGGATAGGCTTGCCATCAAGGGGTGGCATCCAGGAGGCCTCAGGACCCCTAGTCTTAAGACCGGAGCTAGGGACAGGAATGAGGGCTCCATCTACAGGGATGGGGCGCCGAGGCCACCAGGCTGTCTGTATTTAAGGGACAGGAAAGTGAATACCTGAACTAAAAAACAGACTAAACAGCAGTGGATGAAGGAGTGAAGCAAATCAAGCAAGTCAGAGGCCGTGATTCTTGTGTTTATTGATCTCAAGACCGTGATGACCTCAGTGAGAGCTGTGTTAAGGAATCGACGGGGCCCTGCCAAAGCCAGCTGCTTGGAGAGTAGAGGGTGAGCAAGTGTGGATAGGGCGTGTAGACCTTGTGATCCTGCGGGCCCACAGCGAGGTTCAGGCTGATCTGGGCTTTTCCGCCCCACGTCTCTCCAGGGCTATTCTTATTTATTTATTTATTTATTTATTTATTTATTTATTTATTTATTTAGGGGGTGGCGGGTTGGGGAAGAAGGGGATGGGCGGGCCACTTCTATTGGTCTTTAATCTGTATATTTTCATCCATCTTTGTTCTTTGGCCCGTGTGGGCCTCCCATCGCAGTGGCGTCTGTAGTTGCAGAGCACTGGCTCTGGGCACATGCGCCCCAGAGCTCCGGCTCGGTAATTGGACACATCAGTCCAGCTGCTCCGCGGCACGTGGGATCTTCCCAGGCCAGGGATCGAACTGGTGCCCCTTGCACTGCAAGGTGGTGTCCTTACCCACTGGACCACCAGGGAAGCCCTCTTCACTCTAGTCTAGGTCTGCCCTAGACCTCCCCTGAGGCACGAGGCCTGGAGGTGTGCAGGACTGAACTCTGGGCCTTGGAAATGTCAGGCCTTGCTGGAGACCCAGGAATGGGATCGGTAGTAGGAGGAACAGCCCTCCCTGGCCTCAGTCTACCTCTAGTGACCACCTCCAGAGCAGAGATACGGAGCGAACGCGGGTCCTGTCATTCTTCTCTGCTGTGTGAGGGCTTTGATGCAGAGAGCCCAGGAGTGGATCGGCCACTCTCGTGATCTGGTGCGTGTGACTCGTCCTCCTGGAATAACGTGCTAGACTCGGGCACACCTTTCTTGGTTGGGCGTAGGCCCTGGACATGATCCTCTATTGACCAAGGGAACAGTCTGAGTTCCAGGGACCTGACCTGACCCCTAAGTCCTCCAGCAACATCATGAGGCGCTTCTTCTTCTTGTTTGTTACCCTTGGTGGCTGAGGGTGAAGTCTGGTCAGGTGAAGCCATCAGGGAAAGGGGCCTAGGGAGTGAGAGGATGGGAAGGATACCTGCTACAAAATGCCAGTTGTTTCCATAAGGGGCCGCCAGAGCACACTATCCCTCATCCTTCAGTTTGTTGCAATTTGAACAATTTATTGTGTGTCCCTGAATGCAAAACTAGGACTTCTCTGGTGGCTCAGCATTAAAGAACCCTCCTGTCAAGTAGGAGACACAGATTCCATCCCTGGGTCAGGAAGATCCCCTGGAGACAAAAATGGCATCCTGCTCCAGTCTTCTTGCCTGGAGAATCCCATGGACAGAGGAGGCTGGCAGGCTACAGTCCATGGGTTGCAAAGAGTTGGACAAGACTTAGCAACTAAGCAACAAAAGGAGATTCAATACTAGACGAATAACAGACCTGCCCTGCCCTCCCGTATCTCACCATTTGGTGAAGGAAACAAGCGTCCGATAAGCAAGTGGGACGTGTGTATGGTGACAAGGACGGGTCACACAGGAGAGAGCCTTGAAACACTGAAACCCTATAACCTGGGGACTTGACCCAGGAAGAGAGTTGAGGAGGCTTCCTGGAGGAAGTAACACCTCGCACGTGGGATCTTCCCAGGCCAGGGATCGAACTGGTGCCCCTTGCACTGCAAGGTGGTGTCCTTACCCACTGGACCACCAGGGAAGCCCTCTTCACTCTAGTCTAGGTCTGCCCTAGACCTCCCCTGAGGCACGAGGCCTGGAGGTGTGCAGGACTGAACTCTGGGCCTTGGAAATGTCAGGCCTTGCTGGAGACCCAGGAATGGGATCGGTAGTAGGAGGAACAGCCCTCCCTGGCCTCAGTCTACCTCTAGTGACCACCTCCAGAGCAGAGATACGGAGCGAACGCGGGTCCTGTCATTCTTCTCTGCTGTGTGAGGGCTTTGATGCAGAGAGCCCAGGAGTGGATCGGCCACTCTCGTGATCTGGTGCGTGTGACTCGTCCTCCTGGAATAACGTGCTAGACTCGGGCACACCTTTCTTGGTTGGGCGTAGGCCCTGGACATGATCCTCTATTGACCAAGGGAACAGTCTGAGTTCCAGGGACCTGACCTGACCCCTAAGTCCTCCAGCAACATCATGAGGCGCTTCTTCTTCTTGTTTGTTACCCTTGGTGGCTGAGGGTGAAGTCTGGTCAGGTGAAGCCATCAGGGAAAGGGGCCTAGGGAGTGAGAGGATGGGAAGGATACCTGCTACAAAATGCCAGTTGTTTCCATAAGGGGCCGCCAGAGCACACTATCCCTCATCCTTCAGTTTGTTGCAATTTGAACAATTTATTGTGTGTCCCTGAATGCAAAACTAGGACTTCTCTGGTGGCTCAGCATTAAAGAACCCTCCTGTCAAGTAGGAGACACAGATTCCATCCCTGGGTCAGGAAGATCCCCTGGAGACAAAAATGGCATCCTGCTCCAGTCTTCTTGCCTGGAGAATCCCATGGACAGAGGAGGCTGGCAGGCTACAGTCCATGGGTTGCAAAGAGTTGGACAAGACTTAGCAACTAAGCAACAAAAGGAGATTCAATACTAGACGAATAACAGACCTGCCCTGCCCTCCCGTATCTCACCATTTGGTGAAGGAAACAAGCGTCCGATAAGCAAGTGGGATGTGTGTATGGTGACAAGGAGGGGTCACACAGGAGAGAGCCTTGAAACTATGAAACCCTATAACCTGGGGACTTGACCCAGGAAGAGAGTTGAGGGAGGCTTCCTGGAGGAAGTAACACCTCTGCTGAGGCGCTCAGGTTAACTACTCCGTGGGCAGGAAGGGCATTCCGTCCAGATGGAACAGCACTGCGAGGAGGCTAGGGGGCTGGCTAGGGTGGGGAGCAGAGAGGGGGAGGAAAAGGGAGCGATGCTGTGCTGAGGCCAGAGAGCAGGAAGGGGCGGGTGAGGCAGGACCCTGTGGGCAGCCGGGAGGGGCCTGGGTTTGATTCTCAGGGGCACAAGGAGCCGTGGCAGGGTTTAGAGCAGTGAGGAGAGAGGTCCTCCCTGATGTCCAGGAAGCTCCCGTTGCGGCTCTGTTTGCACGTTTGGGACAGAAGGGACACAAGGCGACCAGGGAGGAGGCTATGGCAGTGGTCCAGGCAGAAAGGTGGCCGGATGAAGCTGGGGGCTGAAGGAGATGGAGCGCACCTGAGGCCTCCGTCCCCTACACAGAAGAGGACAGAAGAGACCACTGCCCAGCTGCCCTGTTCTCAGACAGCTCTGCCGAGACGGGGGGGCCCTTGGTCTCTGATACCCGGGAGGGAGCTGACTGCTGTGTAGTCCAGGAATTAAGGACCTTTCCCAGGGCTAGACTGAGGCTGTGTCTGGTGGGGTGAGCAGTGGGTGGGAGGATGTGGACCCAGGAAATTCAGTCCCGGAAGGTGTGCGCATAATGCACACATGTGGAAGTAGGGAGGTGGGAGGAGGCACACAGGGGAAGGCTGGCCCCTCTAGCGTGGTCCCCTTCTGCCTCCCCCACAGGGTGCCGGGGTCATCCCCTAACCCCCATGGAGAAACAATCCAACTCCGGACAAATGATTCCGTAGCTCTGGAATCTAAAGTGAAAATGTAGCTTGTCCAACAT
This sequence comes from Tragulus kanchil, assembly GCA_022376925.1. Lineage (NCBI taxonomy): Eukaryota > Metazoa > Chordata > Mammalia > Artiodactyla > Tragulidae > Tragulus > Tragulus kanchil. The sequence continues at coordinate 117,780,787 of JAIOJX010000031.1, forward strand.
TGCCTAGCTGAGTACACCCATTTCCTGAGCTCAGGGGGAATACTCTCTCTACTGTCCACGGTCTGTCTGGCTTTGAGGATGCCCCACACATTTCTGAGACCACCTTTCCCGGCACCAAAGCCCCAGGCTACTGGAGGATTTTCTTGAAGACACTGTCGCTCTGATACCAGAACTCTGTCCCCTGTCTGTGCCAGATCCAACCCACGCATCTGGGTGTGGCTAACCCATAGGCCCTGAGTGTCCGTGTCAGAGAGGCTGGTTCCGTCCTTGGATGGGGAAAATGTCCTGGAGGAGGAAATGGTAGCCCACTCCAGTATTCTTGCTTGGAGAAACCCATGAACAGAGGAGCCTGGTGGGCTGCAAGCCATGGATGGGGTCATAAAGAATCAGACACGACTGAGCAACTGAGCACCCACACACCCTCCTGTGTATAGAACCTTGCATGGATCTGCTGGGGTCCTGGGACCGAGTCCCAGTTCCTCAGCTTGGCAGAGGAGGCCTTGTCCCCTCCGCGACTGGCCTGTCCAGCTCCGTCTCTAGCACGTATGTTCCCCCCCGAGTCTGGGAGTCTCACTTCTCCCGTAAGGCCCACACCTTTATTCTCCCACCCTCCCCTCACCTTGTTCCCTGTGCCCTCAGCGCAGCCTCCTGCACCTCTGCTTGTGATGAAGGGCCCAAGCCTGGCAGGGATTTTATGACAAATGAAGCTACGGAAAGGTGGTTCCTTCTCGAATCCTGCCCTACTCCTCCCACCAAAAGCAAGGGCTCTGGAGGGAAAGAGGGTAAGGGTTCAGGCTCCTGAGTCCTGGAAGAACAGACCATCTAGAAACTGTATCCAGGGTCCCTTGCTTCTCCTTGTCTAGAGCCCCAGCCTCGTCCTTCCTCCCAGGTCCTCCATGGACATCGCGGCGCCACTGATCCCCAACTTAGAATGTTCCAGGATGATGGGAGCGACTGGAAGCCATTGTCTGCCCTTGGGAGCTCCACTCTGAGATTCTTCAGGCCTCCACATCAGGCACATGGGTGTCCTCTCCCGCCTGGCTCCAGTCACTTCCACAGCCTGGAGCCCCACCTCCACCTTTCCCAGGAGTTCAGGAGCTCCCCAGTCCCCCTCCCTCAGACTCAGGAAATCCAGTATCCATCCCCTTCCATCTACAGACTCCAAGAGCCCAGATTCCTGATGCCCTCCTTGCCGGGATCCCCAAAATTAAAGCCTGAAGCCTCGCCCTCCTCTCTCCTCAGCAGGTTTAGGAGCCCTGTCCCTGTTTTCTTAGGAACCATGGTATTCTTTTATTTTTTGGCCTACATGGCATGTGGGTCTCAGTTCCCCAACCTGTGGTTGAACCCACGCTCCCCTGCAGAGCAAGCACAGAGTCTTAACCACTGGACAGCCCAGGAAGTCCCAACCATAGTGTTTGAGTCTTGCCCCCTTTCATCCCCTGATAGGCAATTTTCTGTCTTAAACTTGGAGAAATTTTCTGCCCTAAACGTCACCCTTCCAAATATAACCACTTCCTCTGCACTTGAAGGCCCTCCTCTGAAGGAATACCTTTCTTGTCTCTCTGGGTCCTTATGTGTCCTTATGTGAAGGGGACCAGTCAGGCCTTTCTGGGACCACGGCCCAAGGGAAGCAACTTTATTCTACGTTAATCTTTATATACCTGACATTGTCCTTTGGCCTTTACATATATTATCTAATCTTCCTATACCTCTGGGCTAACACTGCGTCTTACATATGAGGTAACTGAGGCCCAAAGAAGCGAAAGACCTTGTCCACACTCACATGGCCAGGGAGTGGGAGCATCAGGATTAGAACGTGGTATGTGTTTGGCCTCAAATTTCACCAGATAATGCTGACTCCTTCCTGTCCCCTCTTGGTTCCCTCAGGCCCCTCCTGGCTGCATTTGTGGGTTTCCAGGGATGTTACTTCATCGCGGCTTTCTTGGAGGACAGGTGCGAGAAGCCCAACTTCCGGCTGCACCTGTCGCTATCGCCCAAGGGGCCGCCAACCACAGTGCTCGGTGCTTGGGAGGGCGCACCGGGGGTGCCCCTGCGCCAGGCTGTGCAGCTGTGGGACCTTCCGAGGGCGGTGGGCGGGGAGGGACTCCTAGAAGTGTCGTGGCCTATGGGAGTGACGGTGGTGACCCCCGGTGGGCACGCCTCCTTGGACACGGCGCTAGCTCTCTCGCGCCCCCTGCTGGATACTCGCTACCCTGTGGTGACGCCGCCGCAGCCCCACAAGGAGTTTGCCCTGGTTGCCTGAGCCTCATGGCTCTTGTGCTGGTCCTGCCGGACAGCGTCGAGCGCGCTGCCTGCCGTCCCCTCCTCGTACACCTTGAGCCTTTCCAGGTAGTAACAGTGCAGAACTCAGGAGACGCGTCGGGCACCAGCATGGTGGCCTCTCATCCCGTCCCACTGCTGACTGGTCATAGTTGCCTGTCAGTGGACCTGGTGAGCCTGCTTGTGCTGCTTTTTCTGTCGCACGGGCCGCGAGGACATCGGCTGTGATCCTTTCTTTTCTCTTGTGCTTACAGTGGGTGCGTTTAGCCTAAGCTTAGCGCTCATGGAGGAGCCACATTTTTCCAACCCGCAGTGGCTGCGCAGCCTGCCCTGGAGCCTCACCGCCTCGGGTCCTGAGCCGCATCACAGGCAGCATTCTGACCAAAGGCAAGCCCTGACCCAGGGCTTCGCCTGGACCGAGTTGACCTGTGGACCCAGGCACCGGTGCCAAACGCAGCCTAGTGGTGGAGGCAAGCGTCCTGGACCCAAGTGCAATCCCTAGATCGGGAAGATCCCCTAGAGAAGGGAAGGATTACCCACGCTAGTATTCTTGCCTGGAGACGTTCATGGGCAGAGGAACCTAGCCAGTTTCAATCCTTAGGGTTGCAGTCAGACATGACTGAGTGACTCACCTTGTCTTTGATACTGGAGTCGGTTGCTGGCCCAGTTATCCGGCACCCTCAAATTCTCAGGGCTCCAGATGTTTAGTCTCACCTCTGGGGCTGCCATCTCCCTGGGACCTGACACTCTGAGTCCCTTCTTTGATTAAGGAATGTTTTATTATTTACCCTGTTCAAGAAACTGAGGACACATCAGCAAGAGACAAAAGTCCCTTGCTCTCGGGACTTCCCTGGTGGTCCAGCGGCTAAGACTCCACACTTCCAAGGCAGCGGACCTGGTTTGATCCCTGGTCAGGGAACCAGATCCCACATGGTACAATTAAGAGGTCACATGTTGCCATGAAGATCAAGGACAACATGTGCCACCGCTAAGACCCAGCACAGCCAAATAAACAAAATATTAAAAAAAAAAAAAAAACACCCTTATTCTCATGGTGCTTATGAGAGAGATAAATAATAACTTTAAGTTAATCATATAGTATGCTAGCAGATATATGTGTATGTGTGTGCTCAGTCACATCAGACTCTTTGCAGCCCTAGGTTCTCCTCCATGCATGGGATTCTCCAGGCAAGAATTCTAGAGTGGGTCGCCATTCCCTTCTCCAGGGGATCTTCCTAACCCAGAGATTGAACCAGTGTCTCCTGCATCTCCTGCATGAGCAGGAGGTTTCTTTACCACTGAGCCACCTAAGAAGCTTGTGTTAGAAGATAATACACGTTAAAGAGAAAAAATAGAGCAGGGAAAGTGTGACAGGATTTCTGAGAGTACAGTTTTAAATAGGAGGGATGTGACTTACGCCGCCAAGTCTTAAAGGAAGGGAGGGAGAGAGCCAGGTGGGTATTGAGAAAAGAGCATTCCAGGCAGAGGGAACAGCAAGTGCCTAAAATGAAAATCTGCCACCCATGTGAGAGGAACAGCAAGAAGCCCAGGCTCAGCTGGAGGGATCGTGGAGCCCAGTAAAGGAGGCGATCACAGGCGTCAGATTGTGGATGGCCACGTGGGCTCTTGCAGCAACTTCCGCTTTTATTCTGTATGAGGTGGGAGTCAAGGAAAGAGTTTGTGCAGAGAAGGGCTGAGACATCCCTTGCATGTAAATAAGATCCCGCGGGGGATAGACTGTGGGGCTCACGGAGGAAGCACTGGAGGAGCAGTGAGGAGGTCACTGCAGTTGTCCAGGCGCGAGACGATGCGGGCCGAGCCAGGGCAGAGGCAGCGAAGGAGAGTAAAGGTGGGATGGGGACCTTCTGGGTGGTGGGGGGATGGAAATCATGGATTGGGAGAAGGGAGACACTCTGATCTAGAAGCTCTTAGTGGAGGCTCATGGGTAATTGGTGGAAAGACCTTTAGGTCCTGGCCGAAGGCTCTCCTATTTAACTGGAGGAGGTGAGTCCTCCCAGCTCCTTTAGGGGAACAACTTAGCTGGTTTCCTCAGAGGAGGGCCTCTGAGTTTTGCATGAGCACAGAAACGAGTACTGGAAACAAGACTCCTGGTTAGTGGATGAGAGTGAGACCTCCCAAAGCCCCAGTACCTCAACATTCAACCCCTTCTTCCCCGCTCACCAGCTTCTATCCCTTGCCCCTCCTCAAATGCAACCTGTCTGGTCACTCTAGCTCTTGCTATCCACCCTAAGTGTCGGGAAGCTTTGATTGTATTTCTGCAACTCCAAACTAGGGTTGGAGGTGGGGCTGGGGCAAGAGCAGCCTGCACTGCACCTCGTTTTCTATTGGCAGCACGCGGTCTCCCTACAAGTGACCAACTGCCACTGTGCACACAGGGCAGGCCTGTGCAGCAACTTCAACAGGGACAGACCCATGATGGGGCAGGTCTCGACCTGTGGGCCTTCTTGCACAGTTGGGCCCTGCAGCCACCTGATGCCCTGAGCCAGGCCCCCTAGGATGTGCCCTGAGCCAGGCCTGGGTCTCCACCAGGAAGCCTGGAGCCCTATGCTGTCCAGGTGACTCCAAACACGTCCTTTAGCCACTGCCATGACCTGATGCTGTCTAGACCTTTTGAGACCAGCTGCAGTGCTTGGCTCTGTCTCTTCCCAATTACCAGTTTGCACTTTGCCTGGCCCTCTAGGTCTCTGGCCCTGCCTGTCAGCACGTGGGTGTCAGTGTCAACCTTTGGGACTTCAGGCTGGCTGCCATAAGAGAGCCTTAGGAGGGAAGGGTGGCGGACTGCTGGGGAAGAGGTTCTGGACTTTAAAGGCAACACTCCTCAATACTGAGGACTTCCCTGGTGGCTCAGATGGTAAAGAATCCACCTGCAATGCAGGAGACCCAGGTTCAATCCCTGGGTCAGGAAGATCCCCTGGAAAAGGGAATGGCTACTCGCTCCAGTATTCTTGCCTGGGTAATCCCATGGACAGAGGAGCCTGGCAGGCTACAGTCCACGGGAGCCCAAAGGGTTGGACACGAGTGAGCAACTCACCTTTTTGATCCTGGAGTTGGTTGCTGGGGCAAGACTCGAGGGTCCCTGGGATGGGACAGCCTCTGGGTCTTAGGGGACGTTCCAGAGGCTGGGTTTCTTGGATCTGGCACGGAGACTCCTCCATCCTGGGGGCAGGACTTCTGGGTTCTGAGGGCTGGAACACTAGGTCTATGAGTCCTGAGGGTGAAGACTTCCAGTTCTTGGGCTCGAGAACTACTCAGTGCTAAAAGGCAAGACCCCTGGATTTGATGGGTGGAAAAGTCCTATAAGCAACTGGAGCGAGAGTTCTCTGTCTCATGGCCTAACTTTTACATTCTGGTTTCTAAAGACAGAAACTTGGCCCTGTGAGATGATGATTATTGGAGCTGGAGGCTGGAAAGCCTCCATTCTAGGGGGCATCAAGCTGCCTGAGGATGCACACGCCTGGGCCCTCCGCCATAGCTTTTGTTTGGGTTCCCTGGCTGGGTGCCTGGATGCTGCCGGCAAGATGCGGCCTCTGCCATCATCCTGTGTCACCCTGCCAACCCGCAGCACCCCAGCCTCCACTTTGTGCATACATGTGACATCTTCTTGGCCCCCCATGACCCTTACCAGCCTGGCCAATGAGCCGCCTGCACCCAACCCAAGACTGCGTGGAGGATGTATGTCTGGGCACTGGACCCTGCCTGATGCTAAGTGTCTTCTGTGAAACCGGCCAATCGCTGGGTGGCCAAGTCTTCCCCTGGCAGAAGCTGAGTCTGTGTAGTGACTGTTCAAGACCTCAGTCCAGCCTCATCATCTTTGCTTATCAGGAGGGCTCAGCCCAACTCCTGCAGGTTCAGATCCTTGTTGCCCATCTCAAGACGCCAGCCCCTCCCTGCACAATTTAGTCCCTGAGACCTTAATATTACCACTGCCAGGCTCCAACCACCCCTCCTCTCCCCATCATGGTCCAGACGCTCAACTTTGCCCATGCGAAAACGTCAGCCCAATTCGGATGAAAGTCCAGCCCCCAGTTCTCAACCTCCCCACTTCTCAACCCTCATTGTCGTCCAGCTCTTCAACCCTTACCTTTTCAGGAACTCAGACCTGGTCATGGTCCAGCCCCAAGCCCTTACTGATCAGCTGTGCCTCTGATCCATGGATGGCTGCCTAGCATTTACCTCTTTGAGGGTTGGCTTCAGCTCTACCCAAGTCAATCCCCGCAGGGCCCCAGATGCCCCATGCAAACTGCCAGGGCAGGGGCTTGAGACTCCAGCAGCCACCTGCCACCAAGTAGCCCTCCATTCCTGCTCCTTCCCCAGGCTCTCTGTGCCCACACACTAACACTATTCCTGTGCATTCCAGGCACCTAGACACTTGGGCGGGTCTGGAGCTGCAGCTGCGTGGCAGGCCTGTCCTGCACCGTGTCCCTGCCCAGATGCCAGCAGCCATTGAGAACAAAGCTCAGACATAGCACCTGCAGCCTCCTGTATGAGCCCAAAGGTCTGCTGGCACCCTGCCATCCGTACTTGCCACCAGAGTTCTTCCAGACCTGTGCAGCTAACAAGGAGTGTAGCCCACAAGGGTAGCGCCCACAGGAACCACAAAGCGCTTAGTGGTGCCCACAGGCCTCCATGGCCTCTTGCCAAACAGCTGGTGTCTGTGCATGGCCCTGAAGGATGCTGGGCTTTTGCTGGGAGCCATCGCCAGAGGTGCAAAAGTCAGGTTTGGCCTTCCGTCGTCCACTGCAGGTGGTAGTGGAGGACCATCCTGTGTCAGGTCCACACGCGAGATCCAGCGCCAAATAGGACAGACTCCTGCACACACGCTTCTTGGGAAAATAGATCTGATTTTGTCTCTTAGCTGCATTTACAGAACACCCATTCTGGTTCACAAAATACTGTGCCTAGACCAGCAGCAGCAGCAACACAGGGCTTGTGGGCAACGTAAACTGCTCTGCCCCAGACTTACTGACTCAGAAACTCTGCACTGGGAGCCAGCATCCTTTTGTAACAAGCCCTTCAGGAGATTCGGATGCAAGTCTGAGTCCCAGAACCTCTGTTAGATCTGCTCCGAGTCAACGCACTGCAGCTTCAATCACTCTAGAAGATAAGGCCAGTGGTTGTCTGCTTTCTCTGCTGAGGAAACTGAGGCACAGAGAAGCTAAATGCTTCCCCAGATCTCAGCCATAAGCAGCAGAACAGGCCTTTCTGCCTGGCTCCAAAATCCTCCTGACCTTCTACACTTTAGTATCTTTTCAAAAATAATGTAAAAAGAGTTCCAGTGGTAACACGAAAAGAACACTGACTTTACAGAGTGCTTGCTCAATGCTAAGCCTTCTGTTGGGCTTCGATGGTGGCTCAGTTGGTAAAGAATCTGCCTGCCAAAGCAGGAGACTCAGGTTCGATCCCTGAGTTGGGAAGATGCCCCGGAGAAGGGAATGGCTACCCACTCCAGTATTCTTACCTAGAGAATTCCACAGACCAGAGGCAGCGGAAGGGCTAAAGTGCCTGGGGGCACCCAGAGTTGGGGGGAACAAAGCTCAGACATAGCACCTGCAGCCTCCTGTATGAGCCCAAAGGTCTGCTGGCACCCTGCCATCCGTACTTGCCACCAGAGTTCTTCCAGACCTGTGCAGCTAACAAGGAGTGTAGCCCACAAGGGTAGCGCCCACAGGAACCACAAAGCGCTTAGTGGTGCCCACAGGCCTCCATGGCCTCTTGCCAAACAGCTGGTGTCTGTGCATGGCCCTGAAGGATGCTGGGCTTTTGCTGGGAGCCATCGCCAGAGGTGCAAAAGTCAGGTTTGGCCTTCCGTCGTCCACTGCAGGTGGTAGTGGAGGACCATCCTGTGTCAGGTCCACACGCGAGATCCAGCGCCAAATAGGACAGACTCCTGCACACACGCTTCTTGGGAAAATAGATCTGATTTTGTCTCTTAGCTGCATTTACAGAACACCCATTCTGGTTCACAAAATACTGTGCCTAGACCAGCAGCAGCAGCAACACAGGGCTTGTGGGCAACGTAAACTGCTCTGCCCCAGACTTACTGACTCAGAAACTCTGCACTGGGAGCCAGCATCCTTTTGTAACAAGCCCTTCAGGAGATTCGGATGCAAGTCTGAGTCCCAGAACCTCTGTTAGATCTGCTCCGAGTCAACGCACTGCAGCTTCAATCACTCTAGAAGATAAGGCCAGTGGTTGTCTGCTTTCTCTGCTGAGGAAACTGAGGCACAGAGAAGCTAAATGCTTCCCCAGATCTCAGCCATAAGCAGCAGAACAGGCCTTTCTGCCTGGCTCCAAAATCCTCCTGACCTTCTACACTTTAGTATCTTTTCAAAAATAATGTAAAAAGAGTTCCAGTGGTAACACGAAAAGAACACTGACTTTACAGAGTGCTTGCTCAATGCTAAGCCTTCTGTTGGGCTTCGATGGTGGCTCAGTTGGTAAAGAATCTGCCTGCCAAAGCAGGAGACTCAGGTTCGATCCCTGAGTTGGGAAGATGCCCCGGAGAAGGGAATGGCTACCCACTCCAGTATTCTTACCTAGAGAATTCCACAGACCAGAGGCACCTGAAGGGCTACAGTCCCTGGGGCCACCAAGAGTTGGACACGACTGAACGTCTAACATACACACACCCACACATAATACTTCTATTACCTTAATTAATTCTCCCAACAGCCCCATCAGGTAGGTACACATTATGGATGAAGGAAACCAAGGCACTGATGGTTAAGAAATTTACCCAAAGTCATACACCTAGAAAATGACTTCGCTGGGCTTCCCTGGTGTGAAGAACCTGTCTGCCGATGGATGAGATGCAGGTTCGATCCCTGATCAGGGGACGATCCCACATACCACGGAGCAACGAAGCCCGTGCGCCACAGATACTGAGCCTGCGCTCTAGGGCCTGGGAGCTGCAACAACGGACCCCATGGGCCACAACTACTGAAGCCTGTGTGCTCTAGAGCCGTGTTCCACAACAAGAGACGCCTGCACACTGCAACCAGAGAGTCGAGTCACCACTGCTCATCACAACTAGATAAAAGCCCACACAGCAACACAGGCCCAGGGCAGTCAAAAATAAGTAAATAAATAAAATTATTTAAAAAAGAAAATGACCTAGTTGGCATCTGAACATTTGTTCACCTGTTGAACAGATTATCTTCAGCTTTGAGTCTTTATGTCCACATGTCTTCTCCCTGTTCCTCAGGGACTCTGGGCTCCACCTTGACTTTCTGTGCCCATGTCCATCCCTCTCTGACCCCTTCCTGTCTCTAGTTCAAATGCATCTTGTGGGAATTTGTTTGGCTCACTTTTTGGTTATAGATTGATGACCACCCCTACCTCGGTCTGCCGTGGTCATTTGTCCAGCCTTGGCCCCACCAGCTGTGGCAGAAGTAGAGTTGTGGGGACATAGTGTGGCCAATATATTAGGCAGGCCTCTTACTGACAGTGTCAGAATCCTAAATTGGGGAAAGGAAAAAAAAAAAAAAGGATTTGAAGCACATATAGCTGCAAAGACAGAAGGTATTTCTATCTTCAGGCTTAACTAGATTAAGAATTTTCCATTGCAGTTAGAAGAAATCTGTTTTTCTCTTTCTCTCTCTTGGTCTCTCTTCTTTGTATTGGTCTTCCCTCCTCCTCTCTCTTTTTTAGCTTTGTTCTCAAGCAGATTGTTCTCTGTGGTAGAAGCAAGGCCTCTGCAACTTTAGACTGACAATTCTACCAGCTTTCAAGCCCTCTCCCAAAATGTAACACCCTTTCCCCACGAGCCCTAGTTGAAGGCCTAGATCCACACGCATAGATGAAGGAAACCAAGGCACTGATGGTTAAGAAATTTACCCAAAGTCATACACCTAGAAAATGACTTTGGGCTTCCTGGTGTGAAGAACCTGTCTGCCGATGGATGAGATGCAGGTTCGATCCTGATCAGGGGACGATCCCACATACCACGGAGCAACGAAGCCCGTGCGCCACAGATACTGAGCCTGCGCTCTAGGGCCTGGGAGCTGCAACAACGGACCCCATGGGCCACAACTACTGAAGCCTGTGTGCTCTAGAGCCGTGTTCCACAACAAGAGACGCCTGCACACTGCAACCAGAGAGTCGAGTCACCACTGCTCATCACAACTAGATAAAAGCCCACACAGCAACACAGGCCCAGGGCAGTCAAAAATAAGTAAATAAATAAAATTATTTAAAAAAGAAAATGACCTAGTTGGCATCTGAACATTTGTTCACCTGTTGAACAGATTATCTTCAGCTTTGAGTCTTTATGTCCACATGTCTTCTCCCTGTTCCTCAGGGACTCTGGGCTCCACCTTGACTTTCTGTGCCCATGTCCATCCCTCTCTGACCCCTTCCTGTCTCTAGTTCAAATGCATCTTGTGGGAATTTGTTTGGCTCACTTTTTGGTTATAGATTGATGACCACCCCTACCTCGGTCTGCCGTGGTCATTTGTCCAGCCTTGGCCCCACCAGCTGTGGCAGAAGTAGAGTTGTGGGGACATAGTGTGGCCAATATATTAGGCAGGCCTCTTACTGACAGTGTCAGAATCCTAAATTGGGGAAAGGAAAAAAAAAAAAAAGGATTTGAAGCACATATAGCTGCAAAGACAGAAGGTATTTCTATCTTCAGGCTTAACTAGATTAAGAATTTTCCATTGCAGTTAGAAGAAATCTGTTTTTCTCTTTCTCTCTCTTGGTCTCTCTTCTTTGTATTGGTCTTCCCCTCCCTCCTCTCTCTTTTTTAGCTTTGTTCTCAAGCAGATTGTTCTCTGTGGTAGAAGCAAGGCCTCTGCAACTTTAGACTGACAATTCTACCAGCTTTCAAGCCCTCTCCCAAAATGTAACACCCTTTCCCCACGAGCCCTAGTTGAAGGCCTAGATCCACACGCATAGACTTTGCTTGACCAACTAATGGGGCCCAGAGGAGGGAGGAATAATCTGATTATTGTAGCTGTTCAGCTGCTAAGTCATATCTGACTCTGCAATCTCCCTGGACTGCAACATGCCAGGCTCTTCTGTCCTTCACTATCTCCTGGACTTTGCTCAAATTCATGTCCTTTGAATCGGTGAAGCCATCCAACCATCTTATCCTCCGTTGCCCCCCCATTTCCTCCTGCCCTCAATCTTTCCCAGCATCAGGGCCGTTTCCAAAGAACTGGCTCTTCGTGTCAGGGAGCCAAAGGATTGGAGCTTCAGCTTCAGCATCAGTCCCTCCAAGAATATTCAGGGTTGATTTCCTTTAAGATTGACTGATTCCCATGGGGGTCCAGAGAAGGGAGGACTAATCTGATTAGCCAGCCCTGATTCCTAGGCCCATCCCTGGAGCCTGGATGTGGAGTCATCTCAGTCTACATGTTGAAAATAAGGTTGAGTGGTTGTCAAAAAGGAAGCAGAGTATCACTGTCAGAAGGGTGAGATGGGAGGACAAATAAGACATCCCCCACTAGAGTCTACTAACAGTGACATGCACCACACCCTCATCCCAGAGCATGGCAGCTGCCCCTATGCCCCATCTGCCTCGTCATCTGCTGCTAGAGGGCTAATGCATGCCACGTCCACTGCTCATGTCTCCTGCACCAAGGTTGCCCTTCCTGGACAGACAACTGGATTTGGCACAGCCACTGCCTGGCCACAGCAGCCCTGTGAGCTACACGCCCTGGTGCTGGCCTGAGAAAGGCTGTGGACCCCGCCAGGCTGCCCCTGGTGGCTGGCACCACTGCCTGTGAGCCTAGTCCCCACCTGGCCCCACCGCCCTGGAGGAGGCACTGGTCCGCCCTGCCACTGGAGACTTGGCTTCCACACATTCGGAGGAGCCCAGTGTGAATTCCCTGACTCCTTGTCTACTGCCTGGAGAGTCTCTGTGGCACAGTCCATGCCAACCTCAAGCACTTCAGCCTGGATTCGTTAGGGGACCCACTGGCTGAAACTGCCTGCCTTGGCTAGGCAAGATAGTAACACTTGCATGAGTTATCTTACAACAAGAGGGCCTGCCTAAAGCCTGGAGACTATTGCTCAAATTCATGGCCCAGAGGAGGGAGGAATAATCTGATTATTGTAGCTTTGCTAAGTCATATCTGACTCTGCAATCTCCCTGGACTGCAACATGCCAGGCTCTTCTGTCCTTCACTATCTCCTGGACTTTGCTCAAATTCATGTCCTTTGAATCGGTGAAGCCATCCAACCATCTTATCCTCCGTTGCCCCCCCATTTCCTCCTGCCCTCAATCTTTCCCAGCATCAGGGCCGTTTCCAAAGAACTGGCTCTTCGTGTCAGGGAGCCAAAGGATTGGAGCTTCAGCTTCAGCATCAGTCCCTCCAAGAATATTCAGGGTTGATTTCCTTTAAGATTGACTGATTCCCATGGGGGTCCAGAGAAGGGAGGACTAATCTGATTAGCCAGCCCTGATTCCTAGGCCCATCCCTGGAGCCTGGATGTGGAGTCATCTCAGTCTACATGTTGAAAATAAGGTTGAGTGGTTGTCAAAAAGGAAGCAGAGTATCACTGTCAGAAGGGTGAGATGGGAGGACAAATAAGACATCCCCCACTAGAGTCTACTAACAGTGACATGCACCACACCCTCATCCCAGAGCATGGCAGCTGCCCCTATGCCCCATCTGCCTCGTCATCTGCTGCTAGAGGGCTAATGCATGCCACGTCCACTGCTCATGTCTCCTGCACCAAGGTTGCCCTTCCTGGACAGACAACTGGATTTGGCACAGCCACTGCCTGGACACAGCAGCCCTGTGAGCTACACGCCCTGGTGCTGGCCTGAGAAAGGCTGTGGACCCCGCCAGGCTGCCCCTGGTGGCTGGCACCACTGCCTGTGAGCCTAGTCCCCACCTGGCCCCACCGCCCTGGAGGAGGCACTGGTCCGCCCTGCCACTGGAGACTTCGGCTTCCACACATTCGGAGGAGCCCAGTGTGAATTCCCTGACTCCTTGTCTACTGCCTGGAGAGTCTCTGTGGCACAGTCCATGCCAACCTCAAGCACTTCAGCCTGGATTCGTTAGGGGACCCACTGGCTGAAACTGCCTGCCTTGGCTAGGCAAGATAGTAAGCACTTGCATGAGTTATCTTACAACAAGAGGGCCTGGTAAGGAACTCGGAACTAACAAGCTACCACCGGAGGGAAGAATTCAGGAAAGGTCAAAAGGAGAGAGGAAGCACAGTCGATATGTCCTACAAATCTCCCAGAATCCTTCTCTCTGGAATCCACCTTGACTGAGTGATGCACACACTACCAGAAAAGACCGTAAGTCAGAATTCTTAGTCAGAGACAACCCAGAATTGGGGGGGATATACATATGACTAATCTGGATCATACATATCTGTAAACAACAAAACTCTGTAAAAGTAAAAAGTAAAATAAAAATTAGAAAATAATAAAAAAAAGAGAGACAACCTAGAAACTAACCCCATCACCATAAAACCTGAGACTGGGAGCCACATGGCAGAGCAGTCCTCCTGGGGTCTCCACCTGGGCGTCCCTTCCCGAAAGCCTCTTGCTTTGTCAGCACGTTTCTCTTTGGACAATTCATTTCTCAGTGTTACATAAGGGCCTCCTCTTGGACCTTGAAAGGGGTTCCCCTTCCTGCAACAGATTAGACCCCACTTCTGCAGCCACAAGCTTCCCAGGTGGCTCACTGGTAAAGAACCTGCTTGCCAATGCAGGAGACGTGGGTTCCATCTCTGGGTTGGGGAGACCCCCTGAAAGGGGAAATGGCAACCGCTCCAGTATTCTTGCCTAGACAATTCCATGCACAGAGAATCTTGGCAGGCCACAGTCCATGGGATCTCAAAGACACAACTGAGCGACTGAGCTCACATGCATGCTGCAGGCACCTGGCTCCACCAAGGGCCTGACCCTCTCCACCTGTCATCTGACACTCGACATGAGTCCGAAAGATCTCAGCCACATCTGGCTGAGGTTCCAAAGGCCCACACTGATCCCTGCTGTCACCACTGCCCCCAAGTAAGGCATAGTGACCCGTGTTCTCCTGCAGCTGTCCCTCCATTGACTCTTCCACAGGTGTTCAAAGACGTCCACTCTGATTCCTTCGTGGCCCCATTCGTCCCCTGCCAATGGCTGCTATCCCCCTTCCTCATTGTCTTGCTTGTGAACTCCTTCCTACTGACTCTCACTTGTGTTCATTCACCACCTGAGACTCTTACCACCCTCCAATTAACTCTTTTTTTGATGAAACTCCCTTTAACCCTCAGACCCACCGCTGAAAAGGAGAGAGGAAGCACAGTCGATATGTCCTACAAATCTCCCAGAATCCTTCTCTCTGGAATCCACCTTGACTGAGTGATGCACACACTACCAGAAAAGACCGTAAGTCAGAATTCTTAGTCAGAGACAACCCAGAATTGGGGGGGATATACATATGACTAATCTGGATCATACATATCTGTAAACAACAAAACTCTGTAAAAGTAAAAAGTAAAATAAAAATTAGAAAATAATAAAAAAAAGAGAGACAACCTAGAAACTAACCCCATCACCATAAAACCTGAGACTGGGAGCCACATGGCAGAGCAGTCCTCCTGGGGTCTCCACCTGGGCGTCCCTTCCCGAAAGCCTCTTGCTTTGTCAGCACGTTTCTCTTTGGACAATTCATTTCTCAGTGTTACATAAGGGCCTCCTCTTGGACCTTGAAAGGGGTTCCCCTTCCTGCAACAGATTAGACCCCACTTCTGCAGCCACGCAAGCTTCCCAGGTGGCTCACTGGTAAAGAACCTGCTTGCCAATGCAGGAGACGTGGGTTCCATCTCTGGGTTGGGGAGACCCCCTGAAAGGGGAAATGGCAACCGCTCCAGTATTCTTGCCTAGACAATTCCATGCACAGAGAATCTTGGCAGGCCACAGTCCATGGGATCTCAAAGACACAACTGAGCGACTGAGCTCACATGCATGCTGCAGGCACCTGGCTCCACCAAGGGCCTGACCCTCTCCACCTGTCATCTGACACTCGACATGAGTCCGAAAGATCTCAGCCACATCTGGCTGAGGTTCCAAAGGCCCACACTGATCCCTGCTGTCACCACTGCCCCCAAGTAAGGCATAGTGACCCGTGTTCTCCTGCAGCTGTCCCTCCATTGACTCTTCCACAGGTGTTCAAAGACGTCCACTCTGATTCCTTCGTGGCCCCATTCGTCCCCTGCCAATGGCTGCTATCCCCCTTCCTCATTGTCTTGCTTGTGAACTCCTTCCTACTGACTCTCACTTGTGTTCATTCACCACCTGAGACTCTTACCACCCTCCAATTAACTCTCTTTTGAATCTTTGACTGACTCCCTAATTGACTCCCCTTTAACCCTCAGACCCACCGCTGATGTCCTCATCGACCCTGCCTTTCACATCCCCACTTAACATCCCCTTAACCCATTGCCTCCCAGCAAGTGATTCCACTATTCTTAGATCAGCTTGCCCACTGACCCTATTTACTGCTCTGTGGACCCCACCCCACACCCTCACCCCATTGATCTGTACTCAGCTATCTACTGAGACTCCCAGTGATCCATGACTGACTCATGAATGGCCCCATTTACACCCCTGTGGATCTTCCCATTGATATTGACTCTGCCACCGAAATCTCATGCCTCGCTGGTATCCTAATGTAACCTCTTCGATGCATTGTCTCATTCACTGAAGCCTTCCCAGTGGTGCTCATGGTAAAGAACACCTGGGTCAATGCAAGAGATACAAGAAATGTAGGTTTGATCCCTGGGTCAAGAAGATCCCTTGGAGGAGAGCCTGGTAACCCACCCCAGTATCCTTCTTTTTTTTTTTTTATAATTAACCCTCTCAGTCTGCACATTTGAGGTTTTTGCTATTTCTCCTGGCAATCTGTTTTTCCTTTTTTAAAAATGATGTCTCTGCTATTTTTAAAAGTTTATTTATTTATTTATTTTGGGCTATTCTGGGTTTTCACTGCTGCCGCAGGCTCTTCTCTAGTTGCAGGGAGTGGGGGCTCCTCTCTAGTGGAGGTGAATAGGCTTCCTGTTGCGGTGACTTCTGTTATTGTGGAACTCAGGCTCTAGGGCACACGGGCTTCAACAGTTGTGGCACATGGGCTCCATAGTTGCAGCTCTGAGGTTCTAGAGCACAGGCTCCATAGTTGTGGCTCACGGGCAGCCTGTGGGATCTTCCCAGATCAGGGATTGAACTCGTGTCCCCTACATTGGCAGGCAAACTCTACCACTGAGCTACCAGGGAAGCCCCCCGACTCCAATATTCTTGCCAGGAGAATCCCACAGACAGATGAGCCTGGTGGGCTGCAGTCCATTGAGCCTTTCAGAGTGTCCTATTAATTCATCAATTCACCTTCTGACTCCACCCCAACTTACCCACCAGCTGCCACCCAAAGCCACCTAAAGGCCTCTTTGGATCCTCAGTGATGCACCGATCTGTCCTTCCACTTCCTCCATTTGCCCTGTGTGTGATCCTCCCCTTGCTCCCTTGCTGACCCCTCCCCACCGACTCCTTAATTATTCTTTCTACCGCTCACTGATCTTCCATTGACCTCTCACTAATTCTGACCATCCAGTCACTCTTCCATTGATCCTCTATTAGATCCTTTAAGACCCTCCATTTCACCTCCGTCTGACCGCCCATTGATTCTCTTTTGATTCCTAATGACTAAACCCCCCTTAGCCAACCACCAGTATTCTCCGTAATCCCTCTCTGATCCTTTAGTGACATTTCCAAAAGAGTCTGCTAGCCCCCTTCCCTGGTTGCTCTCCCCTCCGGCTCTCCCTCCATGTAGGTGGAGGGAATTCTGGAATCACAGCCTTTCACTCATGGCTGCAGCCTCTTTGCCTACCAACAGGCTGCCTGCTCTGTGTAGACCGTGACCCGGCCTCTGGCTGAACTGAGACTGGCACGGCCTGGCCCATGTGATGCCGCCAAGGCCCTCCCTCAGGACCCCATTTATGCTGATCTTGTGACCCCAGCAGCCTGAGCAGCCCCTCAGCACCCTTGCTCAACATCTGGAAGTTGGCAGAGATGCCAGGCTGTGGCCTGGCCTGTGGGTGTCTCTGCCCTGGCCTGTGCCTAGTGGCTGCATGCACACAATTCACTGGGAATGCATACTGTGGCTGCTGCTGGTAGCCAAGGATCCCCTGGGGCCACGCCACACATCGCTGGCTGTGCCCCTGACCCTTGGGGACTGGTCTACCCCAGGTGCGCTGTCACTCTGCCTCCTGCCTCACAGTCTGCCAAGCGCTGGTCCCCTACACCGTCACATTCCAGGTTCTGGCTGAGCGCCAGTGGCCCTGGAGGCCGCCGGGCTTCTGCCACAGCTTGCAGAACTGGAGACAGAGGGTGAACCCCGAGAAAGCTCAGATTTGGGCACGCTGGAGGACTCAAGAAGTTAAGGCCTTGGTGGGCGGGGCCCGGTGAAGAAGGGTGGGCCTTGGAGGAGCGCTATGACTAGATTTGAAGAAGCAGACAGACTTGGCCGCTTAACAAGGCAGTTTAACAAGGTCTTTCTAGGTGTTGTTTCATTTTTAAATATTTATTTACTTAGTTGCAGCACATGGGACTTCCATCTTCGTTGCTGCATGCAAAATCTTTAGTTGGGGAACGCAGGCTCTTAGTTGTGGTTTGTGAGATCTAGTTCCCTGACCAGGGGTGGAACCTGGTCCCCCCGCCGATATCGGGAGCGCAGAATCTTAGCCACTGGACCACCATGGAAGTTCCAAGGTCTTTCTGGTTTTGAGGTTATCTCTTTTCCTCACTATCTGCCTCCTCTTTGCATCACAGCCTACACTGCAGACTCACCGAGAGACTGGGATGCCCATGATGCCCTGGAGCGGCCCCCAACTTTGCTGTGAGTGCTCTGTTAGGGTCTTGGATGCATGCCAGACAGCTGTGAGACGGCAGGAAGAATTTCCTTTCCTGAAAGGGATCAGAGAAGACCTGACATCGATGGAATGGTAGAGGAGAGTGTGTAGGAGGGACATGCAAGGGAAGTGTGTTAGTCGCTCAGTCGTGTCTGACTCTCTGTGACCCCATGGACTGTAGCCCACCAGGCGCCTCCATCCATGGGATTCTCCAGGCAAGAACACTGGAGTGGGTTGCCATTCCCTTCTCCAGGGGATCTTCCCAACCCAGGGATCCAACCCAGGTCTCCCGCATTGCAGACAGATTCTTTACTGTCTGAGTCACCAGGGAAGCCCAATGCAAGAGAAAGGGAACCGTCATTGCAAAGTTATGGGGGTTGGAAAACATCAGCAGGAAGCTAACCTGACCGGGGGCAGGAAGCAATAGGATTGAAAAAGGAAGGTTGAGTCTGGAGCGCTCACCTTTGCCATTCATCTGCAGTTTTGACTTGTCCACCTGAAGCCACTACAGTGTCTGTGCATGGACCTCTCGTGGGGCCTGGGACCTGCCTCTGAGCCTATTACTGAGTCCAGGTTCACTCTGTTTGCCTCACGAAAGGCCAATGAATCAGAGAGATGAGGTGTGGAGGCAAGGAATACGACTTTATTTGGAAAACTGGCTGACTGAGAAGATGGCAGACCAATGTCTCCGAGTAACCATCTTGTTGAGGTCTAGTTGCTAGGTTCTTTCACAGAGCCAGAGAGAGGGACAATGAGGAATTAAAGTCAAAAGGTAGAATAAAAAGGGAGAGGCAGGGACTTCCCTGGTGGTTCAGTGGGTAAAGACACCGCCTTGCAGTGCAAGGGGCGCCGGTTCGAGCCCTGGCCTGGGAAGATCCCACGTGCCGCGGAGCGGCTGGACCAATGTGTCCAATTACCGAGCCAGAGCTCTGGAGCACACGCGCCCAGAGCCGGTGCTCTGCGACAACAAAGGCCACTGTAATGGGAGGCCCACACGGGCCAAAGAACAAAGATGGATGAACTAGATAAATGAAAGACCAATAGAAGTGGCCCGCCCGTCCCCCTCCCTCCCCAACCCGCACTCCACCCCCCGCCAAAAAAGGGAGAGGCAGGGGGCAAGTAAAGTGAAAAGGACTTCAGTCTAGAAAAGACCTTCAGTCTTGAAAAGACATCTCCAGTGATGACCAGCCATTGAAAGGGGTGTGTTAATCTCTTCTTTTTCTGTAGCTATTCACAGGTGGGCAGGGTCAGATTATCTCTCTATAAATTGAACAAAATTACTCTAGTTTACAGTCAGGCAGAGGAGCAGGGTCTTCTGAGCCAGGCTTATTGTTGTTCAGTAGCTCAATTATGTCCAACTCTTTGTGACTTCATGACCTACAGCACACCAGGCTTCCCTGTCCTTTGGAGTTTGCTCAAACTCTATCACGTATGATTATAATAACAAAAGCAACAAAAAGCAAGTCAAAGAAATAATCTCCAACATGGAGTCAGAACTTGCTGCTTCTCTGCTACAAGCCCTGCTCACTGTTCCTATGTCATGAGCGCTGTGAGTGTGGCTCTGGCCTCATCTTTGATGGCAGAGAATGTGTGTCCCAAGACCACTGTGGCTGCTTCCACAGTGGATGTGACATACCTGTAAGAGAGGTCCTCAGGCCTGGTTGGGTGGGCACAAAGTCACCCATATCTCATCAAACTATTCCATTCAGCACAGCTTATCAATAAGACTTTCACCTGCAACTGACCGAAAATGATGGTCACAATCTCTTTTTTGGGGCCACTCCTATTGGTCCTTCATTCATTTATTTTCATCCATCTTCGTTCTTTGGCCCGTGTGGGCCTCCCATCACAGTGGCCTCTCTCACCTCAGAGCACCAGCTCCGGGCGCATGCACTCCAGAGCACTGGCTCAGTAACTGGACACATCGGTCCAGCCGCTCCACAGCACATGGAATCCTCCAAGGCCAGGGATCGAATCAGCACCCCTTGCACTGCAAGGTGGTGTCTTTACCCACTGGACCACCAGAGAAGCCCCAACAATCTTAAATACAACAAGGAATATATCTACTTTTCTTTGTGTAACGCTGAGACCTTCATCCATGGCTGGATACGGGGACTCAAATAATGTCACTAGGACTCAAATTTCCATCTTTCATCCCTGCCTTTTCCTTTTTCCACGTTAGCATCTACATTCAGTAGGCTTTAGGTCTGACAGAGGCTCAACATTACAGCAGCTTAAATTTGATAAAAGCTTATTTTTCTCTCATGAGCAGTCCAAGGAAAACCAGCTTGTTTTCTACAAGTCAGAAACACAGGCTCCTCCTAACACACAGCAGAGGGCAGCTCTTGGATTTCAGGGTCAGATTATCTCTCTATAAATTGAACAAAATTACTCTAGTTTACAGTCAGGCAGAGGAGCAGGGTCTTCTGAGCCAGGCTTATTGTTGTTCAGTAGCTCAATTATGTCCAACTCTTTGTGACTTCATGACCTACAGCACACCAGGCTTCCCTGTCCTTTGGAGTTTGCTCAAACTCTATCACGTATGATTATAATAACAAAAGCAACAAAAAGCAAGTCAAAGAAATAATCTCCAACATGGAGTCAGAACTTGCTGCTTCTCTGCTACAAGCCCTGCTCACTGTTCCTATGTCATGAGCGCTGTGAGTGTGGCTCTGGCCTCATCTTTGATGGCAGAGAATGTGTGTCCCAAGACCACTGTGGCTGCTTCCACAGTGGATGTGACATACCTGTAAGAGAGGTCCTCAGGCCTGGTTGGGTGGGCACAAAGTCACCCATATCTCATCAAACTATTCCATTCAGCACAGCTTATCAATAAGACTTTCACCTGCAACTGACCGAAAATGATGGTCACAATCTCTTTTTTGGGGCCACTCCTATTGGTCCTTCATTCATTTATTTTCATCCATCTTCGTTCTTTGGCCCGTGTGGGCCTCCCATCACAGTGGCCTCTCTCACCTCAGAGCACCAGCTCCGGGCGCATGCACTCCAGAGCACTGGCTCAGTAACTGGACACATCGGTCCAGCCGCTCCACAGCACATGGAATCCTCCAAGGCCAGGGATCGAATCAGCACCCCTTGCACTGCAAGGTGGTGTCTTTACACACTGGACCACCAGAGAAGCCCCAACAATCTTAAATACAACAAGGAATATATCTACTTTTCTTTGTGTAACGCTGAGACCTTCATCCATGGCTGGATACGGGGACTCAAATAATGTCACTAGGACTCAAATTTCCATCTTTCATCCCTGCCTTTTCCTTTTTCCACGTTAGCATCTACATTCAGTAGGCTTTAGGTCTGACAGAGGCTCAACATTACAGCAGCTTAAATTTGATAAAAGCTTATTTTTCTCTCATGAGCAGTCCAAGGAAAACCAGCTTGTTTTCTACAAGTCAGAAACACAGGCTCCTCCTAACACACAGCAGAGGGCAGCTCTTGGATTTCAGGGTTGAGGAATGAGACAGCTCTCTTGACAAATTATCCATGCAGAAAGGGGAGAATAAAGATTAGCTAGGGGACTTCCTCTGGCGGTCCAGGGGTTATGACTCCCCACTCTCAATGCAGAAGGCACAGGTGTGATTTGTGGTTGAGCAACTAAGATCCTGCATGCCTCACAGCATGGACCAAAAAATCAAAAATAAGATCAGCTAAGAAAAGCCAGAGAGCAAAGGTATCTTACAACCAATTTTTATTATCATTATTATTTTGAGAGGGGAGAAATTCAGGGATGTTTAAGTGCTGATGGGCAGAACCCAGTCAAGGAGAGTTTGGAAATCCAGCAGGAAGAGATGTCAAGGTGGAGGATGCACGGCTCCCCAAGGAACTTGAAAGCAGAAGAATTGAAATATCGGCAGGAAAAACAGATAGGTTTTGTATTGTTTTTTGTTTTGCCATACTTCATAGCGTGTGGGATCTTAGTTTCCCGACCAGGGATCATGCCCACACCCTCTGCACTGGAAGGCAGATTCCTTACCCACTGGACTGCCAGGGAAGTCCAAGGATGTTATGTATAGGTAAGGGGAAAACAAATCTGGAATCTCATGATGAGAAGCAGAATCACCTGTGAGTTCAAGGTCACTTATAGGAATGGGAGAATGGGAGAGAACAGTTTGCCTATCTGCCATGACTGGCAGGTAAGCTAAGCCAGAGCCTTTGGTTCAAGGGTTCAGAGACCCTAACTGTGGCTCTTAAACTTCTAGTGTAGCTTTAGGTAATGACTCAGTCTCTCTGTGCCTCAGTTTGCTAATCTACAAAAAGTACTAAGAACAGTATCCACCACACAGGGTAGTTGTAAAGATGTATATAAAGTGATGATTGGCATAAGTAAGTGCTCAGTATGAGCCGTGATTGCTCCTGCAATCAGTTTTATATCACCTTTGGAGAGGCAGTATGGATCTGGCTCTTTGCTATCCTGTAGTCCACCAAGCTCCTTTATCCATAGGATTCTCCAGGCAAAAATACTGGAGTGAAAAAAAAAACAGGAATACTGGAGTGGGTTTCCGTGCCCTCCTTCAGGGGATCTTCCCAACCCAGGGATCGAACTCATGTCTCCTGTGTTTCCTGCATTGGCAGGCAGCTTCTTTACCCCGAGCACCACCTGGGAAGCCGACAGTAGGTACAGCACACATACAAGCTAAGTCGCTTCAGTTGTGTCCTACCCTGTGCAACCCTGTGGACTGTAGCCCACCACGTTCCTCTGTTCATGGGATTCTCCAGGCAAAATTACTGGAGTGGGTTGCCATGCCCTTCTCCAGGGATCTTCCCACCCAGGGATGGTGCCCTCTCTCTTAGGTCGCCTGCATTGGCAGGCTTATTCTTTACCACTAGGGCCACCTGGTAGCAGAGTGGCTAAAAACACAGGTCTTGAAATCAGATTCCTAGGGTTCAAAACCTGGCTCTGCCACTTATCAGCTATGTGACACTGAGCAGGCTATGTCACTTCTCTGGCCTGGATTTCCTAAGACGCAAGAGGCAGACGATGCAGCAGATCTGTCTTGTCAGTGTTGATGAGGATTTAATATCACTTAAAATATTAAATGTTTAATAAATGGTTTTAAATATTCACTATTTTCAAATAAATGGATTACATAAAATAATATAAATTAGGTAACAATAGATCAAAGTATAAATTGCATCATATTAAATTATATATTTCTTAGCCTACTGTGTCATAATTATCTTACAAATAAAATATTAAGGCACTTGAAAGAGTCCCTGGCTCAGAGTATGTGTTCAGTAAACAGTTTAGAGTATGAAGACATAGGTGAGAGGAATGTGACAGGTTCCAGAGGCTTCTGTTCTCTCTAAATCACCCATTAGAGACAGTGTTTATTATGGAAAATTGCAAGCATCACAAACTTTTAGAAAAATGCCATGACCCTCAGGCCCCTCTTTTTTGTGCCTCAGTTTGCTAATCTACAAAAAGTACTAAGAACAGTATCCACCACACAGGGTAGTTGTAAAGATGTATATAAAGTGATGATTGGCATAAGTAAGTGCTCAGTATGAGCCGTGTTGGCTCCTGAAATCGGTTTTATATCACCTTGGGAGGGGCAGTATGGATCTGGCTCTTTGCTATCCTGTAGTCCACCAAGCTCCTTTATCCATAGGATTCTCCAGGCAAAAATACTGGAGTGAAAAAAAAAACAGGAATACTGGAGTGGGTTTCCGTGCCCTCCTTCAGGGGATCTTCCCAACCCAGGGATCGAACTCATGTCTCCTGTGTTTCCTGCATTGGCAGGCAGCTTCTTTACCCCGAGCACCACCTGGGAAGCCGACAGTAGGTACAGCACACATACAAGCTAAGTCGCTTCAGTTGTGTCCTACCCTGTGCAACCCTGTGGACTGTAGCCCACCACGTTCCTCTGTTCATGGGATTCTCCAGGCAAAATTACTGGAGTGGGTTGCCATGCCCTTCTCCAGGGGATCTTCCCCACCCAGGGATGGTGCCCTCTCTCTTAGGTCGCCTGCATTGGCAGGCTTATTCTTTACCACTAGGGCCACCTGGTAGCAGAGTGGCTAAAAACACAGGTCTTGAAATCAGATTCCTAGGGTTCAAAACCTGGCTCTGCCACTTATCAGCTATGTGACACTGAGCAGGCTATGTCACTTCTCTGGCCTGGATTTCCTAAGACGCAAGAGGCAGACGATGCAGCAGATCTGTCTTGTCAGTGTTGATGAGGATTTAATATCACTTAAAATATTAAATGTTTAATAAATGGTTTTAAATATTCACTATTTTCAAATAAATGGATTACATAAAATAATATAAATTAGGTAACAATAGATCAAAGTATAAATTGCATCATATTAAATTATATATTTCTTAGCCTACTGTGTCATAATTATCTTACAAATAAAATATTAAGGCACTTGAAAGAGTCCCTGGCTCAGAGTATGTGTTCAGTAAACAGTTTAGATTATGAAGACATAGGTGAGAGGAATGTGACAGGTTCCAGAGGCTTCTGTTCTCTCTAAATCACCCTTTTGAGACAGTGTTTATTATGGAAAATTTCAAGCATCACAAAAGAAGCGAGAATAGTGTTACGAAACCCCATTACAGTTACAAATATTTGCCACGCTTGCTTTCATCTTTTCCTCCCACTCCTTCTGTGTTGTTTTGTGTTGAAGGATTTTAAAACAAATTTCAAACTGTATTCCTCCTTTATTCCCCTACCAACAAAGACCTGGTATGTATTTCTGATAGAGACACCGGCCGGATTCACAGTGGTTCCAGATCTCCCTTTTGACTCCCAAACATGCTGCCTTCCCCTCTGTGCCCAGGGCCCAGAAGCGCCGGGACGTGGTCGCACGCTGAGCCAGGGATCAATAGTTCCTCGGTCTCCCACACTCCCGGTTCCGGTAGGGTCCAAGGGGTTCATGTCCTTGCAGGCCTCCCAGCGCTACGAGGACGCCTTCGCACAGTCTGCGGGAACTATAACGGAATTGCGGGTGACGACCTCATACTTGCTGGAGGACTGCTTGGTCCAGCCTGGTCGAAGTGTTCCTTCTGAGCTGGCCTCTGAGCTTCAACAGCTAGGGCGACCTCTCCTACCCGCGGATCCGACTCACATCGGCAGAGGGCGCTACAAGCCCAAACAGGCAGCGTTGAAGACTGCTTTGGGGGGCAGCCCACAGCATCTTCCCAGCACTGAGAAGCTTGTCCTGCCGGCTGTGACCCAACCCTTAACCGCGTGATTACGTTCCCAGGGTTGGGAACCTCGGCGTACACCTGCTCTGGGAATGGGTACGCACGGAGCTTCCCAGCATTGCTTTAATAAATGAGGACAAAAGCATGCGTGTGCCCATCTTCTCTCTCCCAGTGTCCCCAGAGCCCTGGGGAACACAAGGGCTCCAGCCTCTAGCGCTCCTCACTCGCAGGACCCAAGAGGCAGGTCAGGATCTCCTGGTGCCGTCCGACCCCAAACCCAAGACTCTCAGCGCCTAGCGCCCTCCTCCTCCAGGCCCTTAGTGGTCGTCCTCTCAAGGACACAGATTTCCAGTTAGTGACGCAGGTGAACCGTTAGCCCCGCCCCTCACCCACAACATTGTGACGTATAAGCAGCGACAACCAATGAGGCGCGACGGCGCCGCAAAGCTGGGAGCGGGAGGCGGAAGTGCCTGTTGCGGTGTTTCCCTGCTTCTCCCGACTGTGCTGCCGGGGCGTTGGGTGCTCCAAGGTCCAGCCGCTACCATGAGCCGGCACAGCCGGCTGCAGAGGCAAGTTCTAAGCCTGTACCGCGAGCTGCTGCGCGCCGGGCGCGGGAAGCCGGGCGCCGAGGCACGGGTGCGGGCGGAGTTCCGGCAGCACGCCAGCCTGCCCCGCTCCGACGTGCTGCGCATCGAGTACCTGTACCGCCGCGGACGGCGCCAGCTCCAGCTGCTGCGCTCTGGCCACGCCACGGCCATGGGTGCCTTCGTGCGTACGCGGGGCCCGACTGAGGAGTCCGGCGGCCCGGGGGACGAAGGTGGCGGCCCGGGGAGACCGCTGGAAGCACCGAAGACCCCGCCGGAGGGACGGTGACCGACTGAAGGGCTCGCCCGATGGCTCAGGGGAACTGGGGACCCGCCTGATGGCCTGGGGTGGGGGGACCGAGGAACCCGCCTGATGGGAGGTGAGAGGTCTTGAGAGACTAGGTCGACAGACTAGGGGAACTGAAGAGCCTTTCTGGGACTTGGGGTGTAATGACGAGAAATGCCCGGCTTTACCCGACGTATGGTACCGGGTCAAACTTAGTCATGAGGGCTTGGGGCGGCCTGGATCGCAGGCTGGCCGGACTGTCAAGCTGAGAGCTACTTACCTCAAAGCCTGGGGAGCCAAGACGCCTGGCTGGTGGACAGAAAGAGACCGACACGCCCTTCTGTACGCCCTTCTGTACGCCTCCGAGAAACACCACTGCTGGTTCCTCAAAGAGTCTCCCCTCTCCTGTATTTAACTCTGAAAAGAGCAGACCTTTTCGTTCAAGTGTTTGGGATGATGCCCCGATGGATGGGGAGAAGCCTGGAAATCCCCTTAGAAAAATCTTTTTCCCCCATTGAGACAAACTGGGATGGTGAGGAACGGGGCAAAGGGTCTCTCACCCTCGCAAATCAGTTAAAGGCCCCCTCGAGACCTCTCCATGATGGTTCTGAGGGGCACCCCCACCCCCCGATTCCTGTCCTTGCCCAGCTCAGGACTGTTGGACAAGCAGGCAATAAAATGGGGGTGTGTTTATTTCCCTGTTGGTGGTCTTAAAGATTTAATGTGTTTGGGGATTTTGAGGGTCACCAAGAAGTGACTCTCTGGCAAGGGATGGGTGTGGGGAGCCCTCTAGAATAGCAGATGGGTTGGAGCAGCATGGTTACTGCTCCTGGGCACATCCGTGGAGGGAACCCACCCTGGTTTGACCCCAAGGAAGCCCCAGTTGACCCCTTAGTGGAGGGTCATGAGGCGGGAGAGGAATGCTGGAGCTGGGGGGGCCTGGCTGGTAACTCTTGAGGGAGTAGTGAGCCTGGCTAAGGAGTCCAGCCTCAGCCACCATCTGGGGTTGTTGTTAGCACCTAGAGGTGGGGAGGGGAGGTGGGCCACAGGCCACGGGCCACAGGCATACCTCTTCCCATGTCCCCTCATGCACATGACCTAGACATTCACTTGGGTACGGCATTTTGCAGTCCTGAGAGCTGTATTTGCACTCATATCGATTAAGTGAGTTGAATGCAGTTGAGAGGAGAAGGAAGACCTCAGGAAAGGAGGTCAGACCCCAGATCAAAGGTAGGATGCCATTTCTTGCCTGCTGCTCAGTCGTGTCTGACTGCGACCCCATGGACTGTAGCTGCCAGGTTCCTCTGTCCATGGGATTTTCCAGGCAAGAATACTGGAATGGGAGGGAAGTTCCAAGAGTCATATGTATACCTTCATACAAGTTCAAGAAACATGTATACCTATGGCTGATTCATGTTGATATTTGGCAGTAAACAACAAAACTCTTTAAATATAAATATATAAAGAATACTAGGATGGTTTGCCATGTCCTCCTCCAAGGGATCTTCCCAACCCAGGGATTAAACCCACATCTGTTGTATCTCCTGAATTGGCAGGCAGGTTCTTTACCATTGAGCCACCTGGCAAGCCTCAAAGGTGAGATGGACCAAAGAGAAACAAAGTCTCTGCCTTGATCCCAGTGGGGGAGGCAGATACCCAAATAGTTATGAAATGAGGTTAAAACTTGAAGAATTATAAGATGTTTGCCAGAATGTAGGGATAGGGTTCTAAGCAGGGGGACCAGTGTAGATAAAGGCCTGGAGAGGGGAAAAGGAAGAAATGCTGGCTCGTGAAGTGCCTCAGAGCATAGGCTGTGGGGTTCCTGAAAGTGGCTTCAGCCTCCATGCCCATGTTCACCTGTCTGCCTCACTTTCTTTCACCAGCATGTTGCTATTAATCCTGGCCTGGCTCCATTTCAGAGCAAAAGCCAAAATCTTGAAGGTGGCTGATGGAGTTAAGTCCTGCCCACCAGCCCCCATTACATCTCCGCCTGCATCTTCCTCCTCTTCTTGCTCACTCCTGGCTCCAAGATCTTGAGCCCTAATAAGTTCCAGGATGGGAGCTTCTGGCAGGGCCACAGACAGTGATCGAGTTCTCATGAAGGCTGGGTGTCCTGGAGACATTGCTGAGGAATGGAGCTTGCCAGGTAGAGAGGATGAGGGAGGGGAAGGCCTGATGAGGGAGTTGTAGGTGAGTGAGCAATGATTAAGACCTTGGACCCTGGAACTGGAACACATAGGTTTGAATTGCAATTCCAGCACTTACTGATTACATGATTGGAGGCAATTTACTCCAAATGGTTCTAAAATAAGTGAATGTATATGTTACTGGGCATGTGAATGGTGACACCCATGGGTAAAATGGTAACAACCGATGAAGGTGGGTAAAGGGTATGTGAGAGTTGTTACTGGTCTTTAAGCTTATCAGCAACTTGAAACAAAACAAAAAGTTACAGAAAAGACAATGGTTACATCAGTGTCTTATCTTTGGACACCAGAGATCTTCACACACAGGAGACATTTTTGCAGGAGATTTGAGAAAAGCAAAGCCTGTGTTTTCTGAGACTTCATAGATCTCTAAGCAGAACTTTACAGATTCAGCCATGAATTTAAATGAAATTTCTGACCTTTGAAATAATAATACATGCTCTCCCTTAATAGGTTCTGATCTCCACCCTATTGGGAATGACAGGTCACTAGAATATCTTCTTGTTTTCAGCAGTCTCAAAAGGGCGACCAGGTGCGGGAGGCAGCCCAGAGGGGCCTTGGGGAATTCTGGAAAACTCATAGCACCGGATGAGGGTCCCGTACCTGGAGGCCAGAATGAGGATAGGGTTCTCGGGGTGTAGATAAAGGCCTGGAGAGGGGAAAAGGAAGAAATGCTGGCTCGTGAAGTGCCTCAGAGCATAGGCTGTGGGGTTCCTGAAAGTGGCTTCAGCCTCCATGCCCATGTTCACCTGTCTGCCTCACTTTCTTTCACCAGCATGTTGCTATTAATCCTGGCCTGGCTCCATTTCAGAGCAAAAGCCAAAATCTTGAAGGTGGCTGATGGAGTTAAGTCCTGCCCACCAGCCCCCATTACATCTCCGCCTGCATCTTCCTCCTCTTCTTGCTCACTCCTGGCTCCAAGATCTTGAGCCCTAATAAGTTCCAGGATGGGAGCTTCTGGCAGGGCCACAGACAGTGATCGAGTTCTCATGAAGGCTGGGTGTCCTGGAGACATTGCTGAGGAATGGAGCTTGCCAGGTAGAGAGGATGAGGGAGGGGAAGGCCTGATGAGGGAGTTGTAGGTGAGTGAGCAATGATTAAGACCTTGGACCCTGGAACTGGAACACATAGGTTTGAATTGCAATTCCAGCACTTACTGATTACATGATTGGAGGCAATTTACTCCAAATGGTTCTAAAATAAGTGAATGTATATGTTACTGGGCATGTGAATGGTGACACCCATGGGTAAAATGGTAACAACCGATGAAGGTGGGTAAAGGGTATGTGAGAGTTGTTACTGGTCTTTAAGCTTATCAGCAACTTGAAACAAAACAAAAAGTTACAGAAAAGACAATGGTTACATCAGTGTCTTATCTTTGGACACCAGAGATCTTCACACACAGGAGACA
Source organism: Tragulus kanchil (assembly GCA_022376925.1). NCBI lineage: Eukaryota > Metazoa > Chordata > Mammalia > Artiodactyla > Tragulidae > Tragulus > Tragulus kanchil. Next base: position 117,810,596 of record JAIOJX010000031.1, read on the forward strand.
TTTTTGCAGGAGATTTGAGAAAAGCAAAGCCTGTGTTTTCTGAGACTTCATAGATCTCTAAGCAGAACTTTACAGATTCAGCCATGAATTTAAATGAAATTTCTGACCTTTGAAATAATAATACATGCTCTCCCTTAATAGGTTCTGATCTCCACCCTATTGGGAATGACAGGTCACTAGAATATCTTCTTGTTTTCAGCAGTCTCAAAAGGGCGACCAGGTGCGGGAGGCAGCCCAGAGGGGCCTTGGGGAATTCTGGAAAACTCATAGCACCGGATGAGGGTAAGGAGCCACCGGTCACACCTGCAAGTTCCCACCGCTCCTGTTCACCTCTCTCCCTTTAGAAGGTCACTTCCATAGGGACGAGGATTTTAGCCTGTCTCTTCATGGGTCTTCAATCTGGTTCATAGCAGACCCTCAGTCAGTAGTAAATGAACGCGTGAATGACATGAATTGGCTCCATTACTGGATCAGTTGGGTCGATATTGCCAAGACTCTGTTCGATTTGCTGGTGACCCTAAGGACACCACCATGCCTCCTCCTGTTGGGAACAGGACCTGGCCTGATATTTGAAAGGGAACAGTTTGCATCTGACTTCTCTGAACCTAGAGTCACTGCCAGAATCTGCTGCTTCCTGCCCCCGTCCCTCAGTGTCCGTTCCCCCTCTGGCAACATCTCCTTGATTTTTTTTTCTTTTTTTTTTTTTTGAGAACTACTCCCTCCCTGAGCCCTGTTTCAGTGCAGCCCCTAGAGAAGTTTGTGACACTAGCCAGAGAGGCTGGCTTTAGGACTTAGATTGAAATTGTAAGGGAAGAATAACTCTCCTATTGCCTGCTAAATTGGTGGGACGTAGGCTTGGATAAGAATGAAGCCAAAACAGGAAAAAAAACTGAGCCCTTGGATCCAGCTGTGCTTGTACTCCTGAACTTTTAAGTTACCCACAAAAATTAATTATTAATTCCCATTGCTTTTTCTTGTTAAGAAATTACTGTTGGTTTTGTTTGCTTTAAAGATTTATTTGGCTGTGCTGGGTCTTAGTTGTGGCATGCAGGATCTTCGATCTTCATTGCAGCACGCTGGTTCTTTCAGTTGCAGCATGCGGAATCTTTTTTTTTTAGGTGTGGCATGCAAACTTAATTTCAGCACATGGGAGCTTTGATCTTCATTGCAGCCTGTGGGAACCTTTGGTTGCAGCATGCAGGATCTTCGATGCGTCATTTGAACTCTTAGTTGCTGGCACGTGAGATCTAATTCCTTAACCAGGGATGGAACCCGGGTCCCTTGCCTTGGGAGCATGGAGCCCAGAGAGGACTTACTTCCTGGCAACCCAGTGCTTAAGGCTCCCCCTTCCAATGCAGGGGTTTTTGGCGCTGGTGGTGAAGCCTATGTAGGTTGCAGCCACCCGTCACACCTGCAAGTTCCCACTGCTCCTGTTCACCTCTCTCCTTTAGAAGGTCACTTCCATAGGGACGAGGATTTTAGCCTGTCTCTTCATGGGTCTTCAATCTGGTTCATAGCAGACCCTCAGTCAGTAGTAAATGAACGCGTGAATGACATGAATTGGCTCCATTACTGGATCAGTTGGGTCGATATTGCCAAGACTCTGTTCGATTTGCTGGTGACCCTAAGGACACCACCATGCCTCCTCCTGTTGGGAACAGGACCTGGCCTGATATTTGAAAGGGAACAGTTTGCATCTGACTTCTCTGAACCTAGAGTCACTGCCAGAATCTGCTGCTTCCTGCCCCCGTCCCTCAGTGTCCGTTCCCCCTCTGGCAACATCTCCTTGTTTTTTTTTTCTTTTTTTTTTTTTTGAGAACTACTCCCTCCCTGAGCCCTGTTTCAGTGCAGCCCCTAGAGAAGTTTGTGACACTAGCCAGAGAGGCTGGCTTTAGGACTTAGATTGAAATTGTAAGGGAAGAATAACTCTCCTATTGCCTGCTAAATTGGTGGGACGTAGGCTTGGATAAGAATGAAGCCAAAACAGGAAAAAAAACTGAGCCCTTGGATCCAGCTGTGCTTGTACTCCTGAACTTTTAAGTTACCCACAAAAATTAATTATTAATTCCCATTGCTTTTTCTTGTTAAGAAATTACTGTTGGTTTTGTTTGCTTTAAAGATTTATTTGGCTGTGCTGGGTCTTAGTTGTGGCATGCAGGATCTTCGATCTTCATTGCAGCACGCTGGTTCTTTCAGTTGCAGCATGCGGAATCTTTTTTTTTTAGGTGTGGCATGCAAACTTAATTTCAGCACATGGGAGCTTTGATCTTCATTGCAGCCTGTGGGAACCTTTGGTTGCAGCATGCAGGATCTTCGATGCGTCATTTGAACTCTTAGTTGCTGGCACGTGAGATCTAATTCCTTAACCAGGGATGGAACCCGGGTCCCTTGCCTTGGGAGCATGGAGCCCAGAGAGGGACTTACTTCCCTGGCAACCCAGTGCTTAAGGCTCCACACTTCCAATGCAGAGGGTGTGGATTGGTGGCGCTGGTGGTAAAGAACCTGCCTGCCACTGCAGGAGAGCTGAGAGAGGCATATTCCATCGCTGGGTCAGGAAGATCCCCTGGAGGAGGGCTTGGCAGCCCACTGCACTATTCTTATTTTTATTTTACTTTTTACTTTTACAGAGTTTTGTTGTTTACAGATATGTAAGATCCCAGATTAGTCTTATGTATATACCCCCTATCCCACCCCTCCAAGCCACTGCACAGCACCCCTGCAGGATCCCCTTTTCTCACAGTGCAATGGCAAGAGCTACTTTTTTCACATATGTTGGTATAGGTTTTCATGCTACTTCCTTTACGTCTCCCACCTACTGTTCATTCCCCACAATGTCCATATGTCTACTCTCCATGTCTGTTTTTCCATCACTTCCCTGTGTGTGTTATCATTACCATCCTACTAGATTCCATATATATGTGTTAGTATAGCCACTGCACTATTCTTGCCTGGAGAATCCCACGGACAGAGGAGCCTGGCGGGCTACAGTCCATAGGGTTGCAAGAGTTGGACACAACAGAAGCGACTTAGTGTGCAGGCACTTAGGGAGTGAAGAAGATCCCACATGCCACGTGGTCAAAACACAGGGACCACAGAGAGTTCCCTGCCCTCTCTCCCATGTGAGGAGACAGGGAGAAGATGGCCATCCATGAACCGAGGTCCTCATCTATCAGCGCCTTGATCTTGGACTTTTCAGCCCCCAGAACTGTGAAAAATCCATTTCTGTTGCTTCTAAGCCACCCAGTCTGTGTTACTTTGTCATAGCAGCCCAAACAGACTAAGACACATCCTTTAAGTATTTCTATTTATTACATGTGTCTGGACTGTTTTCTCAGATTGGTGGGGTTCCATTGACATAGCTGAGCTCCAGGTAAGGTGTCCTGACCAGTTGGGCAAGAGCAGCAGGAGCCCCTGACCTGGGCAGAAGCAATGTGACGCCCACCAGGAAAGGAAGGAGGGGGGGAGTAATTCCTTAACCAGGGATGGAACCCGGGTCCCTTGCCTTGGGAGCATGGAGCCCAGAGAGGACTTACTTCCCTGGCAACCCAGTGCTTAAGGCTCCACACTTCCAATGCAGAGGGTGTGGATTGGTGGCGCTGGTGGTAAAGAACCTGCCTGCCACTGCAGGAGAGCTGAGAGAGGCATATTCCATCGCTGGGTCAGGAAGATCCCCTGGAGGAGGGCTTGGCAGCCCACTGCACTATTCTTATTTTTATTTTATTTTTACTTTTACAGAGTTTTGTTGTTTACAGATATGTAAGATCCCAGATTAGTCTTATGTATATACCCCCTATCCCACCCCTCCAAGCCACTGCACAGCACCCCTGCAGGATCCCTTTTCTCACAGTGCAATGGCAAGAGCTACTTTTTTCACATATGTTGGTATAGGTTTTCATGCTACTTCCTTTACGTCTCCCACCTACTGTTCATTCCCCACAATGTCCATATGTCTACTCTCCATGTCTGTTTTTCCATCACTTCCCTGTGTGTGTTATCATTACCATCCTACTAGATTCCATATATATGTGTTAGTATAGCCACTGCACTATTCTTGCCTGGAGAATCCCACGGACAGAGGAGCCTGGCGGGCTACAGTCCATAGGGTTGCAAGAGTTGGACACAACAGAAGCGACTTAGTGTGCAGGCACTTAGGGAGTGAAGAAGATCCCACATGCCACGTGGTCAAAACACAGGGACCACAGAGAGTTCCCTGCCCTCTCTCCCATGTGAGGAGACAGGGAGAAGATGGCCATCCATGAACCGAGGTCCTCATCTATCAGCGCCTTGATCTTGGACTTTTCAGCCCCCAGAACTGTGAAAAATCCATTTCTGTTGCTTCTAAGCCACCCAGTCTGTGTTACTTTGTCATAGCAGCCCAAACAGACTAAGACACATCCTTTAAGTATTTCTATTTATTACATGTGTCTGGACTGTTTTCTCAGATTGGTGGGGTTCCATTGACATAGCTGAGCTCCAGGTAAGGTGTCCTGACCAGTTGGGCAAGAGAGCAGCAGGAGCCCCCTGACCTGAGCAGAAGCAATGTGACGCCCACCAGGAGAAGGAAGAGGAGGAGGAGATGGAGGAAGGTCAGGGGTTGCCTGCGCGCAGAAGAGGGGGCTCTGTGAAGGGAAATAGTGTTAAGTGTAGGGGAGGGTGCCGCCGTGAGCCCTGGCCTCCACCCAGGATTCGTCTCCCTGACGTCTTACCCAGGGACCACCTCCAGCATCACATCCTGGAAACTGGAAGATGCTTGCCTCATCTTGTCCTAAAGGTAAAAACACCAGTGGCAGAATGGGTGGGAGCGACGTTTAATGTGCTCTTTACCTTACTACCATAGACGGACAGAGCTGGGTTCATTTCTCCTCCTTTCCTAGCCCCCCACCACCATCCCCAAGGCCCCACGAGGACTTGGACGAGCTCCAAGAGTAGTGGTGTCTGTCTGTGGCTTCCCTCCATCCAGTCCCCCTTTTCCTGGTAACTGGTTCAATATGGGGAGGAGGGTATCATAACTCAGAGAAGGAAACGGCAGCCCACTCTAGTATTTTTGCCTGGAAAATTCCATGGATGGAGAAGCCTGGTGAGCAACAGTCCTTGGGGTCTCAAATTCCATCCCTGGGCTGGGAAGATCCCCCTGGAGGAGGGTATGGCAGCCCACTCCAGTATTCTTGCCTAGAGAACACCATGGACAGAGCCTGACAGGCTTCAGTTCATGGCGTCACACAGAGAGTCGGACACAACTGAAGTGACTAAGCAGCAGCAACATAACTCCCCACTTTCCTGAACTCACACCTCTACCGCCATGATTAGGCATGTGACCAGATCTGGCCACTCAGAGCCCTCTGTCAGCCACGCTAGGACTTTGCTGCCCATGACCCTAGATCAGGGCACTCTCTCTTCCAGCGGTGGGGCAGCCGTCTTGCCCAGAAGGAATCCACCATGCAGAAGTAGAGCCCAAGACAGGGAGGGACTGAGCCCTGACAGTATTTGAGGTCTGGAATTCAACAGCCCAAACAGACTAAGACACATCCTTTAAGTATTTCTATTTATTACATGTGTCTGGACTGTTTTCTCAGATTGGTGGGGTTCCATTGACATAGCTGAGCTCCAGGTAAGGTGTCCTGACCAGTTGGGCAAGAGAGCAGCAGGAGCCCCCTGACCTGAGCAGAAGCAATGTGACGCCCACCAGGAGAAGGAAGAGGAGGAGGAGATGGAGGAAGGTCAGGGGTTGCCTGCGCGCAGAAGAGGGGGCTCTGTGAAGGGAAATAGTGTTAAGTGTAGGGGAGGGTGCCGCCGTGAGCCCTGGCCTCCACCCAGGATTCGTCTCCCTGACGTCTTACCCAGGGACCACCTCCAGCATCACATCCTGGAAACTGGAAGATGCTTGCCTCATCTTGTCCTAAAGGTAAAAACACCAGTGGCAGAATGGGTGGGAGCGACGTTTAATGTGCTCTTTACCTTACTACCATAGACGGACAGAGCTGGGTTCATTTCTCCTCCTTTCCTAGCCCCCCACCACCATCCCCAAGGCCCCACGAGGACTTGGACGAGCTCCAAGAGTAGTGGTGTCTGTCTGTGGCTTCCCTCCATCCAGTCCCCCTTTTCCTGGTAACTGGTTCAATATGGGGAGGAGGGTATCATAACTCAGAGAAGGAAACGGCAGCCCACTCTAGTATTTTTGCCTGGAAAATTCCATGGATGGAGAAGCCTGGTGAGCAACAGTCCTTGGGGTCTCAAATTCCATCCCTGGGCTGGGAAGATCCCCCTGGAGGAGGGTATGGCAGCCCACTCCAGTATTCTTGCCTAGAGAACACCATGGACAGAGCCTGACAGGCTTCAGTTCATGGCGTCACACAGAGAGTCGGACACAACTGAAGTGACTAAGCAGCAGCAACATAACTCCCCACTTTCCTGAACTCACACCTCTACCGCCATGATTAGGCATGTGACCAGATCTGGCCACTCAGAGCCCTCTGTCAGCCACGCTAGGACTTTGCTGCCCATGACCCTAGATCAGGAGCACTCTCTCTTCCAGCGGTGGGGCAGCCGTCTTGCCCAGAAGGAATCCACCATGCAGAAGTAGAGCCCAAGACAGGGAGGGACTGAGCCCTGACAGTATTTGAGGTCTGGAATTCAACAGCACCCCGACTTTTCAGTTCCACGAAAAAAACAGCCTCCCCTTTTCAGTGTGTAATTCAGTTTGAGTTGGGTTGCTGTCACTTGCCATCAAGATTCCTGAGTGATAACACCTGGCCAAGGACCAACTCACCTGAGACTTTTGGAGCAGAGGTTGTCTTCGGGGACCTGCTATGTGCTTCCGGTAGCTGAGGCCTGACATGAGCGTGTCCTGTGGGGAGAGACAGGCGTGGGGTCCTTGGAGGTTCAGTGGCAGACACAAAGTTGGGGAAGGGCCAAGATGGAGCGTGCTGTATAGCGATAGGGTTCTCAGGGAAGGGAGAGATGAAGAGAGGGGCAGAGCCAAAAAAAGAGAAGAGAGACATTATTTATTCATTCACTCAGCAAATATTTCATGAGTGTCTGTTACATACCAGGTACTGTTCTAGGAGGTGGGGACAGGGAGGGAGGCAGGGAAAATCCTGGTGTACATGGAGTTTATATTCTAGCAGGAGAGAGAGATCCTTAAGTTAATAAATGTCAAGATGTGTAAGTGCTGTTAGAGATAAGGAGTGATAATGTTTGGAGGCCAGGGCAGGCCTCTCTGAAGAGGTGACATTTGAGGAGAGACGAGTGAAGGAGGAGGTGAGCTGGGGGCTGGGAGATGGGAGCGTATCTGGAAGGTTTGAAGAGCCAGGAGGCTAGTGTGGTGGTGATGGGGTGAGGGAGAGGGAAAGGGAGAGAAAAGGAGGGAATGTAGATGCAACAGAGAGACCCAGAGAGAAGGAGGGACAGAGGAGAGGGGGAACACTGAGACAGTGAAAGAGAAAGAGACCCTAGAAGGACAGAGCCAGAGGTTCAAAGATCTCGTAAGGGAAGGACCCTGCTAGGAGACACACAGAGGGTCCCGTGGGTGCCTGGTTGGGGAGGTGACTAGGCTGCTCTCACCTCAAGGCTTTGTCCTCTGCTCTGGGGGCCCCTGTGGCCACACAGCTCACATGGAGCCCCTGGCATCTGGGCTGTCCTTCGTCCCAAAGGCTTGAGGTCCCCAACGTCTCCCGCCGGGTCCCATTCCAACTCTGCAGGTGTGGGGAGGCTACTGGGTGCCCAGGGCCCCCAGACCCCCCCAGGTCCCGGCACGTCTGAGTCCCCCTCGACTTCCAAGTCCTGTTCCAGTGTGCTGGCCTCTTCCAACACCTGCTCAGAGGACAGAGGTCATGAGGGTTGGGACTGGCGCCTGTGCCAGGGACCGCCAGGGTGGGCCATACCAGGCTGTTGCTGACCAGCTGGGCCTGCAGCCGCCACAGCTGCTGGAAGAGGCTCTCTCGGTGGACTCTGAAGGCCCTCAGGACCTGCTCCAGGGCTGCCCGGGCCTGAGGCTCACTGCGCTGCACCAGCCCTTCACCAAATGCCAGCAGCGCATCTAAACGCTCAGCTGCCCTGCGTAGGTCTGCCTGTAGCGCCTGGGTACACATGGTTGCACAGCATCAACATAATACCCCATACCCCACTCCTGCTGGGGACACACAGACACACACACATCAGGGACCCCGGGACTTAGGACTAGATTACTACCCCCAGCCCCTTCCCATCCAGACACTTCCCACCCTGGGAAGCCAGCACCTGCTCCTGAGGCCCTACTCACCTGCAGCTGGACCATCCTGCTTTGGGCTGACGCCCAAGGTCCCAGGCCTCGCTCCAGGTCCTGCAGCCAGAGGTTCAGCCCCAGAAGACAAAGATGCAGGCTGTCCTGCTCAGCCTCCCATACCTCCCAGCCAGAGATGGGGTGCTGGGGAACACAGCGGAGCCGAGTCAGGGCTAGCGAGCCAACCCAGACTTCTAGATGCTTCTCTGCAGCAGAGTCCATCTCTGGGTCTGCACCAGAGCCAGTCCCACCTACAGAAACTTCCCAGTGGAGTCAGGCCTGAGAACCTCTAGTCCAAATTCTCCAGGTTTTCAAGGCTCCTAGAAACTTCTACATATAGGGCCTGGGGGTCTGGAGAGGAAGGGGAAGATGGAGCTGGATTACCCCCCACAAGGACTGGGGCTACACCACGGCCAAGGATAAAATAATTCTTGGACTTCCCTGGTGGTCCAGTGGTTAGGAATTCACCTGCCAAGGCAAGGGACAGGAGTGCAATCCCTGGTGAGACTTCACGTGCAGCACGGCAACCAAGCCCGCGCTGCACATCAACTACTGAGCCCAAGCGCTGCAACAAGAAAGCAGCTGCCATGAGCCACAACTAGAAAGCCCACCGACAGCAATGAAAACCCAGCACAGCCATGAATAAGTAAATAAAATATTAATATATAATCTCTCAGTTGGTAAAATATGAAACACTCTTATAGTAGATAGGTCAAGAATCCTTGCCTAGAGCACCCCACTCAGATACCCAACACTTTTCCAGAATCATCGCCTCATCTCCAGTGTGGAGGCCAGACTTTGGGAGACAGACAGGAGTTTGGGCCTGAGCCAGGGGTCGGGGCACCTCAGCTCACCTCACGGTGTTTGGGCCCAGCTGAGTCCTCAAGAGAAGAGGGCATTGGCCGCCTGGGGAGGCCAGCAGCAGGCTCTGTGCCCCTAGGGCCACCCCAGTTGTTCTCAGGAGGGTCCAAGGAGTCCTGCCCCAGCTTCTGGGCCTCTTCTGACCTGGGAGGTGAGAGACAGTGACGGGCACCCGCGTGAGTCTGGGTGCCTATTTTCCACCCTACCCCATCCCTGTCCCCGACCTCCTCTCCCACGTCCCCATGATCTTAGCTCGCACCCCTCTGTGACCCGTTTCAAAAGCCCCAGCCCCTACCTGATTCTCTCCTCTCCAGATGCAGGGCAGATGGTGTGTCCAGCAGGGTCCAGTTCCCTAGGGGCTCCTGGGGGGTGGCTGAACGGCTCTGAGGGGGATCTAGGGCCCAGAGCGGGGGGCCATTTTGGGAGCCTAAAGGGGACTCTGGGTCTGCACCAGAGCCAGTCCCACCTACAGAAACTTCCCAGTGGAGTCAGGCATGAGAACCTCTAGTCCAAATTCTCCAGGTTTTCAAGGCTCCTAGAAACTTCTACATATAGGGCCTGGGGGTCTGGAGAGGAAGGGGAAGATGGAGCTGGATTACCCCCCACAAGGACTGGGGCTACACCACGGCCAAGGATAAAATAATTCTTGGACTTCCCTGGTGGTCCAGTGGTTAGGAATTCACCTGCCAAGGCAAGGGACAGGAGTGCAATCCCTGGTGAGACTTCACGTGCAGCACGGCAACCAAGCCCGCGCTGCACATCAACTACTGAGCCCAAGCGCTGCAACAAGAAAGCAGCTGCCATGAGCCACAACTAGAGAAAGCCCACCGACAGCAATGAAAACCCAGCACAGCCATGAATAAGTAAATAAAATATTAATATATAATCTCTCAGTTGGTAAAATATGAAACACTCTTATAGTAGATAGGTCAAGAATCCTTGCCTAGAGCACCCCACTCAGATACCCAACACTTTTCCAGAATCATCGCCTCATCTCCAGTGTGGAGGCCAGACTTTGGGAGACAGACAGGAGTTTGGGCCTGAGCCAGGGGTCGGGGCACCTCAGCTCACCTCACGGTGTTTGGGCCCAGCTGAGTCCTCAAGAGAAGAGGGCATTGGCCGCCTGGGGAGGCCAGCAGCAGGCTCTGTGCCCCTAGGGCCACCCCAGTTGTTCTCAGGAGGGTCCAAGGAGTCCTGCCCCAGCTTCTGGGCCTCTTCTGACCTGGGAGGTGAGAGACAGTGACGGGCACCCGCGTGAGTCTGGGTGCCTATTTTCCACCCTACCCCATCCCTGTCCCCGACCTCCTCTCCCACGTCCCCATGATCTTAGCTCGCACCCCTCTGTGACCCGTTTCAAAAGCCCCAGCCCCTACCTGATTCTCTCCTCTCCAGATGCAGGGCAGATGGTGTGTCCAGCAGGGTCCAGTTCCCTAGGGGCTCCTGGGGGGTGGCTGAACGGCTCTGAGGGGGATCTAGGGCCCAGAGACGGGGGCAGGGCCATATTTGGGAGCCTGGGGACCAAGGCAGGAGGGAGCCCTTTCCTAGCTCTCAGACTTCCTAAGCAGGACTCACCCAGGCCTGAGGCAGCCAGAAGCCCAGGGGCAGGTGCAGCTCCACCTCCTTCCAGGTGGAATCTGGACGAGGTAATTTGATGCCCAGCTCAGGTGACCCTAGCTCCACTTAACTCCTTCCTTTCCTGGTAGGCCAGTAGCTGACTCTCCCAAGCTCACCCTACCCTCCTAAGGGGTTTCCAGATACAGCTCTGCCCCCAGGAAGCCCTAGATTCTGAGTCACTCTGAGGCCCAAACATTTAACCCTGGGAGCCCATGCCATGTTCAACTCTTTGTGACCCCATGGACTGTAACCCACCAGGCTCCTCTGTCCATGGAATTCGCAGGCAAGACTACTGCAGTGGGTTGCCATTTCCTGCTCCGGGGGATCTTTCCTGACCCAGGGATGGAACCTGCGTCTCCCGCATTGGCAGGTGGATTCTTCACCACAGGACCACCAGGGAAGCCCCGCTAGGAGCCCACACCATTCATCTAAGGTCCCAGACGCAGCATCCCTCAGAAACCCAAACATCTGCTCCCCCACCTCCAAATGTTCAAAACCAGAGTAAGGCTTTTTTGTTGTTGGTTTATTTGGCCTCATCCTGTGGTTTCCACACAGGTACTGGAAAATAACCCGAGGGAAGTCGCCTCTGCCCCAGAGATCCAAGGTCACAGGGCGGTAGCAGTCGGGAGCGGGAGCGAGCTCGGGAGTCCGAGCGGGTCCTGGGTCCTGGCGTCACTTGCCGAGCAGCAGGCCAGCGCGCAGCACGCGGGGGACGCGGCGGATGGTCAGCGAGACGCGGGTGCCCCGCACCAGGCGGGCTCCCGGCTGCGCCGAGGGACAGGCGGCGGCATTGGGCGGCAGGGAGGCGGTGTCGAGCACGTCTACGCGGGCGGCCGCGATGCCGTGGAGGAAGCGAGTGTAGGCGGTGCCACGGAGCACCAGCAGACTGCGCGGCTCCAGCAGCAGCGAGGTGGCCGGCTGAGGCGGGGGCCGGGGCTGCGGGGTGGTTAAAGGTTAGCGACTCCCCAGAAGTCGGTGGCGGGGGTAGAAGAGAGATCAGCAATTTTAGGGGTTCACAGGGTAAGGATCAGCGACTCCCTGGGGCAAAGGCTAAGACGCAAGTGTGCTCCTAGGGACGAGGCTTTGGAATGAAAATTCAGCGGGGCAAAGGACCAGGGTCATGCTTGCGGGGCTGTGGAGACCTGGGGCCGGGGGAGGGTAGGGGCAGAAGGGGAAGGCGCGGGGCGGAGGTGTGGGCAGTCCTTTGATAAGGGGTAGGAACTAGGCTACAGATGGGGGAATCTAGGCCTCTGCAAGAGTCAGGGGCTGGGACTGCGGATCAGCGGTCCCAGGAAACTGGGTGGAACTGGGCCGAAGACTTGGCTGAAGCCAGGAAGTGAGGCAGAGAGGAGCAGGTGTGGTCTGGAGGAATGTGGGGGGATCTCACATGCTTTGAGGACACCAGCAGAGTGGGAGGGGCAAGAGCAACTAGGATTAAAAAAGGGAGGCTTAGGATTTCCCTGGCGGTCCAGTGGTTAAAACTGCTTTTGGGCTTCCTTGGTGGTCCAGTGGATAAAGAGTCTGCCTTGCAGTGCAAGGGGCACCGGTTAGATCCCTGACCGGGGAAGATCCCGCATGCCGCAGAGTGGCTGGAGTGGTGTGTCCAATTGTGAGCCAGCACATCTGGGTTCTGTGAGAGAGAGGCCTCTGCAATGGGAGGCCTACACAGGCCGAAGAATAAAAAATAAATAAATAAATAAATAAATAAAATAGGCCAAAATTTAAAAAAAAAAAAAAAAACACCACTCTGCTTTCATTGCAGGGGATGAGGGCTCCATCCCTGGCCAGGGAACTAAGGTCCCACATGCCATGTGGTGTGGCCAAATAAATAAAAGGTTTTCTATTTTTATTTTTTAAAGAGGGGAACCTTAAGGAGCAGCTGCAGCCAGAGAGTCCAGGGGCATTGAACACTGGGGTCATCCATGCATCAGAGAAAGAGGTGAGGGAAGCCACAAAGGCAGGATGTCTGGGGGTTCTTGAGCAGAGCCCTGTGTTGCGGTGCCAAGGAGAAGCTGGGGGTATCCTGTGTGACAGATCATATTATTGGAGTGGGAGGGAGGAGGTCAGTGCTGGGGTGCCTGTGCGGTGGCCACTGAGAGTCAGGGTGTCTGGAAGGATGTCAGAGGCACCCCTGAGTGGGTGGGGGTGGGGTATCAGGATATCGGTGTCTGCTGGAGGACAGGGGTGCCCTTCACGCGGTACTGGAGCGCTCTAACGGTAGGGCCAGGACACCTGCAGGCAAATGGGCTGGGCCTCGGGGAGGAACCAGGATGTCAGAGCGCCCATAGGTGGCTGAGGCAGCATCTCAGGGCCCACCTGCTCTGTCGGGTCATCGTCCTCTGGCTGCCGAGGCTCGTAGAGGTCCAGCACAGTGTGAGAGCCCAAGCTGATGGTGCTGACAGTCGGGTAGTACAGTGGTCCGTCCTCGTGGGGCTGGGGAGTGGGTACCAGGGATGGACGGGGCAGGCGTCCACACCCTGCCACCCTCTGGAGTAAAAGGGGACTCCCCAGCTGGGGACAAGGAGGTGAATGCTTGGATGGGGTATGTGGTTGCTCAGTGAGAGTGGACGTGGGTCAACACGACGCCCTGTCCCCTGGTGGGTCCAAGGTCTGGGGGTCAGGGTGAGAGTGCGGTTACCATGATGCCCTCCCCAGGCAGATACTGGTTCACAAGGACGTGGTTGGCTGGGAGACCCCCAAAAAGGCTGAGGTCAGACACTTTGTCCACATAGCGCTGGAGCCATGGAGGCAGTCGCTCCCGGGAAACCCTCCCGGGGATGGGGGAGCCCACCTGGGGGAGGTAACAGGGCGCTGAGGGCACCCAACCAAGGAGCTCTGGCACATGGAGCCCCTGTGAAGGCTATCCCAGTGGTCAGTAGCACTCTGACCTCTTCAGGAACCCCTAACTCTTTGGAGATCACCACTCCACTCTTCAAAGATTTTCTGGCTTCTCCAAACCCTAGAGATACCCCTCCAACTCATCAGGAGATCCTAACCCCTCAAGATCTCTACTGACCCCTCAGCACCCTCCTGGCCCTTGGGACCCTTTAAACCCTCAGGGACCCACCGCCATTGGACTCAGCCCGTGTCCCGAGACTCTCCAACCTGAGGGGTCTACCCCAACCCCCATCCCTACATCACCCATGCCCACAGCCGGGGGCACTTACCCCAGTTCTGTAACTTCCTCCCAGAGAGCTGGGTCCACTTTGGCTTTGGGGCATTGAAGACCTGGGAGATGGAAGAGGGTCAGTCCTTTTCAGGCACTACCCTCTCTGAGGCTCCCACCCAGGCCAATAAAGGGGTTTTACCCATTATTGGAAATGGGTCATCTCAGTGTCTGTGGGCTCATGCTCTGGGACAGTGTTCCCAGGATTTTGTTGGTTGCCCTTTCCCCTGTAGAGGCCACTGGCTGGAAAGCTCACCAGCCTCAAAGCCTACCTGTGTCTACCAGGACTGGGGAAGGGGACCAGGGCCACACAGGCGCTGAAGCTACCCAGCTCTGGGAGGGGTACCAAATGTGAGAGCCCAAGCTGATGGTGCTGACAGTCGGGTAGTACAGTGGTCCGTCCTCGTGGGGCTGGGGAGTGGGTACCAGGGATGGACGGGGCAGGCGTCCACACCCTGCCACCCTCTGGAGTAAAAGGGGACTCCCCAGCTGGGGACAAGGAGGTGAATGCTTGGATGGGGTATGTGGTTGCTCAGTGAGAGTGGACGTGGGTCAACACGACGCCCTGTCCCCTGGTGGGTCCAAGGTCTGGGGGTCAGGGTGAGAGTGCGGTTACCATGATGCCCTCCCCAGGCAGATACTGGTTCACAAGGACGTGGTTGGCTGGGAGACCCCCAAAAAGGCTGAGGTCAGACACTTTGTCCACATAGCGCTGGAGCCATGGAGGCAGTCGCTCCGGAACCATCCCCCGGGGATGGGGGAGCCCACCTGGGGGAGGTAACAGGGCGCTGAGGGCACCCAACCAAGGAGCTCTGGCACATGGAGCCCCTGTGAAGGCTATCCCAGTGGTCAGTAGCACTCTGACCTCTTCAGGAACCCCTAACTCTTTGGAGATCACCACTCCACTCTTCAAAGATTTTCTGGCTTCTCCAAACCCTAGAGATACCCCTCCAACTCATCAGGAGATCCTAACCCCTCAAGATCTCTACTGACCCCTCAGCACCCTCCTGGCCCTTGGGACCCTTTAAACCCTCAGGGACCCACCGCCATTGGACTCAGCCCGTGTCCCGAGACTCTCCAACCTGAGGGGTCTACCCCAACCCCCATCCCTACATCACCCATGCCCACAGCCGGGGACACTTACCCCAGTTCTGTAACTTCCTCCCAGAGAGCTGGGTCCACTTTGGCTTTGGGGCATTGAAGACCTGGGAGATGGAAGAGGGTCAGTCCTTTTCAGGCACTACCCTCTCTGAGGCTCCCACCCAGGCCAATAAAGGGGTTTTTACCCATTATTGGAAATGGGTCATCTCAGTGTCTGTGGGCTCATGCTCTGGGACAGTGTTCCCAGGATTTTGTTGGTTGCCCTTTCCCCTGTAGAGGCCACTGGCTGGAAAGCTCACCAGCCTCAAAGCCTACCTGTGTCTACCAGGACTGGGGAAGGGGACCAGGGCCACACAGGGTCTGAAGCTACCCAGAGGCCTGGGCTGGATCAGGCTCTTTCAGCCCAGCAAACAGTCTGTACTCTAATTTCCTAATCCTCAGGCTATCTCAGCACAGTCTGAGTTCTGGAACCTTCTTTTTCCTTTTGCCTGGGGGGAGAAAATGGGCTCTACTGGGCTATTCAGTACAGCCAGAACTTTGAAAGTTCTCCACTGCCAAGACCCTAAAGTTCTAGAAGGGTTGCCTCAAAAGAAGTCTAAGAGAGACTTCCCTGATGTCCCAGTGACTAAGACTCCACACTCCCAATGCAGGGGGGCCTAGCTTTGATCCCTGGTCAGGGAACTATTACAGATCCCACATGCAGTAACTAGAACCCGCAAGCCACAACGAAGACTGAACATCTTGAATACAGCAACAAAGACCTGCCACAGACAAATACTAAATACTAAAATACTAAAAAATAAAAAGAAGAAGTTGGACTTCCTTGATGGTCCAGTGGTTAAGAATCTGCCTGCCAATGCAGGGAACACCGGTTTGATTTCTGGTTTGGGAAGATCCCACATGCCGCAGGGCAACTAAGCCTCTGCACACAACTACTGAGCCCACAAGCCCTAGAGCCTGTGCTCCGATACAAGAGAAGCCACTGCAATGAGAAACCTGTGCACAACAACAAAGAGTCGCCCCCACTCGTGGCAACTAGAGAAAGCTCGTGCGCAGCAAGGAAGACCCAGAGTGACCAAAAATTAATTAATTTTTTAAAAAGCATCTTCAAAAAACAGAGAAGCCTAAGAAATCTTCTTTTCTTCAACGTTATGGGACTGGAATGGGCTGTCTCAGTATGAGAGTCTGAGTTCTCAAGCTAACTCATTCCTGGGACTCGAACAAGATAAAACTAGTTGGGACTGCACAGGGAGTGTTCATGCTCTATATAACCAAGGCTCTGGGGCTGCAAAGGGTTCTCCCAGCACACAGGCTCTGGACTCTGTAAAATTCTTCTTTCCCCAATCCTTAAGAATAGAGTACAGACCACACTATCTAATACAGGTAGTCTGTGCTTGGTAAGCTTGGTAAGCATAGCTTGGAAGGTCCCCAGACAGGCCAGGGCCTTTAGTCAAGTGCCCAGTGACTATTTGGGGAATGGGGGGATGGGGGTGAAGGTAGGTAACCTGGGGTCTGTGCTGAGCTATCAGCAGAGGGAAGTACTTACTCTAGCATTCTCAGACCTGGACTATCTCAGCACAGACGTCTGAACCCTGTAAATGCTTCATTCTCCAAATTGGTCAAGGGCCTGAACTAGGCTATCGCAGCCTGTTCCAACCTGCTTTTCTCTATGGCAGCAGGATTGGGCTGTCTTAGCCTAGGGAGCCTAAACTCCATAATAACCAGCACCTTTCTAAGAATCAGTCTGGGGAGTTCCCTGATGGTCTAATGGTTAGGACTCAGCACTTTCATTGTTCAATCCCTGGGTCGGGGAATGAGATCCTGCAAGGCATGTGACATGACCAAATAAAAAAAATTAGTTTGGCTTCCCTAAGCCTCCTGGGAAAAGCTCTTTCTGACAAGCCAAGGAGATGCTGAGAAGGGAATAGGGAAGGTGAGGAACGGGTGCTGGGTGGCACTCTCCTTTCTACCATGATCTTCCCTGTAGCCTTGTGGGCTGTCACATGAGAGCTGGGGGTTGGAGAGGGAGTTGGGAAGAGAGGAAAAACAGACCAGAGGGTGCTGAGGTCACCTGTCGAAGCAAATACTCCTCCTCTTCCTTGGAGATGAAGTCGGGGACATAGTAGATTATAGGTGGTGCCTAGGACAGAGAGACCCCTCTGGAGATGTGGCCCTTGCACCTTCACAGAGGTGCTGGCCTCCATGAGCAGCCCCTCCTCTGGAGCATAGCTCAGGACGTCCCCAGACAGGCCTGGGCCTTGAGTGAAGGAACCAAGGACTCTCTGGGGGATGCGGAGGTGGGGGTGAGGGCAGGGGGCAGTCCCAGCCTATACACCCTGGAGTTAGACTCCCTGTCCGTCTCCACTCTACCTCCCACCCTCTAGTCCCCACCTTCACCCTCTCTGCACAACCTGCTCCACCCTGAATGGTTCCAAAGCTGGGACCCTGGCATCCTGGTCCTCCATTGACATCACCTCCATGTCAGCCCTGTGGGGAGGGAAGAACATGCCGAAGTCACCAAGCCTTCTGCCCTCAGAGTATGATCCAGCTTTCTACTCTTGTCATGAGCCAAAGCTTCAGCTCAGCCCTCTAGAGAAACTCTTTTGGTTTCTAAAACCTAAGTCCTCATTATGTCAAAAGGCACTCGGTGCACCCCCTCCTCTCAGGCTCCCTGCCCAGACTGAGCACTCAGAATACTCCCCCAAACTCCATCCACCAAAGGTCCATAAACTACACATACCTTTCTCAAGCTCCCACAGAGAACCACCTCTGACTCCACCCGCAGCCTTTTCAAGAGCCCCACATAACCCCCAGGGCTACACCCCAGAGCCCCTTTAAACACCTCGATTTGACACCTCATCCTAAAAACTGCAGTCCTGAGCCTGGCTCTCTTAACAGTATTCCAGGTCTTCATAGATCCTCCTCCCTCCTCAAGCCCCTTCAGTTGCTGCCCTCCATCTAAGCCTCCTCGGACACAGCCATTTTCAGTCTCCTCGGGATGATCCCCCCAACGCTAGCCTCTCTTCAGATTTCCCTCCCGGGGCGCCCCTTCCCTGCATGCTGCACCTTCGGGCTTTTGACCCTGAGTCTGACTCCTCTCAAGCCTTCCCTCCTTGATCTCCTTGGATCCCCGGCCTCTTCTAGAATCCGACACTCTGAGCTTCAGCGGACTCCCATCTGAATTTCCCTGGGTCCCCACTCTCAGCCCTCTAGGACCGCCATCTCCACCCTCGGCCACCCCGCAAACTGACCGTCCACCAGCGACCCCTCCAAAATCCAAATTCAACAGCCCCATTCCCTTCTCTGCCACTTCCGCCCCACATGCCCGACGCACGCATCCTCAGGCCAATGGGAATCCTCAAAGTCTCTAAAGCTCCGCCTTCCGCCCAATCGGCGCTCCTCCAGCCTATACACCCTGAGTTAGACTCCCTGTCCGTCTCCACTCTACCTCCCACCCTCTAGTCCCCACCTTCACCCTCTCTGCACAACCTGCTCCACCCTGAATGGTTCCAAAGCTGGGACCCTGGCATCCTGGTCCTCCATTGACATCACCTCCATGTCAGCCCTGTGGGGAGGGAAGAACATGCCGAAGTCACCAAGCCTTCTGCCCTCAGAGTATGATCCAGCTTTCTACTCTTGTCATGAGCCAAAGCTTCAGCTCAGCCCTCTAGAGAAACTCTTTTGGTTTCTAAAACCTAAGTCCTCATTATGTCAAAAGGCACTCGGTGCACCCCCTCCTCTCAGGCTCCCTGCCCAGACTGAGCACTCAGAATACTCCCCCAAACTCCATCCACCAAAGGTCCATAAACTACACATACCTTTCTCAAGCTCCCACAGAGAACCACCTCTGACTCCACCCGCAGCCTTTTCAAGAGCCCCACACATAACCCCCAGGGCTACACCCCAGAGCCCCTTTAAACACCTCGATTTGACACCTCATCCTAAAAACTGCAGTCCTGAGCCTGGCTCTCTTAACAGTATTCCAGGTCTTCATAGATCCTCCTCCCTCCTCAAGCCCCTTCAGTTGCTGCCCTCCATCTAAGCCTCCTCGGACACAGCCATTTTCAGTCTCCTCGGGATGATCCCCCCAACGCTAGCCTCTCTTCAGATTTCCCTCCCGGGGCGCCCCTTCCCTGCATGCTGCACCTTCGGGCTTTTGACCCTGAGTCTGACTCCTCTCAAGCCTTCCCTCCTTGATCTCCTTGGATCCCCGGCCTCTTCTAGAATCCGACACTCTGAGCTTCAGCGGACTCCCATCTGAATTTCCCTGGGTCCCCACTCTCAGCCCTCTAGGACCGCCATCTCCACCCTCGGCCACCCCGCAAACTGACCGTCCACCAGCGACCCCTCCAAAATCCAAATTCAACAGCCCCATTCCCTTCTCTGCCACTTCCGCCCCACATGCCCGACGCACGCATCCTCAGGCCAATGGGAATCCTCAAAGTCTCTAAAGCTCCGCCTTCCGCCCAATCGGCGCTCTCACACAGTTCGCCCCGCCCGCTCATCATCTTTCGTTGATAGGCTGGGCCTCCTGGCCTCTGAGCCACTGGGAACCCCTCAGAAACAGAGCGTCGTCTGGACCGACCAATCAGAATTTCAGAACGGAAAATGCCCACCCTGCGGAGCTAGCCCGGAGGGGAGGGGCAGCTTGGCGACCCGCAGTGAAAACGCGAGTGTTGGAAGGACCCCCAAGCTGGCTAGGCCATCCTATATACAAGCCGTAGGGAGGCGAGATTGTTGAGGGAAGGACTTCCTCTATGCTCCCCTAGTGAGGGCATAGAGGCAAGGCCGTAGGTCCCTAAACACCGACCCGACACAGAGAGCCATAGAAACGTCTTTATTGAAAGGGGTTGGGGTCATGCTGAGTTTGGGGACATGCAGTGAAGGGGCAGTCGTGAGCTGATCTTGGTTTTCAGGACCCCAGGTCTGCCCTGGACCCCCTGGGCCTTCAGGGTCTCCGCTGGCTGCTGTTGGTCTGTCCAGGGTGTTCCTGCAGGGCCAGTAGCTTAGATTTAGTGTTTTGAACCTGTGACCAGAAGGTAGATTGAAAGGGGGCTCCAGGATCTGGGATCCCCTCAAGGCCTTGGTGCCCCTCATGTATTGGTGACAGGGCTTAAGGATTTGGGGTTCCCTTGGGACTGAGGCTCTTGGAATTTGGGTAGATTGAGATCCATGGACTCAGGACCTTTAAGTCCTCGGGCTTCCAGCGATGAGAATTCCTGTTGGGGGGTCTCTTGATGCCTATGAGGGCTTGAGGTGCCCTGCAGGCCTAGGATTCGTATTCTGACTACAGTCTCCACCTCAGGCACAGGGACCTCCATGGGGTTTCCTGGGGCTGGGTCCCCACTCTCAGCCCTCTAGGACCGCCATCTCCACCCTCGGCCACCCCGCAAACTGACCGTCCACCAGCGACCCCTCCAAAATCCAAATTCAACAGCCCCATTCCCTTCTCTGCCACTTCCGCCCCACATGCCCGACGCACGCATCCTCAGGCCAATGGGAATCCTCAAAGTCTCTAAAGCTCCGCCTTCCGCCCAATCGGCGCTCTCACACAGTTCGCCCCGCCCGCTCATCATCTTTCGTTGATAGGCTGGGCCTCCTGGCCTCTGAGCCACTGGGAACCCCTCAGAAACAGAGCGTCGTCTGGACCGACCAATCAGAATTTCAGAACGGAAAATGCCCACCCTGCGGAGCTAGCCCGGAGGGGAGGGGCAGCTTGGCGACCCGCAGTGAAAACGCGAGTGTTGGAAGGACCCCCAAGCTGGCTAGGCCATCCTATATACAAGCCGTAGGGAGGCGAGATTGTTGAGGGAAGGACTTCCTCTATGCTCCCCTAGTGAGGGCATAGAGGCAAGGCCGTAGGTCCCTAAACACCGACCCGACACAGAGAGCCATAGAAACGTCTTTATTGAAAGGGGTTGGGGTCATGCTGAGTTTGGGGACATGCAGTGAAGGGGCAGTCGTGAGCTGATCTTGGTTTTCAGGACCCCAGGTCTGCCCTGGACCCCCTGGGCCTTCAGGGTCTCCGCTGGCTGCTGTTGGTCTGTCCAGGGTGTTCCTGCAGGGCCAGTAGCTTAGATTTAGTGTTTTGAACCTGTGACCAGAAGGTAGATTGAAAGGGGGCTCCAGGATCTGGGATCCCCTCAAGGCCTTGGTGCCCCTCATGTATTGGTGACAGGGCTTAAGGATTTGGGGTTCCCTTGGGACTGAGGCTCTTGGAATTTGGGTAGATTGAGATCCATGGACTCAGGACCTTTAAGTCCTCGGGCTTCCAGCGATGAGAATTCCTGTTGGGGGGTCTCTTGATGCCTATGAGGGCTTGAGGTGCCCTGCAGGCCTAGGATTCGTATTCTGACTACAGTCTCCACCTCAGGCACAGGGACCTCCATGGGGTTTCCTGGGGGCTGGGGATCAGATTTTTTTACTTTGGGATTCCCTGGGGATTTGGGGTTCCATGATTTGGGGATCCTGGGAGTTAGGGCTTTGGGGTTTCCTTAGGGCTGTAGGAACTGGGGGCACAGGGGAGTTTGGGACATGTACTCTGGGGATTTGGGATCCTGAGTCCCAGAATGGGGCCTCCAAATTTTGGGGTCCCCCAAAGGGGGAAATCATTACTTAAAAAATAGAGAATTTTCTGGGAGCCTGGCCAGCACAGGTGCTGTGGGCCACATGGGGTGGGCTTCATACAAGGCACTGGGGGTTTCTTGAGGGTGCGGAGGATAGGAAGACTCAGGGGTCCTGTAATTAGTACTTCCAGGACTGTTTTGGCATCTGTAAATTGGGGTGAGGGTGGGCTGGTTAATGTGGGACTCTTCTTAAGGGAGAAGAGAAGAGGCTTTTGCTAATGGAGGGAGTCTCTGATTGCAGTATAAGGGTTTCAAGGTGACCATGGGAGTCACAACCTCTTGAGGGGATGGATGTTAAACATGGGTCTGTCGCTCTTCTCTGGAGGTTTCTTTTAAGGAGGTTTGATGGGGGGCGGGGCGGGGCGGGGCTCTTTGTTAATAGGGAAGGGTTCTGCTCCAGTGACTAGTGACTCAGGAATGTTCTCTTGTGGAACATTACATAGAGCAAGTCACCATCATTTGGGGTGAGATGGAAATCCGTTATTGGGGGGGTCTAATCTGAGGGGTGGGACTAAGCCTGAAGGTACTACACTCAGGGAATCTCTTTCTGGGTAACACAGGGTCTGTATTTGGGGGTCATCATGGGGGAATCTGTTAATAATAGGGCCTCACTGATTGAGGGCTGGCTAATGGGGGTCTCTATTCTGGATGTGTTACTGGGAATCTCTATCTCAGGGTGACTCGGGGGCTCCTTGGGTCAGGAGACACGAGAGGGGGCTCTGTGTCTCTGTCGGATGTCCAGAGCCTCTAAGACTGCATCTCCGCCCTCAGCATCCAGGGAAACCAGCAGCAGAAGAGCAACCTGGGGAAGAGACCAGCGTCACACTACAGGGCAGGGTGCGGGAACATGTGGATCCATCGCTGCCCAGCTCCTCCCCAAGTGTATGGAATTTGGCCTTTCTGGGTTCTGCCTCCACCTCTCAGGCTCTCTCTGGCTCCTCTGGGATGGAAGGTGTTCCGTCTCCCTTGGTTTTGTTTAGTTGCTAGTTGTTGTGTGTGACTCTTAGCAACCCCATGGACTGTAGCCCACCAAGCTCCGTTGTCCATGGGATTTCCCAGGCAAGAATACTGCAGGGGGTTGACATTTCCTACTCCAGGGGTTCTTCCTGACCCAGATATCAAACCCATGTCTGCTGCTTGCAGGCAGATTCTTCACTGCTGAGCCACCAGGGAAGTTCTTACCTGTCTCTTAAAAGTCAAAGTCACCAGGATTCATGGTGGGGCCTCACTCCCTAAAGACACTTTCTGGGTAAGCTAACTTAAGTCCTCTAAGTGTTCTTAACCTCTGTTTCCACCTCCAACCAGAACTCGAGATGCCTCTGTCCAATGGTCTGGTGGATGCCTCTCCCTGAATTATCCCACAGGAGAGGGATACACACCTGGAGATGGAGTTCTCTGATGCAATGTCCTTTGGGGTCCGGACTGTTGTGAAGGTGCGTTTGGGCTGCGTCACTGAAGGGAAGGGCAAGGGCTGAGGTTGACAGACCCACCTCTGTCCTCAATATCCATCCAGACTCCTTGTCACTAATATTTATGTATGTCCCCAACACCCTACATTCCCAACAGCCATCTAGATGTCTTGTCAGTAATTCCTGTGTCTTCTGAGACCTACCCATGCCCCCAGTGCCTGTTCAGCATCTCATTAACACCCTCATTCCTAAAGTACCCATCCTCTTTGGGATCTGACGCATCATTTTGCTGGATCCCCAATTAAATCCTGGAGATTCTGTCACCAGCCTATAACATAAGGACCTTACCACCTATCCCCAAACCCACACGCCTCCCCACACCTAGCCCCCAACTCACTTGTCACTTGATGCACTTTTTTGGCTCCCACATTGTCCCCAGGGGGGTCAGTGGATCCACCAATCCTGGGGAGACACAGGGAGTGGGAGGAGTCAGGGTCATAAGAGGCCAGAGTCTGACCAGGAGCTGAGCCCCAGGGGGCCTACGAGGGAAGCGCTAGGGTGTGGGGATGGGTGTCCCCTCTAGCCTCCTGAAAGAGGAGGAGACATCCGAGGCGGTCTCAGGAAGAGATGATTGGATGGCATCACTGACTCAATGGACATGAATTTGAGCAAACTCCAGGAAATGGTGAAGGACAGGGAAGCCTGGTATGCTGCTGTCCATGAAGTCACAGAGTCGAACACGACTGAGCGATGGACCCGAACTGAATCAGAGCTCTGGGTGGGGATCATCGTTTGGGCTCACCTCTGAATTCGAGATGCTGGTGCAAAGACTCCATGCTTCGGGGGGCAGGTGAAGTATCGGACCCCAAAGACAGAGCCATCGTGCTTGCCGGTGGGCTGGTCTAGCTCAATGCCATACCAGTACCCTGCAACGGGAGGGTGTCAGGATGCCTCGAGGCCCCCTGCCTGCCTCCCAGCCCAGACAGCGATCCTCACCTGGGGCGAAGTCTGTCTTCCCGTAGAAGCGCACGATCCCTTGTTTCTGGCCCGCGACAAGGACTTGGTCTCCAACCTCGGCCTTGGCTCCCTCGCGCTGCTGCAGGCTGCCCAGAGACGGGGAGGATGAGGGCTTCTTTTTACCTTGGAGTGGAGGGGACAAGGGGTGAGGGTGAGACCTGCAGATGCCAGCCCCCCAGATGCCTGGCCAGAGGCCAGCCCTGGGGACACCGTGCCACCCCGAAGGCCACAAGGCAGGAACTCTGTCCTGGCTCAAATGAGACGCAATGCATCCAGCTGGGATTGAGGGGAGTGTGAAATAAAACAATCCCAGCTGCCAGAGAACTGGAGGTGGGGGCTTTAGGCCTGAGAGAGAAAACAGTCAAGAACCTAGAGAACCCAAAAACTCTTTCTCAAAGTTGAAGATATTGAGGCCAAAAGAAAAACAGTGTCAAAAGTCATAAATCCAGAAACTATTCTTTTAAAATGAAGGTTGGGGAGGGGGACTTCCCTGCTGATCCAGTGGCTAAGATTCCACACTCCCAAGGCAGGGGTCCAGGTTTGATCCCTGGTCAGAGAACTAGATCCCACATGCCGCAACTAAAGATCTCACATGCTTCAATGAAGATGGAAGATCCCACGTGCCTCATCTAAGATCTGCTGCACCAAATAAATAACAAGTAAATATTTTAAAAAATAAAAAAAATGAAGGAGGGAAAATAAATAGATAAATAAAATGAAAAGGAGAGTTGAATCTGAGGATAAAGCAACCCACTAAAGCCAGGAACCACAGAGTCTTCCCTAAAACTGGGACCAAACCTTTGGGTCTAAGGGGAAACAAGGTCACAGAGGGGCAGGGAACACACATAGGCCCTTCCAAGAATGGGGTGGGACCAGGAGTGAGTCAAGGGAGAGACTAAGGCACAGAAGCCAGGAACTCAGAGATGGTGTTCTAAAATGGGAGTTTGGGCCCAAGAAGAAACTGAGTCCCAGAAGCTGGGCTACCCACAGAATATCCTCAAGACTGGCTTCTCGTCACCCCAAGAACTCCCTCTCTGACCTTTGTGTTCCCTGCGGCCTTTGCCAGTGACACGGGAGAAGTCCATCCGGGGAGTCCGGGGTGTGGAGGTGACGGAAGAGGGAGGTGCATCCACTGCCTTGGAGATCTTGGACACAGAGGCAAAGAGACCTGGGGGGACAGAGCCAGGGCTGGGAATTGTCCAAGCTTCCGCCTCGACTCCGCCATCGCTCTAGCCCCACCGTGCAGTCAGCAGCATCATTACGGAGCAGACCCCACGACCATCCTCCCGGGCCCCCGTGGGACTGACCCTGCTTGGGAGGGCAGATGAAGTACCGGACGCCCCCCACACTGCCATCGTTCTTCCCCTCGGGTTCATCCAGCTCCACGCCCACCCACTGGCCGCTGGCGAACTCCGTGGTCCCGCAGAACCGCAGCGTGCCCGTCTGAGGAAACAAGGGAGGATACGGCTTGGGTGTGCCTCGGGAGGCCATGCTTAAGGTCACTGGCACACAGGGAATTCTCTGGCGGTTCAGTGGTTAGGACTCGGTACTTTCAGTACGGAGGGCACAGGTTCAACCACTGGAGATCTTGCAAGCCATAAAGTGGCAAAAAAAAAAAAAAACAAACAAACACTGGCACACAGGCAGCATGGTGGGTTGGATGAAGGAGCCCCAGGCTCACATCTCAGCTTGGACATCACCATTCATTGGCTGTACGACTTAACTATACCGTGCCTCAATAATCCCATCTGTGAAATGGGAGCAGAGATTGCACCCACTTTACAGGATCATTACAGAGCTGCCCTGTCCAATATGGTAAATAACCACTAGCCACATATGAAAATTTAACTAAAATTAGGACTTCCCCTGTGGTCCAGTGGTTAAGAATTCACACTTCCACTGTAGTGGCCACAGGTTTGATCCCTGGTTAGGAAAGTTCCACATATGGAACAAGGCAACCAAAAAAAAAAGAAAATTATAATATTTCCCCAATTGCAGTGGCCACATTTCAACAATTCTTAACAGCCACAAGTGGCTTGTGGCTACTTCCCTGGAAGAACACAGAACATTTCCAGTCTCACAAGGTCTACTGGACATGAATGCTATAGAGACAGGAAAGCCCTCAGAGCAGGGCTTGGTGCTGAGTAAGGGATGAGTAAATGTCAATTATTAGAATCCTGTAACTTGGGCAAAGGCACCTCATGGGCTTCAGTTCCACCTGTAACATGGAGATAACAGTCCATCTCAGAGGCTGGTTGTCTGGTGGAAACATTTTTAATATACTTGATGTTGCTTAACTGCAGTGTGTATGGTTATTATCATTATCATTTGTGTGAGGTTTCTTCACCACTCGAAGCCTCAGTTCCTTGTCTATAAAATTGGCTAAACAATAATGCCTCCTTTGGAGAGCTGGTCTGGGGATCAGAAGAGTGCACAGCAAACACAAAGAGTACTTGGTGTGTGTCAAGCCCTGGTCTAAGGGCTTAACCCATTTTAACTCATTTAAATCTTGAAAAGACTCTAACAAAGAATGGATATGTATAACTGATTCATTTTGCTGTACAGCAGAAACTAACACAACACTGTAAAATAGAAATTCATTTTTAAAATAAAATAAACCTCATACCATGCCCTGAAGTGGGTACTAGTAGCTCCATTTTACAGATGAAGAAACTGAGGCTGAGAGAGGTGAAGTCACTGACTCCACAGCTGAGAGTGGCAAAGCTGAGATCAGCCCGAGCAAATCTCTGAGCCTGACTTCATAACCACTGTGCTATGCTGCTTCTCTACAGAGAAGAGACTATCTTCACACCACGCTGGGCCTACAGTCTCCTATGTTGTAAAATGGAGACAGTTAGGGCTTCCCTGGTGGTCCAGTGGGTAAAGAGTCCACCTTGCATTGCAAGGGCCACCGGTTCAATCACGGATGCCGGTTCAATCCGTGGCCCGGGAAGATCCCACATGCCACGGAGCAGCTGGACCGAGGTGTCCAATTACAAACCAGCGCTCTGGAGCGCATGCGCCCAGAGCCAGTGCTCTTCTACAGGAACGGCCACTGCAATGGGAGGCCCACACAGGCCAAAGAATAAAGATGGGTGAAAATAAATGAAAGACCAATAAAAGTGGCCAAAAAAGAAAAAAAAAAAGGAGAGAGTCAACCCCTCCTGCTGTCTTCACACTGATTTAATGAGCTCATGTACAGAAACTGGCCAAATGGGGCTGGGCATGCAAAACTCTCGATTAGGAAACAAAATGTGACTTTTATGGCTTCTCACTGCACAGAGAAACAAAATTCAAATTCACTGCAGTGGCCTGCAGGTCCGGTGTGGTCCAGCCCCCACTCATCTTGTCACTTCACCCTCCCTAGAGAACTCCCCTCCACTCGCACACCTTTGTGTCTTTGTGCCTGCGGCTTCCTCTGCCTCATAAACTTTTGCAAGGTGAGTGCCTTCCCCTCTCAGCTCATCTGTCACCTCCTCAGAGAAGACGTCTCAGAAGACCCCAGTTAAAACCACCTCTGCCCTCACCCAGGGCCAGGTTATTAAGTCCAAGCATTTAACCGTTTTTGAAGCCTCTGCTGCTACCGGAACTTATCCTAACCGTGAGTTGACTTTATTGGCGGTCTCTTCTTCAATTGAAACAGAGTTCTAAGAGAGCAGGGCCGGGGCTGAGATCGGCCTTTATCCCCAAAGACAACCTGGATCCAGCACGGAGTCTGATGGACACCAGGTAAATGAATCAGACTTGGAACGCCTGGAGGAATGAAGATTTCTTCTGTCCTCTGGGACTTTATATCTGCTTGCCCTCTCTCAAATCCCCTTTTCTCCTTTTCTTCTCCGGGCTCATTCCTCCCGATCTTCAAGGGGGCACATTCCCCATCACACCCCCGATCACTCTCACCTGGACTTTTTCCCCAGGCGAAGTACTGGTCACTCTAGGAGCACAGGTGGCCCCTGAATGGGGACCACAAGGCACAGTGGGGCCAAGCTGCACTGATCGCTCCGCCTGTGCCTGCTCTGGGCACAGTCAGCCACGACTGCTCTGGGCTGCCACCGTCAGGAGGTGGACCTGTCTCCCGCCTTGGACTGAGAGCTCAGTCCAGGGTGGGACACGGAGGAGGCATTCGCAGAACGACTGTTGGACGAAATAAACACTGTGCGCATGCCTGGGAGGGTGGGCAGACAAGGGCAAGTGTGCCCTCTGCCCGAGGACCAGCTCTGAGGGTGGAGTCCTGCCCTCCCCTCCCCGCTCCAGTGCCTGACCTTCTGGCCATCCAGTAGCACGCGGTCTCCCAGGCGCAGGCCCAGGGCGCTGAGCATCAGATTGCCCGGGACGTTGTCATAGTTGGGTAGCGTGACCTTGGGGAGGGCACAGGAGAGCGGCACAGCCTCCTCCAGTAGCGTCCTCAGCTCCTTGGCCACCAGCGCTGCCTCTGCCTTGTCCAGGGACATGTCCATGGGGTCTGGGACCACCTCCGCTGGCACCTGTCCCTTTCGGTTCTGGGGACCAACAGGAAGAGAGAGGGCGAAGACTCAGAGGCTTAAGCGGCCCTCCCACTGAGGCCACACCCCCAGAGACCCCAGGTCAAGGTGAAGCAGAGGTGGGAGTAGGTCATGCCCTGGGCCAACAAGGAAACAGGAAAGAGCTCGGCATTAAGATTCTGACCGTGGTTCCCAGGAACGTCTACCCCTGAGACCTCAGGCTGGGGATGTCCAAGTATGGAGCCAAAGGGAAATGAAGGTCCCACTTCAGCGCTGTAAATCATACCCTCAGGGCCAAGACCCTAAGCCTGTAACGGGGTTATGTGAAGGACACACACAGAAAATGGGCTCCTGTGGTACCAGGTCAAGCGTCCAACTGGGCCAATGGGAAATGACAGCTTCAAGACATGCAAGTGGTCCTGCCCCCCGCCCCCACTCTCAACGGTGGCAGTACCCGAAGCGCCGGGTTGGCGCCGTGTTCCAGCAAACATTTGGCGGCGCCCAGGCACAGATTGGAGGCAGCGATGTGCAGGGCTGAGCCGTGGTTGAAGTCACTGCACGTGGAGTTAACCACTGGGAAGGGGGTGAGAGCAGCGTTCCAGGTAGGCGCCCTCACCAACCCAGCCCTCCTGCGGTTGCCTCTTAGTCTCCCGAAGAACATCTCTTCATCTGTCTCTCAACCCGCAAGCTGAAGCACCTCCCGAGCCGGAGCCCCGCCCCTCCCAGGCCACACCCCTCCTGATCTCCCGCACCTCCCGCCTCCTACCCGGGCCTCCTAAGCCTGGCCGATCAATCGTCCCCCTAGCCTTCTTCACTCCTCCCCTCACACCTGCGCACCCTCCTCCTGCTTGGTCCTGCCTTCCCCTTCCCCAGGCGCTTCCTCCTCACCTCGGGGCCGCGCACCCTTCAGCAGCACGCGCACGAGATCGGGCACGTCAAAATAGGCAGCGTAATGAAGCGCGTTCATGTTGGTCCAGCGGCTGCGCAGGGTCACGTCTGCGCCCAGCGCCAGCAGCTGCTGCGAGAGGCGCACGGCCGCCGCGGGGTCCCCTGCACGATGGCCCAGGTCAGCGTGGGTCCCCTTCTCCAGAGAGTGGGGCCAGGGGCATGGGGCAGACCCTGGGCCTCAGGGGGTGCACGCTGGGATCTCAGGCTATGGGTTTAGGTTGGAGGTCTGAGGGTTGGGGTTCTCAGGGTGGCGGGCGTGGGAGACTAGGTTTGGGGGTTCCTGGTATGGCGGCTTGGACCCTCACCGACTCCGTGGGCCCCAGCCTTGCACGCATAATGGAGCAGTGTCATGTCCGTCAGCCCATCGCGATCATTCACGTGGCAGCCTCGACGCAGAATCTGGGAATACCAGGGACCAGGGAGGGTCACCCAACCACGTGAGGGACCCCTTCCTTTCCTCCCTCGCTTCGCCAGTGCCCTTACCTCGTTGCCAATGACGTCGATCTTGTGCTGGACTTGGGGCACCCACTGACGCACGATGGCGAACAGCTCAGGGATGGTGGTCTGGGGGTCAAACAGAATCTCCTGGCAGGCAGGGTCGTTGGGGTCGAAGAAGGTGAAGGCTGGTGGGGGGAGGTGAGAGGTCCGAGGTCAACCGCAGGCAACCTGACCCCCCTCCTTCCACCCGGAGGCACAAGAGCTCAAGGTCTGTGCCTTTAAGACCTTCTAAGACAGGGTCTCAAACGGGTGGCATGTGGCCCTGGGCATTTTCTGTGTAACCAGCATGGGGTTTCTAAATCAGGAGGTTTCACATAAAAATTAGGATACCCTGTGTGTTTTGAAAAATTAGAAGATTGGGCAATTCCCATATAGCAGCAAACGCCACCTTACGAAACAAGAGTGTGATGAGGAGTTGGCATGCCAAAGAGGACTGCTACTGCTCTGGCCCATGGTACCCTGTCAGAATCTGGGCATGACTTGGCCAAATCTCCAGAGTAAAGGGGAAAAAAAATTTCTTTTTTTAAAATTTATTTGGCTGCACCTGGTCTTAGCTGAAGCATGCAGAGGATCTTTGTTGTGGCATATGAAATCTTCAGTGATAGCACGGGAGATCTAGTTCCCTGACCAAGAATCGAACCTGATTAGCCACTGGACCACCAGGGAAGTCCCAGAGTGAAGAAAATTTAAAAACCAGAGATCATAGGTTTTAAGAAAAACCTCCCCAACTTCTCAACTACTGTGCAGTCCACATAACATATAGCCATGGGCAGGATCCACCTGTGGCCAGCCAGGGTGAGCCCAGACGACTTTCATCTCCCCGCTTTAGACTGGATGCTGCCCTGTAGTAACATCAGCGCTCAGCACAGAGCTAGCCAGAAATCAGTGTGTGTTGAATGGATGAGCACATGAGTAACCAGACGATACAGACCCCAGGGAAGGACCGCCTAGAGTGTCTCCAGGAAGCAGCCAACTGTGCGTCTTTAAACCCTAGTCACGGTGCAGCCCTTCTTGGCAGAGATCCCTGCCCCGGCTCCCATCACACTCAGAGCGCAGACCCAAATCCTCACTCTGGCCCTCAGGCCCTGCACCAACTGGCCTCCCCAGTTCTCTACCCTCTCCCCTTCGCTCATTCCCCTCCAGCCACAGTGGCCTCCTTTCGTCCTTCCACTCTGCCAGGCCAACTGGTGTCTCAGGGCTATGTGCTCGCTGGTTTTCTTGCCGGGGCCAGTCTTCCCTCAGAATTTCTTAAGGCTTCAGAGAGGCCTCCCTAGACCACCCTGGCTAAGTCAGCACCTCTGTCCTTCTCCATCTCCTGCCCTTTATTTAAAAACAACAACAAAAAAAATGGCTGCACCACACGGCATGTGAGATCTTAGTTCCCCAGGGATTGAACCCACGCCCCCTTCACTGGAAGCAAAGATTCTTAACCACTGGACCACCATGGAAGTCCCTCGTGTGCCCCCCCCCCCACACTTTTTTTTAACTATCACTGCTTAGGTGCTTCTCCAGCCATCCACTTGTGAAGACTTAACACTTCCACTGCAGGGGGTATGGGTTCAATCGCTGGTCAGGGAACTAAGATGTTGCATGCCGGAAAAAACCCCACGCTACTTAGTTTGTTTACTCCTTCCTCCCTCCCCTTCTCTCTTTCTCTTCTTCCCTCTTGTTCCTCTTTCTCTTTCTCACTTGTCACCCTCATTAGGATGTTTCTTTGGTACCTTTTCCCAAAAGTCCAGCACAGCATCTGGCATGCAGGAGGAGCTCAGTCTTGGCTGAATTAATGTATAAATAAACACATACGTGAGTTTCGCCTGGAGTCCACGTTAGCCCATTCTCTGTCTCAGAGCACATTTCTTCATATTCTGTGACTGACCTCCGCCTTGTTCTACAGGCAGGATTCCTGGGGGTGGGGACAGACACCCTAGGCTCTTTGACTTCCCAGCAGGCCACATGCACCAGCCACATTTCCAGAAGAGACTTCCCAGGTTTCCGGGATGAAGAGCCTGGCCTGGCCACCTAGACAATGTTCTTATTTTTCTGTCAGACTGAGGGCACCCTGGAGCCTCTCTGACCCCCCTCTTGTGAGTGACTCATGCCCACGGAGGCCACCCCTCCTGCCCTATCCTGCAGATGCCTGCTCTCTGAACTTGGAACGTAGCTTCTGATCATATAGCTGCTGAGGATTCCCAGCCAAGATCTAAAAGCCTCCTCCTATATCCAGTTCTGGCTGAGCTCCACGCTCTCTATGCAGTAGCCAGAGGGAGCTTTTAAAAACACAAATCAGACCTGCCGCTTTTCTGCTTTAAATACCCACCCCGGCAACTGCTCTCCCCGCCATCACACTTAGAGTATAAGCACTGTGATTTTCTTTTTGTTCCAAGCTCAGTCCTGCCTCAGGGCTTTTGCACTTGGCTGATTATCGCCTAGAACTCTTTCTCCAGCTCTCCCATGGCTGATTCCTCCTCATGCTCAGTTGTCACTTAGTCGCTCAGCTGCATCTGACTCCATCACATCCAAATTTGTGATCCCGTGAACTGTAGCTGCCAGGCTCCTCTGTCCATGGGATTTCCCAGGCAAGAATACTGGAGTGTGTTGCCGTTTCCTTCTCCAGGGGATCTTCCCAACCCAGGAATCAAATCTGCATCTGCTAATTGGCAGGTGGATTCTTTACCAGTGAGCCACCAGGGAAGTCCCCTGTCATGCTCAGGGGTTCAGCCTAAATGCTACCTCATCAGAGAGACCCACCCTGACTGCTCTCTCTCAAGGTGCTGCCCCCTACTCCATTTTCTATTACTGTATCTCCATCTTTTCTTTCTTTCATAGCATTCACTTCAATCTGAACTTATCTGATTTTTTTTTTCTTTTTGCCCATGCCTTATGGCATGTGAAAGTTCCCGGACCAAGGATCGCAGCCGCTCTCTCTGCACTGGAAGCACGAAGTCCTAACCACTGGACATCCAGGGAAGTCCCTGAACTTATCTGATTTGTGTATCTGTTACTTGTTTAGTCTCGCCCTCTCTCCTGAGAGCAGGAATCATGCCTGGATTGCTCTCCATTAACTCTCCATCTCGCAGCATCAGGCTAGTCACAGAGCAGCACTGCTGGTGAATGAGTAGACAGTTTCTGTTTGTCCAAGAGGCCACCCTCCCTCTCTGCTCGACAGCTTCCTACCTGAGAACCTTCGCTCCTGTGGACACCTCTCCTGGGATCCCCTTCCCTTTGTTAACCCTCGACCCATCCCTGGGTCTCCCTCAAGTGTTACTTCTTCAGGATAACTGTATCTGAAAAAGCTCTTGCAAGAATTCTGTTCTTGGCAAACATAAGTCTCATCATGTAATTTATTAAGACTTGTATTTTTATACTTATTCATGTGGTTGTTATTAAGGCCTGAGACTAGAGCTGTCTGCCCCCAGCTCATAGGTCCATAACAGGTTTTCAGAAAATGCTTGTTGAATGACTAAATGACTGAATGACGTGTCATGAATCAAGTGTTAGCATTATCCCAAATCCATTTTCCAGTGGGTGAATGAATGAATGAATGAAGGGAAGGGCGGGGAAGCAAGGGCCATGACTCCTTCAGACCACCTTCAAATCCTCCCACCATCTCCACCAGCTGAGTTTTCAGCCAGACCTCCCTGGCCACCCAAGGCTCCAGGCCATTTTCCAGGATGGGGAGGGTGGTTACCGTAGTCCTTAGGGAGCGGGGCAGGTGCCGAGGGATGCACAACAGGCTTCTGCCGGCGCTCCTGGGTGGGGCTGGGGGGCTCTGGGACAGGCTCATCCTCCTCCTCCTCCTCTTCTTCCTCCGCCCTGAGCGGCGGGGCCATCGGGGCAGGATCTGTCTTAGTCATGGTGCTCGGTGGCCCTCAAGGGGGCAGGTGCAGAGTTGGGGGTGGCCTTCAGGCAAATCCTGGGGGCAGAGGTCAACTAGAGGGGGTGCCCCACCATCTTCGGAACCTGAGCCTCCAAACGCTCCCAGGACTCGGATGGCTCCCACGCCCCCAGCTGTGAATTTTGGTCAACCATAGGGATGCCAGTCACGCATCAGAGGGCCCTGGTTTGTGAGCCCGGCGCCTGCCACTTCCCCCAGGCCAGTCCCCCATTCTTCTCCCGCGTCAGGTCCCTCAGCCTAGGCCGCCCCCTCCCCGGGTTTGTTTATCTCAGGATGCAGGATGCTTTGCCCCTCCCCTTCTCCACGAGCCTCCCCTCGACCCATCTTACCTCGGATGGATGTGGCTGGAGACCAAAGCTGAAACCGGGGAGACTGTAACGGGGTGTCAGTGTCTGGCGAAGTGACGGGGGAGAAGGAGACAGAGAGAAGGGGACGAGGCCCAGACGCCGACGGGGGATGGGGGTGGAGAGGGAGGGGCGCTGACAGCGCATGCGCTGTGTCATTCCCAACCAGGCGCGGGGGCGGAGACACTGTGAGGCTGTTTGCATTGATGAAAAGGCTGCAGGCAGTGATGGGGAGACACGGAGAAAGGGGAGAAGAAACGGCCTCTAAGAAGTCTGTGAGGCATGGAGACAGAAGGAGAGATGAAGCCACTGTTGTTCAGTCGCTAAGTCATGTCCTGCTCTTTGTGATTCCACGGACCACAGGGACAAGCGTAAAAACGATGGAAAAAACGGGCACAGTTCTATGGTCCATCCCCTTGTAAAGGTCCATCCCCCTTCCCGCAGGCCTGCAAACCAGACCAGTTAGGCTAGGGGTCTCTGTGGTAGTGAGGGGTGTTTTCTCTCTCTGATTTATCAGACCTGACTTCTTCTCCATGTTTGCCCTGAAGAAGCAACGTCTCAGAGGGATGGTTTGATGGAGACTCCTAAAATCAGTCATGGTCATTATCACATAGTGCTCCCACAGCGCTTACTGGGCCCAGAGAAGTTAAGCCACTTGTCCAAGGGGATAGGGCAATTAGGTAAAGTAGAGCAAAGACTTGAATCCAAGTGGCCAGGCTGAATCACCATGCTACGCAGCTTTGGCAGTGGAAGGGGACACATCTGCCAATGGACCCCTCCTCCAGATAGGCCTCCAGGAGCCAGCCCAGGGCCGAGGCCTTCCTGGCTCCGTCATCGTGGCTTGGCTGTCACACCTGACTGGCTGTGGCCGGCGCTGTCCACAGTCATTCCAGCCTCTCATCCTAATGGGCAGGACCAGTAGACTGATTCAAAAGAGTTCCAGAATTTCATCCCCACTGTCACCTCAGGCCGTTATCCGGGTCCATCTTCCATCTTCTCCTACTTGGACTAGAGTAGCTGCCTCTTCCCTGTTCCCCCTAACACCCCAGTATGCAGCCGCTGGGGCCTATTAATACCTATCACACCAGGACCCTCCTGTAGACGGCTGCCTGTTGCACCTTGCGCCAGCTAGAAGCCAGTGTCTCAACCACAGCCCACAAGTCCTGTCATCTCACCAATCTCACCTCCTCTCACTCTCCCCCTCACTCACTCCACTCTAAACCCACTGGCCTCCTTGTCCACCCCAGGACCTTTGCACTGACTGCTCCTTCTGCCTGGCATCCTCTTTCCCCTACTACCTGGTTCCCTTTCTCCTCTCTTTTAGGCTTTCATTTATGAGTGTCTTTTCAATGAGACCTTTTCTGCTTTAACACTGCATCCCAACCCCACCTTCCACTCTCTCTCTCTTCCCATCTCTCTCTCTCCCTTCCCTGCTCGTGTTCATCATAGCAACACTGCCCTCCTCCAGCTGACACCTGACATAGTGGGGCATGTGCAGGGGCTGTTCTCCTGGAACACTCAATCTGTATGCTTCCAGTCCAGCTCCTTCTCATTATCCAGGTCTCTGCTCAAACATTGTCCCTTAGAGAGTTCTCCATCCACGCCCTAAGCCCAGTACATTTTCATTCAGTCTTTAGAGCACTTATCACAGTCTGACATGATATCATTTATTAGTTCACAATGTCATCTTCTACTAAGCAGAATTTGAGCACCATGAGGACAGAACTTTGTCAGCCATGTTCACTGCTGTATCCCCAGTGTGGCACCAGTCTTGGCAAAGGGTATGAGGGGGCTCTTTAGTACCAGTGACAACCCTCCCCAAACAAACAATGCTTGTTCTGCTCTGAGAATGTTTTACTGACCACAAAGACGGACGTGGCTTTGGGACCTAGTCCCAGGGTCATCACTACAGACAGAGGTCTTAGGCTCACATCAGCCCTAAAGTTCAAGGGGTTCCTAAGACTGGCTGTGGCCGGCGCTGTCCACAGTCATTCCAGCCTCTCATCCTAATGGGCAGGACCAGTAGACTGATTCAAAAGAGTTCCAGAATTTCATCCCCACTGTCACCTCAGGCCGTTATCCGGGTCCATCTTCCATCTTCTCCTACTTGGACTAGAGTAGCTGCCTCTTCCCTGTTCCCCCTAACACCCCAGTATGCAGCCGCTGGGGCCTATTAATACCTATCACACCAGGACCCTCCTGTAGACGGCTGCCTGTTGCACCTTGCGCCAGCTAGAAGCCAGTGTCTCAACCACAGCCCACAAGTCCTGTCATCTCACCAATCTCACCTCCTCTCACTCTCCCCCTCACTCACTCCACTCTAAACCCACTGGCCTCCTTGTCCACCCCAGGACCTTTGCACTGACTGCTCCTTCTGCCTGGCATCCTCTTTCCCCTACTACCTGGTTCCCTTTCTCCTCTCTTTTAGGCTTTCATTTATGAGTGTCTTTTCAATGAGACCTTTTCTGCTTTAACACTGCATCCCAACCCCACCTTCCACTCTCTCTCTCTTCCCATCTCTCTCTCTCCCTTCCCTGCTCGTGTTCATCATAGCAACACTGCCCTCCTCCAGCTGACACCTGACATAGTGGGGCATGTGCAGGGGCTGTTCTCCTGGAACACTCAATCTGTATGCTTCCAGTCCAGCTCCTTCTCATTATCCAGGTCTCTGCTCAAACATTGTCCCTTAGAGAGTTCTCCATCCACGCCCTAAGCCCAGTACATTTTCATTCAGTCTTTAGAGCACTTATCACAGTCTGACATGATATCATTTATTAGTTCACAATGTCATCTTCTACTAAGCAGAATTTGAGCACCATGAGGACAGAACTTTGTCAGCCATGTTCACTGCTGTATCCCCAGTGTGGCACCAGTCTTGGCAAAGGGTATGAGGGGGCTCTTTAGTACCAGTGACAACCCTCCCCAAACAAACAATGCTTGTTCTGCTCTGAGAATGTTTTACTGACCACAAAGACGGAACGTGGCTTTGGGACCTAGTCCCAGGGTCATCACTACAGACAGAGGTCTTAGGCTCACATCAGCCCTAAAGTTCAAGGGGTTCCTAAGAGGAGGCAGGGGGAGCCAGGCCTTCGAGGGAGGCAATGCTATGCCTCTAGCACGGAGGCCAAGCCCATGTGTGATGCATCTTCTTTCTCTGTCTTCTGTCATCTGTCCTGCAACATGATCTGTCCCGGTCCTTATATACTGGGAGTCTGAGTGTCCAGGAGCTCAGGCTTGGCATCCAGCGTGGGCGCTGCAGGACCATGGGCAAGAACCACAGCAAGGTCAGGCCCTCCACAGATGATGGTGAAGGCTTGGGCTTCCTCAGGTCCAGGGAGCTGGGTCATTCCAGGGAAAGAAGCCGTTGCGATGGAGGACACAGGGGAGTGAGGGGAGGACAGGGGTGAAGGGAGAAGTAGGGCAGGGAGAGGAATCATGAGGGGCAGGGAGGTGGAGGTGGGGGGGTGTCAGGATACAGAGAGGCATGGGCAGCAGGAGATGTGAGAACCAGAGAGACATTCGGGAGGGCATGATGTGGTGTGGAGAAAGACAGAGAGGCAAGGAGGGACACAGACATGGAGAGACAGGTGTGGGGGTAGGGGGAGGAATACAGGGACAGAGAGACAGGGACAGGGATATGCAAACAGAGAAAGAGGCAGATGGAGACAGACACGAGGAAGTGAAGTGATACATGGGGGGACCAGATAGGGGGCAGAAAGACAAAGATGAATGTGGGAGAGAGAAGAAGAAATTGAGAGTCGTGGATGGAAAGGGGGTAGAGGAGGCAGAGACGTACACTGTCAGCCTAGGGGCCCTGGGAGGCTCCGTGAAGAGCCCCAGGCCCGAGTCTGACTTCTGTCCTTGCCCCTCCCCACTCCTCCACCACCATGTCCCCCTCGGGCACGCTGGTTCAGGCCACAGGCTCAAACACAGAGCCTCCGGGGACGGCCACTGCAGCTGCTCCTCACTACGACCCCAGATCCCCATCCATATCCCCAGTTACCGTCTGAGGATATGAACTCAGGGCTGCTAGATCTGCTGAGCCTTCAGGAAAGGCCAGTGAACATGTGAGAGAATTTCCGAGGCCAAGAGAATGATAAGGTGTGGGCCAGGTCCACCCAACTGGCTGTCAGGGGTTCCTAAGAGGAGGCAGGGGGAGCCAGGCCTTCGAGGGAGGCAATGCTATGCCTCTAGCACGGAGGCCAAGCCCATGTGTGATGCATCTTCTTTCTCTGTCTTCTGTCATCTGTCCTGCAACATGATCTGTCCCGGTCCTTATATACTGGGAGTCTGAGTGTCCAGGAGCTCAGGCTTGGCATCCAGCGTGGGCGCTGCAGGACCATGGGCAAGAACCACAGCAAGGTCAGGCCCTCCACAGATGATGGTGAAGGCTTGGGCTTCCTCAGGTCCAGGGAGCTGGGTCATTCCAGGGAAAGAAGCCGTTGCGATGGAGGACACAGGGGAGTGAGGGGAGGACAGGGGTGAAGGGAGAAGTAGGGCAGGGAGAGGAATCATGAGGGGCAGGGAGGTGGAGGTGGGGGGGTGTCAGGATACAGAGAGGCATGGGCAGAGAGAGATGTGAGAACCAGAGAGACATTCGGGAGGGCATGATGTGGTGTGGAGAAAGACAGAGAGGCAAGGAGGGACACAGACATGGAGAGACAGGTGTGGGGGTAGGGGGAGGAATACAGGGACAGAGAGACAGGGACAGGGATATGCAAACAGAGAAAGAGGCAGATGGAGACAGACACGAGGAAGTGAAGTGATACATGGGGGGACCAGATAGGGGGCAGAAAGACAAAGATGAATGTGGGAGAGAGAAGAAGAAATTGAGAGTCGTGGATGGAAAGGGGGTAGAGGAGGCAGAGACGTACACTGTCAGCCTAGGGGCCCTGGGAGGCTCCGTGAAGAGCCCCAGGCCCGAGTCTGACTTCTGTCCTTGCCCCTCCCCACTCCTCCACCACCATGTCCCCCTCGGGCACGCTGGTTCAGGCCACAGGCTCAAACACAGAGCCTCCGGGGACGGCCACTGCAGCTGCTCCTCACTACGACCCCAGATCCCCATCCATATCCCCAGTTACCGTCTGAGGATATGAACTCAGGGCTGCTAGATCTGCTGAGCCTTCAGGAAAGGCCAGTGAACATGTGAGAGAATTTCCGAGGCCAAGAGAATGATAAGGTGTGGGCCAGGTCCACCCAACTGGCTGTCAGGGGGCAGCACCTAAGCTACAGAGGTACCTCAGGGCTTTCTGAAACCCTCCTTCCCCTTTTCCAAGCAGGAAAAGAGCCCTGGGATCTCAAGCTTGCCCCTGGATTTTTTTTTTTTTTTAATATTTATTTATTTAGGCGGGGTGGGGAGGGAGGGGGTGGGCGGGCCACTTCCATTGGTCTTTCATTTGTCTAGTTTCATCCATCTTTGTTCTTTGGCTTCTGTGGGCCTCCCATCGCGGTGGCATCTGTTGTCGCAGAGCACCGGCTCTGGACGCATGCGCTCCAGAGCTCCGGCTCGGTAATTGGACACATCTGTCCAGCCGCTCCGCGGCACGTGGGATCTTCCCAGGCCAGGGATCGAACCGGTGCCCCTTGCCCTGCAAGGCGGTGTCCTTACCCACTGGACCACCAGGGGAAGCCCGCCCCTGGGGTTTTATGCAGCAAAAAGGCCTGGTCAATTTTTGATTTTTAAAATGATCTCCTCCACTCCCCACCCCAGAGACTACTCGGCAGTAAAGCACAGGGGCAAAGCGCCTTAGATAGGGCCTAGGAGACTCTAGTATAGAGTTGCAAACCCAGGCTCCATAGGGGCCAGGCAGGGAGCTCTTCAGCAGAAGCGCACAGGCCTCTTCTGGGGCTGGACACCTGGGTTTCAATCCTTGCCACTTACTGGCTGCCTAGCTTTGGGAAAGTTACTGGACTGCTCTGTGCTTCAGTTTTTTCATATGGAAAATGGGGACAAGAGCAGTGTCAACATCAAGGTCCATAGTGAGTTTTCAGTAAGTTATTAGCTTTGTGTCTTGAAGAGAGTTGTTCAGTCACAAAGTCGAGTCTGATCTCTGATCCAGTGGACTGCGGCGGCCAGGCTTCCCTGTCCTACACTATCTACCAGAGTTTGCTCAGATTCGTGTCCACTGAGTCGGTGATACTCTCTAGAAGAGAGGAAGGACTGTTTAAATAAATATTATTATTAATAAGGGGAGCAGCCACTACTCAGCTTCCCCGGATGGTTGCTTGGCATTCCCAGATTGATTATTTCCACGGCAGAAATTATTTGCTTTTCAACTCTGGACGAAAAATTAGGGATCTGCTGAGCCTTCAGGAAAGGCCAGTGAACATGTGAGAGAATTTCCGAGGCCAAGAGAATGATAAGGTGTGGGCCAGGTCCACCCAACTGGCTGTCAGGGGGCAGCACCTAAGCTACAGAGGTACCTCAGGGCTTTCTGAAACCCTCCTTCCCCTTTTCCAAGCAGGAAAAGAGCCCTGGGATCTCAAGCTTGCCCCTGGATTTTTTTTTTTTTTTAATATTTATTTATTTAGGCGGGGGTGGGGAGGGAGGGGGTGGGCGGGCCACTTCCATTGGTCTTTCATTTGTCTAGTTTCATCCATCTTTGTTCTTTGGCTTCTGTGGGCCTCCCATCGCGGTGGCATCTGTTGTCGCAGAGCACCGGCTCTGGACGCATGCGCTCCAGAGCTCCGGCTCGGTAATTGGACACATCTGTCCAGCCGCTCCGCGGCACGTGGGATCTTCCCAGGCCAGGGATCGAACCGGTGCCTTGCCCTGCAAGGCGGTGTCCTTACCCACTGGACCACCAGGGGAAGCCCGCCCCTGGGGTTTTATGCAGCAAAAAGGCCTGGTCAATTTTTGATTTTTAAAATGATCTCCTCCACTCCCCACCCCAGAGACTACTCGGCAGTAAAGCACAGGGGCAAAGCGCCTTAGATAGGGCCTAGGAGACTCTAGTATAGAGTTGCAAACCCAGGCTCCATAGGGGCCAGGCAGGGAGCTCTTCAGCAGAAGCGCACAGGCCTCTTCTGGGGCTGGACACCTGGGTTTCAATCCTTGCCACTTACTGGCTGCCTAGCTTTGGGAAAGTTACTGGACTGCTCTGTGCTTCAGTTTTTTCATATGGAAAATGGGGACAAGAGCAGTGTCAACATCAAGGTCCATAGTGAGTTTTCAGTAAGTTATTAGCTTTGTGTCTTGAAGAGAGTTGTTCAGTCACAAAGTCGAGTCTGATCTCTGATCCAGTGGACTGCGGCGGCCAGGCTTCCCTGTCCTACACTATCTACCAGAGTTTGCTCAGATTCGTGTCCACTGAGTCGGTGATACTCTCTAGAAGAGAGGAAGGACTGTTTAAATAAATATTATTATTAATAAGGGGAGCAGCCACTACTCAGCTTCCCCGGATGGTTGCTTGGCATTCCCAGATTGATTATTTCCACGGCAGAAATTTGGAAACATGATACGTCCTGACTTTTCAACTCTGGACGAAAACACTGGGGCTGTGCGGGCCGGGCGGGGCACTCACCACGCGCAGGCGGCCCCGGTGCGCCCGCGCTTGCAGTTGCTGCGCCAGCTGTTCCAGTGCCCGCAGCCGCGTCTGGTGCCGCTCGTGGCGCTGCTGGAGCCTCCGCACCCGCCGCTGCAGCGCTCCCAGCGCTGCACCCAGCCCCGCCCGGGGGTGCTGGGTGGATGCTCCAGGGCGCGGCACCGCAGGAGTGGGCGGAAGCGACAGGAACACGGTGGCTGGGGTCTCTGGGCCCCCGGAGGCGGGACCCAGCACCATGAGCTGGACGGGGCCAGGGGCCGGGACAGCGGGGCCAGGGGCCAGGGATGGGGCCTCCAGCGGAGGCGGAGGCACTACCGATTTCTCCGTGCTTCGGTAATTCTGCTGCCTCTGGAAGACAAGGCACGGGGTGGAGGGTGGGAGACATCAGAACCAGACTCCAAGGGGAAAATTCCTCAGGATGGGAGAGCTGAGAGTCAGCCTCCAGAGGGGACCTCCCTCAGGAGGTGAGGGTTTGGAGATCCGACTCTAGCGATGGGACTCCCCCCAGCTCACCTGGGCGGGCGGCGCTCGGGAGAAGATGGAGGGCACGGCGTCTGGCCGCAGGTAGCGCACGCCCCAGCGCCACTGGAAGCAAGAGGGGGCGAAGTGCTCGCTGCACAGATGCTGGTGGCGGCTGGGCACCCAGTGCTCACGGCCCATGTGCCTCAGCCAGGCCTGCAGCCTAGGGCCATCCTTCAGCGGGAACCTGCCAGGGGGCGGGGTCAGCGATGTCGGTCCAACCCAAAGCCTCCCTGAGGATGCACACATCCAGAGGGCCCCGAGCTCCAAACTTCCGCCTCCGGCCCTGCCTCCCAACCAGGCTCTCTACGTGTGTATGTGTGTGTGTGTGTGTGTTGCTCAGCGGTGTCCCACTCTTTGCCTGCTGTGTCCTACTCTTTGACTGCAGCCCAGCAGGCTCTTCGGTCCATGGAATTCTCCAGGCAAGAATACTGGAGTGGGTTGCCTTTCCATTCTCCAAGGATCTTTCCAACCCAGAGATTGAACCTGGGTCTCCTGCATTGCAGGCGGATTCTGAGTCACCAGGGAAGCCCATCTCTACCTCTATCCACATCTAATTCTTCGGCTGCATCTTGTGAACACCCAGCATCAGCTCACCTCTTCCACCTCCATTGTCCTTCCCATCAAGCCTCCATCCTCCCTGGTTGAGTTTTTGCGACAGTCTCCTTCCTGGTCTCCCTGCCCATGGCCATTCTCCCTTCCCCGCTAATCTGTTCCTCCACAGGAACCTAAAGGAGTAGTTAACAAATTGGACAAATATAGAATGTGGGAGATTCTATATTCATGGGGTTACAGGTGGCGTTACAGAATACAAGATACTTAAGAAACATCAACTCGAAGCCAGATCTGTGCTTCCTCTGCAACCAACTATTCTGTAAAAAGACATTTTAATAGAGTTGGGGGAAACCGAACATGAATTATATATTAGATAACTGGAAGAAGTTAATTTCGCTAGGTGTGACCATTACATTGTTTTAAGCTTCTAAAATAGTCATCTGTTGGAAAAATATTCTGAAATATTTATGGATAAAAGACTGGAATTAGGTTTTAAACACTGCATTAAAAATGTACATGGGAGGGCTTCCCTGGTGGTCCAGTGGGTAAGGACACCGCCTTGCAGTGCAAGGGGCACCGGTTCGATCCCTGGCCTGGGAAGATCCCACGTGCCGCAGAGCAGCTGGACTGATGTGTCCAATTACCAAGCCGCAGCTCTGCGACAACAGAGGCCACCGCGATGGGAGGCCCACACGGGCCAAAGAACAAAGATGGATGAAAATGGACAAATAAAAGACCAACAGAAGTGGCCCACATGCCCCCGCCTCCCTCCCCACCCCACCCCACCCCCCAAAAATAAATAAAAATAAATGTTTTAAAAAAAAAATGTACATGGGAGGAAGGTGGATGAAAAAGATTAGCAAAATATTGACTACTGGTGTAATTGAGTGATATAAGAGCATTCATTTAAACAAGACTATTTTTGTTGTGTATGCTTGAAACATGTAAAAAAGTTTTTAAATGACAACAACAAATAGCCTGATTAAACAATGGGCAAAGAATTTGAATAGACATGTCTCCAAAGAGGACACAAATGGTCAATCGGCATATGAAAAGACGTTGAACTTCATTTATCTTTAGGAAAATGCTGATTGAAACCACAAGATATCGCCTCATAACCATCAGAATAACTATATATATATATATATATATATATATATATATATATATAAAACAAGTGTTGGTAAGGATATGCAGAAATTGGAACCCTGTACACTGTTGGTGGGAATGTAAAATGGAGCCACCTCTATGAAAAGTAGTATGTGTGTGTGTGTGAGGGGGTTAGTCACTCAGTCGCGTCCAACTCTTTGCGACCCCATGAACCGCAGCTCTCCAGGCAAGAACACTGCAGTGCCTGCCATGCTCTTCTCCAGGGGATCTTCATGACCCATTCTCTTACATCTCTTGCACTGGCAGAGGGGTTACCACTAGTGCCACGTGGGAAAGCTATTCCCCAAAACAAAATACAAAGTTTTTTTAAAAAACTGACCAACTTTAAGTGTCAAACAGAGATACCTAAAAGTTTCTCTTTAAACTACAACTGAAAGTGGAAAACCAGTATCAATTCCATAAACAGGAGTTAACCATAAAAATACCTGGATACCTTTATATGC
Organism: Tragulus kanchil; assembly: GCA_022376925.1. Lineage (NCBI taxonomy): Eukaryota > Metazoa > Chordata > Mammalia > Artiodactyla > Tragulidae > Tragulus > Tragulus kanchil. The sequence goes on from JAIOJX010000031.1 coordinate 117,855,044, forward strand.
TGAGGGCTGTAAAATCCACTCACTGTTAAAAAGGAAGAGTTTTACAGAGTGGAAAATTGATCCACATTAGCGAGCTTCCTGGTGGTCCAGTGGGTAAGGACACCGCCTTGCAGTGCAAGGGGCACCGGTTCGATCCCTGGCCTGGGAAGATCCCACGTGCCGCAGAGCAGCTGGACTGATGTGTCCAATTACCAAGCCGCAGCTCTGCGACAACAGAGGCCACCGCGATGGGAGGCCCACACGGGCCAAAGAACAAAGATGGATGAAAATAAAAGAAAGACCAATAGAAGTGGCCCACATGCCCCGCCTCCCTCCCACCCCACCCCACCCCAAAAATAAATAAAAATAAATGTTTTAAAAAAAAAATGTACATGGGAGGAAGGTGGATGAAAAAGATTAGCAAAATATTGACTACTGGTGTAATTGAGTGATATAAGAGCATTCATTTAAACAAGACTATTTTTGTTGTGTATGCTTGAAACATGTAAAAAAGTTTTTAAATGACAACAACAAATAGCCTGATTAAACAATGGGCAAAGAATTTGAATAGACATGTCTCCAAAGAGGACACAAATGGTCAATCGGCATATGAAAAGACGTTGAACTTCATTTATCTTTAGGAAAATGCTGATTGAAACCACAAGATATCGCCTCATAACCATCAGAATAACTATATATATATATATATACATATATATCTATATATATATAAAACAAGTGTTGGTAAGGATATGCAGAAATTGGAACCCTGTACACTGTTGGTGGGAATGTAAAATGGAGCCACCTCTATGAAAAGTAGTATGTGTGTGTGTGTGAGGGGGTTAGTCACTCAGTCGCGTCCAACTCTTTGCGACCCCATGAACCGCAGCTCTCCAGGCAAGAACACTGCAGTGCCTGCCATGCTCTTCTCCAGGGGATCTTCATGACCCATTCTCTTACATCTCTTGCACTGGCAGAGGGGTTACCACTAGTGCCACGTGGGAAAGCTATTCCCCAAAACAAAATACAAAGTTTTTTTAAAAAACTGACCAACTTTAAGTGTCAAACAGAGATACCTAAAAGTTTCTCTTTAAACTACAACTGAAAGTGGAAAACCAGTATCAATTCCATAAACAGGAGTTAACCATAAAAATACCTGGATACCTTTATATGCTGAGGGCTGTAAAATCCACTCACTGTTAAAAAGGAAGAGTTTTACAGAGTGGGCACAATGCCACCCATAGGAAACAGGATAAATAAACTGGCACACAAAAGAATACTCTGAGCTCTAAAACAGGCTGGCGGCACTGGATGAATCCACGTACTATTTATAGGCATATTTTATGTGGAAAAAAAAAAGCAAGGTTCCAAATGGAGTATACCAGCTTTCAGTAACTGTGGTAGACTGAATAACAGTCCCCTAAAGACGTCCATGTCCTAACCCCTTGCCATTGTGAATATTGCTTGTCATGACAAAAGATGTGACTAAGGATCCTGAGATGGGGAAGCTGGCCTGCATCATCTGGGTTGGCCCTAAATGCAATCACAGATATTCTCTTTTCTTTTAATTTTTTGGCCATATGCGGTGACATGTGGGGTCTTAGTTTCTCAACCAGGGATCGAACCTGTGCCACCTTCAGTGGAAGCATGCAGTCTTAACCACTGGATTTCCAGGGAAGCCCCATAAGTATTCTTATAAGAGGGAACCAGAAGAATGCATTACTGCCACAGACAAAAGAGAAGGCAATGTCACCACAGAGGTAGATACTGGGGTGATGTGGCCACAAGCCAAGAAATGGCTGCAGACTTCAGACACTGGAAGATGCAAGGAACGGATTTTCTTCTAGAACCTCCTGGAGAATGCAGTCATGCAGACACCTTGATTTTGGCCCAGTAAAACCAATCTGGATTGTGAGAGAATAATTCCTGTTGTTTTAAGCCACCAGCAATTTGTAACAGCATCCACAGGAAACTAAGAAACATATATTGTATTTGTGTAAAGAAAAGAAAGAAAGAAACAGTGGGAAAGCCATGCAAGAAGCTAAAGAGGCCACTCATGGGGAGGAGGCTGATGGGATGGACAGAGGGGGGTAGCGGGGGTGCAGAGCAAGCGTCCTTACGCAAAGGCTGACAGAGAGGCAGGTAGCTGTTGAAAGAGGACAAAGGAGAGCCACGGTATCCAAAGAGAAGAACCCCAAGGCACAGGGCCAGGCGCCCTAGCTGCTGCACTTCCTTCAGCCTCAATCAGAGATCCAGCTTGGAGTTAACCATAAAAATACCTGGATACCTTTATATGCTGAGGGCTGTAAAATCCACTCACTGTTAAAAGGAAGAGTTTTACAGAGTGGGCACAATGCCACCCATAGGAAACAGGATAAATAAACTGGCACACAAAAGAATACTCTGAGCTCTAAAACAGGCTGGCGGCACTGGATGAATCCACGTACTATTTATAGGCATATTTTATGTGGAAAAAAAGCAAGGTTCCAAATGGAGTATACCAGCTTTCAGTAACTGTGGTAGACTGAATAACAGTCCCCTAAAGACGTCCATGTCCTAACCCCTTGCCATTGTGAATATTGCTTGTCATGACAAAAGATGTGACTAAGGATCCTGAGATGGGGAAGCTGGCCTGCATCATCTGGGTTGGCCCTAAATGCAATCACAGATATTCTCTTTTCTTTTAATTTTTTGGCCATATGCGGTGACATGTGGGGTCTTAGTTTCTCAACCAGGGATCGAACCTGTGCCACCTTCAGTGGAAGCATGCAGTCTTAACCACTGGATTTCCAGGGAAGCCCCATAAGTATTCTTATAAGAGGGAACCAGAAGAATGCATTACTGCCACAGACAAAAGAGAAGGCAATGTCACCACAGAGGTAGATACTGGGGTGATGTGGCCACAAGCCAAGAAATGGCTGCAGACTTCAGACACTGGAAGATGCAAGGAACGGATTTTCTTCTAGAACCTCCTGGAGAATGCAGTCATGCAGACACCTTGATTTTGGCCCAGTAAAACCAATCTGGATTGTGAGAGAATAATTCCTGTTGTTTTAAGCCACCAGCAATTTGTAACAGCATCCACAGGAAACTAAGAAACATATATTGTATTTGTGTAAAGAAAAGAAAGAAAGAAACAGTGGGAAAGCCATGCAAGAAGCTAAAGAGGCCACTCATGGGGAGGAGGCTGATGGGATGGACAGAGGGGGGTAGCGGGGGTGCAGAGCAAGCGTCCTTACGCAAAAGGCTGACAGAGAGGCAGGTAGCTGTTGAAAGAGGACAAAGGAGAGCCACGGTATCCAAAGAGAAGAACCCCAAGGCACAGGGCCAGGCGCCCTAGCTGCTGCACTTCCTTCAGCCTCAATCAGAGATCCAGCTGTTCTCGCCAGCCTCTTTCTGCCTGGACACAAACATGAAATCCCTTGTAATGGCACTTCCCACCAGCTCCTGGGCAAAGGATTATTCCATATCCACTCTCTGCTTAGTAACTACAGCTTTTTTGAGGCCATAATGTGCCCCATTAAATAACTGTTTACCAGGTTCCTTTGCACGAAATGGGGCCATGTAACTAAGCCTTGGACAATGAACATTTCCATTTTGGGTGAGACACGTGAGAAGGAACTTAAATGTGAAAGCATTCTCCAACAGGATCAGAAGCAGCTCAAAGGGCAAAGGAGGAAAGGAATATCCTAAGAAACCTCTTCCTAATTTGGACTTGTTTTTATTCTCTTTGGTTCCTCTGAATGGCAACATTTATAAAAGGAAATGTCCCTCTCTAAAAATCTACCTTAAATGAACAGCCAGTCTCCTCTTTTTTTTTTAACAGAAATATTTTAGTATTGTGGCCGTTCTATCTGGAGCACTGCTACTTCTTTTCTTCCTTACTAACATAATTCACAATGTCTTCAGTGTGGTTAAATGACCATTAAAGACTACATTTCCGGGGTTTCCCTGGTGGTCCAGTGGGTAGACACCGCCTTGCAGTGCAAGGGACACCGGTTTGACCCCTGGCCTGGGAAGATCCCACGTGCCGTGGAGCGGCTGAACTGATGTGTCCAATTACCGAGCTCGAGCTCTGGAGCGCATGCGCCCAGAGCCGGCGCTCTGCAGTGAGAAAAGCCACTGCGATGGAAGGCACACACAGGCCAGAGAACTAAGATGGATGAAGATAGATAAATGAAAGACCGAGTGAAGTGGCCAAAAAAGACTACATTTCCCAGCATCCTTTGCAGTTGACAATGACTGACGATGAAGAACTCACCACTGGCTGGGATTTCTGGGAAGGCTTTATAGAGAGGACCTGCTCAGTTTAGAGTTGAGACCTTCTGCTCTTCCTCATTTCCCCCTTCTACCTACCAGAAATGGCAGAGCATGATGGCTTGGCACTTGGCAGCCAGAGGACCGATGTGAATCCTTAATGAGTGTGGAATAAATGAAAGACCAATAGAAGTGGCCAAAAAAAAAATTTTTTTTTTGCTACCATTCCCCACATGAAGAGACACATTTCCACTCCACTGATCCAGTCCTTGCTACTGACTTGCCAAATGAGTAAAAGTGACATGGGCCATTGGGTGACTTCTCCCCATTTTCTCTTTTCTCTCTCCCATAAAACCAGTAACCTTCCACGTAGGGGCAGCTCCTTCAGCCAGAGTCCCTAATTAAGACACAGTAGAGAAGTGCCATCAATGACCTGGACATTAGTGTGAGTGAGAAATAAACCTTTCTTGTGGATAAGCAACTGAGATTCGGTGAGTTTGTTACTGTAGCATAACTTGGCCATGCTGATTCCTACATATCCCATAATTTGGTTTAGCCACTATCATTTTAGGAACTTGTTACTGCCAGACAGATGCAATCCCTACTTGATAGACACCCCACCCCACGAGAGATGACTGTCATTTGTTCCTGATAGGGTCTAAAATACAACTAAAGAATGTCTCCTTTGGCACCAGGGTAGGAATTTCACATTATTTCCCAGCAGTCACTTCCCTCATTGTTTCACTTTGTTCCTTGCTAACATCCATGCCCTCTCTTGAGTCTGCTTTGGAGCCTGCTTCTCATCAAACTCTCAGCTCAGAGGCTTCTGCAAGAGTGATTCAGGGATGAGCCTCAAGGTGGGAATGGGTCAGCCTGTGGGAGGAACAGCCTGGCAGCCACTGATGGGATTTCAACAACACAGATATAAACTGATTCTTTTCTTTTTTGCTGCACCAAGCAGCTTGTGAGATCTTAATTCCCTCACCAGGAATCGAACCCAGCCCCTCAGCAGTGAAAGCGTGGAGTCCTAACCACTGATCACCAGGGAATTCCCTGAACTGATTTTTTTGGGGGGGAGGGGGGTTACTTCTATTGGTCTTTCATTTATTTCCATCTTTGTTCTTTGGCCTGTGTGGGCCTCCCATCACAGTGGCCTCTGTCGCTGCAGAGCACCGGCTCCAGGCGCATGCGCTCCAGAGTTCAGTCTCAGTAGTTGGACACATCGGTCCAGCCACTCCGCAGTACATGGGATCTCCCCAAGCCAGGGATCAAACCGGCACCCCTTGCATTGCAAGGTGGTGTCTTTACCCACTGGACCACCAGGGAAGCCCTGAACTGATTTTTATATGGTCACTTGGCTGATAGGTACAATTGTTATCATTCTCCTTATCATTATGTATGAAGAACTTAGAACAGTAGCTGGCCTTTGCTCTCTAAATAAGTTACTACTGCTGTTGGTATAAAGGAAGCAACAGTGGAATGGAAGTAGGGAGACCAGCAAGCAGCTATAACAGCATCTCTTTAAGAGGGAATAACAGGAAAGGGTGAGAATATGTTGCCTCAACAACCCAGAGTCCCACAGCGCCCCTGCACAGCCTGAAGAAGTCATCGCCCCTCTTTGCTGGCAACATCATTCTCCTAAAAGAAAAAGTGGGGAATGAAAGGGGTGAATAGGCAGACTTGGTAAGGAGGCCAGAGGTTTCCAAGGAGAAGCAGGAGGAGGACAAGGGGGAACAAACATTTTTAGCCAAGGTGCCTTCACCTGGACTGCCACGCCTATGACAATAATTTATTTTGCCTAAGACTTCCTTTAAGCCCAGAGTTAACATTTATAACAACAATGTATCTTTTTGGAGGACAGGTTGCTCCTTCTTAACTTGTACCCATGTTATCTAAAGAGGTATGTTGTGGGTGTGGGTCTAGTAAGACCTTTATCATCTTAAAATATTCTTTGGATCTACAATAGCTAGAACATGGAAGCAACCTAGATGTCCATTGACAAATGAATGGATAAAAAAGCTCTGGTACATATATACAATGGAGTACTTCTCAGCTGTAAAAAGAAATGCAGAATCAGTCCTAATGAGGTGGATGGATCTAGAACCTATTACAAAAAGTGAAGTAAGTCAAAAATAGAAAGACAAGTACAATATACTAACACATATATATGGAATCTAGTAAGATGGTAATGATAACATACTCAGTGAAGCACTGGAAAAACAGACATAGAGAACAGATTATGGACATTATGGGGAATGAACAGGGGGTAGGAGGCATAGAGGGAGTCGCATGGAAACCTATACTATCATATGTGAAAAAGATAGCTATTGTCATTGTGCTATGGGAACAGGGGATTCTGTAGGGGTGCTGTGAGATGGTCTGGAGGAGTGAGATGGGGGAACTAAGAGGGGGGTGGAGAAGGGATGGGAGCCAGGGATATACACATGACTAATCTGGGATTATACATATCTATAAACAACAAAATACTGTAAAAGTAAAAAGTAAAATAAAATAAAAACTATATATATTCTTTGGATATATTGTTAATATCCAGCTGGAGAAGTACAAAACACTTCACCTAAACTAGCTTCTAGGGATACTCTTCTATCCCTCTTCCAGTGTCTTTAGCTAGAAGCTTTCTTTATCCCTTTTTTTCTTTAATAAATCTTTTGTTGCATGACAAAAAAAAAGAGAGAGAGAGATAATAACAGGGATGTCCTGGTAGTCTAATGGTTAAGACTTTGCCTTCCAATGCAGGAGGCGAGGGTTTGATCCCTGGTCAAGGAGTTAAGATCCCACATGCCTTGTGGCCAAAAAACCAAAAACATAAAACAGAAGCAGTATCGTAATAAATTCAATAAAGGCTTTAAAAACAGTCCACATCAAAAAAAAAAAAAATCTTAAAAAAAAAAAAAAAAAAGAATGACCGTCTGGACTACCCTGTGATAGCAGAGATAGTAAATGGTCAAGCTGGGAAGATGGTGGGGCTCTCGCCCCCTTATTTCCTAATAGTTTAGTGAGGATTCTGCCATTCGTATTTATAACTGTACTGCCAAGGAGTTAGGGATTTTGTTGTGATCACTGCAGGATGCGGAGTCTCGGAGGGCAGACTCAAAGCATGGATTAATTGTACAGGAGGAGTGATGCTGAAGAAAAGAGGGTATCAATCTGTGTCCTCAGTTCGTCAATGACTGACCCTGCACCTTCCCATAAGCTCTGTCAGGGCAGGAACAAGATCGGGCACAGTTCTTTGTGTCCAGCAGGGGCTTACTTACTCCAGGAGACACTCAAGAGTTGCTGAATTAATAAATGGTGGCCCAGGGGGTTTCCCTGGTGGCCCCGTGGGTAAAGAGTCCACCTTGCAGTCCAAAGGGCACCAGTTCGATCTCTAGCCCGGGAAGATCCCATGTGCCGCAGAGCAGCTGGACCGGTGTGTCCAGTTAGAAGTCAGCGCCCTGGAGTACATGCGCCCAGAGCTGGTGCTCTGCAACGAGAGGGGCCACTGTAATGGGAGGCCCACACAGGTCAAAGAATAATAAAGATGGATGAAAATAAATAAATTAAAAAACAGTAAAAAATAAGAGGCTAAAAAAAAATTTGGTGTCCGAGGGATAGCGTGGGGGTGGGAGGCGGGAGGGGAGTTCAGGATGGGGAGGGCACACATGTATACCTATAGCCCATTCATGTTGATATATGGCAAAAACCATCACAATACTGTAAAGTAATTATCCTCCAACTGACATAAATTTTTAAAAATGATGTCAGAGCAATACATTTTAAAAAGCAAGTGTGGACATATTGATTCAGGTTTAAAGACTCTTTTACTCTTCTCCTTCCCTGAACCAGGGACCTTCAAAGGACAGCTGAGACGTGGAGTTCTGGGTTTCCTGGGGAGTCCATTTGAGACGCATGCATCTAATTCACCCAGCAAAAACTTACTGAGCACCCACTATGTGCTAGGCATTGTTTGAGGTGATAGGGACACAATGGGAAATAAGACAGACAAAAATCCCTACCTGACCTTTGTCTCCTCCACTAGCTGATATTCTAGTGGAGGAGACAGTAAATACGTTGGGTTCCCTAAAAAGTTTGCTTTTCTATACAACCTTGTGGAAAACTCCAAACGAACTTTTTGGCCAACGCCATATCAAACATGTGGTATGCCAGATAGTGTTATGGTAAAAGGGAAAAATAGAGCAGGAAGTGAGTAAAGAAAATAGGTACGTACTGGGAGAGGGTTATCATTTTTCAGAGTGGTGGTCATAAAGGGAAAAACTTTCCATGCAAAGGCCCTGAGGCAACAACATGCCTGGCATGCTAGACGAACATTGAACAGGCCAGTGACCCTGGAACTGAGTGAGTAAGAGGCAGGAGGGAGGAAATGAGGCCACACAGGGTGTGGAAATCCAGTTCTTGCAGGGAGGGGGCTGCAGGCTCTGTGGGCCTGCTTTCTGTCTGCTCCAGCCTTATCTTCTTGTCTTTTCTAGAGTCAGGTGGGAGCCAGGGGCAGGATCTGAGCCCTAATCTAACTCAGGGCTCTACAGGCTCCCTGTGACTGCATGTGGAAAATAGACTGTGGCAACAGATCATCAAATGGAGAGGCTACTTAAAATAGCGCAGTCAGGAGGTGGCCAACACCAGGGTTGGGGCAGAGAAGAGGGTCAGAAGTGGTCAATTCTGGACAGACTTTAAAGGAAGAGCCTGGACTTCCTTGGTGGTCCCATGGTTAAGAATCTACCTGCCAGGGTTTCCCTGGTGGTCCAGTGGGTAAGGACACTGCCTTGCAGTGCAAGGGGCACCGGTTCGATCCCTGGCCTGGGAAGATCCCACGTGCCGCGGAGCGGCTGGACTGATGTGTCCAATTACCGAGCTGGAGCTCTGGAGCGCATGCGCCCAGAGCCGGTGCTCTGCGACGACAGACGCCACTGTGATGAGGGGCCCACAGGAGCCAAAGAACAAAGACGGATGAAAACAGATAAATGAAAGACCAATAGAAGTGGCCCGCCCGTCCTCCTCCCTCCCCACCCCGCCCCCCAAAAGACAAATAAATAAAACAAAAATTTTTTTTTTTTTTTTTAAAAGAATCTACCTGCCAAAAAAAAAAAGGATCCACCTGCCAAGGCAGAAGACATGGGTTTGATATCTGGTCCGGGAAGATTCCACATGCTGTGGAGCAACTAAGCCTGTGTGCCACAACTACTGAGCCCCTCACTGCAACTATGGAAGCCCCCAGGCCCTGGAGCCTGTGTTCTGCAACAAGAAAAGTCACTGCAGCTTCTTTTTCTCCTAGTGGATAAGGTAAGGGAGGAGGTCCTGGTATGGACCTCTCCTTTTAAATACTGTCTTGTTCCCAGCCCTGGAGAGCAGGATGGGCATGCTGCCTTGTCCTGCCTGCTATTTACATCTGTTTTGATGTAAAGAGGACGATTTAGAAGACGTCCTTTTGACCAGATTAAAAAAAATAAAAGAAAAGCCACTGCAGTGAGCAGCCTGTGTACTACAACTAGACAGCAGCCCCAGCTCACCTCGACTATATAAGCCAGTGCACAGCAGAGAATACCCAATGCAGCAAAAATAAAGATATGTAAATAAAATTACAGTTTTTTTAAAAAAAGATAATGCCAACAGGATATGCTGCTAGACTGGATAAGGCATGTGTTCTGGCCCATTTAGACTAAAGCCATCAGGGACAAACCTGCAGTCTAAAAAATTCAGGTTTATTTATCATGGCAATAAGGGAATTGCACACCAGAGGTATTATGGGGAGTTTCATGGAACAAAGGAAAATAATTACTTGGGTTTAGGGGACAGATTAAGTTTAGGTGAAAATAAGTGGAACTGTTTGGACAGGCTCTAAGCAAAGCAGAACTGTGTGTAAATGGATCAAGATCAGACCTGGATTGCGCGGTGGACCCAGGGTCAGTCTCCTTGGAAGCAACAAAGTTTGGATGGATGTGAATTACTGTGTCCAGAAACCTCTTACCTGAAGCTCTGCACTTGGACTGTAAATCAAGGCTGCTCTCTGTGTCAACTGACGTAACTTCTCCAGGCCTTAAGTAAAATGTTTCATTCTGACTGATACAATTTCAAACAGCAAAGTTTGTAATAGCCTACAATACTTTGGAGAGCAAAGCTTCCTAGTAAGAAAGCAGTACTCACTTTACGTCTGCAGCACGTCCCTGAGAAAGTGATAGATATATTTTTTACTATTAACTGTTCAGCTAGCCTTTTCCAGGTCTGTTATTCCAGCCACAGAATTTATAAGGCAGGTTTTTTGTTTTGGTTTTACAGTTCAAACTAAGTTTTATTTTCTCAGGTCTGAGATAAGAGAAGTAAAGCTGACTCTAAGATTTCTAGCCTGAACGACAATAAGGATGGAAAGCTATTAGACAGTAAAGTTTATAGACGGTTTCGGAAGAGACAACATCCGGAAGTCGGTTTCCGATGGTTTGGGTTTGCGATACCTCAAATTCTGGCAATGGCCAGAGGGCAATTGTAAGCTCTTTCCGAACCTGGATCAACCTCATGCCTCTACACAGCCCTCCCTTTCCTCCGCACTACCTGCAATTAACCGTCTTCCCCTGCTGTTTCATACCTTTGCACGTTTATATATACCGTGAGACGCTGAGAACACGCAGCCTAAACCTGCTTCTTGATCCCTCTAAGCAGGAGCAGAAGCCTCGCGCCGCTGCAGAGACCCTCGAGCCCCGCCCCCACGTGGCCCCGCCCCGGGCCCGCCTCCACACAAGCCCCGCCCCTCGCTTGCGCTCACTTGTAGAAGCTCACCGGGCGGTTATCCGCGCCCAGTCGGCCCGCAGTGTTGGAGCAATTCGGAGCCCGACAGTACTTGGGCATGGCTGTCCAACCCAAATGAGTTTTGCCGGTTCTGCAGCCCCACTTTGGTCCTCGCCTGGCGCCGCCGAACCCCTCCCAGCCCGCACGCTGGCCGCCCGCCTCACGTGACGGCTCTTGGGACTTCGTCACGTGCCGAGGGACGGAAGTCTGCGCCTGCGTATTACGTGCCGGACCGTGTTGCTACAGGTGTGCCCTCATCACGTGGCAAATGGGTAAAAGCGAGTACGTCTGCGCAGAGTCGGCTCAGACGCCTGGACCTCATCACGTGTTGGGGGAGAGTTGACGTTAAGGTCTTTCTGAGTCTGCGCCAACTCTTCGGTCTTTTTTTTCGACTCCGCCCTACGCTTACATCCGGGTGATTGCAAATGCGCGGATAGTCTCCTCTGCGGTAGGAGTCGGGTTCAGGAGGCTTAGACATTAGCGTCGTAGTTCAAACCTGACGTTCAGTGAATGATGAAAAGACAGACGGGATAAACACTCCTCAAGGCTCGATCAAACATCTAGGCAAGCCGCGGCTCCACCCACCCTCCGCCCCGCCTCTAGCCCTCATTGGTCCAAAGCGCTGCCGGTAATCCTGAGATTGGCTAGACCGGCAGCCTGCCATATCCAATGGTTTCTAGCCTGAACGACAATAAGGATGGAAAGCTATTAGACAGTAAAGTTTATAGACGGTTTCGGAAGAGACAACATCCGGAAGTCGGTTTCCGATGGTTTGGGTTTGCGATACCTCAAATTCTGGCAATGGCCAGAGGGCAATTGTAAGCTCTTTCCGAACCTGGATCAACCTCATGCCTCTACACAGCCCTCCCTTTCCTCCGCACTACCTGCAATTAACCGTCTTCCCCTGCTGTTTCATACCTTTGCACGTTTATATATACCGTGAGACGCTGAGAACACGCAGCCTAAACCTGCTTCTTGATCCCTCTAAGCAGGAGCAGAAGCCTCGCGCCGCTGCAGAGACCCTCGAGCCCCGCCCCCACGTGGCCCCGCCCCGGGCCCGCCTCCACACAAGCCCCGCCCCTCGCTTGCGCTCACTTGTAGAAGCTCACCGGGCGGTTATCCGCGCCCAGTCGGCCCGCAGTGTTGGAGCAATTCGGAGCCCGACAGTACTTGGGCATGGCTGTCCAACCCAAATGAGTTTTGCCGGTTCTGCAGCCCCACTTTGGTCCTCGCCTGGCGCCGCCGAACCCCTCCCAGCCCGCACGCTGGCCGCCCGCCTCACGTGACGGCTCTTGGGACTTCGTCACGTGCCGAGGGACGGAAGTCTGCGCCTGCGTATTACGTGCCGGACCGTGTTGCTACAGGTGTGCCCTCATCACGTGGCAAATGGGTAAAAGCGAGTACGTCTGCGCAGAGTCGGCTCAGACGCCTGGACCTCATCACGTGTTGGGGGAGAGTTGACGTTAAGGTCTTTCTGAGTCTGCGCCAACTCTTCGGTCTTTTTTTTCGACTCCGCCCTACGCTTACATCCGGGTGATTGCAAATGCGCGGATAGTCTCCTCTGCGGTAGGAGTCGGGTTCAGGAGGCTTAGACATTAGCGTCGTAGTTCAAACCTGACGTTCAGTGAATGATGAAAAGACAGACGGGATAAACACTCCTCAAGGCTCGATCAAACATCTAGGCAAGCCGCGGCTCCACCCACCCTCCGCCCCGCCTCTAGCCCTCATTGGTCCAAAGCGCTGCCGGTAATCCTGAGATTGGCTAGACCGGCAGCCTGCCATATCCAATGGGCGGCGGCGCCGGCTTTCCCGCGGCCGTTCGCTATTCGAGCGGACCGTGGTGTTGGCGGCGGCGGTTGATGGGTGTAACGGTCGCCGGGCTCTGGCGCGACGATGGCGGCTGTGGGGCCCGGAGGCTACGCGCGGAACGATGCAGCTGAGAAGCTGATATCCGTCATGGCGGGAGTTCCGGCGCGAAGGGCTCAGTCCTCCCCGCCCCCGGCTCCACCGCTCTGCCTGCGGCGGCGGACGCGACTCCCAGCGGCGCCCGAGGACACGGTGCAGAACCGGGTGAGGAGTTGCTTGCCTGCCGCATCTCAGTTCCAGGTTCCCTGATCTCCACTGGTCCCACCCGTAGATCTTTGGCCCCGCCCGTCAGGCCCCGGCTGGTACCCCTACGGCTGCTCACCTGCTTGCCTAGTCCCCAAGCCCCGCCCCCTTGGTCAAGGCTCCAACCACTGCCGCGTTTCCTCCTCTCTCGGGTACTGCCCATCACTCCTAGTCCCACCTCTCAGCCCCTGGCCCGCCTTCAGACTTTGTAGCGTTCCAGGATTCCTACCTGGCTTTATGCTTTGGAGCGCATTTCAGTTTTGCTCATCACCTCCTAGTCCTGCTCTCCTGCCTGTCCCCTCAGTCACCTTTAGAAACCTTTATGGGCCCTTCCACTTTTGATGACCTCACCCTGCGCTGCATCTTTAGGGTCCCTACCAGGGTTCACACCCAGTTGCTTGTTCCAACTCTCCCTGGGCTCTAGCCTGCCTTCCCTCATTCTCTGCCTTCTTTCTTTCTTTCTTTCTTTTTTTAGCCACTTCTATTGGTCTTTCATTTATTTATTTTCATCCATCTTTGTTCTTTGGCCTGTGTGGGCCTCCCATCGCAGTGGCCTCTCGCTGCAGAGCTCCGGCTCCGTAGTTGGACACATTGGTCCAGCTGCTCCGCGGCACGTGGGATCTTCCCAGGCCAGGGATCGAACCGGTGCCCCTTGCACTGCAAGGCAATGTCCTTACCCACCAAACCACCAGGGAAGCCCCATCCTCTGGCTCCTTTTTTCTTCTTCCTTACTATATGCTTATTCCATATTGCGCATTCCATATTGCCGCTTTAGATTATGAAGAGAATGTGAGTAAAGTTTGAGTAACCCTGAGTGGGGGCATGGCGTGTAGAACAGTTCCCTAAATCCTGAGATACAGGAACAAAACTTTAGGTAGAAATTACAATAGTACAGCAGTAATTAAAAATATATATACTTGTTTTTAATTATTTTGGCTATGCCTGTTCTTCATTGCTGCTTGCAGACTTTCCCTAGTTGCGGCAAGCAAGGGCTACTCTGTAGTTGGGGTGTGCAGGCTTCTCATTGCAGAGCACAGGCTGTAGAGGGTAGGCTCAGTAGTTGTGGAGCAGGGGCTTAGTTGCCCGGAGGCGTCCGGAATCATCCCAAGCCAGGGATCAAACCAGTGTCCCCTGCATGGGCAGGCAGATTCTTAACCACTGGACCACTAGGGAAGTCCACAGCAGTTTAAAACAGTTGGGCAACGGTTTAAAAAATTGTCCTCAAACTTCCTGAACTGCAAGGTCTATTTTTATAAAATGGGGTTAACAATAATTATGGTGTTTCAGGGGCTTCCCTGGTGATTTGGTGGGTAAGGACACCGCCTTGTAGTGCAAGGGGCACCGGTTCGATCCCTGGCCTGGGAAGATCCCACGTGCCATGGAGCGGCTGGACCGATGTGTCCAATTACTGAGCCGGAGCTCTGGAGCACATGCTCCCAGAGCCGGTGCTCTGCGACAACAGAGGCCACCACGATGGGAGGCCCACACAGGCCAAAGAACAAAGACGGATGAAAATAGATAAATGAAAGACCAATAAAAGTGGCCCTCCCGCTCCGCTCCCTCTCCAACCTGCCCCCTCTCCAAAAAGCAATTAAAACTATGGTGTTTCAGGGAGATGAAAGGGAATTGTGACTATGATCTACTTAGCGCAAAGTCCACATAAAGGATCTATACATTGTAGCTACAAGTGGAACTTGTTCCTACTCCCTGGCTTCCTGGCTGCAAGGCGCTTGGCAAGTGGCCGCTGCTCACTGTCTGCCCATACTTCCCTTGTCCTTCCTCTCACAAAGGTCCAGTCACATTGGCCAGCTTCTCTATTCCTGAGGCTCCAAACTCTTTTCCGCATCTTAGCCTTTGTGTTTGGTGAGTCCTCTCTCTGGGCCTTTTCCTGCAGTCTGCCTGGCTGGCTCCTATCCCTCAAGTCTCAGCCTGAATATCTCTATCCTGAAAGGCCTTCTTGGACCCCAGTCTAAAGCAGTCATTCGCCTCGATCTCTCACCCAGCACCTCGTACTTCATAGCTTTATCTTGTGTGTTCCTGAAAGTGCTCTGTGAGCTCTAAAGTGAATGAAGGAGAGGAATAACAGTAGCAGTTTTAGAGAGGTGGTATAGCAAGGTGTTTAGGAGCACTGCCTCTGGACCTAGACTGCTTGAGCTTTAACTTAATTCTCGTTTCTTTCCTGAACTTTTCTGGGCCTCATCTTTAAAATGAGGATAATCATACAAATATCCCCTTATAAGATATGTGTAAGGATTAAATAAGCTCACATATCTTAAGCACTTAGAACACTTGGCACACTGTAAGTTGACTCTACTGTTGTTAGTTACTACTGCTGTTATTGTGTATTTTGGGTGACTGATGTCATTCATTTTTCTTGTTTGGTGGTATAGAGTCCATCCAGCTTGTAAAAGACTTGGTCTAAAAATGACCAGTTACGCTAATGCCCAGGAATACTGATTAACAGATTAAAAAAAACAATGAGTGCCATCACTGGGGTTAGTCCTGACATGGCTCCTTCTAGATGGGTAGCCCTTCTGGGCCTCTCTTTCCTCATCTCTACAGTGGAGATGATGGTGATGATAATGACTATATCACAGGATTATTATGAGTATTGAATAAGTCATAGTTGTAATATTAAATAAGTTATACAGTTATACAAACAATGCCTGTCTTCCTGGCCAGAGGCTCAGTAAATATCAATTGTTACTATCTTCAGTGTGCCTCTCATTTCTGAGGCCCATCACCTTGTTCCAGAATGTTTTATTTGATAGTAATGAGAAACCAGTCTCTTCAGAATACTTCCTGGATGCAAGGCGCTTGGCAAGTGGCCGCTGCTCACTGTCTGCCCATACTTCCCTTGTCCTTCCTCTCACAAAGGTCCAGTCACATTGGCCAGCTTCTCTATTCCTGAGGCTCCAAACTCTTTTCCATCTTAGCCTTTGTGTTTGGTGAGTCCTCTCTCTGGGCCTTTTCCTGCAGTCTGCCTGGCTGGCTCCTATCCCTCAAGTCTCAGCCTGAATATCTCTATCCTGAAAGGCCTTCTTGGACCCCAGTCTAAAGCAGTCATTCGCCTCGATCTCTCACCCAGCACCTCGTACTTCATAGCTTTATCTTGTGTGTTCCTGAAAGTGCTCTGTGAGCTCTAAAGTGAATGAAGGAGAGGAATAACAGTAGCAGTTTTAGAGAGGTGGTATAGCAAGGTGTTTAGGAGCACTGCCTCTGGACCTAGACTGCTTGAGCTTTAACTTAATTCTCGTTTCTTTCCTGAACTTTTCTGGGCCTCATCTTTAAAATGAGGATAATCATACAAATATCCCCTTATAAGATATGTGTAAGGATTAAATAAGCTCACATATCTTAAGCACTTAGAACACTTGGCACACTGTAAGTTGACTCTACTGTTGTTAGTTACTACTGCTGTTATTGTGTATTTTGGGTGACTGATGTCATTCATTTTTCTTGTTTGGTGGTATAGAGTCCATCCAGCTTGTAAAAGACTTGGTCTAAAAATGACCAGTTACGCTAATGCCCAGGAATACTGATTAACAGATTAAAAAACAATGAGTGCCATCACTGGGGTTAGTCCTGACATGGCTCCTTCTAGATGGGTAGCCCTTCTGGGCCTCTCTTTCCTCATCTCTACAGTGGAGATGATGGTGATGATAATGACTATATCACAGGATTATTATGAGTATTGAATAAGTCATAGTTGTAATATTAAATAAGTTATACAGTTATACAAACAATGCCTGTCTTCCTGGCCAGAGGCTCAGTAAATATCAATTGTTACTATCTTCAGTGTGCCTCTCATTTCTGAGGCCCATCACCTTGTTCCAGAATGTTTTATTTGATAGTAATGAGAAACCAGTCTCTTCAGAATATGAAAATACCACAGTTTGTTAGTCCACACTCTATAAATTGTTTAATCAAACATGCTGCAGACTGGCTTTCTTTGCTTAGAGAATTTTTAAGTTTTAAGTGTGATTGTTCAAGTTCACTGGTTTTCTTTACTCGTTGAACCTCTAGACTGTGAATTTATTGAGGGAACATACAGTGTACCCTTCTGTTCACTGCTGTGAGCACAGTGCTGGCTTTGAACCCAGAGACTGCCTGGGTTTGTATCCCAGCTTTGCTACTTCACAGATATGGGACCTTCGCCCTCCTTGTCTGTAAAATAAGGGTGATAAAAGCGCCTTCTTCCCTGGGCTGTTCTGGGCGCTCCAGTCTTTCGTCCATGTAAACCACTTAGAGACTTGTCTTCTCAGGGAGGCCTTCACCCCTTCCTCTGTCCTCTCAACCTCCTTCCCTGCTAAGTTTTTTTCCTAATGCTCCCATCATCACCTAATATCTATTTTACACATTTGTACTGTTCATTGTCTGTGTCCAACATCCCATCACCATTAGAATGTGAGCTCCAGGAGGAGGAAGAGGATTTGTTTACATTCCTCACCATTCTGTGCGCTCGCATGATATTTGTCAAAGCAGTTTTGAGGAAGACAAGCATTAGCTGCTGGTAGATGACCTTAGGGAAGCCCCAAACTTCCCTAGGGTCATCTGCCATTTGGTGGCTCAAGTGGTAAAGAGTCTGCCTACAGTGCAGGAGACCCCAGTTCAATCCTTGGATCGGGAAGATCCCCTGGAGAAGGAATTGGCAACCTACTCCAGTACTCTTACTTGGCGAATTCCATAGACAGAAGAGCCTGGCGGGCTATAGTTCGTGGGATCGCAGAGTCAAACACGACTGAGCAACTAACTTTGACTTTTCAGATTATCCTAGAAGTTCAGCAGACATATTGGAAGTAATGGGGACTGAGTGGGTGACTGAGCGGTCTGAGCTGGTGCAGGTGCTTCTGATATGAGCCTTTTCCCTGCAGGTATTGCTTGAGAAAGTGCTTGGCATCACAGCCCAGAACAGCAGTGGCCTCACCTGTGACCCCAGCACAGGCCACGTGGCCTACCTGGCAGGGTGAGTGAGTGGGTGGGCCTCAGCCTCTAACCACTGATCCTAAATTCAGAGCCTGAAGTCTTCAATGAGCCTTTCGGGCCCTCGGCTTTTCTATCTATAGAATGCAGATAATGCTGCCTACCTCTGACGGCTGTGGGGGGAATTCCACGGGCCCCTCTATGTCTAGAACAGCACCTTGGCATACATGTGGATGCTAAGAAAGCCTTATTGTGGCTGCAGGCGGGGGTGGCAGAGATTCTGGGAAAGACAAGTGGTTAAGATCCAAGCCGTGGCTCGTGTCATGTGGTCTGGATTTGTGTCCCAGCTCCACCATGCATGCCCCTCTCCCAGCCTTTGATTTGGTAAAACAGAACTAGTGATACTTCCTCCTGGTAGTTACTTGAGAGAAGTGAAAGCCATCTGCAACCGTTTATTCCACAAACACTGGTCTAGCATGGCACTGTTCTAGGCACCAAAGGGACCCCTCATCTCTGCAGGCAGGGTATGGCCATAGTAATTCCTGATAAATACCTGTTACTGAATCCTTGGGAAGCAGCCGGAATAGAAGACAAGGGTGGGTTCTTGAATCTGATGGGTGTGAGTTCACATCTCCACTCAGTCCCTGATCTGCTTGGGAGCCCTCGGCAAAGGACTGCCCTCTCTGGGCTTCAGTTTGATCATCTATGAAAAGCAACCTAAGATTGCTGACCTCACCTGATAGTTGTGAGGGTTTAAAGATGTTGTGCACAGTAAAAGCAAGTCTTTTGTGGGCTTTGATGGTTCAGTGATAAAGAACCCACCTGCCAATTCAGGAGACACAGGTTCAGTCCCTGGATCAGGATGATCCCTTGGTGCAGGAAATGGCAACCCACTCCAGTATTCTTGCCTGGGAAATCCCATGGACAGAGGAGCCTCCTGGGCTACAGTCCATGGGGTCACAAAGAGTGGAACATGACTCAGTGACTAAACAACAGCAATGAGTCTCTATTTGCCAAGAGGCTGAAACTATAGTTATCACAGAGGAAATGTTGTTTTCTGTTTAAGAATCTGTTGATATTATTAATAATGTTAAGTACCCTAGAATTCTCAGCATAGATAAAGGGGGAAGAGGAGACCAAAGAGAGATGTATCTGTGCAGAAAGAGCCTCATTTATATGTGGGCTCTTGTGTTGGGAATAAAATCATCCCTGGACCCCAAAATGCCCCTCAGTTTGGGCACATTTTCCTCTTTCTCCTCAGCTGTGTGGTGGTGATTTTGAACCCCCAGGAGAACAAGCAGCAGCACATTCTTAATACTGCCAGGTGAGCCGGGGCCTGGGCATGGGGTAGGGGTGGAAACAGGGTCCTGACACATCCCTAAGGCCCTTCCTGGCACTGCCTGGAAGTGCTTGTTTCAAGTGACTCATTCATTCACCCACTTGGTTCAGTGACATTCACCAAAGGTCTGCTTCGTGCTAGGTCCTGTCCAGGTGTCAGGAACATAGCCGTGAACAAAGGAAATGAGAAGCTGCTCTTGTAGAAGCTGACCGCTTGCTGGGGAGACAGATTAAACTAGTCGGCAGATTACTATCCAAACTTGTGACCTTGTCTGTGGCTGTGGGGGAGATGGTGGGGATGTGTTAGGGCAGGTCGGCAGGCAGAGGACCCTTACCAAAGTCTTATCAGAGCCTCCCTCCCTGGAGCTGGGACCAGAAGAAACGGAGGGGGTAACCCATGGGGAGGTCTAGGGAGAGCATTCCAGACGGGACAGCAAGAGCAAAGGCCCTGCAGTGGTAAAGAATCTCAGATAGGGGCTTCCCTGGTAGCTCAGTGGTGAAGAATTCACCTGCCAATGCAAGAGACATGGGTTTGATCCCTGATCCGGGAAGACCCTGCATGCTGTGGAGCAACTAAGCCTGTGAGCCGCAACTGTGGAGCCTGTGCTCTAGAGTCTTGGAGCCGCAACTATGGAGCCCCTGTGCCCTAGTGCCCGAGTTCCACAGTAAGAAAAAGTCACCGCAACAAGAAGATCCTACATGCTGTGGAGCAACTAAGCCCATGAGCCACAACTATTGAGCCTGTATGCTCTAGAGCTCGGAACCACAACTTATTGAGCCCATGTGCCACAACAAGAGAAGTCACCACAACAAGAAGCCTGGTCATCTCAACTAGAGAGTACACCCCACTCCCTCCAACTAGAGAAGAGCCTGCGGCAGCAGTCAAAGCCCAGAATATCCAAAAATAAATAAATATATAATTTTTTTTTAATGGCCTGAAAAAAAAAAAGGTAGTTTGAGGAGCAGTCAGGATTGCATGGGTTGAGGCGGCAATGAAGCTGTAACCCCAGAAGCCAGATAAATGGGGCTTTGGGGAGGGGTTGACCGTCATGCTGATTGCTAAGAGAAGCCACTAGAGGGTGTTTCAGGCTGAGGCTATGCTTAGCGCACCTCAGCCCTCCAGCTTGCTCTATCTCCCTTGCCTGCTTTCTTTTTTCCCACAAAATATACTCCTTTTTGATATACTTATTTCCTCAGTGGTGATGTTTACTGTCTCCACAGTGGAGCTCTCTGGGGGCAGGTACTATCACTTAGTTAATGTCCGTGTCCCTATACCCTAGTTGGTATCTAAGACATTGACAGCAGTTACTGTTTCCTGAATGAATGAATGAATCAGTGGGTATAATTTGGGTTTTACATAGATCCCTCCAGCCGCCAGTTAATTGGGGAAGGCCTTTGCCTCTGAGCAGGCCCAAGTTGGTACTTGGGGTGTGCCTTGGGGCCAGTTGATCACTGTGTCATACTGCGGCTTTGGTCCCCACTGAGTTGTGACCTTTGGGAAGCACTGCAGCTTTTTTTTTTTTTTTTTTTTTGGCCAAGTGGCTTGTGGGACCTTAGTTCCCCAACCAGGAATCGAACCTGAGCCCCTGGCAGTGAGAGCTCAGAGTCCTAACCACTGGACCACCAGGGAATTCCCCTCACTATAACTTCTTATTCCCTAAAGAGTACACAAACAGCTCAAGCTTAGCTGCTTTGGCCTAGCTCTCCAGGTGACCAGAGAAGATGTGGGTTTTCTTCTTCCCTTACAAACCCTGAGATATGGGTTTGGCAGATTCTATCTAGGAAGGGGCTTCTTGGACCCTTGGCTCTGACTGGGCTCTGCCATGGGTGGTGAGGGCAGAGGTGGGTCCCAATCCAGGCTTAAGTGTTTATTCAGTTTCTAATCTCAGGTGAAGTAATCACAGATCCATGGCCCACAGACTTGTCCAATGGTATGATTTAAATAGCGGACTTACTCAACAATGTTTAAAGCTTTCCACACAGAAAATCCAGATGCCCTCTCATTTTGCAAAAGTGAGAGGTTCGGATCCCTGGGGCCCACATTCTCCATGGCAGAGATGGGCTGGAGCTTGGTAGTATTTGTCAGAGTCTTCGCTGGCCACTTCTCATCCTCCCTGGGGCTTCCCTGATTCCCACAGGCAGTAGAGAAGGTAATATTGATCTGAAGCAGACAGCCCAGGAGAGGCCACACTCACCCCTTGCTGGGTCTGTCTTAGGAGGCAGTGTGGCCAGAGTGGAGGTTTTCATTCCGGTTGCATTTTAAAGTCACCTGATCCCAGACTTCACTCCTGGAGAAGGCTGAATCAGTCTGGAATAAGGCCTAAGCACTGGCAATTTTTAAACTTTTTACATTGAAAGAGTACAGAGAGTACCTGTACGCCTTCCCACCCCTGTTTCCCAGATGCTAATATTTTACCACGTTTGTTTTATCATTCTCTGTCTCGGAATTCCCTGGTGTTCCAGTGGTTAGGACTCTGTGCTTTCGCAGCCGAGGGCCCGGTTTCAGCCCCTGTCGGAGAACTACAGTCGCATGAGCTGTGCAGCATCCACTCTCTCAGGGCCTGAGGCCTTTGCTTTTACAAAAGCCCGGTTCTCACTTCCACCCACTTCACGTGGCTCCAGGGAATTCAGGAGATGCCCTGGGTGTGGCGCTGGATGAGCTCACAGCACTGGCCCCAGGGGGTTGCAGGCACTCACCTCTCTTGGCCTCTTGAGAGCAGTTGATGGGCCGAGTGCTGAGAGCACAGCCAGGCTGGGGTCTGGCTGCCACGCTAGTGGAACCGGTGATCAACCCCTTCCGTGTTCCCAGGAAGTCTCTGAGCGTTGGCCTAGCTCTCAGGTGACCAGAGAAGATGTGGGTTTCCTCTTCCCTTACAAACCCTGAGATATGGGTTTGGCAGATTCTATCTAGGAAGGGGCTTCTTGGACCCTTGGCTCTGACTGGGCTCTGCCATGGGTGGTGAGGGCAGAGGTGGGTCCCAATCCAGGCTTAAGTGTTTATTCAGTTTCTAATCTCAGGTGAAGTAATCACAGATCCATGGCCCACAGACTTGTCCAATGGTATGATTTAAATAGCGGACTTACTCAACAATGTTTAAAGCTTTCCACACAGAAAATCCAGATGCCCTCTCATTTTGCAAAAGTGAGAGGTTCGGATCCCTGGGGCCCACATTCTCCATGGCAGAGATGGGCTGGAGCTTGGTAGTATTTGTCAGAGTCTTCGCTGGCCACTTCTCATCCTCCCTGGGGCTTCCCTGATTCCCACAGGCAGTAGAGAAGGTAATATTGATCTGAAGCAGACAGCCCAGGAGGCCACACTCACCCCTTGCTGGGTCTGTCTTAGGAGGCAGTGTGGCCAGAGTGGAGGTTTTCATTCCGGTTGCATTTTAAAGTCACCTGATCCCAGACTTCACTCCTGGAGAAGGCTGAATCAGTCTGGAATAAGGCCTAAGCACTGGCAATTTTTAAACTTTTTACATTGAAAGAGTACAGAGAGTACCTGTACGCCTTCCCACCCCTGTTTCCCAGATGCTAATATTTTACCACGTTTGTTTTATCATTCTCTGTCTCGGAATTCCCTGGTGTTCCAGTGGTTAGGACTCTGTGCTTTCGCAGCCGAGGGCCCGGTTTCAGTCCCTGTCGGAGAACTACAGTCCCATGAGCTGTGCAGCATCCACTCTCTCAGGGCCTGAGGCCTTTGCTTTTACAAAAGCCCGGTTCTCACTTCCACCCACTTCACGTGGCTCCAGGGAATTCAGGAGATGCCCTGGGTGTGGCGCTGGATGAGCTCACAGCACTGGCCCCAGGGGGTTGCAGGCACTCACCTCTCTTGGCCTCTTGAGAGCAGTTGATGGGCCGAGTGCTGAGAGCACAGCCAGGCTGGGGTCTGGCTGCCCACGCTAGTGGAACCGGTGATCAACCCCCTTCCGTGTTCCCAGGAAGTCTCTGAGCGCGTTGGCCTTCTCCCCAGATGGAAAGTACATTGTGACAGGGGAGGTAAGTGGTGATCGTGGTGGAGTGGGTGGGGAAGGGTCTTGGAGCCATTCTTCTGCCCCAGCATGCCTAAGGAATCCCTAAAATAGCTCCTTTCTGGGCCAGAAAAGCCCCACAGCAGATGAGGGGGATGGCTTTCAAGCATAACCTGGGACAATGCAAAGTTCAGCCCTGACAGCCCCTCCAGCCCTGCCTGGTGTGGAACCCAGCAGCAGTAAATGGCACTGTCTTCTCCAGAATGGGCACAGGCCTGCTGTGCGCATCTGGGACGTGGAAGAGAAGAGTCAAGTGGCAGAGATGTTGGGCCACAAGTACGGCGTGGCCTGCGTGGCCTTCTCCCTGAACATGAAGCACATTGTGTCCATGGGCTACCAGCACGATATGGTGCTCAACGTCTGGGACTGGAAGGTAAGAGCAGCCGGCTACCAGAACACCCAGCGTCTCGGGCATAGGGAGAACTGCTTGAGATAACTTGGTAAAGTGTTTATCCAGCACTTTTTTTTTTTTTTAATTTTGGCCTCCTTTATTGGTTTTTATTTATTTATTATCATGTGACTTTATTCTTTGGCCTGGGTGGGCCTCCCCTTGCAGTGGCCTCTCATTGCAGAGCACCGGCCCTGGGTGCACGCACTCCAGAGCTCTGGCTCGTAATTGGACATACCGGTCCAGTCGTTCTGCGGCACGTGGGATCTTCCCAGGCCAGGGATTGAACCAGTGCCCCTTGCACTGCAAGGCGGACTCTTTACCCACTGGACCACCAGGGAAGCCCTATCCAGCACATATTTTTATATATATATAATTTTCACTTCTGGATGTGCTGGGTCTTTGTTGTGCAGACTTTTCTCTAGTTCGAGTACTTGGGCTTCTCATTGCAGTGGTTTCTCTTGTTGCAGAGCATGGGGTTCTTGGGCACACAGGCTTCATTAGTTATGCCTCATGGGCTCCAGAGCACGGTTTAATAGTTCTGATGCATGGGCTTGGTTGTTCCTCGGCATGTGGGATCTTCCCAGATCAGGCATTGAACCCATGTCTCCTGCATTGGTAGGTGGATCCTTTACTACTGAGCTACCAGGGAAGCCCAATCCAGCAAACTTGAGCACCTGCTGCTTGCCAGTCACTATTCTAGGCACTGGTGGTAGGGCATGTGACATGCCCTCAACTAGTGGAACTTGTAATTCTTTTTATACTGGCCAGCTGTGACCTAGAGCAAGTGATCTAACCTCTGTGTGAGTCTGTTTCCTCATCTGTAGAATTGATATAATAGTATCTACTTTGTTGAGTTGGGAGAACTCAGTGAGTTGATATGCTCTGAACGATGTCTTGGGAACAGCTGGGGGAGGACTTACCATTAGGAGAAGTGGGTATCAGTCAAGTCCTGGCTGTGTTCATCGCCTGCTGTGTGATGACCTTGCGCATGTGACAGTCCTCTCCGAGCATGACAGGGTTGGGGGAGAAGCTCCTCCCTCATAGGACTGTTGAGGTGATTCCTGAGTTGCCTCGTAAAGGGCTCCACAGGGCCCAGAGTGAGAGCCTGATCTCCGGCGGCTTGGCTCACCTTCCAGCTCTGGCCGTCCTCAACATCATGTGTGGGCTGACAGGTCTGAACTCCTGACTGAAGTTCTGAACCTTACTCTCACATGGAAGCCCTTCCAGGCCTCAGTCTCCTCTGTGGTGGGAATGATAAGAGGGTTACATGTAGGTTTCCCCAACAAGGAGGGCCTGAGGAAGACAGCCTTGAAGCAGACAAGGTCGAGGAGACGCAGGGTGGAGGCTCAGAGGGCGGTGAGGTGGGTGCTGGCGTGAACTTCTCTGCACTGTCTTCCAGAAAGACATCGTGGTGGCCTCCAACAAGGTGTCGTGCAGGGTCATCGCCCTCTCCTTCTCGGAGGACAGCAGCTATTTTGTCACCGTGGGGAACCGGCACGTGAAGTTCTGGTTCTTAGAAGTCTCCACTGAAGCAAAGGTGAGCTCCCATCCCCACTTCTTGGGCACACAGGCTTCATTAGTTATGCCTCATGGGCTCCAGAGCACGGTTTAATAGTTCTGATGCATGGGCTTGGTTGTTCCTCGGCATGTGGGATCTTCCCAGATCAGGCATTGAACCCATGTCTCCTGCATTGGTAGGTGGATCCTTTACTACTGAGCTACCAGGGAAGCCCAATCCAGCAAACTTGAGCACCTGCTGCTTGCCAGTCACTATTCTAGGCACTGGTGGTAGGGCATGTGACATGCCCTCAACTAGTGGAACTTGTAATTCTTTTTATACTGGCCAGCTGTGACCTAGAGCAAGTGATCTAACCTCTGTGTGAGTCTGTTTCCTCATCTGTAGAATTGATATAATAGTATCTACTTTGTTGAGTTGGGAGAACTCAGTGAGTTGATATGCTCTGAACGATGGCTTGGGAACAGCTGGGGGAGGACTTACCATTAGGAGAAGTGGGTATCAGTCAAGTCCTGGCTGTGTTCATCGCCTGCTGTGTGATGACCTTGCGCATGTGACAGTCCTCTCCGAGCATGACAGGGTTGGGGGAGAAGCTCCTCCCTCATAGGACTGTTGAGGTGATTCCTGAGTTGCCTCGTAAAGGGCTCCACAGGGCCCAGAGTGAGAGCCTGATCTCCGGCGGCTTGGCTCACCTTCCAGCTCTGGCCGTCCTCAACATCATGTGTGGGCTGACAGGTCTGAACTCCTGACTGAAGTTCTGAACCTTACTCTCACATGGAAGCCCTTCCAGGCCTCAGTCTCCTCTGTGGTGGGAATGATAAGAGGGTTACATGTAGGTTTCCCCAACAAGGAGGGCCTGAGGAAGACAGCCTTGAAGCAGACAAGGTCGAGGAGACGCAGGGTGGAGGCTCAGAGGGCGGTGAGGTGGGTGCTGGCGTGAACTTCTCTGCACTGTCTTCCAGAAAGACATCGTGGTGGCCTCCAACAAGGTGTCGTGCAGGGTCATCGCCCTCTCCTTCTCGGAGGACAGCAGCTATTTTGTCACCGTGGGGAACCGGCACGTGAAGTTCTGGTTCTTAGAAGTCTCCACTGAAGCAAAGGTGAGCTCCCATCCCCACCCCTCAGCCAGGCCCAGAGGGAACTGTCGGGGTCTGTACGGACTCCTGGTTCTACCTAAGATTCGGGGTGGGGAATGGTCTCCGAAGCTGTCTAGCCTCTCTGGGGGATACCTTCTGCCTCTGAGCCTGTTCTCGGGTACTGACTAACTGGCAGTCCTGCTGGGAAACCTGTTGGGCCCTGGGGCCACCCCTTATTCTGGGCCTGCAGCCTCCAGCCACTTTGCCCGGAGGCGTGTGTTCTGTTCTTCCTTCTCCACTTGAAGGAGTTTCTGAGAGTTCTCCTGTTTAGCTGTGTCCTAGCCGCTGGCCTGTCATAACCTGGCTGGAGACTAGGCTGTGTGGACAGGGTCTCACTGTGCCACCCTCCTCTGCCTCCAGGTGACAGGCACAGTGCCTCTCGTGGGGCGCTCAGGCATCCTGGGTGAGCTGCACGACAATGTCTTCTGCGGTGTGGCTTGTGGCCGCGGCCAGATGGCAGGCAGAACCTTCTGTGTGTCCTACTCGGGCCTCCTCTGCCAGTTCAATGAGAAGAGGGTGCTGGAGAAGTGGATCAACCTGAAGGTAAGCCAGCCCCTCCCTCTGCTGTCAGGGTGTGCTGTGTCTCCAGGGATGCTCAGCAGTGCCCCTGCATCATAGCTGGTCATACCAGCCCTGGCCATGGCTTCTGGTTCTGCTGTGCAACTCTGGGAGAGTGACGGTCCCTCTCCAAGCCTCGGTTTTCTCATTTGGGCTACTCTCACATGGAAGCCCTTCCAGGCCTCAGTCTCCTCTGTGGTGGGAATGATAAGAGGGTTACATGTAGGTTTCCCCAACAAGGAGGGCCTGAGGAAGACAGCCTTGAAGCAGACAAGGTCGAGGAGACGCAGGGTGGAGGCTCAGAGGGCGGTGAGGTGGGTGCTGGCGTGAACTTCTCTGCACTGTCTTCCAGAAAGACATCGTGGTGGCCTCCAACAAGGTGTCGTGCAGGGTCATCGCCCTCTCCTTCTCGGAGGACAGCAGCTATTTTGTCACCGTGGGGAACCGGCACGTGAAGTTCTGGTTCTTAGAAGTCTCCACTGAAGCAAAGGTGAGCTCCCATCCCCACCCCTCAGCCAGGCCCAGAGGGAACTGTCGGGGTCTGTACGGACTCCTGGTTCTACCTAAGATTCGGGGTGGGGAATGGTCTCCGAAGCTGTCTAGCCTCTCTGGGGGATACCTTCTGCCTCTGAGCCTGTTCTCGGGTACTGACTAACTGGCAGTCCTGCTGGGAAACCTGTTGGGCCCTGGGGCCACCCCTTATTCTGGGCCTGCAGCCTCCAGCCACTTTGCCCGGAGGCGTGTGTTCTGTTCTTCCTTCTCCACTTGAAGGAGTTTCTGAGAGTTCTCCTGTTTAGCTGTGTCCTAGCCGCTGGCCTGTCATAACCTGGCTGGAGACTAGGCTGTGTGGACAGGGTCTCACTGTGCCACCCTCCTCTGCCTCCAGGTGACAGGCACAGTGCCTCTCGTGGGGCGCTCAGGCATCCTGGGTGAGCTGCACGACAATGTCTTCTGCGGTGTGGCTTGTGGCCGCGGCCAGATGGCAGGCAGAACCTTCTGTGTGTCCTACTCGGGCCTCCTCTGCCAGTTCAATGAGAAGAGGGTGCTGGAGAAGTGGATCAACCTGAAGGTAAGCCAGCCCCTCCCTCTGCTGTCAGGGTGTGCTGTGTCTCCAGGGATGCTCAGCAGTGCCCCTGCATCATAGCTGGTCATACCAGCCCTGGCCATGGCTTCTGGTTCTGCTGTGCAACTCTGGGAGAGTGACGGTCCCTCTCCAAGCCTCGGTTTTCTCATCTGTAAAATGGAATCACTGCTGACTACCTCACCAAGTTGATGGGGGAGTCCTGTGGATGATATATGTAAGACACTTAGCACAGTGCCTGGCCCCTGTAACAGGGGTCAGGGTTGCGATTGCTTTCTCATCACTGTGTGATCCAGCTCACATTTCTTCACTGGGCACTCTTGGCTGCTGGGAGAACCACTTTTTTTTTTCTTGTTTAATCTATCATTGACTTAATAACTTTTTTATTATTTTTGTAGTCAAAGACTATATAAAATACAGAAAAGTTTAAACCAAAAGATGATACACCAGTACATTGGAGAATCACTTACCCTCAGGATCTGAGGGTTTGTCTGCCCATCCTGGGACTGAGTGCTTGTCTGGCCTGTTAACAGGAGCGCTGTGGTTTTCCTTCTTGTCCGACTCCTGCTCACGTGACTCCCCTTCGCAGCTCAACTTCAGGGTTAATGACCTGGCCAGAGGCATGTGGGAGAATTCTGAGCCTTTTCTGTCTTTCCTAGTTAGTTAAGCATCATTTATATTTTTCTTTTTTAAGAATTTTGTTTTTTAATTTTTGCCATGTTGTGTTTGTTTCTTCCGTACAACGTGAACTGGCCACAATTACACATGTATCCTCTTCCGCTTGAGCCTCTCTGCCCTCCCCCTCCCATCCTTCTGGTTTGTCACAGAGCAGCAGCCTGGGGTCCTTGTGTTATACAGCGACTCCTTATCAGCTATCCACTTTACACCTGATGGTGCACGTATACTGATGTTACTTTCTTCATTCATCTCTGCCTCCTCTTCTGGGTCCACAAGACCACTCTGCATCTCCATTCCTGCTCTGCTAATAGTACCATTTTTCTAGATTCCACACATATGCGTTAATATACAATGTTTGTTTTTCGCTTTCTGACTTACTTCACTCTGTATAACAGGCTCTAAGTTCATGTGCCTTCCTAGAACTGACTCAAATTTGTTCTTTTTTATGGCTGAGTAATATTCCATTGTCTGTGTATACCACATCTTCATCTGTTCACCTGTCAGTAGACATCTAGATTGTTTCCATGTCCTGACTATCATAAACAGTGCTGCAGTGAAAATTATGTATTTTTCTCATTTGAATCCTCTTGCTAGAACTCCTGCAGCTTTTAAGCAAGTCAAGACAAAATGTCTTTCAGTGAAATGTTAAACTGCCTGGCCCTGTAACAGGGGTCAGGGTTGCGATTGCTTTCTCATCACTGTGTGATCCAGCTCACATTTCTTCACTGGGCACTCTTGGCTGCTGGGAGAACCACTTTTTTTTTTCTTGTTTAATCTATCATTGACTTAATAACTTTTTTATTATTTTTGTAGTCAAAGACTATATAAAATACAGAAAAGTTTAAACCAAAAGATGATACACCAGTACTTTGGGAGAATCACTTACCCTCAGGATCTGAGGGTTTGTCTGCCCATCCTGGGACTGAGTGCTTGTCTGGCCTGTTAACAGGAGCGCTGTGGTTTTCCTTCTTGTCCGACTCCTGCTCACGTGACTCCCCTTCGCAGCTCAACTTCAGGGTTAATGACCTGGCCAGAGGCATGTGGGAGAATTCTGAGCCTTTTCTGTCTTTCCTAGTTAGTTAAGCATCATTTATATTTTTCTTTTTTAAGAATTTTGTTTTTTAATTTTTGCCATGTTGTGTTTGTTTCTTCCGTACAACGTGAACTGGCCACAATTACACATGTATCCTCTTCCGCTTGAGCCTCTCTGCCCTCCCCCTCCCATCCTTCTGGTTTGTCACAGAGCAGCAGCCTGGGGTCCTTGTGTTATACAGCGACTCCTTATCAGCTATCCACTTTACACCTGATGGTGCACGTATACTGATGTTACTTTCTTCATTCATCTCTGCCTCCTCTTCTGGGTCCACAAGACCACTCTGCATCTCCATTCCTGCTCTGCTAATAGTACCATTTTTCTAGATTCCACACATATGCGTTAATATACAATGTTTGTTTTTCGCTTTCTGACTTACTTCACTCTGTATAACAGGCTCTAAGTTCATGTGCCTTCCTAGAACTGACTCAAATTTGTTCTTTTTTATGGCTGAGTAATATTCCATTGTCTGTGTATACCACATCTTCATCTGTTCACCTGTCAGTAGACATCTAGATTGTTTCCATGTCCTGACTATCATAAACAGTGCTGCAGTGAAAATTATGTATTTTTCTCATTTGAATCCTCTTGCTAGAACTCCTGCAGCTTTTAAGCAAGTCAGAAGTTTTGACTGATAGATGCTCAGTCCATGAGTAATTGTCTTAGATGACTCAGAAACTGAGCCTCTCTGGATTTGGAAAAGCTCCTCTAAGCTGTATCCAGGGGTCTGGCACTTCCTGGGCCTTCTATCTACATGCCCTGATCAAAGAGACAGTCCCTCCTATACATAGTCACTTTTTTCTGTGCTGTTTTAAAGAATATAATCTCTTTGAAGTTATTTTTAAGCAATAGGGAATAAAATTTAAGCCTAAAATTCAACATTTCTTGTGCAAGTGACCTCTTCGGTCACAATTAGCTGAGGAGATATTTTCCATACCCAGCTCAGTTCCTCTCTAGCAATGACAACTCTGTCCCGATTTGTTCCTCTGCATGCCTGCCACCACCTTCCCTTCACAGTGACTGTGTACTGTATCTTGATTTCAAATATCTGAGAATTTGCAAAAATTGGCTTCTTTAAAAAAAAATAGTTATTTTGTATTGAGATGTAGCCTTAACATTGTCATGGTAGTTTCAGGTGGACAGCACAGGAACTCAGCCATGCATATATATGTATCCATTCTTCCCCGACCTCCCCTCCCATCCAGGCTGCCGCATAGCACTGAGCAGAGTTCCTCTGCTCTGCAGTATTATTCCTTCCCGCTAACCTGCCTCCTGATAAACTCGTTCTCTAAGTCTGTGAGTCTCTTTCTGTTTGGTAAGTAAGTTCAAAAAGCAGGCTTCTTAAAATCCAGAAACAATAAGGCTTTTCTGGAGGCCCAAGGCTGCCCTGTGTCCCTGATCTGCAGCACACAAAGCACCAAGTCCTTTTGGGTCTCCTTTGCCCCCACAGGTCTCCCTGTCCTCCTGCCTCTGTGTCAGCCAGGAGCTCATCTTCTGTGGCTGCACCGACGGGATCGTCCGGATCTTCCAAGCCCACAGCCTGCAGTACCCGCCAACCTGCCCAAGCCACACTACCTGGGGTGGATGTGGCCCAGGGCCCAGAGCCCAGGTACCAGCTGGCGTGGGGAGGAAGAGGGCCTCCTAGAGTTGTCTTCTATCTATCCATGCTTCCCAGTCCATCTATTGATCGGCAGCCCTGAGCTGGAAGTTTTGACTGATAGATGCTCAGTCCATGAGTAATTGTCTTAGATGACTCAGAAACTGAGCCTCTCTGGATTTGGAAAAGCTCCTCTAAGCTGTATCCAGGGGTCTGGCACTTCCTGGGCCTTCTATCTACATGCCCTGATCAAAGAGACAGTCCCTCCTATACATAGTCACTTTTTTCTGTGCTGTTTTAAAGAATATAATCTCTTTGAAGTTATTTTTAAGCAATAGGGAATAAAATTTAAGCCTAAAATTCAACATTTCTTGTGCAAGTGACCTCTTCGGTCACAATTAGCTGAGGAGATATTTTCCATACCCAGCTCAGTTCCTCTCTAGCAATGACAACTCTGTCCCGATTTGTTCCTCTGCATGCCTGCCACCACCTTCCCTTCACAGTGACTGTGTACTGTATCTTGATTTCAAATATCTGAGAATTTGCAAAAATTGGCTTCTTTAAAAAAAAATAGTTATTTTGTATTGAGATGTAGCCTTAACATTGTCATGGTAGTTTCAGGTGGACAGCACAGGAACTCAGCCATGCATATATATGTATCCATTCTTCCCCGACCTCCCCTCCCATCCAGGCTGCCGCATAGCACTGAGCAGAGTTCCTCTGCTCTGCAGTATTATTCCTTCCCGCTAACCTGCCTCCTGATAAACTCGTTCTCTAAGTCTGTGAGTCTCTTTCTGTTTGGTAAGTAAGTTCAAAAAGCAGGCTTCTTAAAATCCAGAAACAATAAGGCTTTTCTGGAGGCCCAAGGCTGCCCTGTGTCCCTGATCTGCAGCACACAAAGCACCAAGTCCTTTTGGGTCTCCTTTGCCCCCACAGGTCTCCCTGTCCTCCTGCCTCTGTGTCAGCCAGGAGCTCATCTTCTGTGGCTGCACCGACGGGATCGTCCGGATCTTCCAAGCCCACAGCCTGCAGTACCTCGCCAACCTGCCCAAGCCACACTACCTGGGGGTGGATGTGGCCCAGGGCCTAGAGCCCAGGTACCAGCTGGCGTGGGGAGGAAGAGGGGCCTCCCTAGAGTTGTCTTCTATCTATCCATGCTTCCCAGTCCATCTATTGATCGGCAGCCCTGAGCTGGAAGCAGGAAACAGGCTCTAAGGAGGCAGTCTAGTGCATGCATGCATGAGTGTGCCAAGTTGCTCAGTCATGTCTGACTTTGCGTCACTATAGACTGCAGCCCGCCAGGCGCCTCTGTCCACGGGATTCTCCAGGTGAGAATACTGGAGTGGGTTACCATGCCCTCCTCCAGGGGATCTTCCCCACCCGGAAATCGAACCCGCATCTCTTAGGTCTCCTGAATTGGCAGACGGGTTCTTTACCACCAGCCACACCTGGGAAGCCCCAAGGCGCTGGATGATAAATGAGTACATAAACAAGATCGTTAAAAAAAAAAAAAAGATCGTATCAGATAGCTATAAATACTTGGTGAAATAAAGCAGAGACTCCAGAAGGAGAGGGTCTGGGGATGGGGCTATGTTGATTGGGTGGCCAGGGGAGGCCAGCTGTGTGGAGAGTGGAGTCCCAGCAGCGAATGCAGAGGCCTTAAGGGGACAGCAGACTGGGCTTAGTGTGCCATGGGGACAACCGGGGCCTGTGTGGCTGGAGCCCAGTGTGCCAGGTGGGGAGGGGTATCACCTGCTGAGAGGAGCTTGGCGCCTCTCCTGAAATCAGCGGGCAGCCACTGGGACCTCAGGCAGCAGCGTCACTTGGTCAGACCTCGAGCAGTAAATCCTCTGGCTGCCATGTTGGGAGCTGGTGGTGGGGCTGAGCTTCCCTTTTGTTGTTAGTCTGTTTTGTGGGGGTGCTGGGTGCCTGGAACTACTTCCTAGGTGTGAGTTTTCTAAGTGTTTGAAAGGTGCGACTGGATGTTGCAAAGGAAAGAGAGGATGGTAATAGTGGTATGTTGTAGGGTCAGCTCTGCCACTTTCTGCTGTGCTGCGTGGCCTTAGGCAGGTCACTGTATAATCTAGTACCTGCCTCTCCTGGAGGTTGGGGGAATCTGCCTAACTAAAGCTCTCAGCTCAGCACACAGTGAGTGCTCAGTAAACTGTAGCCGTGGCAGGAAGGCCCCAGGCCAAGGGACGGCTCCTCGGCCCCCACACACAGGGAATTTTGATCGTGTGTTGCTGAGGCCAAGAGAGAAGGCCACCATCCTATGCTTAGAGAGACAGGATGGAGGTTGGGCCAAGTAAAACAAGGGGAGAGAGGTGTTAACAGGAGCTGAAAATTCAAACACTTTCAAGGGCCAGACGGAAGTTTCCAGCTTCCAGTCTCTGTATTAGAAGCAAAACAAAAGCAGATAGGAGCAAGAAGTGGGGCTGGGGCCATGCCCTCCTCCAGGGGATCTTCCCCACCCGGAAATCGAACCCGCATCTCTTAGGTCTCCTGAATTGGCAGACGGGTTCTTTACCACCAGCCACACCTGGGAAGCCCCAAGGCGCTGGATGATAAATGAGTACATAAACAAGATCGTTAAAAAAAAAAAAAAGATCGTATCAGATAGCTATAAATACTTGGTGAAATAAAGCAGAGACTCCAGAAGGAGAGGGTCTGGGGATGGGGCTATGTTGATTGGGTGGCCAGGGGAGGCCAGCTGTGTGGAGAGTGGAGTCCCAGCAGCGAATGCAGAGGCCTTAAGGGGACAGCAGACTGGGCTTAGTGTGCCATGGGGACAACCGGGGCCTGTGTGGCTGGAGCCCAGTGTGCCAGGTGGGGAGGGGTATCACCTGCTGAGAGGAGCTTGGCGCCTCTCCTGAAATCAGCGGGCAGCCACTGGGACCTCAGGCAGCAGCGTCACTTGGTCAGACCTCGAGCAGTAAATCCTCTGGCTGCCATGTTGGGAGCTGGTGGTGGGGCTGAGCTTCCCTTTTGTTGTTAGTCTGTTTTGTGGGGGTGCTGGGTGCCTGGAACTACTTCCTAGGTGTGAGTTTTCTAAGTGTTTGAAAGGTGCGACTGGATGTTGCAAAGGAAAGAGAGGATGGTAATAGTGGTATGTTGTAGGGTCAGCTCTGCCACTTTCTGCTGTGCTGCGTGGCCTTAGGCAGGTCACTGTATAATCTAGTACCTGCCTCTCCTGGAGGTTGGGGGAATCTGCCTAACTAAAGCTCTCAGCTCAGCACACAGTGAGTGCTCAGTAAACTGTAGCCGTGGCAGGAAGGCCCCAGGCCAAGGGACGGCTCCTCGGCCCCCACACACAGGGAATTTTGATCGTGTGTTGCTGAGGCCAAGAGAGAAGGCCACCATCCTATGCTTAGAGAGACAGGATGGAGGTTGGGCCAAGTAAAACAAGGGGAGAGAGGTGTTAACAGGAGCTGAAAATTCAAACACTTTCAAGGGCCAGACGGAAGTTTCCAGCTTCCAGTCTCTGTATTAGAAGCAAAACAAAAGCAGATGGAGGAGCAAGAAGTGGGGTTGGAATGGGAGAGATGGGTTACCCCAGAGATCATCATGGTGGCATTGCCAGACAGAGGGCAGCTTGAGTGGCACCAGGGGCAGCTGTCATTGCTCCCAGTGACATTGGTGGTGACTGAGGACTCATGTGGCCCTGTCAGCTTCCTCTTCCACAGGAAGGCAGAGGCCATCTACCCAGATACAGTGGCGCTGACCTTTGACCCCGTGCAGCAGTGGCTGTCCTGTGTGTACAGGGACCACAGCATCTACATCTGGGACGTCAGAGACATCGACAAAGTAGGGAAGGTGTGGTCGGAGCTCTTCCACAGCTCCTACGTCTGGAACGTGGAGGTGAGCGCCTCTCTCCCTCCCAACCCCTTCTCAGCCCCACCTCGGGGCTCAGCTAAGAAAGCTTCTGTAGAGTTTGGGAAACCCGCTCGGCCCCATAGCTGCAAAGATCTTCATGGATCCCTACTGCATGCCAGGTGCTGATGTGGGTGCTGGGGACACAGCTGGGTATACCCCGGAGTGGAATGACAGGATCACATGGTAATTCTATGTTTACTTTTTTAACGAACTACACCAGACATCTCCATGGCAACTGCAACATTTTACATTCCCACCGGCAATGTGTGAAGAGTTCCGATTTCTCCACATCTTTGCCAACACTAGTTATTTCTGTGTTTTTCTTTTTAATTATAGCTACCTTAATGCAGCGGGTGGGGGCAGCTCTGCCACTTTCTGCTGTGCTGTGGCCTTAGGCAGGTCACTGTATAATCTAGTACCTGCCTCTCCTGGAGGTTGGGGGAATCTGCCTAACTAAAGCTCTCAGCTCAGCACACAGTGAGTGCTCAGTAAACTGTAGCCGTGGCAGGAAGGCCCCAGGCCAAGGGACGGCTCCTCGGCCCCCACACACAGGGAATTTTGATCGTGTGTTGCTGAGGCCAAGAGAGAAGGCCACCATCCTATGCTTAGAGAGACAGGATGGAGGTTGGGCCAAGTAAAACAAGGGGAGAGAGGTGTTAACAGGAGCTGAAAATTCAAACACTTTCAAGGGCCAGACGGAAGTTTCCAGCTTCCAGTCTCTGTATTAGAAGCAAAACAAAAGCAGATGGAGGAGCAAGAAGTGGGGTTGGAATGGGAGAGATGGGTTACCCCAGAGATCATCATGGTGGCATTGCCAGACAGAGGGCAGCTTGAGTGGCACCAGGGGCAGCTGTCATTGCTCCCAGTGACATTGGTGGTGACTGAGGACTCATGTGGCCCTGTCAGCTTCCTCTTCCACAGGAAGGCAGAGGCCATCTACCCAGATACAGTGGCGCTGACCTTTGACCCCGTGCAGCAGTGGCTGTCCTGTGTGTACAGGGACCACAGCATCTACATCTGGGACGTCAGAGACATCGACAAAGTAGGGAAGGTGTGGTCGGAGCTCTTCCACAGCTCCTACGTCTGGAACGTGGAGGTGAGCGCCTCTCTCCCTCCCAACCCCTTCTCAGCCCCACCTCGGGGCTCAGCTAAGAAAGCTTCTGTAGAGTTTGGGAAACCCGCTCGGCCCCATAGCTGCAAAGATCTTCATGGATCCCTACTGCATGCCAGGTGCTGATGTGGGTGCTGGGGACACAGCTGGGTATACCCCGGAGTGGAATGACAGGATCACATGGTAATTCTATGTTTACTTTTTTAACGAACTACACCAGACATCTCCATGGCAACTGCAACATTTTACATTCCCACCGGCAATGTGTGAAGAGTTCCGATTTCTCCACATCTTTGCCAACACTAGTTATTTCTGTGTTTTTTTTCTTTTTTTAATTATAGCTACCTTAATGTTTGCAAGGTGGTACCATATTGTGGTTTTGACTTGTATTTCCCTAATGATGCACGATTTTGAGCCCCTTCTTTCATGTGCTCGTTGGTCATTTGTATATCCTCTTTGGAGATATATCTGTTCAAGATTTTCGCCTAGTTCTTAATTGGGTTGTTTGTCTTTTTGCTTTTGAGTTGTAAGTGTTCTTTATATATTCTGCTTACTAGACACTTAACGGGGTATATGAGTTGCCAATATTTTCTCTCATTCTTTTTTTATTTTATTTTTTCCTTTATTTTTTTGATTAAAGGAGAATTGCTTTACAGAATATTCTCTCATTCTTTATGTCATCTTTTTACTTTCTTGATGGTGTCCTTTGATGAACGCAGGTTTTCGACTTTGATGAAACCCACTTTTTCTATTTTTTGTTTTGTTGTTGGTATCTTTGGTGTCATATCTAAAAAAAAAAAAAGAAGTTGCCAAATTCATAGTCATAAAGATTTACCCCTATGTTTCCTTCTAAGAGTTTTCTCATTCTGGTTCTTACACGTAGGTATTTGATCTCCTTCAAGTTAGTTTTTGTGTATAATGTGAGGTAAGGGAACAACTTCATCCTTTGCTTGTGGGTAGATAGTCCCAACAACATCTGTTTTTTCCCTGTTGGGTGATCTTCGTACACTGTTTGAAAATCAACTGACCATAGGTGTAGAAATTTAATTTTGGACTCAGTTTCATCCTATTGATATATGTCTGTCTTTATCCCAGTACCACGCTGCTTTAATTACCATAGCTTTGTATTCATTTGCTTTGGCTACTGGGGGATCCCTTGCAATTCTGTTCGCTGGAGAAGGGCATAATGACCCACTCCAATATTCTTGCCTGGAGAATTCCATGGACGGAAGAGCCTGGTGGGCTGCAGGCCATGGAATTCTATATGAATTTTAGGATCAGCTTTTCCATTTCTACAAAAAAAAAGAAGCTGTTTATTTATTATAATCTGTGTAATTTCCTTCCTCATGCTAGCTTTTGGTTTAGTTTACTCTTCTTATTCTAGTTCCTTAAAGTGGGAAGTTCATTGATTTGAGATCTTTTTTAATATTAATATATGTATGTACAGCTATAAATTTCCCTTGAGCATGGCTTTTATTGCAACCTGTAAGTTTTGGTGGGCTTCCTTGGTGACTCAGATGGGAGAGTCTGCCTGCAATGTAAAAGGACCAGAATTCCAGAATTTGATCCCTGGGTCTGGAGGATCCCCTGGAGAAGGAAATGGCTGCCCACTCCAGTATTCTTGCCTGGAAAATTCCATGGATGGAGGAGTCTGGAGGGCTACAGTCCATGGGGTCGACCCACAAAGAGGCAGACGTGACTAAGCAACTGACACCGTAAGTTTTGGTATACTGTGTTTTCATTTTCTTTTGTCTTAAAGTATATTCTGATTTCTCTTTTGATTTCTGCTTTGACCAGTTGATCTTGTAAGAGTGTGTTGTTAAATGTCCACTTATTTGTTGATTCTCCAGATTTCCTTTTGTTATTCATTGGTAGCTTCCTTCCATGGTTGGAGAAGATTGTATGATTACAGTCTTTTAAGTCCATTGAGACTCACTTTTGTGGCCTGTATACTATCTGTTTTGGAGAATGTTCTGTGTTCATTTCAGAAAAATGTGTTTCACTATTATTAGATGGAGTATTCTTTAGGTATATGTTAGGTTTAGTTGGTTTATAGTGCTTTTCAGGTCCCCTATTTCCTCACTGATATTCTCTCTAGATCTCTCTTGTATTGAAAATGAAATACTGAAATCTCCAGCTGTTACTATAGAACTCTATGCTTATTCTCTCAATTCTGTCAATTTTTTTGCATATATTTTGAATCTCTGTATTACTTGTCTGTATTTGTTATAGCTTCTTTTTTTTTTTTTTTTAAGATTTTTGTTTGGCTACTTCTATTGATCTTTCATCATCCATCTTTGTTCTTTTGGCCTAGGTGGGCCTCCCTCGCTACAGAGCACTGGCTGCAGGCGCATGCACTCCAGAGCTCCGGCTCAGTAATTGGACACATGAGTCCAGCTGCTCCGCAGCACTTGGATCTTCCCAGGCCAGGGATCGAACCGGCGCCCCTTTCACTGCAAGGCGGTGTCTTTACCCACTGGACCACCAGGGAAGCCCTATATCTTTTTTATTATTATTATTAGTTATTTATTTGGCTGTGCTGGGTCTTAGTTGTGACGTGTGGGATTTAGTTCCATGACCACAAATGAAACCCAGACCCCCTGCATTGGGAACACAGAGTCTTAACCATTGGACCACTGGGGAAGTCCCTTGTTATATCTTCTTAATTACTGACCCTTTTTTGGTCACTTGTAATAATTTTGTACTTGAAGTCTATTTTGTCTAACATTATAGTTAGACATGCAAGAGTCCCTTTTAGTTACTATTTGTATGGAATATCTTTTTTATTATTATTTTTATATATTATGCTCCTTTTTTTTTTTCAATTATTTTTTAATTTATTTTTGACTCTTCTTGGTTTTCACTGCTGCTGCAGGCTCTTCTCTGGTTGCAGGAAGTGGGGACTAGTCTATCTGAGGTGAGCAGACATGTTGTTGTAGTGACTTCCCTTGTTACGGAACTCAGGCTCTAGGGCACGCGGGCTCAACAGTTGTGGTTCTAAGGTTCTAGAGCACAGACTGAATAGTTGTGGCTCACAGACTTAGTTGCTCCGCAGCATGTGGGATATTCCTGGATCGGGAATTGAACCCTTGTCTCCTGCCTTGGCAGGCAGATTCTTTACCACTAAGCAACCAGGGAAGCCTTTGGAATATCTTTTTCTATTTGTTCACTTTCATCGTTAAGTATCTTTGAATATAAAGTCAATCTCTCCCTTTTTTGGGGGAGAGGCAGCACATCATGTAGCTTGCAAAATCTTAGTTTCCCAATGAAGGATCAAACCCTTGCCACCTCTGCATTGGAAGCACAGAGTCTAATTCACTGGACCTCCAGGGAAGTCCCAAGTGGATCTCTTCTGGACAGCATAGAATTAGATCTTTTAATGCATTCTGCTGTTTATTTTATTTTGATTGGACAGTTTAATCCATTTATATTTAAAACAATTCTTCATAAAGTAGTTCTTACTTGTGTTGTTCATTGCTAAGTTGTGTCCAACTCTTTGCAACTCCATTGATTGTACCTGATCCACCAGGGAAGCCCTTTCACTGCAAGGCGGTGTCTTTACCCACTGGACCACCAGGGAAGCCCTATATCTTTTTTATTATTATTATTAGTTATTTATTTGGCTGTGCTGGGTCTTAGTTGTGACGTGTGGGATTTAGTTCCATGACCACAAATGAAACCCAGACCCCCTGCATTGGGAACACAGAGTCTTAACCATTGGACCACTGGGGAAGTCCCTTGTTATATCTTCTTAATTACTGACCCTTTTTTGGTCACTTGTAATAATTTTGTACTTGAAGTCTATTTTGTCTAACATTATAGTTAGACATGCAAGAGTCCCTTTTAGTTACTATTTGTATGGAATATCTTTTTTATTATTATTTTTATATATTATGCTCCTTTTTTTTTTCAATTATTTTTTAATTTATTTTTGACTCTTCTTGGTTTTCACTGCTGCTGCAGGCTCTTCTCTGGTTGCAGGAAGTGGGGACTAGTCTATCTGAGGTGAGCAGACATGTTGTTGTAGTGACTTCCCTTGTTACGGAACTCAGGCTCTAGGGCACGCGGGCTCAACAGTTGTGGTTCTAAGGTTCTAGAGCACAGACTGAATAGTTGTGGCTCACAGACTTAGTTGCTCCGCAGCATGTGGGATATTCCTGGATCGGGAATTGAACCCTTGTCTCCTGCCTTGGCAGGCAGATTCTTTACCACTAAGCAACCAGGGAAGCCTTTGGAATATCTTTTTCTATTTGTTCACTTTCATCGTTAAGTATCTTTGAATATAAAGTCAATCTCTCCCTTTTTTGGGGGAGAGGCAGCACATCATGTAGCTTGCAAAATCTTAGTTTCCCAATGAAGGATCAAACCCTTGCCACCTCTGCATTGGAAGCACAGAGTCTAATTCACTGGACCTCCAGGGAAGTCCCAAGTGGATCTCTTCTGGACAGCATAGAATTAGATCTTTTAATGCATTCTGCTGTTTATTTTATTTTGATTGGACAGTTTAATCCATTTATATTTAAAACAATTCTTCATAAAGTAGTTCTTACTTGTGTTGTTCATTGCTAAGTTGTGTCCAACTCTTTGCAACTCCATGGATTGTAACACTCCAGGGTCCTCTCTCCTCTGCTGTCTCAGCTTGCTCAAATTCATGTCCATTGAGTCAGTGGTAATGCTGCCTAGATCTTACTCTTGTCATATTGCTATTTGTTTCTTATATAGTATCTTTGATGTTTCTTAATTTTTGTCTCTTCTTTGGTGTTTACATTTTTTTTTGTAATATTCCATTTTGATTTCTTTCTCATGTCCTCTTCTGTATATTTTAAAGCTATCTTGTTACTAGAGGATTATAAATGACATCTTACGTTTTTAACAGACTAGTTTGAAGTAATAGCAGTTTAGCTTCAGTAGTATATAAACACTTTGCTCCTTACATAGTTCTGTCCCGCCCCCTCTGTGTTGTTATGGTCACAAATTATTCAATATCTTCATGCATTGTATTCTCATCAACACTGATTTTATTTTATTATTTATTTATTTGTTTATGTTTGGCTCCACTGTGTCTCATCACTACCTGCAGGCTCTTTTTGTTGTTGTTGTTTATTTTATTTTATTTTAAACTTTTATTTTACTTTTAACTTTTACAGAGTTTTGTTGTTTACAGATATGTATGTTCCCAGATTAGTCATATGTATATCCTCCCCATTCCACCCCTCCAGACCATTGCACAGCACCCCTGCAAGATCCCTTTTTCTCACAGCGCAATGACTATAGCTATTTTCTTCACATATGATAGTACAGA
Source organism: Tragulus kanchil (assembly GCA_022376925.1). Lineage (NCBI taxonomy): Eukaryota > Metazoa > Chordata > Mammalia > Artiodactyla > Tragulidae > Tragulus > Tragulus kanchil. The sequence goes on from JAIOJX010000031.1 coordinate 117,896,809, forward strand.
TTTTTATGCTACTTCCTTTACGCCTCCCACCCACTGTTCATTCCCTGCAATGACCATATGTCTACTGTCCCTGTCTGTTTTTCCATCGCTTCACTGCCTGCAGACTCTTGCTAGTTGTGGCACATGGGCATCTCATTTTGGTGGCTTCTGTGGTTACGCAGCATGAGCTCTAGGCCCTCAGGCTCAGTAGCTGTGGCACAGTGGCTTAGTTGTCCCAAGGCATGTGAGATGTTTCTGGATCAGGATTGAGCCTGTATCCTCTGCATTGCCAGGCAGATTCTTAACTACCGGACCACCAGGGTAACCCTACAACTTAGTCTTTTTCACCGAAGTCCAATAGTAAGTCATAGTGCTGTCACTGAAGTGGTTGTAATGAATCGCCTTCTTCTCTGGGACTGTAGGTGTATCCTGAGTTTGAAGATCAGAGGGCTTGTCTACCATCAGGATCTTTTCTGACTTGTTCCTCAGACAATACCATCCGCTTCTGGAACATGGACAGCAGCCCTGACGCTCACTGGCAGAAGAACATCTTCAGTAATGTGAGTGGCTTCTTTGTGCTCTGTCTTTTAGGAGGAACAGAGCCCTACATGAAGCTAAATTTGGGAGCAGGAGGGAGTTTTATGTAACTTGGGTGTTAGGCTTCACTAAGGCCAGGAACCAGCAGCCAAGGCAGGTCACTCTGTCTCCTCTCGTTTTTCTCTCCTCCCTCTCCTTCTAGGTGTCATGGTCTTTCATCTTCCCTTTTCTTTATGAGTCAGCTCCTGCTCTGTAGGTGTGTGTAGACACAGCCACTCTGGACAATCCAACATGCTCAGCAAAGAAGAAATTGCTTCCAAGTCTTGAGTTAGATAGAATCTGCTGGGGGGAGCACTTGATGGGGCCAAACCAGGCAAGGGTGTCCCCTATCTAGCTGCCACACAGTGAGGCCTGAGTTCGGGGTGCTGGCAATAATGAGAGACTGGGGAGAGAATGCTGCTAAAGACATGTTTGGTGTTTCTAGGTCAGTCAGTGATGGAGCTTCTCTGGGGAGCTGAGGCCTGTATCATACATTCATTGGTTCTAAACCAAGGTCAATACTAGACGCTGTGTGGCATGCTGGGGACACATGAGTGACTAAGACACATTCTTCTCCTGCCCTCGTGGCACCTGCTGTCTAGTGGGGAGGCAGACAGTGAGCCAATAACTGCACACATTATGGTATAATCCCAACCATAATACGCATCGGGAAAGAACGTTGTGAAATACAAGTAGGATACATGAACAGTCATCTGGTTTCATCTGTGGCACTGGGGGCAACCTCCTAGAGGAAGAGGTAACTCAACTGAGGTGGGAGGGTTGAGGGAGTAAAGAAAGGAAGGGAGAGTGTTCTATACCAAGAGACAGAGGCCTTGAGATTGGAAAGAGCTTGGGGACTTGGCAAACCTGAAAGAGGTCAGTGTTCCTGAACAGAGAAGGCCCTCCAGGCAGGATGTATATAGCAGGTGCTCCTTTCCTACTGCCCTCACCAGCACCTCCTCTTTCCCCACCGCCTTCTCTTCTGTACCTGCGATAGATGTGCTGTATTTGGTTGTACACGATAGAAAAACCCCAAACAAAAGGTAAAGGTTTGATTTTCTGGCTCATAAAAATAGTCTAGAGGTAACAAGTCCAGGCTGTTTTGACAGCTTTAGAAAGTCCTTAGAAACTCAAGAACCTTCCATTCTGAAGGAGTGGCCCTTGTCCTCATGACCCAAGATGGCTGCTGGAACTCTAGCCATCACAGCCAAGTTCCAGGCAGCAGGACAAGGAAGAAGAGTGTTCACTTGCTTTACATCTCCTTGACCAGAATGCATTCAACACAACTCCATCTAGATGCAAAGGAGGCTGGGAAACATGGTTACCGTTCTGAGGGATGAAGTGCCCAGACCAGAGTGGGTGTTCTCTTGCCCATGGGAGATAGGCTATAGGGAGACACAACTGCTGGGGAGCACTTGATGGGGCCAAACCAGGCAAGGGTGTCCCCTATCTAGCTGCCACACAGTGAGGCCTGAGTTCGGGGTGCTGGCAATAATGAGAGACTGGGGAGAGAATGCTGCTAAAGACATGTTTGGTGTTTCTAGGTCAGTCAGTGATGGAGCTTCTCTGGGGAGCTGAGGCCTGTATCATACATTCATTGGTTCTAAACCAAGGTCAATACTAGACGCTGTGTGGCATGCTGGGGACACATGAGTGACTAAGACACATTCTTCTCCTGCCCTCGTGGCACCTGCTGTCTAGTGGGGAGGCAGACAGTGAGCCAATAACTGCACACATTATGGTATAATCCCAACCATAATACGCATCGGGAAAGAACGTTGTGAAATACAAGTAGGATACATGAACAGTCATCTGGTTTCATCTGTGGCACTGGGGGCAACCTCCTAGAGGAAGAGGTAACTCAACTGAGGTGGGAGGGTTGAGGGAGTAAAGAAAGGAAGGGAGAGTGTTCTATACCAAGAGACAGAGGCCTTGAGATTGGAAAGAGCTTGGGGACTTGGCAAACCTGAAAGAGGTCAGTGTTCCTGAACAGAGAAGGCCCTCCAGGCAGGATGTATATAGCAGGTGCTCCTTTCCTACTGCCCTCACCAGCACCTCCTCTTTCCCCACCGCCTTCTCTTCTGTACCTGCGATAGATGTGCTGTATTTGGTTGTACACGATAGAAAAACCCCAAACAAAAGGTAAAGGTTTGATTTTCTGGCTCATAAAAATAGTCTAGAGGTAACAAGTCCAGGCTGTTTTGACAGCTTTAGAAAGTCCTTAGAAACTCAAGAACCTTCCATTCTGAAGGAGTGGCCCTTGTCCTCATGACCCAAGATGGCTGCTGGAACTCTAGCCATCACAGCCAAGTTCCAGGCAGCAGGACAAGGAAGAAGAGTGTTCACTTGCTTTACATCTCCTTGACCAGAATGCATTCAACACAACTCCATCTAGATGCAAAGGAGGCTGGGAAACATGGTTACCGTTCTGAGGGATGAAGTGCCCAGACCAGAGTGGGTGTTCTCTTGCCCATGGGAGATAGGCTATAGGGAGACACAACTGCAGTGGAGCTTCAGAGCTTCTCACAGCACCGACCTCAGCGCTTTCCTCCCTGCAGACGCTGCTGAAGGTCGTGTACGTGGAGAACGACATCCAGCACCTGCAGGACACGTCACACTTTCCGGACCGGGGGAGTGAGACTGCGATGCCCATGGACGTGAAAGCCGGGGTGCGAGTCATGCAGGTCAGTCCTGATGGCCAGCACTTGGCTTCAGGCGACCGAAGTGGAAATCTGAGGCAAGTGGGCCCTGGCGGTGTCTAGTGCACACCTCTCAGCTTGGGCTTGGGTGCTCAGGGCGGTGGGGAGGAGCCCCGGCCTTGACCTCCAACTGCCCGTTGGGCATGAGGGACTGTGGGTAGCAGTCTGGTACTCTGGGAAAATAAGCTGAGAAGGGGCTTCCAGAAGGGCTGGCTCTGTGTAGATCAGAGTAGCTACTGGTGCCTCAGCGACTGGGCCATGCGAACTTTGCCTGCAGAGTGGACAGGCACACTTGAATGACTCCAGGGCAGGGTGACGCCTTCTTGGCCCCATGCTGAACCCTCAGAGAAGATGCCAGCTGGAGCTGTGGTTCCTGGTGGTCCTGAGAGAAGGGCTGGAGACATCTGAGGGCTCAGGCTGTGCACCTTGCAGAGGTTTTTCAAGATGTGACAGGCCCAGTGGGTGCTGACAGAATATAAGCCCTGTCGCAGGAATCAGATTTAAGATGACGGTACTATAGATGTGCTGAGGTTACAAGCCCCAAACAAAAGGTAAAGGTTTGATTTTCTGGCTCATAAAAATAGTCTAGAGGTAACAAGTCCAGGCTGTTTTGACAGCTTTAGAAAGTCCTTAGAAACTCAAGAACCTTCCATTCTGAAGGAGTGGCCCTTGTCCTCATGACCCAAGATGGCTGCTGGAACTCTAGCCATCACAGCCAAGTTCCAGGCAGCAGGACAAGGAAGAAGAGTGTTCACTTGCTTTACATCTCCTTGACCAGAATGCATTCAACACAACTCCATCTAGATGCAAAGGAGGCTGGGAAACATGGTTACCGTTCTGAGGGATGAAGTGCCCAGACCAGAGTGGGTGTTCTCTTGCCCATGGGAGATAGGCTATAGGGAGACACAACTGCAGTGGAGCTTCAGAGCTTCTCACAGCACCGACCTCAGCGCTTTCCTCCCTGCAGACGCTGCTGAAGGTCGTGTACGTGGAGAACGACATCCAGCACCTGCAGGACACGTCACACTTTCCGGACCGGGGGAGTGAGACTGCGATGCCCATGGACGTGAAAGCCGGGGTGCGAGTCATGCAGGTCAGTCCTGATGGCCAGCACTTGGCTTCAGGCGACCGAAGTGGAAATCTGAGGCAAGTGGGCCCTGGCGGTGTCTAGTGCACACCTCTCAGCTTGGGCTTGGGTGCTCAGGGCGGTGGGGAGGAGCCCCGGCCTTGACCTCCAACTGCCCGTTGGGCATGAGGGACTGTGGGTAGCAGTCTGGTACTCTGGGAAAATAAGCTGAGAAGGGGCTTCCAGAAGGGCTGGCTCTGTGTAGATCAGAGTAGCTACTGGTGCCTCAGCGACTGGGCCATGCGAACTTTGCCTGCAGAGTGGACAGGCACACTTGAATGACTCCAGGGCAGGGTGACGCCTTCTTGGCCCCATGCTGAACCCTCAGAGAAGATGCCAGCTGGAGCTGTGGTTCCTGGTGGTCCTGAGAGAAGGGCTGGAGACATCTGAGGGCTCAGGCTGTGCACCTTGCAGAGGTTTTTCAAGATGTGACAGGCCCAGTGGGTGCTGACAGAATATAAGCCCTGTCGCAGGAATCAGATTTAAGGTGACGGAACAGCAGTGGCTGCCTGAGCACTGGGGCTGTGGCAGAAGGGACCAGGAGCGCTAGAGACCATGTGCCCTGTGAAGGGGCAGCTACCACGCAGCACCAGCAGCACCGCCTCCAAGTTGTCACATATTCCCGTCGTCTAAGGAAAACAAGAAGAAACCTTCTGTGCAGATTTTCTTCTGTGAAATTCTCTGGGTTTTAACTGTTGGCAGCTGTTTCTTGGTGTCAGTCACTGATGGGGTAGACCAAACAGGTCAGGGGGCTACTCGCGTTACAGCAGGCCGCTGGGAATGGCAGAAACAGCAAGGTGAGCTGGCACGGGCACGGCTGCTGGCCATGGCGTTGACTGATGCAGTCCTCTCGCGACCCCCTCGTGCCAGCGGTTACTCACGCCACTTTCAGGTGGGTTCACTGAGGGATGAGAGCCTGAGTGGCCAGGCTTGAGATCACACGGTTGGAGTGTGGAGGAGCTGGGACGACGGTTTCTTACTTCAGTCCCAGATAACCTGTTGTCTGATTTCATCTGGCAAGAATATGAGGACATGGGCTTCCCCTGGTGGTCCAGTGGGTAAGGACACCGCCTTGCAGTGCAAGGGGCGCCGGTTCGATCCCTGGCCTGGGAAGATCCCACGTGCCACAGAGTGGCTAGACTGATATGTCCAATTACTGAGCCGGAGCTCTGGAGCGCATGCGCCCAGAGCCGGCGCTCTGCGACAACAGACGCCACCGCGATGGGAGGCCCACAGGAGCCAAAGAACAAAGACGGATGAAAATAGAGAAATGAGAGACCAGTGGAAGTGGCCCACCCACTCCCCTCCCTCCCCAACCTGACCCCCACCCAAAAAATAAATAAATGAATAAATAAATCTTTAAAAAAAAAAAGAATGTGAGGACAGTCTGGATTTGAGACCCTTTAAGAATGAGAGGGAATTCCCTTGCAGTCCAGTGGTTAGGACTCTGTGCTTTTTGATTTTTTTTTTAAGTTTGGCCTCTTTTATTGTTTTATTTATTTATTTAATTATTTTCATCCATCTTTATTCTTTGGCATGTGTGGACCTCCTCTTTTGTTGCAGAGCACCGGCTCTGGGCGCATGCGCTCCAGACCACTGGCTCATAATTGGACACACTGGTCCAGCCGCTCCACGGCATGTGGGATCTTCCTGGAGTAAGAATCGAACCAGTGCCCCTTGCACTGCAAGGCAGACTCTTTACCCACTGGACCACCAGGGAAGCCCAACTCTGTACTTTCAATCCCTGGTCAGGGAGCTAAGATCCCACAAGATGTGTGGCACAGCCAGACACATTGGAATCAGATGTTCCCACTTGGGGAACTTCCCTGGTGGCCCTGTGGCTAAGACTCTGCTCTTCCAGTGTAGGGGGCTCCGGTTCAGTCCCTAGTCAGCTCCCACATCTGCAACTCAGAATTCAAATGCTGCAACTAAGACCAGGCACAGCCAAATAAAAGAATACTTTAAAAAAAAAAGTATTCCCACTTGGTACTTCCCTGGTGATCCTGTAGTTAAGACCCCATCCTCTTAGTGCCAAAAGCCCAGGTTTGATCCTTCGTCAGGTTAACTTAAGATCCCACAACCTGCACAGCATGGCCAAGAACCAAAGCAAAAGCACCACAAATATTCCTGCCTGTAGGTCCTTTTCTTGAGTATGACCTCTGACCCCTGCCCCACCAACAATGATCACCTCTGATACAGCCCTGTCCTAACTCTTGTTCCTCCAGAGGATCATCCTGGACATTACCCTTGGAACCACAAGGGGTGGGATGAGGTGCTCCCAGGCTTGGCAGTTTCTAGATGCGGAGACTGGTTGGGCACCTGTAGTCCAGTTGGCCAGGTAGGGTAACTGGTCTATAGGTGCCAGTTAGGGGACACTCTCCATGTCCCCCACCTAGCTGCTCTGACTTCTTCTAGTAGTGGCAGAGCACCTGGAGCTGAGGGCTGGGGGCAGTGGACAGGGTACAGCAGGTCATGTGTGTCTCCCAGGATCCACGAACTGCATTTCATGAGTGAGCTGGTCAAGGTGGAGGCCCACGATGCTGAGGTGCTGTGCCTGGAGTACTCCAAGCCAGAGACAGGTGAGCTCGTGGCGGGGGCGTGGCCTGCCTGGCAGAGTCACCAGGAGGGCTAGTTGGTATCTGGTGGGACTGTGAATGGTGAGGTCTTATGTGTAGTAAGAGCCCCTGTGCCTGGACCCCAGGACCAGGGTGGCGGGGAGCCCTGAAAGCAAGACACTGGCAGGCAGGACTTGACCTGCTTACCCTGTTTCCCAGCTCCCTGAACAGGGCTCGGGCTAGAGGTGAAGGTTGAATGAATGAATGTAAGAATGAGCTCCTCCTCTGCTGGAGAAGGTAGATCAGTAGTCAAACATATTCTTTTTTGAAGAGTTTGATGCTTACAGAAAATTTATAAGAATATTATAATGAATATTCATAGCTTCTTGACCTAGGCTCCCCAACTTTTTTCTTTAAATCCTCTCTGACCCTGTGGTTATACATATGACTTTATCTGCTTCCCTTTCCATTTCTCTGTATTTGTGCTTGCGTGCATACATACACACTCAGAGTAAGAGCATTGTATGTTATTTTTTTTTCTTTTGCTGAACTACTTGAGAGTTGCAGGCATGCTGCCCTTTCACTCTTAAATGCTTCATTGACCCTTTCCTTGGAATGGAGAGCTCTGTTTACCTGACCACAGTACACTTATCAAATGTGCATTTTATCAAATCTGTTATCTGCCTCGAGGTGTTTGTTGTTAGGGGTTTTTTTTGTTTTTTTTTTTTTTTTTTGGCTACACTGGGTCTTTGTTGCGGTACACTGGCTTCTCTAGTTGCTGTGTGCACAGGTGTACTTGCCCTGTGGCATGTGAGATCTTAGTTACCCACCAGGGATTGAACCCTTGTCCCCTGCTTTGGAAAGCAGAGTCTTAACCGCTGGACCCCAGGGAAGTCCCTGTCTTGGGTTCTTACTCCCAGGAAATCCACGTCAACTGCATTTAGGGGACACTCTCCATGTCCCCCACCTAGCTGCTCTGACTTCTTCTAGTAGTGGCAGAGCACCTGGAGCTGAGGGCTGGGGGCAGTGGACAGGGTACAGCAGGTCATGTGTGTCTCCCAGGATCCACGAACTGCATTTCATGAGTGAGCTGGTCAAGGTGGAGGCCCACGATGCTGAGGTGCTGTGCCTGGAGTACTCCAAGCCAGAGACAGGTGAGCTCGTGGCGGGGGCGTGGCCTGCCTGGCAGAGTCACCAGGAGGGCTAGTTGGTATCTGGTGGGACTGTGAATGGTGAGGTCTTATGTGTAGTAAGAGCCCCTGTGCCTGGACCCCAGGACCAGGGTGGCGGGGAGCCCTGAAAGCAAGACACTGGCAGGCAGGACTTGACCTGCTTACCCTGTTTCCCAGCTCCCTGAACAGGGCTCGGGCTAGAGGTGAAGGTTGAATGAATGAATGTAAGAATGAGCTCCTCCTCTGCTGGAGAAGGTAGATCAGTAGTCAAACATATTCTTTTTTGAAGAGTTTGATGCTTACAGAAAATTTATAAGAATATTATAATGAATATTCATAGCTTCTTGACCTAGGCTCCCCAACTTTTTTCTTTAAATCCTCTCTGACCCTGTGGTTATACATATGACTTTATCTGCTTCCCTTTCCATTTCTCTGTATTTGTGCTTGCGTGCATACATACACACTCAGAGTAAGAGCATTGTATGTTATTTTTTTTTCTTTTGCTGAACTACTTGAGAGTTGCAGGCATGCTGCCCTTTCACTCTTAAATGCTTCATTGACCCTTTCCTTGGAATGGAGAGCTCTGTTTACCTGACCACAGTACACTTATCAAATGTGCATTTTATCAAATCTGTTATCTGCCTCGAGGTGTTTGTTGTTAGGGGTTTTTTTTGTTGTTTTTTTTTGTTTTTTTTTTTTTGGCTACACTGGGTCTTTGTTGCGGTACACTGGCTTCTCTAGTTGCTGTGTGCACAGGTGTACTTGCCCTGTGGCATGTGAGATCTTAGTTACCCACCAGGGATTGAACCCTTGTCCCCTGCTTTGGAAAGCAGAGTCTTAACCGCTGGACCCCAGGGAAGTCCCTGTCTTGGGTTCTTACTCCCACTTTGCCAGTTGACCTAATGCTATCTTTCCAGTCCAGGTTCACACTTTAGTTATTGGGGCTCTCTTTGTTCTGGAATATTCCCACAGCCCTATTTAGTTTATGATTCTGACTTTCTGCAGAATACAGACTGGTCATTTTATAGAATTTCCTTCCAGTTGGGCTTGTCTGTTTTCCTCATGATTTGATACATTTCTGGCAGGAATATAATGTGAGTGGAGTTATGTCCTGATGATGTTCTTCCTCATGCTCTTCTTTCCTCCTTCCCTCACACCCTCTGTTCTACCAAATTTCTTTTCATTCAGTACACCTCTCCTGCACTCACCTCCACCTCTGTCACTGTTAAGCCTCCGACCTAGCAGGTGCCCAGGGTAGGCTCTGTTTGAGGCCAGCAAGCAGGTCCAGACATTCGTGTCTGAAGGAAGGGTGGCAGCAGGTCGTCTGTAGGGCTTCCATGAGGCTCATGCAGCCAGAGCACAGAGAGTGAGGGGCCAGGTGGAGTTTGGGGGATGCTGAGAAGTTGGCAGGGTCTCCCATGACAGCCAGGCAGCTAGACTGGGCGTGCTGGGCTCTGCTGAGTATCTGGTGTGGGCATTAGTGGAGGAGCATACATCCTGCAACACCTGGTGGCAAGGGATGTAGAATTCCAGGGTTCCAGGCAAGTTGGCTGCAGTTGGGAAACCAGAGATCCCGTCCTCGAGGCCAGGAAAGCTCGGTTATAGTGCTCTCTGGGAAGTCAGGCCATCATGCAGCCCTCTCACCCACAGGGCTGACTTTGCTGGCCTCAGCCAGCCGGGACCGACTGATCCATGTGCTGAACGTGGAGAAGAACTACAACCTGGAGCAGACCCTGGATGACCACTCCTCCTCCATCACAGCTGTCAAGTTCACAGGTGAGCCCCTGCCTTCCTCCCTTGTCCTGTGCCTTGTTAGATGGCTCCTTTGGCTTCCTGTAACAGCAAAGCCCCTTTAGCCTGGAGAAAAAGGGAGCAGTAACGTCTGGATTCAGGCCCAGCTGGAATCAAAGGTTGAATTTCTCTTTAAATTTATTACGTATTTAGTTGTCTGTACTAGGTCTTAGGTGTGGCACACAGGATATTCTACCTTCATCATCCCGTTTGGGATCTTTAGTTGTGGCATGTGAACTCTTTAAGTTATAGCATGTAGAATCTAGTTCCCCGGCATTGAACCTGGGCCCCCTGCATTGGGAACACAGCAGAGAAGTCCCTAAAAGTTGAATTTTTTAAGTTATCCAGACTCCCTTCCTGTGTCAGCTGTGCCTCTCTTGGGTGGGCAGGTCTCAGTGATCCCTTTGCTGCTGGGAAGACATTTCCCCTCTTCCTGTCACTTTGACATAAATTGGGAGCTGACTTTCCTGGTGCTGACCTGAGGCACCTGCCCTTCCCAGAACAGTTATTGATGCCAGAGCTTTGGAGTGTCCTCTTGAAGTGGGTCTGACTCTGTTTCCCCAGCCCTCATCTGCCTCCACCCCTGATCCAAGAGGTCTGACCTTAGGCGAGTGCCCTAAAAAGAAGTTAGGGGCTTCCCTGGTGGCCCAGTGGGTAAAGAGTCCACCTTGCAGTGCAAGGGGCACCGGTTTGATCCCTGGTCCGGGAAGATCCCATGTGCCATGGAGCAGCTGGACTGGAGCGCATGCGAGCCAGCGCTCTGGAGTGCGTGCGCCCAGAGCCAGTGCCTCTGCAGCGAGAGAGTCTGCTGTGATGGGAGGCCCACACAGGCCAAAGAATAAAGATGAATGCAAATAAACAAAGAAACAACCCAATAAAAAGAGGCCAAAATTAAAAAAAAAAAGTCAGAATGCCAATCCAGGATGGGATGGGTGTTGGTGACCTTGGCAGAAAAATAGGTGAGAGCAACAATTTCTGGAGGCTAATTCTGTGCTGGGTAATGGTCCTTGTGCTGTTCCAACAGGCACCCCACTTGACAGCCAGAGTCAACAGCCAGTAGGGGCAGGCCCGGCCTTCTGCAGAAGGCTGTCCTTCTTCAAAGCCTTTGTTCAATCAGGCAATTGAAGGGATCCCTCCCAGACTCGAAAGATTCAGTATGGAGAGTCCTTGCCCTAAGGGATTCCAAGAGGAGGGGAAGCAGGCTCTTGTGAGAGTCCAGCTGATCAGAACCCAAGCACGTATTCAAAACTGTGTACAAGAAGTCTCCATTTGGAGAAGGAAATGGCGACCCACTCCAGTATTCTTGCCTGGGAAATCCCATGGAAAAAGGATCCTGGAAGGCTACAGTCCATGGAGTCACAAACAGACACAACTGAGCAACTAAGAGACACACATGGGCAACTGGCAGTTGATAGAGGGGTTAATCACAAGTTGGTAGAAAAATGTAGATGGTTCAATAAATGGTCTCAGGGTAACTGCCTCTTCATTTGGAAAAATAATAGATCTTTGCTATTGTCATACATTAAAGTATTTATCTAAAAATCCAAAGGTACTGAAGACTAGAATGCAAAGGGCAAAACTCAGTAATATAAGAGTTTTATAGGAGAATTTTTTTCAAACTTTGGAATAAGAAAGAATTTTGAAAACGAGTCCAGAATACCCTTATGTATACATATAGCAAAGAAACTGATACATGTATCCAGCGAGTCCTGTATCTTTATGTTCATTGCAGCATGGATTATATTAGCAAAAAATTGGAAAGAAATGTGTATCACGTTGGAAAAGGATGAATAAGATGCTATGTAGTCACACTGTAGAATATTTTCTAGTAGTTAAGTATAACAAATTAAATCTATATGTATTAACAAAGATTTGAAAGTCATATAGGGTGAAAACAAATGAAGTGATGAATATATTATAACTAAAAATAATAAAAAAAGAAGTCTCCATTTATGGAGAGAGTTCATCCCTGTACTCAGAGTTTTTGGCTAGGAAGAGCTTTTACATAGAGTCTTGTGGCTGAGGATATATTCACGTCCCTGGGTCTTCCCTACATTCTGCCTTCTCTATCTAACTAAGGAGGTCTGGAGCTGAGTAAAAACAGGTGAACTGTGTTTACTGTGCCTTGATGTGTATGTGTGTGTAAGCTCAGTCTCTCAGTCATGTCCAACTCTTTGTGACCCCATGGACTGTGGCCGCCAGGCTCCTCTGTCCATGGGATTCTCCAGGCAAGAATACCGGAGTGGGTTGCCATTTTCTACTCCAGGGGATCTTCCTGACACAGGGATCAAACCTGTGTCTCTTTGTGAGGACCTAACAAAAGCTGATCAGCTCAAATAGCCTTAAAAACTGTTCAGAGCTTCCCTGGCAGCCCAGTGGTGAAGAGTTCACCTGCCAATGCAGGAGACACAGATTCGATCCCTAATCCGGGAAGACCCCACATGCTGCAGAGCAACTAAGTCCTTGAGCCACAACTATGGAACCTGTGCTCTAGAGCCTCGGAGCCACAACTATTGAGCCCATGGGCCACAACTACTGAAGCCAGTGTGCTCTAGAGCCCGAGTTCCACAACAAGAGAAGTCACTGCAACAAGAAGCCTGCTCACCTCAACTAGAGAAGAGCCTGTGGCAGCAAGTGAAAACCCAGAATAGCCAAAAATAAATAAATAAATAAAATTTTTAAAAAACCAAAGAACTGTTCAGATCATACTATTCCACAGGGAAGAGGTAGTTAGAATAGATCAGTAAATCTAGGAGTTGGTCCAGCAGTGACCTCACCTTTAATGAATGGTCTAGATCCAAGAGAGGTGATGACTGGCCAGAGGGGTGGCCCAGGAGTCAGTGCTTGAGGTCACCTTCTGACAGTGTGGACCTTTGTTAAAGCCCCAGCCAGTGTGAGAGGATGCACATCCTAAACCTAGCTCCCATAGCTCCTGCTCTGGCTGGCCTGGCTCACCTGGGCATTACGTTCAAAACATTGATGGTTTGTATAAACCGGGTACCAGCCAACCAGAAACTGTCTGAAGCTACCCAGCTAAAGAATGTCCATCTTTCTTCTATGAAACGTATATCCCAAAAAGTAAGCAGAAAATCTGTAAGTAGCTTATAGCACAATACAATGAATATCCACACCAGAGTTCAGTCAGTAGGTCTGAACTAGACACATCCACTGTTTATGGCCACGACTGTTCTCAGTGGCTCCTAATATTGCTAAACATGTGTATGTGTGTGTAAGCTCAGTCTCTCAGTCATGTCCAACTCTTTGTGACCCCATGGACTGTGGCCGCCAGGCTCCTCTGTCCATGGGATTCTCCAGGCAAGAATACCGGAGTGGGTTGCCATTTTCTACTCCAGGGGATCTTCCTGACACAGGGATCAAACCTGTGTCTCTTTGTGAGGACCTAACAAAAGCTGATCAGCTCAAATAGCCTTAAAAACTGTTCAGAGCTTCCCTGGCAGCCCAGTGGTGAAGAGTTCACCTGCCAATGCAGGAGACACAGATTCGATCCCTAATCCGGGAAGACCCCACATGCTGCAGAGCAACTAAGTCCTTGAGCCACAACTATGGAACCTGTGCTCTAGAGCCTCGGAGCCACAACTATTGAGCCCATGGGCCACAACTACTGAAGCCAGTGTGCTCTAGAGCCCGAGTTCCACAACAAGAGAAGTCACTGCAACAAGAAGCCTGCTCACCTCAACTAGAGAAGAGCCTGTGGCAGCAAGTGAAAACCCAGAATAGCCAAAAATAAATAAATAAATAAAATTTTTAAAAAACCAAAGAACTGTTCAGATCATACTATTCCACAGGGAAGAGGTAGTTAGAATAGATCAGTAAATCTAGGAGTTGGTCCAGCAGTGACCTCACCTTTAATGAATGGTCTAGATCCAAGAGAGGTGATGACTGGCCAGAGGGGTGGCCCAGGAGTCAGTGCTTGAGGTCACCTTCTGACAGTGTGGACCTTTGTTAAAGCCCCAGCCAGTGTGAGAGGATGCACATCCTAAACCTAGCTCCCATAGCTCCTGCTCTGGCTGGCCTGGCTCACCTGGGCATTACGTTCAAAACATTGATGGTTTGTATAAACCGGGTACCAGCCAACCAGAAACTGTCTGAAGCTACCCAGCTAAAGAATGTCCATCTTTCTTCTATGAAACGTATATCCCAAAAAGTAAGCAGAAAATCTGTAAGTAGCTTATAGCACAATACAATGAATATCCACACCAGAGTTCAGTCAGTAGGTCTGAACTAGACACATCCACTGTTTATGGCCAACGACTGTTCTCAGTGGCTCCTAATATTGCTAAACATGTGGGTTCTCTGCTGCAAGTTAGAAAGCAAAATGTTACCAGTAACTTGCAGGCCTCCTCTGGGTCCTTCACCCACACAGGGTTCACTCCCTTCTGGGACCAGTGACTCCCACTTGAGTAATAGCCTGTAATGTCAGACCCAGGAGCTCTCCAGTGTCCTGTCACGAAGGAGCAGCGTCTGTTGTACCAAGGCACTATGTGGTTTATATTCATCTTGTCTTTTCAACCTCACCACAGCTCTGTGAGATACTTGTGCTCGATTATTCTTATTCTATAAAGAAAGAAGACTAGGACTTCCCTGGTAGCTCAGTGGTGAAGAGTTCGCCTGCCAATGCAGGAGACTCGGGTTCAATCCCTGATCCGGGAAGATCCCACATGCTGCGGAGCAACTAAGCCCGTGAGCCACAACTATGGAGCCTGTGCTCTAGAGCCTCGGAGCCACAACTGTGGAGCCCATGTGCCGCAACTACTCAAGCCTGTGTGCCCTAGAGCCCAAATTCCACAAGAGAAACCACTGCAACAAGAAGCCTGCTCACCTCAGCTAGAGTGGAGCCCCCACTCCCTGCAACTAGAGAAGAACCTGCAGCAGCAGTAAAAACCCAGAATAGCCCAAAATAAATAAATAAATAAATAAATAAAATACTCAAAAAAAAAAAAAAAAAAATACTAGAGAGAGAGACTAAAAGCAGGAACATCAGTAGTAGTTACCGGGTGGCAACCAGTGTCCCAAGAACTTCACCCACGGGACGGTGGCTGATACAGGTTCGTTGAATGGACAGGAAGCTTGGGTTCAGAGAGGAAGCCCGGCTTCAGTGCACACTCTTTAACCAGAGATGCCTGGGATCGTCCCTGGCCCTGGCCTGACTTTCTGCACCCTGGGAAAGGACTGCATGACTCTGAGCCCCTGGGTTCACATTTGCACAAGTGTGGCTGTTGACAGTCAGGAAGGGGAGGCTCAGGTGGCACAGGGCCTGGCCGGAGGCCTGTGTGGATTTTTTTCCCTTTTAGCTTATAGCACAATACAATGAATATCCACACCAGAGTTCAGTCAGTAGGTCTGAACTAGACACATCCACTGTTTATGGCCAACGACTGTTCTCAGTGGCTCCTAATATTGCTAAACATGTGGGTTCTCTGCTGCAAGTTAGAAAGCAAAATGTTACCAGTAACTTGCAGGCCTCCTCTGGGTCCTTCACCCACACAGGGTTCACTCCCTTCTGGGACCAGTGACTCCCACTTGAGTAATAGCCTGTAATGTCAGACCCAGGAGCTCTCCAGTGTCCTGTCACGAAGGAGCAGCGTCTGTTGTACCAAGGCACTATGTGGTTTATATTCATCTTGTCTTTTCAACCTCACCACAGCTCTGTGAGATACTTGTGCTCGATTATTCTTATTCTATAAAGAAAGAAGACTAGGACTTCCCTGGTAGCTCAGTGGTGAAGAGTTCGCCTGCCAATGCAGGAGACTCGGGTTCAATCCCTGATCCGGGAAGATCCCACATGCTGCGGAGCAACTAAGCCCGTGAGCCACAACTATGGAGCCTGTGCTCTAGAGCCTCGGAGCCACAACTGTGGAGCCCATGTGCCGCAACTACTCAAGCCTGTGTGCCCTAGAGCCCAAATTCCACAAGAGAAACCACTGCAACAAGAAGCCTGCTCACCTCAGCTAGAGTGGAGCCCCCACTCCCTGCAACTAGAGAAGAACCTGCAGCAGCAGTAAAAACCCAGAATAGCCCAAAATAAATAAATAAATAAATAAATAAAATACTCAAAAAAAAAAAAAAAAAAATACTAGAGAGAGAGACTAAAAGCAGGAACATCAGTAGTAGTTACCGGGTGGCAACCAGTGTCCCAAGAACTTCACCCACGGGACGGTGGCTGATACAGGTTCGTTGAATGGACAGGAAGCTTGGGTTCAGAGAGGAAGCCCGGCTTCAGTGCACACTCTTTAACCAGAGATGCCTGGGATCGTCCCTGGCCCTGGCCTGACTTTCTGCACCCTGGGAAAGGACTGCATGACTCTGAGCCCCTGGGTTCACATTTGCACAAGTGTGGCTGTTGACAGTCAGGAAGGGGAGGCTCAGGTGGCACAGGGCCTGGCCGGAGGCCTGTGTGGATTTTTTTCCCCCTTTTAAACTGGGCTATGCAGCTTGTGGTGTCCCTAACCAGGGTCTGAACTGAAACCCCCAGCAGTGGAAGTGTGGAGTCCTAACCCCTGGGCCACCAAGGAAGTCCCTGTGTGGATATTCTGATAGTTTTTTTTCTTTTAATTTTTCTTTCTTTATTTTTGACTGTGCTGGATTGTTGCTGCTGTGTGTGGACTTTTCTCTAGTTGCAGTGAGCAGGGGCTACTCTTTGTTGCGGTACACGGGCTTCTCACTGTGGTGGCTTCTCTTGTTGCGGAGCATGGGCTCTAGAGTGCACGGACGTAATTAGTTGTGGGGCAGGCTCAGTAGCTGTGGTGCATGGGCTTCGTTGCATGCAGAATCTTCTCGGACCAGGGATTGAATCTGTGTTCTTGGCTTTGGCAGGCAGATTCTTATCCACTGGACCACCAGGGAATTCCCTGTGTGGATATTCTGTCATTCTTTTTTTTTTAATTATTATTTTTGGCTGCACTGGGTCTTTGTTGCTGTGTGGGCTTTGTTTGCTACTTTCTGGGTGGCTCCTCTTTGTTGCGGTACACGGGCTTCTCACTGTGGTGGCTTCTCTTGTTGCGGAGCATGGGCTCTAGAGTGCACGGACGTAATTAGTTGTGGGGCAGGCTCAGTAGCTGTGGTGCATGGGCTTCGTTGCATGCAGAATCTTCTCGGACCAGGGATTGAATCTGTGTTCTTGGCTTTGGCAGGCAGATTCTTATCCACTGGACCACCAGGGAATTCCCTGTGTGGATATTCTGTCATTCTTTTTTTTTTAATTATTATTTTTGGCTGCACTGGGTCTTTGTTGCTGTGTGGGCTTTGTTTGCTACTTTCTGGGTGGCTCCTCTTTGTTGCAGTGCACAGACTTCTCACTGTGGTGGCTTCTCTTATTGCGGAGCATGGCGTGTAGAGTGCGTGGCCATCATGAGTTGCAGTGCACGGGCTCAGTAGTTGTGGCGCACAGGCTTAGTTGCTTATAGAATCTTCCCAGACCAGGGATTGAACCCATATTCTCTGCATTGGCAGGTGGATTCTTACTCACGGGTCCACCAGAGTAGTCCCTCTGATGGTTCTTGATGGCATGAGCCTCCCACGGTCTGTCTGTCTGCTCTTGCTGCCTGCTTCAGTCATACGCCCACTCTGTCTTGAGTCACCTTTCTCAATCCCAAATTAAACCTGGCCTCCCTGTTGTGCGCCTGGCCTGTTTCCCTCTCTGTTCTTACTCTGCAGAGGCCTGCCTTGCCCCCTGCACCATTCACGCCCCTTTCTACACACAGCTCACGGCTTACAGAGCCCTCCCACCTGCCAGCACTTACCTCACCTCCTCCGGGAAGCCCTCTCTGACGCCCAGCAGAGCTTCCTTACTGTCGGGTTTCTTAGCTAGGATCCTCAGCCCCAGTCGGGCTCACAGGGGCCCAGCCCTGCCTCACGACTGCTCCTCCTCCAGGCAGCAGAGACATCCAGATGATCAGCTGCGGCGCCGACAAGAGCATCTACTTCCGCAGAGCCCAGCGGGTACGTGGGTGGCCTCCTTGGGGGCTGGATGCGGGGACGCGGCAAGGGGGTCCTCTGAAGGCCCCGCCTGCCCTGCCAGGCCTCAGATGGACTGCACTTTGTGCGTACCCACCATGTGGCAGAGAAGACCACTTTGTATGATATGGACGTCGACATCACCCAGAAGTACGTGGCCGTGGCCTGCCAGGACCGCAATGTGAGGTGAGGAGCCGCTCTGGGTTGGCCTGGCCTTGGCTGGTCCCTGAGTGGGGCCTGCGTGGCTCATGAGCTGTCTGCATTCCTCCTCCCGCCCATCTGGTCCCTGAGAAGCTGGGTGGAGTGGAGGGACCCTGTGGGTGTTTCGTAGGAGCTGGGCTCACCCAACCCTCGTCCCCAGGTCAACAGAGGGTTCCCCTGGCTTTCAGGAGCCTATGTGAGGTAACTGAGAGGCGTTATGTGGCTCGTAAACCATTCACTCTCGTTCCCTGAGCACCGGTCTTGGGAGGAGAGTTGGGGAGCCCAGGGCCCTGCCTCCACTGAGCTCACGGTACAGTGAAGGAAGGACAGACAGGGACAACACGGAGTGGTCAGGGTGGGACGAGGTGAGCTCAGGGACTTTGGGGGACCCTGGGAGGATATCCACCCCACTTGGGACTCCAGTGGAACTCACTGGAAGGGACCATCAGAGCATAGATTGGGAAGGATGTGGAGGAATGAGCATGTCCAGAAAGCTTCTCCATCTCCTTCATTTGCTCTTTCAAAGTGGGTGCCAGACCCTCAGCTTGCCGTGTGGCAGGGAGAAGGCCCTTAGTGCAGTGGACACCTCGAGATATAACTTCCATGACCTCCGCCTGAGACAGGGTCCCATTCCCTAATAAGTTTCAGTCCAGACAGTGTACGGGGGACGAGAGGTCCTGGGGCTTCCTGGGGAGAGGAGGACAGCCGGTAAGGCTGGAATAAGACAGCAGGAGAGGGTGATGGGCGAGGCTACCTCAGCCACTCCTTCCCTCCCCTTCCAGAGTCTACAACACCATCAACGGGAAGCAGAAGAAGTGCTACAAAGGCTCCCAGGGTGACGACGGGTCCCTGCTGAAGGTGAGGAGCTAGGGCCCCAGCTGAAACCACACCCAGGCCCCCTCATCTGTCTCCTGCCCTGTTAGGCCGCCTGAAGCCTGGGTCCTCCTTGGCATGGGAACAAAGGATCACACTTTGCCAGCATCCACTCAGGCCTAGCTGGCCAAGGGCGCTTGGGAGCCAGGGGTGGCCCCAACAGCTCTGCGTTATTTACTGAACCCCTCCCCAAGTGGGGACATTAAGTGGTGTCCATTTTGAGTGGCATTGGAGCATGGTGGGAAGAATCAGAGAGCCCTGGGGTCCCTCTCCAGCCTTGCCCCTCCTGTGTTATCTGGGACGAGGTGGGGACCTTCTTAAGAGCCTCTGGACTAGGGGAGTTGTTTTTTGAATTCAGGCTCCAGAGTGATACCCTTTTAAGGTTCTGCCTTGGGCTGACTGTGACTTTGGGCAAATATCTCTTCTTGATCCTGTTTTATCATCTGTAGTGCAAATTAAAATAGCCTCATGTGGGGGGGGGCCAGGGCCCTGCCTCCACTGAGCTCACGGTACAGTGAAGGAAGGACAGACAGGGACAACACGGAGTGGTCAGGGTGGGACGAGGTGAGCTCAGGGACTTTGGGGGACCCTGGGAGGATATCCACCCCACTTGGGACTCCAGTGGAACTCACTGGAAGGGACCATCAGAGCATAGATTGGGAAGGATGTGGAGGAATGAGCATGTCCAGAAAGCTTCTCCATCTCCTTCATTTGCTCTTTCAAAGTGGGTGCCAGACCCTCAGCTTGCCGTGTGGCAGGGAGAAGGCCCTTAGTGCAGTGGACACCTCGAGATATAACTTCCATGACCTCCGCCTGAGACAGGGTCCCATTCCCTAATAAGTTTCAGTCCAGACAGTGTACGGGGGACGAGAGGTCCTGGGGCTTCCTGGGGAGAGGAGGACAGCCGGTAAGGCTGGAATAAGACAGCAGGAGAGGGTGATGGGCGAGGCTACCTCAGCCACTCCTTCCCTCCCCTTCCAGAGTCTACAACACCATCAACGGGAAGCAGAAGAAGTGCTACAAAGGCTCCCAGGGTGACGACGGGTCCCTGCTGAAGGTGAGGAGCTAGGGCCCCAGCTGAAACCACACCGAGGCCCCCTCATCTGTCTCCTGCCCTGTTAGGCCGCCTGAAGCCTGGGTCCTCCTTGGCATGGGAACAAAGGATCACACTTTGCCAGCATCCACTCAGGCCTAGCTGGCCAAGGGCGCTTGGGAGCCAGGGGTGGCCCCAACAGCTCTGCGTTTATTTACTGAACCCCTCCCCAAGTGGGGACATTAAGTGGTGTCCATTTTGAGTGGCATTGGAGCATGGTGGGAAGAATCAGAGAGCCCTGGGGTCCCTCTCCAGCCTTGCCCCTCCTGTGTTATCTGGGACGAGGTGGGGACCTTCTTAAGAGCCTCTGGACTAGGGGAGTTGTTTTTTGAATTCAGGCTCCAGAGTGATACCCTTTTAAGGTTCTGCCTTGGGCTGACTGTGACTTTGGGCAAATATCTCTTCTTGATCCTGTTTTATCATCTGTAGTGCAAATTAAAATAGCCTCTGTGGAGGTTCCACAGGAGGCCCTCCAGGGAGGTCCCACAGTTAAGACTTTGCCTTCCAGTGCAGGGGAGAGGGTTCAGTCCTTGGTTAGGGAGCTAAGATCTTACAAGCATCATGGCCAAAAAAACCCAGAAAACAAGCAATATTGTAACAAATTCAATAAAAACTTTAAAAAAAATTTTTTAACCCTCTGACCCAGGGTTCTGTGGGAGAAATAAATCCACACACACACACACACACACACACACACGGTACTTAGCACAGGGCCTGGTTCCCATCAGTACCATTGTTGTAGTTGTTAATTTCTTTACCTGTGAAATGGAGACAGGAACTTCTACCTACCATGGGGTATGTTTCGAGGCTTACCTGGGATGAGTCCATGTGCCTAGCCCCCAACTCGAGGGGGTCCCCGGTCAGTGCAGCAGTGAGGTTGAGACCCCAGCCTCTGGGAAGAAGACGGCCGCCTAAGTGTCGCATGGGTGCTCTTCTTGGCAGGTCCATGTGGACCCCTCCGGCACCTTCCTGGCCACAAGCTGCTCTGACAAAAGCATCTCGGTGATTGACTTCTACTCGGGCGAGTGCGTTGCCAAGATGTTTGGCCATTCAGGTGGGTGTGCCTCTCTGCCTGGAACCCCTCCCCACCTGCCCTCACCCTGCCTTCTGACTCAGAAGGCCAGGGTGGGACTGCCCTGGTGGTCCAGTGGCTAAGACTGCATGCTCCCAAAGCTGGGGGCCCAAGTTTAATTCCTGGTTTGGGAGCTAGATCCCATATACTACATGTAATATCTCAGCTAAGATCCGGTACAATCAGATAAATTTAAAAGGCCAGCACAGCTTTCTGCCTGCTTGCAGAGTGGGGACATTAAGTGGTGTCCATTTTGAGTGGCATTGGAGCATGGTGGGAAGAATCAGAGAGCCCTGGGGTCCCTCTCCAGCCTTGCCCCTCCTGTGTTATCTGGGACGAGGTGGGGACCTTCTTAAGAGCCTCTGGACTAGGGGAGTTGTTTTTTGAATTCAGGCTCCAGAGTGATACCCTTTTAAGGTTCTGCCTTGGGCTGACTGTGACTTTGGGCAAATATCTCTTCTTGATCCTGTTTTATCATCTGTAGTGCAAATTAAAATAGCCTCTGTGGAGGTTCCACAGGAGGCCCTCCAGGGAGGTCCCACAGTTAAGACTTTGCCTTCCAGTGCAGGGGAGAGGGTTCAGTCCTTGGTTAGGGAGCTAAGATCTTACAAGCATCATGGCCAAAAAAACCCAGAAAACAAGCAATATTGTAACAAATTCAATAAAAACTTTAAAAAAAATTTTTTAACCCTCTGACCCAGGGTTCTGTGGGAGAAATAAATCCACACACACACACACACACACACACACACGGTACTTAGCACAGGGCCTGGTTCCCATCAGTACCATTGTTGTAGTTGTTAATTTCTTTACCTGTGAAATGG
Organism: Tragulus kanchil; assembly: GCA_022376925.1. Classification (NCBI taxonomy): domain Eukaryota; kingdom Metazoa; phylum Chordata; class Mammalia; order Artiodactyla; family Tragulidae; genus Tragulus; species Tragulus kanchil. Next base: position 117,918,744 of record JAIOJX010000031.1, read on the forward strand.
AGACAGGAACTTCTACCTACCATGGGGTATGTTTCGAGGCTTACCTGGGATGAGTCCATGTGCCTAGCCCCCAACTCGAGGGGGTCCCCGGTCAGTGCAGCAGTGAGGTTGAGACCCCAGCCTCTGGGAAAAAGGGCGGCCGCCTAAGTGTCGCATGGGTGCTCTTCTTGGCAGGTCCATGTGGACCCCCCCGGGCACCTTCCTGGCCACAAGCTGCTCTGACAAAAGCATCTCGGTGATTGACTTCTACTCGGGCGAGTGCGTTGCCAAGATGTTTGGCCATTCAGGTGGGTGTGCCTCTCTGCCTGGAACCCCTCCCCACCTGCCCTCACCCTGCCTTCTGACTCAGAAGGCCAGGGTGGGACTGCCCTGGTGGTCCAGTGGCTAAGACTGCATGCTCCCAAAGCTGGGGGCCCAAGTTTAATTCCTGGTTTGGGAGCTAGATCCCATATACTACATGAATATTAAAAATCCCATGTGCTGCAGCTAAGATCCGGTACAATCAGATAAATTTAAAAAGGCCAGCACAGCTTTCTGCTCTGCTTGCAGAAATCATCACCGGCATGAAGTTCACCTACGATTGCCGTCACTTGATCACAGTCTCCGGAGACAGGTGGGAAGGGCCTATAGGCTGCCCAGCTGGGCCTGCCTCTGGGAGTGGGTGGGACATATTCTGTGGGAAGAGCAAAGGTCCAGACACCAGAGCCCCATGCCCATAGCTGGAGCTCTCTGAGCATACCAACTCACTCTCCTTGGATAGCATTCCCAGCCCTGAGTTCAAATCCAAGATCTGCCTCTTATTTGCTTAAGTGGGTCATTTCCCCTCTCTGAACCTCCATAAAGAGAGATGAACCCCAGACATCCCTGGTGGTCCAGTGGTTAAGACTTCAAGCTTCCACAGCAGGGACCGGGGGACACGGATTCTATCCCTATTCAGAAAACTAAGATCTTGCATGCTATGGGGTGAGACCAAAAAGAGAAATGATCCCATCTACTTTGAGAATCATATGGTAGAAGTCAAATAAGACAACATATATAATTCCTTAGCACCTGGTTGGAACCCAAGGACATCCCTTTCGTAACCCTGTTCAATTTACTACCCTCCTTCCTCATGGCCCCTCCCTGGGTCTCAAGGTCTTCAGAGCAGCCTTTGTCTGCAGGGGTGCCCCAGACCCCACCAGGGCACAGACTTGACTTGGTTCGGAGCCCTGCACTAAGCTAACAGGCCAGAGAGTAGAGTAGGGTCAGATGACTTCCATGTGGACCCCTCCGCACCTTCCTGGCCACAAGCTGCTCTGACAAAAGCATCTCGGTGATTGACCTCTCTGCCTGGAACCCTCTCCCCCCACCTGCCCTCACCCTGCCTTCTGACTCAGAAGGCCAGGGTGGGACTGCCCTGGTGGTCCAGTGGCTAAGACTGCATGCTCCCAAAGCTGGGGGCCCAAGTTTAATTCCTGGTTTGGGAGCTAGATCCCATATACTACATGAATATTAAAAATCCCATGTGCTGCAGCTAAGATCCGGTACAATCAGATAAATTTAAAAAGGCCAGCACAGCTTTCTGCTCTGCTTGCAGAAATCATCACCGGCATGAAGTTCACCTACGATTGCCGTCACTTGATCACAGTCTCCGGAGACAGGTGGGAAGGGCCTATAGGCTGCCCAGCTGGGCCTGCCTCTGGGAGTGGGTGGGACATATTCTGTGGGAAGAGCAAAGGTCCAGACACCAGAGCCCCATGCCCATAGCTGGAGCTCTCTGAGCATACCAACTCACTCTCCTTGGATAGCATTCCCAGCCCTGAGTTCAAATCCAAGATCTGCCTCTTATTTGCTTAAGTGGGTCATTTCCCCTCTCTGAACCTCCATAAAGAGAGATGAACCCCAGACATCCCTGGTGGTCCAGTGGTTAAGACTTCAAGCTTCCACAGCAGGGACCGGGGGACACGGATTCTATCCCTATTCAGAAAACTAAGATCTTGCATGCTATGGGGTGAGACCAAAAAGAGAAATGATCCCATCTACTTTGAGAATCATATGGTAGAAGTCAAATAAGACAACATATATAATTCCTTAGCACCTGGTTGGAACCCAAGGACATCCCTTTCGTAACCCTGTTCAATTTACTACCCTCCTTCCTCATGGCCCCTCCCTGGGTCTCAAGGTCTTCAGAGCAGCCTTTGTCTGCAGGGGTGCCCCAGACCCCACCAGGGCACAGACTTGACTTGGTTCGGAGCCCTGCACTAAGCTAACAGGCCAGAGAGTAGAGTAGGGTCAGATGACTTCCATGTTCACCGTTCCTCCCCCTTCCACGTCTCTCCTTGGCCTCTGCAGCTGCATCTTTATCTGGCACCTGGGCCCTGAGATCACCAACTGCATGAAGCAGCACTTGCTGGAGATTGACCACCAGGAGCAGCACCAAAACATGAAGGACAGAAAATGGAGTGACCACCACAGGTCCTAGCAGCCGCCTGTCCATCCCTGCGTGTCCATTCACCAGAGGGATGTCTTCCTGCCCTGGGCCCTAGACCCTGCCCCCTGTGCCTCGAGATGCACTTTGTGGAGTTTTGTTTTTTGTGTTAATATTTTGGGGTATAGTTGCTTCACAATGTCGTGTTACTTTCTGCTACACAAGGGAAGTGAATTAGCTGTATTTTTTGTATATAACCTCTGGGACCCGGACTTGGAATGCGAAGTAACAGTAATGCACGTGAGAAGGGCTTTGAGGCATAAAAGCAGAAGTGCTGGGAGAGCCTGCAAGCACTCTGGGGAGGCCCCAGGGAGCTGTGGAGGGGACAGAGGAGGTCCCCAACCCAGCCCTTGGTGTGGAGGAAGGCGGTCAGGGAAGGGTCTAGTGGAGCAGAGTTGTCTTCCTAATCTTTAAATGGAAGTTGTACCTTCACTTATATCTTTGAGCTTCCTAAACATACTTCTTAAGTCTTGATGTTGCAAGACCAGTTGTTTTTTTTTTTTGAAGGGGGGCGGTTTGGAGAAGGATTGGACGGGCGGGCCACTTCTATTGCAAGACCAGTTTTATTTAGAGCAAATTCCTGTCCTGGTGTCTGATTTGGGATTTTGGTTTGGAAGTTTCAGTTGGAATGGGAGGTTTTGAATTTTCCTCTCTTCTGTCCCTGGAACTGTCCCTGTTTCTCTCTCTCTCTGTCCTTTTTTTTTTTTTTTCTTTTTATTTGTTTATTTTTGGCTGTGCTGGGCCTTTGTTATTACACAGGGGCTTTCTCTAGTTGTGCCAAGCGGGGGCTATTCTTCCTTGCAGTGCACAAGGCTTCTCATTGCAGTGGCTTCTCTTTTTAAAAAAAAAAAAAAACATTTATTTTTTATTTATGTATCTTTTGAGGGGTGGGGTGGGGAGGGAGGGGAACGGGCAGGCCACTTCTATTGGTCTTTCATTTCTCTATTTTCATCCATCTTTGTTCTTTGACTCCTGTGGGCCTCCCATCACGGTGGCCTCTGTGGTCACAGAGCGCCAGCTCTGGGCGCATGCGCCCCAGAGCTCTGACTCGGTAATTGGACACATCAGTCCAGCTGCTCTGCGGCACGTGGGATCTTCCCAGGCCAGGGATCGAACCGGCGCCCCTTGCACTGCAAGGTGGTGTCCTTACCCACTGGACCACCAGGAGAAGCCCCGCAGTGGCTTCTCTTGTTGCTGAACACAGACTCTAGGTGCATGGGCTTCAGTAGTTGTGGTGGACGGGCTTAGTTGCCCCTTAACCTGGGGGATCTTCACAGACCAGGGATGGGACCTGTGTCCCCTGCGCTGGCAGATGGATTCTTAACCACTGGACCACCAGGAAGCCCTCTCTCTCTCTTTGTGTCTTGAAACTTTGCCATTGCCTCCCCCTGGAACCAGGCCTGACATGGCCTCCTGTTCTCCAGTGATCTTGAGGTGGTGCAGGTCTAGGCACCAAGGCAGTGGGCAGCTCTCTGGTCTTTGGAACTAAAATCTTATAGCTCACCCTACTTCTGGAATAGAAGCCAGCAGCTCAGGACTCATGCCCTTCTCTCTGCTTTGCTTTCTGTTCCGTTGCTGTGGGCCTTGAAGAGTTTGTCTTATCTTTTGAGCCCAGCCTTTGTTTTTGTTTAGTCACTCCATCGTGTCCAACTCTTTTGCAACCCCATGAACTGTAACCCGCCCGGCTCCTCTGTCCATGGGATTTTCCAGGCAGGACTGCTGAAGTAGATTACTATTTCCTTCTCCAGGCCAGCCTTTGTTACGTGTCATTTGTTGTGACTATGTTTTTAGCAGAGGGGTTGTGGCAGGTGGGACTTCCCAGCACTATCTTGACCAGAAGCCAAGAGTGGGTTCTTATGGACCCAGCCTGTTTTTAGCAGAGGGGTTGTGGCAGGTGGGACTTCCCAGCACTATCTTGACCAGAAGCCAAGAGTGGGTTCTTATGGACCCAGCCTGGGCAGGTTCCCTCTCCCACCCCATTTACCTGTGTGTCTCTCCTTGTCGTCCTTTTTCCTGGCTTCAGGCAGGAGACATATACGTCAATGCCCAGTGAGATTTGCTCCATAAGCCCTGGAGAGCAGACAGAGGATGAGCTGGAGGAAGAGTGTGAACCTGAAGAACTGCTGAAGACCCCATCCAAGGAGAGCTTGGATCCAGGTTAGAAAAGGGCTCCTATATTGTACTCTCAGTGGAGGGATCATTGCTGGGTTTGGGCCAGTACTTTGTTTTCATAGCCTGACACAGACTGAAACTCAATAATCAGATCAGTCAGGACTCTGTCAGGGTAATCAGAACCAGACTCTCACTGGCTTAATTTGGAAAGAGGATTTATTGGTTCTTGTAAATGAAACTTTGAGAATATGGGCTCAGGCATTGCTGGATGCCAGTAGTCAGGTGATGTTAAAGAAATAGAGACATTTCTCAATCTCTTGGCTCTGCTTTTTTTCCATGTTGACTTTGCTCTCAGGCAGACTCTGCCTGTACAAGGAGCAGAGAACCCCTGGCGGCTCAAGGTTATAACACTGTAGAGAAGAGAGTACCTCTTTCCCAATAGCTCATGACTCATGTTCCTGCTTTGAGTCACTCGCCCATGTCAGAGGCACTCACTGTGATTGGGCAGGCCGGAGTCATGTGGTCATCCCTGAGGGCAGAGACTTTAGTCGGCTTCCCCTGAACCACCTGACCAAAGGCGAAGGGTGTGTGTAAGAGGCTGTCCCAGGGGAAAAACAGGATGATGTTAACCAGAAGACAAACCAGAATCTCTTGTTCAGGCAAAAGGAAGGGTAGGAGCTCAGTGACTTTATGAAAGGCCAGGCCCTCTCTAAATTCCTGCCCTTCTGCATATCGCTTTGGCCTCCACCCTCACATTACAAGACATCTGCTTAAAAGTTCCAGCCATCAGAGACCTGATCGAAGAGGGCATTCCCTCCTGGAATCTCCTTTAGGGAGGAAACTCTTTCCCAGAAGCCCCTGCAGGCTTCTTGCAGGCCCCATTGGCCATGATTGCTCCAGCTATGAGAGAAGCTGGGCACAGCAGCTAGCCCATGTGCTCTTAGTGAGGCTGGCGGGCTCTGTCAACAGGGAGGAAACAGGCAGGGGCCGCCTGGATGGCTGATTGGTAGACAGCAGCCATGTGAGAATTCAGTCTGGGGAGAAACACCACAGAGGAAGCTCATTTGCTTTGTCACCACCCTCACATTTAATCCAGCGTCTCCTCCAGGACAGCCACTGTTATGATTTTGGTTGTGAGTCCTCACAGGCATTTTTCTGAACATTAATATACACGTGTGCATGTCCGTAAGGAACATCCATGTCTGCAGGTGGTATTAGGCATATGTAATATACATGTGTGCATGCCCATAGGAGCATCCATGTCCACAGGTGGTATTAGACTGCAGACATCATTTGGTATCTTTTTCCTCTCAAAACTGTCTCACTGGGCTTCCCCTGGTGGTCCAGTGGATAAGGACACCACCACCTTGCAGTGCAAGGGGCGCCAGTTCGATCCCTGGCCTGGGAAGATCCCACGTACCGAGGAGCGGCTGGACTGATGTGTCCAATCACCGAGCCAGAGCTCTGGAGCGCATGTGCCCAGAGCCGGCGCTCTGCAATGACAGACTCCCACCGTGATGGGAGGCCCACAGGAGCCAAAGAACAAAGACGGATGAAAATAGAGAAAAGAAAGACCAATAGAAGTGGCCCGCCTGCTCCCCTCCCTCCCCAACCCGACCCCCGCCCAAAATAAATAAATAAATAAATCTTTAAAAAAAAAAAAAAAAAAAAACTGTCTCACTGACTATAGAGCAGAGGCCTCGCTGTTAACCAGCAACATCACCAGTGATTGTGCTCTGGGGGGACATTTGGGTGTTTTAGTTTTTCTTTTTTTAAATGTTTTATTTATTTATCTATTATTTATTTTTGGCTCTTCTGGGTTTTCACTGCTGCTACAGGCTCTTCTCTAGTCGCAGATAGCAGGGGCTACTCTCTAGTTGAGGTGAGCAGGCTTCTTGTTGCGGTGACTTCTCTTGTTGTGGAACTCGGGCTCTAGGGCACATGGGCTTCAATAGTTGTGGCCCACGGGCTCAGTAGTTGCGGCTCTGAGGCTCTAGAGCACAGGCTCCATAGTTGTGGCTCACGGGCTTAGTTGCTCTGCAGCATGTGGAACAGCTGCGGGATCTTCCCAGATCAGGGATTCATTTGCTTTGTCACCACCCTCACATTTAATCCAGCGTCTCCTCCAGGACAGCCACTGTTATGATTTTGGTTGTGAGTCCTCACAGGCATTTTTCTGAACATTAATATACACGTGTGCATGTCCGTAAGGAACATCCATGTCTGCAGGTGGTATTAGGCATATGTAATATACATGTGTGCATGCCCATAGGAGCATCCATGTCCACAGGTGGTATTAGACTGCAGACATCATTTGGTATCTTTTTCCTCTCAAAACTGTCTCACTGGGCTTCCCCTGGTGGTCCAGTGGATAAGGACACCACCACCTTGCAGTGCAAGGGGCGCCAGTTCGATCCCTGGCCTGGGAAGATCCCACGTACCGAGGAGCGGCTGGACTGATGTGTCCAATCACCGAGCCAGAGCTCTGGAGCGCATGTGCCCAGAGCCGGCGCTCTGCAATGACAGACTCCCACCGTGATGGGAGGCCCACAGGAGCCAAAGAACAAAGACGGATGAAAATAGAGAAATGAAAGACCAATAGAAGTGGCCCGCCTGCTCCCCTCCCTCCCCAACCCGACCCCCGCCCAAAATAAATAAATAAATAAATCTTAAAAAAAAAAAAAAAAAAAAAACTGTCTCACTGACTATAGAGCAGAGGCCTCGCTGTTAACCAGCAACATCACCAGTGATTGTGCTCTGGGGGGACATTTGGGTGTTTTAGTTTTTCTTTTTTTAAATGTTTTATTTATTTATCTATTATTTATTTTTGGCTCTTCTGGGTTTTCACTGCTGCTACAGGCTCTTCTCTAGTCGCAGATAGCAGGGGCTACTCTCTAGTTGAGGTGAGCAGGCTTCTTGTTGCGGTGACTTCTCTTGTTGTGGAACTCGGGCTCTAGGGCACATGGGCTTCAATAGTTGTGGCCCACGGGCTCAGTAGTTGCGGCTCTGAGGCTCTAGAGCACAGGCTCCATAGTTGTGGCTCACGGGCTTAGTTGCTCTGCAGCATGTGGAACAGCTGCGGGATCTTCCCAGATCAGGGATTTATTTGCTTTTATGTTTTAATTGGAGTATAATTACTTTACAATGTTGTGTTTGTTTCTGCTGTACTCTACCATGAATCTGCCATAGGTATACATATATCCCCTCTTGAGCCTCCCCTCCTTCCCCCATTTGGGTGTTTAGCCCTCACTCATAGCTTAGACGGTAAAGAATCTGCCTGCAATGCAGGAGACCTGAGTTGGATCTCTGGGTTGGGAAGATGCCTTGGAGAAGGAAATGGTAGCCCACTCCAGTATTCTTGCCTGGGAAATCCCATGGACAGAGGAGCCTGATGGGCTGCAGTCCGTGGGGTTGCAGAGTCTGACACAACTGAGTGAGTATCACTCTCACACTTTCACTGTCACAGGAGCTCTCCAGATCCAGTGACTGACCCCAGCCAGTAGTCAGTGTTAAGCCCTCTGTTTCCCCCATACTTTTGCCAACATTTGATAGTCTGAAGCCTTTTAATTTGGGTCAGTCTTACGGGGAGAGCCTTATACCCCATTGTTTAAGTTTGCATTTCCCATGGGACTTCCCCAGCAGTCCAGTGATTAAGACAGCCTCCTAAAGCAGGGGATGAAAGTTCAGTCCCTGGTTGCAGAGCTAAGATCTCACATGCCTTGCAGCCAAAAAAAAACAGAACAAGACAACAGAAGCAATATTGTAACAAATTCAATAAAGCCTTTTCAGAAATGGTGCACCTCTACAGAGAAATCTTTAAAAAAAAATGTGCATTTCCCTGACGGCTAGGGAGGCTCGGCTGTTGTTTCCTGTATGGTGTCTGGAGAACTGCCTGTTAATCTTGCTCGTGGTCTCTTGGGGGGTGTACTCTCTCTCATGGATGCTGTGTGTCTCTCCAGATCCTCGGTGCCTGCTGACCAACGGCTCTTCTCTAGTCAGGGCTACTCTCTAGTTGAGGTGAGCAGGCTTCTTGTTGCGGTGACTTCTCTTGTTGTGGAACTCGGGCTCTAGGGCACATGGGCTTCAATAGTTGTGGCCCACGGGCTCAGTAGTTGCGGCTCTGAGGCTCTAGAGCACAGGCTCCATAGTTGTGGCTCACGGGCTTAGTTGCTCTGCAGCATGTGGAACAGCTGCGGGATCTTCCCAGATCAGGGATTTATTTGCTTTTATGTTTTAATTGGAGTATAATTACTTTACAATGTTGTGTTTGTTTCTGCTGTACTCTACCATGAATCTGCCATAGGTATACATATATCCCCTCTTGAGCCTCCCCTCCTTCCCCCATTTGGGTGTTTAGCCCTCACTCATAGCTTAGACGGTAAAGAATCTGCCTGCAATGCAGGAGACCTGAGTTGGATCTCTGGGTTGGGAAGATGCCTTGGAGAAGGAAATGGTAGCCCACTCCAGTATTCTTGCCTGGGAAATCCCATGGACAGAGGAGCCTGATGGGCTGCAGTCCGTGGGGTTGCAGAGTCTGACACAACTGAGTGAGTATCACTCTCACACTTTCACTGTCACAGGAGCTCTCCAGATCCAGTGACTGACCCCAGCCAGTAGTCAGTGTTAAGCCCTCTGTTTCCCCCATACTTTTGCCAACATTTGATAGTCTGAAGCCTTTTAATTTGGGTCAGTCTTACGGGGAGAGCCTTATACCCCATTGTTTAAGTTTGCATTTCCCATGGGACTTCCCCAGCAGTCCAGTGATTAAGACAGCCTCCTAAAGCAGGGGATGAAAGTTCAGTCCCTGGTTGCAGAGCTAAGATCTCACATGCCTTGCAGCCAAAAAAAAACAGAACAAGACAACAGAAGCAATATTGTAACAAATTCAATAAAGCCTTTTCAGAAATGGTGCACCTCTACAGAGAAATCTTTAAAAAAAAATGTGCATTTCCCTGACGGCTAGGGAGGCTCGGCTGTTGTTTCCTGTATGGTGTCTGGAGAACTGCCTGTTAATCTTGCTCGTGGTCTCTTGGGGGGTGTACTCTCTCTCATGGATGCTGTGTGTCTCTCCAGATCCTCGGTGCCTGCTGACCAACGGCAAGCTGCCCCTGTGGGCGAAGCGGCTGGTGAGTCTCCCCAGGGTGTGGGACACCCAGGGGCTGACAGAGTAGGGGTGCCTTTTCCTCCCTTCACATCTCCACTTTCCTTGGAGACCCTCATCATGCTTTGAGTCTCCATTTGACAGCCCTTCATTTAGGCCCACACATTTACTACATGCCTACCCTGTGCTGGGAGGGGCTTCCCTGGTGGCTCGGTGGTAAAGAATCCACCTGCAGTGCAAGATACACAGGTTCATCCCTGGGTCAGGAAGATCCCCAGGAGGAGGAAATGTCTACCCACTCCAGTATTCTTGCCCATGGATAGAAGAGCCACGGAGTCGCTAAGAGTCAGACACAGATTAGTGATTAAAACAACAGTTATTCACACCGTACTACTCTGTACAGGTTCCATTGAGTCTTTCATATATTTTATTTCATCCTTATTGACATCTGGGCTTTTCATATCCCCTATTATTTCACAGATAGGGAACTGAGGCCCAGAGAGGTTAAGTAATTTCTTCAGGGTCACACAGCTGGAATTAGAGAAGGTGGAATGGACCATATAAGGCTGACTCCAGAGTCCGAGTTCTCAAGCACCCAACCTTCACTGTCTGTCAAGCAGATCTTGATAGGAGGCAGTGGTGGGAAGGGTCAGGGAATATGACAAGAAAAGTGGCCAAGTGGACTAGATGTGTTTGGGTGGCAGAGTTGCAGAAATGTGAAGGGTGAGGGACAGAGTAAGAGAAATGAAGGAGGACCTCAAGGTCTGGGGCTTGAGTATCTGGGAAGAATCCTTGAGACGGAAGGCTTTAGGTGGAATAGGTTTACGGAGAACAAGACAACAGAAAGCAAAAATTGTAAAAAAAAAAATTTCAATAAAGCCTTTTCAGAAATGGTGCACCTCTACAGAGAAATCTTTAAAAAAAAATGTGCATTTCCCTGACGGCTAGGGAGGCTCGGCTGTTGTTTCCTGTATGGTGTCTGGAGAACTGCCTGTTAATCTTGCTCGTGGTCTCTTGGGGGGTGTACTCTCTCTCATGGATGCTGTGTGTCTCTCCAGATCCTCGGTGCCTGCTGACCAACGGCAAGCTGCCCCTGTGGGCGAAGCGGCTGGTGAGTCTCCCCAGGGTGTGGGACACCCAGGGGCTGACAGAGTAGGGGTGCCTTTTCCTCCCTTCACATCTCCACTTTCCTTGGAGACCCTCATCATGCTTTGAGTCTCCATTTGACAGCCCTTCATTTAGGCCACACACATTTACTACATGCCTACCCTGTGCTGGGAGGGGCTTCCCTGGTGGCTCGGTGGTAAAGAATCCACCTGCAGTGCAAGATACACAGGTTCATCCCTGGGTCAGGAAGATCCCCAGGAGGAGGAAATGTCTACCCACTCCAGTATTCTTGCCCATGGATAGAAGAGCCACGGAGTCGCTAAGAGTCAGACACAGATTAGTGATTAAAACAACAGTTATTCACACCGTACTACTCTGTACAGGTTCCATTGAGTCTTTCATATATTTTATTTCATCCTTATTGACATCTGGGCTTTTCATATCCCCTATTATTTCACAGATAGGGAACTGAGGCCCAGAGAGGTTAAGTAATTTCTTCAGGGTCACACAGCTGGAATTAGAGAAGGTGGAATGGACCATATAAGGCTGACTCCAGAGTCCGAGTTCTCAAGCACCCAACCTTCACTGTCTGTCAAGCAGATCTTGATAGGAGGCAGTGGTGGGAAGGGTCAGGGAATATGACAAGAAAAGTGGCCAAGTGGACTAGATGTGTTTGGGTGGCAGAGTTGCAGAAATGTGAAGGGTGAGGGACAGAGTAAGAGAAATGAAGGAGGACCTCAAGGTCTGGGGCTTGAGTATCTGGGAAGAATCCTTGAGACGGAAGGCTTTAGGTGGAATAGGTTTACGGAGAAGGTCAGTTGTTGTCTTCAACATGTTTGCTTTGAAAGATCACTAAACGTCCTTGTAGAGATGTGGAGCTGTTGCTTGTGCACTTCTGAAGTTTCAGAGCGAAATTTAGGACTTCCCTGGTGGTTCAGTGGTTAAGACTCTCTACCTCCACTGCAAGGGGGCTTGGGTTCCATCCCTGATTGGGAAACAATATCCCACAAGACACATGATGTGGCAAAAAAAGTAAGAGCAAGATTCTGTTAGAGACAGATATCTGGGCGGTTTTTCTGAATGAGGCTTAAAGTCACCAGGCTGGATGGTGGTCTGTGCAGTGTCCCTGGCCTTCACCAGAGCTGGCAACTTGGCGAGCTGCCTGAGCGTCCCCTGTCCCCCTCAGCTAGGAGATGATGACGCAGCAGACAGCGCGGCCTCCCATGCCAAGCGCAGCTACCAGCCGCATGGCCGCTGGGCAGAGCGGGCGGAGCAGGAGCCTCTTAAGACCATCCTGGATGCCCGGGACCAGGACTGCTACTTCACCCCCGTGAAGCCCGAGAGCCTGGAGGATTCCATCCTGGATATTGTGGAGTCGCAGTCACTCGTAGGCCTGCTGGGCGAGGTATGGACTGCTGGCCCCAGCCCGGCCCACAGCCCTTGTACCGTGGCTGTGGGCCCAGGACCTGAGGCCTCAGCACACTGAAAATAAGGCTGACTGTCCCACTACAGGGGTGTGAGAGGGTAACGAGATGGTAGAGATCAGGAGGATGAACCCTGGACCCTGGGGCACAGGGAAACTTCCCAGGGAAGGCCTGTGCCTGAGTGGGGCATCTTTGAGCAGGTGGTGCCCTGGCCCTACCCCTTCCTAGCTCTTTAACTTGCAGCAAGGCTTGATTCTCGATTCTCTGGTCTTCGGTTTTCAAAGGTATGGTCATTTCAAAAAAGGAAGAAAGAAAATGATCAAGAAAAAATATACCAAAAAAAGGTCATTTTAGAAAATGGTCATAGGGTCTTCCCCGGCGGTCCAGTGGTTAAGACTTCACACTTCCAGAGATTTCCCTAGGGGTCCAGTGGCTAAGACGCCACAGTCTCATTGCAGGGGGCCCAGGTTTGATTCCTGGCCAGGCAACTAGATCCCACATGCCACAATGAAGGATCTCACATGCTGCAGCAAAGACCTGGCACAGCCAAATAAATAAAATTAAAAACAAATCAGTATCTTTAAAAACAGACTCCACACTTCCAATGCAGGGGGCACATGTTCAGTCCCTTATTGGGAAACTAAGATCCCACGTGCTGCAGGGCAAGATCAAAAAATAATTTAAAAAAAAAGTTAAATTAAAAAAATAAAAATAATCATTAAAAAAAAAGAAAAGCCCTCAGAGGGCTTTTACAGTTATCCAGTGCTAGAAACAGGGTCTGGGCCCTAAAAAAGTGCTGAAGCAACTTTAGCTCTTATTCTACTGTTTTCCAAACAAAATTTGTTCTTATTTTAGTATATATAAGAAAGCTTAAGTTTTCTGAAGCTGAAGCTTCAATACTTTGACCACCTGATGCAAAGGGCGAACTCATTGAGGAAGACCCTGATGCTGGGGAAAACTGAAGGCAAAAGGAGAAGGGGGCAGCAGAGGAAGAGACGGTTAGATAGCTTCACTGGCTCAAAGGACATGAATGTGAGCAAACTCCAGGGGAGAGTGGAGGACAGAGGAGCCTGGTGTGCTGCCGTCCACGGGGTTGCAGAGTTGGGTACAGCTTAGCGACTAAACAACAACATAAGTTTTCTTATATGGCATAATACAAGTATAGTTAGGTGCGCAAATCATAAATATACAGTTGGATGAATTGCTGCCTGTGTACACACCTAAGTCAGAGTATATGGGCTTTTTCTGCCTCTTGGAATGGGGATCTTGGAGGACCGACTTGTGCCCCTTCCAATCACTGCTGGGGAGAGGGCGTGGGCAGGAGAAAATGGTCCACACCACGAATCATAGTGGACCCCCTGACAAAGCCGCCCGCCACTTAGAATGAAGGAAAGCTGGACTCACCATCACACACGCGTGGGTGCTAGTAACCTGCATGCTGACCTCTGTCACCATGGGTTGGCTTGCCTGTTCTTGACCTTCATATGACTAGGCTTTTAAGGGACTGGAGCTGTACCTACTCTTTATCTGTAAAGGGGCTGGTGAAATGCAGGAGCAGCTCAGAGTGAGTCCATAACGGCCCCACCCAGACCCTGGCTCACTGCCTGCCACCTTTCCTGTTAGCACCTGTGTGGGTGGAACCCTGAGTAGCTCTCGAGGGCCCTGGCTGTCGCGGCTGCCTCTGATGCTTGTGCTCTCTTCACTCACAGTCCGAGAGTCCCCAGGAGGGTGACTGCCGGCACCCCTCCTTGTCGCCCCCTCAGAGGGAGTCTTCTGAGGCTGGCGAGCTCATCATCTGCCCCCTGGAGACAGAGGTGACAGTCACAGGGGTGGACAGGTGGGTGTCCCTAGCTGGCGAGAGGAAGCCTCCGCGGGTGGGCACGCCCTGGAAGAACTGGTCTCTGCCCTCCCAGGTGGACCTGAGGGAGGGAGGGAGGCAGAGGGGTGAGGCTCCCCGGGCAGCCTGTTTCCCCAGGTCCAGGAGGAGGTGTAGGGAAGGGCGCCTTTGGTCAAGGCAGGAGAGGCAAGGTTGTGCTCCCAGGAGGAGCCAGTGCAGACATCCAGGGCTTCTGGGTGGGGGCCAGGTGTTAACTAACCAGCGTGTTCTCTTTTTTTTGCTCCACCCCTGCTGGCATGCAGCGAGTACTGTGTGGAGGAGGTGCCCAGAGACCAGCACGGGGACTCCTTCCTCCGGGTCCCCTCCATCGGCTTGAAGGACCAGAGCCCAGCTGAGGGTGAGTGAGCACCAGATGACCTCTTGCAGTCATCTGTCCATCTGTCCGGGCACCCCTTTCTGGGTACTGGTGGTGACCTTGACCCAGTCTTCCTGAAGCTCAGAGTCTGTCATAGTGACAGATATGGAACCCAGCTGCCCACCAGCTCAGCTCTGCACTTTCCTCAAAGTATAGCCTTGCTAGTCCATAAAATAGGGGGTGGGTCCTGTGGTCCCTCTGCAGCAGACTGGGCAACTGAAGCCCTGAGACCCAGAGCCTCTTATATTCTCCATGCAAGAATACTGGAGTGGGTTGCCATGTTTCCCCTGACAAAGCCCGCCACTCCACTGCCTAGTAACCTGCATGCTGACCTCTGTCACCATGGGTTGGCTTGCCTGTTCTTGACCTTCATATGACTAGGCTTTTAAGGGACTGGAGCTGTACCTACTCTTTATCTGTAAAGGGCTGGTGAAATGCAGGAGCAGCTCAGAGTGAGTCCATAACGGCCCCACCCAGACCCTGGCTCACTGCCTGCCACCTTTCCTGTTAGCACCTGTGTGGGTGGAACCCTGAGTAGCTCTCGAGGGCCCTGGCTGTCGCGGCTGCCTCTGATGCTTGTGCTCTCTTCACTCACAGTCCGAGAGTCCCCAGGAGGGTGACTGCCGGCACCCCTCCTTGTCGCCCCCTCAGAGGGAGTCTTCTGAGGCTGGCGAGCTCATCATCTGCCCCCTGGAGACAGAGGTGACAGTCACAGGGGTGGACAGGTGGGTGTCCCTAGCTGGCGAGAGGAAGCCTCCGCGGTGGGCACGCCCTGGAAGAACTGGTCTCTGCCCTCCCAGGTGGACCTGAGGGAGGGAGGGAGGCAGAGGGGTGAGGCTCCCCGGGCAGCCTGTTTCCCCAGGTCCAGGAGGAGGTGTAGGGAAGGGCGCCTTTGGTCAAGGCAGGAGAGGCAAGGTTGTGCTCCCAGGAGGAGCCAGTGCAGACATCCAGGGCTTCTGGGTGGGGGCCAGGTGTTAACTAACCAGCGTGTTCTCTTTTTTTTGCTCCACCCCTGCTGGCATGCAGCGAGTACTGTGTGGAGGAGGTGCCCAGAGACCAGCACGGGGACTCCTTCCTCCGGGTCCCCTCCATCGGCTTGAAGGACCAGAGCCCAGCTGAGGGTGAGTGAGCACCAGATGACCTCTTGCAGTCATCTGTCCATCTGTCCGGGCACCCCTTTCTGGGTACTGGTGGTGACCTTGACCCAGTCTTCCTGAAGCTCAGAGTCTGTCATAGTGACAGATATGGAACCCAGCTGCCCACCAGCTCAGCTCTGCACTTTCCTCAAAGTATAGCCTTGCTAGTCCATAAAATAGGGGGTGGGTCCTGTGGTCCCTCTGCAGCAGACTGGGCAACTGAAGCCCTGAGACCCAGAGCCTCTTATATTCTCCATGCAAGAATACTGGAGTGGGTTGCCATGTCCTCCTCCAGGGATCTTCCTGACCCAGGGATCGAACCTGGGTCTCCCGCCTTACAGGCAGATTTTTTACCAGCTGGGCCACCAGGGCCCATGATCCTCACCCAGGAAGGGCCCAGCTTTGGGCCCCTGACCCCGCCCTCTCTCTCCCAGACTCAGAGGAGTCAGAGGCTGATTTGGAGTGCAGCTTCACCACCATCCATTCCTCCCCTTCACAACCAGACCCAGACCCTCAGTTTGACGCGATGCCCCCCACACCAGGTAAGCAGGGGCACGTGAGGGGAAGAGCAAGATTCTCGCCTGGCTGCGAGATGGCTGTAATATATAAACTCTGCTCTGACATCAGCCCCACACCCCCAGTTCCCGCCCCTAGAAGACAGAGCCACTAGCCCTGCCTTCTCCGCCTGTAGCCACAGGGTGTGCGATGGGTGAGCCCAGCTTTCCTTCGTTGTAAGTGGCTGGCAGCTTTGTCGGGGCGTCCGCCGTGACTCATGGTGTGGATGGTTCTCTCCTGCCCACGCCCTCTCCCCAGGATGCCCGGGGACCACAGAAGAGTTGTTGTCCCAGCCCGAGGGACCAGGCATATCCAACAGCTCCCTGCCCCAGACTCCTGAGCAAGAGAAGTTCCTCCGCCACCACTTCGAGACGCTTACTGACGCCCACCCTGAGGGTAGGCCCTGCCCTCTCTGACCTCTGCCTGGGCGCGTCCAGGGCTGGGCTGGGTGGGCATCTCCAGGGTAGGGCTTTCCCTGCCAGGGCTGGTGAGGGAGGTGGGAGGGCATATGTTTTACTTAGGGGTCGAGCTGCACGATACCCTCTGCCTGCTCTGTTTGCTCCCGAGTTATGTGTTGTCTGTTTTTTGTTCTTTTTATTTTTTTATAAGCTTATTTCTGATTTTTTAGCTTTATTTTATTTTATTTTATCTATTTTTGGCTATTCTGGGTTTTCGCTGCTGCCACAGGCTCTTCTCTAGTTGCAGAGGCGGGGGCTACTCTCTAGTTGAGGTGAGCAGACTTACTGCGGTGATGTCTCTTGTTGTGGAGCTCGGGCTCTAGGGCACACGGGCTTCAGTAGTTGCAGCTCCGAGGCCCTAGAGCACAGGCTCCATAGTGGTGGCTCACGGCCTTAGTCGCTCCATGACATGTGGGATCTTCCTGGATCAGGGATCGAACTCGTGTCCCCTGCATTGGCAGGCAAACTCTCTGCCACTGAGCTACCAGGGAAGCCTCTTTTTTATTTTTAATGTGTATTTATTTTTGGTTGCATCGGATCTTAGTTGCGTCTTGCAGGGTCTTTTTTGCTGAGGTGTGCAGGCTTCTTTTCAGTTGTGGGATGCAGGCTCCAGAGCACATAGGCTCTGTAGTTGAGGGGCTCAGCCTCAGGTACCCCATAGCAGATGGGATCTTAGTTCCTCAACCAGGGATGGAACCCGCATCCTCTGCATCTGAAGGTGGATTCTTAAGCCCTGGACCAGTGGGCAAGTCCCCGTGTTGTCTGTTGCTGAGAGTTTCCGAGGCTCTGTCTGCTGGTCGGTGGGGCCACCTGGGCCTAGGGCTGGTTGGCTGGAGGGCTTCTGAGGGCCCCCTTGGCATCTTGCCCTAGAGCTGTTCCTGGGGTCCCTGAGAGACCTGAAAGCTTCTGAGACCGAAAGGCGACTTCTTCAATCCCCGACTGCGCATCTCAGCCCAGTTCCTCTCACGCCTCTCGAAGACATCTAGGTGGGAGCTGGTGAACAAGTGGACCCCCACCCCACCTTCCAGCTCTTTGGCTCTCCGCAGAGCGGGGCTGTGTGCCCTTGAGCACCCTCCCGGCAGCCCCCGCCACCTGTCTTCCTAACAGGTTCACCCACACCTTCCCTTCCCGGCTGCACCTGTACCTCATGAAGTCCTCAGAGGCCAAACTCTCGGACCTCGGGGGCAGCCAGCCCAGAGCCGCATCCCCAAGATCGGGTACTGGTTCCACCTCCCCAGACAGGACCAACGTGAGTATTGGGGCCGCCTCCCTCGAGACAGGAGGCTTGGCAGCAGGCAAGCCTCATCCTCACCACAAGGCTGTGTTCACAGGTAATCTCTGGGGGACAGGCCGAGGAGCCCCTCGAGACCCTGGAGGCTTGGTCTGCACTGTGTGAGTGTCCCCATCCCCAAGTGGACAGCCCTGGGCTTCTCAGCAGGTGGCCCTGGGTGGCTCACGGCCTTAGTCGCTCCATGACATGTGGGATCTTCCTGGATCAGGGATCGAACTCGTGTCCCCTGCATTGGCAGGCAAACTCTCTGCCACTGAGCTACCAGGGAAGCCTCTTTTTTATTTTTAATGTGTATTTATTTTTGGTTGCATCGGATCTTAGTTGCGTCTTGCAGGGTCTTTTTTGCTGAGGTGTGCAGGCTTCTTTTCAGTTGTGGGATGCAGGCTCCAGAGCACATAGGCTCTGTAGTTGAGGGGCTCAGCCTCAGGTACCCCATAGCAGATGGGATCTTAGTTCCTCAACCAGGGATGGAACCCGCATCCTCTGCATCTGAAGGTGGATTCTTAAGCCCTGGACCAGTGGGCAAGTCCCCGTGTTGTCTGTTGCTGAGAGTTTCCGAGGCTCTGTCTGCTGGTCGGTGGGGCCACCTGGGCCTAGGGCTGGTTGGCTGGAGGGCTTCTGAGGGCCCCCTTGGCATCTTGCCCTAGAGCTGTTCCTGGGGTCCCTGAGAGACCTGAAAGCTTCTGAGACCGAAGACGACTTCTTCAATCCCCGACTGAGCATCTCAGCCCAGTTCCTCTCACGCCTCTCGAAGACATCTAGGTGGGAGCTGGTGAACAAGTGGACCCCCACCCCACCTTCCAGCTCTTTGGCTCTCCGCAGAGCGGGGCTGTGTGCCCTTGAGCACCCTCCCGGCAGCCCCCGCCACCTGTCTTCCTAACAGGTTCACCCACACCTTCCCTTCCCGGCTGCACCTGTACCTCATGAAGTCCTCAGAGGCCAAACTCTCGGACCTCGGGGGCAGCCAGCCCAGAGCCGCATCCCCAAGATCGGGTACTGGTTCCACCTCCCCAGACAGGACCAACGTGAGTATTGGGGCCGCCTCCCTCGAGACAGGAGGCTTGGCAGCAGGCAAGCCTCATCCTCACCACAAGGCTGTGTTCACAGGTAATCTCTGGGGGACAGGCCGAGGAGCCCCTCGAGACCCTGGAGGCTTGGTCTGCACTGTGTGAGTGTCCCCATCCCCAAGTGGACAGCCCTGGGCTTCTCAGCAGGTGGCCCTGGGTGGCTCGCTGAGCCACGGTGGGGGCGGCCAGGGGCCACAGAGACCCTGCAGCCACCCAGGGTTGGGGCCCAGGCTGTCAGCCCTGAGCTGGGCTATGAGAGTAAGCCACCTGCTTCCTTCCCAGCCCCCTGCCTCACAGGCCTGGCGCCCTGCGGCCCCTCCTCCTCTGTGCTGCCTGCAGACAAGAAGCCGTTAGCGCCCACAGCCTTACCC
Organism: Tragulus kanchil; assembly: GCA_022376925.1. Lineage (NCBI taxonomy): Eukaryota > Metazoa > Chordata > Mammalia > Artiodactyla > Tragulidae > Tragulus > Tragulus kanchil. The sequence goes on from JAIOJX010000031.1 coordinate 117,938,085, forward strand.
ACTGCAGGCCTGCCTCAGGGAGTCCACACCGCCACCACCCTCTCCCACGTGGAGGCCACTGCCAGTTCCCGTGCCAAGATGTCCCGCAGCATTTCCCTGGAGGAGCTGGCCTCCCTGAGCCAAAAGCTCCAAGCCGTCACCACCACAGGGACACCCAGTTCTGATAGAGACGGCCGAGAACCAGCCATGCCCTCCCGGGGCAACCATGAGGCCCGCGCCAACCTGACACTCAGCCTGTCGAGCACCTGTGATAGGCTCCTGCTGCCCCCGCCCCCGCTGGAGCCTCCCACCACGTGTGTCTTGTCCCAGGAGCCTGTGGGCACCGAGCCCAATGTCACGGTCACGACAGACGGCTTCCCAGCCCCCAGCCCCGGGGATGGGATCACCTCGAGGCTCCGCAACTCCACCTTTCTCCCAAGATTCCTGCCCTCTGTGCTCCTTGACACCCCTGTCCTCTCCAGCAGCCCCCCGCTTCCAGAGGCCAGGCTTGGGGGCCCTGGCAGCATCGCCTCCCTCCAAGAGCCAACCCCTGGTAAGTACCATCCTTCGGACAAGGGGTTGTCCCTTACACTCATCCCATATAACAGCTGGCTCAGCTCCGAAGGTCGCAGGCACTGTGCCATTCGTTCATTTATTTCCTTACATACTTAGTGAGTACTGGTATGTTCTGGGCTCTGGGGACCTGGGTGTGCTAAGTTGCTTCACTCCTGTCTGATTCTTTGTGACCTCAGGGCCTATAGTCTGCCAGGCTCCTCTGTCCATGGAATTCTCCAGGCAAGAATGCTGAAGTGGGTTGCCATTCCCTGCCCCAGGGGATCTTCCTGACCCATGGAACCTGGCAGTAAACGAGTCTACCAAGAATTAACACCTTATCTGTGGAAGATGCCCTGTCTAAATCTTTTTTTTTTTTAATGGAGGAGGAGAAAAGAGTGGCTTTATTACGTTGTCAGGCAAACAAAGTGGGAACATAGTTGGAAAGTGCCTCAAGAACTGTGCCCCCTTCCCTGGCCAGACTAAATCTATAAGAAAAGAGTTAGTTGTATCACGAAGTGAGATGTGCTAAGGAGAGAAAGAAAGGGTTCAGGGAGGGGCACGTGAGTGCAGTGGCTAATTTCCAATAGGATGATGAGGAAAGGCTTTGAGAGAAGGTGGCCTTTGAGCAGAGACCTGCAGGACGGGTAGGAAGGGAGTCTTGGGGACTCAAGGAAGGGGGAAAACAGTCGGAATAGGCCCCGTCGTCCTGGCCTCGTCAAACCAGCTGGAGCGTAGAAATGTTTCTTCCTCATTTCCTCCCCTCCAGCCCCAGAAGTGCCCAGTCCAGTCCAGGACTGTCCTGGACGCTGGGGGGAACCAAGGGTGCCAGCCAGCATCCCATCCCCAGACCCCCTGGAGCCGAGCAATGTGGGGACCGTTGTGCACAGACTACAGACGGCCTTCCAGGAAGCCCTGGACCTTTACCACCTGGTGAGCCAAGCCCCAGGGTCAGGGGAAAGGGATGAGGGGGTCCCCGGCATTGTCTGGCCCAGCTGGCCTCTAACAAGGTGGGTACCCCTTGCAGATGGTCTCCAGGGATGAGCTGAGCACCGAGCAGCAGCAGGCACGAGCTGACCTGGCCTGCACTTTCCTCTGGATCCACAGGCAGTTAGAGGCCGACTGGCTGATGCAGGCGGATTTGGCCCCAGTCCAGACCCCGCCCAGCTCAGGTGCCCCCTCCCCAAGCCCAGGTGCCCCCTCCCCAAACCCGGCTGCTCCCTCCCCACCTACCCTGTGCCCCCTGGCCAGCCCAGATTTGCGGGCCCTGCTGGAACACTACTCGGAGCTGCTGGTGCAGGCTGTGCGGAGGAAGGCTCGGGGGGACTGAGGACCAGCAGCCGCTCTGCCGCGGCCCTGCTGCTTCTGAAGAAATAGGTATTTTAAACAAATAAACGACAGCTTGCAGGAGTGGCTCCTGGTGCCTCCACAAAGCCCTGTTCTAATGGTTGCAGGGAGAAAGGAGGGCAGCCCAGGGAGCTCACAGGTGCCCAGCGCTGGCCCTGTTCCAGACACCGCCGTGGGGGACGCAGGACTGTTTGGGCACCGCAAGAGTGATGACCCAACCCCTGGCGCCATGTCGCCTTTCCCCAGCCGCCTGAACTGCCGAGTCACATGTGGTCCTTGCCCAGCGGGGCCCGCCTGTGTCCTAGGGAGGGGCCAGCCCTCTTTCCTGCCCCCTCCTGATGCCCAGGAACTCACGAGAGCCTCTGTGATCGCCAAGTGCCAGACGTTGACCAGTTCACATATCACCACAGCAGTGTCTCATGGCCCTAGGCCAGGCCCACACTGGATCCTGTGAGCTCCAGGCTTGTGTTCCCATTTGCAGCAAGGGAAAGTGAGGAGAGACAGATGGAGCCACGGGACAGTCCAGTCCAGGCCACCCAGCAGCTGGGACCCATAATTCCTTCCCTAGCCGGATTGTGTCCAGCTCCAGTGTCCTCTGAGCTCCCAGCTCTGGGACCAGCCATGTGGCATGTCTGCTGAGAAGACCAGTCTTGGGACCACAAAAGCCCTCACTGTCCCAGGTCTAGAAAAAAAGGAGCCCTACCAGGGGCAGGGTCCTCTCCAGAAGCCCAGTCCTACTAAGCAGCGAGCTGGGCCCGAACCCTGCTTGCCTGTGAGTTCCTCCCAGCTCTGCTGTGATCACGGCCCAACCAGAAACAGGCTCAGAGAGAAGGTGTCCTGCCTAGGGTCCCACAGAGCTGAGACTCAAACCCAGACTTGCCTGATGCATAGAGCCAGGCCCTTCAGCCGGAGAAGGTGGCCCTCTCATGCCTCTGGAAACTGAGCTAATCATGCAGTCATTGAAAAAGTCCTCCCAGCCCCCAGGAATTCCTGGTCCTGCCTATTGTCAGTGTTCTACACAGTAGGCTTAGAGTGAGGAAAAGACAGGTAGAACTGCCTCTGGCACTCACCTTCTAGAGAGCGAGAGACAACAGGAATGAAAATGGTAACAGTGTAACTGCAGGTAAACTGACGGGACTTGCTGTGCTGGTTAAAGACCTTTCTTAGACGACACTGGAGTGGAAGCTTGATAGAGGGCACAGGCCATGTGGACACTCGGGTAGTATCTGGGCAGAATAGCCTGTGCAGAGGCCCTGTGGCAGACTCAAGTGTCCATGAATAGCAGTGAACCCAGGAGGCTGGAATGGAGTGGGCTCAGGAAGATGGTCAGAGAGAAAGTGGGAGGAAGAATGGGTCCCACTAGGCAGGATCTTACTGCTTTAAATCCGGGGCTTCCCTGGTGGTCCAGTGGTTAAGAATCTGCCTGCCAGTGCAAGGGACACGGGTTCGATCCCTGGTCTGGGAAGATCCTACATGTTGCAGAGCCTGTGCTCTAAAGCCTTCAAACCACAACTACAGAAACCCATGTGCTCAGAGTCTATGGCCCTCAACAAAAAGAAGCCACCGCAGTGAGAAGATAATGTACCACAACAAAGAGCAGCCCCTGCTAGCCACAACCAGAGAAAGCCCTCACACGGCAAGATCCAGAGCAAATGATAAAATAAAACCATTTAAATCCAAGACACATTCATGATACAGTTTTTTGTCTGTTTGCTGTAAATAAAATCCCTGATCTTGGTGTTTGGGAAGATGCCCAGTGTTGGTCATTTCTTCTTCCTGCCTTAGGGATTCCAAGTGATTCAGGACTCAAATGGGCCACACTTCTGCCAAGTGGCCCCCTACCTGGGCTCACCGGCCACCCCTGCAGACCGGAGACCCACTCTCCCTGCCCCAGCCTGGCTGGGCCAAAGCTGTAAGATCTCTGAAGCAATTGGACATCCAGGAGACCACCTTGAGCCCCTACCCCTCATGGATTTTACTCTTCCTCCCACCCTGCATTATAGTTAAGTCCTCCACTCCAGGGAGCAAACACCTGGTTTAAGGGGCCCCAAGCTAAAGGGGCATCTGTTACTCTTGATTCTGTTAATGCTCTATTTCACCCTCTTTGACTCTTGAATTTCACTGTCTGGCTTTGTCCCTTATGGTGGCAACATGCCTGCCATAGCTCCCAGCAGTACTAACCCTCACCTAGCCAGAAGCAGAGGCACTAAGCTGGGCACCCACCAGGGTGGTGGGGAAAAAGCACAAAACCCTTTTAAATATCCTCCCTTTCAGAGCAGTTGCAGGCAACAGGAATGGAGATGACTTTCATTGACTTGAACCAGCTATTCTCTGTCCTGGGCACATTACTGTTCCCACAAAATTGGGTTCTCTCAGCAAAGGAGGAGCGTGGGCTGGTGGACAGAATCCAAGGGGTCTCCCAGTCTCACCTTCTAATGCCGAGCTCTTCAGTCCTGTAAGGACCAGACTTTCCTTAGACAAACCGACTGGTAAGAAACCACTGCTGGGACATCGCTGGTGGTCCAGTGGGTAAGACTTTGCCCTTCCAACGCAGGGGATCCTGGTCCAATCCCTGGTGAGGGAACTAGATCCCACATGCCACAACTACATGCTGCATACTACAACAAAGATCAAAGATGTAGAGCGTCACAATTAAGACCCAGTGCAGCCAAGTAAATATTTTTTTTAAAAGAAACCACTGATGGTGAATGTGTGTGTGTGCAGCAGTGTCCCAGCCGTGGGATATTTCAAAGAGTTTAGCAAAGGGATCATCGGTAAAGAAGTGAACGGGGAAACCTCAGAGCCAGTACACTGCCCTAGACTGGCACTAGAGGAGAGCTGTTCCATGCCATTCAGGCCAGGCACAGGGAGCAGAGTAGAACCCAAAGAAGCAAATTCTAGAGGGGGCTTCCCTGAGGGGAGCTGTGGTCCTGGTAATGGGGCTCCATCTTCTGTAGGGCTCTCCATCACCAAGCCCTGCTAGAAGCTGGCAGGCACAGGGGTCCAGATGCTGCTGCTCACCCAGGACACAGGACAGGACAGAAAGGGGGGCTGGGGGCCAGTAAAGACACCTAGGCCCAGAGTTCTTCCCTAGTGTGTTTTCAGCAACAACTCAGGAACCACTTGTCCCAAGAGACGTGGTGTTGGATGTGGAGAGAAACAAAATGGCTCCAGGAATCTGTTCCGCTTATTCTTCAGGGCCCTGCCGACTCCAGAATGGACAGGTCCTAGATCCTGAGCCCTTGGACCTGGGCCAGGCACGCCAGTCATGCTGCATAAAGTCCCACAGATTGAGAGACGGAAACACCGCAAATCCCATTTCACATGAGTTGATTGAAACTCAGATGCTTGCCTAGCACCCCACCCTTCAATACTTTCAAACAGGACTTCCCTGGCTGTCCAGTGGTTAAAACTTCATACTCCCACTGCAAGTCAGGGAACTAAGATCCCACATGCCATGCCCTATGGCCCCGCCACCAAAAAGACTTCAAAGCAACCCCCAATGTATGTCTGCCACACCAGATCCTATGCAAAGCATCCTCCCTGAGCGATCTGCATGGATTTTCAACACAAACCAGTGGTAGGAAGACTCATCAGTCCCATTTCCAGATGGAGGAACGGGGATTCAGCAAGACATGACTTGCCCCAGGTTCCGTGGAGATGGAGTGGCCGAGCTCTGGGCCAGCAGACTTCCAGCACCACCTCCCTTGCTTCTGCAAATCCATTAGCCAGGACTGACACTCGGGAAAGTGAAGAAATGAATATTGCTGCTTTCACCACCAAGCCTTTTACAGACTGTCCCTCTCCCTGGAAGACCCTCCCTGTTGACCAGAAACCTCTTCTTCCATGAAGGTTTTACAACTGCGAAGTTGTCCCTGAACCCTCAGCCTGAATCAGGAACCTCTTCTGGGTCTCCTGAGCACCTGGGCTTTTTCCCATAGAGTATGGGGTCCCTCTGCTTGCGCGCCCCCATCATAGACAGCCTTGGTCATTCTGGGCTGTCACTGGTGTGTCTCTCCCATGGCCTAGGTTGTATCTTCATTTTCAGTGCTGAGCTAGGCCTGGCCTATTGTTGGAGCTCAGAAAATTGTGAGGTTGAATAAGAGAAAGTAACTGCGTGGGAAATATTCAAAATCCTTTGGGGGCCAGTAAAGACACCTAGGCCCAGAGTTCTTCCCTAGTGTGTTTTCAGCAACAACTCAGGAACCACTTGTCCCAAGAGACGTGGTGTTGGATGTGGAGAGAAACAAAATGGCTCCAGGAATCTGTTCCGCTTATTCTTCAGGGCCCTGCCGACTCCAGAATGGACAGGTCCTAGATCCTGAGCCCTTGGACCTGGGCCAGGCACGCCAGTCATGCTGCATAAAGTCCCACAGATTGAGAGACGGAAACACCGCAAATCCCATTTCACATGAGTTGATTGAAACTCAGATGCTTGCCTAGCACCCCACCCTTCAATACTTTCAAACAGGACTTCCCTGGCTGTCCAGTGGTTAAAACTTCATACTCCCACTGCAAGTCAGGGAACTAAGATCCCACATGCCATGCCCTATGGCCCCGCCACCAAAAAGACTTCAAAGCAACCCCCAATGTATGTCTGCCACACCAGATCCTATGCAAAGCATCCTCCCTGAGCGATCTGCATGGATTTTCAACACAAACCAGTGGTAGGAAGACTCATCAGTCCCATTTCCAGATGGAGGAACGGGGATTCAGCAAGACATGACTTGCCCCAGGTTCCGTGGAGATGGAGTGGCCGAGCTCTGGGCCAGCAGACTTCCAGCACCACCTCCCTTGCTTCTGCAAATCCATTAGCCAGGACTGACACTCGGGAAAGTGAAGAAATGAATATTGCTGCTTTCACCACCAAGCCTTTTACAGACTGTCCCTCTCCCTGGAAGACCCTCCCTGTTGACCAGAAACCTCTTCTTCCATGAAGGTTTTACAACTGCGAAGTTGTCCCTGAACCCTCAGCCTGAATCAGGAACCTCTTCTGGGTCTCCTGAGCACCTGGGCTTTTTCCCATAGAGTATGGGGTCCCTCTGCTTGCGCGCCCCCATCATAGACAGCCTTGGTCATTCTGGGCTGTCACTGGTGTGTCTCTCCCATGGCCTAGGTTGTATCTTCATTTTCAGTGCTGAGCTAGGCCTGGCCTATTGTTGGAGCTCAGAAAATTGTGAGGTTGAATAAGAGAAAGTAACTGCGTGGGAAATATTCAAAATCCTTTGTCTTGTTCAGTCGCTAAGTCGTGTCCAACTCTGCAAACCCATGGATTGCAGCATGCCAGGTTTCCCTGTCCCACTGTCTCCCAGAGTTTGCTCAAGTTTATGTCAAAATCCTTAGCTCCTGGCTCAGAAGCCAGTGACCAATCTAGAACAGAGCTTGGCCAGAGCGTTGGGGTTAGGGTTCCGGGAGCCCCTGACTGTGTCAGGTAACCCCCTTTAGTTACTGGACCATAGGAGAGTCGACGAATGGTGTCCCAGGCAGTTACTAGGAGCTGGACCAGTATTGTAATGCCTGCCTACACTTGCACAGTCCTGGCTGAACAGCAGCTCTGGCCATCTGAGGGTCAGAGAGGTAGAGCTTCTGCTTTAAGAGTCACAGCGTGGATTCTCACTATGATCTTACCAGTTGGACCCTGCTATCCTTCCTCAGACAGCTGCTGTGATTTGAATAGCCAAGCAGACTGGTGGACGTCCAGCAGTGACTAATTTGCTTGGCAAACAAACCCTCCGGCGCTTGGCCCTGCTGGTACTATGGAAAGACACTCAGCTCCCCTGGGGTCTCTTGCCTCTCCCCATGAGCCACCTAGGTTCTATCTTGCCCTGCTTGACCTCCTTGGGGGCCTTGTGCTTGTCCTCCGCCTGGAGGCTGGCGAGTGCCCCAGGGAACCTGGCAGAGACGTGGGAGGCATGGCAGGACCCATGACTGAGGTAACCTGGGAGCCAGCTAAGTCTGCCCCAAGGCCCGTCAGGAAATTTGCATGGAGGGAGACAAGGCTTCTCCAGGGCTTCCCCCTCCCTTCCCACCTGGAATAGTCATCCTGGGCCTGAAGTCTGACAGCAGGTGGAGGAGGCAGCCGCGTGTGTGGAGTGTTGCCCTCTTCCCAGAGGTGATGCCCCGTGCCTTCCTGGTCAGGAGTCGGCGCCCACAGCCACCCAACTGGGGCCACCTGCCTGACCAGCTCCGGGGAGACGCCTATGTTCCAGGTGGGCCCCCACTGGGCCTGGAGGTGAGGGGCAGGGGAGACGCAGAGGATGACCACCTGGCTTCTCTCTTCAGACTGCAGCAGCCCTGGGGGACCCTTGGCACACCGGTCTTCTGGCCTCGGGGACTCTTGGGCAGTGGTGAGTCTGCGGCTGGCCCACAAGGTCCTGCTCGTTTCACCCCTGCCTGCTCTCAGCCTGAAGAGAACCTGCCTGCCCTTTACTCCCACCAGCCCCTCCAGTCTCAGGACCTGTCCACCCACGGGGAATGCCTTTCCTTTCTGAGCAGCAGACTCACTTGTTAGGGCTCCTCCCAAGCACTGTCTCCCCATGGCGGCACCCACAGCCCCTGCCCCCAGGCATTCTGTGCCCAGTGGGACAAAAGCACAGAATGCAAGCCCATAAATGGATGGCGATTTATCTCCGATGGTCACCCAAGATGACAGGAGCAGGAGGGAGGGAGTAGGAGGCACTTGGGGCCTCTCCGAAGAGATACTCCACCAGGCATGCATGGGAAGAGGGAAAGTCCTAGGCAGGATGTGCATGTGCTGGAGTTTTATTTCAGTTTTGACTGGAAGTCAGGACGTCTAGGTTATAGGTGTTTAAGACAGAAACTCAGTCTTTTCTGTAGCTTATCTGGTGTGGGTTGCAGGTATAGATAATAAAATTAGGGGAAACAAAAATACTATGTTGGAAGATGGTATGTACTATGGAAAAATACAAACGAAGGTAAGGGCGAGGGGGGCAAGTGACCAGGGAAGGCCTTGTGCTTGTCCTCCGCCTGGAGGCTGGCGAGTGCCCCAGGGAACCTGGCAGAGACGTGGGAGGCATGGCAGGACCCATGACTGAGGTAACCTGGGAGCCAGCTAAGTCTGCCCCAAGGCCCGTCAGGAAATTTGCATGGAGGGAGACAAGGCTTCTCCAGGGCTTCCCCCTCCCTTCCCACCTGGAATAGTCATCCTGGGCCTGAAGTCTGACAGCAGGTGGAGGAGGCAGCCGCGTGTGTGGAGTGTTGCCCTCTTCCCAGAGGTGATGCCCCGTGCCTTCCTGGTCAGGAGTCGGCGCCCACAGCCACCCAACTGGGGCCACCTGCCTGACCAGCTCCGGGGAGACGCCTATGTTCCAGGTGGGCCCCCACTGGGCCTGGAGGTGAGGGGCAGGGGAGACGCAGAGGATGACCACCTGGCTTCTCTCTTCAGACTGCAGCAGCCCTGGGGGACCCTTGGCACACCGGTCTTCTGGCCTCGGGGACTCTTGGGCAGTGGTGAGTCTGCGGCTGGCCCACAAGGTCCTGCTCGTTTCACCCCTGCCTGCTCTCAGCCTGAAGAGAACCTGCCTGCCCTTTACTCCCACCAGCCCCTCCAGTCTCAGGACCTGTCCACCCACGGGGAATGCCTTTCCTTTCTGAGCAGCAGACTCACTTGTTAGGGCTCCTCCCAAGCACTGTCTCCCCATGGCGGCACCCACAGCCCCTGCCCCCAGGCATTCTGTGCCCAGTGGGACAAAAGCACAGAATGCAAGCCCATAAATGGATGGCGATTTATCTCCGATGGTCACCCAAGATGACAGGAGCAGGAGGGAGGGAGTAGGAGGCACTTGGGGCCTCTCCGAAGAGATACTCCACCAGGCATGCATGGGAAGAGGGAAAGTCCTAGGCAGGATGTGCATGTGCTGGAGTTTTATTTCAGTTTTGACTGGAAGTCAGGACGTCTAGGTTATAGGTGTTTAAGACAGAAACTCAGTCTTTTCTGTAGCTTATCTGGTGTGGGTTGCAGGTATAGATAATAAAATTAGGGGAAACAAAAATACTATGTTGGAAGATGGTATGTACTATGGAAAAATACAAACGAAGGTAAGGGCGAGGGGGGCAAGTGACCAGGGAAGGCCTTGTGGACTGGAGTTTGCTTGCACAAACTGCAGTCTCTGGCCTTCCCTGTCCTCCTCGGTTTCCAGTTCTAGGTGCTCCACAGGGTCCAGGGGAGGGGGGTTGGGGTCCTAACATCCCTGTCCCTCCCACAGCCCTCCCAGGGCACTCTGAATGCCCCTCCTAGGGGCCCTGGGATGCTGGGCTGTCCGCTTTGCCCCAAAGCCTTCCCGCTGCAGCGCATGCTGACCCGGCACCTCAAGTGCCACAGCCCTGCCCGCCGCCACGTGTGCCACTGCTGTGGCAAGGGCTTCCACGACGCCTTCGACCTCAAGCGCCACATGAGGACACACACGGGTGAGCCGTGGCAGGGACCAGGAGGGGCTTCTGGGGGAGATGGGAGGAGATGGAGAGAGGTACACGGGCCGCAGGATTTCCGTGCACCTGAGTTCTGTGCACAAGTGACACCTGGGTTTGTGGAGCAGGGACTCAGCCATCAGGGGGCTGGGAACACCATGCACCACAGCTCCCAGCCAGTGCAACCCAGACAGTGCTCAGTCAGGTAGGTCACTGCTGAGGAATGCAGGGAGAAAGCAGGTGCTGGTTACAGGATTCAGGTCCCAGACTGCAGGGTGCAAAGAGGGAACATGCTGGTGAGGGTGGGACACAAGAGTCTAGGCGATGTTTGCGCTGGGCAGAGGGGGAGCAGACACTGAAATGCAGACTGAGGTCTGGCGAACTCGCAGCAGGAACGGAGATGCTCACAGAGGCTGAAGGTGGGGAGGCTCTGGTCTGGGGGCTTATCTGATGGTAAAGTGAGGCAGGAGGGAGGGAGTAGGAGGCACTTGGGGCCTCGAAGAGATACTCCACCAGGCATGCATGGGAAGAGGGAAAGTCCTAGGCAGGATGTGCATGTGCTGGAGTTTTATTTCAGTTTTGACTGGAAGTCAGGACGTCTAGGTTATAGGTGTTTAAGACAGAAACTCAGTCTTTTCTGTAGCTTATCTGGTGTGGGTTGCAGGTATAGATAATAAAATTAGGGGAAACAAAAATACTATGTTGGAAGATGGTATGTACTATGGAAAAATACAAACGAAGGTAAGGGCGAGGGGGGCAAGTGACCAGGGAAGGCCTTGTGGACTGGAGTTTGCTTGCACAAACTGCAGTCTCTGGCCTTCCCTGTCCTCCTCGGTTTCCAGTTCTAGGTGCTCCACAGGGTCCAGGGGAGGGGGGTTGGGGTCCTAACATCCCTGTCCCTCCCACAGCCCTCCCAGGGCACTCTGAATGCCCCTCCTAGGGGCCCTGGGATGCTGGGCTGTCCGCTTTGCCCCAAAGCCTTCCCGCTGCAGCGCATGCTGACCCGGCACCTCAAGTGCCACAGCCCTGCCCGCCGCCACGTGTGCCACTGCTGTGGCAAGGGCTTCCACGACGCCTTCGACCTCAAGCGCCACATGAGGACACACACGGGTGAGCCGTGGCAGGGACCAGGAGGGGCTTCTGGGGGAGATGGGAGGAGATGGAGAGAGGTACACGGGCCGCAGGATTTCCGTGCACCTGAGTTCTGTGCACAAGTGACACCTGGGTTTGTGGAGCAGGGACTCAGCCATCAGGGGGCTGGGAACACCATGCACCACAGCTCCCAGCCAGTGCAACCCAGACAGTGCTCAGTCAGGTAGGTCACTGCTGAGGAATGCAGGGAGAAAGCAGGTGCTGGTTACAGGATTCAGGTCCCAGACTGCAGGGTGCAAAGAGGGAACATGCTGGTGAGGGTGGGACACAAGAGTCTAGGCGATGTTTGCGCTGGGCAGAGGGGGAGCAGACACTGAAATGCAGGCTGAGGTCTGGCGAACTCGCAGCAGGAACGGAGATGCTCACAGAGGCTGAAGGTGGGGAGGCTCTGGTCTGGGGGCCCTTGCCCTATCTGTCCTCTCTCCTCCCCGCCCCGCCGCCCCTCTCCGCGCAGGGATCCGGCCATTCCGCTGTGGAGCTTGTGGCAAAGCGTTTACGCAGCGCTGCTCGCTTGAAGCGCATCTTGCCAAGGTTCACCGGCAGCCGGCCAGCTACGCTTACCGTGAGCGCCGCGAGAAGCTGCACGTGTGCGAGGACTGCGGCTTCACCAGCTCCAGGCTCGACGTGTACACGCAGCACCGCGCCCTGCACCGAGCTGCCCGAGGCCACGAACCCCGTGGCGCACCCATGAGAGGACAATAAACGAAGCAAAGGAGCGAACGGAACACAGCATTTATTACACAATGGGGAAAGTGGTTCACTCGGTCCAGCGGTGACCGCAGTGCGGGGCCGTACACACGTAATACAGGCGCATGGCATCCTAACAGAGAGGATACGTGGTTAGGAAGGGTCTGGACCCAGAGTGGGGTACAACAGAACCTGCACCCAGAGAAGTCTCACCCCAAAAGGGAAGACTAGGGGGCTTTCCCCATTGCTAAAGGTGCAGCTCGGGATGCCTGGAAGGGCAGGGTTTCCCCTAGTACCTAGTATCCGTACCCCACCCCCTGGAAAGGACCAGGCCCAGGTCACCCAGAAACATCTGCTCGCCCCACTCACCTCGGCCCGGGCACTGTGCGACTGGAAGAACACCGCCTCCTTGTGGCCACACCTGCGGAGACCCTCCCTAGTCACTCAGCCTGCCATACGCTACCCTGCTCGCGTCTCGGTCCGGTGAGGGACGAGCCAGCCACCTTCCCTCCCCAACACCAGCTGCGCGCTCACTTTTGGCACGGGTGGTCTTCGGTCCGCGGCAACGTGGGGTCCTGAGACACGTCAGCGATAATCTGGGTCAGTTCGCTAAGGGAATAGAGGGTGAATACTTATGCTTAGCCCGGCCTCCCAGCCAAGCCAACAACCCCGTCCCCGAGCTCCGATCCTGCCACTCACTCCACTTCGTGCGTGATTTTGTTGACATAGATGCAGCTGTTGTCAGCTTCCTGCTGGTAGTCACAATTCCGGCACTGCGAAAGGGTGAATGTGGCGGGGGGGTCACGGAGTCGACACCCGGCGGACTTGGACAGCCTCCCGCCCGCCGCCTCTCCGCAGGGATCCGCCATTCCGCTGTGGAGCTTGTGGCAAAGCGTTTACGCAGCTGCTCGCTGAAGCGCATCTTGCCAAGGTTCACCGGCAGCCGGCCAGCTACGCTTACCGTGAGCGCCGCGAGAAGCTGCACGTGTGCGAGGACTGCGGCTTCACCAGCTCCAGGCTCGACGTGTACACGCAGCACCGCGCCCTGCACCGAGCTGCCCGAGGCCACGAACCCCGTGGCGCACCCATGAGAGGACAATAAACGAAGCAAAGGAGCGAACGGAACACAGCATTTATTACACAATGGGGAAAGTGGTTCACTCGGTCCAGCGGTGACCGCAGTGCGGGGCCGTACACACGTAATACAGGCGCATGGCATCCTAACAGAGAGGATACGTGGTTAGGAAGGGTCTGGACCCAGAGTGGGGTACAACAGAACCTGCACCCAGAGAAGTCTCACCCCAAAAGGGAAGACTAGGGGGCTTTCCCCATTGCTAAAGGTGCAGCTCGGGATGCCTGGAAGGGCAGGGTTTCCCCTAGTACCTAGTATCCGTACCCCACCCCCTGGAAAGGACCAGGCCCAGGTCACCCAGAAACATCTGCTCGCCCCACTCACCTCGGCCCGGGCACTGTGCGACTGGAAGAACACCGCCTCCTTGTGGCCACACCTGCGGAGACCCTCCCTAGTCACTCAGCCTGCCATACGCTACCCTGCTCGCGTCTCGGTCCGGTGAGGGACGAGCCAGCCACCTTCCCTCCCCAACACCAGCTGCGCGCTCACTTTTGGCACGGGTGGTCTTCGGTCCGCGGCAACGTGGGGTCCTGAGACACGTCAGCGATAATCTGGGTCAGTTCGCTAAGGGAATAGAGGGTGAATACTTATGCTTAGCCCGGCCTCCCAGCCAAGCCAACAACCCCGTCCCCGAGCTCCGATCCTGCCACTCACTCCACTTCGTGCGTGATTTTGTTGACATAGATGCAGCTGTTGTCAGCTTCCTGCTGGTAGTCACAATTCCGGCACTGCGAAAGGGTGAATGTGGCGGGAAGGGGGTCACGGAGTGACACCCGAAGGGACTGGAAGGAAGGGCAGAGTCTTCCCCTTAGGACAAAACTAGGGGTCGGAGTCTCTAAATTGGGATCATGGGGTGCAATCGAGGGTCAGCTCGAGGATGCTCAAAACAAGAAAGTCAGGTTTACTTGGGGGCTAGTCTCAAGGTTAGGCCGGGAGGGGTCAGGGCGGCACTGGGAGGAGGGCGGGGTCACGCTGAGAACCGGTGGGCCGGTCTGGAGCACCGTGCGGGCTCGCGCTCACCGCGTAGAGCAGGATGCGGTTCTCCTTGTCTTCCTTGGGGTAAAGCATGTTGTTACTGTGAAGGGAGAAATCAAAGATCAGTACTGGGGCCACTACTTGCTGCCCTTCCACCGTGCTGGCCGAGCCTCACCATTCCTGGCAGAATCGAATACCCACGAAGCCTGGCTCGTAGGTCCCGTCCGGTTCCATAGCTACTCTCCGCTAGCCCCGCTTCCGCGCATGCTCCGCCGCGCGCGACAGGTCGCGGAAAGGGTCAGAACTCCTAGCTTTGCCAAGCTAAGGGCGGGGCTGCGCACGTGTTACTGACTTCCAGCGGCTTTGTGCTTGCCTGTCTGCCCTGCGGTTTGATTAACCACTTGCTTCGGTCTTTTTTTTTTTTTTCAGTCTTTTGATATCCTAGAATAATGGCTTCCAACTTCTGGGCCGCGCTTCCCAAGTGTACACAAGACTGTTATACGAGGGCCGGGAAAACGATGCGTCACGTAACCAGCAAAGTGCTGAGCATACATGAAGACGTCTCGGCTCTTTGCAGGCTGAAAGCCAGCGCACATGCGCGAGTTTACCCTTCGCAAACTGGGGTAGCGTTTGCCAGTCCTTTCTTTCGGCTTCGGCCTTCGCCCGCCAGGCCGTTTCCCGTGCCTCTATTGGAGGAACTGTGCACCATGGGAGACCGTGAAAGGCCTTTCAGGATTGGCTGGGCCTACCCGAGCCACTGGGGAGCCGGCTTCCCGGCGGCGGCGAAGAGACGCGGCGATTGGAGGATCCTCCTGGCGGGAGGGCGTGGATTGGCCAGGTCCGTGAGCAGGGGGCGGGGCCATATCCCAGGAGCGGTGGGGACTGCGGAGCCGGTGTGAGGCGACTGATCGGGCTGCTGGCCCCCACAGGGCGCGGCAAGATGGAGGTGACGGGGTTGTCGGCGCCCACAGTGACTGTTTTCATCAGCAGCTCTCTCAACAGCTTTCGTTCCCAGAAGCGGTACAGTCGTAGCCTCACTGTAGCTGAGTTCAAGGTGTGGCCATGGGGGCGGGGTCCAGATGGGCGGGGCGTGGGGTGGCGGGGGGGGGCCAAGAAGAAATGGAGGGTCTTCTCCAATGCAAGAAAGGAGCCAGAAATGAACCCAGACTGCCGAGGTTGGGGACAGGACCTTAGCCCAAGGGAGGTTCCAAAGAACTGGTGCGGGACCAGGGAAAATCCGAGGTTGCAGGAGTAAAAGGGGTCACCATTCCTGGCAGAATCGAATACCCACGAAGCCTGGCTCGTAGGTCCCGTCCGGTTCCATAGCTACTCTCCGCTAGCCCCGCTTCCGCGCATGCTCCGCCGCGCGCGACAGGTCGCGGAAAGGGTCAGAACTCCTAGCTTTGCCAAGCTAAGGGCGGGGCTGCGCACGTGTTACTGACTTCCAGCGGCTTTGTGCTTGCCTGTCTGCCCTGCGGTTTGATTAACCACTTGCTTCGGTCTTTTTTTTTTTTTTCAGTCTTTTGATATCCTAGAATAATGGCTTCCAACTTCTGGGCCGCGCTTCCCAAGTGTACACAAGACTGTTATACGAGGGCCGGGAAAACGATGCGTCACGTAACCAGCAAAGTGCTGAGCATACATGAAGACGTCTCGGCTCTTTGCAGGCTGAAAGCCAGCGCACATGCGCGAGTTTACCCTTCGCAAACTGGGGTAGCGTTTGCCAGTCCTTTCTTTCGGCTTCGGCCTTCGCCCGCCAGGCCGTTTCCCGTGCCTCTATTGGAGGAACTGTGCACCATGGGAGACCGTGAAAGGCCTTTCAGGATTGGCTGGGCCTACCCGAGCCACTGGGGAGCCGGCTTCCCGGCGGCGGCGAAGAGACGCGGCGATTGGAGGATCCTCCTGGCGGGAGGGCGTGGATTGGCCAGGTCCGTGAGCAGGGGGCGGGGCCATATCCCAGGAGCGGTGGGGACTGCGGAGCCGGTGTGAGGCGACTGATCGGGCTGCTGGCCCCCACAGGGCGCGGCAAGATGGAGGTGACGGGGTTGTCGGCGCCCACAGTGACTGTTTTCATCAGCAGCTCTCTCAACAGCTTTCGTTCCCAGAAGCGGTACAGTCGTAGCCTCACTGTAGCTGAGTTCAAGGTGTGGCCATGGGGGCGGGGTCCAGATGGGCGGGGCGTGGGGTTGAGGGGCGGGGCCAAGAAGAAATGGAGGGTCTTCTCCAATGCAAGAAAGGAGCCAGAAATGAACCCAGACTGCCGAGGTTGGGGACAGGACCTTAGCGGGGCGGGGCCAGAGGGAAACTGAGGTTCCAAAGAACTGGTGCGGGACCAGGGAAAATCCGAGGTTGCAGGGAGTAGGGGCAAGAACCAAGGGGGTGGGGCCAGAAAGAACCTAGACGGCCCTTAAAGGTAGGTCTCTTGGAGAAGCTGAAAAGGGCTGGTGGTTATTGATACAAAGGGCGCAGCCTCAGGACAGAGGGTGGGGCCGCTGACTGTCTTCAACCTCTTCCCTGCCTCCCCCATCTTGTACCCCTCCAGAGTAAACTACAGCTGGTTGTGGGCAGCCCTGCTTCTTGCATGGAATTGGAGCTGTATGGAACTGACGACAAGTTCTACTGCAAACTGGATCAGGACGATGCTCTGCTGGGCTCCTACCCCGTAGATGATGGCTGTCGCATACACGTGAGGCCTCCCTAGCTGGGATCCCTCCCCTTCGTTCATTTATGTATTCAGTAGATCCTTGTGCTTTGCACTGTGTGATCACCAGGATAGTCCCTAACCGTATGGAGCTCCCAATCCAGCAGGGAGAGAGACTGACCCATCACCAGACACTGGCACCAGAGTGGTCTGGACTGGGCTGAGAAAAGCCTTGGGGACTGGATGCATACAGCAGAAGTGCCTGACTCCACCCCGGGGTATCAGAAGGGCTTCCTGGAAGGAGGGTTGCCTGAGTTGAGATCTGAAAGATGAGGAAAGAGCCACCCAGAGAAGAAGTGGGAGGGGCATGCAGACAGAGGGAAGGAGGGTGAGATGGATCAGGGTGAGCGAAGAGGCTCACGTGTCAGGAAAAGCTGGAACACAGAGGACCTCTGCATGCCTCAGTTCACATCATCCTGCCTGTTCTCAGTATCCCCCCAAAAAACTTAGACATACCAGCATCCTGGGTGAGCTTTCTGCAGGCTGTTCTGTGGCTGAATGGTTCTTTTTCTTTGCCCCCATGGCTTGCTTCTTCTTTCAGTCTTTACTTAAATGTCACCTTCTAGGTGTGAGGGCTTCATGCACTTCAGTATAAGATTTAAATCTCCTCCCTTTCCCACTTTATTTGATTTTTGTTCTTCTTACTAATCATCCTGTGACATACTATGGTTTTTTTCTCTAGTACCTGGAACAGTGCCTGGCACACAGAGGATGCTCAGTGAATCATTGTTGAATGATGAATTGTATTCATAGAGTAAGACTTGGAAAATGATGCGATTAACAAGTTTTGCAGAAGAGAAAATTTAGTTTAAAAATTGAATTGACTTTTCTAAGTAGGAACATGGGTAGAATTTTTACCTCAGTCTGCATGGCTCCACTAGTCAGTGTACCCAGAGAGTTGGATCTTTTTGTGTCTTTTTTTTTTTTCGTACCTGTTCATTGAGCATACATGATGTGCCGGGGTATAGCCTTAAATCAAGGCTGAGAAGATCTCTGTTTTAGCTCTGTCTGAGATAGTTTTAGGACCAAATGTTCTGGGTCAATGAGATGAGGGCCATGCTGGATAAGATCACAGAGCTGGGAAATCCTGTACTGGAGAGCCTAACCCATCAGTGAGATCCAGAAAGAATTCCTGGAGGTGGTGCTGCTTGAACAAAGACCCGAAAGAATAAGGAGAGTTAACTAAAGAAAGGAGAAAGTGTGCTCCAGCAGGAGTGCACAGCATGTGCAAACACTCTGAGGAGGGAGGGAGCAGAGTGGGTTCAGGGGCTGAAGAGTGACCTCTCCTATTGTGGAAACAAATGGGAGCCAGGGGAGAACTCTGAGCTGGGAGCATCTGGTCTGAGTCAGCTGTTCACAGGCACTCTCTGACTGCATGTGGGGAATAGACTGGAGGACAGAAGGCTGCTTCCATAGTCCAATTGAGATGACAAGTCCCGGACCATAGTAGGAATCGGTCAGAACTGTGCTGAGCCCCAGGACGGACTTTGGGCTGACCTCGGCAGTCTCAGCCTAGGGATACTAGAGAGTCAGGCAGGGCACTAGCCTCCTCCAACAGGAGGTTTCACACCTGGATTCAGGTATAGACCAATTGCTGGTTGACTAGGCCACCCAAGAAAAGTTTCCCTGACAAGGAGCCTCTGGAGATGTTGTATTTTTTTCTAAAACTCTTTTTCTGTTTCTAATCATCACCCATATTTCTTATAGCAGTGAATGACAGCAACCTCAAACTTAGAGAAATCCCTAATGTAGAAAGTAGAAATTCTTAGTGATCCTAGGCCAGAGATGAGGGCCCTTTCTATTTAGCCCAGTGACTCCAGCCAAACATTTTAGGGTGTTCCTGGCCCCTGTCTTTTCCTCACATCTACATCTGTTCTGTCTGCAGCCCCTGTGGGCTCCGCCCACAGAATCTATCCAGAACCCAAAGTCCTCTCCTTCCCCCTACCCCACCCTGGCCCCGCCGCCATCCTCTTCTCCCAGGACCATCACACAGCCTCCTCCATAGTCTGCCTGCCCCTGGCCCTGTGCCCCTCCTGCTTCTCACACTCATCTGTGATCCCTTGAGTGAGATCAGAGCTCTTCTGGCTGCATCTCCTTGTGGGTTAAAGCCAATAACCCCAATGGTCTCTTGTGTCTCCCACTCTCCCTCTGGCTCCTCGAGGGGAGGGGTTGGTTTGGCTTTGCACCGTGGCCCTAGGACCCAGCCCTGGCTTCCCAGGTGGTGCCAGTGGTAAAGAACCCACCTGCCAGTGCAGGAGACATAAGAGACATGGGTTCAGTCCCTGGGTTGGGAAGATGCCCTGGAGGAGGACATGGAAACCCACTCCAGTGTTCCTGCTTGGAGAATCCTATGGACAGAAGAGCCTGGCGGGCTCTGGTCTATAGGGCCGCAACTGAAGCAACTTAGCACAACTGAAGCGACCGGCACGGGGCCTAGCTGGGCACCCTGGAGGAGCTCAGTAGGCAGCGAGTGAATGGATGTGAGGGGCAGTACAGGAAGAGATTCTCCAAGATCTGGAAACTGGCGTCGGCTTAGGAGGGTCCCAGGGTCCAGGGAGGATAGATGTGCCTCCCAGAGGGTGAGCAGGGCCGGGGCTTTACCCTTTGGTTCCAATATCCTGGGGCCGTCAGCATTGTGGACACCAGCATGTGGGGTAAATGGGAGGCAAATGCAGCCTCGAGGGCCTTGGATGGAGTGTGGAGGGGGAGATGGCCATTTTAGACATCTGCTCTCACCCCTGTGGCTGGGCTCAGGGGAGGAGAGAAGGCAGGGGGAAAGATGAAGGTAGGAGAAGGTGTTTTTTCTGAGACAGAAAGTGAAAGTCAGTCATGTCTGATTCTTTGCGACCCCGTGGACTGTAGCCTGCTAGGCTCCTCTCTCCATGGAATTCTCCAGGCAGTAGTACTAGAGTGGGTAGCCATTCCCTTCTCCAGGGGATCTTCCCAACCCAGGAATCTAACCAGGGCCTCTAGCATTGCAGATGGATTTGTTTTTCTTTTGTACCAGCTGAGCTACCAGGGAAGCCCTTTCCTGCTACAGGAGAGACTTAAATCTGCGAATGTGCAGCCTCCCTCACATGGCAGTCTCCCAGGCCTCCGGGCCCACACCAGGATCCCCACTGACCTCCCTCCCCCCAACCCCGCCCCGCAGGTTGTTGATCACAGCGGCGCCCGCCTTGGGGAGTATGAGGACTTATCCAAGGTGGAGAAATACGAGCTCTCCCAGGAAGCCTACGACCAGCGGGAAAGTACGGGATGCCCAGGGTTGGGGCGGTGAGGGTTGAGGGCTAGAGGGAGAGTGCGGGGGTGAGTGGAAGGGTGGTGGGACACACAGGGTAAACCTGGACAGGAAGCTGGTGGTGTAGGGCAGGGTGAGGTGGCGACAGGCAGGTCGGGGAGAGCAGTCGGGCGAGTAGGCATGGGGTGTGGGTGAAGGCGGGGAGGCGTTGGGGTACAGGCAGGCAGACGGCCATGGGGAAGCAGAGCGGACGTGAGGGGAAGGTCCAGAGTGTGTGTGTGTGTGGAGGGGGATTCAGGGGTGCAGGGTCTGGCCAGGGGCACAGTGTGGCGGGCAGAGAATGGTAGACTGTGTGGACCAGACAAGGCGGTATGGCTGACAGAGCGTGCGGAGATGAATGAGGATGTGTGGTGGCGAAGTCGAGGAAGGTTTCAGGGACGGGACGGAGGTTGAAGCGTGAAGCTGGAGGGCCGGGGAATGTGAAAGGCCGTGGGCAGGTGCCTCCGTTTGACTTCAGGACCATGGGGGAAGCTCGGGTCCTGAGGGAGACCTGGGGGCCTGGGCAATAGCCCTTCGGCACTCAGAATGGAAGAGTTTCTCTCTGAATGTTGGTCCTGCGGGCGGCAGGTTGTCTGCTTGGGCCAGAGGTCTCCCGGGTCGTCTCCCATGTCTGACCCCCACCTCTCCCCACTCCCGCCACCCACAGACTCCGTCCGCTCCTTCCTGAAGCGCAACAAGCTAGGTCGATACAACGAGGAAGAGCGGGCCCAACAAGAGGCCCAGAGCTCCCAGCGCCTCATTGAGGAGGAGGCCCAGGCCAGCGCCATTGCCGTGGGCAGCCGCTGTGAGGTGCGGACGCCCGGGCAGCCCCCTCGCCGGGGCACCGTCATGTATGCAGGTACGTGACCCACGGAGGCCTCATGTCCTGCCCTGCAGTGGGCAGCGCTGGGGCCTCAGCCCTCATAGGGATCTCAGTCCAGGAGGGGAGAGGGCCGCAGGGGTGACCGACAGCCCAGTACGTCCACAGCAGGCAAGTGGAGAGCAGAGGCCAAAGGACCTGCGGTTGACGGAGGAAGCACAGGCCAGAGGGATCAGTTCTGAGCTGAAAACCTGGGGCACAGCAGTCAGAGCTGAGATGGGGGAGCAGGCAGAATTATCAGGGCTGTGATGGGGGCAGCTCAGCCTCAGGGGTAGCTGAGTGGGCTGTGTGAGCTGTGTGAGCTGAGAGAAAGTACCAGAGCCTCCTTTGAAGTGACCCAGGAAGGCTTCCTGGGGGAAGGGCTGTCTGAAGGAAAGGGGTGAGGGACGGGGGAAAGGGGGAAGAGAGAGCCAGAGGGAGTAGTGAGTACAAAGGCTGTTTGCTCATGGAAGGGCTTGGTCCACGAGCAGGAACAAGCTTGGCCTGTTTGGGGCAGAGAAAGTCAGCACTTGGCCAGCGGGGAGTAACTGGGGAGACTTGAGAAGCGAGACCTGGGGCGTGGGCAAGGCTAGACTGTGTTTGGCCTCGGGGACAGGAGGGCGTGTGTGGGTTTTGCTTTTTTAATATCAGCTTTATTGAGATATAATTTATATACCATGTAAAATTCACCCAGTTCAGGAGTACCATTCAGGAATTCCTTGGCCGTCCAGTGGTGAGGACTTCTGCATGGGGCACGGGTTCGATCGAACTAAGATCACACAAGCCAAGTAGCATGCCTAAAAAATATAAAAAGTAGGGCTTCCCCTGTGGTCCAGTGGGTAAGGACACCACCTTGCAGTGCAAGGGGCGCCGGTTCAATCCCTGGCCTGGGAAGATCCCGCATGCCACGGAGCGGCTGGACTGATGTGTCCAACTACTGAGCCGGAGCTCTGGAGTGCGTGCGCCCAGAGCCGGTGCTCTGCAGCGAGAGAGGCCACTGCAGTGGCAGGCCCACACAGGCCAAAGAACAAAGATAAATAAATGAAAGATCAATAGAAGTGGCCAAAAAAAAAAAAAAAAAAAGAGCGTACCATTCATCAGCTTCTAGTGTATTCACGGAATTGTGCAACCATCACCACAGGCAGTTTTACATTTTCATCACCACAATAAAGCATGAGCAGCTAGTCCCCATTTCTGAAGCCCCAGCTCCCCTAGTCCCCACAGGCCTCTACTCTGTGTTCTGTCTGTGTGTGTGTGTGCTCAGTTGCTTCAGTCGTGTTCGACACTGTGACCCTATGGACTGTCGCCCTCCAGGCTCCTCTGTCCATGGGATTCTCCAGGCAAGAACACTGGAGAGGGTTGCCGTGCCCTCCTCCAGGGATCTTCCCGACTCAGGGATCGAACCCAGGTCTCCTATGTCTCCTGCACTGAAGGCAGGTGTCTTACCACTCAGCACCAAGCCACCGAGGAAGCCCCATATAGATAGAGAGAGATAGAGAGAGAAAAATCTGTCTCTGTAGATTTGCCTATTTTGGAAGTTTCATGTAAGTGGAATCATATAATATGTGGGCTTTTGTGACTGACTTCTTTGCTAGATGCATAACTTCAAGGATCATCCGAGGTCAGACTTGGCCAGCGGAGTAACTGGGGAGACTTGAGAAGCGAGACCTGGGGCGTGGGCAAGGCTAGACTGTGTTTGGCCTCGGGGACAGGAGGGCGTGTGTGGGTTTTGCTTTTTTAATATCAGCTTTATTGAGATATAATTTATATACCATGTAAAATTCACCCAGTTCAGGAGTACCATTCAGGAATTCCTTGGCCGTCCAGTGGTGAGGACTTCTGCATGGGGCACGGGTTCGATCGAACTAAGATCACACAAGCCAAGTAGCATGCCTAAAAAATATAAAAAGTAGGGCTTCCCCTGTGGTCCAGTGGGTAAGGACACCACCTTGCAGTGCAAGGGGCGCCGGTTCAATCCCTGGCCTGGGAAGATCCCGCATGCCACGGAGCGGCTGGACTGATGTGTCCAACTACTGAGCCGGAGCTCTGGAGTGCGTGCGCCCAGAGCCGGTGCTCTGCAGCGAGAGAGGCCACTGCAGTGGCAGGCCCACACAGGCCAAAGAACAAAGATAAATAAATGAAAGATCAATAGAAGTGGCCAAAAAAAAAAAAAAAAAAAGAGCGTACCATTCATCAGCTTCTAGTGTATTCACGGAATTGTGCAACCATCACCACAGGCAGTTTTACATTTTCATCACCACAATAAAGCATGAGCAGCTAGTCCCCATTTCTGAAGCCCCAGCTCCCCTAGTCCCCACAGGCCTCTACTCTGTGTTCTGTCTGTGTGTGTGTGTGCTCAGTTGCTTCAGTCGTGTTCGACACTGTGACCCTATGGACTGTCGCCCTCCAGGCTCCTCTGTCCATGGGATTCTCCAGGCAAGAACACTGGAGAGGGTTGCCGTGCCCTCCTCCAGGGGATCTTCCCGACTCAGGGATCGAACCCAGGTCTCCTATGTCTCCTGCACTGAAGGCAGGTGTCTTACCACTAAGCACCAAGCCACCGAGGAAGCCCCATATATATAGAGAGAGAGAGAGAGAGAGAAATCTGTCTCTGTAGATTTGCCTATTTTGGAAGTTTCATGTAAGTGGAATCATATAATATGTGGGCTTTTGTGACTGACTTCTTTTGCTAGATGCATAACTTCAAGGATCATCCATGTTGTAACATGTAGCAGTATTGTATTTCTGCTGCGCCAGGTCTTAGTTGCAGCATGTAGAATCTTTCGTTGTGGCTCACAGACTCTCTAGTTGTGGCTCCTGGCCTTCAGTAGTTGTGGTGCATGGGCTTAGTTGCTCTGCGGCTTGTGGGATCTTAGTCCCCCAAGCGGGGATTAAACCTGCACCCCTGCATTGCAAGGTAGATTCTTAACCACTGGGCCACCAGGGAAGTCCCTTTACTTTCTTGATAGTGACCTTTAAAGCACAAACATTTTTAATTTTTATAAAGTCCAATTTTTCTTTTTTTCGCTTGCACATATGGTATTATATCTAAGAGAACAGTGCCTTAGACCATGTCACAAAGACTTAGACATGTATTTTCTTCTAAAGGTTTTCTAGTGTTATAGCTTACATTTAGGTCTTTGAGCCGTTTTGAGTGAATTTTTGTGTATGGTGTGAGGTAGGAATCCAGTTTCATTCTCTTGCATGTAGATATCTTGTCATCCCAGTGTGATTTGCTGCAAAAGTCTTTCCTCACTGAACTGTATTAGCTCCCTTGTCAGAAATCATTTGGCCATAAACAGGATGGATTTTATGCTGAGTGGGATGGACAGCCTTTGAAGAATTTGGGGCAAGGCAGTGGTACCATTTCCCCTCGGTTTTTACAGAGCCTCCTTTGGCAGGGGGTGTGGAGTGAAAGAGGGGGGTCAGGAGTTGGAACAGGGAGACCGTCAGTTGTTCAGTCGTGTTCGACACTGTGACCCTATGGACTGTCGCCTCCAGGCTCCTCTGTCCATGGGATTCTCCAGGCAAGAACACTGGAGAGGTTGCCGTGCCCTCCTCCAGGGGATCTTCCCGACTCAGGGATCGAACCCAGGTCTCCTATGTCTCCTGCACTGAAGGCAGGTGTCTTACCACTAAGCACCAAGCCACCGAGGAAGCCCCATATATATAGAGAGAGAGAGAGAGAGAGAAATCTGTCTCTGTAGATTTGCCTATTTTGGAAGTTTCATGTAAGTGGAATCATATAATATGTGGGCTTTTGTGACTGACTTCTTTTGCTAGATGCATAACTTCAAGGATCATCCATGTTGTAACATGTAGCAGTATTGTATTTCTGCTGCGCCAGGTCTTAGTTGCAGCATGTAGAATCTTTCGTTGTGGCTCACAGACTCTCTAGTTGTGGCTCCTGGCCTTCAGTAGTTGTGGTGCATGGGCTTAGTTGCTCTGCGGCTTGTGGGATCTTAGTCCCCCAAGCGGGGATTAAACCTGCACCCCTGCATTGCAAGGTAGATTCTTAACCACTGGGCCACCAGGGAAGTCCCTTTACTTTCTTGATAGTGACCTTTAAAGCACAAACATTTTTAATTTTTATAAAGTCCAATTTTTCTTTTTTTCGCTTGCACATATGGTATTATATCTAAGAGAACAGTGCCTTAGACCATGTCACAAAGACTTAGACATGTATTTTCTTCTAAAGGTTTTCTAGTGTTATAGCTTACATTTAGGTCTTTGAGCCGTTTTGAGTGAATTTTTGTGTATGGTGTGAGGTAGGAATCCAGTTTCATTCTCTTGCATGTAGATATCTTGTCATCCCAGTGTGATTTGCTGCAAAAGTCTTTCCTCACTGAACTGTATTAGCTCCCTTGTCAGAAATCATTTGGCCATAAACAGGATGGATTTTATGCTGAGTGGGATGGACAGCCTTTGAAGAATTTGGGGCAAGGCAGTGGTACCATTTCCCCTCGGTTTTTACAGAGCCTCCTTTGGCAGGGGGTGTGGAGTGAAAGAGGGGGGTCAGGAGTTGGAACAGGGAGACCAGGGGAGGAGCCTACCATGCTGGTGTGGGCAGGAAATGGAGGTGTTTCTAAGTAGCAACGAGGAATGGTTTTTGCTAGGACAGGCTTTACAGTCCGTGGCAGGCAGCAGTCTGGGGTGAACTGCAATGGAGGTTTCACGGGGCTTTCTCCCCTGGGCAGGTCTCACAGATTTCAAGCCTGGCTACTGGATTGGCGTGCGCTATGATGAACCACTAGGGAAAAACGACGGCAGGTAAAGATCCCCATTCTAGGGTCTGTGTGCGTGCACATGGGTGCATTGCTGTGTAAGTGCATGCGTATACCGCTCAGGGAGCCCATCCCTGCGGGCACCTGGAGTGGGCGCGCCCTGACACTGCCTCCCCGTCTCCCCCCGCAGTGTGAACGGGAAACGCTACTTTGAATGCCAGGCCAAGTACGGCGCCTTCGTTAAGCCATCCGCTGTGACAGTGGGGGACTTCCCCGAAGAGGACTATGGTTTGGATGAGATGTGATGGCCAAGGAAGGGCATCCTCCTGTTCCAGCTAACGCGCCTACTCATTGCCCTTCCCTCTGTGTGCCCACGGCCCTCTCCCTGTGGACCCTGTTTTTATTTTATTCAGTACCCTCGCCATTGACTTTTGAAACACGTGTATTAAATTTTCCGGAAACCTGGCAAGTGTTTGGAGTATTCAGTGAGTCTAGGAGGGGCTGTGGACAGCTGGGTGGGTGAGGCTGGGCAAGATCTGGGTTGGGCAGGGTGAGGTTTTAGGTATGTGACATGTGTGCATGCAGCCCCTGCATTCTGGGGAGCTCATCCACCCTGTCTGCCTGCACAGGCAGTGCTCCCTCCTGAGCTCCTTGAAGGGATTCCTGATGGGTGACTATTATTTGGGAGATTATACTTAATTGTTACAATTACTTTATTATCACTTCCAGAAAGGAAGGCTAGAGGTCACAGGTAGAGAAATACAGCCAGCGCACAAGGATTCTCTCCCAGACACACACACAGGGAGTGACACTTACACACAGGATACATTCAGAGATTCACGTCAAACATCCACCTCGGACAGATACACATTTCCCTCGGTTCAGGAGGTTGAGAAGAGGGGTCAGGAGTTGGAACAGGGAGACCAGGGGAGGAGCCTACCATGCTGGTGTGGGCAGGAAATGGAGGTGTTTCTAAGTAGCAACGAGGAATGGTTTTTGCTAGGACAGGCTTTACAGTCCGTGGCAGGCAGCAGTCTGGGGTGAACTGCAATGGAGGTTTCACGGGGCTTTCTCCCCTGGGCAGGTCTCACAGATTTCAAGCCTGGCTACTGGATTGGCGTGCGCTATGATGAACCACTAGGGAAAAACGACGGCAGGTAAAGATCCCCATTCTAGGGTCTGTGTGCGTGCACATGGGTGCATTGCTGTGTAAGTGCATGCGTATACCGCTCAGGGAGCCCATCCCTGCGGGCACCTGGAGTGGGCGCGCCCTGACACTGCCTCCCCGTCTCCCCCCGCAGTGTGAACGGGAAACGCTACTTTGAATGCCAGGCCAAGTACGGCGCCTTCGTTAAGCCATCCGCTGTGACAGTGGGGGACTTCCCCGAAGAGGACTATGGTTTGGATGAGATGTGATGGCCAAGGAAGGGCATCCTCCTGTTCCAGCTAACGCGCCTACTCATTGCCCTTCCCTCTGTGTGCCCACGGCCCTCTCCCTGTGGACCCTGTTTTTATTTTATTCAGTACCCTCGCCATTGACTTTTGAAACACGTGTATTAAATTTTCCGGAAACCTGGCAAGTGTTTGGAGTATTCAGTGAGTCTAGGAGGGGCTGTGGACAGCTGGGTGGGTGAGGCTGGGCAAGATCTGGGTTGGGCAGGGTGAGGTTTTAGGTATGTGACATGTGTGCATGCAGCCCCTGCATTCTGGGGAGCTCATCCACCCTGTCTGCCTGCACAGGCAGTGCTCCCTCCTGAGCTCCTTGAAGGGATTCCTGATGGGTGACTATTATTTGGGAGATTATACTTAATTGTTACAATTACTTTATTATCACTTCCAGAAAGGAAGACGCTAGAGGTCACAGGTAGAGAAATACAGCCAGCGCACAAGGATTCTCTCCCAGACACACACACAGGGGAGTGACACTTACACACAGGATACATTCAGAGATTCACGTCAAACATCCACCTCGGACAGATACACACCTACACACTCATAAATCAACGAAGTTGTCAATCCACAAAACAAATTAGTTGTTTATTTATTTTGGCTGCTCTAGTTGCAGCTCCTGGGACCTTCATTGCAGCATGCTGACTCTTAGTTAAATCATGCAGGATCTAGTTCCCTGACCGCTGGCCTCCCTTTGGAGCAAGGAGTCTTACCCACTGAACCGCCAGCTCAGTTCAGTCCAGTCACTTAGTTGTGTCTGCCTCTTGGTGACCCCATGAACTGCAGCACCCCAGGCTTCCCTGGCCTTCACCATCTCCCGAAGCTTGCTCACTCATGTCCACTGACTCAGTAGTGCCATCCAACCATCTCGTTCTCTGTCATCCCCTTCTCCTGCCTTCTGTGTTTCCCAGCATCAGGGTCTTTTCCAATGAGTGGGCTCTTCGCATCAGGTGGCCAAAGTACTGGAGCTTTAACTTCAGCATCAGTCCTTCCAATGAATAGTCAGGGTTGATTTCCTTTTGGGTTGACTAGTGTGATCTCCTTGCGGTCCAAGGGGCTCTCAACACCCCTGGTGCCTAAGCTTTAAGGGAGCCTGGCAAGGGAGGGGGAAGTGGTCACTGTGTTAAGGCAGTACCAGCTCCTGTAACAAGTATCTCCCTACACACACAGTCCAGTGCGGAGGCTCTAGTTAATTGGCAGCCGTCTCCGTAATTCACACACCTAGACTCCATGTTGAGGCTCCATCTTTTTCATGTGTTCGGAATTACCAGCTTTGAGGTGGTAAGTAGGGAAGACAGTGTGGGGATGTTTCACCAATTTTTGCTGCTCATATTGTAATGGTGAGGGGAATACTGGATGTGTGCATGCAGCCCCTGCATTCTGGGGAGCTCATCCACCCTGTCTGCCTGCACAGGCAGTGCTCCCTCCTGAGCTCCTTGAAGGGATTCCTGATGGGTGACTATTATTTGGGAGATTATACTTAATTGTTACAATTACTTTATTATCACTTCCAGAAAGGAAGGCTAGAGGTCACAGGTAGAGAAATACAGCCAGCGCACAAGGATTCTCTCCCAGACACACACACAGGGGAGTGACACTTACACACAGGATACATTCAGAGATTCACGTCAAACATCCACCTCGGACAGATACACACCTACACACTCATAAATCAACGAAGTTGTCAATCCACAAAACAAATTAGTTGTTTATTTATTTTGGCTGCTCTAGTTGCAGCTCCTGGGACCTTCATTGCAGCATGCTGACTCTTAGTTAAATCATGCAGGATCTAGTTCCCTGACCGCTGGCCTCCCTTTGGAGCAAGGAGTCTTACCCACTGAACCGCCAGCTCAGTTCAGTCCAGTCACTTAGTTGTGTCTGCCTCTTGGTGACCCCATGAACTGCAGCACCCCAGGCTTCCCTGGCCTTCACCATCTCCCGAAGCTTGCTCACTCATGTCCACTGACTCAGTAGTGCCATCCAACCATCTCGTTCTCTGTCATCCCCTTCTCCTGCCTTCTGTGTTTCCCAGCATCAGGGTCTTTTCCAATGAGTGGGCTCTTCGCATCAGGTGGCCAAAGTACTGGAGCTTTAACTTCAGCATCAGTCCTTCCAATGAATAGTCAGGGTTGATTTCCTTTCGGGTTGACTAGTGTGATCTCCTTGCGGTCCAAGGGGCTCTCAACACCCCTGGTGCCTAAGCTTTAAGGGAGCCTGGCAAGGGAGGGGGAAGTGGTCACTGTGTTAAGGCAGTACCAGCTCCTGTAACAAGTATCTCCCTACACACACAGTCCAGTGCGGAGGCTCTAGTTAATTGGCAGCCGTCTCCGTAATTCACACACCTAGACTCCATGTTGAGGCTCCATCTTTTTCATGTGTTCGGAATTACCAGCTTTGAGGTGGTAAGTAGGGGAAGACAGTGTGGGGATGTTTCACCAATTTTTTGCTGCTCATATTGTATGGGTGAGAACCTGAACATCACACAGCCACTCTAGATGCAGTGTGGGCTTTGGAACATACTACTGGGCTGAGCAGCTCCTTCCTAGCCACTAACCATGAAAACAGATTCTGAGTTTTGGTGGCTCTAGCATTGACCACCCTTACAGGGTCACTAAATCCATAACCTCAAGGGAAGCATCAAGAAAGGGCTAGGGGATCCACCAGACCCTTAAATCCTCCTGTCCCGCAACAACTGCCCATGCTTGACCAGCAATACCCTCCCCTTAATCCTCAGGTCAGTGCAGATGGAAGGCAGTCAGTGTCCAGCACACATTCCGCACATTTTTGGAGCCCTGCCCACCCCCACTGTATCAGGCTTGATGCTGGTCACATGTTCATGGCCTGGGAGTTGAAGGCAAACAAAAAAAAATCACCAAATACTTCCTCTTTATTATTACTTTTTACTGTGGTATTTCATTACCTGCATCTGAAATTCAGAGCAAGGCATGCAGGTAAGTGCTGTAAAAGCCACAGGAATAAAAATGCCCATATACAGTCAACCATTACAGTGCTGGCTTCACTAATCCTCATAGCGGATCCTGTCCCCAGTTTCTTCACCGTTTTCCCCTTCCCATGTCCTCTTTTCAGGCCCAAGGCTAGGGTCACTGTTCCCTGAAGGGTTTCCCAACACTCCCAAGTCCCTGAAGTGTAACCTCTGCACGGTCCCACAACGGGGCAACAACCTCTCCGTCGCCACGTGGGGCAGCAACACACTGCTCTGAGCGCCGCACGCGGTGCAAAGTTTCGACGGGTTTGGGCAGTGTCGCGCAGGCCCCGACTGCGTTTCCCAGAAAACCATGCGACACCCCTGGTGCCTAAGCTTTAAGGGAGCCTGGCAAGGAGGGGAAGTGGTCACTGTGTTAAGGCAGTACCAGCTCCTGTAACAAGTATCTCCCTACACACACAGTCCAGTGCGGAGGCTCTAGTTAATTGGCAGCCGTCTCCGTAATTCACACACCTAGACTCCATGTTGAGGCTCCATCTTTTTCATGTGTTCGGAATTACCAGCTTTGAGGTGGTAAGTAGGGGAAGACAGTGTGGGGATGTTTCACCAATTTTTTGCTGCTCATATTGTATGGGTGAGAACCTGAACATCACACAGCCACTCTAGATGCAGTGTGGGCTTTGGAACATACTACTGGGCTGAGCAGCTCCTTCCTAGCCACTAACCATGAAAACAGATTCTGAGTTTTGGTGGCTCTAGCATTGACCACCCTTACAGGGTCACTAAATCCATAACCTCAAGGGAAGCATCAAGAAAGGGCTAGGGGATCCACCAGACCCTTAAATCCTCCTGTCCCGCAACAACTGCCCATGCTTGACCAGCAATACCCTCCCCTTAATCCTCAGGTCAGTGCAGATGGAAGGCAGTCAGTGTCCAGCACACATTCCGCACATTTTTGGAGCCCTGCCCACCCCCACTGTATCAGGCTTGATGCTGGTCACATGTTCATGGCCTGGGAGTTGAAGGCAAACAAAAAAAAATCACCAAATACTTCCTCTTTATTATTACTTTTTACTGTGGTATTTCATTACCTGCATCTGAAATTCAGAGCAAGGCATGCAGGTAAGTGCTGTAAAAGCCACAGGAATAAAAATGCCCATATACAGTCAACCATTACAGTGCTGGCTTCACTAATCCTCATAGCGGATCCTGTCCCCAGTTTCTTCACCGTTTTCCCCTTCCCATGTCCTCTTTTCAGGCCCAAGGCTAGGGTCACTGTTCCCTGAAGGGTTTCCCAACACTCCCAAGTCCCTGAAGTGTAACCTCTGCACGGTCCCACAACGGGGCAACAACCTCTCCGTCGCCACGTGGGGGCAGCAACACACTGCTCTGAGCGCCGCACGCGGTGCATTGTGGGATACGTAGTTTCGACGGGTTTGGGCAGTGTCGCGCAGCCGGCCACGCGAACTGCGTTTCCCAGAAAACCATGCGACACCCACAGTCTAACCTAGTTCAAGGCTGGAAGCGAAGGTCTTGCACCGTGCGTGCGGCGTGGGGTATTGTGGGATGACAGGATTTGGCTCTCCTGCGGAGATCTGGTCTGCACTCTTACTGGAGGCCTGCGGAACCCGCCGCGGCTTAATCAGAGACTAACAATCAGTGTCCTGGCTTTCTGACTGCAGTAAAAGAACAGCGGTGACGTCTTCGTGGCCGGCGCGTTTTTCCCTCCCAGCCACTTTCCTGCATCTCAGCCGGTCACTTTCCCGGCTCCTGGTCAACTCTCACGCTGGATCAAGGCGCTCCCATCTTAAAGAAAAAAAAATCCGTTTTCTCTC
Organism: Tragulus kanchil; assembly: GCA_022376925.1. Lineage (NCBI taxonomy): Eukaryota > Metazoa > Chordata > Mammalia > Artiodactyla > Tragulidae > Tragulus > Tragulus kanchil. The sequence continues at coordinate 117,970,125 of JAIOJX010000031.1, forward strand.
TCATACCTGTCACCCAGCTTCGATAATTGTCTGCATATGGCCAATCGTGTTCAGTTTTTCTGGCCTCCTTCAGAGGTCATTATTTTAAAGCACGTTTCAGGCAACACATCTCACTAGTTGTATTTAAGTATTATATATGTATCTCTAAAAGGGATACATTACACCTAACAAAATTGGGAGTAAACTCTTTAGTATGATTTAACATACGGTCAGTGTTACATATGAAACAAAAAAACCCATTTGTTTCATAAATGTCTTTTTACTGTTGGCCAGTTCAAATCAGAATCCAAATAGAGTTCAGGCACTGCATTTGACCGATACCGCTCTACGCCTTCTACGCTACGGCGGTTTCCCTGTGAGATTTCCCAGTTTGATTTGGCTGGTTGTATCCCCTACTGTCCTCTACAAATGGTAGGTCCAAAAACTAGGTCAGATTTTGGTTCTATTTTGAGATACACATACTTTCTGAGTGGTTCTGTTTTCCCATCAGGAGGCATATATCAGATAATCTCTGTTTTTCTGATGTTAAGATCCAGCGTTGGATTCTTGTGTTGTCAACCTGATCCATCCATTATAAAACCACAACCAAACTTCAGGAAGAGATGTCTACCCAGCCTGTCCTGTAACCCTCTCCCAACTCCACAAAAACTAAACTCCTTTTATTGCTGAAGCCCTTCCTTGTTGCTAAACTCAAGACAACTCTTCACTTAAACCTACTGATGTGGCAGTGACCGCTGACCTTTTGACCAGTGGTTCTCAAGCTTGTGTCTTAGGACTTCTTTACATTCTTTAAAATTGTTGAGGACCTCAAAGAGCTTTTGTTTAGGAGGCTTATATTGTAGATATTTACCACTTTGGAAATGAAAATTGTTAAACATTCATTTAAAGAAAAATAAACCTGGGACTTACCTGGAGGTCCAGTGGCTAAGACTCCACGCTCTCAATGCAAGAGGCCCAGGTTTAATCCCTGGTCAGAGAACTAGATCCCACATTCCACAACTAAAAGATTCTACACAGGGCTTCTCTGGTGGTCCAGTGGGTAAAGAGTCTGCCTTGCAGTGCAAGAGTCAACGGTTTGATCCCTGGCCAGGGAAGATCCCACATGCCACGGATCGGCTGGATCAGTGTGTCCAATTACGAGCCAGCGCTCTAGAGTGCATGCACCCAGAGCCAGTGCTATGCAGTGAGAGAGGTCACTGCAATGGGAGGCCCACCCAGGCCAAAGAATAAAGATGGATGAAAATAAATAAATAAAATGCTTTAAAAAAAAAAAGATTTCACATGCTACAACTAAAAGATCACATATGCTGCAATGAAGAATAAAGGTCCTGCTTGTGGCAACTAAGACCCGGCACAGTCAAATAAATATATTTTTTTAATTAATAAATAAAAATAATAAGCCATAACATGTTACCATTATTAACATTTTATAGCAAATAACTTGTGGAGAAAACTAGCGAGAGGAGTGGCATGGTTTTACATTTTGGACATCTTTTTCAGGGAATTCCCTGGTTGCCCACTGGTTAGGCCTCCATGCTTTCAGAGCAGAGGACTCAGGTTGGGGATCTAAGATTAAACTTGCTTGGAGACAGCCTCTACCCAAAAAGGGCCCATGGGTTCCTGTTTTTCTGATGTTAAGATCCAGCGTTGGATTCTTGTGTTGTCAACCTGATCCATCCATTCTAAAACCACAACCAAACTTCAGGAAGAGATGTCTACCCAGCCTGTCCTGTCACCCTCTCCCAACTCCACAAAACTAAACTCCTTTTATTGCTGAAGCCCTTCCTTGTTGCTAAACTCAAGACAACTCTTCACTTAAACCTACTGATGTGGCAGTGACCGCTGACCTTTTGACCAGTGGTTCTCAAGCTTGTGTCTTAGGACTTCTTTACATTCTTTAAAATTGTTGAGGACCTCAAAGAGCTTTTGTTTAGGAGGCTTATATTGTAGATATTTACCACTTTGGAAATGAAAATTGTTAAACATTCATTTAAAGAAAAATAAACCTGGGACTTACCTGGAGGTCCAGTGGCTAAGACTCCACGCTCTCAATGCAAGAGGCCCAGGTTTAATCCCTGGTCAGAGAACTAGATCCCACATTCCACAACTAAAAGATTCTACACAGGGCTTCTCTGGTGGTCCAGTGGGTAAAGAGTCCATCTTGCAGTGCAAGAGTCAGGTTTGATCCCTGGCCAGGAAGATCCCACATGCCACGGATCGGCTGGATCAGTGTGTCCAATTGAGCCAGCGCTCTAGAGTGCATGCACCCAGAGCCAGTGCTATGCAGTGAGAGAGGTCACTGCAATGGGAGGCCCACCCAGGCCAAAGAATAAAGATGGATGAAAATAAATAAATAAAATGCTTTAAAAAAAAAAAGATTTCACATGCTACAACTAAAAGATCACATATGCTGCAATGAAGAATAAAGGTCCTGCTTGTGGCAACTAAGACCCGGCACAGTCAAATAAATATATTTTTTTAATTAATAAATAAAAATAATAAGCCATAACATGTTACCATTATTAACATTTTTATAGCAAATAACTTGTGGAGAAAAACTAGCGAGAGGAGTGGCATGGTTTTACATTTTGGACATCTTTTTCAGGGAATTCCCTGGTTGCCCACTGGTTAGGCCTCCATGCTTTCAGAGCAGAGGACTCAGGTTGGGGATCTAAGATTCAGCAAGCCGACCATGTCAGGCTTAAGAGATGACAGCTGGGTTCTCTGCTTCTGGATATAAACTACTGCATATTACCATATCACCTCAGAAAACTCCTCTCTCGCTTGTGAAACAATGAGAGTGGAAAAGGAAAAAACATCTTAGTATTATTATGAAAATATTTTTAATTTCAAATACTCCCTGGGAAGGTCCCAAGGATGCCAGGTGTCCCCAGTGTTCAAGATATCCACACATTACCTGTGACAATCCCGATCTCTGGCTTCAGTCACACTGGGATATCTGCCCACAAAGAGTCCATTCTGCAGGTTGGATCCACCATACCTGTCAGGACCTAACTGGGATGCAGAAACCACTCCTTCGTGAATACAGAGGGACATTAGCACATGGAGGTGGTTTGTTACACACCGAACGGAGGAGCTCAGGGGCCAAACAGGAGCCAGTAACCAAATGGAAATTAGCGCATCTGGAAACTGCTAGAGCTTCGACCTCTGGTCTCCTACCCACATTTCCTCTTGGCAGAACACTAGGTGCATCTGTGAGGAGGAGACTAGGAACTGTGGCCTGGAGCAGCAAGGGCTGGGCAAAGACCAGAAGGAGCAAATTCATGGGTTCCCCTCTGCCCCAGGGTTCCCACTGTGACCTGTTGCTCTACACCATGCTCTTCTCACTGATTTACGTGAAATGGCTGGCTGCTTTAGGATTAGACATTTGTAATCCCTGTTGTGGCAATTTTAAAATATGTCTACAACACACCTGAAACTAACATCATATTGTACATCAACTGTATTTCAGTTTGAAAAAGAAGAGAGAGAACATAAATAAAAAACCAATAGATAAAATATGTCCGCAAATGCATTGACACATCTCTCAAAAGCCCACCACTGGGACTTCCCTGATGGTTCAGGGGTTAAGAAGCCATGTGCAGGGCTTCCCCTGGTGGTCCAGTGGGTAAGGACACCGCCTTGCAGTGCAAGGGGCGCCGGTTCGATCCCTGGCCTGCGAAGATCCCACATGCCGCGGAGCGGCTGGACCGATGTGTCCAATTACCGAGCCGGAGCTCTGGAGCGCATGCGCCCAGAGCCGGTGCTCTGCAGTGACAGACGCCACCCCGATGGGAGGCCCACGGGAGCCAAAGAACAAAGACAGATGAAAATAGACAAATGAAAGACCAACAGAAGTGGCCCGCCCGCTCCCCTCCCTCCCCAACCCGACCCCCGCCCAAAATAAATAAATAAATAAATAAATCTTTAAAAAAAAAAAAAAAAGAAGCCATGTGCAGTGCAGGGGACACAAGTTTGGTTTCTGGTCGAGGAAGTAGGATATCCCATGCCGTGGGCCAACTAGGCCCACACGCAGAAACTGCTGAGCAAGGGCTCCATAACTTGAGTCTGCAGGCTGCAAACAAAAGACCCTGCATAATACAACTAGGACCCAAGGCAGTCAAATAAATAACTTGTTTAAAAAATCAGTACGTGTTTATATATATATATATATAAAAAAATCCCTCCCATTGAGTGTGGGCTGGACTTAGTACATTCCTTCTAAGGAACAGAAAGTAACAGAAGTAACTGTGGACCTCTGGTCTCCTACCCACATTTCCTCTTGGCAGAACACTAGGTGCATCTGTGAGGAGGAGACTAGGAACTGTGGCCTGGAGCAGCAAGGGCTGGGCAAAGACCAGAAGGAGCAAATTCATGGGTTCCCCTCTGCCCCAGGGTTCCCACTGTGACCTGTTGCTCTACACCATGCTCTTCTCACTGATTTACGTGAAATGGCTGGCTGCTTTAGGATTAGACATTTGTAATCCCTGTTGTGGCAATTTTAAAATATGTCTACAACACACCTGAAACTAACATCATATTGTACATCAACTGTATTTCAGTTTGAAAAAGAAGAGAGAGAACATAAATAAAAAACCAATAGATAAAATATGTCCGCAAATGCATTGACACATCTCTCAAAAGCCCACCACTGGGACTTCCCTGATGGTTCAGGGGTTAAGAAGCCATGTGCAGGGCTTCCCCTGGTGGTCCAGTGGGTAAGGACACCGCCTTGCAGTGCAAGTGGCGCTGGTTCGAACCCTTGCCTGCGAAGATCCCACATGCCGCGGAGCGGCTGGACCGATGTGTCCAATTACCGAGCCGGAGCTCTGGAGCGCATGCGCCCAGAGCCGGTGCTCTGCAGTGACAGACGCCACCCCGATGGGAGGCCCACGGGAGCCAAAGAACAAAGACAGATGAAAATAGACAAATGAAAGACCAACAGAAGTGGCCCGCCTGCTCCCCTCCCTCCCCAACCCGACCCCCGCCCAAAATAAATAAATAAATAAATAAATCTTTAAAAAAAAAAAAAAAAGAAGCCATGTGCAGTGCAGGGGACACAAGTTTGGTTTCTGGTCGAGGAAGTAGGATATCCCATGCCGTGGGCCAACTAGGCCCACACGCAGAAACTGCTGAGCAAGGGCTCCATAACTTGAGTCTGCAGGCTGCAAACAAAAGACCCTGCATAATACAACTAGGACCCAAGGCAGTCAAATAAATAACTTGTTTAAAAAATCAGTACGTGTTTATATATATATATATATAAAAAAATCCCTCCCATTGAGTGTGGGCTGGACTTAGTACATTCCTTCTAAGGAACAGAAAGTAACAGAAGTAATGGTGTGGGACTTCTATGATCAGGTCATCGAAGGCATCATATCTTCATCTTGTTCTCTCTCTAGTCTCACTGGCTCTAAGGGAAGCCAGCTTTCCCCATGTGATAAAAATCACTCCTATAGGGGCTTCTCTGGTGGTCCAGTGGGTAAGGACACCGCCTTGCAGTGCAAGGGGCACCAGTTCGACCCCTGGCCTGGAAAGATGCCACATGCTGTGGAGTGGCTGGACCGATGTGTCCAACTACTGAGCTGGAGCTCTGGAGCACGTGCGTCCAGAGCAGGTGCTCTGCAGCGAGAGAGGCCACTGCAATGGGAGGCCCACACAGGCCAAAGAACAAAGATAAATAAATGAAAGTTCAATAGAAGTGACCAAAAAATTAAAAAATAAAAATCGCTCCTATAGATGAGAAACTGAGTCCTACCAAGAGTCAGGAAGAAACTGACTGAGGCCTCCTGTAACAGCCCTGTGCCTAGGCCTGAAGTAAGCTGGCAGGAGTAAAAACTCCTGAGTTCCTGACCCATAGACAATGAGAGATAATAAATATTATTTTAGATAATAAAATTTGTTTAAATTTTGATTTTAATTTGTTTTCTTTTTCTTTTCGCCATCATGCCTCTTTTTAATTTATATTTATTTTCACCCATCTTTTTATCCTTTGGCCTGTGTGGGCCTCCCATTGCAGTGGCCTCTCTCCCTGCAGAGTACTGACTCGGCACATGCACTCTAGAGCACCAGCTCATACTTGGACACACCAGTCCAGCCACTCTGCAGCATGTGGGATCTTCCCAGGCCAGGGATCATAGGGTAACTGCACTGTGCAGTGCAGGGGACACAAGTTTGGTTTCTGGTCGAGGAAGTAGGATATCCCATGCCGTGGGCCAACTAGGCCCACACGCAGAAACTGCTGAGCAAGGGCTCCATAACTTGAGTCTGCAGGCTGCAAACAAAAGACCCTGCATAATACAACTAGGACCCAAGGCAGTCAAATAAATAACTTGTTTAAAAAATCAGTACGTGTTTATATATATATATATATAAAAAAATCCCTCCCATTGAGTGTGGGCTGGACTTAGTACATTCCTTCTAAGGAACAGAAAGTAACAGAAGTAATGGTGTGGGACTTCTATGATCAGGTCATCGAAGGCATCATATCTTCATCTTGTTCTCTCTCTAGTCTCACTGGCTCTAAGGGAAGCCAGCTTTCCCCATGTGATAAAAATCACTCCTATAGGGGCTTCTCTGGTGGTCCAGTGGGTAAGGACACCGCCTTGCAGTGCAAGGGGCACCAGTTCGACCCCTGGCCTGGAAAGATGCCACATGCTGTGGAGTGGCTGGACCGATGTGTCCAACTACTGAGCTGGAGCTCTGGAGCACGTGCGTCCAGAGCAGGTGCTCTGCAGCGAGAGAGGCCACTGCAATGGGAGGCCCACACAGGCCAAAGAACAAAGATAAATAAATGAAAGTTCAATAGAAGTGACCAAAAAATTAAAAAATAAAAATCGCTCCTATAGATGAGAAACTGAGTCCTACCAAGAGTCAGGAAGAAACTGACTGAGGCCTCCTGTAACAGCCCTGTGCCTAGGCCTGAAGTAAGCTGGCAGGAGTAAAAACTCCTGAGTTCCTGACCCATAGACAATGAGAGATAATAAATATTATTTTAGATAATAAAATTTGTTTAAATTTTGATTTTAATTTGTTTTCTTTTTCTTTTCGCCATCATGCCTCTTTTGTAATTTATATTTATTTTCACCCATCTTTTTATCCTTTGGCCTGTGTGGGCCTCCCATTGCAGTGGCCTCTCTCCCTGCAGAGTACTGACTCGGCACATGCACTCTAGAGCACCAGCTCATACTTGGACACACCAGTCCAGCCACTCTGCAGCATGTGGGATCTTCCCAGGCCAGGGATCATATCGGTGCCCCTTGTACTACAAAGCAGTTGTTCTTACCCACTGGAACACCAGGGAAGCCCTGATTTTTTTTTTTTTTTAAAGATTTATTTATTTATTTGTTTTTGGGCAGGGGTCGGGTTGGGGAGGGAGGGAATGGGCGGGCCACTTCTATTGGTCCTTCACCTCTCTATTTTCATCTGTCTTTGTTCTTTGGCTCCCGTGGGCCTCCCATCGCGGTGGCGTCTGTTGTCGCAGAGCGCCAGCTCTGGGCGTATGCGCTCCAGAGCTCCGGCTCGGTGATTGGACACATCAGTCCAGCCGCTGCACGGCACGTGGGATCTTCCCAGGCCAGGGATGAAACCGGTGCCCCTTGCACTGCAAGGCGGTGTCCTTATCCACTGGACCACCAGGGGAAGCCCGAAGCCCTGATTTTTAATGTATATTTATTTGACTATGATGGATCTTGGTTGTGGCATGCAGAATCTAGTTCCCTGACCAAAGATGGAACCCAGGCTCCCTGCATCGGAAGCTTGGAGTCTTAGCTTATTCTTAGCTCCACTGGACCACTGGGGAGTCCCTGATTTTAATTTGTTAACAGCAATATATCATGCAACTGCATTCCAGTTATCTATAACTGTATTAAATTTCATCTAAAGCTCAGCAAGTTAGAACAGCCACGTAATTTTTCCTGTTTTCCTAGACCAAGATTTGGGACGAGCTTGGCTTGAGATGTCTTCTGTGTTTGAGTTAGAAGTTGGCTGGGGCTGCTGTCTTCTCAAGGCTTGACCAGGCTGGAGGTCTAACGTGATTCAGCAGTCTGGCTGCCAGAGCCACTGGCTGGGAGAGGGTGGGGACTGTAACCAGAGCACCTCAAGTGCTCTTTCCATAATGGCTGTCCCAGGGTAACTGGACCTTTTACATAAGAGCTGGATTTCTCCAAAACGAGTGTTTAGGAGACACAGAAACTGAGATTCTGACCCATATCACCATTGCAGTGGCCTCTCTCCTGCAGAGTACTGACTCGGCCATGCACTCTCGAGCACCAGCTCATACTTGGACACACCAGTCCAGCCACTCTGCAGCATGTGGGATCTTCCCAGGCCAGGGATCATATCGGTGCCCCTTGTACTACAAAGCAGTTGTTCTTACCCACTGGAACACCAGGGAAGCCCTGATTTTTTTTTTTTTTTAAAGATTTATTTATTTATTTGTTTTTGGGCAGGGGTCGGGTTGGGGAGGGAGGGAATGGGCGGGCCACTTCTATTGGTCCTTCACCTCTCTATTTTCATCTGTCTTTGTTCTTTGGCTCCCGTGGGCCTCCCATCGCGGTGGCGTCTGTTGTCGCAGAGCGCCAGCTCTGGGCGTATGCGCTCCAGAGCTCCGGCTCGGTGATCGGACACATCAGTCCAGCCGCTCCGCGGGACGTGGGATCTTCCCAGGCCAGGGATGAAACCGGTGCCCCTTGCACTGCAAGGCGGTGTCCTTATCCACTGGACCACCAGGGGAAGCCCGAAGCCCTGATTTTTAATGTATATTTATTTGACTATGATGGATCTTGGTTGTGGCATGCAGAATCTAGTTCCCTGACCAAAGATGGAACCCAGGCTCCCTGCATCGGAAGCTTGGAGTCTTAGCTTATTCTTAGCTCCACTGGACCACTGGGGAGTCCCTGATTTTAATTTGTTAACAGCAATATATCATGCAACTGCATTCCAGTTATCTATAACTGTATTAAATTTCATCTAAAGCTCAGCAAGTTAGAACAGCCACGTAATTTTTCCTGTTTTCCTAGACCAAGATTTGGGACGAGCTTGGCTTGAGATGTCTTCTGTGTTTGAGTTAGAAGTTGGCTGGGGCTGCTGTCTTCTCAAGGCTTGACCAGGCTGGAGGTCTAACGTGATTCAGCAGTCTGGCTGCCAGAGCCACTGGCTGGGAGAGGGTGGGGACTGTAACCAGAGCACCTCAAGTGCTCTTTCCATAATGGCTGTCCCAGGGTAACTGGACCTTTTACATAAGAGCTGGATTTCTCCAAAACGAGTGTTTAGGAGACACAGGGGAAACTGAGTGACCTTTTCTGACCCAGTATCACTTCTGCTGCTGGTAGTGATGACAGCAATTACAAACCCACTCAGATTCAAGAAGAGGTCACATAGATCTGAATTCTTCTTCTTTTTTTTTTGAATTTATTTATTTGGCTGCACGGAGTCTTCGTTGCAGCACATGAGGTCTTTGGTCTTTATCGTGGCACGAGGGATCTTTAGTTGCAATGTGTAGCAGGCAACATTCAGTTCCCGGACCAGGGATTGAACCCAGGCCCCTGCCTTGGGAACTTGGAGTCATAGCTATTGGACTACCAAGGAAGTCCTTATAAAGTTTTCTCTTTTTCTCTCTCCCTCCTTATATTCTTTTGGTTCTGTTTTTCTGAAAGTCCTGCCTTATACACTGGTGAAGCAAAAAGACAGTGAACTGAATTAGTCATCGTGGAAAAATTTGGCATCAACCACGTTTGGGTTCATACCTGACTCTGCCATTCCCTCAGGAAACAACTCCACCTCTCGGAACCTCCACTTCCTTTCATGTTAGTTCCTTTCTCAGAGGGTTGTGAGAGGCATGGCAAGACAAGACAAGCCTGTAACGCAGTTACTCTGGCCTGCTTCCACCCATCAAACCCTCAGGAGGCGTTAGCTAAGATAGTTATGACTATTTTGAGCTTATTAATTGGTGGCAGCATTGTAACTTTAGCATCACTTAAGCAGCAAATTGTGAGAATTAAAAGCCTAATCTTGGGCCCCGCGGTCTAGTGGTTAAGACTCTGTGCTTCCACTGGACCACTGGGGAGTCCCTGATTTTAATTTGTTAACAGCAATATATCATGCAACTGCATTCCAGTTATCTATAACTGTATTAAATTTCATCTAAAGCTCAGCAAGTTAGAACAGCCACGTAATTTTTCCTGTTTTCCTAGACCAAGATTTGGGACGAGCTTGGCTTGAGATGTCTTCTGTGTTTGAGTTAGAAGTTGGCTGGGGCTGCTGTCTTCTCAAGGCTTGACCAGGCTGGAGGTCTAACGTGATTCAGCAGTCTGGCTGCCAGAGCCACTGGCTGGGAGAGGGTGGGGACTGTAACCAGAGCACCTCAAGTGCTCTTTCCATAATGGCTGTCCCAGGGTAACTGGACCTTTTACATAAGAGCTGGATTTCTCCAAAACGAGTGTTTAGGAGACACAGGGGAAACTGAGTGACCTTTTCTGACCCAGTATCACTTCTGCTGCTGGTAGTGATGACAGCAATTACAAACCCACTCAGATTCAAGAAGAGGTCACATAGATCTGAATTCTTCTTCTTTTTTTTTTGAATTTATTTATTTGGCTGCACGGAGTCTTCGTTGCAGCACATGAGGTCTTTGGTCTTTATCGTGGCACGAGGGATCTTTAGTTGCAATGTGTAGCAGGCAACATTCAGTTCCCGGACCAGGGATTGAACCCAGGCCCCTGCCTTGGGAACTTGGAGTCATAGCTATTGGACTACCAAGGAAGTCCTTATAAGAAGTTTTTCTCTTTTTTCTCTCTCCCTCCTTATATTCTTTTGGTTCTGTTTTTCTGAAAGTCCTGCCTTATACACTGGTGAAGCAAAAAGACAGTGAACTGAATTAGTCATCGTGGAAAAATTTGGCATCAACCACGTTTGGGTTCATACCTGACTCTGCCATTCCCTCAGGAAACAACTCCACCTCTCGGAACCTCCACTTCCTTTCATGTTAGTTCCTTTCTCAGAGGGTTGTGAGAGGCATGGCAAGACAAGACAAGCCTGTAACGCAGTTACTCTGGCCTGCTTCCACCCATCAAACCCTCAGGAGGCGTTAGCTAAGATAGTTATGACTATTTTGAGCTTATTAATTGGTGGCAGCATTGTAACTTTAGCATCACTTAAGCAGCAAATTGTGAGAATTAAAAGCCTAATCTTCGGGACTTCCCTAGCGGTCTAGTGGTTAAGACTCTGTGCTTCCACTGGTTGCAGGTTCAAATCCTGGGCAAGGAAGTAAGATTTGACATGCCAGGCTGTGAGGGGAGGCGGTGGGAAAGGCAAAGCGTAGACTACAAAGTCAGCCTTCCTGAGTTTGAATCTTGACTCTGGCACTTACTGCCCGTGTGATGTTGGATAAGTAATCCCGTCCCTCTGGTTAACTCATGACCTGATAATAACATCTACCTGCATCAGTCAGAATAGGCTAGGTTATATGGAGGTAACAAATGAGTTCTGGCTGTCAATGGACTGACACCTCAAAATTGATTTCTTTCTCACAGAAACTGACCGATGTCCTCCATGCCATGGCTCAGGGATACAGCTAGCTTCCTTCCTGTGGCACCTCAGTGCTGGCATGGCTTCCAGGGTTGCCTAGGCAACCTGAGGGCATTAGCTGATTAGAGCATGGAGCATCCTACGCTGGTTTTTAAATGCTGTTACTGGAAAGTGGCACCCCCAGCACTTCCATTTCCTTTTTTTTTTGGCCAGAGCATGTCACATAACCGTGTCTGAGTTCAAAGGAGTCTGGAAGATGATGGAAGACTTCCATAATGCTTGCTGCACTATCTCACGGATGCTGCTGAAAACTCAGTGAGAAAAATCCGCACAAAGCATTTCATTCATTCAACATATATGTGAGTACCTAAGACGGGCTGGGCACTGTTTTAAGAAATGGGTCCATAACAGAGAACAAGACAGACAGAAATCGCTGCTGTGGAGGAGACAAAAGACAAAGAAAGTCATCGTGGAAAAATTTGGCATCAACCACGTTTGGGTTCATACCTGACTCTGCCATTCCCTCAGGAAACAACTCCACCTCTCGGAACCTCCACTTCCTTTCATGTTAGTTCCTTTCTCAGAGGGTTGTGAGAGGCATGGCAAGACAAGACAAGCCTGTAACGCAGTTACTCTGGCCTGCTTCCACCCATCAAACCCTCAGGAGGCGTTAGCTAAGATAGTTATGACTATTTTGAGCTTATTAATTGGTGGCAGCATTGTAACTTTAGCATCACTTAAGCAGCAAATTGTGAGAATTAAAAGCCTAATCTTCGGGACTTCCCTAGCGGTCTAGTGGTTAAGACTCTGTGCTTCCACTGGTTGCAGGTTCAAATCCTGGGCAAGGAAGTAAGATTTGACATGCCAGGCTGTGAGGGGAGGCGGTGGGAAAGGCAAAGCGTAGACTACAAAGTCAGCCTTCCTGAGTTTGAATCTTGACTCTGGCACTTACTGCCCGTGTGATGTTGGATAAGTAATCCCGTCCCTCTGGTTAACTCATGACCTGATAATAACATCTACCTGCATCAGTCAGAATAGGCTAGGTTATATGGAGGTAACAAATGAGTTCTGGCTGTCAATGGACTGACACCTCAAAATTGATTTCTTTCTCACAGAAACTGACCGATGTCCTCCATGCCATGGCTCAGGGATACAGCTAGCTTCCTTCCTGTGGCACCTCAGTGCTGGCATGGCTTCCAGGGTTGCCTAGGCAACCTGAGGGCATTAGCTGATTAGAGCATGGAGCATCCTACGCTGGTTTTTAAATGCTGTTACTGGAAAGTGGCACCCCCAGCACTTCCATTTCCTTTTTTTTTTGGCCAGAGCATGTCACATAACCGTGTCTGAGTTCAAAGGAGTCTGGAAGATGATGGAAGACTTCCATAATGCTTGCTGCACTATCTCACGGATGCTGCTGAAAACTCAGTGAGAAAAATCCGCACAAAGCATTTCATTCATTCAACATATATGTGAGTACCTAAGACGGGCTGGGCACTGTTTTAAGAAATGGGTCCATAACAGAGAACAAGACAGACAGAAATCGCTGCTGTGGAGGAGCTCACATTCCAGTGGGGGAAACTGACAAGAAACTGAATCAGTAAGACCTGTGCAGTAGGTGATACAAGATAAGAGCAATGAGCAATGGGAGGGGAGTGTGGGGTTAAAGCGAAGATCAGAGAAGACCCTCCTGAGATCAGAAGATGAGGAGTCTTGAGGAACTAAGAGGAGGGGCTAGAGAGGGCCTTGGTAATGGCATATGGGCCTCCAGAAGTGATAAGTTGATAGTCTAGAGACAGAATGAATGAATGAAGTATTTTGTCATGCTGTTTGGCTGGTGAGATCCTAGCTCCCCAACCAGGGACTTAACCCTTGCCCTGAGCAGTGAAAGCGCAGAGTCCTAACCACTGGACTGCCCTAGAATTTCCTAGAGATGGAATTTAAGTCATGCAAGTGAGGGAGATCAACACGGCATGAGTGGGCTACAGAGGAGGATTAAGATTTGGAGTTGACCTAGGTTAAGAGGTCAGGGAGTCAGACCTAGATGACAATGTGATTGTACTTGGCAGTGGGTGCTTTGAGAGTGTATGTTACAGGCATGTAACTGCAAACTTCAGTTTCAGTCTCAGGCTCAGACAGGGAGGGTTTCCTGGAAGAGGCAACGCCTGATCTGACAGCCAAAGCCTGAATGGTTAAAGCACTCGAACAAGGCAGAAAAGTGTTCCAGGTAGAGGGATGGCCCATGCAAATCTCTGGCAGCAAGTGAGCCCAGTAAAGGGTGGAGAAGGAAACCACTCAGACTGGCAGGGAGGTGTGGTCAGAAGGGAATCCAGATCAGTCATCACCCCAACTTTTGGTGTCAGCCAAGCTCAGGTTCACACCTGGTTCTGTCACTCTCTGTGAACTCAGGCAAGTGACCCAGCCTTCAGAACTTGCATTTTCTCTCCAGTTAGTTTCTGCCTCATAGACGAGGTTTGTGTAGCTGCTCCAACAAGCTCTCAGAAAGCATAGCTGTGACTCGGGTTTTGTCTGTTGTGACTTTGTTATTTGAGCTATTATTAATTGTATGATTCAACAGTCAATGAATTAGGGCAGTGATACCCAGAACTTGGCCTCTGTACTCCAGTGCTGAATTGAATCTTGGGGACAGGGTTTTAGGTGAAGAAGATAAGAATCATTTTATTGTTTTGCCAGGCAAAGGGAGACACAGAGGGCTCACGCTCTCAAAATTTGTGTACCAACTCAGGAGGACTTGGTGAGTTTTCCAGCAATGGTTCAAGGGTAGGGTTGCAGATAAGGATCAGGGAGGAACTAAGAGGAGGGGCTAGAGAGGGCCTTGGTAATGGCATATGGGCCTCCAGAAGTGATAAGTTGATAGTCTAGAGACAGAATGAATGAATGAAGTATTTTGTCATGCTGTTTGGCTGGTGAGATCCTAGCTCCCCAACCAGGGACTTAACCCTTGCCCTGAGCAGTGAAAGCGCAGAGTCCTAACCACTGGACTGCCCTAGAATTTCCTAGAGATGGAATTTAAGTCATGCAAGTGAGGGAGATCAACACGGCATGAGTGGGCTACAGAGGAGGATTAAGATTTGGAGTTGACCTAGGTTAAGAGGTCAGGGAGTCAGACCTAGATGACAATGTGATTGTACTTGGCAGTGGGTGCTTTGAGAGTGTATGTTACAGGCATGTAACTGCAAACTTCAGTTTCAGTCTCAGGCTCAGACAGGGAGGGTTTCCTGGAAGAGGCAACGCCTGATCTGACAGCCAAAGCCTGAATGGTTAAAGCACTCGAACAAGGCAGAAAAGTGTTCCAGGTAGAGGGTATGGCCCATGCAAATCTCTGGCAGCAAGTGAGCCCAGTAAAGGGTGGAGAAGGAAACCACTCAGACTGGCAGGGAGGTGTGGTCAGAAGGGAATCCAGATCAGTCATCACCCCAACTTTTGGTGTCAGCCAAGCTCAGGTTCACACCTGGTTCTGTCACTCTCTGTGAACTCAGGCAAGTGACCCAGCCTTCAGAACTTGCATTTTCTCTCCAGTTAGTTTCTGCCTCATAGACGAGGTTTGTGTAGCTGCTCCAACAAGCTCTCAGAAAGCATAGCTGTGACTCGGGTTTTGTCTGTTGTGACTTTGTTATTTGAGCTATTATTAATTGTATGATTCAACAGTCAATGAATTAGGGCAGTGATACCCAGAACTTGGCCTCTGTACTCCAGTGCTGAATTGAATCTTGGGGACAGGGTTTTAGGTGAAGAAGATAAGAATCATTTTATTGTTTTGCCAGGCAAAGGGAGACACAGAGGGCTCACGCTCTCAAAATTTGTGTACCAACTCAGGAGGACTTGGTGAGTTTTCCAGCAATGGTTCAAGGGTAGGGTTGCAGATAAGGATCAGGGAGTGTGCAGGGCTTGTCTCCTTTAATCTGGCCTCAGGTGGTTTTTCTGATGAGCTTCTCTGGAATGAAGAATGCTTCATCAAGCATCTAACATCTTCCATTTGGTGAAGGATTGGGTTCTGCAGAAGAGCTTGAAGATATTATGTGTATCCCTTGGGGCAGAACCAGGATCTTGTTCCAAAGCTGCACTACTGTATTATTATTATTTTTTTGGCTGTATTAAGTCTTAGTTGCAGCACATGGGATCTTTATTACATCATCTTTCATTGCAGTGCATGGACTCTTTAGTTGTGGCTTTCAGGCTTAGCTGCTTTGTGGCATGTAGGGGTCTTAATTCTCCCACCAGGGATCGAACTGATGTCCCCTACATTGCAAGGTGGTTTCTTAGCCAATGTGTGTGCATGCTAAGCCGCTTCAGTGTGTGTTCAGCTCTTTGCAACTTAATGGACTGTCGCCTGCCACCAGGGAAGTCCTTGCACTATGGATTCTTAATTGCTCCTCCCTTGTCTCCATCTCCTCCCTTCCCTGATTAGCAGCTGTTTGAACTTGCCCTTTGGAACTAAAGGAAGGTTGAGGTGGCTGAGGCCTATTTCTTCTTACACATGAGAAACAGGGAACACAGGAAGGCTTCCACGTCCAGGAGCCGAACAGGGTTCTGCTCAGTTTCAGTAGTGCTTAACAGTACAGGCTAGGAACGTTCCTGGCAGTCCAGTGGTTAATAATCCACCTCGCAATGTAGGGAACTTGGGTTCGAACCCTGACCAGTGAACCAAGATCCCTCTGGCCTCAGAGCAATTAAGCCTGCATGTTGCAACTACTGAGCCCACATGCTACAGAGCCTGCACACCACAACTAGAGAGAGTCCGTGGGCCACAACATAAAATCCCACATGATGCAACAAAGATCCTGACACAACCAAATAAATAAATATATATATATATTTTTAAAAAGTACAAGCTAGGGAGTTTACCCTCAGAATCAGTTAACTTATAAGTGAAATGGAGATAATATCTAGCATCCATCCCATAGGACTGTTATGAAGACATGAGATGATGTATGTAAAGGGTTAGCTGCTCAATTGTGTCCGTCCTTTGTGACACTGTGGACTGCAGCCCACCAGAGTCCTCTGTCCATGGAATTCTCCAGGTAAAAACACTGGAGTGGGCTGCCATTGTGTAAAGTACTTGGGAAAGTGCTTGGCAGTTAGTTTTTTTTTTTTTTTTTAAGGATTTATTTATTTATTTACTTTGGGCAGGGGTCGGGTTGGGGAGGAAGGGGAGCGGGCGGGTCACTTCTATTGGTCTCTCATTTCTCTATTTTCATTGTCTTCGTTCTTTGGCTCCCGTAGGCCTCCCATCGCGGTGGCATCTGTCGTTGCAGAGCACCGGCTCTGGGCGCATGCGCTCCAGAGCTCCTCGGGCTCAGTGCGCTGCGGCACTGGATTCTCCCACCAGGGACAGTTTGCAGGTGGCTGATGTGCATGCTAAGCCGCTTCAGTGTGTGTTCAGCTCTTTGCAACTTAATGGACTGTCGCCTGCCACCAGGGAAGTCCTTGCACTATGGATTCTTAATTGCTCCTCCCTTGTCTCCATCTCCTCCCTTCCCTGATTAGCAGCTGTTTGAACTTGCCCTTTGGAACTAAAGGAAGGTTGAGGTGGCTGAGGCCTATTTCTTCTTACACATGAGAAACAGGGAACACAGGAAGGCTTCCACGTCCAGGAGCCGAACAGGGTTCTGCTCAGTTTCAGTAGTGCTTAACAGTACAGGCTAGGAACGTTCCTGGCAGTCCAGTGGTTAATAATCCACCTCGCAATGTAGGGAACTTGGGTTCGAACCCTGACCAGTGAACCAAGATCCCTCTGGCCTCAGAGCAATTAAGCCTGCATGTTGCAACTACTGAGCCCACATGCTACAGAGCCTGCACACCACAACTAGAGAGAGTCCGTGGGCCACAACATAAAATCCCACATGATGCAACAAAGATCCTGACACAACCAAATAAATAAATATATATATATATTTTTAAAAAGTACAAGCTAGGGAGTTTACCCTCAGAATCAGTTAACTTATAAGTGAAATGGAGATAATATCTAGCATCCATCCCATAGGACTGTTATGAAGACATGAGATGATGTATGTAAAGGGTTAGCTGCTCAATTGTGTCCGTCCTTTGTGACACTGTGGACTGCAGCCCACCAGAGTCCTCTGTCCATGGAATTCTCCAGGTAAAAACACTGGAGTGGGCTGCCATTGTGTAAAGTACTTGGGAAAGTGCTTGGCAGTTAGTTTTTTTTTTTTTTTTTAAGGATTTATTTATTTATTTACTTTGGGCAGGGGTCGGGTTGGGGAGGAAGGGGAGCGGGCGGGTCACTTCTATTGGTCTCTCATTTCTCTATTTTCATTGTCTTCGTTCTTTGGCTCCCGTAGGCCTCCCATCGCGGTGGCATCTGTCGTTGCAGAGCACCGGCTCTGGGCGCATGCGCTCCAGAGCTCCGGCTCGGTGATTGGACACATCAGTCCAGCCGCTCCGCGGCACGTGGAATCTTCCCAGGCCAGGGCTCGAACCGGCGCCCCCTGCACTGCAAGGGGGTGTCCTTACCCACTGGACCACCAGGGGAAGCCCTTGGCAGTTAGTTTTATCTGTACAGAAAGTCCCCGACATACGAATGAGTTCCATTCGGAGCGTGCATTAAGTCCAGTTTGTTCATAAGTCCAACAAAGTTAGCCTCTGTACCAGCTAACACAAACGGCTACATAGTACTGTACTGTAATGTGTTTATAATACTCTTCACACAAATAACAAAGACGAAACAAACACAAAAAATGAAGAAAATATTTTTAAGTTATTTTTATTTTTGGTTGTACTAGGTCTTCCCTGTTGCACACAGCCTTTCTCTGCTTGTAAGGAAACATGTTTAACCTTACAGTATGGTACCTTGAAAAGCAGAGTCATACCAACGACATCACCGATGCTTTTATGCTTGCTTCCGGACACCCTGGGCTTGAAGTAAAGTTCCTGTACAACTTTACTTTATGCAGTTCTGTACAGTACACAAAAGCTCAACCACTTGTAAAGGATCCATGCGCCAGACAGGTGAACTAATGTACGTGATTGCACATGCAAACCCATATTTGAAAGTTTGCAATTTGAAGGTCCGTAAGTAGGCGACCTACTGTATTACTAAAGGAGGAGCAGGAGTCAACCGCTTGAGGAATCCAGGAGAGCTCCAGGAGGAGGGAACAAACACAGGATAATAGATACTATTTAACTAAGCATTTACTGCTTCATTCTGTTAGGTACCTAGAGAGTCGCGGCATGAAGACCCATGTTCACATTTTACAGATTAGAAAATCAGCGTTCAGGTCACGGTTTGGGGACTCTTATGTTATTAGGAGGCAAAGTCAGGATTCAGTCCCAAGCTGAGCAGGCTTCCAGCGCCTAAGAGCTAGACAGCCAGCTCACCCGGAGGGGCCCTGAAAAAGTCCTGGGCGCTCACAGGTTGGAGTTGGGAAGCAGAGAGCAAGCGAAAAGGTTCCAAAGGTGCCTTCGGTGGCCATTTTCCTTCTCAGGGGCACTCTCCACCTTGCCCGCCAGCCGACCGTGGGAACATTCAGCCTCAGAAACCAGGCTATGGCCAGTGGTATTTTCTTGTGTACGGGCCCCTCTTAAATTCCAAGAGTCCTTTTCCGAGGAGACTGGAAGTCACATTTGTGAGCCGGTGGTGGCTGGTTTTGGGGCGAAAACACACTACAACGCTAGGTGGGAACGGTGACAGTCCTAGTCCCCTCGGAGTTCCCATCCCCAGGAGCTTGCACCTAGGACCGCAAACAGTAGGGGAAGACCGCGAGTCCGTAAAGTCAGGGCCGGGTCGGAATGCAAGGTACCGGAAACGCAGGGCGGAGCCTGGGCGGCCGCACCCCACTGCAGGAGGCGGAGCCGGCAAGCGCAGGCCAGCGTTGTGACGGCTCTAGGACCGCGCGGGTGCCGGCTGGGCCACCCGGCAGAGACCGACGGGCCTGGGCAGCCTGAGTCACCCGCCCCGCCCAGCGGAGCCGGACGCGGCCGGGGGCCCCAGAGCTGCACCGAAGAGCGGACCGGCGGACGCGTGAGCGAGGCGGTGAGCGCCCAGTCCGGACTCCCCTTCAAATCCGTAATCCCGGCCCTAGAGGCCTCCAGACCGGGAGAGATCCTGAAATCTTGGCCTTAGGGCTCCACCACACCCTTGATCGCAGATTCGAACCTCCGGCAAGATCCATGGGTGAACTAATGTCGATTGCACATGCAAACCCATATTTGAAAGTTTGCAATTTGAAGGTCCGTAAGTAGGCGACCTACTGTATTACTAAAGGAGGAGCAGGAGTCAACCGCTTGAGGAATCCAGGAGAGCTCCAGGAGGAGGGAACAAACACAGGATAATAGATACTATTTAACTAAGCATTTACTGCTTCATTCTGTTAGGTACCTAGAGAGTCGCGGCATGAAGACCCATGTTCACATTTTACAGATTAGAAAATCAGCGTTCAGGTCACGGTTTGGGGACTCTTATGTTATTAGGAGGCAAAGTCAGGATTCAGTCCCAAGCTGAGCAGGCTTCCAGCGCCTAAGAGCTAGACAGCCAGCTCACCCGGAGGGCCCTGAAAAGTCCTGGGCGCTCACAGGTTGGAGTTGGGAAGCAGAGAGCAAGCGAAAAGGTTCCAAAGGTGCCTTCGGTGGCCATTTTCCTTCTCAGGGGCACTCTCCACCTTGCCCGCCAGCCGACCGTGGGAACATTCAGCCTCAGAAACCAGGCTATGGCCAGTGGTATTTTCTTGTGTACGGGCCCCTCTTAAATTCCAAGAGTCCTTTTCCGAGGAGACTGGAAGTCACATTTGTGAGCCGGTGGTGGCTGGTTTTGGGGCGAAAACACACTACAACGCTAGGTGGGAACGGTGACAGTCCTAGTCCCCTCGGAGTTCCCATCCCCAGGAGCTTGCACCTAGGACCGCAAACAGTAGGGGAAGACCGCGAGTCCGTAAAGTCAGGGCCGGGTCGGAATGCAAGGTACCGGAAACGCAGGGCGGAGCCTGGGCGGCCGCACCCCACTGCAGGAGGCGGAGCCGGCAAGCGCAGGCCAGCGTTGTGACGGCTCTAGGACCGCGCGGGTGCCGGCTGGGCCACCCGGCAGAGACCGACGGGCCTGGGCAGCCTGAGTCACCCGCCCCGCCCAGCGGAGCCGGACGCGGCCGGGGGCCCCAGAGCTGCACCGAAGAGCGGACCGGCGGACGCGTGAGCGAGGCGGTGAGCGCCCAGTCCGGACTCCCCTTCAAATCCGTAATCCCGGCCCTAGAGGCCTCCAGACCGGGAGAGATCCTGAAATCTTGGCCTTAGGGCTCCACCACACCCTTGATCGCAGATTCGAACCTCCGGCTCCGTCCGGCCCTAGTTATCGCGCCCCGGGGACTCTTCCACCCTTCCTCTCAGGATCTAAAATAGGAGCCCACGGAGAGGTACCCCGTAAATTCAGCCTTGAGTGCAGCCTCCGGGACTAAGATCCGTGCTGTCCATTCCAACGAGGACTCCGTTATTCCAGGCCCCGGGGCTCGATACTCAAGTCTTAGACCCGAACCCACAGACTCAGCGATGAGACTCTAGTCCCGGTACTGGTTGCACCTAAATCCTTAAGCCCACATTGTGGATTTTCCAGACTCAGTTTCAGGGGCTTCCAGAGGCGGGGAGTTTCTAATCCACGCTCCTGACCTGCCCCAAACCCGCCCTAAACCTCGAGGGTTCTGAATCTTGGATCCCAGCGCTAACTTGGCCCCCGCCCCTGCACCTTTGCAGACCTGGCCAGGGCCTGGTATTTAAAGATGCCTCTGCGTAGACTCAGTTCAGAGTCCTTGAAGCCAGACGCGGGCCCTTTGGAACGGAAGGAGGGTTTCAAACCTGATCTGTCCCTTTGCCACCCATCCAAGAACTACTCCCTCAGAAACCATCCCGAATGGACCCTAAGCCCCAGCCGGAGGACAGGTCTCCGCCTAGAGGCTTCGTATTACTTCCCCACGTCCGACAGTCAGAAATGCGTATTTTTGTAAGGGAAGGGGCGGGCTCAGGGATGAGACTGCCATCTGACTCCTTTCTCCCTCCCCAGGAATCCTGAGTCACAGCCATGTTCCTGGTTAACTCGTTCTTGAAGGGCGGCGGAGGCGGCGGGGGAGGCGGGGGCCTCGGCGGGGGTCTAGGGAATGTGCTTGGAGGGCTCATCAGCGGGGCCGGAGGCGGCGGCGGAGGCGGTGGCGGCGGCGGCGGCGGCGGCGGAACTGCCATGCGCATCCTGGGCGGGGTCATTAGCGCCATTAGGTAAGGCGGGGCCTGGGGCGGGGCTTGCGGAGGGGCGGGGCCTGGGAGGGGCGAGGTCTGGCGGAGGAGGCCTGTCCAGCGAAAATAGAATGGGGTAACCTGGCCATTGACCAGGCACCTTAACTAGGCTGGGCCAGGCCTGCGTTAAGAGACCGGCCTTGAGGGGACCGACCTTACTGAGTCCACGGGGACGGGACTTGACATGGGGTTCTGTGACTGTTGAGGGGACACTGTCTGACGGAACCCGCGGGACTTTGGGAGGTGGGGTTTAATGGGGCTGGTGGGGCCTACTTCCGCTAACCTGGAGACAAACGTTAAGGGGGCGGAGCCAGTGAGGCCGGACATCACCTCATGGGGGCAAGGCTAGCCTTGTTGGTGCGGCGTGGCCCTCGTAGGTGGGTCAGGTGAGGTGTGCTCAGAAGGAATCTAGCCCTTACAGGATAGGCGAAATGGCCATCAAGGGGCAGGCAGGGCCCGGCTGGGAACTGGCTGGATTAAAAGAGAAAACTGTCCCAGGGAAGGCAGGGCAGGGGTCGGTAGAGGCCTAGTTAGTCTTAGCCATTGAGTGTAGTCCTTTGAAAGGGTGAGAAGTAAGGGAGCTGGGGTTGGGAAAGACGGAGCGTTCAGAAGCGATGGCGATGGAGTAGGTGCCTACACAGGAGGGACCCAGGAGCGTGGGGCCCCGGGAAGCTGAGGTCGAGCGTCTACGAAGCGAGCCCTCGAAGGGGCTGACTTTTGAGGAATCTGCCCTTATGTAGGTGTGCCCTGGCAAAGAGTTCCTACAGTGGGGGCACAGCCCGGGCAGCAGGGATAGGGACAGGTGAGGACCGGGGCTGATGAGGCGGGGCGGAGGGAGCAGGCAGCAGGCGGGGAGAGCTGGGGCTGCCGCTGCCGTTGGGGCCTCGCCCCCGTCACTAACTCCCTGGTCTTCCTTCAGTGAGGCGGCTGCGCAGTACAACCCGGAGCCCCCGGTAAGCCGCCCTTCACAACCCGAGACCTTTCTCGCTCGGAGGCCTTTTTCAGCACCCATCCTTGTCCCTTTGAAGAAGCCCCACCCCTCTCCTTATGAAATTTATCTCACTGAATCTCTCCCTTGTCCTCAAACTTAGCTATATCCATTCGCTGTTTACTGACCACCCCTCACTCCTGGGGCCCTCAGCCACCCGCCCACTCTTGACTTTTCCACCTTCGGCTGTCCCGGCCAGGGCACCCCTCCCCCTACCTGCTCTGAGATCTCCTCCCTCTGCAGCCCCCTCGCACACATTACTCCAACATCGAAGCCAATGAGAGTGAGGAGGTCCGGCAGTTCCGGAGGCTCTTTGCCCAGCTGGCTGGAGATGTAAGTAACCCAAGCAGTGGAAGGGGGGAGGCGGGCAGACCTGTCCTGAACCCTTCCGTGCCTTCCCTTGGGCTTCCCTTTACACATATGCGTACTGCACCCTGGCAGTTCCCAAATTCCCCTCCTCCTCCATCGCATCTGCAGACCCCTTTCAGTCACCCCGATCCATTCCTAACTTCTCCCCCCAGGACATGGAGGTCAGCGCCACAGAACTCATGAACATTCTCAACAAAGTTGTGACCCGACGTGAGTGAGCACACGGGGCGGGTTTGGAGGCGGGGCGGCCGGGGTCGCCCTGATCTCTGGCCTTCTGACTCTCCGCCGGTGCCCCACAGATCCAGACCTGAAGACGGACGGTTTTGGCATTGACACGTGTCGCAGCATGGTGGCCGTGATGGATGTATCCTAAGGACAGTCTAGTGGAGACCTCGTGGAGAGGGCGTTTTCTGAGAGCGTGATTGGGGCAGCGGGTATAGCTTTCATACACAGGGCGTGGACATGTATCTGCCCTTATGTAGGTGTGCCCTGGCAAAGAGTTCCTACAGTGGGGGCACAGCCCGGGCAGCAGGGATAGGGACAGGTGAGGACCGGGGCTGATGAGGCGGGGCGGAGGGAGCAGGCAGCAGGCGGGGAGAGCTGGGGCTGCCGCTGCCGTTGGGGCCTCGCCCCCGTCACTAACTCCCTGGTCTTCCTTCAGTGAGGCGGCTGCGCAGTACAACCCGGAGCCCCCGGTAAGCCGCCCTTCACAACCCGAGACCTTTCTCGCTCGGAGGCCTTTTTCAGCACCCATCCTTGTCCCTTTGAAGAAGCCCCACCCCTCTCCTTATGAAATTTATCTCACTGAATCTCTCCCTTGTCCTCAAACTTAGCTATATCCATTCGCTGTTTACTGACCACCCCTCACTCCTGGGGCCCTCAGCCACCCGCCCACTCTTGACTTTTCCACCTTCGGCTGTCCCGGCCAGGGCACCCCTCCCCCTACCTGCTCTGAGATCTCCTCCCTCTGCAGCCCCCTCGCACACATTACTCCAACATCGAAGCCAATGAGAGTGAGGAGGTCCGGCAGTTCCGGAGGCTCTTTGCCCAGCTGGCTGGAGATGTAAGTAACCCAAGCAGTGGAAGGGGGGAGGCGGGCAGACCTGTCCTGAACCCTTCCGTGCCTTCCCTTGGGCTTCCCTTTACACATATGCGTACTGCACCCTGGCAGTTCCCAAATTCCCCTCCTCCTCCATCGCATCTGCAGACCCCTTTCAGTCACCCCGATCCATTCCTAACTTCTCCCCCCAGGACATGGAGGTCAGCGCCACAGAACTCATGAACATTCTCAACAAAGTTGTGACCCGACGTGAGTGAGCACACGGGGCGGGTTTGGAGGCGGGGCGGCCGGGGTCGCCCTGATCTCTGGCCTTCTGACTCTCCGCCGGTGCCCCACAGATCCAGACCTGAAGACGGACGGTTTTGGCATTGACACGTGTCGCAGCATGGTGGCCGTGATGGATGTATCCTAAGGACAGTCTAGTGGAGACCTCGTGGGAGAGGGCGTTTTCTGAGAGCGTGATTGGGGCAGCCGGGGTATAGCTTTCATACACAGGGACGTGGACATGTATACCTCAGAATGCACACCCGCCTATGGACAGGCGGCGGTACCTGGTAACATCAGCCTTCATAACCGGCACTTTCCTTGCATTTCTTTGACAACCACCCTGTTGGACAGACACAATTATTGTGCTCCATTTTATAGACAAGGAAACTAGGACCTAGAGAGGTAATCATCTGACTGCCCTTGTCCCTTTATAACACCGCCTTGTACCTGCCATAGGTGGCCCCCACGCGCACACACATACAGGAGGATATATGGAGGCACGTGCAGGGAACGCACAGGACCCAGGCACACTCAACACAGCATTGTAGACACACATGTATATGTGCGTCATGCGATCTCATACTTGTGTTGCTTGTGTGTGTTAGTCATTCACTCATGTCTGACCCTTTGCAACCCCATGGACTGTAGTCTGCCAGGCTCCTCTGTCTATGGAATTCTCCGAGCAAGAATACTGGAGTGGGTTGCCTTTCCCTTCTCCAGGGGATCCTCCCGACCTAGGGATTGAACTGGGTCTCCTGCATGGCAGGCGGATTCTTTACTGTCTGAACCACCTAGGGTGAGACAAATGCAGCTCAGCCCCTTAGCAGGGCTACTGAGCCTTGCTGTGCCTCAGTTTGCCTCTCTGTGAAATGGGGTGAATGATAATGGTGATACCAAATTGGCATTTCATGCAAAAGGCTTAGCATAGTGCATAGCACAGAGTGAGTGGTCTGTATGGGGTCGCTGTTAATAGGATCTCACCCGGGAAGATATTTCAGCTCTGAAGCTATGTCTCTGTCACCAAGATATGATGCTGGTGGGGCTGGTGTCTGGAGGATTTAGTGAGAAAAGTATGTTCCTGAGCAGTTTAGCACTGTCTGCAGAACACGTGGTCATGTGATAAGTCTTGGCCATTGTGTCTATTTACTGAGGATTTATCAAGTGCCAGCCCCTGAGCTGAGGGCTTTATACCAGTATCTCATTCGCTTTTTTTTAAATAAGCAATATTTTGATTACTTTTATTCCATTTCTCTAAATGGCAATAACTCCTCTCTCTGTGCAGTAATGTTACTTCTCATTCACTTTTTAATCACAAATGCAACAGTATTTATTTACTCTCATTACCTTATTTCCTTAGAGTTCTAAGGTATCCTGGTGGTCTACATGTCCTAACATTTATAAGATTGAATTACTATCAAAGAATTTTATATATGAGAAATTTCAAGTGGTATGTACCTTGTACCTCAGCTGGTAAAGATTCCACCTGCAGTGCAGGAGATCCCAGTTTGATCCCTGGGTCAGGAAGATCCCCTGGAGAAGGGAAAGGCTACCCACTCCAGTATTCTTGCCTGGAGAATCCCATGGCTCGTCCATGATTCGCAAAGAGTCAGGTATGACTGAACAACTTCACTTTGTGGGAGAGTCCTTGTCATTTAGAACTATAAACTATGTATGGGCAAAATGAACATTGCAGCCACAGCCAAGGTGACATGACTAGGGTGGGATGGGAGCTGGGGTGTTAGCCCAGGCTCCCCTGCGTGGCCATTAGCATCACTGTGTACACAACGCACAGCTCTGGGTATGGCTGTTCTTAACCCTCCCACCAGAGTGACACGACCGGCAAGCTGGGCTTTGAGGAGTTCAAGTACTTGTGGAACAACATCAAAAAGTGGCAGGTGTGTTCAGCCTCTGAAACAACTGGCATGAAGACCCCCTCCCCAGCCATGGAGATTCCATGCCCCGTGAGGCTCAGTTGACCCCTTGTCCCCACAGGCCATATACAAACGGTTTGATGTTGACCGTTCAGGGACCATTGGCAGCAGTGAACTCCCAGGGGCCTTTGAAGCAGCAGGTATGCCTGGAGGGAACACGGTGGGGCTGGGGGTGGGGAGGCAGCCCCCACGGAGCCTGACTCCCGGGGGTGGGAGCAGGTTGGGCTATGTGGCCGCCACACCGTTAACTAAATCGTTCTCAGGATTCCACCTGAATGAACATCTCTACAACATGATCATCCGACGCTACTCAGATGAGGCGGGGAACATGGATTTTGACAACTTCATCAGCTGCCTGGTCAGACTGGATGCCATGTTCCGTGAGTGATGCCCTACTCTCTCTTCCTGGGCAGGGATCTGTCCAGCCTCCTCTGAGCCTGACCCTAACGTGGGCAGTGTTAGGGGCATAGCAGTGACTGAAACGGCCCTGGTTCCTGCCCTTACGTTGTTCACAGTCCACGGGAGAGAGGCAAATTACCAGACAGTGACAGCCCAGGCTGGTCACAGCTGGGACCGGGGAAGCCCAGGCAGAGTGATGAGGACCGCGAGGGGAAGCTCAGGGTAGATCGGGCTTAAATTTGTGACTAGGGGAGCTCTCACAGCTATGGAAACTTAACAAAGCAGCTGATGCAGCTTAAGTGATCAAGGAGGACTTCCTGAAGGAGGAAGGACATGTGTGAATTGAGACCTGACGGATAAGGAGGAGTGACCCCAGCAAGAGTGTGGGGACAAGTGTTGCCATGGGAACAGCCTATGTGAAGGCTTAGAAAGGAAAGAGAAGATGGTACTCTGGGTGATTTTGGTTGGACTCAGTTCAGGGTGCTGAAAGTGGAGGGGGTGGGATGGAGGGACATAAGGCTGGGAGGGGTAGTAGGGACTGGATCACGAGGGCTGTATCCTTAAGACAGTCCTGCCAAGTAGGGATTATTGTCCCTATTTCCTGGAGGAGGAACTTAGGGTTCAAGGAGGTGAATTTCTTGCTCAGAGCCACTTAGCTAGGAAGGTGCAGAGGTAGAATCTGAACTTAGCTATGTCGGGGAAAGTTGCATAAAAGGAGACAGGAGTGAATGCCAAGTTCATAGGTACTTGGACACTACTGGGGGCAGTGGACAGGGTCTAGGCAGGGGAAGGACAAGGTCTCAGGTTTCACTTTAGGAAGCTCTGGTCTCCCAAGAGCCCAGGGAGGACAATGTATTAAGAACATGGGGAGAAGAAAAGGGACAGGTATGTTGGGGACATGAAGGGAAGGTGGGAGAGGACAACAGCAAATAACACCAAAAGTCATGCGTGAGAGGGTCCAGGAATGGCCTTGGCTTTACCAGCAAGAGGGCCAGCCAGGGGTGCGGTGTCTGGGGTACCACACGCATGGGCCCCAGAGGGTGGTAACTGAGCCGTGACAGAGAAAAGCTGCAAGGAGACGGGACATAGCAGTGACTGAAATTTGGCCCTGGTTTCCTGAGGCCCTTTTTAGGGATCTGTCCAGCCTCCTCTGAGCCTGACCCAACGTGGGCAGTGTTAGGGGCATAGCAGTGACTGAAACGGCCCTGGTTCCTGCCCTTACGTTGTTCACAGTCCACGGGGGAGGGGCAGATTACCAGACAGTGACAGCCCAGGCTGGTCACAGCTGGGAACGGGGAAGCCCAGGCAGAGTGATGAGGACAGCGAGGGGAAGCGCAGGTAGATCGGGCTTAAATTTGTGACTAGGGGAGCTCTCACAGCTATGGAAACTTAACAAAGCAGCTGATGCAGCTTAAGTGATCAAGGAGGACTTCCTGAAGGAGGAAGGACATGTGTGAATTGAGACCTGACGGATAAGGAGGAGTGACCCCAGCAAGAGTGTGGGGACAAGTGTTGCCATGGGAACAGCCTATGTGAAGGCTTAGAAAGGAAAGAGAAGATGGTACTCTGGGTGATTTTGGTTGGACTCAGTTCAGGGTGCTGAAAGTGGAGGGGGTGGGATGGAGGGACATAAGGCTGGGAGGGGTAGTAGGGACTGGATCACGAGGGCTGTATCCTTAAGACAGTCCTGCCAAGTAGGGATTATTGTCCCTATTTCCTGGAGGAGGAACTTAGGGTTCAAGGAGGTGAATTTCTTGCTCAGAGCCACTTAGCTAGGAAGGTGCAGAGGTAGAATCTGAACTTAGCTATGTCGGGGAAAGTTGCATAAAAGGAGACAGGAGTGAATGCCAAGTTCATAGGTACTTGGACACTACTGGGGGCAGTGGACAGGGTCTAGGCAGGGGAAGGACAAGGTCTCAGGTTTCACTTTAGGAAGCTCTGGTCTCCCAAGAGCCCAGGGAGGACAATGTATTAAGAACATGGGGAGAAGAAAAGGGACAGGTATGTTGGGGACATGAAGGGAAGGTGGGAGAGGACAACAGCAAATAACACCAAAAGTCATGCGTGAGAGGGTCCAGGAATGGCCTTGGCTTTACCAGCAAGAGGGCCAGCCAGGGGTGCGGTGTCTGGGGTACCACACGCATGGGCCCCAGAGGGTGGTAACTGAGCCGTGACAGAGAAAAGCTGCAGAGACTGGGCACCTGTTTGTCTACAGGTTTGGGTGTGAGTGGGGACCACACCAAGACTGTAGGAGCAGGAAGTGCAGATTATTCCAGTAGCCTGCCTAGGCTAGAACTGGAGGGCATGGAACTTAGAGGTTGATAGGAGGCGGGGGCTTGGGAGAGGCTCACGGGGGCATGCAGGCCAGCGTGTGGAGGCCATTGTTGAAAGGGTAGCAGTCTGGGTTCCTTTTTTGCTCTGTAACCCAGACACGTCCCTTCACTGCTCTGTGCCTTACTTTAAAATGACACTTATCTCGCGGAATCAGATTAAATGAGCTCAGACTGGAATGCACTGTATACAGGTGCTCGGCAGTGAGTAGGAACTCAATATATTGAGTGCCAGCCGCTAGTACTTTCATCTCATCCATTCGTATATTTTAATCCTAAAAGCCAGTCCCCCCAACCCTTCCTTTCTCCAGGTGCCTTCAAATCTCTGGACAAAGATGGCACTGGACAAATCCAGGTGAACATCCAGGAGGTAAGAGCCCTCATCCCTACCCTGGGAGGTGGGATCCTGGCAGGGGGCCCCTCCTTCAGCCCCATGTACCTGCTCGGAGCTGGGGCTCCCTTGGTGAGGGCAGACAAGGGCTGCTGGGACTCCTGGGTTCCCTCCTCCTCATTCTCTGTCCCTTCCTTTCCCCAGTGGCTGCAGCTGACCATGTACTCCTGAACGGGAGCCCCCGGCCTGCCTTCTTGTCACCTTGCTGTAGGAGTCACCTTGGACTCCGCAGTCGCCCCCGGGGCTGATTCTGTCTGCAGTCGAATCTTCGTGGGTCCTGCTCACCCACAGGCCTTTCTGTCCTCTCAGCCCTTGGCACCCAGATTCGCAGTCGACAGCCAGGGCCCAACATGCTTCAACACACCTTGCCCTGTGGGCCGCCCGCACCCAGCACACCCGTCTTCACATTCACTCCATAACCCTTCTGTTGCACCTGTGCCCAGCCCGACGTTTGTGTTAACTTCCACACCCCAAGGGCGCTTCTCTCCGTTCTGGGAGGATCACTCCAGTCCCTTCACACCCTGGCATACCCATTCAGTTACACCCAGGCTCCTGAACTCCAGGCCACAACAGGCCCATGTGCCCCGGTGCCTTTGTGTGTATTCTGCTCCCAACTGGCCAGGCCTAGGAGGAAATAAATGCACCCTAGTCACTGCTCCCTCCGAGATCTGCCTCATGATCTAAGAGCTGCGAGATGGCTCTGGCTCTGTTTGGGGCAGAGGGCGCCTGTCCCTGCCTGTCTCCTAGTCCTGGTCTTTTTTCTTATTCGGGATCCCAGTAGAGCTGTAGCCTCATTCTTGTGGAGATCTCGCTCAGCTCCCATGAAGGCCAGATTAGAAGCCTGGACTATCTCTGCTTCTGCTCCAAGAGGCAGGCTGGTGGGAGGTCTCCGTGCCCCCCCTGACAGTGCCCCAGGGCCACGTTTGCCCCTCCCACCTTCAGTGCTTGAGGGGGTCTCTCCTCATTTGCCTCTGCCTCTCTGGTGTCAGGCTGCGCTCAGCATCTTCCTCCCTTCCCTCGGGCCTCTGCAGGGAGAGGGGCTGTCATCCCAGGATACAAAACAGGTTCCCAGGGGCTTCCCTGGTGGTCCAGTGGCTAAGGACACCATCTTGCAGTGCAAGGGGCGCCAGTTCGATCCCTGGCCTGGGAAGATCCCACGTGCCGCGGAGTGGCTGGACTGATGTGTCCAATTACCGAGCCCGAGCTCTGGAGCGCATGCGCCCAGAGCCAGCGCTCTGCGACTACAGACGCCACCGCGATGGGAGGCCCACAGGAGCCAAAGAACAAAGATGGATGAAAATAAATAATTGAAAGACCAATAGAACTGGCCCGCCCGACCCCCTCCCTCCTGCCCCCTCTTCAAAAGCAAAACAGGTGCCCAAGGCCCTAAGGGGACAGCCAGGGGTGCTGTTTGGGGCTCCCTTTTGAAAGGGCAGAGAGTCAGCGACAACCTAGGGATAGCCTTGATCTGGCAGAAAGGACCCAGGGCTAGGGCAGCGGGCTGTCCACAGGGCAGAGGTGACTTGCTGGTGGAAGGACAGGCCGGGAGGCACACACAGGGAGCACAGAGCAGGGCTGGGTTCCCCAGGAAACCAGCACATTTATTGATGGCTGTTCAGGTTCTGCAGATTTCTTGGTTTTACTTCTGGTGAGGGAAGGAGGCCCAGCCAAGGCAGTACAGGCTGTAGACAGTGCCTAGGGAGGGAATGTGAGGGATACAGAATGAGACCCCAGTTCCTTCCCTGAGCTCCCCTGAGCTCCCCAGTCCCCATCCTGGAGGCTCCAGCCCCTTCCCAGACTGCACTTCAACCGGGGAAACGCTGGACGTTCTCAGACCCGTCACTCGCCCTGCCTCTCTGCCCTGACAGAAGCCAAAGCCCTAGGGTGCTCTCTACGTTTGCCACCCCAGAGTCCTATACTGTCCAACACCAGCGCAGCATCCAGTTCCCTCCTGAAACCTCAGCGCCAGAACCAAACCCTTCCCCACTCCATCGCAAGCCCCGCCTCCTCCCGCAGTTCAGGCCGAGGCGGGCCCTGCACTCACCCCCCAGACACAGACCCATCGTCACTCGATACAGGATGTTGTCTGTCGCGCCGCCCTTCAAGTGCACCGGGAGGCCGTTGTCCTCCTGGAGGTTGGGGTTACGCACGGTGAGAAAGGCGCCGCCTGCATCGTAGACCTTAGGCCCCAGCCCACCCCAACCTCCCTTCGGGACCGAGCTCCGCGCCTCCCTCCGCCCCGCCCTCGCCCCGCCCACCTGGAAGAGTTTCTGTTTCTCGGCCACTCGGTTCTCGAAGCGGTTCCGGGCGGTTGAGCTAAAGGAGCGGACCAGTGCCTGGGAGACCTGTGGAGAGGGGATGGGCGGGCGCTGGAGGGGCGTCCCCGAGGAGGCCCCTCTGGGGGGAGGGCGTCGAGCTTTCCAAGGCTTTGACTCGGGGACACTCCCGTCCCTGGGGAGCGTCTCAAAGGCAAGATTCGAACTGATAGCGCGAGTGGGGGAGGGTGTCCTGTCAAGAAGGACCCAGAAGAACGGGCCTCGTGCCTAGAGGGTCTGACTTGGAGGTTACGAGACCATCTAGAGGACTGGACCCAGAAGGGAGACTCCTGTTCTGCAAGGTTCAAGTCCCTGGAAGTTTTTTGCGGTTTCCCGAGTTAATGGGAGGAGTTCGGGTCCCCTGGAACGTCAGGACTGGATCGGGGTGCTTAGGGAATTTCCCGGCTTCCTAAGAAGTTCGGGGGAGGGGAAGGAGTGTTAAAGGAGTACAGGCTGTAGACAGTGCCTAGGGAGGAATGTGAGGGATACAGAATGAGACCCCAGTTCCTTCCCTGAGCTCCCCTGAGCTCCCCAGTCCCCATCCTGAGGCTCCAGCCCCTTCCCAGACTGCACTTCAACCGGGGAAACGCTGGACGTTCTCAGACCCGTCACTCGCCCTGCCTCTCTGCCCTGACAGAAGCCAAAGCCCTAGGGTGCTCTCTACGTTTGCCACCCCAGAGTCCTATACTGTCCAACACCAGCGCAGCATCCAGTTCCCTCCTGAAACCTCAGCGCCAGAACCAAACCCTTCCCCACTCCATCGCAAGCCCCGCCTCCTCCCGCAGTTCAGGCCGAGGCGGGCCCTGCACTCACCCCCCAGACACAGACCCATCGTCACTCGATACAGGATGTTGTCTGTCGCGCCGCCCTTCAAGTGCACCGGGAGGCCGTTGTCCTCCTGGAGGTTGGGGTTACGCACGGTGAGAAAGGCGCCGCCTGCATCGTAGACCTTAGGCCCCAGCCCACCCCAACCTCCCTTCGGGACCGAGCTCCGCGCCTCCCTCCGCCCCGCCCTCGCCCCGCCCACCTGGAAGAGTTTCTGTTTCTCGGCCACTCGGTTCTCGAAGCGGTTCCGGGCGGTTGAGCTAAAGGAGCGGACCAGTGCCTGGGAGACCTGTGGAGAGGGGATGGGCGGGCGCTGGAGGGGCGTCCCCGAGGAGGCCCCTCTGGGGGGAGGGCGTCGAGCTTTCCAAGGCTTTGACTCGGGGACACTCCCGTCCCTGGGGAGCGTCTCAAAGGCAAGATTCGAACTGATAGCGCGAGTGGGGGAGGGTGTCCTGTCAAGAAGGACCCAGAAGAACGGGCCTCGTGCCTAGAGGGTCTGACTTGGAGGTTACGAGACCATCTAGAGGACTGGACCCAGAAGGGAGACTCCTGTTCTGCAAGGTTCAAGTCCCTGGAAGTTTTTTGCGGTTTCCCGAGTTAATGGGAGGAGTTCGGGTCCCCTGGAACGTCAGGACTGGATCGGGGTGCTTAGGGAATTTCCCGGCTTCCTAAGAAGTTCGGGGGAGGGGAAGGAGTGTTAAAGGAGCCCTGGAGGAAGGGAAGAGGTTTAAACTCGAGGCTTTGGGTCCTGTTAACGGATCCCCGGCTGACTCAGAAACTCTTCGACTGGAAACTGGGGATAGGGGCCCCGGGCGTAATTACTAGGAGGGAGTCCCGAGCCCTGAAGGGGGCTCACGTTTCAAGTCCCCAGATCCCGAGATTTTGGGGGACTCCTAGTGGAGAGGTTATCCGAATTAAGGGCCCCAACCCGACCCTTGGGGGCCCTCACCCGCAGGGCCTTCATCCTGCGTCCTCCTCTTCGGCCAGAGTCACGTCCCTCTCGGCCCAAAGGGCAGACAGCGCCCTCCCACGGGGAGTCCCAGGCCACGCCCTCCGCGAGACCCAGGACACCGTGGTCCCAGAGGCCGCCTTCCGATTCGTCCAGCAGGTGGGCGGGGAAGACGCTGCAACCCCATCCCCGCATCCCAGCGCCGAGTGGTTGGAGCGCCCATCTGTTACTTCTCCCGGGATTCTTTCGGTCCTCGTGGAGAGGAAAGCGGTCCTGGAGAATGCATTTTGGGGTTGTTTCTGCGGAGGTATCCGCCTGGGGCAAGTGCAATGCCTCGGTCGGGTCCCTCGGATCTCTCCCTGTCTGGCTGAGGTCGAGAGCCAGTGAAGGAAGGTCAAACACTATCTTCATTCTGTCGTTTTCCTCCCACGTTGAAACAGATTGGTGCGTTTTGGCTAAATGTCGGTGTTCATTTTGGGGTTTAGGGATCATGTTGTATGGAAAATACACTCTACTCAGCAATCCAGGTGAGAGATGAGACTCAAGGAAGTAGTAGGTTACGCCCACAATCCACACAGGAGGCAGGTGTAGCGCGGGGGCGTGGCCCCTTCCTAGGGCGACTTGGAGGTTACGAGACCATCTAGAGGACTGGACCCAGAAGGAGACTCCTGTTCTGCAAGGTTCAAGTCCCTGGAAGTTTTGCGGTTTCCCGAGTTAATGGGAGGAGTTCGGGTCCCCTGGAACGTCAGGACTGGATCGGGGTGCTTAGGGAATTTCCCGGCTTCCTAAGAAGTTCGGGGGAGGGGAAGGAGTGTTAAAGGAGCCCTGGAGGAAGGGAAGAGGTTTAAACTCGAGGCTTTGGGTCCTGTTAACGGATCCCCGGCTGACTCAGAAACTCTTCGACTGGAAACTGGGGATAGGGGCCCCGGGCGTAATTACTAGGAGGGAGTCCCGAGCCCTGAAGGGGGCTCACGTTTCAAGTCCCCAGATCCCGAGATTTTGGGGGACTCCTAGTGGAGAGGTTATCCGAATTAAGGGCCCCAACCCGACCCTTGGGGGCCCTCACCCGCAGGGCCTTCATCCTGCGTCCTCCTCTTCGGCCAGAGTCACGTCCCCTCTCGGCCCAAGGACAGACAGCGCCCTCCCCACGGGGGGAGTCCCAGGCCACGCCCTCCGCGAGACCCAGGACACCGTGGTCCCAGAGGCCGCCTTCCGATTCGTCCAGCAGGTGGGCGGGGAAGACGCTGCAACCCCATCCCCGCATCCCAGCGCCGAGTGGTTGGAGCGCCCATCTGTTACTTCTCCCGGGATTCTTTCGGTCCTCGTGGAGAGGAAAGCGGTCCTGGAGAATGCATTTTGGGGTTGTTTCTGCGGAGGTATCCGCCTGGGGCAAGTGCAATGCCTCGGTCGGGTCCCTCGGATCTCTCCCTGTCTGGCTGAGGTCGAGAGCCAGTGAAGGAAGGTCAAACACTATCTTCATTCTGTCGTTTTCCTCCCACGTTGAAACAGATTGGTGCGTTTTGGCTAAATGTCGGTGTTCATTTTGGGGTTTAGGGATCATGTTGTATGGAAAATACACTCTACTCAGCAATCCAGGTGAGAGATGAGACTCAAGGAAGTAGTAGGTTACGCCCACAATCCATACAGGAGGAAGCGTATGCTGCTTATTCATTAAGTGGAATGAAAAGCGCAAGTGTTAGTCGCTCAGTCGTGCACCGACTCTTTGTGACCCTATGAACTGTAGCCCGTCAGGCTCCTCTCAGTCCATGGGTTTCTCCAGGCAAGAATTTACTAGAGTGGGTTGCCATTCCCTCCTCCGGGGGAATCTTCCCGACCCAGGGTCTGAATCCAGGTCCTCCTGCATTGCAGACAGATTCTTTACCATCTGAGCTACCAGGGAAGGGGAATGAAGGGCAGGATAATTTTCCTTCTTTACATAATTATGTTTCATTATCTTTGTTGTGAATCCATGTAACTGACTCTGCATAAGTTAAAACATGCACACAGAAAGATTCCACTGCCTAGCCACCATCTTTGCTTCTTCATCTTACCCCCACCTCCATACACAATTCTTCACTCTGGAAAACAGTGTAGTTTCTGTATCTATCTGTTGACTTTAGTCTCCACTGCATCCCCAGCAGTGGAGGTCCCTACCGTCAGGGGCTCCCATCCTCTGACAAATGGGTGGATTTGATAAATATTTGTCGAGGGAAATACAGTATAAGCCAAATGTTCTCTAACTTGGTCAGTCTCACCCCCTTTACAAAGCAGGACCTCAGTGCTGCTCCTGGATTCCACTCATCCAGATAGCTCTGGTCATCCAAGAAGTGGCCAAACATATGCTCAGTTCCCAGCTGTCCCTGTTATCTGCAGCTGTGTAGGAACAGTACTCAGGGAAGAAAACAGAAATTGCTCTGCAGTTTGATTCCAGAAAGTTTGGAAAGGCTGAAGGAGTGCCCTGTAACAGGTATCCGCCTGGGGCAAGTGCAATGCCTCGGTCGGGGCCCTCGCATCTCTCCCTGTCTGGCTGAGGTCGAGAGCCAGTGAAGGAAGGTCAAACACTATCTTCATTC
This sequence comes from Tragulus kanchil, assembly GCA_022376925.1. Taxonomy (NCBI): domain Eukaryota; kingdom Metazoa; phylum Chordata; class Mammalia; order Artiodactyla; family Tragulidae; genus Tragulus; species Tragulus kanchil. Next base: position 118,006,296 of record JAIOJX010000031.1, read on the forward strand.
TGTCGTTTTCCTCCCACGTTGAAACAGATTGGTGCGTTTTGGCTAAATGTCGGTGTTCATTTTGGGGTTTAGGGATCATGTTGTATGGAAAATACACTCTACTCAGCAATCCAGGTGAGAGATGAGACTCAAGGAAGTAGTAGGTTACGCCCACAATCCATACAGGAGGAAGCGTATGCTGCTTATTCATTAAGTGGAATGAAAAGCGCAAGTGTTAGTCGCTCAGTCGTGCACCGACTCTTTGTGACCCTATGAACTGTAGCCCGTCAGGCTCCTCTCAGTCCATGGGTTTCTCCAGGCAAGAATTTACTAGAGTGGGTTGCCATTCCCTCCTCCGGGGGAATCTTCCCGACCCAGGGTCTGAATCCAGGTCCTCCTGCATTGCAGACAGATTCTTTACCATCTGAGCTACCAGGGAAGGGGAATGAAGGGCAGGATAATTTTCCTTCTTTACATAATTATGTTTCATTATCTTTGTTGTGAATCCATGTAACTGACTCTGCATAAGTTAAAACATGCACACAGAAAGATTCCACTGCCTAGCCACCATCTTTGCTTCTTCATCTTACCCCCACCTCCATACACAATTCTTCACTCTGGAAAACAGTGTAGTTTCTGTATCTATCTGTTGACTTTAGTCTCCACTGCATCCCCAGCAGTGGAGGTCCCTACCGTCAGGGGCTCCCATCCTCTGACAAATGGGTGGATTTGATAAATATTTGTCGAGGGAAATACAGTATAAGCCAAATGTTCTCTAACTTGGTCAGTCTCACCCCCTTTACAAAGCAGGACCTCAGTGCTGCTCCTGGATTCCACTCATCCAGATAGCTCTGGTCATCCAAGAAGTGGCCAAACATATGCTCAGTTCCCAGCTGTCCCCTGTTATCTGCAGCTGTGTAGGAACAGTACTCAGGGAAGAAAACAGAAATTGCTCTGCAGTTTGATTCCAGAAAGTTTGGAAAGGCTGAAGGAGTGCCCTGTAAGCAGGATTGCTACCTAATGTATGGGGGCCCTGTGCAAAATGAAAATGTGGGATCTCTTGTTCAAATGGCAGGGAAAAAAACACGTTCAAAATACTGACATTATAAAGCATTTTTCCTTCTTCCCTGATTGCTCTTAACGTGTCATGGTGTTTTGAATTTGTTATTAATTGTCACGCTCCCTAGAGCAAGGGATACCCTGGGCTGAGTCCAAACTCCCACAGCCACCTGGGCGACCTGCACTGCAATGTTGTGTGTTTACCCTCGCGGCTGCTGGCTGCCCGGTTCTCCTCTCCCCTTCAGCCACTGGTGCCCTGGCCAGAGTTGGAGAAGTCGAACAAGGCATATCTCCTTCCCTTGGGGTCGCTCCCTACAGGGAGATGCAGCTTCTCTTCCAAGAAGACATAGCAGCCTGTATCAGCGGTGGGCAGGATTCTCGCTCCTGCTGGGTCAGCTGCTGCATGTGCCATGGAGTGCCTGCTGACGAGGGGGCAGCTGCCACTCTGCCCTGCCCTTGGAGGCCATGGGGTGTGTGTGGTGCACCTGGATCTTCCCTACATCTGGACCTCAGGAGGCAGAACAGGCAGCTAAGAGCCTGTCTCAGGGAGAGGGAGAGTGATGGGAAGGGAGAATCCACACAGGTCAGGCTCCACGACCCTAGTGCCAGCTCCACTGTCCCAGAAGACTTCACTTATAAAACACAAATCCAAAGATAAGAGGAAGAATTACAAGATGGCAGGCTTCCCTGGGGGTCTCATGGTTAAGAATCTGCTTGCCAACGCAGGAGACACGGGTTCTGTCCCTGGTGGGGGACGATTTCACATGCTGTGGGGCAACTAAGTCCACGCATCCCAACTACTGTACCTAGAGCCTGTACTTCACGATGAAGAGTAGCCTCCACTTACCACAACTAGAGGAAGTCTGTGGGCAGCCAAGAAGATCCAGTGCAACCTAAAAATAAATAAGTAGAACCAAAAAAATCCACAAGAACATGTGTTGATTGAGCAGAAGTCCATTTAAAAAAATTACAAGAAGGCAACCATAGAACTTCTGAGAATGGGGCTTTGTATAGTTGCACTGGACACACACCTTGCTTTTAGGCTAGTCATGTAGGGCTGACTCTCAGGACATATAAAAACTGACCTAAGAAAGCTGTTCTCTGAAGCTGCCCCTGCAGGGACAGAGTCCTGAACACACCCTGTAGCATCACACTGACCTTGGTCAGGAAGCCCTCCTCACAAGCTGCTGCTGGGACTCCCCTGGTGGTCCAGTGGCTAAGACTGCACTCCCAACGCAGGGGGCCCGAGTTCGATCCCTGGTCAGGAACTAGAGCCTACATGCTACAATTAAAAATTCTACATGCTGCAACTAAAAAAAAATAAAAAAGATCTGCTTCTGCATGCCACAAGGATGATCCCATGTACTGCAACTAAGATCCAGAGCAGCCAAAGAAATAACTAAAAATAAACATTGAAAAAAAGAAAAAGACAATTGCTGTTGCCATCACTCAGGTCCCCTTTAGGAATGGGCTCATCTTGCAAGACAAAGGGCTTAACTTTAGGATCTCAAGCCAGCTGGGGGATGCAAGTTCTGCTGCCCTGTGTGAGCATGAACACTTACTGCTACCGGAAAAGCACCCAGATCTGTGGATTAAACAGCACAGAATGTATATACTCACCAATCTCAACCTCTGGCCCTTATTTGCAGTCAGATGCTCTACCACTGAGTTATAGCCTCTGTGGACCTTGTTTGGATCTTGATATGAACAAACAGAAAAAAAAAAATAAAAAACCTGCAACATTTTTGAAACAACTGGAAATTTGAACAATGATGGATTTTTCCTTCACCATTTTATGAAATACTTCAAAGACACAGAAAGGATGAAAGAATATTCCAGTCAACACTCATATACCTACCACCTAGATTCCATAATAAACACTTTGTTACATTCGCCTTATCATATAACTAGCCATCTATGCCTCTATCAATCCATTTCATTTTTTGATCCATTTCAAAGTAAATTGCAGACATTAATATTTTTAATTGAAATACTTTGGCATTTGTCACTAATTAGACTGCTTGGATATTTTATTATAGAAATCATTTAAAAGCTTATTACTATTGCGGTTGTATTTTTTTTAACGAGTCCCTATATTTTAGAAATACATACTCAAATATTTTTTAGTATCTAACTGCCAAGTAACAAATCACCTCAAAATGTAGAAGCTTAAAGCAACAATAAACATAATTTCAAAGCCTCTGCGGGTCAGGAATCGGGGGATTCAGCTTAGCCACATTGTCATGGCTCAGGATAGAGGTGGGCAGGAACCCACCAGGGTTTGCCCGTCCTGAGTCTGGGGCGGGCGGGGGCGGGGGGACGGCCGGGGAGCGGGGCGGGGGGAGACTGCAGCTAGGCAGCCTTTCAGTCCAGAGCCAAGCTTTGGTGTCACTCTGCTGCCATCTTGTGGCCGATCTGGAAAACAGCCCCCTCCCACCTGTAGTTCCTACATTTTTCTAATCCCTTGGGGCGGGGGCACCGTTTTGATTTTTTTTTTAATTGGTCTTTCATTCATTTTCATCCATCTTTGTTCTTTGGCCTGTGCGGAACTCCCACCGCAGCGGCCTCTCCTGTAGCAGAGCACCGGCTCGCAATTGGACACACCCGCACGGGTCCAGCCGCTCCACAGCACGAGGGATCTTCCTGTGCTAGGGATCGAACCGGCGCCCCTTGCAGTGCAAGGCAGACTCCTTATCCACGGGACCACTAGGAAAACCCTCTTCTAATCCCTTTTGATGATGTTTTTTTTTTTTCTTTTTTCTTTCAGAGGCAAAAAGAATTTAATAAAGTAAATAATCTCCACTGATGATGTTTTAGGACTTGCTTTTGGAAAACTTTACTTTTATTCACGCAGTTGCTGAGTAGATCATGAGTTCAATATGGTTTAAAATTTGTAAGTGTGAACAGGAAGAAAAATATTCCTTCTGATGACTCTCTGGGTTCCTCTCCAGGAGAACCATTCTGTGTTGTTTCATACGTGTCTTTCCAAGGAAATTTTGTGCACGTAAACAATAACAGCCCCCCAACTCTCATAAAGTAGCCATCTATGCCTCTATCAATCCATTTCATACATTTAATAATAAATTAATTTTAATTGAAATACTTTGGCATTTGTCACTAAGTAGAGTGCTTGGATATTTTATTATAGAAATCATTTAAAAGCTTATTACTATTGCGGTTGTATTTTTTTTAACGAGTCCCTATATTTTAGAAATACATACTCAAATATTTTTTAGTATCTAACTGCCAAGTAACAAATCACCTCAAAATGTAGAAGCTTAAAGCAACAATAAACATAATTTCAAAGCCTCTGCGGGTCAGGAATCGGGGGATTCAGCTTAGCCACATTGTCATGGCTCAGGAGAGAGGTGCGCAGGACCCCACCAGGTTTTCCCCGTCCTGAGTCTGGGGCTGGCGGGGGGGGGGGGACGGCCGGGGAGCGGGGCGGGGAGACTGCAGCTAGGCAGCCTTTCAGTCCAGAGCCAAGCTTTGGTGTCACTCTGCTGCCATCTTGTGGCCGATCTGGAAAACAGCCCCCTCCCACCTGTAGTTCCTACATTTTTCTAATCCCTTGGGGCGGGGGGGGGGGGGGGGCGCCGTTTTGTTTTTTTTTTTTTTTAATTGGTCTTTCATTCATTTTCATCCATCTTTGTTCTTTGGCCTGTGCGGAACTCCCACCGCAGCGGCCTCTCCTGTAGCAGAGCACCGGCTCGCAATTGGACACACCCGCACGGGTCCAGCCGCTCCACAGCACGAGGGATCTTCCTGTGCTAGGGATCGAACCGGCGCCCCTTGCAGTGCAAGGCAGACTCCTTATCCACGGGACCACTAGGAAAACCCTCTTCTAATCCCTTTTGATGATGTTTTTTTTTTTTCTTTTTTCTTTCAGAGGCAAAAAGAATTTAATAAAGTAAATAATCTCCACTGATGATGTTTTAGGACTTGCTTTTGGAAAACTTTACTTTTATTCACGCAGTTGCTGAGTAGATCATGAGTTCAATATGGTTTAAAATTTGTAAGTGTGAACAGGAAGAAAAATATTCCTTCTGATGACTCTCTGGGTTCCTCTCCAGGAGAACCATTCTGTGTTGTTTCATACGTGTCTTTCCAAGGAAATTTTGTGCACGTAAACAATAACAGCAACAAAAATAAACCCTCCAAATACAATAACAAAACCACAAAAATACACTCAGCCTTCCTCAGTCATAAAAGGATAATTTGTTCCTGACATCAGCAGTTATTCAATAATATTTATTGATCCTGATTTGAACAAACAGTAGGTATATATTTTCAAGAAAGAAAAAAATATGATTAAATGGGGAATGTGAACACTGACTGAAATTTTTATTGTATGAAGAAATTAACTTTTAGGGGTGACATGGACCTCGAAAATGTATGCAAGCCCCTGTGTATACACAAGTAAAAGGCTTTTGTGTTAGTCCCTCAGTCTTCCCCAAGTCCCAAAAAGCTTGCTCAAGAGTTAATGAATAGATAATGTGCAGACACAGAAACAAGAAATAGCTGTTGGACTGGTAAACCGATAACAGTTTAGACTATAAATCAGCCACAGAGCAGACTCATTGAACTCCCAGTTCCCTGAAACATACAAAGGGCTGACACACATTCCTAAGTTGTTCCTAAGGAACCAGACCCCCACCAGCTGAAAACTGCTGACCTCAAGCACGTAGGTCCCAGACAGGTTGAAACCAGAAGACTGACAATGTGCAAAACTCCACCTTGATGCCAACCAATCAACACATTTCAGTATGATAGCTCCAGTGTTAAACAAAATATTTCATTAATTCAGCTCTTTGATGAGCTACATTGTAGCAATTCTTACTATATTTGAAAATGCATTTAGCGAGATTCAGAAGAATCTCTTTGGGTGCCAAAAATCTGTCATATAAGGAATTATTCCTGTAATTCTTCCAACAATTTAATAGCTCCACTATGTTTTCTGGTCATACTTTATAGCTCCATCGCTTGTAATTTCTTTACAAATATTTCAGTTTCATGTGTACTGATTAATAATGCCTTTTTATAGTCCTGTTAGTGTGTTCAATCCTGTGAGTAAAGAGTTGAATTTAAGTAAAACTAAACTGCCATAAAATTATCTTTGTGTGTGTGTGTTTTCCCACTGTTTGGTTGTACTGCAAGGCTTGGAGAATCTTAGTTCTCAGCCAGAGATTGAACCCAAAACCTAGGCTATAATAGCATAGATTCCTAACCACTGGACTGCCAGAAATTTCCCTCATAAAATTATCTTGACATATCACATAAATTAAGAGTATTCTGCAGTTTGGAGTATTAGTATTCTACAGAAATAGACTGTCAAATCTATGCCAAACTTGATGACCTAACGAGAATTGTTTCTTAGGTTAGACCATAAAGAAGGCTGAGCACTGAAGAACTGAAGCCTTTGAATTGTGCCGTTGGAGAAGACTCCAAAAGAGTCTCTTGGACTGCAAGTCAAACTGGTCAATCCAACAGGAAATCAACTCTGAATATTCATTGGAAGGACTGATGCTGAAGCTGTAGCTCCAATACTTTGGCCACCTGATGCAAAGAGATGACTCATTGGAAAAGACCCTGATGCTGGGAAAAATAGAAGATAAAAGGAGAAGGGGACGACAGAGGACAAGATGGTTGGATGGCATCACTGAGTCAATGGACATGAGTTTAAGAATGTTGGAAACAGAAAACAGTTTAGACTATAAATCAGCCACAGAGCAGACTCATTGAACTCCCAGTTCCCTGAAACATACAAAGGGCTGACACACATTCCTAAGTTGTTCCTAAGGAACCAGACCCCCACCAGCTGAAAACTGCTGACCTCAAGCACGTAGGTCCCAGACAGGTTGAAACCAGAAGACTGACAATGTGCAAAACTCCACCTTGATGCCAACCAATCAACACATTTCAGTATGATAGCTCCAGTGTTAAACAAAATATTTCATTAATTCAGCTCTTTGATGAGCTACATTGTAGCAATTCTTACTATATTTGAAAATGCATTTAGCGAGATTCAGAAGAATCTCTTTGGGTGCCAAAAATCTGTCATATAAGGAATTATTCCTGTAATTCTTCCAACAATTTAATAGCTCCACTATGTTTTCTGGTCATACTTTATAGCTCCATCGCTTGTAATTTCTTTACAAATATTTCAGTTTCATGTGTACTGATTAATAATGCCTTTTTATAGTCCTGTTAGTGTGTTCAATCCTGTGAGTAAAGAGTTGAATTTAAGTAAAACTAAACTGCCATAAAATTATCTTTGTGTGTGTGTGTTTTCCCACTGTTTGGTTGTACTGCAAGGCTTGGAGAATCTTAGTTCTCAGCCAGAGATTGAACCCAAAACCTAGGCTATAATAGCATAGATTCCTAACCACTGGACTGCCAGAAATTTCCCTCATAAAATTATCTTGACATATCACATAAATTAAGAGTATTCTGCAGTTTGGAGTATTAGTATTCTACAGAAATAGACTGTCAAATCTATGCCAAACTTGATGACCTAACGAGAATTGTTTCTTAGGTTAGACCATAAAGAAGGCTGAGCACTGAAGAACTGAAGCCTTTGAATTGTGCCGTTGGAGAAGACTCCAAAAGAGTCTCTTGGACTGCAAGTCAAACTGGTCAATCCAACAGGAAATCAACTCTGAATATTCATTGGAAGGACTGATGCTGAAGCTGTAGCTCCAATACTTTGGCCACCTGATGCAAAGAGATGACTCATTGGAAAAGACCCTGATGCTGGGAAAGATAGAAGATAAAAGGAGAAGGGGACGACAGAGGACAAGATGGTTGGATGGCATCACTGAGTCAATGGACATGAGTTTGAGCAAGCTCTGGGACATGGTGAAGGACAGGAAAACCTAGTATGTTGCATTCCATGGGGTCGCAAAGAGTTGGACACAACTGAGCGACTGAACTGAACTGATTTCACAATAGTGTAGGTTTGATGAGATATTTGGCCTTATTGGGTTTCCCTGGTGGTTCAGCTGGTAAAGAACCCGCCTGCAATGCAGGAGACCCCAGTCCAATTCCTGGGTTGGGAAGATCCCCTAGAGAAGGGATAGGCTACCAACCCCAGTATCCTTGGGCTTCTCTGGTAGCTTAGCTGATAAAGAATCCACCTGCAGTACAGGAGACTTGGGTTTGATCCCTAGATTAGGAAGATTCCCTGGAGGAGGGCATGGCAATCCATTCCAGTATTCTTGCCTGAAGAATTCCATGGACAGAAAGAGGAGCCTGGTGGGCTTCAGTCCATAGACTGCAAAGAGTCAGACACGACTGGGTGAGTAGCACATGGCCTTATTACTCGGAGGTCGAGTTCTAACTCTCAGTTGATTTATTATGGAAAAAGTATATACACTATATCCCAAAATAGAAGATTTTTTTCCTGTTGTACTTCATGGCTTGTGAGATCTTTGTTTTCCAACCAGGGATTGAACCTGGACCCTCAGCAGGGAAAGCGCTTAGTCCTAACCACTGGGCTGTCACGAATTCCCAGAGTAAGTTTTTGGACTGATACTTTGTCACACAAAGTGCAAGTAAGTACAATAAAAATAAGATTAAGGTAAAGAAACTCACCTTTATTAATAGAGTGAGTAGAGACAATCAAAACAGATCATCATACCAGGTAAAGAACCTGGAGCAGCTGAGGTTCTGGCTGAGGGTGATGGAAATACAGAATGGGTTGTAGAAGGAAGATGTCAATTATGGATTTGTAACCAGTTACAAAAATGAGGATTGTAGTGACTTTGCATATTTCCTAGATGCCTATTTTTTAAAAATAATTACTTAATTATTTTTCTGCACCGGTCTTAGTTGCAATATGTGGGATCTATTTCCCTTGAAAATGAAAGTGTTAGCTGCTCAGCTGTATCCAAGTCTTTGCAACCCCATGGACTGTAGCCCACCAGGCCCCTCTGCGCATGGGATTTCCCAGGCAAGTATACTCGCGTGGGTTGCCATTTCCTTCTTCAGAGGATCTTCTGGATCCAAGGATCAAAGTCAGGTCTCTTGCCTCGCAGGCAGATTCTTTACCTTCTGAGCCACCAAGGAAGCCTGGTTTCCTTACTTGGGATCAAACCCTGGCATTGGGAGCCCAGGAGCACTGAGTCTTAGCCACTGGCCCCAGGGAAGTCCCCTAGTAGCAACAATATGTGTTTATTTGTATATGCCACTTTCTTCTCTTTCCTTGATCCATTTTTATTTTATATGCAAATTGTTGGAAGTTAATTTACAATTTAGCCTTAAACCAGTATGCAGTCAGACTCTGATTGAATCTGAGGAGTAATTAATATAGCCAATGATGGATACAATGACATTTTAGGTCTGTGTGTCTCCTTGTTTTGGGGAAGGGTGAGAATGTCTTCATTCGTAAGGAGGACTGCTGTACCTTGTTAGATACAATGATAAAGTTTCTTTTGTTGCTGTTGTATAGGGGTGTAGAGGGTGCTACCCTAATTAGTTAAAGGGACAGATTGTGTGGATTTTTGACTTACTGCCCTTTAACTCTAAATTTGCCCTTTGGTCTGCCTTGTGAAAATGAATTTAGGCCCATTCCAAAAACAGTTTTTCTTTGCCAGCTGGCATGCTGATAAGCTTCATCAGTAGAGGTGGATGGAGAGAGATTGCAGGATGAAAAAGAGTTTTGCATTCTGCTTCTGGTGTGCTCAGTTGCCAGGCTCCTACAGTGTGCTCAGCTTCCCTGATGCCCAGCTCCTGGAACCTGGGCAGTTTCTCTAGCAACAGGTTCTCACAGCGTTCTCAGCTTCCTCAGACCCAGGGCACTGCGCTACAGCACAAAGCAGCCAAGTAAAACCTAGTGGCCTGTAGCTTTCCTTAGTAACTTTGGGTGGTGGGTTTTTTGGGGTTTTTTTGGTATGCAGGATATTAGTTCCCAAGGGATGGAACCCCTGCTCCCTGCAGTGGAAGCGTGGCGTCTTAGTCACTGGTCCTCCAGGGAAGTCCTCCTTGGGTGATTTTTTAAATTTTATGTATTTATTTTTGGCTATTCTGTGTTTTTTTTTTTTTTTTCCACTGCTGCTGTAGGCTCTTCTTTAGTTGCAGAAAGTGGGGGTTGCTCTCTAGTTGAGATGAGCAGGTTCCTGTTGCAGTGACTTCTCTTGTGGAACTCGGGCTCTAGGGCACACAGGCTTGGTAGTTGCGGCACATGGGCTCAACAGTTGCAGCTCCGAGGCTCTAGAGCACAGGCTCAATAGTTGTGGTTCATGGGCTTAGTTGCTCTGCTGCATGTGGGATCTTCCCGGATCAGGGATCCAACCCTTGTCTCCTGCAATGGCATAACTCTTCACCACTGAGCTACCAGGGAAGCCCCTACTTTTATTTTTTAAATTTGTTTTTTCTTCTAATAATAAAACCATCCATTCTAAGGACAATTACTACTAGTTCAAATAACATGTACAGTTGGATTTTGAGGGCTTCCCTGATAGGTCAATGGTAAAGAATCCACTTGCCAATACATGAGACACAGGTTTGATCCCTGATCTGGGAAGATCCCATGGGCTGAGCAACTAATCCTGTGAACTACAACGATTTAGCCTGTGCTCTAGGGCTTGGAGTCACAACTACTGAGCCCTTATGTTTTAGAACCCATGCTCTGGATCAAGAGAAACCACTGCGATGAGACGCCTTCACACTGCGTCTAGATAGCAGCCCCTGCTTGTCGCAACTTGAGAAAAGTCTACCCAGCAATGATGACCCAGAACAGCCACAGCTAAATAAATAAACAAATAAATAAAATTATTTTAAAATGCACTGAAAGTTGGTAGCCTTTTAACGTTCTGAGATGGTGTGCTCAGTTGCCAGGCTCCTACAGTGTGCTCAGCTTCCCTGATGCCCAGCTCCTGGAACCTGGGCAGTTTCTCTAGCAACAGGTTCTCACAGCGTTCTCAGCTTCCTCAGACCCAGGGCACTGCGCTACAGCACAAAGCAGCCAAGTAAAACCTAGTGGCCTGTAGCTTTCCTTAGTAACTTTGGGTGGTGGGTTTTTTGGGGTTTTTTTGGTATGCAGGATATTAGTTCCCAAGGGATGGAACCCCTGCTCCCTGCAGTGGAAGCGTGGCGTCTTAGTCACTGGTCCTCCAGGGAAGTCCTCCTTGGGTGATTTTTTAAATTTTATGTATTTATTTTTGGCTATTCTGTGTTTTTTTTTTTTTTTTCCACTGCTGCTGTAGGCTCTTCTTTAGTTGCAGAAAGTGGGGGTTGCTCTCTAGTTGAGATGAGCAGGTTCCTGTTGCAGTGACTTCTCTTGTGGAACTCGGGCTCTAGGGCACACAGGCTTCGGTAGTTGCGGCACATGGGCTCAACAGTTGCAGCTCCGAGGCTCTAGAGCACAGGCTCAATAGTTGTGGTTCATGGGCTTAGTTGCTCTGCTGCATGTGGGATCTTCCCGGATCAGGGATCCAACCCTTGTCTCCTGCAATGGCATAACTCTTCACCACTGAGCTACCAGGGAAGCCCCTACTTTTATTTTTTAAATTTGTTTTTTCTTCTAATAATAAAACCATCCATTCTAAGGACAATTACTACTAGTTCAAATAACATGTACAGTTGGATTTTGAGGGCTTCCCTGATAGGTCAATGGTAAAGAATCCACTTGCCAATACATGAGACACAGGTTTGATCCCTGATCTGGGAAGATCCCATGGGCTGAGCAACTAATCCTGTGAACTACAACGATTTAGCCTGTGCTCTAGGGCTTGGAGTCACAACTACTGAGCCCTTATGTTTTAGAACCCATGCTCTGGATCAAGAGAAACCACTGCGATGAGACGCCTTCACACTGCGTCTAGATAGCAGCCCCTGCTTGTCGCAACTTGAGAAAAGTCTACCCAGCAATGATGACCCAGAACAGCCACAGCTAAATAAATAAACAAATAAATAAAATTATTTTAAAAATGCACTGAAAGTTGGTAGCTGTAACTTGGTTGAACATTTGTTTTGCTAGCAGCAGATAAATTATCTTGAATTTCATTTCATAACTAAGAAGAAGTGCCAGTATGAAATAAAACACAATGGTTGGGCTTCCCCTGGTGGTCCAGTGGGTAAGGAAACCGCCTTGCAGTGCAAGGGGCGCCGGTTCGATCCCTGGCCTGGGAAGATCCCACATGCTGCGGAGCGGCTGGACCCATGTGTCTAATTACTAAGCCGGAGCTCTGGAGCGCATGCGCCCAGAGCCAGTGCTCTGTGACAACAGAGGCCACCGCGATGGGAGGCCCACAGGAGCCAAAGAACAAAGACAGATGAAAATGGAAAAATGAAGCACCAAAAGAAGTGGCCTGCCCGCTCCCCTCCCTCCACAACCCGACTCCCGCCCAAAATAAATAAATAAATAAATCTTTAAAAACACACACACACACAATGGTCATCTCTGTTCATCATAATTGAAGGAATGAAAGTGAAAACAAGTTACTTTTCCAGTTTTCACCCACCAAATGGTGAGCGTTCAATCAATCAATTTTTGGACATTATTTGGATTCTGATAACTTTTTAAAAAATGACATTCATGAAACAATCAGAAAATGAAACACTGCCTATCTGATATGTAATAGCATTAAAGGAGTACTGTCAATTTTTTTAAGGCATGAAAATCTTTTCTAAAGTTGTGATACATTTTAGAGATATGTATTAACATTTTATAGTTGAAATGATATATCTGGGTTTTATTTCAAAACTAACGTGGAGGAGGGAAGCTGAGCTCGCTGGGACCGGCTAGAGGTGACCAGGTGCCCAGGGCACGCAGAGGCCCGGCCGCGGTTGCCGGACCATGCTGAATGGAGTGGTCCGCCTTCTAAAGGGCCTTGGGAAGATCCCATGGGCTGAGACTACTGAAAGCCGGCTTATGGTCACAACTACTGAGCCCTTATGTTTTAGAACCCATGCTCTGGATCAAGAGAAACCACTGCGATGAGACGCCTTCACACTGCGTCTAGATAGCAGCCCCTGCTTGTCGCAACTTGAGAAAAGTCTACCCAGCAATGATGACCCAGAACAGCCACAGCTAAATAAATAAACAAATAAATAAAATTATTTTAAAAATGCACTGAAAGTTGGTAGCTGTAACTTGGTTGAACATTTGTTTTGCTAGCAGCAGATAAATTATCTTGAATTTCATTTCATAACTAAGAAGAAGTGCCAGTATGAAATAAAACACAATGGTTGGGCTTCCCCTGGTGGTCCAGTGGGTAAGGAAACCGCCTTGCAGTGCAAGGGGCGCCGGTTCGATCCCTGGCCTGGGAAGATCCCACATGCTGCGGAGCGGCTGGACCCATGTGTCTAATTACTAAGCCGGAGCTCTGGAGCGCATGCGCCCAGAGCCAGTGCTCTGTGACAACAGAGGCCACCGCGATGGGAGGCCCACAGGAGCCAAAGAACAAAGACAGATGAAAATGGAAAAATGAAGCACCAAAAGAAGTGGCCTGCCCGCTCCCCTCCCTCCACAACCCGACTCCCGCCCAAAATAAATAAATAAATAAATCTTTAAAAACACACACACACACAATGGTCATCTCTGTTCATCATAATTGAAGGAATGAAAGTGAAAACAAGTTACTTTTCCAGTTTTCACCCACCAAATGGTGAGCGTTCAATCAATCAATTTTTGGACATTATTTGGATTCTGATAACTTTTTAAAAAATGACATTCATGAAACAATCAGAAAATGAAACACTGCCTATCTGATATGTAATAGCATTAAAGGAGTACTGTCAATTTTTTTAAGGCATGAAAATCTTTTCTAAAGTTGTGATACATTTTAGAGATATGTATTAACATTTTATAGTTGAAATGATATATCTGGGTTTTATTTCAAAACTAACGTGGAGGAGGGGAAGCTGAGCTCGCTGGGACCGGCTAGAGGTGACCAGGTGCCCAGGGCACGCAGAGGCCCGGCCGCGGGTTGCCGGACCATGCTGAATGGAGTGTGCTGCCGGCTCGCTTCAGTGCTGCGAGTGACGCGCGCGCCGCCGTCCGCGGTCGTTCTGAGGGGTCTGCACGCGGGCCGGTCGCGGCCGTCCACAAATAACAGTGTAAAGACAGAGAAACCGCCCCGCGCCTTCGACCAGGCGTTGCTGGAGTTGCTGGTGTGTCGGCTCTCCAAGAAGCCGCTCAGATACGAAGCGTCAACAAATGAACTGATGAATGAAGAGTTAGGAATAGCCTATCCAATTATTGATGGGATTCCTAATGTGATGCGGCAGGCAGCTAGGATGACACACCAAAATAAGAAGCAAGAAGTGGAGCAGCATTAGATCATACTTAAAAACAATACACAGAACTAAATACTCTAAATACGACCTACCTTTTAAAAAGTCAGAGTGGCGGGTAGTAAGTGGAGAATAAGAATGTTTCGGTCTCTTCCTATGTTGACAGTCCTTATTCCACTGGTATCTTTAGCAGGACTATTTTAGTCCGCTTCTGTAGAAGAAAACTTCCCGCAGGGCTGCACTAGGGAAGTCAGCGTGTGCTTTTACAGTCTGCTCTTGCGGATCACCATACCTGTTTCTGTGTTCTTCCACCTTTGAACTTGGATGGGAATTAAACTCTTAAGGCATAATTAACGCAACCACAGCCAAGATGGTATATCCCAACGATATGCTTGAATGCCTGTCTCTAAAAGCTCGACTACATGGAAATACTGGAAACCTGCTTAATTTGCAGGAAAGATGCTTTGCCTCACTTCTGTCAGAGGCTAGGACCATGGGAGCCTTAAGCTGAAAAGGCTTCATTTTTGATAGTTTGATAACTTTTAAAAATGACATTCATGAAACAATCAGAAAATGAAACACTGCCTATCTGATATGTAATAGCATTAAAGGAGTACTGTCAATTTTTTTAAGGCATGAAAATCTTTTCTAAAGTTGTGATACATTTTAGAGATATGTATTAACATTTTATAGTTGAAATGATATATCTGGGTTTTATTTCAAAACTAACGTGGAGGAGGGGAAGCTGAGCTCGCTGGGACCGGCTAGAGGTGACCAGGTGCCCAGGGCACGCAGAGGCCCGGCCGCGGGTTGCCGGACCATGCTGAATGGAGTGTGCTGCCGGCTCGCTTCAGTGCTGCGAGTGACGCGCGCGCCGCCGTCCGCGGTCGTTCTGAGGGGTCTGCACGCGGGCCGGTCGCGGCCGTCCACAAATAACAGTGTAAAGACAGAGAAACCGCCCCGCGCCTTCGACCAGGCGTTGCTGGAGTTGCTGGTGTGTCGGCTCTCCAAGAAGCCGCTCAGATACGAAGCGTCAACAAATGAACTGATGAATGAAGAGTTAGGAATAGCCTATCCAATTATTGATGGGATTCCTAATGTGATGCGGCAGGCAGCTAGGATGACACACCAAAATAAGAAGCAAGAAGTGGAGCAGCATTAGATCATACTTAAAAACAATACACAGAACTAAATACTCTAAATACGACCTACCTTTTAAAAAGTCAGAGTGGCGGGTAGTAAGTGGAGAATAAGAATGTTTCGGTCTCTTCCTATGTTGACAGTCCTTATTCCACTGGTATCTTTAGCAGGACTATTTTAGTCCGCTTCTGTAGAAGAAAACTTCCCGCAGGGCTGCACTAGGGAAGTCAGCGTGTGCTTTTACAGTCTGCTCTTGCGGATCACCATACCTGTTTCTGTGTTCTTCCACCTTTGAACTTGGATGGGAATTAAACTCTTAAGGCATAATTAACGCAACCACAGCCAAGATGGTATATCCCAACGATATGCTTGAATGCCTGTCTCTAAAAGCTCGACTACATGGAAATACTGGAAACCTGCTTAATTTGCAGGAAAGATGCTTTGCCTCACTTCTGTCAGAGGTCTAGGACCATGGGAGCCTTAAGCTGAAAAGGCTTCATTATTGTACTTCGGTTCTGCCCTTTTTTCTGAAGGTTCTCATTTCTATCTTGGGGTATCAGAAGAAAGATTTCAACGAAGTGTCTTGTGAGATATTAACAGCCCTAACCACGACTTGATCACTTATCTCACAATTAAAAGTTTACTAATTTGAAATTTTATGTTTATTTGACATTCACAGTCTTTGGTAAAGTCACATGTTAAGAATGACTGAAATAATTCAGCTGTAGGGCTTCCCCTGGTGGTCCAGTGGATAAGGACACCGCCTTGCAGTGCAAGGGGCGCCGGTTCGATCCCTGGCCTGGGAAGATCCCACGTGCTGCGGAGCAGCTGGACCCATGTGTCCAATGACCGAGCCAGAGCTCTGGAGCACACGCGCCCAGAGCTGACGCTCTGCGACAACAGACACCACTGCGATGGGAGGCCCGCAGGAGCCAAAGAACAAAGACGGATGAAAACAGAGAAATGAAAGACCAATAGAAGTGGCCCGCCGCTCCCCTCCCTCCCCAACCCGACGCCCGCCCAAAATAAATAAATAAATAAATCTTTAAAAAAAAAAAAAAAAAATTCAGCTGTAGAGAAATGGATTTGAACTAATGTGATATAAACTATAATAAAATGGAAATTATATGGACTTGCCCCAAATTCTGAGTTTGTAAAAACACATCATTTTTTTGGCATCAAGTGCTTACATTAATTTTAATAAAATAATTAATAAAAATATATTGACACTTTCCATTAAAAAAAAATAACATGGCGTTGGAAGAGTGGGTAGAAATACAGATAAAACAAGCCTGGCCATGAACTGATAATACTGATAAGTTGGTCATGGGGGCACTGGGTACATTATAAGAGTCTGTGCAGATAGAAAGTTTTAAAGATCTAACATTTTCATTTTTAGAAATTCATCTTAAGGATATATTACACATATACAAAATGTATGTGCAAGGATATTACAGGATTGTTGGAAAGAGCAAAAAATAGTAAAAATGAAATTGATGAGGTTAAAGACATTATGAAATACACATATGGAATACTATGCAGTTGTTACAAAAGAATAAGGCCACTATATATTGATATGGTCCAATCTTTAAGGTATATAGCTAAGCAAAACTATTAATAGAAATTTACAGAAATTTGCTACCATTTTTTAAAAGCTTATTTATTTATTTTTGGCTATTCTGGGTTTTCACTGCTGCCGCAGGCTCTTCTCTAGTTGCAGGGAGTGGGGGCTACTCTCTAGTGGAGGTGAGCAGGCTTCTTGTTGCAGCGATTTCTCTTGTTGTGGAACTCAGGCTCCAGAGCACACGGGCTTCAGTAGTTGCGGCACATGGGCTCCGTAGTTGCGGCTCTGAGGCTCTAGAGCACAGGCTCCGTAGTTCTGGCTCATGGGCTTAGTTGCTCTGCTGCATGTGGGGTCTTCCCGGATCAGGGATCACATCTGTGTCTCCTGCATTGGCAGGTGAACTCTTCACTACTGAGCTACCAGGGAAGCCCATGAGTGGTAATTTTTAATGTCATAGCTTTGAGCCCCTCCAACTGTACATCCTAATAATGAAGCCACTTGAATACAAATGGCATACAGCTCATTGATTTCTAACCCTTTGCAGGCAATGGCACATGCAGAAAGTGCAGGTGATTTTACAGAATACTCAGAATGATTGAGAAGACAGATGGCATCAAGGTGCAATGGGTTCTCTGCTGAAGACACTGACTGGCTACCCCGAGCGCTGAGGGGATGTGTTTTCTAAAATTCCTCAGGTTCATTCACAAGCCCTGATCTGGATGTACGGGAGGTGGATCAAGGCTTTTCCCCCATCACCAACATATCCTGGAGTTACAATATCAAAATTCTGATATTTAATCCAGAATGGGTGCAATTCCAGACATCCATCTAAAACTAAGTTTAATAAACTGGATTAAATTAGCTAGAATTTTATTTATCTTCATAAATGATAAGTATTGACAATATGTTCTTCAGGAGCTGTCCTTGTTTTTATCATAATTTTATTCAGCCTTGAAGATGATTTGGCAAGCTTCTCTCAGGGATTATTTGTTCCTTAAGGTTTTGTAGGTTAAACTGTTTTCTCTAAAGAGACAGAGCTTGGATGAGTTTTGCTCTTCCACAATCATTGACTGTTCAGAAATCTCATATCCTCTTGACCCAATTTTGATATTTTTACAAAGATCTATTCTTTCTAGATTTCTAGATATATTAGTCATGCATAGTAAGCTATTTTTAAAAATCTCCCCATTTCATGCTACAGTCCGTTATGGCTATTCTGGTTTTCACTAGCTCTTCTAGTTGCAGGGAGTGGGGCTACTCTAGTGGAGGTGAGCAGGCTTCTTGTTGCAGCGATTTCTCTTGTTGTGGAACTCAGGCTCCAGAGCACACGGGCTTCAGTAGTTGCGGCACATGGGCTCCGTGGTTGCGGCTCTGAGGCTCTAGAGCACAGGCTCCGTAGTTCTGGCTCATGGGCTTAGTTGCTCTGCTGCATGTGGGGTCTTCCCGGATCAGGGATCACATCTGTGTCTCCTGCATTGGCAGGTGAACTCTTCACTACTGAGCTACCAGGGAAGCCCATGAGTGGTAATTTTTAATGTCATAGCTTTGAGCCCCTCCAACTGTACATCCTAATAATGAAGCCACTTGAATACAAATGGCATACAGCTCATTGATTTCTAACCCTTTGCAGGCAATGGCACATGCAGAAAGTGCAGGTGATTTTACAGAATACTCAGAATGATTGAGAAGACAGATGGCATCAAGGTGCAATGGGTTCTCTGCTGAAGACACTGACTGGCTACCCCGAGGGCTGAGGGGATGTGTTTTTCTAAAATTCCTCAGGTTCATTCACAAGCCCTGATCTGGATGTACGGGAGGTGGATCAAGGCTTTTCCCCCATCACCAACATATCCTGGAGTTACAATATCAAAATTCTGATATTTAATCCAGAATGGGTGCAATTCCAGACATCCATCTAAAACTAAGTTTAATAAACTGGATTAAATTAGCTAGAATTTTATTTATCTTCATAAATGATAAGTATTGACAATATGTTCTTCAGGAGCTGTCCTTGTTTTTATCATAATTTTATTCAGCCTTGAAGATGATTTGGCAAGCTTCTCTCAGGGATTATTTGTTCCTTAAGGTTTTGTAGGTTAAACTGTTTTCTCTAAAGAGACAGAGCTTGGATGAGTTTTGCTCTTCCACAATCATTGACTGTTCAGAAATCTCATATCCTCTTGACCCAATTTTGATATTTTTACAAAGATCTATTCTTTCTAGATTTCTAGATATATTAGTCATGCATAGTAAGCTATTTTTAAAAATCTCCCCATTTCATTCATACTGCTAGATGTGCTTTTCTCCTACATCAGAGTTGTCAATTGTCTTTTTTTTTTAATTATGTACTTATTTTTGGCTGTGCCGGGTCTTCATTGTTGCACTGGACTTTCTCTAGTTGCGCACCTGAGCTTAGTTGCCTTGGGCGTGTAGAATCTTCCTGGATCAGGAATTGAACTGGTGTTCCCTGCACTGGCAGGTGGATTCTTTACCACTGGACTATCAGGGAAGTCCTCTTATGTTGTTAACTTCAAACAGTAAACTTAAAGTTTAAAGTAAACTTATATTTACTGTTGTTTCTGATTTTATTGATCTTTTATTTTTAATAATCATTCTTACTGTTGACTTAGGTTTACGTGATAACTTTTAGAGTTGGCTATTCAATTAATGTGTTTAGTATGAGATTGGCAATGAGTAGATGCTGGAGATTTATTTGGATCCTGTAATCCTACCTTTAATCCTTGGGTTCTGATAGGAGTACGGCTTTGGTTACACTGACCTAGATTTTTTATTTTTTTATTATTATATTTTTGACATCCTGTGGCATGCAGAACTTTAGTTCCCCAACCAGGGATTGAACCCATTCAATCTGCAAGTGCAGATTCTTAACCACTGAATTGCCAGGGAAGTCCCATGAATGGAATTTAATATGCAGAATTCACTGCCACTCATTTCTAGTTTGTAATTTTAGTTTTGAGTCTCTTGAAGTTATACTTGGAAGTGGTTTTAGATTCCTTTTTGGGGCAGATTTCTTTTGGCTACTTTTCTGTTAATTTCTCATCTTCAAATTTACAACCTTTTAAAATGGAGATCTTCTTATGATAATTACTTCGCTACAGTTTTTCAGAACAAGTGGTTTTGAAGGCTTTTTGATATTTGATATATTCATAAGGCCCTCCTCTTAAAATGAACTTCTTAAAAGTAATACTTTACTAATTAATGACAGTAACTAACATTTATTAAGCATGGACTTTACAGAAAATTTGACAGCCGTCATACTTTGTTAATGATAATAACTACTGGTCTATTGAGCAAGGAATTTTTATAGAATTTCTGACAGTTCTCACAAAAACTATTAGGTACATATAATTATCAATGCTTAAAGATAAGTAAACTGATGGACACAGACACTATAATACGCCCAGTGTGAGATAATGTTAAGTAAGGTATATGGCAAAAGGCACGGTCACAAAATATTTTAATAGGGTCATTTTCTATTAGGGATTCTCAGAAGTTTAACATATTTTGAATGCTGGCTTTTCTATATTCATATCAGTTTTCTTCAGCATAGGTATAGCTCCCCGATTCTTTTGGTAAATTGAGTACGAAGCAAAAAGAATTCCCACATTTATTGAATTTTCTTCTAGTATGAGTTACCTGATATTCCATAACAGAAGTGACAAATGAAGGTTCTCTGACAATAATTATATTATGCATTATGTACTACTGAGTCAGGCATGAATTCCACGTAAAGGCTTTCCTATGTCCCTAACACCAAGGCTTTCTATCCAGTATGAATTCTGTAGTGTTCAATGAGCTGTGATCCAAGAACAAAAGCCTGCCCACATTCTTTACATTCATAAGGTTTGATACCAGGATGAATTCTCTGATGTTCAGTAAGTTGTGAACTACGAATAAAGGCCATTCCACATTCTCTACATTGATAGGGTTTCTCACAGGTATGAATTCGCTGGTGATGAGTCAGTTGTGAAACACGAATGAAAGCTTTCCCACATTCCTTACATTCGTAGGGTTTGTCACCTGTATGAATTCTTTGATGTTGAATAAGGTATGAACTACGACTGAAGGCCTTCCCACAGTCCTTACACTCATAAGGTCTGTCACCTGTATGAACTCTCTGATGTCGTGTAAGCTGTGCGTGCTGTCTAAAGGCCTTCCCGCATTCTTTACATTCGTAGGGTTTCTCCCCAGAATGAATTCTTTGATGTCGAGTAACTTCCGAGCTATGAATAAAGCCCTTTCCGCACTCTTTACATTCATAGGGTTTCTCCCCAGTGTGAATTCTCTGATGGACAGTAAGTTGCGAATGCTGTCTAAAGGCTTTGCTGCATTCTTTACACTGATAGGGTCTAGCACCAGTATGAATTCTCCGATGAACAGTAAGTTGTGAGCCACGAATAAAAGCTTTGCCACAGTCTTTACAGACATAGGGTTTCTCACCCGTATGAGTCCTATGATGCAGAATAAGTTGTGAATGCTGTCGAAAGGTCTTTCCACATTCCTTACACTCATAGGGTCTGACACCAGTATGAAGTCTCTGATGAAGAATGAGTTCTGAAGTCCTACTGAAGGCCTTTCCACACTCCTTGCAGTCATAAGGTTTCTCCCCTGTATGAATTCTCTGATGTTGAACAAGGTGTGAGGTACGACTAAATACCTTCCCACAGTCCTTACATTCAAAGGGCTTCTCACCAGTATGAGTTTTCTGATGTTGAATAAGGTGTGAGCCGCGGGTGAATGCTTTCCCACATTCATTACATTCAGTCAGTTTCACGCTAGTCTCACTTCTGGGATGAAGGATGAGGGATGCATGATTCTCAAAAGTGGGCATGTTTCCATAGGTGATCTTCACTTGCCTGAAACAGCACTCATGATTCACTCGTTGTTTTTCAAACTGGCCTTTGGATGCCCAGTCGTCTCTAAAACTGGAGCCCTTGAAATCACAGCATTGAAGGCTTTCCATTAGCTCCCAATGGAATGACTCCACTTCAAAGCTATCTTTCTCCAGAAATGTCTCACACCTGGACTCCA
The DNA here is from genome assembly GCA_022376925.1 of Tragulus kanchil. Classification (NCBI taxonomy): domain Eukaryota; kingdom Metazoa; phylum Chordata; class Mammalia; order Artiodactyla; family Tragulidae; genus Tragulus; species Tragulus kanchil. The sequence continues at coordinate 118,028,326 of JAIOJX010000031.1, forward strand.
AGTCTGAAAAATGAAAAATAGTACATACAGCTGGCTCTCTCCTTCTAAGAGAAAATTTTAAATTCTCTTTTAGACAAAAAAATCTCTCTTTAGAGTGACAAAATGAAAATCATCACCATAGATGGTGAATTGCTGGTGCAAGTCTCAAATATTGCTGTACAATGTCTAAAAAGCACAGGAAAGTGCAGATGTGATGAGAGTTATATGGGGCCAGGAAGGAAGAAGATCAGTTAAACCAGTGGTTCTCAGTTCTCCCAGAGCTCAGGATCATCCAAGAAGCCTTGTAACAGACTAAATGTCCAAGAACACCGAACACTGAAATACAGTCTTAGGAGCAGGGCCAAGATATGTGTGTACACACCTCTATACACAAAGTAAGATTTACATAACATGAAATTTCTCATGCAACCATTTTAAAGGGTATAGTTCACTTGTTTAGGGTACATTTGCGGTGTTATGCAATCATTGTCACTACATCACTCATCACCCCAAAGAAAACCTCTGTGCCACAGACTCACAGACACAGAGAACAGACTTGTGCTGAGGTGGAAGGTGGGGGAGGGTTAGGTTGGGAATTTGGGACTAGCAGATGCTAACTGTTATATATAGGATGGAAAAACAACAAGGTCCTACTGTATAGCACAGGGGACTATACTCAGTTTCCTGTAATAAACCATAATGGAAAAGAATATGAAAAAGAATATAAATATATATACACACACACATAACAGAATCACTTTACTATATAGCACAAACTAACAAAACATGTAAACCTTCAAAAAAAAAAATACTTCAGTAAAAAGAAAGAAAGAAACACTGTGCCCATTAAGAAGCCATTCCCCATTCTCCAGTTCTTCCAGTCCCTGGCAGTAACTAATGGCAGAGAAACACTAATTCGGTCCCTATGGATTGTCTATTCTTGGCATTTCACACAGATAAGGCATTTATATTTTTAACACTTTCTACCATATGATGTTAATGCCAATCAAAATAAAAATTGCTGCTTATACTTTCTCAGGGCCTCCCCACTCCACTTAGAATAAATTTCAAATTCAATGCCACAGTTCATAGGCTCTTGGCAAAGCATGTCCCTGCTTCTCTTTGTTGTCACTCAGTTGCTTTATCTCCACCAAGGATAATGCATCTTCAAAATGAGGACTCTCCCCTTTCCTCCCTAGGTAACAAACCATAGCCCTCCTCTGAGCATCTAGAATAAATCTAGGTCTTTTCAATCTTAGATCTCTCTATCAGGAATCCTATCCCAGGTCCTTTGTGTGGCTGATTTTCTCTTTAGGTCTTGGATTAAAAGTCACACTCTCAGGGCCGTCACTGCCAAGGGCCTGGGTTTAATCCCTGGTCAATTATGCAAGTGGCATGGTGTAGCTAGTCATTAAAAAGAAGAAGAAGAAGAAGATGGAAGGGGACCACGGTTCACAAGTGGCCTCTAGAAAAGGACAAGAACACTGATCCTCACCTAGAGCCTACAGAAAGGAATAAACCCTTTGGATACCTTGAATTTAGTTCAATGAGACGTGTTTTGGATTTCTAATCTCTAACACTGTGAGAAAATACATTTGTGTTTTTTTTAACCACAAAGTTTGTGGTAATGTGTTAGAGAAAGGGTAGGAAACTAATACACACAGAAAGAAAACGCTGAGTAACTCAATGTATCACACCTATTCAATCTTTTTTTTAAATTAATTTATATTCATCCATCTTTACTCTTTGTCTTCTTTTTCTTTGTCCTTTTTTTAAAAATTATTTTAAAAATTTTCCCCATCATGCCTCTTTTATTTATATTTATTTTCATCCATCTTTTAATTCCTTGGCATGTGTGGGCCTCCCATTGCAGTGGCCTCTCACTGCAGAGCACTGGCTCTGAGCACATGCGCTCCAGAGCATCGGCTTATAATTGGACACGCTGGTCCAGCTGCTGCATGGCACGTGGGATTTTCCCGGGCCAGGGATCGAACTGGTACCCCTTGCACTGCAAGGTGGACTCTTTACCCACTGGACCACCAGGGAAACCTCCCACCTATTCAATCTTAACCCTGGAGTTCACTCTTCCAGGGAAATGTAAGTTAAAGTCAAGTACAAAGAAAATCAGAAAGGTGGTTCTTTATTTCTGAACTTTGAAGTACAGGTGTCTTAGTAATTTAAGGCTAGTTTAGGTACACGGCAAATAGAGTTTTGATTATATGTACTTTTCTCCTCAAACATGGACTTTCAACCGTATCTGTGAATCAGGGGTTGGCAAACTTCTTATCAGACCAGATGGGCTGCACTCACCCTCTGCAACAGCCACACCCTCTTTGCAGAGTGTGTTTCTCTCTAAGTAAATCTACTTACCGTCACTTTGGCTGATTTTCTCTTTAGGTCTTGGATTAAAAGTCACACTCTCAGGGCCGTCACTGCCAAGGGCCTGGGTTTAATCCCTGGTCAATTATGCAAGTGGCATGGTGTAGCTAGTCATTAAAAGAAGAAGAAGAAGAAGATGGAAGGGGACCACGGTTCACAAGTGGCCTCTAGAAAAGGACAAGAACACTGATCCTCACCTAGAGCCTACAGAAAGGAATAAACCCTTTGGATACCTTGAATTTAGTTCAATGAGACGTGTTTTGGATTTCTAATCTCTAACACTGTGAGAAAATACATTTGTGTTTTTTTTAACCACAAAGTTTGTGGTAATGTGTTAGAGAAAGGGTAGGAAACTAATACACACAGAAAGAAAACGCTGAGTAACTCAATGTATCACACCTATTCAATCTTTTTTTTAAATTAATTTATATTCATCCATCTTTACTCTTTGTCTTCTTTTTCTTTGTCCTTTTTTTAAAAATTATTTTAAAAATTTTCCCCATCATGCCTCTTTTATTTATATTTATTTTCATCCATCTTTTAATTCCTTGGCATGTGTGGGCCTCCCATTGCAGTGGCCTCTCACTGCAGAGCACTGGCTCTGAGCACATGCGCTCCAGAGCATCGGCTTATAATTGGACACGCTGGTCCAGCTGCTGCATGGCACGTGGGATTTTCCCGGGCCAGGGATCGAACTGGTACCCCTTGCACTGCAAGGTGGACTCTTTACCCACTGGACCACCAGGGAAACCTCCCACCTATTCAATCTTAACCCTGGAGTTCACTCTTCCAGGGAAATGTAAGTTAAAGTCAAGTACAAAGAAAATCAGAAAGGTGGTTCTTTATTTCTGAACTTTGAAGTACAGGTGTCTTAGTAATTTAAGGCTAGTTTAGGTACACGGCAAATAGAGTTTTGATTATATGTACTTTTCTCCTCAAACATGGACTTTCAACCGTATCTGTGAATCAGGGGTTGGCAAACTTCTTATCAGACCAGATGGGCTGCACTCACCCTCTGCAACAGCCCACACCCTCTTTGCAGAGTGTGTTTCTCTCTAAGTAAATCTACTTACCCGTCACTTTGGCTTTCTCACATGCACAAAAATAAAAGACCAGATGATAAATATTTTAGGATTTGTGGTTCAAGAGGCAAAAATGAGGATATTATGTAGGCACTTACATAATGAGAGAAAACAAATTATTACCCATTTTTTATTGATGAAACTCAAAGGTAATAATAACTGTGTGTAACTTTTTTGTAACACAAGTCTAAGAATGAGAAGAACAGAATTCTTTTCTGGGAAAGATAATATTTCACTTAACTGGAGTTCAAGGTTAGTGTTCTGCAGCATCAGAATTGATGGCCAATGTTTATCTGTTAGTGCTGATCTCTAATCAGATTTTATGTATTTCACTTTTGAAAATGTTTCATATAGATAGTAATGTCAAACACTGATGTAAATTCATGAGCATATGATTTTAACTATGTCTATGCCTTTCTTAGAAGACATTTACAGAATTCAACAGGCTCGCAGGCTATATAAAGACAGGCAGTGGGACAGATCTAGCCCACAGGCCATAGTGTGCAGATGACAGATTTATATCATTACTGTTTATTAAGAAAGATGCATATTATACATTTATACATATTAAAAAATAATGATAGTGGCATTAGTGGAAAAGAACCGTCTGTCAATGCAGGAGACACAGGAGATGTGAGTTCAATCCCTGGATCAGGAGGGATCCCCTGGAAAAGGGTATGGGAACCTAGTCCAGTATTCTTGCCAGAAAAACCTCATGTACAGAGGAACATGGCAGGCTCCTCAACATGGCTTCACAAAGAGTCCGACATGACTGAAGTGACTCAGCATGCATGCAGGCAACGACAGGATGAAGCAAAAGTTCCACGCCACTAAAACAAGATAAAACTCTTAAGAGTCCTCTGGACAGCAAGGAAACCAAACCAGTGATCAACCCTGAATATTCATTGGAAGGACTGGTGCTGAAGCAAAAGCTCCAATACTTGGGCCATCTGATGTGAAGAGCTGATGCACTGGAAAAGACTCTGACACTAGGGTAGACCAGATGGGCTGCACTCACCCTCTGCAACAGCCCACACCCTCTTTGCAGAGTGTGTTTCTCTCTAAGTAAATCTACTTACCCGTCACTTTGGCTTTCTCACATGCACAAAAATAAAAGACCAGATGATAAATATTTTAGGATTTGTGGTTCAAGAGGCAAAAATGAGGATATTATGTAGGCACTTACATAATGAGAGAAAACAAATTATTACCCATTTTTTATTGATGAAACTCAAAGGTAATAATAACTGTGTGTAACTTTTTTGTAACACAAGTCTAAGAATGAGAAGAACAGAATTCTTTTCTGGGAAAGATAATATTTCACTTAACTGGAGTTCAAGGTTAGTGTTCTGCAGCATCAGAATTGATGGCCAATGTTTATCTGTTAGTGCTGATCTCTAATCAGATTTTATGTATTTCACTTTTGAAAATGTTTCATATAGATAGTAATGTCAAACACTGATGTAAATTCATGAGCATATGATTTTAACTATGTCTATGCCTTTCTTAGAAGACATTTACAGAATTCAACAGGCTCGCAGGCTATATAAAGACAGGCAGTGGGACAGATCTAGCCCACAGGCCATAGTGTGCAGATGACAGATTTATATCATTACTGTTTATTAAGAAAGATGCATATTATACATTTATACATATTAAAAAATAATGATAGTGGCATTAGTGGAAAAGAACCGTCTGTCAATGCAGGAGACACAGGAGATGTGAGTTCAATCCCTGGATCAGGAGGGATCCCCTGGAAAAGGGTATGGGAACCTAGTCCAGTATTCTTGCCAGAAAAACCTCATGTACAGAGGAACATGGCAGGCTCCTCAACATGGCTTCACAAAGAGTCCGACATGACTGAAGTGACTCAGCATGCATGCAGGCAACGACAGGATGAAGCAAAAGTTCCACGCCACTAAAACAAGATAAAACTCTTAAGAGTCCTCTGGACAGCAAGGAAACCAAACCAGTGATCAACCCTGAATATTCATTGGAAGGACTGGTGCTGAAGCAAAAGCTCCAATACTTGGGCCATCTGATGTGAAGAGCTGATGCACTGGAAAAGACTCTGACACTAGGGTAGACCGGAGACAAAGGGAAAAGGGGTGGCAGAGGATAAGATGGCTGGAGAGCATCACTGACTCAATGGACATGAATTGAGCACAGTCCAGGAGACAGTGAAGGGCAGGGGAGCCTGGTGTGCTGCAGTCCATGGGGTCACAAACAGTCGGACACAACTTTGTGACTGAACAACAGCAACAAAAACAAAATCAAAGTGGGGGCAAATCCAAGCAGAGGTCAACAAATTTTTTCTGTAAAGGACCATATAGTAAATTTTTTAGGCTTTGTGGGCTACATAAGGTCTGTCATACAAACACACACACACACACACACACACATTTAAACTCTTTCTTAATATAAAAGCCATTGTTAGCTTGTGGATAGTACAAAAAACTCACCATGAGCTGGACTTGACCCATAGACTGCAGTCGCCAACCTCTGGTCTAGGGCATAGTGGAGTACAAGATGGTAAAGGTCTTAAGGTCTTACTTTGCTCAGAAAAAGAATTTCAAAGATACTGTTTCGCACCATTTGCCAATAGAAGAAACTAGGGCTCCTTTGGGGAATGGCTCATTTCAGGAATGAGGCAGGAAGGATACAGGATAAACCCAGAACATGCTGCAAGTACCAGAAAATAAGGAAGTAGTGAAAACGAGGAAGAGGGCAAGCCAAAAGAACCCAGAAGCCACTTGAAGGTGTTCCCAAATGGCCAAAGCTTTCTGAATGAGCACTTTGAACAACAAAATAAACAACAGTATTTTTGGACTAATAAATAGCCTATACGGATAGAAGTAAATCTCTGAATAAGCAGATGAATGGAAAGGGGGGTAAGGGAAAGCCTTTCCATACAGAAAAATTGCAATTAATAAATGCAGGGGCAATAAGAGACGCAGAAAACCAACATGCGGCAACACTACTGCATTAATTGTTATGGACAAGATCTACCAATGGATGCTAAAACTCTAGTGGGCAAAGTGAGGAGAAACAGCGTATCTATGCAGCTGCAAAGTATCTCCCTCCAAGATAATTACCAATGACAAAATTACCAAATAAATACAGAAGACACCTTAACCAAAGGGATCACGGTTAACACAACTAGTAATTATTACCAGAGAAGGCCACAATTATCACTGCTGTGGTATTCCTGTCAAAGATGCATAACCTCAACCCAACTATGAGAAAATATCAGACAAACACGAGAGGGACATTCTCCAGAAGAGTATTCATCGAAAGGATCAAGCTCATGAAAGATAGAGGAACTGTCACAGATTGGAGGATGCCAAGGAGACACCACAACTAAATGCAATGTGGGATCCTGGACTGGATCCTGGTATAGAAGAACATTAGGGCAAAAAACTAATAAAATTCTAATAAAATTTGTAGATTAGTTAATACCACTGTACCAATGTTAATCTTCCAATTTTGATAACTCCCCTATGATTTTATAAAATTTTAACACTTGGAAGTGAATGGAGGGTATATGGGAATTCTCTGTAATAATTTTGCAAATTTTCTATAAGTCTAAACTAAAATGACTGCAAAATCAAAATATTTCCGAGAAAAACTTCACTAAAAAGAGGGACTTCCTTGAATGTCCAGAGGCTAAGACTCTGAGCTCCCAAGGAGGCCTGAATTGAATTCCTAGTCAGGAAACTAGATCCCAGAAGCTGCAGCTAAGAGCCCGAGTACTGCAACTAAAGATTCTGTATAGCCAAATAACTAAATAAACAAATAAATGCTTTTTAAAAAAACTTTGCTAAAATGAAAAATAAATCTTATTTCAGTCTTGAGGTGGGAAGAGAAATGCAGGTTTAAGCACATTTCTTAAAAGTCAAGTCAGGGCTTCCCTGGTGGTCCAGTGGGTAAGGACATCGCCTTGCAGTGCAAGGGGCACAGGTTCGATCCTTGGCCTGGGAAGACCCCACGTGCCGCGAAGCAGCTCTACCAATGTGTCCAATTACCGAGCCAGAGCTCTGGAGTGCATGCGCCCAGAGTGGTGCTCTGTGACAACAGGGGCCACCGCGATGGGAGGCCCACAGGAGCCAAAGAACAAAGATGGATGAAAATAGATAAATGAAAGACCAAGGGAATCGTATCTATGCAGCTGCAAAGTATCTCTCCAAGATAATTACCAATGACAAAATTACCAAATAAATACAGAAGACACCTTAACCAAAGGGATCACGGTTAACACAACTAGTAATTATTACCAGAGAAGGCCACAATTATCACTGCTGTGGTATTCCTGTCAAAGATGCATAACCTCAACCCAACTATGAGAAAATATCAGACAAACACGAGAGGGACATTCTCCAGAAGAGTATTCATCGAAAGGATCAAGCTCATGAAAGATAGAGGAACTGTCACAGATTGGAGGATGCCAAGGAGACACCACAACTAAATGCAATGTGGGATCCTGGACTGGATCCTGGTATAGAAGAACATTAGGGCAAAAAACTAATAAAATTCTAATAAAATTTGTAGATTAGTTAATACCACTGTACCAATGTTAATCTTCCAATTTTGATAACTCCCCTATGATTTTATAAAATTTTAACACTTGGAAGTGAATGGAGGGTATATGGGAATTCTCTGTAATAATTTTGCAAATTTTCTATAAGTCTAAACTAAAATGACTGCAAAATCAAAATATTTCCGAGAAAACTTCACTAAAAAGAGGGACTTCCTTGAATGTCCAGAGGCTAAGACTCTGAGCTCCCAAGGAGGCCTGAATTGAATTCCTAGTCAGGAAACTAGATCCCAGAAGCTGCAGCTAAGAGCCCGAGTACTGCAACTAAAGATTCTGTATAGCCAAATAACTAAATAAACAAATAAATGCTTTTTAAAAAAACTTTGCTAAAATGAAAAATAAATCTTATTTCAGTCTTGAGGTGGGAAGAGAAATGCAGGTTTAAGCACATTTCTTAAAAGTCAAGTCAGGGCTTCCCTGGTGGTCCAGTGGGTAAGGACATCGCCTTGCAGTGCAAGGGGCACAGGTTCGATCCTTGGCCTGGGAAGACCCCACGTGCCGCGAAGCAGCTCTACCAATGTGTCCAATTACCGAGCCAGAGCTCTGGAGTGCATGCGCCCAGAGTGGTGCTCTGTGACAACAGGGGCCACCGCGATGGGAGGCCCACAGGAGCCAAAGAACAAAGATGGATGAAAATAGATAAATGAAAGACCAATAGAAGTGGCCCGCCTGCCCCTCTCTCTGACCCACCCCCAACCCCAAAAAAAGTCAAGTTAAAGACTATTCCATTACAAAATAATGGGAAATATAACTTCAAAATGGATTGATGAATTTGGTAAAGCAAGAAGCTGTTTTTTTTTTTTTTTTTTAATATTTACTTATTTAGCTTCACCAGGTCTTGGTTGTGGCATGTAAACTCTTAGTTCAGCATGTGGGATCTAGTTTCCTGATCAAGGGTCGAACCTGGGTCCTCTGAATTGGGAGCATGGAGTCTTAGCCACTGGACCACTAGGGAAATCCTGCAAGAAGCAGTTTTAAGAAATTAAATTTTCTGTAAGGAATGAAGACACTTGCAGACTCCTAAATACAGGTAAAATAGGTGCCCATGGAGAAGAAAGAAAGGTACACTCCTTTTTTAAATGAGAAGAAACATGAGAGATGAAAGAACAGGGAGGAGTTAATGGGGATAAAGGCAAGTTTCCCAGAGAAGCAGATGCTGGCAAGATCTGTTCTTCACGGCTTTAGGTCTCAGGCTTTTATTCCTTAGCAGAGTTTTGAGGGGGTCTTCTTAACAACTCAAGTGACTATTATGAGCTGACTCACCTTCAGGGCTATTATTTCCAGTGACCTCCCGCCACGGGATCAGCCCTCACTCACCTGGGCACCATGGTCCAGTCCTATCCTTTGCCACCATCCACGGATCTTTCCCTTGCTCCAGTAAGGACGACATCAGGCTTAGAAATGGAAAGTCCTATTTATAGGAAAGCGGGTCGACGCTGTCCCAAATTCAGGTTTAATGCAAACAAATTAAATCTTATTTCAGTCTTGAGGTGGGAAAAGAAATGCAGGTTTAAGCACATTTCTTAAAAGTCAAGTCAGGGCTTCCCTGGTGGTCCAGTGGGTAAGGACATCGCCTTGCAGTGCAAGGGGCACAGGTTCGATCCTTGGCCTGGGAAGACCCCACGTGCGCAAGCAGCTCTACCAATGTGTCCAATTACCGAGCCAGAGCTCTGGAGTGCATGCGCCCAGAGTGGTGCTCTGTGACAACAGGGGCCACCGCGATGGGAGGCCCACAGGAGCCAAAGAACAAAGATGGATGAAAATAGATAAATGAAAGACCAATAGAAGTGGCCCGCCTGCCCCTCTCTCTGACCCACCCCCAACCCCAAAAAAAGTCAAGTTAAAGACTATTCCATTACAAAATAATGGGAAATATAACTTCAAAATGGATTGATGAATTTGGTAAAGCAAGAAGCTGTTTTTTTTTTTTTTTTTAATATTTACTTATTTAGCTTCACCAGGTCTTGGTTGTGGCATGTAAACTCTTAGTTCAGCATGTGGGATCTAGTTTCCTGATCAAGGGTCGAACCTGGGTCCTCTGAATTGGGAGCATGGAGTCTTAGCCACTGGACCACTAGGGAAATCCTGCAAGAAGCAGTTTTAAGAAATTAAATTTTCTGTAAGGAATGAAGACACTTGCAGACTCCTAAATACAGGTAAAATAGGTGCCCATGGAGAAGAAAGAAAGGTACACTCCTTTTTTAAATGAGAAGAAACATGAGAGATGAAAGAACAGGGAGGAGTTAATGGGGATAAAGGCAAGTTTCCCAGAGAAGCAGATGCTGGCAAGATCTGTTCTTCACGGCTTTAGGTCTCAGGCTTTTATTCCTTAGCAGAGTTTTGAGGGGGTCTTCTTAACAACTCAAGTGACTATTATGAGCTGACTCACCTTCAGGGCTATTATTTCCAGTGACCTCCCGCCACGGGATCAGCCCTCACTCACCTGGGCACCATGGTCCAGTCCTATCCTTTGCCACCATCCACGGATCTTTCCCTTGCTCCAGTAAGGAGACGACATCAGGCTTAGAAATGGAAAGTCCTATTTATAGGAAAAGAAACGGGTCATGATCACGCTGTCCCAAATTCAAACCCAGTCCCCTGGTTGCTGAGGAAGAGACGCAGTTCCATAAAGGGAGGTGTGAAGGAGGTCCACAGGATGGGAAGGTAGAGGTGCCAAGGCACCACTATCCATTTCTGGTTTGACAAAGCACTGAACAATTCCCTTGGAGATGGAGAACAGGAACTTAGCCAGCAACTTCTGTCTTCCTAGAAAATTATCATGAAGAAACCAAAAACCGTATTCTCCATTTGCCCTCTCCTTCTCCCCACTTTATTTCTCGCTCTTCCTGGCCCTGCTCTGTGCCTGCTGTGTCCCAGTTTACCTGTAAAGACAGTATTGCATGTGTGTGTGTGCTCAGTCACTCGCTCATGTCCAGCTCTTTGCAATCACAAGGACTGTGGCCCATCAGGCTCCTCTGTCCATGGGATTTTCCAGGCAAGAATACTGGAGTGGGTTGCCATTTCCTCCTCCAGGGGATCTTCTCAACCCAGGGATCAAACCCACATCTCCGGTATCTCCTCCATTGGTAGGTGGATTCTTTACCACTGAGTCACTTGGTTTACAAGTATTACCCTGGTCCTATTATCATTTCTCACCCTGGGTTTGGTAGGTGGAAACCATCAGTGGGCAGGAAGAGACAGTTCAGGATATTTCTTATTCCTCTCCCCCATCCCTTTGACCCAGGAGTTCTGGATATAGCCACAGATGCTGCCAGTCAGCTCTTCTCCATGGTTCTAGCTCTCACCACCTTCCGGTGGCAGTCTGTCCTCCCTTGATCCCCTCCAGCCTGAGGTGGTAAGAGCCTCCCATGCTGGCAGCCATCTTTCCTGGCTGCTCCTGTATTATACAATGTCCTTACCTAGTGAGACCAAGTTGCCAAAGTTTTCCAAAGTCACTTCCCTGTACAGGTCCCTCTGGGCAGGGTCCAGGCACTTCCATTCTTCCTGAGAGAACTCTACAGCCACGTCCCTAAATGTTACCAATCCCTGGAACAAAAAAGCCAGGCACTACCAGTAAATAAAATGACTTTTATTTTTTAAATTACAAAAAATTTCAAAAATCCACAGAAGTACAGAGTATAGTATAATGACCCCTATGAATTCATTACTTTGCTTCAGTATCTTTAACAAGAGTTTGTACATTTTCATTTCTTTTTTTAAAAAATATTTTATTTATATTTATTTGGCTGCACTGGGTCTCAGTTGCAGCATGTGGGCTCTAGTTCTCTGCCCAGAGATCGAACCCGGGCTCCCTGCATTGGGAGCACAGAGTCTTAGCCACTGGACCACCAGGGAATTCCCACATTTTCATTTCTTACCCCTGGTATTTGCTGAGGCAAATCTCACATATAAACATTTCACCCACAAATACTGCAGCATTTAACAGATTAGACTAGAATTTTTTTAAAGGTTTATTTATTTATTTATTTGGCTGTGCTGGATCTTTGTTGCTGTACACAGGCATTCTTTAGTTGCAGCAAGCAGAGAGATACTCTTTACTGTGGTAGGCAGGGCTTCTCTTGTTGCGGAGCACAGGCTCTAGTGCATGTAGGCTTCAGCAGTTGCAACATGGGGGCTCCAGAGTGCTAGCTTAGTAGCTGTGGCACATGGGCTTAGTAGTTGCTCCATGGCATGTGGGATCTCTCTGGATCAGGGATTGAACTGGAGTCCCTCACATTGCAAGACAGATTTTTCTTTTTAATATTTATTTATTTGGCTGTGCTGTGTCTTAGCTGAGGTATGTGGGATCTAGTTTCCTGACTATGGATCAAACCCGTGCTCTGTATCGGGAACACAAGAGTCTTAACTACTGGACCATCAGGGAAGTCCCTGCAAGGTAGATTTTTAACCACTGGACCATCAGAGAATAACCAGAATATTACCATCACACTTAATAAAATTAACAATAATTTTCTAATAACCAGATTAAACTTTGAGTTTCAACTTACATCAATTTTCTCAGAAGTGATTTTTAAATTTTGAAAATTTTGGCCTCTTTTATTGTTTATTTATTTATTTATTTTCATCCATCTTTATTCTTTGGCCTGTGTAGGCCTCCCATCGCAGTGGCCTCTCTCACTGCAGAGCGTCCGCTCTGGGCACATGTGCCCCAGAGCGCTAGATCCTAATTGGACATACGGGTCCAGCCACTCCGTGGCACGTGGGATCTTCCGGGGTCAGGGATCGAACCGTTGCCCCTTGCATTGCAAGGTGGACTCTTTACCCACTGGACCACCAGGAAAGCCCTGGCTGTCTTATTTTCAGTGAGGTTAAAGTTCATGCAGTTGGGGGAGGAGAAAAATTACAGTATGCTGATTTGAGACATTCCTAGGGGCAAACCCTCTCTGAAGAAAGGCATCCTCTACCAGTTCCCTAAGGATTATCACATATTAGACCAACCAAGATAATTCCATGGGGAAATATTAGTCTTTGTGAACAAATTGTGCTGGAATAAGTGGGCATCTAAATGCAAAGCAACTCAATATAGATTGTAGATTTAAATGTAAAAGCTAAAACCATAAAACTTTTAGAAGAAAACATAGGAATATACCTTTACAGCCTTGGTCAGGCTTAGATATGCCACCAACTAGCATCTTTACTGTGGTAGGCAGGGCTTCTCTTGTTGGAGCACAGGCTCTAGTGCATGTAGGCTTCAGCAGTTGCAACATGGGGCTCCAGAGTGCTAGCTTAGTAGCTGTGGCACATGGGCTTAGTAGTTGCTCCATGGCATGTGGGATCTCTCTGGATCAGGGATTGAACTGGAGTCCCTCACATTGCAAGACAGATTTTTCTTTTTAATATTTATTTATTTGGCTGTGCTGTGTCTTAGCTGAGGTATGTGGGATCTAGTTTCCTGACTATGGATCAAACCCGTGCTCTGTATCGGGAACACAAGAGTCTTAACTACTGGACCATCAGGGAAGTCCCTGCAAGGTAGATTTTTAACCACTGGACCATCAGAGAATAACCAGAATATTACCATCACACTTAATAAAATTAACAATAATTTTCTAATAACCAGATTAAACTTTGAGTTTCAACTTACATCAATTTTCTCAGAAGTGATTTTTAAATTTTGAAAATTTTGGCCTCTTTTATTGTTTATTTATTTATTTATTTTCATCCATCTTTATTCTTTGGCCTGTGTAGGCCTCCCATCGCAGTGGCCTCTCTCACTGCAGAGCGTCCGCTCTGGGCACATGTGCCCCAGGCGCTAGATCCTAATTGGACATACGGGTCCAGCCACTCCGTGGCACGTGGGATCTTCCGGGGTCAGGGATCGAACCGTTGCCCCTTGCATTGCAAGGTGGACTCTTTACCCACTGGACCACCAGGAAAGCCCTGGCTGTCTTATTTTCAGTGAGGTTAAAGTTCATGCAGTTGGGGGAGGAGAAAAATTACAGTATGCTGATTTGAGACATTCCTAGGGGCAAACCCTCTCTGAAGAAAGGCATCCTCTACCAGTTCCCTAAGGATTATCACATATTAGACCAACCAAGATAATTCCATGGGGAAATATTAGTCTTTGTGAACAAATTGTGCTGGAATAAGTGGGCATCTAAATGCAAAGCAACTCAATATAGATTGTAGATTTAAATGTAAAAGCTAAAACCATAAAACTTTTAGAAGAAAACATAGGAATATACCTTTACAGCCTTGGTCAGGCTTAGATATGCCACCAACTACACACACACAAAAAAGAACAAATGAGGGGCTTCCCTGGTGGTCCAGTGGGTAAGGAGTCTGCCTTGCACTGCTGGGGGCACCAGTTGGATCCCCGTCACAGGAGGCTCCCACTTGCCGCTGAGGGGTTGAACAGGTCTGTCCAATTGCAGGCCGGCGCTCTAGAGCGCATGCACCCAGAGCCGGTGCTCTGCTGCGGGAGGGGCCACTGCAATGGGAGGCCCACACAGGCCAAGGAACGAAAATGCTGAAAATAAATAAATGAAAGACCAGTAAAAGTGGCCCCCCCAAAAAAATCCCCCAAAAAGAACAAATGAACAATAAAATAAAATTCATCATAATTAAAAACTATTGTTATGCAAATAATTTCATCAAGAAACTGAAAATCCAACCCACAAAACTGAGAGAAAATATTGGCACATTGTACGCTGGATAAGGGACTTGACTCCAGAATATATAGAGAAGTCTGACAACTCAATAACAAAAGACAACCTAATTATAAATAGTCAAAGAATTTGAAGAGATTTCTCCAAAGAAGATATACAAATAGCCCATAAGCATTTGAAAAGATGCTCAACATCACTAATCATTAGGTAAATACAAATCAAAACCACAATAAAATGGTACTTCATATCCAGTAGGATGGCTATTATGAAAAACATAAGAAAACAAAAAACAAAACTCTCCCAAACACATTTTGGTGAAGATGTGGAGAAACTGGAACCCTTTTATATTGCTGGTAGGAATGTAGAATGGGGCAACCATGTTGAAAACCAGTTTTTACAGTTCCTCAAAATGTTAGACGTAGGGCTTCCCTGGTGGTCCAGTGGGTAAGGACACTGCCCTGCAGTACAAGGGGCGCTGGTTCGATCCCTGGCCTGGGAAGATCCCATGTGCCGCAGAGCGGTTGGACTGATGTGTCCAACTACCGAGCCGGAGCTCTGAAGCGCGTGCGCCCAGAACCAGTGCTCTGTGACAAGAGAGGCCACTGTGATGAAAGGCCCACATAGGCCAAAGAACAAAGATAAATAAATGAAAGATAATAGAAGTGGCCAAAAAAAAAAAAAAAGGTTAGACGTAGAGTGATCAAGTTACCCAGAAATTCCACTCCTAGGCATAGAGAAATATGTCCACCTAAAGCCACTGGTATATATCTATATTTATAGCAGCTTATTCATATTCATGACAGACAAAAAGTAGAAGCAATGCAAATGGATGGAGCTCAAGCAAGACAGGAAAATTTCAGGATAAGGAACACAAATGTTGCTATTATTTCAAGAATAGAGGAAACTTTCACTTACCTGGGTCATGGCTTTTAGAATCACCTGTCCTGCTTGGCTTTCTTTATTCTTCTATTGAACAAATGCAGAGTTCTGGGGAAAAAAAAGAAAAAAAACCCCAGAGTACAGGGAGAAGGGAAAGACCTCATAAACCGAGCTTACCTCAGCATGGCTAAACAGATGGCCTTAAAGACACTGTACTTACAAAGAAAAAAAAAAAAAACCTACTTCTGGGGTCTCTGCTCTGCTTCCTTTGCTCTCTTTTTGACCCACCACACAATACTAATACTGGAATGCTTGCTCCTTGAAAGAAAACCTAGACAGCGAAAAGGTAGAGATATCATTTTGCCAAAAAGGTCAAAGCCATGGTTTTCCAATAGTCATGTATAGATGTAAGAGTTGGGCCAAAAAGGTAAACTGAAGAACTGATGCGGTACTTCATATCCAGTAGGATGGCTATTATGAAAAACATAAGAAAACAAAAAACAAAACTCTCCCAAACACATTTTGGTGAAGATGTGGAGAAACTGGAACCCTTTTATATTGCTGGTAGGAATGTAGAATGGGGCAACCATGTTGAAAACCAGTTTTTACAGTTCCTCAAAATGTTAGACGTAGGGCTTCCCTGGTGGTCCAGTGGGTAAGGACACTGCCCTGCAGTACAAGGGGCGCTGGTTCGATCCCTGGCCTGGGAAGATCCCATGTGCCGCAGAGCGGTTGGACTGATGTGTCCAACTACCGAGCCGGAGCTCTGAAGCGCGTGCGCCCAGAACCAGTGCTCTGTGACAAGAGAGGCCACTGTGATGAAAGGCCCACATAGGCCAAAGAACAAAGATAAATAAATGAAAGATAATAGAAGTGGCCAAAAAAAAAAAAAAAGGTTAGACGTAGAGTGATCAAGTTACCCAGAAATTCCACTCCTAGGCATAGAGAAATATGTCCACCTAAAGCCACTGGTATATATCTATATTTATAGCAGCTTATTCATATTCATGACAGACAAAAAGTAGAAGCAATGCAAATGGATGGAGCTCAAGCAAGACAGGAAAATTTCAGGATAAGGAACACAAATGTTGCTATTATTTCAAGAATAGAGGAAACTTTCACTTACCTGGGTCATGGCTTTTAGAATCACCTGTCCTGCTTGGCTTTCTTTATTCTTCTATTGAACAAATGCAGAGTTCTGGGGAAAAAAAAGAAAAAAAACCCCAGAGTACAGGGAGAAGGGAAAGACCTCATAAACCGAGCTTACCTCAGCATGGCTAAACAGATGGCCTTAAAGACACTGTACTTACAAAGAAAAAAAAAAAAAACCTACTTCTGGGGTCTCTGCTCTGCTTCCTTTGCTCTCTTTTTGACCCACCACACAATACTAATACTGGAATGCTTGCTCCTTGAAAGAAAACCTAGACAGCGTATTAAAAGGTAGAGATATCATTTTGCCAAAAAAGGTCAAAGCCATGGTTTTTCCAATAGTCATGTATAGATGTAAGAGTTGGGCCATAAAGAAGGCTGAGAACTGAAGAACTGATGCTTTCGAACTGTGGTGCTGGAGAAGACTCTTAAGAGTACTTCGGACTGCAAGATCAAACCAGTCAGTCCTAAAAGAAATCAACCCCGAATATTCATCAAAAGAACTATTGCTGGGCTTCCCCTGGTGGTCCAGTGGGTAAGGACACCGCCTTGCAGTGCAAGGGGCGCCGGTTCCATCCCTGGCCTGCGAAGATCCCACGTGCTGCAGAGTGGCTGGACCTATGTGTCCAATCACCAAGCCGGAGCTCTGGAGCGCATGCGCCCAGAGCCGGCGCTCTGCAACGACAGAGGCCATCGCGATGGGAGGCCTACAGAAGCCAAAGAACAAAGACAAAGACGGATGAAAATAGAGAAATGAAAGACCAATAGAAGTGGCCCGCCCACTTCCCTCCCTCCCCAACCCGACCCCCGCCCAAAAAAAATAAATAAATTTTCAAAAAAAAAAAAAAAGAAAAGAACTATTGCTGAAGCTCCAATACTTTGGCCACCTGATTTGAAGAGGCGACTCATGGGAAAAGACACTGATGCTGGATAAGCTTGGGGTCAGAAGGAGAAGGGGATGACAGAGAATGAGATAGTTAGCATCACCAACTCAATGGACATGAATCTGAGCAAACTCCAGGAGACAGTAAAGGACAGGGGAGCCGCGTGTGCTGTAGTCCATGGGTCACAAAGAGTCGGACATGACTTAGCGACTATACAGCTGAGTTAACAAAATCCAGCCCCTCCCTAACCCATAGGGAAATTGAAAGATGGAATCAAGGCAGATGTGCTTTATAGTGCAGATAGAATCCAAGCACCTCAGAGGTAGGGATTCTGGGCAGGACAGTCCCTATCTTGATGCTAATCTACAGTTCTTGTCTTGTTGATGCCCCTAGATGGGGCCTAGGCAGCTCCCAGCTGTTCCAAGCAGACCTTCCTTTGTGGCTGCAACAAGAAAGACTGCGACTCAGACTCACCTAGCCTTTACATGAGGATAGTACCTACAGGCAGGGAGACTACAGGCTAGGAACCTACAAGCTAGGAGCAGAGCATACCTGTGCAGGACAAACCTTGTGAAAAAGACATCCTTAAACAAGGTCTTCCAGCTTCTCTGGGCTCAACAGGCAAAATCTCTAGGGTACCTTCCTGGTTCTACATTCTCCTTCTAAGTTTGAAATGGGGCTGCATGAGCCATATGAGAGACTTCATCAAAGCCTCCAGCCCCAGCGGGACTCACCAGATAGCAGCAAGGAAACCACTGTCATACAGGCATTTTACAAGCATACCTGCACATCCAGAGTACTGATGTGAGTGGGACTTAGTTTCTAGACACCCCTTGGCCCAGTAGCCCCTAATTTCCACCTAGGTCCTCTCTACTGGTTTCCTGAAGAATCAGACTCCCTCTCTGGCTGGCAGCTGCTGAGGCTGGTAAAGAACGGCCTACTTCAAGATTATAAGAACTCAGAGGTTTTTGTGGGTTTGTTTGTTTCTCGTTTCTTCTTTTTTTTGGCCACACTGAGGGGCATGCTGGATCTTAGTTCCCTGACCAGGGATCAAACCTGCATCCCTTTCAGTGGAGGCTCAGATTCTTTTCTTTTTTAAAAGTTAAAATTATTCTTTTATTCACAAATAGTTACTGATTACCTACTATGTGCTAGTCATTGCACACATAAAAATTCACAATTTATTATAACTTCATCTAGTGTTCTACAAATATATACTTAGTAATAATTCTAAGTGCTTTGCAAGAGAACTACAGTAAAGAGTATATGGCAATTGGATGAAAACTCTGATTTTTGGGCTTCCCTGGTGGTCCAGTGGGTAAGGACACCGCCTTGCAGTGCAAGGGGCGCCGGTTAGATCCCTGGCCTGGGAAGATTCCACGTGCCGTGGAGCGGCTGGACCCATGTGTCCAATTACCGAGCCGGAGCTCCGGAGTGCATGTGCCCAGAGCCGGTGCTCTGCAACAACAGAGGCCGCTGCGATGGGAGGCCCACATGGGCCAAAGAACAAAGACGGATGAAAATAGATAAATGAAAGACCAATAGAAGTGGTCTGCCTGCCCCTCTCCCTCCTCATCCCACCCTCTGCAAAGAAAAAAAAAAAAGAAAACTCTGATTTTTAGCCACTGAACTGCCAGGGAAATCCTAGAACTCAGGATTTTTTCCTACTTTTTCGTTCTTTCTTTCTTTCTTTCTTTTTTTTTTTCTTATAAGAGGCTGATTCTAATTAGAGAGGCAAGGAGTTTCCCATGGTAGAGGAGCAAGGGACATCCTTAAACAAGGTCTTCCAGCTTCTCTGGGCTCAACAGGCAAAATCTCTAGGGTACCTTCCTGGTTCTACATTCTCCTTCTAAGTTTGAAATGGGGCTGCATGAGCCATATGAGAGACTTCATCAAAGCCTCCAGCCCCAGCGGGACTCACCAGATAGCAGCAAGGAAACCACTGTCATACAGGCATTTTACAAGCATACCTGCACATCCAGAGTACTGATGTGAGTGGGACTTAGTTTCTAGACACCCCTTGGCCCAGTAGCCCCTAATTTCCACCTAGGTCCTCTCTACTGGTTTCCTGAAGAATCAGACTCCCTCTCTGGCTGGCAGCTGCTGAGGCTGGTAAAGAACGGCCTACTTCAAGATTATAAGAACTCAGAGGTTTTTGTGGGTTTGTTTGTTTCTCGTTTCTTCTTTTTTTTGGCCACACTGAGGGGCATGCTGGATCTTAGTTCCCTGACCAGGGATCAAACCTGCATCCCTTTCAGTGGAGGCTCAGATTCTTTTCTTTTTTAAAAGTTAAAATTATTCTTTTATTCACAAATAGTTACTGATTACCTACTATGTGCTAGTCATTGCACACATAAAAATTCACAATTTATTATAACTTCATCTAGTGTTCTACAAATATATACTTAGTAATAATTCTAAGTGCTTTGCAAGAGAACTACAGTAAAGAGTATATGGCAATTGGATGAAAACTCTGATTTTTGGGCTTCCCTGGTGGTCCAGTGGGTAAGGACACCGCCTTGCAGTGCAAGGGGCGCCGGTTAGATCCCTGGCCTGGGAAGATTCCACGTGCCGTGGAGCGGCTGGACCCATGTGTCCAATTACCGAGCCGGAGCTCCGGAGTGCATGTGCCCAGAGCCGGTGCTCTGCAACAACAGAGGCCGCTGCGATGGGAGGCCCACATGGGCCAAAGAACAAAGACGGATGAAAATAGATAAATGAAAGACCAATAGAAGTGGTCTGCCTGCCCCTCTCCCTCCTCATCCCACCCTCTGCAAAGAAAAAAAAAAAAGAAAACTCTGATTTTTAGCCACTGAACTGCCAGGGAAATCCTAGAACTCAGGATTTTTTCCTACTTTTTCGTTCTTTCTTTCTTTCTTTCTTTTTTTTTTTCTTATAAGAGGCTGATTCTAATTAGAGAGGCAAGGAGTTTCCCATGGTAGAGACGGGAGTCAAAAGGAAGACTAATTAAATCATTGGAGGTGGTGTCAAAGAAGATTTCAAAATGTGATCTGGGGATATAAAAATCAGAGCATTTTAAAAAGGGACAGAAGGTGGCTCAGTGGTAAAGAATCCATCTGCCAAGCAGGAGATGTGGGTTTGATCCCTGGGTTGGGAAGAACCCCTGGAGAAGGAAATGAGTGCCCACTCTAGTACTCGAGTGTTTGGGAAACCCCGTGAACAGAGAAGCCTGGTGGGCTACAGTCCCTGGAGTCACAAAGAGTTGGACATGACTGAGTATGCTTGCATGGAAAGGGACAGAAGAGCACTCTGAGCAGAATGAAGAGCAATGGCAAAACCAGTGGATCAAAAGTAGCTAGTATGTTTGAGAGCAGAGAATAACTGGGAATGACGTGTATAGCCTGGGGCAGAGTTCAGACCAGTGCAGTCTTACAGGACTTTTGTGACAATGGAAATCTACATATCTTGTACTGTCAATAACGCAGCCAATAACCACATGTGGTAACTAAGCCTTTGCAATGTGACTAGTAGGACCCAAGAACTGATCTCTTCAATTAATTTTAGTTAATCTGAACTTTAATTCTAGAATCTAGAGGGAGACGGCTTCCCCAGTGGCTCAGGGATAAAGAATGTACCTGGAATGTCGGAGATGTGGGTTCAATCCCTGGGTCAGGAAATTCCAGTATTCTTGCCTGGGAAATCCCACGGACAGAGAAGTCAGGTAGGCTGCAATCTATGGGGTCACAAAGAGTCGGACACAACTTAGTGAATAGACAACAACTGTAATTTTACTATGGACTGTAAGACTAAGTACAAAAAGAAATGTATAGGTTTGGGTATATGGGCTAGCAATTCTTAAACTTCTTTCTACTCAAGCCTGAGCAAATAAACACATACATGTGGTTAATGAGAGCCATGTTTTTCACTGTCAGAGAAAGGAATTCCAGAAAAGGAAATGGAAAAGGCTAGAACTGAAAATATCATATGAAATCATGGATTCTCTATAGAAGAATACATAAAGACAGATACAGATATGTGGGTACAGATGATATATTTCATATCTGAGAAAGTCGAGAAGCAATAACATCCCAGTAACAATGGCTTCTAAGTGTAATTTCCTAATAAAAGGAGCCAGAAATTCCTTGGGAAATTTTCTGACTTTTCTGTACTTGGGCAGTACAGTATCAACCTGGAACATCCTGTGGTGCAGGAAAATAAGGAAATACTAAAAACAAATAAATACATAAAGGGGATACACCAAACAGAGCCAATCCAAAGGGTTTCCCAATGGTCAGATTTAGGATAATCTGAGCAATAAAATAGTGACAGTAATGGATTACAACCTATAGTACTTAAAAAATACAGACAGTAAATACGTTAAATGGGGAGAAGGAAAATTTATTTCTAAGAAAATTATAATGAATAAATATAGAATGAATAACAGAACCTGGAAAAAAAGCACCATTTGGCAAATACCTGGTAATAAACTGTCAGGCAAGAATTATCAAGTAGGATGGGAAACAGGATACTTATACAGATTTAGAGTATTTTTCCATAAGACACATTAATATTAATGGAAAAAGAATGACTTTGTAGTGAAGAAATTTGGCAAATTAAAGTTAAAATCACTAATAATGAGACAAACAGATCTCATGTGTCTCAATAAGATGCAATGAGAATAGTCTGGGGGAATCTTGCCTCAATTGCATACTCTGAACTTAATTATTAGGACTTATCAGACAACCTCTGTTCTACCTTGCAGGGTCTTCCCAGGTGGCACAGTGGTAAAGAACCTGCAGGCAAATACAGGAGACCTGAGAGACTTGGGTCAGACCCCTGGATCAGGAAGACTCCCTGGAGGAAGGCATGGCAACCCACTGCAGTATCCTTGCCTGGAGAATGCCATGGATAGACATCCTGGAGGGCTACAGTCCATAGTGTCATAGGGTCAGACATGACTGAAGCAACTTCCTGGGATGTGTGCTACACTGAGAGTTTACAAAATAAATGGTCACGGGTTAAGGGGAAGCACTCAAGCCTGAGCAAATAAACACATACATGTGGTTAATGAGAGCCATGTTTTTCACTGTCAGAGAAAGGAATTCCAGAAAAGGAAATGGAAAAGGCTAGAACTGAAAATATCATATGAAATCATGGATTCTCTATAGAAGAATACATAAAGACAGATACAGATATGTGGGTACAGATGATATATTTCATATCTGAGAAAGTCGAGAAGCAATAACATCCCAGTAACAATGGCTTCTAAGTGTAATTTCCTAATAAAAGGAGCCAGAAATTCCTTGGGAAATTTTCTGACTTTTCTGTACTTGGGCAGTACAGTATCAACCTGGAACATCCTGTGGTGCAGGAAAATAAGGAAATACTAAAAACAAATAAATACATAAAGGGGATACACCAAACAGAGCCAATCCAAAGGGTTTCCCAATGGTCAGATTTAGGATAATCTGAGCAATAAAATAGTGACAGTAATGGATTACAACCTATAGTACTTAAAAAATACAGACAGTAAATACGTTAAATGGGGAGAAGGAAAATTTATTTCTAAGAAAATTATAATGAATAAATATAGAATGAATAACAGAACCTGGAAAAAAAGCACCATTTGGCAAATACCTGGTAATAAACTGTCAGGCAAGAATTATCAAGTAGGATGGGAAACAGGATACTTATACAGATTTAGAGTATTTTTCCATAAGACACATTAATATTAATGGAAAAAGAATGACTTTGTAGTGAAGAAATTTGGCAAATTAAAGTTAAAATCACTAATAATGAGACAAACAGATCTCATGTGTCTCAATAAGATGCAATGAGAATAGTCTGGGGGAATCTTGCCTCAATTGCATACTCTGAACTTAATTATTAGGACTTATCAGACAACCTCTGTTCTACCTTGCAGGGTCTTCCCAGGTGGCACAGTGGTAAAGAACCTGCAGGCAAATACAGGAGACCTGAGAGACTTGGGTCAGACCCCTGGATCAGGAAGACTCCCTGGAGGAAGGCATGGCAACCCACTGCAGTATCCTTGCCTGGAGAATGCCATGGATAGACATCCTGGAGGGCTACAGTCCATAGTGTCATAGGGTCAGACATGACTGAAGCAACTTCCTGGGATGTGTGCTACACTGAGAGTTTACAAAATAAATGGTCACGTTAGGGGAAGCACTGAAATCAACCATCCTGGTCAGGCACCATAGTAACTAGCTGAGTGAGTTATTTTACCACAGGAGGTCCTGGTAAGCAACACGAAACTAGTAAGCCATCCCTAACCGGAAGAGTTTAGGAAAGGTTACAAGGAGACACCATGTGTCCAACCACCTCCCAGAGTCCTTCTTCACTGGCATTCATTTTGGCTAAGCAATGTGTGTGCCACCAGGAAGGGAATCTGAGTCAGAATGATTGGCCAAAGACAACCCAGAAACGAACCCCATTACTATAAAACCCAAGACTGAGAGCCACAAGGCAGGGCGGTTCTCCTGGGTTCCCTTACTCTACTGCTCTCTGCCTGGGCACCCTTTCCAATGAAATCTCTTGCTTTGTTAGCACATGTGTCTCTTGGACAATTCATTTCCGAGTATTAGACAAGAGGCCACTTTGGGGGCTCTGGCAGGGGTCCCCCTTTTTGCAACAGTCAGTTCTCTTCAAAAGTGTCAAGGTCATGACACAAAGAAAAGTTTAACTGTGCCAGATTAAAGAAGACTAAGGAGGACTTCCCCTGTGGTCCAGTCACTAAAACTCCATGTTTCCAGTACAAGGGGTCTGTTCCCTAGTCGAGGAACTAAGATCCCATGTGCCATGTGGTGTGGCCAGAAAAATTTAAAAATAATAAAAATAAAATTAAAAAAGAAGACTAAGAAGAGTTACCAACTTAACTGCAACCTATGATCCTGGACTGGATTCTTGCCAGACACAGGATAGTTCAGGGACCTGAGGAAATCTGAATACAAGTTGCAGATTAGTTATTATCTATTAGTGTATCAGTATCTATTAGTTTATCAGTGTGTGAAATGAAAATATCTCCTGCCATATTAATAAACAAGAAATGCCATAGCCATCAGTGATTTCTGGCCTCCAAATGTAACTGAGAGCTCCCCAAACTATGATATAGAGGATGTTGCCACCCACCCCCACCCTTGGTGATTGCTAAGGAGCAGGGAGAATGCAAGAAGCAAGGTGAACAAGTAAACTGGATTGGCCCCAGACAGCCAAGATGGATATGAAAGGAATGAATTCAGTGAGTCCAGAGGCTTGCATCTTCCCATACATAGAATGCTAAATTCCTTTACTTGATACCTGATCTTTGATGTTCAAGCTCCCTACTCCCTTTGTTGCAGGCTTATATAGAGCCTGACTTGCCCTCCCTGGAGCAGTTTTCACAGACCTACTGAGATACTGTCTCCCAGACTCAGAATCCTAAGCATGCCCACCGAATAAAACAACACTCTCCTTTCAAGTTGTGACAACATTTTTCAGTCAACAGTGTTAATCTCCTGGCTTTGAGAGAGAAGCTGGGTTAACAGTATTTGGGAATTCTATTTTCTGCAAAATTTCACGTATTTAAAATGAAAAGTTTTTTTTTAAAAAAAGAAAAGTTTAAAAAATGTGGATGAACACTAGGTGTGCAGGGAATATAGAAAGCATGGGCTTTTCACCTGTGTGGCAGTCAGTAATTGACTTCTGTGGCAAATACTGGACACTAATTCACTTGGGGGTGAGTGGTCATGTGTGTCTTTGTTAGGTTATAAGTTTCAGAAGAAAAGGAAATTATATATATACAGAAAAATGGGAGTTCTGTGCCTCGTAAGAGCAAACCAAGTCAATCTTGCTCAAGCAAATGCGTTCTTTGAACAATCATTTTGTTAGCATCAGTAAGGTAATCTGCATAAAACTGCTGCCGTTCCCTTCCCTTAAAAGTTGTGCTGGCCTAAAACAACCCTTTCTTTTTCTTTTGCAAATAACGTTTTTTGCCCCACTTTCCTACTGCCCATAAAAAAACAAAAACAAAACCTTTCACTTAGTATACGGGATGCTGCCGGGATTCTTAAGCTGAATAAAACCAACGAATCTTCACATTTGGCTGAATTATTTGTGTGTGTTGTTTTCTAAGCACACAGTTCAAAACAAACAAACAAACAAACAAGAAGGGTTTCAGGGAAAAAAGGAGAACAAACGCATGGAGAAATTAGCTTTCGAATGTTCAGCAGTAGTTCTCTCAATGTCATCTTGAAGAAGAATCAAGAAAAAGCAATCCTGAGGGACCAGGGTATTTTTAAAGGGTCATCCCTCCATCATCCCACACAGGGAAAGGGGAGAGCAGAGAGGGCTGGACATCATGCCCCACCTCGCTATTCCAAGGAAAGGCTGCTACAAGCAGGTTATAATCACTGCCCAGGGTCACAATCTGTCAGAGCACGGGAACCACAGGCATTTCACGGCTACACACTTGGTGCTGAACAAATGGTATTACACACATGCAACAACCACGCATTCACCCTTCGGACAAACAAGGACACGACCACACAACCAGACACCGCCGCATCTTTACACACAGTCACAACCTCACACCCACTAAGACACACACAGTCGTACAAGCCGCTCACCCTATGACACACAAAGCCACATTCACAATCTGGCTTCCTCGGTCCTCGGCAGCCTGCGTGCAAAAAGCCAAGGCGTCTGGACACGCCCCGTCCCCGCCCCGGAGTCCCAGACCCCTCACCTTCTGCCTTCCCTTGGTCGCGTCCGGATCTCAGCGGAGCTGAAGAGCTCGCCACGACGTCAAGGGAGACGTAACGCTGGGCCGCTGTGCATTCTGGGAAACGTAGTCCAGAGCCGAACCGGCCAGAGACAAGATGTCGGCCTCATACGTCACAGTCTGGGTTTGTTCCGTTTGACACTGCCGTCGAGAGGCTTCAGAGGAGGGGGTTCCCTCTCCAGACGTTCCGTCAAGGCTGGAGCTGATCTTCCTCAAGGCAGGACTGTTCACCTTGAGAGCCTCATAATCACAGGAAGAGGGTGCCAAATTCTGGGCGGAAAGAGCCGGCGAGACAGCTTGCCGGCGAAACAGCTTGCCGACGAGCAAAGTCTCAAGGGAAATGTAGTCCCAGGCCGGAAAAGCGCTGTGCTGCCGATAGAAGGTAAGCAGACGCCAGCCTGGGCTCGGTCCCCGTGACCGTGCGGGCCGCCTCGCGGAGACTGCTGGGAGTGCTCGCTCGCCTTCGGAGTGCGCAGGCGCAGCGCACCGAGTGGACATTTTGGTCTTTGTCCGCGGGTCAGTCCGGCCCCTGGGTCCACGTGGCGCAAAAACAGGAGGTGGGAAGTGGGCGTCTGGGGCCGATGGGGTCGGGGAGGTTGAAGGGAAGGATTCCGGATCTGTCGAGGTGCGGCGCGAGGGTGCGGAGTGGGTTGAAGAGCTTCAGGCCTACATGTAGGGTGGGGGTGGGGGACTCTGAGGAGGATTCGAGCGTGCGTGACTCTGAGTTTGACCGCAAATTTGACCGGATGTTTGAAGTTACTGAAGGAGAAACTGTGGATTCAGGATTGTGTTTGGCTGCTTCTAAGAGAGAGAGGGAGAGATCAGCCTTGAGAGAGTAACGTCCGAACGGCACTTCCCTTGTCGAAAGTGCTGATGATAATGGTGCTGTCTTTCTGGAGCGTCTTATTTACTTGAAGATCTGAAGGGAGATAAAAGCTAAGTGGTAAATAATTTTAATATGGGCTTTGGCCTAAAATCGCGTTTCTTTTTAATTAGGTAGAATGTAGATTACCGTGTTTTTGTTTTTAACAAGCAAGAATATTCCAAAGAAAATTTTGGGGCGCCTGTTTCAAACGGTTTCTAGTATTCTGATCTTTGGGGTACTTTTAATAGAGATGCTATTACGTCTTAAATATCAGCGTTACGTTTTTAGAAGCAGTGCCCTATAGCACAGAAGGCCAAGAACTGAAAATTAAAGGGTTTGGAGTTCTACATTCGGCACGATTAACCTCGTTCGTTGAAAAAAAAAAAAAGTTCCTGCAATATTTATCCATGAGTCTAGACTAGTTAAGTATCCTGACTCCTAAATTCGTGGAGGTGTTCCAAAGTTATGAATTTTATGAAGTAACAGACTTTTTCTAAGGAATCTCTTACAGTTATCTTTCACGTATTTTAAATAATTAGGTACCAAATCAAAACTTACAAATCAGTAACCTTCAAATAGAGAAACAGCTGCCGGTTAGAGGGTATAATCGAAGAAAACCACTGTTTACCACAGCAATTTTTTAAAAAAAACAGGAATAAATTTAAGAAATGTGCAAAGCTATTAGAAAAGAGCTTTAAAATACTGCTAAACGGCATAACTTAGGAACAGATATACAGTGTTTTTTCATATTATCCCAGTAAAATTATCCACAGTTTTTTGTTTTTCTCCTTAGTGACCTAGATAAGCTGATTCTGGACTCATACGGAAAAATAGACAAGCTGTAATAGCCAGTAAAACTCAAAAAGAAAAGCAGTTGGGCAGTGGGGAGGTGGGAACCCAACAGTAACATTTTACTTTTTTTATTTTTTTGTGGCCATATTGCCCAGTTTGCAGGATGTTTGTTCCCCAACCTTGGATTGAACCTACACCCTAGACGGTAAAAGCCAGAGTCCTGACACTGGACCACTAGGGAGTTCCCAGTAACATTTTAAATTCTCAGAAATTAAACCAATACTGGTATTAGCAGGAAGCAAGCTTATGAAGGGCAATTCAGCAGTATGCATAATAACTACAAATGTCTTTTCTTTGTGACCTAGTTATTTCATAGATGGAAAGTTATTCTACAAACGTTCCTGAAGTGATACAGGTAGTATTGCTCATTGCTGCGATGTTTAACACAGGAAAAGACTAGGAATAATTTATGCACGTCAGTAGGAGACTGAAAAAGAGTCTCTTTGAATTTGAAAAAGAAAAAAACAAATTTGAAAAAGAATGACTACTTGTTTGGGCAGAACTGAATCTCTTTGCTATACACCTTTAACTAACATGTCATTGTTAATCAACTGTACTCCAACAGAAAAAAACATACAGAAAGGGAGAAATTTTTCTTCAGAAATAGTACAGTCATTTGTACTGTTTCTGTTAAAATTTTCCAAAAGATTCAGATATGCAAATGATCTTTTTTAATTTCTGTGTTTAAGCATTCTTTTTGGACATACGCTTTTGTATCTGGAATGAAGAAGTTACAATTCTTTGTTCAGGTTCCACTCATCTTTAGAAATTCATTACTGCCTCCTTTGTGAGATTTGTTCTTTAATTTCCATGATATTTTAGTTTCTCGTGTGTAATTCAGAGCCTCTGATTTTTTTACAGATTCTCACTGTGAATTATTTTGGGTATAATCGAAGAAAACCACTGTTTACCACAGCAATTTTTTAAAAAAAACAGGAATAAATTTAAGAAATGTGCAAAGCTATTAGAAAAGAGCTTTAAAATACTGCTAAACGGCATAACTTAGGAACAGATATACAGTGTTTTTTCATATTATCCCAGTAAAATTATCCACAGTTTTTTGTTTTTCTCCTTAGTGACCTAGATAAGCTGATTCTGGACTCATACGGAAAAATAGACAAGCTGTAATAGCCAGTAAAACTCAAAAAGAAAAGCAGTTGGGCAGTGGGGAGGTGGGAACCCAACAGTAACATTTTACTTTTTTTATTTTTTTGTGGCCATATTGCCCAGTTTGCAGGATGTTTCTTCCCCAACCTT
The DNA here is from genome assembly GCA_022376925.1 of Tragulus kanchil. Taxonomy (NCBI): domain Eukaryota; kingdom Metazoa; phylum Chordata; class Mammalia; order Artiodactyla; family Tragulidae; genus Tragulus; species Tragulus kanchil. Next base: position 118,057,615 of record JAIOJX010000031.1, read on the forward strand.
GATTGAACCTACACCCTAGACGGTAAAAGCCAGAGTCCTGACACTGGACCACTAGGGAGTTCCCAGTAACATTTTAAATTCTCAGAAATTAAACCAATACTGGTATTAGCAGGAAGCAAGCTTATGAAGGGCAATTCAGCAGTATGCATAATAACTACAAATGTCTTTTCTTTGTGACCTAGTTATTTCATAGATGGAAAGTTATTCTACAAACGTTCCTGAAGTGATACAGGTAGTATTGCTCATTGCTGCGATGTTTAACACAGGAAAAGACTAGGAATAATTTATGCACGTCAGTAGGAGACTGAAAAAGAGTCTCTTTGAATTTGAAAAAGAAAAAAACAAATTTGAAAAAGAATGACTACTTGTTTGGGCAGAACTGAATCTCTTTGCTATACACCTTTAACTAACATGTCATTGTTAATCAACTGTACTCCAACAGAAAAAAACATACAGAAAGGGAGAAATTTTTCTTCAGAAATAGTACAGTCATTTGTACTGTTTCTGTTAAAATTTTCCAAAAGATTCAGATATGCAAATGATCTTTTTTAATTTCTGTGTTTAAGCATTCTTTTTGGACATACGCTTTTGTATCTGGAATGAAGAAGTTACAATTCTTTGTTCAGGTTCCACTCATCTTTAGAAATTCATTACTGCCTCCTTTGTGAGATTTGTTCTTTAATTTCCATGATATTTTAGTTTCTCGTGTGTAATTCAGAGCCTCTGATTTTTTTACAGATTCTCACTGTGAATTATTTTGGGTCAGACAACATCAGAGGTCGTCCTCAAATTGCATAATAAGAGCAGGAGAGAAATATTATATGACTGATCCAGCACTAGTGATTGTATTTTCTTCTTTATGACCAAAATGTAATCTGTATTGTTTCATCATTTACTTATTTCCCTTCAATCATTTAATGAATGAATAATGAATAACACCAATAGAGAATCCTTTAGCTGAATCAGCAGTAATTTCTTCAGACTTGCAAAGTGGTGATTTTCTAGTTTTTTCATTCCTTTTACATTTGATTGTTACCTGAAATTGTGTCCATTTTATCCTGGCCTTTTCTTTAAGCATCATTTTAAAGTTTTGCTCTAATAACTTCATCTAGTTTTCTTTCTGATAGTCATATTAATCACATTTTCAGTTTCCTATCTTATTTAACTTTGAACACTTTCTTGCACTCCAGGCCCACCTTGTACTGTCCCTCCCAGACTAAGAATTGGCTATTTCTCCAAGGAATTTTGGTTCCTTTTATTGGAGGTTGGTATTGGAGACCAAGATCTGGGTACTAGATGTTCCCATTGTGCTGCAAAGGTAACACTGTTTCAAGGACGTTTCAGAGAGATGAGGAAACCCATTTTTCAAAACTCAACGAGTTCATACTAATATTTCTAATTCAGCTTAAATGTTTCAGTATTTTTACCTTAATACTTAGTTCCTAATTGTATTTTATAGTAAAAATCTTGGAACAGGTTAATTCAAGTATGGGCTTGGTTTTTTTTTTTCCCAAATTTAAAAGCAGTTTATTCAGAGTTTATGAACACTTCAGAAAATGCTTGTCTTCACTGAAGCATTATGAAAATTCCATTATACATCCTTCATAGAAAACGAACACTAGAAAATACATAAGCCATGAAATTCTGTTAAAAATCATTATTTCAAAGACCATAATATTGACTCTGTTATAGAAAAAGAGCATGGTGCCACGGTTGGGCCGTTTTTCAAAAAAAAGTTCGTAACCATTGATATTTTAGTTTCTCGTGTGTAATTCAGAGCCTCTGATTTTTACAGATTCTCACTGTGAATTATTTTGGGTCAGACAACATCAGAGGTCGTCCTCAAATTGCATAATAAGAGCAGGAGAGAAATATTATATGACTGATCCAGCACTAGTGATTGTATTTTCTTCTTTATGACCAAAATGTAATCTGTATTGTTTCATCATTTACTTATTTCCCTTCAATCATTTAATGAATGAATAATGAATAACACCAATAGAGAATCCTTTAGCTGAATCAGCAGTAATTTCTTCAGACTTGCAAAGTGGTGATTTTCTAGTTTTTTCATTCCTTTTACATTTGATTGTTACCTGAAATTGTGTCCATTTTATCCTGGCCTTTTCTTTAAGCATCATTTTAAAGTTTTGCTCTAATAACTTCATCTAGTTTTCTTTCTGATAGTCATATTAATCACATTTTCAGTTTCCTATCTTATTTAACTTTGAACACTTTCTTGCACTCCAGGCCCACCTTGTACTGTCCCTCCCAGACTAAGAATTGGCTATTTCTCCAAGGAATTTTGGTTCCTTTTATTGGAGGTTGGTATTGGAGACCAAGATCTGGGTACTAGATGTTCCCATTGTGCTGCAAAGGTAACACTGTTTCAAGGACGTTTCAGAGAGATGAGGAAACCCATTTTTCAAAACTCAACGAGTTCATACTAATATTTCTAATTCAGCTTAAATGTTTCAGTATTTTTACCTTAATACTTAGTTCCTAATTGTATTTTATAGTAAAAATCTTGGAACAGGTTAATTCAAGTATGGGCTTGGTTTTTTTTTTTTCCCAATTAAGAGCAGTTTATTCAGAGTTTATGAACACTTCAGAAAATGCTTGTCTTCACTGAAGCATTATGAAAATTCCATTATACATCCTTCATAGAAAACGAACACTAGAAAATACATAAGCCATGAAATTCTGTTAAAAATCATTATTTCAAAGACCATAATATTGACTCTGTTATAGAAAAAGAGCATGGTGCCACGGTTGGGCTAACTTGTTTTATCCTGTAGTCTAAAGACAATGGTTTCAAAATACCAGTGTTTCGCAGTGTAGTAACCATTGACATGTATTGTATGAAGGTTTTCTTTGTAGCTATTTTTCTCCTTCAGCTGGGTACCACTAAAGATGTGGAGTGGAAGTTCTCTGTTGTTGACTTATTTGAAATAAAGCCTTGATTTATTAGCTTGTTACCAAGTTAATGTACAGTTGAGTTTATTTGTTTTGTTTTTCTGATTCAGGGACTGCTTTTTAGGAAATGAATTTGACTATATAAAAAAGTAGAGGGACTTCCCTGGTGGTCCAGTGGTTAAGACTCTGTGTTCCCAATGCAAGGGACCTGGGTTCGATCCCTGGTCAGGGAACTAGATCCTACATGCTGTAGCTAAGACCCAGTGGAGCCAAATAAAGAAAGAAATACTAAAAAAAGTAGATAATGCATTTGTATGATTCAATGAAAACTGTGTCTCAGAGATATCTCATTCTGCTCTTCTGCCCCATCACATTCTTCTGTCCAAATTTAGTTTCTTTATCCTTCAAGTGGATTTTTTTGTTTGTTGGGCCATTTGTGTATATTTATTCTTCCCTCCTATCCCTTATCCTTGTTAAAAGGTGCACTCTCTACAGTCTTCATTTTCTTCACTTAACAATATATCCTGGAGATCCCCTTTCTTAACTTTATATATATATATATATATATATATATATACATGATTTTTTTTTTTAAGATTTATTTATTTATTTATTTTGGTGAGGGTGGGGTGGGGAGGGAGGGGAGCAGGCAGTCCACTTCTATTGGTCTTTCATTTCTCTATTTTCATCCATCTTTGTTCTTTGGCCCATGTGGGCCTCCCATCACGGTGGCGTCTGTTGTCGCAGAGCACCAGCTCTGAGCGCATGCACTCCAGAGCTCCAGCTCAGTAATTGGACACATCGGTCCAGCCGCTCCGCGGCATGTGGGATCTTCCCAGGCCAGGGATCGAACCGTTCAGAAAATGCTTGTCTTCACTGAAGCATTATGAAAATTCCATTATACATCCTTCATAGAAACGAACACTAGAAAATACATAAGCCATGAAATTCTGTTAAAAATCATTATTTCAAAGACCATAATATTGACTCTGTTATAGAAAAAGAGCATGGTGCCACGGTTGGGCTAACTTGTTTTATCCTGTAGTCTAAAGACAATGGTTTCAAAATACCAGTGTTTCGCAGTGTAGTAACCATTGACATGTATTGTATGAAGGTTTTCTTTGTAGCTATTTTCTCCTTCAGCTGGGTACCACTAAAGATGTGGAGTGGAAGTTCTCTGTTGTTGACTTATTTGAAATAAAGCCTTGATTTATTAGCTTGTTACCAAGTTAATGTACAGTTGAGTTTATTTGTTTTGTTTTTCTGATTCAGGGACTGCTTTTTAGGAAATGAATTTGACTATATAAAAAAGTAGAGGGACTTCCCTGGTGGTCCAGTGGTTAAGACTCTGTGTTCCCAATGCAAGGGACCTGGGTTCGATCCCTGGTCAGGGAACTAGATCCTACATGCTGTAGCTAAGACCCAGTGGAGCCAAATAAAGAAAGAAATACTAAAAAAAGTAGATAATGCATTTGTATGATTCAATGAAAACTGTGTCTCAGAGATATCTCATTCTGCTCTTCTGCCCCATCACATTCTTCTGTCCAAATTTAGTTTCTTTATCCTTCAAGTGGATTTTTTTGTTTGTTGGGCCATTTGTGTATATTTATTCTTCCCTCCTATCCCTTATCCTTGTTAAAAGGTGCACTCTCTACAGTCTTCATTTTCTTCACTTAACAATATATCCTGGAGATCCCCTTTCTTAACTTTATATATATATATATATATATATATATATATACATGATTTTTTTTTTTTAAGATTTATTTATTTATTTATTTTGGTGAGGGTGGGGTGGGGAGGGAGGGGAGCAGGCAGTCCACTTCTATTGGTCTTTCATTTCTCTATTTTCATCCATCTTTGTTCTTTGGCCCATGTGGGCCTCCCATCACGGTGGCGTCTGTTGTCGCAGAGCACCAGCTCTGAGCGCATGCACTCCAGAGCTCCAGCTCAGTAATTGGACACATCGGTCCAGCCGCTCCGCGGCATGTGGGATCTTCCCAGGCCAGGGATCGAACCGGCGCCCCTTGCACTGCAAGGCGGTGTCCTTACCCCCTGGACCACTAGGGAAGCCCCTATATACATGATTTTTAACTGCCTCGTGTGTAGTGTCGTTGATTTTGCTGTTGGACAGTTAGGTTGTTTCCAATCTTTTGGTATTACTAACTACAGTAATGAGTAATTTGTCATCTTTGTCATTTTTGTATTTATGCAAGGTTCTCCTGCATTGGGCAGGCGGAGTCTTGACCACTAGCGCCACCTGAGAAGCCCCTTGATTGTCTCTACAGTAGATGGCTGCAAGTGGAGTTTTACATGGGCTAAGTACTTTCATTTCTAGTAGCCATCTACAGAAACTCTTTTCTTCCTAGAACCTTACTGTCACAGTGCAGTGTTGTTTTGTTTTTTTGCCAAAGGTATGAGTGAAAATTGGTATCTCAGTGTAGGTTTAACTTATATCACTATTATGGGTGAGGTTGAGTATCTTACATATGTTTAAAGGCCACATGTACTTACTTATCTGGGAACTGTCCATATCTTCTCCCTCATTTTACTGGTAGAGTGCCTCTTCTAGGACAATTACATTACATCAGAAAGGTTATGGGGCTTCCCTAATGGTCCATTGGGTAAAAAGTCCGTCTTGCAGTGCACGGGGCACCAGTTCAATCCCTGACCTGGGAAGATCCCACGTCCTGTGGAGTGGCTGGACCAATGTGTCCAATTACCAAGCCGGAGCTCTGGGGTGCATGCACCCAGAGCCGGTGCTCTGCGGCAGAGGGGCCACTGCAGTGGGAGGCCCTCATAGGCTGAGGAAATAAGATGGATGAAAATAAGTAAATAAATAAACCAATAAAAGAGGCCAAAAATTTTAAAAAAGAAAAGAAAGATTAGCCCTATGTGAAATGAGTTGAAAGTTTTTTTCAGGTTTTAAATTTGTGTTCTGATACAGTTCACAGTGGTTGTTTCTGTTTTAAAACCATGTGGAATTAGGAAATTTTTGTTTTTATGTAGTTAGATTGATCAGTCTTTTCATTTATAGTCATAGAAAGCCTTTCACATTCCATCTCTCACCTATAGTTTCAAATCCTTACACAGTTATAATTTGTATGGGTTTTCATATCCTGGCATATGATATTTAGGTGTGCATCCAGATTTATATATTTTTCCAATAGGCTATGCAGTTCTTTCAACACCATTTATTAATGTTAAAAGGCCTTAACTCTACTATTTTGAGATTCCATTTTGATCGTTTACTAAATTTGTGTACTTGGTCTATTTCTGGACTTAAATTCTCATCCATCTTCAAGTCTGTATTCGTGTACTGATGTTTATCTTCTTAGTATGGATGCTCTGTGATTTTGTTTTAATATCTAGTATAGCTAGTCTCCTCTTACTGCTTGTCTTTTTCAGACTCTTTTTTTCAGAAACTATTCTTGTTTCTTTTTCTGTGTATTTTTCTATGTATTATTTGTCTGGTTCTAGGGAAAATCTTGCTGTTATTGCATTAAATATTGTAAAATAATTTTAGGGAAAGGGACTGTAGTGTTGAATACTCCTGTTCATGTTACCTAATGTTGTATATATTCCAGTTTCCTTTCTTTTTGGTTATTAGAGTGTTTTAAAATTTTCTTCATAAACTTTCAGATAACTTTTTACTAAGTTTATTTTCTAGGTGCTTTTATTTTATTGATGTTATGACTGGAGTCTTTGAGGGGTATATATAAAGCTTGTTGATATCTAAGAGGTTTTTTTGTCAGTTATTTTCATTTATTTAATTTTGGCTATTTTCACTGCTGCTTTAGGCTCTTCTCTAGTTGCAGGGAGTGGGGACTACTCTCTGGTTGAGATGAGCAGGCTTCTTGTTGTGGTGACTTCTCATTATGGAACTCGGGCTCTAGGGCACTTAGGCTTCAGTAGTTGCAGCACATGGGCTCCATAGTTGCAGCTCCAAGGCTCTAGAGCACCGGCTCCATAGTTGTGGCTCACAGACTTAGCTGCTCTGCAGCATGTGGCATCTTCCCAGATCAGGGATTGAACTTGTGTCTCCTGCATTGGCAGGTGAAGTCTTTACCCCAGCTACCAGGGAAGCCCCTATATCTATAAGTTTTATTCCCTATTTTATTCCCTGCTTATTAGTTTTTATAATTATATATAAAAGTGAAGCAGTGGGCATCCTTATCTTTATTTAGAATTTAATAGAAATACCTTCACTGGTTTTGCATTAGATCAAGATGCTTTTTTTCCGATATTTTTGATCGTTAAACTAATGCAGTTCTTTCAACACCATTTATTAATGTTAAAAGGCCTTAACTCTACTATTTTGAGATTCCATTTTGATCGTTTACTAAATTTGTGTACTTGGTCTATTTCTGGACTTAAATTCTCATCCATCTTCAAGTCTGTATTCGTGTACTGATGTTTATCTTCTTAGTATGGATGCTCTGTGATTTTGTTTTAATATCTAGTATAGCTAGTCTCCTCTTACTGCTTGTCTTTTTCAGACTCTTTTTTTCAGAAACTATTCTTGTTTCTTTTTCTGTGTATTTTTCTATGTATTATTTGTCTGGTTCTAGGGAAAATCTTGCTGTTATTGCATTAAATATTGTAAAATAATTTTAGGGAAAGGGACTGTAGTGTTGAATACTCCTGTTCATGTTACCTAATGTTGTATATATTCCAGTTTCCTTTCTTTTTGGTTATTAGAGTGTTTTAAAATTTTCTTCATAAACTTTCAGATAACTTTTTACTAAGTTTATTTTCTAGGTGCTTTTATTTTATTGATGTTATGACTGGAGTCTTTGAGGGGTATATATAAAGCTTGTTGATATCTAAGAGGTTTTTTTGTCAGTTATTTTCATTTATTTAATTTTGGCTATTTTCACTGCTGCTTTAGGCTCTTCTCTAGTTGCAGGGAGTGGGGACTACTCTCTGGTTGAGATGAGCAGGCTTCTTGTTGTGGTGACTTCTCATTATGGAACTCGGGCTCTAGGGCACTTAGGCTTCAGTAGTTGCAGCACATGGGCTCCATAGTTGCAGCTCCAAGGCTCTAGAGCACCGGCTCCATAGTTGTGGCTCACAGACTTAGCTGCTCTGCAGCATGTGGCATCTTCCCAGATCAGGGATTGAACTTGTGTCTCCTGCATTGGCAGGTGAAGTCTTTACCCCAGCTACCAGGGAAGCCCCTATATCTATAAGTTTTATTCCCTATTTTATTCCCTGCTTATTAGTTTTTATAATTATATATAAAAGTGAAGCAGTGGGCATCCTTATCTTTATTTAGAATTTAATAGAAATACCTTCACTGGTTTTGCATTAGATCAAGATGCTGGCTTTTGTGGTCAGATATAGATTATAATTACATATGTATGTATATTACATAGATAATGTATGTATATTACCCCTACTGCCTGGGTCTCTGGGGATGTGAGTAGAAACTAAAGCCTCATATACAACAATATGAAAGATTAATAAAAGAAATAAACTCTAATTTCTGATAATTGCAGTCTTTGGAAAAGTCAGGCAGAACAAAAATAATATCTATTTGTATTGTTTTCTTTCCATTTCTTCCTTTTGGGTGACTGTATCTAAACTCACTTTCTCCATTTATTTTTTGGGTTCTTTTTATAGCTTTGCTGACAAAGTTTTTATGTCTTTTTTTTTTTTTTTTTTAAGATTTATTTATTTATTTTATTTTGGGCGGGGGTCAGGTTGGGGAGGGAGGGGAGCGGTTGGTCCACTTCTATTGGTCTTTCATTTCTCTGTTTTCATCCGTCTTTGTTCTTTGGCTCATGCGGGCCTCCCATTGCAGTGGTGTCTGTTGTCGCAGAGCGCAAGCTCTGGGCGCACCGTGCTCCAGAGCTCCGGCTCAGTGATTGGACACATCACTCCAGCCGCTCCGCGGCACGTGGGATCTTCCCAGGCCAGGGATCGAACTGGCGCCCCTTGCCCTGCAAGGTGGTGTCCTTATCCACTGGACCACCAGGGGAAGCCCTTTATGTCTTTTTAAAAATAATTTTGTTACAGTTTCAATTTTATTTTGTCTACTTATGGCAGTAATTTTTAGGTGAGTTTAACTGTTGCAAAATTATGGTGCTCATTGCCACTGTTTCCCTTAAAACATCCTTGTAGGGACACACAGTATTTGTTGTGTTTGTTTGAGATAGATTTGCCTAACAACCAAGAAAAAGGAAACACAGTAGCATTCTATGCTTTAAAGCTCTTGTGCCTTTTCTAGTGTTTAAAAGCAGAGGGCTTACTCACCTCCTCTGGCTAGTTTACCCTAAGTTGGTTGAGGCCTCTCTCTCTGTTTCCCACAGTAGTTGCCTTCCAGGATGATGCATTTACTTTTACTTATTTTTTTCCCTGCCTCCCCCCTGCATTTTTTAGAGGTTTCTGAACTGGGGTAACCCCACTCCCAGGTGCTTTTTTAAGCCTGCTCTGCTTCCTCTGCTGTCTTTTTCTGTTTAATCTGGGTCTTATTCTCAAAGGTTCCCTCTTAGGGTAAGGCTTACTCGTTCTGTAAGGAAATATTACCTGCAGATTTCTGAACTCCCTAAGTTCTTAGAACCTCCCTCCGCATTCCCAATTCTGCCTAGGCCTGTTTGTAACTTCCTCTTTAGGCCTCCTGTTTGGGTTTTCATTAGGTTAAGATACATGGAATTTGGGGGTTTGTCTTTTATTTATTTTTTTGTTATGAGTCTTGTCAGTTACAACAGTTCTCACTCAGGGCGAATCCCTGAGAATGAATCTTTGCTGGTTATTTCTGACTTAAGGAAAGAACTACCTTATGGACATCTCACCGTTATCTAGTCTTTGTTGCTACACTCTCACACTGGTTCCTGTACCATGTCTGCTAGTTTGGGTTTTGAGACTACACTCACATATAATTTAGAGTTAACATAAATTCTTTCTACTACATTTCATATATTACACTACAGGTGTAATATATGAATTAACTGCTTGCCTCCGTATGCTCCCCCCTCCCTATTATCCCTTTTTTCTTGATTATTTTATATGGATTTATGGCGGAAACTAAGCAGCCACCTTGCTGCTGTGAAACCTTTCCTCATCTCCTTGACCAGTGGTGTTCCTGGAATTCTGTCCCTGGCCATTCACATACTGTGTATGTTCTCTATAAGCAGTCTCATAACATTCCACATGTCTTCAACAGCAGTAATACTCTGACAGCTGACAAATTCCCACTTCCATTTTAGGCTGTTCTGAGTTCCTCATTTAATATGCGGTTGCCTAATGGACATATTTGCCTGCATGTTCCTTAGCAACCTGACGCTCTGAATGTCCAGATCAAACCTGATCTCCTCCTTCCTGCAGGTTGTTTCTAGGCAACCCACCCTCTCATGTTTATCTCTGTGTACATTACTGTTGAAATCAGGCTCTCTCTGTTTCCCACAGTAGTTGCCTTCCAGGATGATGCATTTACTTTTACTTATTTTTCCCTGCCTCCCCTGCATTTTTAGAGGTTTCTGAACTGGGGTAACCCCACTCCCAGGTGCTTTTTTAAGCCTGCTCTGCTTCCTCTGCTGTCTTTTTCTGTTTAATCTGGGTCTTATTCTCAAAGGTTCCCTCTTAGGGTAAGGCTTACTCGTTCTGTAAGGAAATATTACCTGCAGATTTCTGAACTCCCTAAGTTCTTAGAACCTCCCTCCGCATTCCCAATTCTGCCTAGGCCTGTTTGTAACTTCCTCTTTAGGCCTCCTGTTTGGGTTTTCATTAGGTTAAGATACATGGAATTTGGGGGTTTGTCTTTTATTTATTTTTTTGTTATGAGTCTTGTCAGTTACAACAGTTCTCACTCAGGGCGAATCCCTGAGAATGAATCTTTGCTGGTTATTTCTGACTTAAGGAAAGAACTACCTTATGGACATCTCACCGTTATCTAGTCTTTGTTGCTACACTCTCACACTGGTTCCTGTACCATGTCTGCTAGTTTGGGTTTTGAGACTACACTCACATATAATTTAGAGTTAACATAAATTCTTTCTACTACATTTCATATATTACACTACAGGTGTAATATATGAATTAACTGCTTGCCTCCGTATGCTCCCCCCTCCCTATTATCCCTTTTTTCTTGATTATTTTATATGGATTTATGGCGGAAACTAAGCAGCCACCTTGCTGCTGTGAAACCTTTCCTCATCTCCTTGACCAGTGGTGTTCCTGGAATTCTGTCCCTGGCCATTCACATACTGTGTATGTTCTCTATAAGCAGTCTCATAACATTCCACATGTCTTCAACAGCAGTAATACTCTGACAGCTGACAAATTCCCACTTCCATTTTAGGCTGTTCTGAGTTCCTCATTTAATATGCGGTTGCCTAATGGACATATTTGCCTGCATGTTCCTTAGCAACCTGACGCTCTGAATGTCCAGATCAAACCTGATCTCCTCCTTCCTGCAGGTTGTTTCTAGGCAACCCACCCTCTCATGTTTATCTCTGTGTACATTACTGTTGAAATCAGGCTCTAAGCCTTCCATCTGCCACTCCCCAGTACAAATTGATAACTGTGCTTTTTCATGACACATAATAGACTGTATGAATAGTAACATATTTTTTAGATTTTGCTTTTTCTTTTTTAGAGATTTCTACTTTATAGAAAAGTTGTATGTACCCTTTCTAGAGAAAAGTACACTGTATAGGGAAGTCCTACACTTTATCCAAATTCACCATTTACTTTTTTAATTGCTTTATTTTTCCTTCTCTCATTTTCTGAGTATGTGTGTGTAAATTTTTTTGCACTATTTGAGACTAAGTTGTGTACATGTTCCTTTTACCTGTAAATATTTCAGCATAAATTTTCTAAGAACAAGGACATTCTTATCCATGGTAATCAGAATCAGAAAATGTACTATTAGTTCTGTTGTTTAATTCAATTCAGATTTTGTCTGTTGTCCTAGTAATGTTCTTAACAATTTTTTGAATGTGTGGATTAACCTATTTACAGGATGTTTTTAATACATAGTTTAATTCAGAGTTTATTGCAAACAAATATTAGGACTTCAGGAACAGTTTTTGTTCCCAAATACTGTCAAGAACAACTTTATACACGTGACTTAGTTCTGATAGGCATTTGTTGTTATAGTTTTTTTTTTTTTTAAAGATTTATTTATTTTATTTTGGGCGGGGGGTCGGGTTGGGGAGGGAGGGGAGCGGGCGGGCCACTTCCACTGGTCTTTCATTTCTCTATTCTCATCCATCTTTGTTCTTTTGGCTCCTGTGGGCCTCCTGTCGCTGTGGCCTCTGTCGTTGCAGAGCGCTGGCTCTGGGTGCATGCGCTCCAGAGCTCCGGCTTGGTGATTGGACACATGGGTCCAGCCGCTCCGCGGCACGTGGGATCTTCCCAGGCCAGGGATCGAACCGGCGCCCCTTGCCCTGCAAGGCAGTGTCCTTACCCACTGGACCACCAGGGGAAGCCCTGTTGTTGTAGTTACGAGTATTGAATTTCATCTAGGAATAAGGGTCATAGTTAAAATCCACTTAGGAGTGTGCTAGGAGTGTGCTGCTGGAGAACAGTAGCAGCCAGGCATGTAAGATGTGAATAGCTTTTCCTATGTAAGTCAAATTCTCAAAATAAATTCCCTCTTTCTTCCTCATTTCTGGATGGTTTACTGAGTATATGGCTTTGATATTCTGCATCCAGAGAGTCGGTCCTTTTGCTCATATAGTTGTATGTGCTTTACATTACTTTGTTCTTAAATTATTTTGTTCTTTTTCTCAGGGTCACTTCCTTGTACGTTCCTGGAGACTGCACGTTCCTCATCTTTCAGAAGGCCTGGAGGCCCCAGGGCTCAGCCGGGTTCTAGAACAGAACTTTGGCTCCAGCATTAATGTTCTAGTGCTGTATCATTTCCCCAGTAGCAGGTTTTAAACCGACCACGCTGGGTGTGATCCTCTGTTGAAGCAAGAAGACGAACTCTGGATGGTAGAGAAAGAAGGTCGAAAAGAAATTTGTCCAGGTGAGTGCACGACAGCCAGGCTGGTCACAGTTGTTCAGTCAGCACCGCCACCTCTGAGATGCTCTTAAGTGTGGTATCTCATACAGGCCTTAGTCTTAGAGGAAGTCTTTAGAAACCTGAGGCACATTTCTAGTCATCATTTTTTCTTTCAGTAGTCTGCCCTTTAATCAGATTTTAGAGGGCCAGGTGCCCTTATCTTTATTCTGCATGCCAGCACTTCACACTTCATCTCTGCTTTCATTTCTCTATTCTCATCCATCTTTGTTCTTTGGCTCCTGTGGGCCTCCTATCGCTGTGGCCTCTGTCGTTGCAGAGCGCTGGCTCTGGGTGCATGCGCCCAGAGCTCCGGCTTGGTGATTGGACACATGGGTCCAGCCGCTCCAGCGGCACGTGGGATCTTCCCAGGCCAGGGATCGAACCGGCGCCTTGCCCTGCAAGGCAGTGTCCTTACCCACTGGACCACCAGGGGAAGCCCTGTTGTTGTAGTTACGAGTATTGAATTTCATCTAGGAATAAGGGTCATAGTTAAAATCCACTTAGGAGTGTGCTAGGAGTGTGCTGCTGGAGAACAGTAGCAGCCAGGCATGTAAGATGTGAATAGCTTTTCCTATGTAAGTCAAATTCTCAAAATAAATTCCCTCTTTCTTCCTCATTTCTGGATGGTTTACTGAGTATATGGCTTTGATATTCTGCATCCAGAGAGTCGGTCCTTTTGCTCATATAGTTGTATGTGCTTTACATTACTTTGTTCTTAAATTATTTTGTTCTTTTTCTCAGGGTCACTTCCTTGTACGTTCCTGGAGACTGCACGTTCCTCATCTTTCAGAAGGCCTGGAGGCCCCAGGGCTCAGCCGGGTTCTAGAACAGAACTTTGGCTCCAGCATTAATGTTCTAGTGCTGTATCATTTCCCCAGTAGCAGGTTTTAAACCGACCACGCTGGGTGTGATCCTCTGTTGAAGCAAGAAGACGAACTCTGGATGGTAGAGAAAGAAGGTCGAAAAGAAATTTGTCCAGGTGAGTGCACGACAGCCAGGCTGGTCACAGTTGTTCAGTCAGCACCGCCACCTCTGAGATGCTCTTAAGTGTGGTATCTCATACAGGCCTTAGTCTTAGAGGAAGTCTTTAGAAACCTGAGGCACATTTCTAGTCATCATTTTTTTTCTTTCAGTAGTCTGCCCCTTTAATCAGATTTTAGAGGGCCAGGTGCCCTTATCTTTATTCTGCATGCCAGCACTTCACACTTCATTCTCTCTGCTTTGTGATTGTTCTCTCATGATACCCTCAGTCGCATATCTTCCTATGGGTGCAGACTCCTTTCCTTGTGTGTTGTCTTTTTAATTATCTTATATTTAGGTTCCTTTATTACTTACTGCTTTCTCTCACTCTTTCAGTGGTTGAATGCTTCAGCCCTGTATTTTACACCTGTAATCACACTTCCTGTTGTCTTCTTACCCAGTTCCTCTATTATGCATCAACAGACTTTTGGCTCCCTCCCTTCTGCCCCTAGAAGTTTTTCAGAAGTTTTTGCCTTAGAAATCAGTTCTACCTCTCCACTATGTCTGTGTGCGTATATAGATGGATGGATAGATGAGTCTGTATTTATTTTTTAATTTAATACGTGAATTTGTAAAAAGAAATTTGAGCATTAACGAAAATGTCTCCTCTTCCGAACTTCAGCCCTGTAGTTCTTTTTCAAAGCCACAGTCACTTTTAAGAGTTTCACATGTATCCTTCTTGAGGCAGTCTGTGAATAAACAAGCATATATTATATCTGTGCTGCAAATACGAATATATATAAGCACTCAGTCTTCCTTTTCATTTAAATGGAGGTTCGTATTCTATTATGGGCATAGTTTTCTTTTTTTCTTTATCAGCACTTAATTTGTTTAACCTGTCTCCTACTAGTGGACAATTTAGGTTGTTTCCAGGCTTATGTGATTGAAGGTACAAATGCAAATACTTGTTTATATTGCTTTGCAGAGATGTGCAGATACACTTAGATCATAATTTATTCAAGTGGAAATGCTGGGTCAAAGTTACATGTATTTATAGACTTGATAGAAATAGGCACATTATTCTCAAAAGAGGTAAACCAATTTACATTACTAACATGGTATATTGATAGATTCCGTTTTCATGCATGATTTGTATTTGGCACTAGGGAAATGCTAGTGATCAAGGCATTCAAAAATTCCTGCCTCTTGGGCTTCCCTGGTAGCTCAGTGGTAAAGAGTTTGCATGCCAGTGCAGGAGACACGGGTTCAATCCCTGATTTGGGAAGGTCCCACGTGCTGGAACAACTAAGCCCAAACGTGAGCTACAGCTATTGAGCCTGTGCTCTAGAGCCTCAGAGCCACAACTGCAGAAGCCCACGTGCCCTTAGTATCTTCCTATGGCCTCGTGAAAGGGACTCCTTTCCTTGTGTGTTGTCTTTTTAATTATCTTATATTTAGGTTCCTTTATTACTTACTGCTTTCTCTCACTCTTTCAGTGGTTGAATGCTTCAGCCCTGTATTTTACACCTGTAATCACACTTCCTGTTGTCTTCTTACCCAGTTCCTCTATTATGCATCAACAGACTTTTGGCTCCCTCCCTTCTGCCCCTAGAAGTTTTTCAGAAGTTTTTGCCTTAGAAATCAGTTCTACCTCTCCACTATGTCTGTGTGCGTATATAGATGGATGGATAGATGAGTCTGTATTTATTTTTTAATTTAATACGTGAATTTGTAAAAAGAAATTTGAGCATTAACGAAAATGTCTCCTCTTCCGAACTTCAGCCCTGTAGTTCTTTTTCAAAGCCACAGTCACTTTTAAGAGTTTCACATGTATCCTTCTTGAGGCAGTCTGTGAATAAACAAGCATATATTATATCTGTGCTGCAAATACGAATATATATAAGCACTCAGTCTTCCTTTTCATTTAAATGGAGGTTCGTATTCTATTATGGGCATAGTTTTCTTTTTTTCTTTATCAGCACTTAATTTGTTTAACCTGTCTCCTACTAGTGGACAATTTAGGTTGTTTCCAGGCTTATGTGATTGAAGGTACAAATGCAAATACTTGTTTATATTGCTTTGCAGAGATGTGCAGATACACTTAGATCATAATTTATTCAAGTGGAAATGCTGGGTCAAAGTTACATGTATTTATAGACTTGATAGAAATAGGCACATTATTCTCAAAAGAGGTAAACCAATTTACATTACTAACATGGTATATTGATAGATTCCGTTTTCATGCATGATTTGTATTTGGCACTAGGGAAATGCTAGTGATCAAGGCATTCAAAAATTCCTGCCTCTTGGGCTTCCCTGGTAGCTCAGTGGTAAAGAGTTTGCATGCCAGTGCAGGAGACACGGGTTCAATCCCTGATTTGGGAAGGTCCCACGTGCTGCGGAACAACTAAGCCCAAACGTGAGCTACAGCTATTGAGCCTGTGCTCTAGAGCCTCAGAGCCACAACTGCAGAAGCCCACGTGCCCTAGAGCCCGAGTTCCACAACAAAATAAGTCACCACAACAGGAAGCCTGCTCCCCTCAACTAGAGTGTAGCTTCCACTCCTTGCAACTAGAGAAGAGCCAGCAGCAGCAGTGAAAACCCAGAATAGCCATAAATAAATAAATAAAAAATTTTTAAAATTCCTCCCTCTTGAAGCCTACATTCTAATTGGGGGAAATAATCGGTGAAAAATATATTGGATGGTGGTGAGTCCTATGAAGAAGAATAAAACAAGCAAAACTGGCAAAGAGAGGGCCATTTGGGGATTTAATTTTAAATAAATTGGTCAGGGAAGGATCTCAATAAGAGAGTGACATTTAAGAAAAAAAAGTGACAGTCAAGAGTATGAGAGTGAGTCACATAGTATTTGGTGGAAGAGCATTCAACCAAAAGGAACAAAAAGTCTTAAAAACCCTGAGACTGGAGCTTCCTCTATAGGAAATGATGATGAAGGCAGTGGGCTGGAGAAGAACAACAGAGGGTTTAGTTAGGTAACAGGCCAAATTATAGACTTCATTCTGAGTGATTTGAGAGGTCATCTAAGGGGTTTGAGGTGAGGAGTGAAAAGATTAGAATTACATTTGGGCTGCTATAAAGAAAATATGGTATATAGGGCCAAGGCTAGGGGATTAATGGGAGGCTACTGCAGTGATTTAGCTAATAGTTGTACTTAGTGACAGCTACTCAGATTCTTAAGATACTTTAAAGGAATAGTTGGCAAGATTGATTTTATGGTGGTTATGAGAGAAAAGGAGTCATTGATGATTTTTTTTTGCCTCTTTTATTGATTTTTTATTTATTTATTTTCATCCATCTTTATTCTTTGGCCTGCGTGGGCCACCCATTGCAGTGGCCTCTCTCGTTGCAGAGCACCGGCTCTGGGCCCATGGACTCCAAAGCCCTGGCTCGTAATTGGACACATGGGTCCAGCCGCTTCGCGGCACATGGGATCTTTCCAGGCCAAGGATTGAACCGGGCACGCTTGCATTACAAGGCAGACTCTTTACCCACTGGACCACCAGGGAAGCCTCATTGATGGCTCTTAACTAGACAAGGATGAGTTACCATTTACTGAAGATAGGAAGAGGAGGAATTTCAGGAGATCAAGGATTTTCAGCTTGTTAATTATAACGTCTTCTGATCCATCATCTAAATTCAGGTAGGCAGTCAGGAATTTAGGTAGCCTGGGAAGTTGTGTTGACTTCTGTTCTGCTGTACTGACAAGCTGCTTTAAGGTGTCTCTGTGTTTCTTTGCCTAGTCCTACTTTTCTTACCACTCAGAGATGCCATTGTGTCTCCCAAGTCTCTTGCATCCAGCTTGCATTCACAGATTCTGTTGTTAAGAAACTAGGAGGCGGTGATATGACCCCCTGAGATTATGCCTGTGTTTTTGGAGAGCATTGTGCATCCTCAAAACAGCAGTGGCAGCTGCCCACTCATACT
The DNA here is from genome assembly GCA_022376925.1 of Tragulus kanchil. Taxonomy (NCBI): domain Eukaryota; kingdom Metazoa; phylum Chordata; class Mammalia; order Artiodactyla; family Tragulidae; genus Tragulus; species Tragulus kanchil. The sequence continues at coordinate 118,075,445 of JAIOJX010000031.1, forward strand.
CTTCCTAGTAAGACATTAGAATTAATAGCTATTTCCTTCTCTTACCAACAGTGCAATTTTCCTTTTTTTCCCTGTTTTTTACCTAAAGTAAGGCCGCACTGCATGTCTCTATAGGAAATGATGATGAAGGCAGTGGGCTGGAGAAGAACAACAGAGGGTTTAGTTAGGTAACAGGCCAAATTATAGACTTCATTCTGAGTGATTTGAGAGGTCATCTAAGGGGTTTGAGGTGAGGAGTGAAAAGATTAGAATTACATTTGGGCTGCTATAAAGAAAATATGGTATATAGGGCCAAGGCTAGGGGATTAATGGGAGGCTACTGCAGTGATTTAGCTAATAGTTGTACTTAGTGACAGCTACTCAGATTCTTAAGATACTTTAAAGGAATAGTTGGCAAGATTGATTTTATGGTGGTTATGAGAGAAAAGGAGTCATTGTTGATTTTTTGTTGCCTCTTTTATTGATTTTTTATTTATTTATTTTCATCCATCTTTATTCTTTGGCCTGCGTGGGCCACCCATTGCAGTGGCCTCTCTCGTTGCAGAGCACCGGCTCTGGGCCCATGGACTCCAAAGCCCTGGCTCGTAATTGGACACATGGGTCCAGCCGCTTCGCGGCACATGGGATCTTTCCAGGCCAAGGATTGAACCGCACGCTTGCATTACAAGGCAGACTCTTTACCCACTGGACCACCAGGGAAGCCTCATTGATGGCTCTTAACTAGACAAGGATGAGTTACCATTTACTGAAGATAGGAAGAGGAGGAATTTCAGGAGATCAAGGATTTTCAGCTTGTTAATTATAACGTCTTCTGATCCATCATCTAAATTCAGGTAGGCAGTCAGGAATTTAGGTAGCCTGGGAAGTTGTGTTGACTTCTGTTCTGCTGTACTGACAAGCTGCTTTAAGGTGTCTCTGTGTTTCTTTGCCTAGTCCTACTTTTCTTACCACTCAGAGATGCCATTGTGTCTCCCAAGTCTCTTGCATCCAGCTTGCATTCACAGATTCTGTTGTTAAGAAACTAGGAGGCGGTGATATGACCCCCTGAGATTATGCCTGTGTTTTTGGAGAGCATTGTGCATCCTCAAAACAGCAGTGGCAGCTGCCCACTCATACTCTTCCTAGTAAGACATTAGAATTAATAGCTATTTCCTTCTCTTACCAACAGTGCAATTTTCCTTTTTTTTTTTTCCCCCTGTTTATCTTTCTCAGACCTAAAGTGAGCAGAGGTGTCTCCTTTTTTTGACTGCACTGCAGGGCTTGTTGGATCTTAGTTTCCCAGCCAGTGACTGAACCTGGCTCCTTGGCAGTGATAGGGCAGAGTCCTAATCACTGGACTATCATATTTTAGAAGAAAGGATCTACTTATGTTTGATTCACCTTTCTGAGAGTTCTTTCCAGCTTTAGTTTGATTGGTGCCTGGATGACCTGAGATGTTGCTTTATCTGTCTTAAGTGTTTCCCTTATCTTTTGTTATTTCTCCTCCCCACTGCTCTGTCCTCTTACTGAATGTGTCTTCTGGAGCTCTGCGTTCTGCCTTTCCTTCTTCCCTTGATAAATTAATTCTCAGAAATGACTGATTCATTCTGAATTTAGAAGTAATTTTCTGTAAGTATCAATTTTTATTTTGGCACCTCCAGCCTTACGAACCTATTTAAAGGAGTGCCTGTGTTGTATTTTTTTCTGTCTGCAGTTTCGATTACACTTTTCAGTAACTTGTTAAATACTCTGAATTGTAGAAGGATTTTTTAAAAATCAGTTCTTAACATCTCCCAACATTAAAAGCATTGAAGGAAGAGTACATTGATCTTCTGTACTCAGTGATCAGTATTTTGCCATGTTTGATGCGTCTGTTTCCTAGTGCTTGCATACTGTGTGCACTGAAGCAGCATGACACTTAACTCCTAAATAATGAAGTATGCATTGTCTTAAAATAATGTTATGTGAAGGGGCCCACATAACAAATACCATTATCGCACCCTGGATGAATAATATTTTATGTTAGTACTATATAACAGTATTTAGATTTCCCCATTCATCTCCAAAACACCTTGTATAGGTTTTTGGTGTTTTTTTTAATGCCAGAATCCAGTCAAGGTTTAAACTTTGGATTTGGTAAATGGTAAGCTGTGCTCCTCTCATTTTTCTCCCCCTTGATTTGCCCCTTGTATTTAAAAAATCCTTACTATCAACCATCCAAAGAAAAGAGTAGAGCTATTAGTGCAGTCCAGCATCTCAGATTGTAGTTAGTGTATTAAGATTTGGCTACATACAAATTCATGCTTAAAACTATTTCATAGGGAACACTGATTTAGGAAATGTGAATGTGACTGTGAATAGAAGTTAAGGAAAAGATATTTAGAAATACAAGACAGTATTGGAGAAGTCTTTTTAGAAGCCTGTTACTAGAGCTGTTTCCAGCTGATTCTGTAGATTCTAAGAAACCTAAGATATAAGAAGGGTCAGGATAAACCAAGGGACATGAGAAACATAATATGCATCATTATGACTCATTGACTGTGTATTTAACATGCTTGGCAAGTTTCTCCTCAGGGCCTCTGAACTTAACTGGTGTTTAGAATGCTTTTCTTCCACCACATATCTGTAAGGATCACTTTCTTCCTTCATGTCTTAAATCTTGCCTTCTCTGAGGCTGTTCTATCTGCAATTGAAACTGATAATTTTTCCCCGTATCAGTCAAAACTTGTTAACCAAACATTTATTATTTTTCTCTGTCTACTAGAATGTAAACTTGATGGGTGCAGAAAGTTTTGTCGGTTTTGTTCAATACTGTTTATCCCTGGAGCTTAAAACTGTGCCAGTCACATAGTAAAGTAGAAGAAGGTATTTGTTGAATGAATACTGAGAAGTGTTTTGAGCGTCAGTTTCTTTGGTCTTAGAAACTCTTCACATTCTAGTTTTAAAAAGTTTTATTGAGATGTTTCCTAGTGCATACTGTGTGCACTGAAGCAGCATGACACTTAACTCCTAAATAATGAAGTATGCATTGTCTTAAAATAATGTTATGTGAAGGGCCCACATAACAAATACCATTATCGCACCCTGGATGAATAATATTTTATGTTAGTACTATATAACAGTATTTAGATTTCCCCATTCATCTCCAAAACACCTTGTATAGGTTTTTGGTGTTTTTTTTAATGCCAGAATCCAGTCAAGGTTTAAACTTTGGATTTGGTAAATGGTAAGCTGTGCTCCTCTCATTTTTCTCCCCCTTGATTTGCCCCTTGTATTTAAAAAATCCTTACTATCAACCATCCAAAGAAAAGAGTAGAGCTATTAGTGCAGTCCAGCATCTCAGATTGTAGTTAGTGTATTAAGATTTGGCTACATACAAATTCATGCTTAAAACTATTTCATAGGGAACACTGATTTAGGAAATGTGAATGTGACTGTGAATAGAAGTTAAGGAAAAGATATTTAGAAATACAAGACAGTATTGGAGAAGTCTTTTTAGAAGCCTGTTACTAGAGCTGTTTCCAGCTGATTCTGTAGATTCTAAGAAACCTAAGATATAAGAAGGGTCAGGATAAACCAAGGGACATGAGAAACATAATATGCATCATTATGACTCATTGACTGTGTATTTAACATGCTTGGCAAGTTTCTCCTCAGGGCCTCTGAACTTAACTGGTGTTTAGAATGCTTTTCTTCCACCACATATCTGTAAGGATCACTTTCTTCCTTCATGTCTTAAATCTTGCCTTCTCTGAGGCTGTTCTATCTGCAATTGAAACTGATAATTTTTCCCCGTATCAGTCAAAACTTGTTAACCAAACATTTATTATTTTTCTCTGTCTACTAGAATGTAAACTTGATGGGTGCAGAAAGTTTTGTCGGTTTTGTTCAATACTGTTTATCCCTGGAGCTTAAAACTGTGCCAGTCACATAGTAAAGTAGAAGAAGGTATTTGTTGAATGAATACTGAGAAGTGTTTTGAGCGTCAGTTTCTTTGGTCTTAGAAACTCTTCACATTCTAGTTTTAAAAAAAAGTTTTATTGAGATGTAATTCAGATAACAAAATCTACCCCTTTGGGGGGGTATACAATTCCGTGGTTTTTAGTATATTCACGAAGTTGTATAATCATCACCATTATCAAAATTTCAGCATCACAGATTATAACCCAGTACCATACATACATACCATACATAGCAATAACATACATCCTGAAACTTAGGCCTCCAAGGGCTTTTGTTTATTATGTGGACTTTTATGCTTTTTACCTTATTTAATGTAAAATTGAAAAACTTTTCAAACATTTATTAAAAAAATAATCCCATTATGTATAAATTTAAACTACCTTTAACAGTTTTCCAAAATAAAAATGTTTAGTGAGAAGCATGGCATTGTTTTGCATGTTTGTAAATATCTTTACTATCTGGCTGCATAGAAGATAGCCAGATTCTCATTTCTTATGTTGCAACCTGTTTCAGTTAAACAATTGTGGCTTTACACATTTGTAGGCAGAAAAGGGAGCAATGTTTTAGTAGCCTTTTCAGATAACTGAATATTCTTTGGTACTATACCAACACTTTACAAGTGCTAATCTTTTTAAGATTAAACTCAATGTTAAATTTGAAACTATGTCAGATTTTTATGTTCTCTTACACAGTATCCTTGGTTTATCTTAAACTTTGAATGGATTTCTTATCCATGTATGATTTGGTAACATCATGCATTGGCCAGTTAAATTACACAGCTCTTTTAAATGTTTACATAACTTGTACAATATCAAAACATCATTATTTTGTTAACATTACCAGCCTCATCAGACAAGTCTTTGGAAGCTATCAACCTCATGGTGGAGGAAACAGGTTTTCCAACATGCTAATTTTTTTTTTTTTTTTAAAGACCACATATTTGTCATTCTTTTTTTTTTTTTTTTTTTTTTGGGGGAGTGGGGTGGGGAGGGAGGGGGATGGGCAGGCCACTTCTATTGGTCTTCCATTTCTCTGTTTTCATCCGTCTTTGTTCTTTGGCTCCTGTGGGCCTCCCATCGCAATGGCATCTGTCTTTGCAGGGCGCCGGCTCTGGGCGCCGGCTCTGGGCGCATGCGCTCCAGAGCTCCAGCTCGGTGATTGGACACATGGGTCCAGCTGCTCCGCGGCATGTGGGATCTTCCCAGGCCAGGGATCGAACTGGCGCCCCTTGCACTGCAAGGCGGTGTCCTTACCCACTGGACCATCAGGGGAAGCCCCCAACATCCTAATTTTTGTTTGAAAACTCAGATTCTATCATTGGCAACATACACGGTCAGTTGTTTTCTGAGATGATTATGTTACTTTGCCTGAAGAAAGTTCCTGCCAAACAATGCCCAAGTCTTAATAACAGTAGTTTGTAAGGCATTTATTAATTTATTTAAAGCAAAGTAATGTGCCATGAAATAAAAAAAAGGTGCTTCATGAGACAATTGGCCATGTGTAGCTCACAACTTAAATGATTTGGGCAAATCATTTAAGTTGTGAGCTAAACCTAGTTTTGAGACATCCGTCATCCTCTCTTGTACAACAGAAGTGTATACAATTAAGATTTCTTTATATTTTTTGTTTTTCATAGATTTGATATTCATTACACTTTTGTTTGCTTGATTTTCCTTTACTTTCGCACAGATTTCCTTGGACTTTCTTCAGAATAGTTTCAAGCCCTCTCAGCACTAGTTTCCACATTTTAGATGCATTAAGAAATCTCTTTCCACTTTGCCTCTTTGAGATACTAAATCTAAAATTCTTATCCTCCTGCTTCAGTGTCGACCAGCTGTAGTCTGACCTGATAGCTCCTACCTTACAGCTTTTCGTCACCATTTAACATACAGATTTCTTCTTTTTTATCTCCTGTGCATCCCCTCTTTTGTGGATTCTATGTCTGTTGCCATCTCTGTCTACTAATTTTGGTGGAACACATCTTCTAGTAGCATCCTGGAAGAAAAGGCGCATTTTGGGGCATTTGCACATCTGAAAAATGCCTGTATATGACTGTTTCATTAGATTCACAGGCTAAGTTTAAACTTTTTTTTCTTTAGAATTCTGTCTTCTAGTTTCCTGTCTTTCTGATGGGAAATTTTATTTTCTTTTCTTTGATATATGTTCTTTTTTCTGAAAGCATTTTTCACTTCCTTGCTGTTTTGAAATGTCATAATGATGTGCCTAGGTATATATCCTTTATTATTCATTGTGCAGGGTACCAAGTGGGACTTTTAAGAAGTCCAGAGAGTCATGCCTTAGAAGACATTTTTTTTTTTAACTTTTATTTTACTTTAAACTTTTACAGAGTTTTGTTGTTTACAGATATGTATATTCCCAGATTAGTCATATGTATATTGCCCCCATCCTACCCCTCCAAGCTGTCACACAGCACCCCTGCAGGATCCCCTTTTCTCACAGAGCAATGACTATAGCTATTTTCTTCACATATGATAGTACAGGCCTTCATGCTACTTCTTTTATGCCTCTCACCCACTGTTCCTTCCTCACAATGTCCATATGTCCACTGTCCATGTCTGTCTTTCCGTCGCTTCACTGCATGTGCCATCATCACCATCCTACTAGATTCCATATATATGTGTTAGTATATTGTACTTGTCCTTCTCTTTCAGACTGACTTCACTTTTTATGATACGTTCTAGAGCCAGCCACCTCATTAGGGCTGATTCTTCTGCATTTCTTTTTACAGCTGTGTAGTATTCCATTGTATATATGTCCCAGAACTTTTGTATCTGTTCGTTCGTCGATGGGCATCTAGGTTCCTTCCAGGTTCTAGCTATTGTATAGAGAGCTGCAATGAACACTGGGGTACAGGTGCTTCTTTTGAATTTAATTTCATCAGGGTATAAGCATAAGAATGGGATTGCTGGGTCGTATGGTGCTCCTATTTTTAGTTTTTAAAGAAATCTCCATACTGTCTTCCATAGAGGCTGTATCAATCTACATTCCCACCAGCAACGCAGGAGTGTTCCCTTTTCTGTGCACCCTCTCCAGCATTTATTGTCTGTCGATTTGTGGACAATGGCCATTCTGACGGGTGTGAGATGATATCTCATTGTAGTTTTGATTTGCATTTCTCTAATTATAAGCAAAGTTGAGCATTGTTTCATGTGTTTTTGGGCCTCTCTTTGGAGAGGTGTCTGTTTAGGTCCTTTTCCCATTTTTTGATTGGGTTGTTCATTTTTCCAGTGCTGAGTTGTCTGAGTTGTTTGTGAGATTAATTCTTTGTCTGTTGTTTCATATGCTATGATTTTCTCCCATTCTGTGGGCTGTCCAGGTTTTTTGTAATTTCTTTTGCTGCACAAAAGCTTTTAAGTTTCATTAGGTCCCACATATTCATTTTTGTTTTTACTTCTGCTTTTCTAGTAAGTGGGTCAGAGAAGATCTTGCTTTGATTTATGTCCTTCAGGGTTTTGCCTATATTCTCCTCTAAGAGTTTCATGGTTTCTGGTCTTACATTTAGGTCTTTAATCCATTTTGAGTTGATCTTTGTGTATGGGGTCAGGGAATGTTCCAACTTCATTTTTTTGCATGTAACTGTCCAATTTTCCCAGCACCATTTGTTGAAGAGGCTGTCTTTGACCCATTTTATATGTTCGCCTCCTTTGTCAAAAATAAGGTACTCATAGGTGCATGGGTTTATCTCTGGGTTCTCAATCTTGTTCCATTGGTCTATATTTCTGTTTTTGTGCCAGTACCATACTGTCTTGATGACTGTTGCTTTGTAGTAGAGTCTGAAGTTGGGGAGGCTGATCCCTCCAGCTCCATTCTTCTTCCTCAGGATTGCTTTGGCTATTTGAGGTCTTTTTGTGTTTCCATATGAACTGTGTTATTCTCTGGTCTAGTTCTGTGAAGAATGTCATTGGTAGTTTGATAGGGATCGCATTGAATCTATAGGTAACATTTGGTAGTATGGTCATTTTCACAATATTGATTCTTCTGACCCAGGAACATGGAATATCTCTTCATCTGTTTAAGTCTTCTTTAATGTCTCTCATGAGTGTCTTGTAATTTTCAGTGTATAGTTCTTTTGTTTCTTTGGGTAGGTTTATTCCTAGATATTTTATTTTTTTGGTTGCAGTGGTGAAGGAGATTGCCTCTTTGATTTCGTTTTCTGATTTTTCATTGTTTGTGTATAGGAATGCCAGTGATTTCTGTATATTGACTGTATATTGATTTTGTATCCTGCGTCTTTGCTGAATTCTCTGATTAGCTCTAGTAGTTTTCTTGGACTATTTCCTCTAAACCAGTTTACCCCTTTCATTTTCTGAAACTTCTTTTACTCAGCTCTTTTATTGTCTGTTTAGGTCCTTTTCCCATTTTTTGATTGGGTTGTTCATTTTTCCAGTGCTGAGTTGTCTGAGTTGTTTGTGAGATTAATTCTTTGTCTGTTGTTTCATATGCTATGATTTTCTCCCATTCTGTGGGCTGTCCAGGTTTTTTGTAATTTCTTTTGCTGCACAAAAGCTTTTAAGTTTCATTAGGTCCCACATATTCATTTTTGTTTTTACTTCTGCTTTTCTAGTAAGTGGGTCAGAGAAGATCTTGCTTTGATTTATGTCCTTCAGGGTTTTGCCTATATTCTCCTCTAAGAGTTTCATGGTTTCTGGTCTTACATTTAGGTCTTTAATCCATTTTGAGTTGATCTTTGTGTATGGGGTCAGGGAATGTTCCAACTTCATTTTTTTGCATGTAACTGTCCAATTTTCCCAGCACCATTTGTTGAAGAGGCTGTCTTTGACCCATTTTATATGTTCGCCTCCTTTGTCAAAAATAAGGTACTCATAGGTGCATGGGTTTATCTCTGGGTTCTCAATCTTGTTCCATTGGTCTATATTTCTGTTTTTGTGCCAGTACCATACTGTCTTGATGACTGTTGCTTTGTAGTAGAGTCTGAAGTTGGGGAGGCTGATCCCTCCAGCTCCATTCTTCTTCCTCAGGATTGCTTTGGCTATTTGAGGTCTTTTTGTGTTTCCATATGAACTGTGTTATTCTCTGGTCTAGTTCTGTGAAGAATGTCATTGGTAGTTTGATAGGGATCGCATTGAATCTATAGGTAACATTTGGTAGTATGGTCATTTTCACAATATTGATTCTTCTGACCCAGGAACATGGAATATCTCTTCATCTGTTTAAGTCTTCTTTAATGTCTCTCATGAGTGTCTTGTAATTTTCAGTGTATAGTTCTTTTGTTTCTTTGGGTAGGTTTATTCCTAGATATTTTATTTTTTTGGTTGCAGTGGTGAAGGAGATTGCCTCTTTGATTTCGTTTTCTGATTTTTCATTGTTTGTGTATAGGAATGCCAGTGATTTCTGTATATTGACTGTATATTGATTTTGTATCCTGCGTCTTTGCTGAATTCTCTGATTAGCTCTAGTAGTTTTCTTGGACTATTTCCTCTAAACCAGTTTACCCCTTTCATTTTCTGAAACTTCTTTTACTCAGCTCTTTTATTATCTTGGTTTATCCTCCAAGTGTGTCTTCTTAAAAATTCTACCAGGAAATGGCAGTTGTCACTTGTGCTCCTGTTTCATTGACCAAACAAGGTACTTGGCCATGCCTGAGTTTGCTAGAGTGAAGCAGAATAATCGTTCTGCACTAAGAAGACCCCGTTATTGGTAAATGATAACATAGTCCCCCTTACTTTCCCTCTCACCCCACCCCACCATCTCATCTTAATTTCTAAGGGAACTTTTTCTGTTTCTTGCTTACAGAATCCTGTTATTGTTTTACTGATAATGTATCTTCTCATAACTGTGATTGGTTTCAGGGTTTTGTTGTTTGCTGTGCTTTTACCTTTATTCCCTTAAACTTTCTTACTTGTTTTTTACAATGTTGACCTTTCACATTAGTGGGTTTCCTCTAATATGTGTGGAATATTGGCTGCACAGTCATTTAAGAGTGAATCACTAATAGGTAAGCTCTTTTGTTCCTGGGTGCTTCTAGTCATCTGGTAGGCTTCAGTGGGTAAAGAGCAGAATGCATCATGGACTCAGGGTCTCCTCTTGAGTTATATTGTCTTACAATCTGGTGTGACTAGATCCTTTGTTTCAGCAGAAAAAAAAAATGAGTATACTTAAGTATCATCCTAGATGGGAGGGCATCCCATTTAAGTTTTTCACTGGCCTTTCAGTTTGTCTAGAAAAGTATCCTTTCATATCCAGCTCAAACTTGCCAAAATTTTTTGGGTATCATTTGCAGAATGGAGCTGCTTTCCTCTGCTTTCAGTATAGTACCTGTCCTCTCATTACTTGAGTGTCCCTGAGGCTGAGACTTCTTTGATTAAATTCCTGCAAAGAATAACTGATTTTGTAAAAGGAGCAGTCCTCTCTCCTCATGACTAACAGTAGGAGTCCAGATGCAACTTAAGTCTTTTTTTTTTTTTTTTTTTCAGCAACCATCCTGCATTCCTTCTTTTGAAGTGCTTTATTTCCCTTCATTCCCTGAGTTTTTGATATTTTTGTGGCACGGATTTGCTTGCTTGACATCAAGTGTCCTCTTCTGTAATGCCTTTATGTTATTTGAACTTCCTCAGCTCTTATGTCAGTTGAAAATTTTCCATGTACTTTATGTTATTAAAAAAATTGTTAATACCTGTGTGTATCTATGTCTCTCTTTTTTCTTGTGAGTTTGTGCCATTTTCCCTTTTCTTGTCATTTGAATGGAATTTTAGAAAGAAGTAGTTGATTTTTCCTTTCTCTTTCTTAGGAGTCTCAGGTAGACTTTCTCAATTTTATGTGGTTATCTTTTTAACCTATCCGTTTTTTGTTATATTCAATTTGCTGTATTATGAAATTAGATTATTTTTCAAGAGTTATCTGAGCTTTGTGTACATATGAATGTTTAAATTTCAACCGGGGGTCCTTTTGAAGAAGGGTTTCCTTCTCAAAATTTAGTTGGATACAGTGATCATGAGAATTCGTTTATACTGTGAGCTGACCTGAATTTATTCCCAAAAGCACAATCTGAAGTGAGTGCTTACCATGTGTCAGCCACAGTTTCTAAGCACTTTATACATTGACTCCTTTAAGTGATGATTCTTTGTACTCCATTTTAGAAGAGCCTAAGAAGATGATGAACAGATAGAGAGGCAACAAGACTTGGGCAGCAAGCTGCATCCAACTTCAGTAAAGAAAAGACTGAGGAGGAAAAGCAGTGACTATAAGAAAATTGGAAAAATACTTCCTTTGATCTCAGACAGTATCTATTAAGGGAACAACTTTTTCAATTTAACCTGGTAAGAGTTTGAACACAATTTAGACTTAGTTGTATAGGAAGAAATCATCAATTTAATTAGTTTGGAAATACTGCCATAGCTTACTGCTTGTAGTAATAACCTTCTTTATGTGTAAAAGTAGTGTGGAAATGCCATTGTTAAAAATTTGAACATTATTGGAGCATTTATACTGCAGAAAAAACCTATGAATTTACTGAATGTGGGAAAACTTTCACTCTTATGTTGCACTTCATTAAATGTAAAAGTCAGGCTGGAGAGAAACCCCGTGCTTCTAAGCAATATTGAAAAGCCTTTAGCTAGATGACAAATTGTATTGAACAGAAGAAAATAATACTGGAGAGAAGTCAGTGAATGTAACAAAACTTCATTGAGTATTAGAAAATTTACAGTTGGAGAGAGCGCTTTGAATGTGCTGAATATGATAAAAAGTTTTCTCTTGAATCTTATCTCTTACTCTACATTTGAAAGGTCATACACAGAGAAGCGCAACACATGTAAGAAATGTGGAAGTACCTTCAGCTGAAAGTAAACTTTCATTCATCAGAAAATTCATACAGGAAAGAAACCTGGAGTCTCAGGTAGACTTTCTCAATTTTATGTGGTTATCTTTTTAACCTATCCGTTTTGTTATATTCAATTTGCTGTATTATGAAATTAGATTATTTTTCAAGAGTTATCTGAGTTTTGTGTACATATGAATGTTTAAATTTCAACCGGGGGTCCTTTTGAAGAAGGGTTTCCTTCTCAAAATTTAGTTGGATACAGTGATCATGAGAATTCGTTTATACTGTGAGCTGACCTGAATTTATTCCCAAAAGCACAATCTGAAGTGAGTGCTTACCATGTGTCAGCCACAGTTTCTAAGCACTTTATACATTGACTCCTTTAAGTGATGATTCTTTGTACTCCATTTTAGAAGAGCCTAAGAAGATGATGAACAGATAGAGAGGCAACAAGACTTGGGCAGCAAGCTGCATCCAACTTCAGTAAAGAAAAGACTGAGGAGGAAAAGCAGTGACTATAAGAAAATTGGAAAAATACTTCCTTTGATCTCAGACAGTATCTATTAAGGGAACAACTTTTTCAATTTAACCTGGTAAGAGTTTGAACACAATTTAGACTTAGTTGTATAGGAAGAAATCATCAATTTAATTAGTTTGGAAATACTGCCATAGCTTACTGCTTGTAGTAATAACCTTCTTTATGTGTAAAAGTAGTGTGGAAATGCCATTGTTAAAAATTTGAACATTATTGGAGCATTTATACTGCAGAAAAAACCTATGAATTTACTGAATGTGGGAAAACTTTCACTCTTATGTTGCACTTCATTAAATGTAAAAGTCAGGCTGGAGAGAAACCCCGTGCTTCTAAGCAATATTGAAAAGCCTTTAGCTAGATGACAAATTGTATTGAACAGAAGAAAATAATACTGGAGAGAAGTCAGTGAATGTAACAAAACTTCATTGAGTATTAGAAAATTTACAGTTGGAGAGAGCGCTTTGAATGTGCTGAATATGATAAAAAGTTTTCTCTTGAATCTTATCTCTTACTCTACATTTGAAAGGTCATACACAGAGAAGCGCAACACATGTAAGAAATGTGGAAGTACCTTCAGCTGAAAGTAAACTTTCATTCATCAGAAAATTCATACAGGAAAGAAACCTTGTGAATGTGGGAAGGCTTCTATTCAGATGTCACACCTCAGTCAACAGAGAGTTAGTAGTGGGGAAAACCCCTTTGCCTGTAAGGTATGTGGGAAAATCTTCAGCCACAAATCAACTCTTACTGAGCATGAGCATTTTCATAATAGAGAGAAACCTTTTGAATGCAATGAATGTGGAAAAGCATTCAGCCAAAAGCAGTATGTCATTAAACATCAGAACACCCATACTGGAGAGAAGCTTTTTGAATGTAATGAATGTGGAAAATCCTTCAGCCAGAAGGAAAACCTTCTTACCCATCAGAAAATTCACACTGGAGAAAAACCTTTTGAGTGTAAGGACTGTGGGAAAGCTTTCATTCAGAAATCAAACCTCATCAGACACCAGAGAACTCACACCGGAGAGAAGCCTTTTATATGTAAGGAGTGTGGGAAAACCTTCAGTGGCAAATCAAACCTTACTGAACATGAGAAAATTCATATTGGAGAGAAGCCCTTCAAGTGTAGTGAATGTGGAACAGCTTTTGGTCAGAAGAAGTACCTCATAAAACATCAAAATATTCACACTGGAGAGAAACCTTACGAATGTAATGAATGTGGAAAAGCCTTCTCTCAGAGAACATCACTTATTGTACATGTGAGAATTCATTCAGGTGATAAGCCTTATGAATGCAATGTATGTGGAAAAGCCTTCTCTCAAAGTTCATCTCTTACTGTGCATGTGAGAAGTCATACAGGTGAGAAACCCTATGGTTGTAATGAGTGTGGGAAAGCTTTCTCTCAGTTCTCAACCCTTGCTCTTCATTTGAGAATACACACAGGTAAGAAGCCTTATCAGTGTAGTGAATGTGGGAAAGCTTTCAGCCAGAAGTCACACCACATTAGACACCAGAAAATTCATACTCATTAAAAACCTATGGATATCATGAAAGGTGTTCATCAGGAACTTACTCCTTGTAACACACCAGAAATAATCATTCTGAAGGAAAACATCACAAATGAGGGAAGCAAAAGCTAAAAATACAAGACACCAGAGAATTCATCTTGAAGAGAAAGACATCTGTATGATTAAAGTCCATATCCAATAAAAAACATACTGTAAAAGGTAATGCTGAAAACTTCAGATGCATTTCCACTAAAATTAGGAGTGGAAAACATGGATGTCATTGTCGTCTGCATGAATCTGAAGATCTTCACCAATGTAAAGAAATTTTTAAAAGCTATAAGTATTAGAAAGACTTTTACGTCATTGATTTATTAGAAGAACAGAAGAGATTCTGGAAAAACCTATGCATTTATTAGAATTTATAATATAGAAGTGGCATCAGGAGGTGAGAAGATAATGGGACTATTTAAAAAGTGCTTTGGAGGTAATTTGTTCTTCCAAGGGAAACAAAAATAGATGATGAACTATATACACAGTAGTAAGGGGATTAGATTAAAAGCAGAAATATGAAAAAGCTATATATATACTAAAATGGTTATGACCTTGGGAGTGGGAAACATTCTTTATGGCAAATTAAAAAATACCTAGCAGTTCTATTCTAGACTATTTACTGTGGCATGATTTGTAGTAGTAATAAATTGGGAACAACTTAAATGTCCATAAGGAACAAAATGGGAAATACTTATGATGGATTACTGTATATCTGTAAAGTGTAATAAATGAGATCTATATGTATTACAGAGAAAGATCTCAGAAGTCATGTTGGGGGGGAGATAAAGTTACAAAATAACATATGATGACATTTTTGTAAATTTGAATTAAAACTTCCTCACAAAGTTTCAGTGCTATATATTGGTAATGGATACATAATATGTATGTATGTTTTTCAAGTGTTTTTGAAATGAGTTGGAAGGATACAGACCAAACTCTTGAAAATGGTTGCCTGTGAAGAGTGGAGGAGGGAAGGGAATGCGTGTAGGGGAGGGGGGATTGTTACTGGGGGCTTCAGTTTTATATATAAATATCCATTTGTCTTAAAAAAAGACCAGAGAAAATATATTGAAATACTGGTTAATTCTGGATTGTGGTATATGGATATCTTGTCTTATTTTTTGTACTTTTCTGTATTTTTAAATTTTCTCAAAATTGGTAAGAATGGGGGTGAGGATGGGAACACTGTACCTTATAGAAATGTTCTAATGGGTTCATTCCCAATCAACTACTAATGAGGGAAGCAAAAGCTAAAAATACAAGACACCAGAGAATTCATCTTGAAGAGAAAGACATCTGTATGATTAAAGTCCATATCCAATAAAAAACATACTGTAAAAGGTAATGCTGAAAACTTCAGATGCATTTCCACTAAAATTAGGAGTGGAAAACATGGATGTCATTGTCGTCTGCATGAATCTGAAGATCTTCACCAATGTAAAGAAATTTTTAAAAGCTATAAGTATTAGAAAGACTTTTCGTCATTGATTTATTAGAAGAACAGAAGAGATTCTGGAAAAACCTATGCATTTATTAGAATTTATAATATAGAAGTGGCATCAGGAGGTGAGAAGATAATGGGACTATTTAAAAAGTGCTTTGGAGGTAATTTGTTCTTCCAAGGGAAACAAAAATAGATGATGAACTATATACACAGTAGTAAGGGGATTAGATTAAAAGCAGAAATATGAAAAAGCTATATATATACTAAAATGGTTATGACCTTGGGAGTGGGAAACATTCTTTATGGCAAATTAAAAAATACCTAGCAGTTCTATTCTAGACTATTTACTGTGGCATGATTTGTAGTAGTAATAAATTGGGAACAACTTAAATGTCCATAAGGAACAAAATGGGAAATACTTATGATGGATTACTGTATATCTGTAAAGTGTAATAAATGAGATCTATATGTATTACAGAGAAAGATCTCAGAAGTCATGTTGGGGGGGAGATAAAGTTACAAAATAACATATGATGACATTTTTGTAAATTTGAATTAAAACTTCCTCACAAAGTTTCAGTGCTATATATTGGTAATGGATACATAATATGTATGTATGTTTTTCAAGTGTTTTTGAAATGAGTTGGAAGGATACAGACCAAACTCTTGAAAATGGTTGCCTGTGAAGAGTGGAGGAGGGAAGGGAATGCGTGTAGGGGAGGGGGGATTGTTACTGGGGGCTTCAGTTTTATATATAAATATCCATTTGTCTTAAAAAAAGACCAGAGAAAATATATTGAAATACTGGTTAATTCTGGATTGTGGTATATGGATATCTTGTCTTATTTTTTGTACTTTTCTGTATTTTTAAATTTTCTCAAAATTGGTAAGAATGGGGGTGAGGATGGGAACACTGTACCTTATAGAAATGTTCTAATGGGTTCATTCCCAATCAACTACTAAAATTTTTATATAAAATATTTCTAAAGTTTTATCAATGAGTGGATGAACTTGCTCTCTATGTAGTAGGAAATTATCTATTTTATTAAAATTAAAAATTACAGCAAAATCCAAATCTTGTTTTTATTTACTTATATCTTAACACATTTCTAATACTATTTTATGACCATAACATTCGAGCGTAGGAATTTTTAAAAACATTTAGTTAAATAAAGCTACACACAAAGATTTCATATAATCTGTCTTTTTTAGATAAGCATACTTTGGAATAAGCATTTTCCTGTCCTGTAAATTTCCATGGCAATACCATATGCATTGAGTATGAAGTTTATTATTTCACTTTTAACAAGAGAAAACCACTCAGTGTTCTAGAACGTTCACAATTCAAGTTAAATGTCAACACCTAGATCTGTTTTTACCTGCAGATTATCTCATTCTTCCCCAGCTGCTTTGACACACATACCTTTTTAGGTGTTTTTTTTTTCCAGTGTAATTGACAACATTGTAAGATACTTGAAGCACACAACATGAAGATATGATAGACATTGTGAAGACATTCTCCCCGTCAAGTTACTGTTCCTTTTACAAAGGTGGAGAGGATAGAATGGGTATGAAAAAAGTATTTCAGACTTCGGGCAGAATTCTGTTATGTAAACCAGTCCTTCCTGAAGGCCCTTCATTTATTTAGTCCCTCATCATAATGTAACTTGATAATAGTGTTTTAGAATTTTCTTGAATAAAAAATAAAAAAAGATACAAAACCCTGCTCTTTAAAAAGTTCTTAAGTGTTCCCTGGCACTCCAGGGAAGACTCCACGTTCCCAGTGCAAGGGGCACAGGTTCTGTCCTTAGTTGGGGGAACTAAGATCCTGCATGCTGTGTGGCTAAAAAAGACAAAATCCCCCAACACTGCTGTGTTGTTATGCGCTAAATCTTCTACGGAGTGGCTTCCCTGATGGTCCAGTGGGTAAAGAGTACCCCATGCAGTGCAGGGGACATCAGTTAGATCCCTGGCCCAGGAACGGCTGGGCTGGTGTGCCCATTTCTGAGCCAGCATGTATGCCCATAGCTGGTGCCCTGCCACAAGAGAGGCCACTACGAAGGGAGGCCCACATATTCCAAAGAATAATGATGGATGAGAAATAAATGACGTAGAAGGGGAAAAAAATACTAAGGAAATACACGGATGTTTGTACACCATTTAACAATTGTCCTCCAGGGATTCCTGGTGGTCCAGTGGTAAGGACTGTTATCACTCAAGGGTGTAGAATCAATCCCTAATCCAGGATTTGGTGCACCCAAAAGAAAAAGCTTCTATTTACCAATCACAGTAGGGAAGACATTTCATATAATCTGTCTTTTTTAGATAAGCATACTTTGGAATAAGCATTTTCCTGTCCTGTAAATTTCCATGGCAATACCATATGCATTGAGTATGAAGTTTATTATTTCACTTTTAACAAGAGAAAACCACTCAGTGTTCTAGAACGTTCACAATTCAAGTTAAATGTCAACACCTAGATCTGTTTTTACCTGCAGATTATCTCATTCTTCCCCAGCTGCTTTGACACACATACCTTTTTAGGTGTTTTTTTTTTCCAGTGTAATTGACAACATTGTAAGATACTTGAAGCACACAACATGAAGATATGATAGACATTGTGAAGACATTCTCCCCGTCAAGTTACTGTTCCTTTTACAAAGGTGGAGAGGATAGAATGGGTATGAAAAAAGTATTTCAGACTTCGGGCAGAATTCTGTTATGTAAACCAGTCCTTCCTGAAGGCCCTTCATTTATTTAGTCCCTCATCATAATGTAACTTGATAATAGTGTTTTAGAATTTTCTTGAATAAAAAATAAAAAAAGATACAAAACCCTGCTCTTTAAAAAGTTCTTAAGTGTTCCCTGGCACTCCAGGGAAGACTCCACGTTCCCAGTGCAAGGGGCACAGGTTCTGTCCTTAGTTGGGGGAACTAAGATCCTGCATGCTGTGTGGCTAAAAAAAAAAGACAAAATCCCCCAACACTGCTGTGTTGTTATGCGCTAAATCTTCTACGGAGTGGCTTCCCTGATGGTCCAGTGGGTAAAGAGTACCCCATGCAGTGCAGGGGACATCAGTTAGATCCCTGGCCCAGGAACGGCTGGGCTGGTGTGCCCATTTCTGAGCCAGCATGTATGCCCATAGCTGGTGCCCTGCCACAAGAGAGGCCACTACGAAGGGAGGCCCACATATTCCAAAGAATAATGATGGATGAGAAATAAATGACGTAGAAGGGGAAAAAAATACTAAGGAAATACACCGGATGTTTGTACACCATTTAACAATTGTCCTCCAGGGGATTCCCTGGTGGTCCAGTGGTAAGGACTGTTATCACTCAAGGGTGTAGAATCAATCCCTAATCCAGGATTTGGTGCACCCAAAAGAAAAAAGCTTCTATTTACCAATCACAGTAGGGAAGACATTCCATATAAAGGTTTTACTCATAAGGCATTTTATTAATCTCTCATGCTTCCTTTAGGTCTTAACTTCTGCTTTGTTTCTGCAGCTTTGGAGTCAGTAAGTAAAGCCTGATGCTAAGACAAAACCAAGAGAATACATTAATATGTCTGTTGACGATGGCTTAGACTCAGTTTGGTAGTGTTGACACACAGAAGTCGAATCTGAAAATCATGATGCTTAATTTACTCAAGTCAGAAGTAACTTGAACTTCCTAAATACATCTATTTACTCCCTCCCAATAAAGTGGTTTGATTGTTGGGAACCTAAAGCGTTGTTAATCAAGATTTATAAGATAAATCATGGTTAATCCTACATTGCCAGGATACATACTAATAAGCTCACTTGTACCCAAAGAGGTAAGTAGAAACACATAATGAATAGCGGAAATAAATCCAAGAAACACCATTAACCCAGTAAATGTAAATAGGCTCAACTTTTGGTTAAAATTAAGGATAATGAAATAGGATTCCTTTTTAAAAGCAGTTATAGGCTATTTGCAAGAGAAATCTCTTGAAAGGTAAGAGACAAAAAAAACTAGGCAAATCCCAGAGAAAATTGTATGTAAATTGTATACAAAATAGTCCTTGAGTTTAAATACTAGAGATAGACACCAAAGAAAAACATCTCAGTTCACAAGGAAGTTAAATTCTGACCTTGTATTTTAATAAATAATACAGCCTGAGAATTAATAAAACAAAAATTAAAAGAACTACAGAGAAACTGACAAACTCACCAGGTATTTTAAAACAATCAGGAGCAAAGTCAATTCAAAAGAAACTCACGATCATTTGTATTATTTTTTGTTTGTTTAATTAGTATTTTATTGCAAGTGGAACTGAGGTTAATGGCTTATCAAAGGCATTTTAAGTGAGAAGTTCACTAAAAAGAGCACATGGCTTTAAATGCATGTGTGTTAAGACTTAAACACTCATAACCAGAGTTTGAGGTATTTGTCATATTGGCTTATTCCTGACCATCCTAGTGCTAAAGTCCTTGAAACATTAAAGCTTTTCAAGATTCACTAACCATCATTGTCACATACACATTAGAATGGCCTGCTTTAAAGTTTTATACCAAAATACTATTTAGATGTTAACTCACAAGAAAGCAATTTATAGTTAAAATTGTTCACAGCCTACCAGTTTACAATAGACCATTTA
This sequence comes from Tragulus kanchil, assembly GCA_022376925.1. NCBI lineage: Eukaryota > Metazoa > Chordata > Mammalia > Artiodactyla > Tragulidae > Tragulus > Tragulus kanchil. The sequence continues at coordinate 118,095,346 of JAIOJX010000031.1, forward strand.
ATTCCCTCACCCAGAACCTCCCCCTGCAATCTCCCTCCATCCCACCCTCCAGGTTGCCACAGAACCCCTATCTGAGATCCCTTAGTCCCACAGCGTATTCCCTTCCTCAAGACTGTACTCCATGTCTCCCTGCCTGCATCCCACCTTCTAGAATTTACTCAAGTCAGAAGTAACTTGAACTTCCTAATACAAAAAGTGGTTTGATTGTTGGGAACCTAAAGCGTTGTTAATCAAGATTTATAAGATAAATCATGGTTAATCCTACATTGCCAGGATACATACTAATAAGCTCACTTGTACCCAAAGAGGTAAGTAGAAACACATAATGAATAGCGGAAATAAATCCAAGAAACACCATTAACCCAGTAAATGTAAATAGGCTCAACTTTTGGTTAAAATTAAGGATAATGAAATAGGATTCCTTTTTAAAAGCAGTTATAGGCTATTTGCAAGAGAAATCTCTTGAAAGGTAAGAGACAAAAAAAACTAGGCAAATCCCAGAGAAAATTGTATGTAAATTGTATACAAAATAGTCCTTGAGTTTAAATACTAGAGATAGACACCAAAGAAAAACATCTCAGTTCACAAGGAAGTTAAATTCTGACCTTGTATTTTAATAAATAATACAGCCTGAGAATTAATAAAACAAAAATTAAAAGAACTACAGAGAAACTGACAAACTCACCAGGTATTTTAAAACAATCAGGAGCAAAGTCAATTCAAAAGAAACTCACGATCATTTGTATTATTTTTTGTTTGTTTAATTAGTATTTTATTGCAAGTGGAACTGAGGTTAATGGCTTATCAAAGGCATTTTAAGTGAGAAGTTCACTAAAAAGAGCACATGGCTTTAAATGCATGTGTGTTAAGACTTAAACACTCATAACCAGAGTTTGAGGTATTTGTCATATTGGCTTATTCCTGACCATCCTAGTGCTAAAGTCCTTGAAACATTAAAGCTTTTCAAGATTCACTAACCATCATTGTCACATACACATTAGAATGGCCTGCTTTAAAGTTTTATACCAAAATACTATTTAGATGTTAACTCACAAGAAAGCAATTTATAGTTAAAATTGTTCACAGCCTACCAGTTTACAATAGACCATTTAATTCCCTCACCCAGAACCTCCCCCTGCAATCTCCCTCCGCATCCCACCCCTCCAGGTTGCCACAGAACCCCTATCTGAGATCCCTTAGTCCCACAGCGTATTCCCCTTCCTCAAGACTGTACTCCATGTCTGCCTCTCCACTGCTGCTCTGCATATTCATTTATCAGCACCTTCTTTCTAGATTCTATACACATGTGTCAGTATATAGTACTTAACTCTATAATAGGTTCTAGATTTGTCCACCTCATTAGAACTGATTCAAATGCATTTCTATTTATGGCTGAGTAATATTCCAGTCTATATATGTACCAAAGCTGCTTTATCCATTCATCTGTCCATGGACATCTCGGTTGCTTCCATGTTCTAGCTATAGTAAATAGTGCTGCAGTGAACATGGGGTACATGTGTCTCTTTCAATTTTTATTTCCTCGGTATATACCTAGTAGTGGGACTCCTGGGTCATATGGTCATATGGTGGCTCTATTCTTAGTTTTTTGACAAATCCACACTGTTCCATAGTGGCTGTATCAGTTCACATTCCCAGCAACAGTGCAAAAGGGGTCCATTTTCTCCACATCCTCTCCAGTATTTATTGTTTGTAGACTTTTTGATGATGGTCATTCTGACTGGTGTCATTTCTATCATTTTTCGATCCCTTATTGAATACCTAAAGGGATGAGAGATGGGAGTTCTTTGAAAGAGATGATAAAAAGTCTTTTTGAAAAACACACTAACCTACTAAACAGGAAATTCTTTACAGTGAATGACTTCTAACATACCAGTCATCTTGAGGGTTTTCTTAACTCCTGAAGGATAATTCCTGTGGCTTATATTGTGGTTTGCTAGCAAGTTATCCTGACAACACACTTTTTAAAGTTTTACTTTTTGTGACTTGAGTTGGTAGTGACACCATTTCAAACCAGCATTCCTGGGTCCTGGGCCAGACTTCTGCCTGACCAGAGCTCCAAGCTGGTGAGACTATGTCCCCAGCCCGGGCTGCAGGAGAGATGGTCTTGGTCTTCCTCAGAAAGTGGTCCATGTTCATTACTCACCAAGGGCATGTCTATGACATATAAAGGTAATTAAGCTTGTGTCTAAAATGACAGATGGCATTGCTTTTTTAGTGCCAGTAGGTAACTTGAGTCAACTCACTGTTAAGGCACATTTTAATAAACACAAAAACAAAACAAGTGACTGATATTTTGTACCTTGCATTTTCTTCATAAAATTGAGAGTAAGGGATCGCTGATATTTCCCTAATAGTTCAACACTGCAGATTGAAAATAGAACTATTGAGAAAACAGGTGAACCTGCACACGAAGCTGATGTCCCCTTGATGGCAGAATTCAAGGCTTCTCAGACATCAACACTGAATGGAAAGCCGTGGATAAAACTTTGCAGATTGCCTGTGCTTGTTCCAGGCTGGTGCACTGGTAAACCCACAGGCTGTACTCCTTGCTCGCGTCCGTGGTCTTCAGCGCCAGGAGGCTCTTTACTGATCTGATGTCGATACTTTTATACTGTACTTGCAAACGCCCATAAAAAATTCTTCCTCCAGAGGAACGAAAATCAGCTTTCCATCTTGCTGGGCGACATCTAGGTAATTTATCAGGTCCAGTGGCCCTTCAAGACTCTTCCCCTCAGAGAGTTTCAGCTTCTCAGTGGCACCGCATATTTTATTCGGAATTCTGCACAGGTATCTGAATTGTTGCTTTGTGCTGAGCTCTTGGTGGAATCAGTGTCGAGGCTGGCCACCGTGCTGAACCGCGAGGGCCCCCCCGAGGCTGGAGACCACAGACTTGCTCTTGGTGCTGATCTCACTGCTCTGGGAGCTGCTGCTGCGGCGCTTCTTGCCTTTGCGAAACATCCTCCAGCGTAGCTTGATCCACAGGCGCTCCTTGCAGAATCGAACGCTATTCTACTGTCTTCAAACGTTCCACGGACAGTGGTCTGCACAGATGGGTTCCTTTCACTCCGATATGCTCAATCCTTGACAGAAAACCAAGATACCTCCCCGCTGCCTGCGCTCGGGGTCAAACACGCACGGCCCTGGCAGCCGGTGCCGCGACGGCAAACACGCACGGCCCTGGCAGCCGGTGCCGCGACGGCCACTCTGGCTTTCATTCCAACGCCGGCTTTTCTGGCCCCTGTGCCCACCCCCGCGCCCGCCTCTCTTGAGAGCCTTTTTTTTTTTTTTTTAACATTTATTTATTTGTTTTTGGTGGGGCGGGTTGGGGAGGGAGGGGCTTGTGTCTAAAATGACAGATGGCATTGCTTTTTTAGTGCCAGTAGGTAACTTGAGTCAACTCACTGTTAAGGCACCTTTTAATAAACACAAAAACAAAACAAGTGAATGATATTTTGTACCTTGCATTTTCTTCATAAAATTGAGAGTAAGGGATCGCTGATTTTTCCCCTAATAGTTCAACACTGCAGATTGAAAATAGAACTATTGAGAAAACAGGTGAACCTGCACACGAAGCTGATGTCCCCTTGATGGCAGAATTCAAGGCTTCTCAGACATCAACACTGAATGGAAAGCCGTGGATAAAACTTTGCAGATTGCCTGTGCTTGTTCCAGGCTGGTGCACTGGTAAACCCACAGGCTGTACTCCTTGCTCGCGTCCGTGGTCTTCAGCGCCAGGAGGCTCTTTACTGATCTGATGTCGATACTTTTATACTGTACTTGCAAACGCCCATAAAAAATTCTTCCTCCAGAGGAACGAAAATCAGCTTTCCATCTTGCTGGGCGACATCTAGGTAATTTATCAGGTCCAGTGGCCCTTCAAGACTCTTCCCCTCAGAGAGTTTCAGCTTCTCAGTGGCACCGCATATTTTATTCGGAATTCTGCACAGGTATCTGAATTGTTGCTTTGTGCTGAGCTCTTGGTGGAATCAGTGTCGAGGCTGGCCACCGTGCTGAACCGCGAGGGCCCCCCCGAGGCTGGAGACCACAGACTTGCTCTTGGTGCTGATCTCACTGCTCTGGGAGCTGCTGCTGCGGCGCTTCTTGCCTTTGCGAAACATCCTCCAGCGTAGCTTGATCCACAGGCGCTCCTTGCAGAATCGAACGCTATTCTACTGTCTTCAAACGTTCCACGGACAGTGGTCTGCACAGATGGGTTCCTTTCACTCCGATATGCTCAATCCTTGACAGAAAACCAAGATACCTCCCCGCTGCCTGCGCTCGGGGTCAAACACGCACGGCCCTGGCAGCCGGTGCCGCGACGGCAAACACGCACGGCCCTGGCAGCCGGTGCCGCGACGGCCACTCTGGCTTTCATTCCAACGCCGGCTTTTCTGGCCCCTGTGCCCACCCCCGCGCCCGCCTCTCTTGAGAGCCTTTTTTTTTTTTTTTTAACATTTATTTATTTGTTTTTGGTGGGGCGGGTTGGGGAGGGAGGGGGTGAGCGGGCCACTTCTATTGGTCTTTCATTTCTCTATTTTCATCCGTCTTTGTTCTTTGGCTCCTGTGGGCCTCCCATCGCAGTGGCGTCTGTCGTTGCAGAGCGCCGGCTCTGGGCGCATGCGCTCCAGAGCTCCGGCTCGGTGATTGGACACATCAGTCCAGTGCACCGGCTCGGTAATTGGACACATCAGTCCAGTCGCTCCGCGGCACGTGGGATCTTCCCAGGCCAGGGATCGAACCGGCATCCCTTGCACTGCAAGGCAGTGTCCTTACCCACTGGACCACCAGGGGAAGCCCCTTGAGAGCCCTTTTACTTGGAAGTACTTTCAAGCAGGAATCTCTCTGTCTCTCCCTTGCACAATGCTAAGAAGCATGAATAGAGTCGGGGGAAGCACACGGCACATTTTATTACTCTCAGGTCACTTTCTCCAATGCCCTTCCATGTATTAGTAATTTTCTCCCCCCACCAAACTAGGAATCTAGGAATAGAAGAGAGCTTCTTCCATCTGTTAAAGCGCATTCACCAAACCGTGCCCACCAAAACAAATTCACATCACGCTTAACGGTAAAATATGGAATGATTTCCTCTTAAGATTGGGAGCAAGGCAAGGATGCCCACTCTTTATCATTTATATTTTAACAAATTTATTTTAGAAGTTTTAGTCATTGTAATAGAGCAAAAACAAATAAAAGGCATATAGATTTAAAAGAAAGAAAACTATCTTTTTGCAAAGGACATGATTATTCACCCTATCTAACTTTCAAACCAAAAAATAAAATTAAAAAGAGTTTGGTCATACATTTAAGCATAAATAACAAAATCAAAGAGGTTTATTGGAAAAGATAAGATTTTGCAATTTAGGGACAGGCAAATGTTCTTTGTGGTCTTCCCTGGTGGCTCAGCAGTAAAGAATCTGCCTACAATGCGGGAGCCACCGGAGCCACAGGTTCAATACCTGGCCTGGGGAAGATTCCCGGAAGAGGAAATGGCAACCCACTCCTGTATTCTTGCCTGGAGAATCCCATGGACAGAGAAGCTTGATGGGCTACAATCCATAAGGGTGCAAAGAGTCAGACACAATTGAAGTGACTTAGCACAAATGAAGCACAGCATACAGCACAAATGTTTCTTAGGTTACAGAAGACAAAAACCATTAAAGGTTAAAACTGATAAAGAGTTCATCAAAATAAAAAACTTGTCACCAAAAGACATCTTAAGGAAAACAAACAGGCAAGGAACAGACTAGGAAAAAACATTCACAAAATATATATTAATACATGACAAGGGACTAGTAAAGAACTCTACAGTTCAATAATTTTTAAAAATCCAATCAGAAATGGTCAAAAGATTTAGACATTTTATAAAAGTATGCAAACAGCCAGAAATCTTATGAACGAGAACTTGACATTAATTATCAGGGACATGCAAATTGAACTAAGATACCACTGTACACTCGCCAGAATGGCTAAAATTAAAAAGGCGAATAACTTCAAAAGTTGGGTATTTGTAGAACTGGTACTCTCAGACATCGTTGGTGGGGTTGTAAAATGGAGAAAGATCTGAAAGTTTCTTATAAAACCAGTGGGTTTTTTTTTTTATAAAACCACTTCATGACTCAACAATTCCACTCCTGGCTATTTACACAAGAGGATGAAACCATGGGGTTCCGAGGTGGTGCTAGTAGTAAAGAACCTGCCTGCCAATGCAGGAAATGTAAGAGATGCAAGTTCCAACCCTGGCGTGGAAAGTTCCCTGGAGGAGCCAGGTGGGCTGCACCACATAGGTTTGCAAAGAGTTGAACAGGACTTGAAGCAGCTTAGCACATACTCATGAAAGCCATAATCATAGAAAGACTTGTAGAAGAATACTATTAGAAATTTTTGGCCAAAACAACCCAAGTGCATATCTTTATGAGAACTGATAAAGTGTTGGTTAGTCATGCAATAAAACACTATCCAGTAATAAAAAGGAATGAATTACTGATAAAACCAATAATATCATCTCAGGGCTTCCCTCATAGCTCAGTGGGTAAAGAATCTGCCTGCATAGCTCAGTGGGTAAAGAATCTGCCTGCAATGCAGGAGACCCAGGTTCAATTCCTGGGTTAGGAAGATCCCCTGGAGAGGGAAATGGCAACTCACTTCAGTATTCTTGCCTGGAGAATCCCATGGACAGAGAAGTCCATGGGGTAGCAGGAACTGGACATGACTTAGCAACTAAATCATCACCATACATAATCTCAAAAACATACTAACTGAAAGAACACAAGTATATTTTGTGTGATTTCATTTATATGAAATTTCTGAAAGAGGCAAAATCAGCCTGCAGCACCTCTCCAAAAAAGAATGGTATTTGCTCTGGATGTCTGGGTGTGAGGGTTTTTTTTGTTTTTGTTTTTTTAATATTTTTTTGGCTGTGCTGGGTCTTAGTCGTGGCATGTGGGATCTAGCTCCCTGATCAGGGATCAAACCCGAGCCCCTTGCACTGGGAACACAGACTCTTAACCACTGGACTACCAGGGAAGTCCCTGGATGTGAGGTTTTTTTGGGGGTGGGGGTGGGGTGGGGTAGGGAGGGAGGCGGGTGGGCGGGTCACTTCTATTGGTCTTTCATTTATCTGTTTTTATCCGTCTTTGTTCTTTGACTCCTGTGGGCCTCCCATCGTGGTGGCCTCTGTCGCTGAAGAGCTCCGGCTCTGAGCGCATGCGCTTCAGAGCTCCGGCTCGGTCATTGGACACATGGGTCCAGCCACTCCGTGGCACGTGGGATCTTCCCAGGCCAGGGATCAAACCCGCGCCCCTTGCACTGCAAGGTGGTGTCCTTACCCACTGGACCTTCCAGAAGGAAGCCCTCCTGATTTTGAGGTCACTTTGTCGCCCTTGGAAAAGGCTGTTTTTCTTTAACTAAAAATAACCAGAATGCTTAAAAAAAAAAAAAGTTAAGGACAGAATATAGGCAGTGATGTAAAACTCCCTCAAGTTGGCTGTATGTTTGCAATTTTTCATGATTAAAATACTGGAAAACAAAGAGTTTTACAGTAAGTTTTCTGTTTTGTTTTTTAAAGTCAGTGTTGAATGCCACCAGGCAAGACATAACCTTAGTTAGATTACTGTAATACCAATCAAGTGAGATTTTTCTTCTTATTTTTCTCATCCACTGGCTCAGTCCAAGAAGAGAGAGACCACCTACATCAAGGATAAAGAAGTCAAATCATAGACTGGACTATCGGAGAAGAAACTAATTTTTTATTCTTTCCAAGTTTGCAGGACATAGAAAGTTTTTGTTTTAAAAGAAGTCTGGGGCTTCCCCTAGTGGTCCAGTGGGTAAGGACACCGCCTTGCAGTGCAAGGGGCGCCGGTTCCATCCCTGGCCTGGGAAGATCCCACGTGCCGCGGAGCGGCTGGACCCATGTGTCCAATGACTGAGCCGGAGCTCCGGAGCGCATGCGCCCAGAGCCGGCGCTCTGCAACGACAGAGGCCACCGCGATGGGAGGCCCACAGGAGCCGAAAGAACAAAAGACGGATGAAAATGGAGAAATGAAAGACCAATAGAAGTGGCCCGTCTGCTCCCCTCCCTCCCCAACCCGACCCCCGCCCAAAATAAATAAATAAATAAAAGAAGTCTGAAGTACTGACTTTTTTCCAGAGAATATTTCAATTGGCAAAATTGATCATGCTTATTGAGAAAGATGTTAGATTTGTTATCTTACAGTGACTGAAGAAGCTATCTATCCTGCCAAGATTTCACCCAGGAGAAGAAAAAGAAAAAAAGAAAACAAAACCAGACATGTTAGTTAATAAAACCTTTTATTTACAAGCAATCTGTGGCATTTTACTCAATTAATCGTACTTGATATTAGTTGATTTGGAGTTTCTGGGTATACAAAGCCATCATTTGGAAATTATGATAGTCTTACCACCTCCTTTTCAATTTTTACATTGTAATTATTTTACTTACCTAACTGCTGATTGAAATTCCGTAGGCTTGCTATCCATACCTGGGCTTCCCAGGTGGCTCAGTGGTAAAGAATGCCTGCCAAGTAGGATACATGGATTCAGTTTCTGGGAAGATCCCCTGGAGGAGGAAATGGCAACCCACTCCAGTATTCCTGCCTGGAGAATCCCATGGACAGAGGAGCCTGGTGGACTACAGCCCATAGGGTCACAGATAGTCTGATTCAACTTAGCAACTAAACAACAACAACAAATCAGATATCCAGCTAGCACAGTCAGGCACAGTGTGAGTTGCTCAGCAGTCTGCCTCCAGCTATCAGATACACAAGAGAACCACAAACCTTCCATAACCATCATATACATACTAACATGTCTATAATAAGCATTCGCAGTTACCTACTACCTCATACAGCCAACAAAACCACAATTCTAAGACACCCCATCATTCTCTACCTCATAGAAGCAATTCCAGAGTCAGAAAACACCCACAAACCACTTCCTGTTACTTCTCCTCCAGTCACATACAGGCTCAAACATAACTCATACTAAATCCCAAACCAGTCACACCAGAAGAAACACCACAGGGCAACAGGACTCCATCCACTGCCACAACTGCTACACAGGGTAGCTCAAGGTCAGCCACATCAGGTCAGGCACAGAGAGCCAATCCCCACACACTGAAACACAAACACACAGCAAATCCTCTGTGTGCTAGGCCCAGTTTCAGGCCGTAGGGTTTCCCCAGGGATTAAAAAAAAAAACCTCCTCCCTCTCCCCCGTTTAGGTCCCCCAACTCCAGACCACAGATCTCATTCAGGTCACACCCACAGTCGACATCAGCATTCTTACCTGGAACTAAAGGCGGGTGCTCAGCACACATAGGCCTGAGGCTCCTAGTTTCCTCCTGGGCTTTTGCGGGCCTCCCTCTGGCCCTGGCGTCCTTGCTCAACAGGCTACACCTGGCTGTACATGTGCGCTTCTGCAGGCTGAGACTTCCTGGAGTCGGGCATTTGTCACTCTGCAAATTCTGGGGGAACAGTTTGTTATGGATAGGCATTAACTGCACTCTAAATATTTATTATATCTGGTTCTGGATGTTTATTGGGAGTTTTTTGCTTTTTAAAAAAATGACTCATTTCTAGGAATTTGTCCATTTTTTCTACGTTGTTTATTTATTTATTTATTTTAAAATTTTTAGTTTATTTTTGGCTGCGCTGGATCTTCACGTCTATGGGAGCTTTTCTCCAGTTGCGTTTTTTTTTTTGTCCATCAGGGGGTGGACCTACCAGCCCATAGGGTCACAGATAGTCTGATTCAACTTAGCAACTAAACAACAACAACAAATCAGATATCCAGCTAGCACAGTCAGGCACAGTGTGAGTTGCTCAGCAGTCTGCCTCCAGCTATCAGATACACAAGAGAACCACAAACCTTCCATAACCATCATATACATACTAACATGTCTATAATAAGCATTCGCAGTTACCTACTACCTCATACAGCCAACAAAACCACAATTCTAAGACACCCCATCATTCTCTACCTCATAGAAGCAATTCCAGAGTCAGAAAACACCCACAAACCACTTCCTGTTACTTCTCCTCCAGTCACATACAGGCTCAAACATAACTCATACTAAATCCCAAACCAGTCACACCAGAAGAAACACCACAGGGCAACAGGACTCCATCCACTGCCACAACTGCTACACAGGGTAGCTCAAGGTCAGCCACATCAGGTCAGGCACAGAGAGCCAATCCCCACACACTGAAACACAAACACACAGCAAATCCTCTGTGTGCTAGGCCCAGTTTCAGGCCGTAGGGTTTCCCCAGGGATTAAAAAAAAAAACCTCCTCCCTCTCCCCCGTTTAGGTCCCCCAACTCCAGACCACAGATCTCATTCAGGTCACACCCACAGTCGACATCAGCATTCTTACCTGGAACTAAAGGCGGGTGCTCAGCACACATAGGCCTGAGGCTCCTAGTTTCCTCCTGGGCTTTTGCGGGCCTCCCTCTGGCCCTGGCGTCCTTGCTCAACAGGCTACACCTGGCTGTACATGTGCGCTTCTGCAGGCTGAGACTTCCTGGAGTCGGGCATTTGTCACTCTGCAAATTCTGGGGGAACAGTTTGTTATGGATAGGCATTAACTGCACTCTAAATATTTATTATATCTGGTTCTGGATGTTTATTGGGAGTTTTTTGCTTTTTAAAAAAATGACTCATTTCTAGGAATTTGTCCATTTTTTCTACGTTGTTTATTTATTTATTTATTTTAAAATTTTTAGTTTATTTTTGGCTGCGCTGGATCTTCACGTCTATGGGAGCTTTTCTCCAGTTGCGAGGTTTGGGCTTCTTTTTTTTTCCCTTTGGCCACTTCTATTGGTCTTTCGTTTACTTCCATCTTTGTTCTTTGGCCTGTGTGGGCCTCCCATCGCAGTGGCTTCTGTTGTCGCACAGCACTGGCTCTGGGTGCATGCGCTCCGGGGCTCTGGCTCAGTAGTTGGACACATCAGGCCGGCTGCTCCGCGGCACGTGGGATCTTCCCAGGCCAGGGATCGAATCGGTTCCCCTTGCACTGCAAGGCGGTGTCCTTACCCACTAGACCACCAGGGAAGCCCTACGTTGTTTACTTTATTGGCATATTTGTTTGTAGTAATTTCTGAAGAACCCTTTTTTTGCAGGTCTAAGTTGTAATATTTTTATTTCTGATTTTATTGATTTGGGTGTTCTCTTTTTTCCTTGATGAATCTGGCTAAAGGTTTATTCTTTTTGTTTATCTTTTCAAAGAATCAGCTCTTAGCTTCATTCACCTTTTGTATTTTGTGTGTGTGTGTGTGTGTGTGTGTATGTATTTTATTTCTGAACAGATTTTTATAATTTTTTCTACTAACTTTTCATTTTGTTTGTTTTTTTAAGGTATTTTTTTATTTAAAAGATATTTAATTTTTTTCCAGATTTGCTTTAAACTTACAAATTAAGTAAGTACATAAATATAACTTAGGTAACCACATATTATAAAAAAAAAGCCAGAAAAATTTAAAAGTTAAAAATAAAACATGTAACTTACAAAGCATGAGTTTCACTGACATGAAAAAAAATTATTTAAAAAACTCTGGCCCTGGCGTCCTTGCTCAACAGGCTACACCTGGCTGTACATGTGCGCTTCTGCAGGCTGAGACTTCCTGGAGTCGGGCATTTGTCACTCTGCAAATTCTGGGGGAACAGTTTGTTATGGATAGGCATTAACTGCACTCTAAATATTTATTATATCTGGTTCTGGATGTTTATTGGGAGTTTTTTGCTTTTTAAAAAAATGACTCATTTCTAGGAATTTGTCCATTTTTTCTACGTTGTTTATTTATTTATTTATTTTAAAATTTTTAGTTTATTTTTGGCTGCGCTGGATCTTCACGTCTATGGGAGCTTTTCTCCAGTTGCGAGGTTTGGGCTTCTTTTTTTTTCCCTTTGGCCACTTCTATTGGTCTTTCGTTTACTTCCATCTTTGTTCTTTGGCCTGTGTGGGCCTCCCATCGCAGTGGCTTCTGTTGTCGCACAGCACTGGCTCTGGGTGCATGCGCTCCGGGGCTCTGGCTCAGTAGTTGGACACATCAGGCCGGCTGCTCCGCGGCACGTGGGATCTTCCCAGGCCAGGGATCGAATCGGTTCCCCTTGCACTGCAAGGCGGTGTCCTTACCCACTAGACCACCAGGGAAGCCCTACGTTGTTTACTTTATTGGCATATTTGTTTGTAGTAATTTCTGAAGAACCCTTTTTTTGCAGGTCTAAGTTGTAATATTTTTATTTCTGATTTTATTGATTTGGGTGTTCTCTTTTTTCCTTGATGAATCTGGCTAAAGGTTTATTCTTTTTGTTTATCTTTTCAAAGAATCAGCTCTTAGCTTCATTCACCTTTTGTATTTTGTGTGTGTGTGTGTGTGTGTGTGTATGTATTTTATTTCTGAACAGATTTTTATAATTTTTTCTACTAACTTTTCATTTTGTTTGTTTTTTTAAGGTATTTTTTTATTTAAAAGATATTTAATTTTTTTCCAGATTTGCTTTAAACTTACAAATTAAGTAAGTACATAAATATAACTTAGGTAACCACATATTATAAGAAAAGCAGATATATGGACCACTGAAGAAAAATTAATTTTTAAAAATTGTAATAAAAAAATAAAACATGTAACTTACAAAGCATGAGTTTTATGTCATACATGAATCTGTATGACATAAAATATAAAATTATTCTAACCAAAGTGATTTAAAATTGGGAAGTATTTAAACATAATTCAATAAATTCAATGACCAACGCTTCCCATATCACACAGAATCAAACCATGAAATCATCTCAGGTCTAGATGCACTGTCAGTCCTTAACACAATCTCAAACATTTTACTAGCAACTTTTGATTTAATTTTGAAATAGGCTTCTGTACATATGCATTTATATACTACAAACATTTATTAAACATAATTTTAAAACAAACTGTACAAAAGATCAGCATTCCTAAAAATAAAAACATTAGGTGGCAAAAAGGCACTTGTAAGTAAAAATCTACAGTAATTTTTATAAAACAAACACATTTTACTTTGGATACTGTACAATAAACATTAATTCCTATGCCAATAATAAAAATCTTGGTTTACTAACTAATGTTAACTTGTAACTTTTCAAAATACATTTACATATACTCTGAAGTCCATTTAATAAAAGCACCATGATTCTCTCCTAAATTCATGATGAAATTTATAAACACAGCTACCAAAAAATCAGTGTTCATAATTTTTCTTGTTCAAAAGTTTTTGTATTTCTAAACTGAAAATTGTTTATATGAAATCAACCTGTGAAACAAAAACAAAACAAAAGCCCTGCTGCTCTGACTTCTGAAAACCAGACTTACTCTGTTATTGCATGTTGTGTTTTATAAAGAGCACTGGTCATGCTCTCCTTTTTTTTTTAAAGATTTATTTATTTATTTAATTTGGGCGGGGGTTGGGTTGGGGAGGGAGGGGAGCAGGCGGGCCACTTCTGTTGATCTTTTCATTTCTC